>CAMPFS010000004.1:2745061-4117591 GCA_946814055.1 Caenorhabditis sp. 36 PRJEB53466 | reverse complement strand
AGTGCGAAGAAACCCGTTAAAATAGAGGTGTGGTTCCATGGCTCATGTGCATTGTGGGCTCCGAATGTGCACCTTCACGGAAGTCAGCTCACAAATCTAGAGCCTCAACTGGACATCTTCTGGTCTCAGACGTGTGCGGTCTGCCGAAAGAACGGTGCCTCGATTCCCGTGCAGAACAAAAAAAATACATTTGTGCACTACCCTTGCGCCCAAAACAAAGGTGACCCGCAACATTCGTTATCAGTACGAATTGATAAAATATTCCAGGCTACAAACTCGACGAGCACGCTCTTTTATGCAATTCCTGAATCGATTCTCACACTCACACACATGTATGCTCTATTTCTCTTTCTCTCTGACTTTCCCATCTCTATTGTTTCATGCGAGACAGATAAATGAATTAACGGAAAACTGTCAATCAAGAAAACATAACAGAAACGTCATTTTGGAATTGTGATCCTTGTGACGCAAGATGCGTTCTTTCCCAGGTCCTTCACTCAAGATTCAAACTTCTAATTTCTGCTGAAATCCATCTCGACCACACTCATTTTCATTCCTTATGCCGAACTTCTTTCGCTTCAGGCAAAATAGGAATGAATAATGAATGATTCGACACGAAATGAATCCGAAACCAGGCATTTCGCGGCCGGAAAGAACCAACGATCGATTGCTCTTTCTGAATGCATGCCACGTCATTCGGTCCCCGCCGATTGTTTTCAGGCGCCAAGAAAATTAGCATAAGCTCTGCTCCGCCCGCCCGTCCCCTCCTTCCGCTTCTTCTTCTTCATCGCCCCTTCTTTTCTGCTTTCCATTTTCATTTACTCTATTTTCCAGACGCGAGAGACGCAGAAAACGAGCCCTCTTCACTTGAATCGACGTCATCTGAAAGCCGTTTCTCGTCGCCCGCGCACACTTTTCCTCCCTTTTTTCTCCCATCCACGGCCAGCTCCATATCGATCGGAGGCGTGCTCACGTGTCGAGCAGAGTCGGAGAGAGAGAGAGCCCACGGCTTCTTCCCTCCGAGCCGCTCTCATTCTAACATGCTGCACGCGACGCGGTCGGTGCTTCTGGTGGCGGTCCTTTCGGCCGTCATCGCGACCACCCACGCGTTCCTCGGATTCGGCGGATCGGCACGCAAAGACGACGCCAAATGGGCTCACTATCACAACCAGCAACAATTGGAGGCCAAGCTGACCGAAATCAACGAGAAATGCCCCGAGGTAAGGTTGCGTGACGCGATGTTTTTCTCTCTTTTTTGTCAGTTCCGTGTTGCCCTCACTCCGTCTCGGAGCCTTTCTATTTCTGTTCGTTGCCAAAGCACCTGTCATCATTCGTTATTGAGAGTGCAGAAATTTCGATAAAAAACATGTTAATAGGGAGAAAGAGAGAATTGGGGAGAGGGGCGCAGATGGGAGAGAGAGAGAGTCGCTCGGATGACTCATCTTTAATTCCAATTACTAATTCTCAACCCAAAGAATTCCCCCTTTCTCATTTTGTGCTAGAGATGACACTTCTGCTCTCCCCTCCTTCGTGTACTTTGGTCGCTTCCCCGAATGACGAACATCTCTTTCCTTCTGCTCGATTCTGTTTCTCTGCTCTCTCAAGTTGGAGTGCTCATGGATGTGTAACGAGCGGATGACGTGGCACTCTAGTCCTTGGCGCGCGCTGAATAATGTCATGCTTTCCGAAAAGATCGGCACAATATAAATGTTTGTGCTCTGGAGCAAAATAATCGTGTGTTTTCAGATCTCGACTCTCTATGAAATCGGTCAATCGGTCGAGGGCCGTTCTCTCCTTGTAATCCACTTCTCTACCACTCCAGGAGAGCACATTCCAACGAAGCCGGAAGTGAAACTCATCGGAAATATGCACGGAAACGAGCCGATAGGAAGAGAACTTCTTCTCCGTTTCGCTGAGAATCTCTGTGATGGAGCCATCAACAATGATAAGGTACAGAAAATGGAGTACATTCATCTTGGTAAATATACGTTTTTTCCAGGAAGTCATCCAACTTCTCAACTCCACTTCCATTCACATCCTCCCTTCGATGAACCCTGACGGATTCGAACTCGCTCTGACTACCGAGCCGGCCAAGAGACAATGGTTGACTGGCCGTTCGAATGTGAACGGAGTCGATCTGAACAGAGACTTCCCGGACCTCGACAGCATCTTCTACGAACTCCAGAAGATTGGAGTTCCGAAGTACGATCACCTGCTTTCTCTGTTCGAGGACAACGTCGACCGCCAGCCAGAGACCATCGCCGTCGGCCAGTGGACTCTTTCCCTTCCGTTCGTTCTCTCTGCCAACTTCCATGAGGGAGACCTGGTCGCCAACTATCCGTTCGACGCCGCCGTCGATGAGACTTCCCAGAAGGCTGATTACTCGGCTTCCCCGGATGACGGAACTTTCCGTTGGCTCGCCAAGTCTTACGCCGACAACCACGCCCACATGTCGAAGAACGACCATGCTCCGTGCGACGGAAGCAGCCAGGACGCGTTCGCCCGTCAGGGAGGAATCACCAACGGAGCCAAGTGGTACTCGGTCGCCGGAGGAATGCAGGACTTCAACTACTTGGCCACAAATGCCATGGAGATTACTTTGGAGCTCAGCTGTGAAAAGGTGACATTTCATGGATAGGCGGGGATTAGAAAGTGACATTTGCAGATGCCCGAGGGATCTCTTTTGCCGCAATTCTGGGAGGACAACAAGAAGTCAATCTTCGAGTACGTCTGGAAGGCGCACAGTGGAGTCAAAGGATCAGTCGTCGACGCCATCACTGGTGAGCCGATCAAACGCGCTGTCATCTGGATCCGCAATGGAACCGAGTCTGTCCCAATCAAGCACCCGGTCACCACTTGGTCCGAAGGAGACTACTTCCGTGTTCTGCCCGCCGGAAAGTACGAAATCATCGTCGCCGCCGAAGGATACGACATTGCCGCCAAGAACGTGACCATCGAGAACAAGGTCCGAGACAGCGCTCTCGTCGTCAACTTTGCTCTTTCTCCAGCCGCTGAGGAGCCGGCCGAGGTTTGAGAGACAATTTGGAAAACGGAAAACAGTGTGGAGATTACAGAACGAGCAGGAGAAGATCGCCGAAATTGTCAACGAGATCACGCGTCGCCGTTGAATTCACGAGTCGTCCGCCCACACAAACCCCCGTCCACATCGCATCTCACTCCCCAATTTATCTATTTATCGTCCCCCGGTTTGCGCTTCCCCCCACTGAAACATCTGATTGTATATTGCACTTTGGCAACAATTGATTTGAGGCACAATAAATCAATTCATGTTAAAACAACTATCAGGTTTTCTAGTTTTACAGACAAAATTCGAGAACCTATGAGAACAGACACAAAAAGTGAATGCGGCTGTAAACCCGCACTGAAAAAGACGAACAAAGCAGAGATCAATTTCACATGACGAACTTTCCGCATTGGTCCAAGGTGTCCGGATACGTACTGTTGATATAGTGCATGAACCTTTTGTATGCTCTGAAATTATGTCGTTTTCCGACGCTCAGTCACCCGCCGATTCACCTGGTTCTCAGTCGTTTCTGATGAGTCAAAACTGCCGAAGACAAGTTGGTTTCGCTTGTTTTGACCCCTCTGTGCACGTTGAAAACATGCGATGCCAGATGGAAAGTGTAGTTGGCCCGACAGAGTTCGTACACAAGACTCTGTTGATCTCTGATTCTGGTGGGGAAGTACTCGGGATTGTACGGATCCTTCTTATGAAGAATCAGCTGAGCTTCCCACGAACTACTTCTGAAGTTCACTTTCACTTTTACATGTGGGAAAGGGACCGAATGCTGACTAACTTGTACTCGATCGGCCATGCGTACGCGTCTGTCGCATTTTTGCTCATCCGGAACCATTGCCAGAGTGATTCGATTGTGTGTCCGGCAGGAAAGTACTTATGATGGAATTCGAACGCTCTGTGGTTGTGGAATGAAGAGAATGTTTGTTTTTCCTACTCATACCGGAATGCCTTTATCATCAGAAATAGCTCATTGTGATCTATTGGAACGTGCGCTTTGTTGTCAACTTCGAACCTCCTGCAATCATTCTGAATTGAGCCGATTACTCCTTCCGTTCCTACCGTATCACCAAAAGATTCTTATCTTTTCCGTTAATGTACTTATTGGCCAGCGCTTTCATTTTGACTGCGAACCCCTCGCTGAACACCATTTCCACGTCGGCAGTCATGTGAATAGAGGAGAGAGCTCCTTTCCTTGCCACGTTCCTCATCACATTAATCGGATAAATTTGGAACGGGGGAATGACACGACTGCGTTCTCGAGATCCTGAGAGAATTAAAAGTCGGGGGTAATGATGAGATCTTACTGATAGTTGCATTGAATGTTGAGCATCTCCGATTCGACAGTTTTATCAAAATGGGATCACAAACTCTTTGAAACGAAGACATCCGATAGACAACATGGAGACTCAACTGAAACAAACGAAACCTGAGTATTTTGTTGATTGATGAACCTTCTGATTGACTTTCGAAGAACATCTGTGCACTTCATGGAGATACTCGACTGCTTCAGTGGAGAAGCGATCAACGAAGAGAGCCACTGAAATGGGGCCGTTCCAGTTTCTGGAAGAGCACTGAAATGAGTTACTTTCACTAACCCAACCGGGAACTCTTACAATTTTCAAAGTTCGCTGCCCTTTTCTTTCTCTCACCTGCCCCCCTACTTTTCTCGGCGATCATCCATTTTGAGTCAATGAACGAACCTGTCCCTCAATTTCTCGCAAAAAGTGTGACGTGGCATGAATGACGAGCGAAACTGGCTCCAATCCATCGTCACGGAAGCTGCCGTTCGCCATTGTCACGTTGTAGGCTACGCAGAAATCGGGACCGTACTTTTGTGCTTCAAACCGAATGAACTCCCCCTCCACTTTCCCCGACGTTCGATCGAACTGAATTGCTACGGAGGTCGACATTGGTTTTCGACGAATCTGGAGATGAGAGAGTGCAGAGTATGGAGTATTTCCAGTTGAGAAAAAAGTACTTACTAAATTTGTAGCAAAATAAACACAGCACATGATTTGGAGGAAAACAATGAAATGGAAGAGCAATCTCGAGATTCCCCTCATCCGAATAGTCTCTTTCCGTTATTTCGCCCGCCAGACTGGGCTAGTTTGGGATGGAAACGACGAATAATCTAACGGAGGGCCTGCCCCGATTCCTCTGAAATCGGTCCGTTAATCCGTTTCTACGTAGCGATGCGATGGGTTCAATGTTCTGGTCGAAACACAGAAAAACGGTTTATTATGTCAATGAAAAGTACCCGTATGATTAAAGCAAATAGTGAGAAAGATATGATCGGAAGGACAGCGATTCAGTCGAACTTGAACTTGATCGATAGAAGACTGGACACGCTTGGAGAAGCTTTCCAAAGTTTTGAGCTGAGAACATAGAAGGAGACGGAGAGGAGTGAGAGAAGGAAGAAGAAGTCGAGGTAGTAGAATTCGATGAAACTCATCTCGGCAGCTGCAGAATCCAGACCATGCGGTTTGCCGAATCTGGCGACAAAGTTGAAGTACTTGGTGAAGATGTCTCTCGGCGATTCCGGCTGGTTCCTGAGCATCTGAGCAAGTCTTTCCGCCTTCATCGAGTAGCTCTTGTCCCGGAGCATCTTCCGTATTGTGACTCTGACCTTTTTCATGTCGCTCAATTCGTGTTTCGTCAAGAGAAGAGCCACTCCATGTCTCTCTAACATCCTTGCATTTCTTGTCTGGTCCCCAAACACTGGCACCATGACTGATGGTTTTCCACTGAACGCCACTTCGTTGGTGCTGCCCAGTCCTCCGTGAGTAACGAAAAGACTCAATCGGGGGTCGGCCAGAAGAGCCGTCTGAGGCATCCACTCAGTGAGCATCACGTTGTTGATCCGTCTGTTGTACTTCTTCACAATGTCGACGGTTGTGTTTTCGTACTTCCAGATGAAAGTGGTGTCGGGCATACTTTCGAAAGTTTGAACAAGTGCCTCCCTGAAATAACTCTAGTCTTAAATTGACATCATTTTATGGTATGTTTGCAGAGTTATAGGCGGCATGCCATTGTCTTGTTATCAGACTGTGGTTAATTACTAATAGGGTGCTCATTTTTGGACGAATTAAACTCACTTCATCTCGTCGGACATGTAGATTGACTTGGCATTCGTTCCGAACGAGATCAGCACATTGTTCTTGCGGAGGGAAAGCATTTGATCGTATTCCGAGGGAAGACGCTCTTGTTTCAGAGGTCCCGAAGAGATTCCTCCGATGTCGACGAACTTGGAAGTGCGGGGGCTCGGAATGTCCATCTGCGGATTGCTGTTCACAAACATGTAGGCATTCTTTCTCAGAAGTTCCCTCCAATCTTTTCCGTTTGGATACAACTCTTTGATTGCCTCCAGCTCGTTCTCGTAGATTTTACTATTGAAATGGTAGTTGAAGTAAGATTCGACATAGTTCTTGACTCTTCCGAGAAGCCCCATTCTCTCGGATCCACTGGAGAAGACGGCTGGCAAGTAACTTGTTGTGATGGATGCTCCGTGAGCAATCTTTGAAACTTCGAGACCGAGATGCGAGTCGGTGGATACTGTAGTTTCGATCCCGAGATGGTCGAAAAGAGCGAAGCCGCAGGAGAACAGGGGCTCAGCGACTGCCACGTCAAAATGCTGATCTCTCAGATAATCAACGAGTTGTTTGTTCTGGAAAACGTCTGAAAATGTTTTAGTTACATATCTGACTAGTGAGCGAAAAGTCAATCGCTTACTTTTGCAAGATGTCTTAGCAATGTTGGCAACCTTTGTTCCCACTCTCAGGAAGCCGAGAATTCCCGAGTTCATCGTCCACGTGCTCTCACGACCTCCTCCATTTTGGAAGTCTTGCACGGCTTCAGTGAGTTCCTCACTCGGATCCACCACAATTCTGTTTTTGATCTTTCTAACGAGTGGGGTTGTGTCCCGGAGTCCAAAATCAAGAAGGGGCATGAGGAGGGTCTGAATCGAAAACATACACTTTAGTAGAAAAACAGAAGAGCTTACCACATTGTATCCTTCGTCCTGCAGAATACTAGAAATAGTTCCCATGAACTTGAGATGGGAATGTCCGCTGATAGGCAGAAAGACCAGCACCTTCTTGGGCCTCTCCAGACCAGTAGCTGCCGTCTTCAGACATGTAATGGCGATTAGCAGGTGCAAAAGAATAGTGCGCATTGTGCAGTGCGATGGCGGTTATCAGTGGACATAGTGAATTTATAGGGCGCCGCCGGTTTGTTGATGATTCAAAGGTAACGTCACTGATAAGACGGTGAGGTTTCGGATACGGAACGGAGGGAGGGCTATTCCGTTTTGGGCGGAGCAACGGAGAGGTGGTTTGAGTGCACGATTCCGGTACGGTAGAGCACGAGGAAGAAATTAGAATGGTTATCAGTGGAAATAGCCACGAATTCAAGTTCATTGTGGCCTGACACATACAAAATGGACACTACAAGAGAGTTAGGGCTCAATGAGCGAACTTTGTGTACTCCTCACAAGTCAGTGTGTCTTGCGTCTGAATTGGTAATGGAAACTGTGACGTAACTTGTTGTGTGCAAGTTCATTGTCTTCCTCTCTGTATGGTTTCTGCCCGTGCTCTCTCCAGAAGTGTCTTTGCGGGGGAGTGCCCGTGTCCGTGCCCGAACATTGCTAACATACTTTCAAATTGTCACGTGAAGGCGAAAACACTTTTATTTCAGTCATGTTTCTGTTTTCGGGTCACGACAAAAGAGAGACAAGTTCCGGTAATCAGAGAGATCAGAAGGGCGGCGAGCACGAGAGAAAGAAGCACGAGATCGAGGTAATAGTAGGCGATCGGGCTCAGACTAGCAGCCTTCGAGTCGATTCCGCGGGGCTTGCCGAATCTGGAAATGAAAGTGTTTCACGTGAATTCCGTCTGAAATAGGAACCTGGCTACAAAGTTGAAATACTTGACGAAGACCTCTCGCGGCGATTCCGGCTGATTATTGAGAAGTTTCGCAAGGTCTTTCGCTCGTCGAGCGTAGTTTCCGTCACTTAAAACAGTTTCGACTGTCATCCTGATGGAATCAGAGGACATGAGCTCTTCCTTCCGAAGAAGGACCGCCGTCCCGTGCCTCTCCAACATCCTCGCATTCCTCGTTTGATCTCCGAACACTGGGATCATAACAGCCGGTTTGCCACTGAATGCCACCTCGTTTGTGCTCGCCAATCCGCCGTGCGTCACGAACAAGTCAAGCCTGGAGTCTGCGAGAAGAGCCTGTTGCGGCATCCATTCGACGATCACGACGTTCTTGATGGACGAGTTGAACTGCCGCACAATGTCCACACTCGTATCCTCGTACTTCCAAATGAAGGTCGTATCCGCCATTTGCCCGAGAGCACTGATAAGAGAATTCCTGCAACAAATACGGTACTCTGATGAAATTATGGGGTAGTTGTGACTTCATTTCTTGTGGCAGAAAGATTGATTTCGCATTGGAGCCAAATGAAATCAGTACGTTACGACTGCGAAGATTCAGCATATCGTCGTAAACCTGGAATAAGTTTTAGAGAACACGTCATCTAAACAGTCTTGCCTTCGGCAAAACCTCGTCGCTCTTCTTCTCGTCCGCTGCGATTCCTCCAACTTCGATGAACTTGGACGTCCGGGGATACGGGAAGTCGAGCAGAGGGTTGTTGTTCGTGAACATGTACGCATTCAGCTGCATTATCTCCTGCCATGTCTTCCGTTTCTCGTAAATCCCCTTCATCCCTCGCATCTCTTTATCGTAAATCAACAACGCAAACTTTCTGTTCAACCAAGTCTCGTACAAATTTCCGACTCTCTCCATAAACGTCATCTGATCGGATCCTTCCGAGAAAGCGGCCGGCAGAAAACTGGACGTCATTGCGTCTCCGTGGGCCATTTTCGCTCCTTCCACTCCGATATGCGAGTCGATCGACATCATTTTCTCCATTCCGATGTGGTCGAAAATGGCGAATCCACAGACAAAGAATGGTTCGGAGAGGCCGATTTCGAACTGCTCATCTTTGAGTCTCTCGAGAAGTTGCGGGCTGTGAAATAGATCTGAACAGTTGTAGGTTTGTATGTTAGTGATGCTGTTCTTTGCTCACTATCGCAAGTATACGAGTACAAATCGGATAGGAGGTGGCTTATGGGTTCGAATCCGTTGATTCCGGATCTCATTGACCACGTCTGCTGACGACTTTCTTTCCCACCCAAATTGTTAATCGTTTGAAGAACCCTATGTTTCAAATGACGGGGGCCATTTTCAGATACTTACCTCGGGTCAATATCGACAAATATTTTGTGCTTGATTTTTCGGACGATCGGGATTGTGTCTCTCAGAGTGTAATCTATTAGAGGAAGAAGAAGAGTCTGGAAATGAGTCTGAAAGTGTGCTCGCTGACGTCATCCAAACCACATTGTATCCTTCGTCCTGCAGGATGTTGGCCACGGTGCCCATGAATTTCAAATGAGAATGTCCAGTGATCGGGAGGAACACGAGTACTTTCTTGCTTTCCACGGAACCATCACAATTCCAAATAAGGAAGGGAAGCGAGAAGGTGAGAAGGAGAAGGAACTGTCGCATGATTGTGAGAGTGTGAATGAATTTCCACCCGGACACTTATTTTTATATCTTTTCACACAGGTCCGTATCAATGTACACCGCAAATTGCCACTTTTTTTTAGCGTGGTGCCGCCTCGGGCTGATAACACAGCGTCTCGAAAGAGGGTGACATTGTGTACTCGCCTAATGTTCAGCAGCTGTTGTGCAATAATGTATGCAGGGGGAGCTGCTGGTGCATGTCAACTGTCACACAATGACATAGGTACTGCGGGGATAAGGTCGTCAATCTGAATACGAGATGCGCAGGCCTCCGGAACAAATTGCCTCTCGATTCGTCTCGTTTCCACTCCATCATCTTGTCTTTTTATTCCCCTTTTTTGTTCTTCGTTTTGGGTAGTAAAAGTCACAAAACAAAACCATGGACCAGTGATAAGACTAACATTCGATGCGCTCGTTTTCAAACAAAACTTTTATGACGGACACATTCATGAGAAACGTCGATGCACTCTGACTTGTTTTCTGATCACAGACTGATTCCCAAAATGAGAATGAGGTCATTTTTTGACTTATCAGCCGGATTACGGTAGTTTGTATAACATCACTCTTATTGATAACGAAACGTGCAGAAACACGAGTGAGTCAGGGAGCAACCGTGCTTCGAAGAAGTTCAGAATACGATTCTTTCCGAACTGTAAACTATGCGTCAATCGAATTGCAACACACTTTTTATCAATTGAACATAATTAAATGTTTACATTTTTAACAACTCGGAGCAGATCAAACAAACATGCTCTTTGATTCTCTCGTGAAATGATTACAAAAATGATTTAATTGGACTCTAAATGGACGTAGGGAGCACAGTTTTGAGCAACATTCAAACTTCCCTCCAAGTTTTTGTTAATTTCCGAAACTTGTGGCCGCAAAAACAAGCTCATTCAAAATGCATTGTTCATAATGGATCGGCTCCAAAACAAGCTGACCGACAGGTGATCGATCCTCCGACGGCCCGCCCGTTCCCGGCCAACTTGGGCCTCTCGCCCCTCATCCGAAATGCAACTATTATCGTCAGTGTCTCCAGTTTTGGCGCACTTGGGCATTAATAATCGATCAGAGTGGCACCCTTCGGATTGGCATGCCACGCCTTCTTGGCATCTGGCTCTCGAAGGGTGATTTGTTACTGTGCAAAGCACATTTTGCCGCACTTGTCGCATTTTCGAACCGAACCGACGATGGAGCTGCTCGAATCAAAGCCCCTGAGCGCCATTAGCATGGTAATTGACTCGATCGGAGTGGATCATGACAGTCAGGTCAGTTGCCATTAGGGAACGTCGGGAAATGCTGCGTTTTCTAGACCAAATGTAACTGCTGCAATGAGCAGATTTATGATCGGTTCATTTTCCGAGTGAGTCAGAAACCTCGTCGATTTGCTTTTGTCCCATCGCTTCCGTGTTTCACGCACTTGCTGCCCTGTCGCCCACTCATTTTCTTCAAAAATAGCCCATATTTCTCAGATGGACAACCGCTCATACCACGAGAATTGTGTAAAGTGCTCCGTTTGCGAAGTGCAGTTGGCGGAGAAATGCTTCTGGAAGAACGGAAGAATCTACTGCAGCCAGCACTATTACAAGTACGCATCCGTCAAAAATCTTCAATGTCTTGGATCGACTTTAATTCCAGAGATCACAGTGTTCACCGATGTGCCGGCTGCAAGAAAGGAGTCTCTCCAACTGACATGGTCTACAAACTTCGGGTGAGCTTTCTGTTCTCTTCCTGCTTTCAGTAGGATCTTCTGCTCAGGCTGGTTTGGTGTTCCACGTGGACTGTCACTGTTGTGCTCTCTGCAGACGTCATCTGTCTCCAGGAGAGCAGATTCTCGTGGACGACTCCATGATGACAGTCTCCTGCATGAGCCATTACCCTCCGATGGAAGAGAGTGGCTGCGGAGCTGGCAGTTCCGAAATGCTCTCGTGCTCTTCCGAGTCTGCACTCGCTCCCTATCCGATCGACGATTCTTTTCCGGTTTTCCAAGTCAAAAAGGTATTTGCAGAAGCAGAAGCAACGCGTTTGCAAATCAAATTTGTTTTTCAGGAAGTGGATGCGTACGGATACAACTTCGAACATTACAGCTTTTCCGATTTCTGCGATGACGATTCGCGGATGTTAAAACGGCGCGGACCGAGGACTACAATTAAGCAGAACCAGGTGGAGTAATGGTTAATCCGGAAAAAAAGAAGAGAAACATGCTTTTGCAGTTGGACGTACTCAATGAAATGTTCGCAAATACACCGAAGCCATCGAAGCACGCGAGGGCCAAGTTGGCACTGGAGACCGGGCTCAGCATGCGGGTGATCCAAGTGTGGTTCCAGAACAGAAGAAGCAAGGAACGGCGGCTGAAGCATCTGTGCAACTACCTGCGGCACTACGAGCAACGAGGGCTCATTCCGCCGCCAATCCACTTCCGAAATGGTCAGTGCTCTTTGTAGTTCGCCCGTGCCAAGACCTGCACTCCCAATTAGATTAGTTCTTGCGTCTCGATCCAGTTACCCTACACTTTGGGCGACGAATGAGTCGGACGGACATGAGCAGAACACGCGAGTGGCGTAGAAAAAGAGAAGCAAGCGCAAGAAAAGTTTGAGTTGCCACGTCATAAATCAGCGGCAAATGGCGCCGGCCGTGCCTCCCTTGAATCTTTTTCTCTTTTCCAGAAGAAATGGACACCACCGACTTCAACGCGTTCTGCGGGAATTTCGAAGAGGAAGAGGACGAAGACTGAGCTCCATTTTTCCGTTTTTTCTTTTTCAACTTTTCGCTTTCCTTCCAGTCTGATCCGGGCACAATCATAAATAATTGGCCGTCGATTCCCACAATCCCGTCTCCGGAAAAGTCATTCGTTGGCCTCAAAAACCAATTTATCCTGCTCTCTTTTCCTGTTTTATTGTTTGCTTTGGCCAAGAAAAAGAAGAGAAAGAAGAAGGCCTTTTGTAATATGTGTTAATGAAAAGCTCGTTTCATAAGGGTGATTTCCGGCCATCTCGTGGCAATCAGATTTGGTGCCAACCCAGAACGTTTGTAGTTATTTTTCCTATTCAATTCCGTTTTCCGCTACAACTTTCTATAATCTGGGCGCCTTTGATTTGTCAGAGAAATGAGTAGGAGAGAACAAATTCAATAACCTAATCACACTCAACTTCTCCAGAGTTTCCGGCTACACATGGTCCCATGAGACGTGAAAACCTATTGTCGTTTTGATGAATTACACTGGAACAAATGAGTGGTTTGCTCGCCCATCCCCCACAATTATAACTGCTTTGTGATGTCTTCTTCATTCTTCATTCATTTCTTCCCTTTTTCCTCAGACTTCACCGGTACTTTTTTCCTGCTCGTCAGTCTTTTTATCTGAAACTAGCTTCGTTATTGTGGTTCAGTGTACGTCAGAACGATACTCGAAAAGGGGCTAATCTATTCGGCGTCCGGCGCGTCCGTCTTCAGAGGCGCATAATAAGATGTTAATTCTGTCGGAATCTGATGTCGTGACGGCAAACGTCCTCTCCACAATCCTCTTTGTTCGGCCGTCCGTCATTTGGCTCTGCCCTCGAGGCACTGGAAAACAGCGGTTCCCACGAGCGCCGCCACGACTAAAAAAGTGAGAGTCGGAGGGAAGAGACAGGTGCACTTGCAGTCGTGGCTTGACGACCCACTGAGTCACTTCCAATCATACTTGTGTAGTCTTATAGTTTCATGACCCGGACTCTTTCGGATGATGCTCAATTTAGAATGCACTTTGAGCATTTCACTCATCACGCACACACTTTCTCAAGTGGGAAAAGCGTAATTGAATTGCATTTCAGAATCAGTCATTCTTCATGGAAACATGTATGACTACGCAGTCGAACTCACCGATGAATACTGCAACACTGTAAGTTCCGCAGCACCCTTCCCTTCCGATTATCGCCTTCTTCTCAGATGTTTCAAGGTGCTTTTGATCCTTCGTTCCGAATAGTCAAAGTCTATCACATTGTTCTTTCGGTGTTCTCGATGCTCTCCGTCGTTTTCTTCTTCACCAACTACAATAATCGTCTCGTTTTTCACTTCAACATCAAGGTGTTTGTAGCGTCGCGTATATTCCAACCCCTCAATTTGCAGATTCTGTTTTTCTACCAATTCTTCTCCTGCTTTTTGCAAGCTGCTGTCTTAGGGATCTCTCAGGTGAGCAGAGTTCTCTGCCCTCCGACACTTTCGGAATTGTCTTCAGACGCATCACCTGGTGCTCGCCCTCATCGCCACCGATCCTTGTGATGTGGTCCTTCCTCCGATCCTGTTCGCTTCCTTCAATATTCCCCTCATATTTTCAATGTTGTGCATGGAGTTCTCTCAAATTTTGATGGTAATCGAGAGGACTCTTGCTACCTGCCTTTTTGTTTGTTATGAGAAAACCACAAAAATGATTGGAGTGGTTCTCACAGTGGTCGCAGTGAGTTGTGATTTCTGAATTTGAGTTCACCTAGGTCAATCCTTCAGATCCTGCTGCCCGCTTTCACTTGCGTGTATATGTATTATGATGACGAATTCACCTATCCGCAAATGAGTGCCATGTCGACTTCTCCCCACAGCGTGGCCAGAGTCAACTACTTGTTCATCGTTGTCACCGTCATGAACTTCATCACTCTGATGCACTCAATCGGACTGTACAGACATAATCGGAGGAAAATCAACGCGTAAGCGACTGTCTTCACAAAAACTCTCATTCAATGCCACGTTCCAGCGTCAGAAGTCGTGACCATTTCATCCTTTCGTCTCGCTTTCAATTGAACGAGAACATGGTGTCTGCGCGGCTTCTCTGGTGGCTTTCCTCTGCTCAATTAGCCATTTTCCTCTCGTACGGATGCTCAATGTACAGCCTGCGCATCTTTTTAACCGGCCCTCGAAGTGCTATTTGGCAGGCAGTTACAGAGTTATGTTATGTGAGCAACTGAGCAGCTTCCACTCGGGTTCTGATTAATCTCATTACAGACTCCTCCTCTCTATTGTGCCGCAATGCCATTGCTCTGTATAATGTCTGCTCGCAACTCGTTCAATGATCGAACATCAAAGATCAAATCACTGGTTACGGTAGGTCTCAACACGAAGTCAACAGAAAGAGTTCGCTCTCCGTTTCAGCTCAAATCAGTGGGCCCTGAGGGATGGGACAACTACCAGGATATGCTGATGAAGCAGTGGAATTGAGAATAGATACTGATGTTTGTAATCCTTCAATAAATACAATTTTATTTGTCTTGTTAATAAAGTTCCAGAGAAAGAAACGAACAATCACAGGGAGACCTAGAATGGCTACGTGCACCCTATTCCTCCGTGAACACCACAGATCCAATGGCATCATTGTCCGAATGGGTCTCCATGAAGCAAACGGTACATATGCAAATGTACGTGTCATTAGGCACGATCCAGTTGCCAGGTCAACGAGATAAGAGTGTCTATATAAGGGGAAAGACGATCTGTGAGGAATCCCCAACGCTTCCTCCCGTTTGCGTCCGATCCACTCCTCTTCCCGCAGACGCATGAGTTTCGATTACCTGATAAGATCAACCTCTCACAGTCTCACTCTCCGAATTGTCTTCTTGATTGGCTTAAACCCGTTCTGATTCTTCTCTATTCACAAATACATTAATCTTGCCGTCTTTTCCCAATTTTCGTCCATTCTCCTCTCTGTCGCCCTCTCGTCATAATTTTTAACGGATTATGAAAATGAATGTATTTGCGAAACAAAGTGATGTCAAGTCGCTCAATCTACCGTATTAGAAACGCTTTGCCTCTTTATTTAATTTCCGATTCCGGCGATGAGCAAAAAACTTGAGATTAAATTAGGCAAATTAGGAAAACGTGGCGGCTAATGCGGGAAAGGGCAACGTTTCACTTTGATGTTCAGTTCATTTTCTACAATAGGAAACAATTGGAAACAAGTGGGTCTTTACAAAAGGCAGATCCGCTCTAACTATACTTTTGCATGAATATCAGGAATGGAGTTTCTTCACTGAGTGGCTCAACTCAATCTGGTCGGAAGATATAAGGCTCGAGAAAGTAGAAAGTTGTAGGTCTCTATAGCATTGTGTCTGCGGCAAGATCAGCTACCGACTTTCTCATCAGCTTTGTACCAGAATCTGCACACATCACGTGAAAATGCATCCGATCTGAAGCTCGCAGACAGGGAAGTGGTACCTAGAGTGATATCATTTGACCTACGCGCTCCTGCAAAGTGTTGAAGTTGATTAGGGCACTCCTAATCGGGAGGAAGAGCCGTTTGCTTCGTGATATCACTAACACGATGATGCGATGAAGAGGACGCGCGGTAGTAAATCAATCGGAGCATCGTAAATGTTTGATCCGTGCGCATTTCCGGTTCTTATTTGAGACACGCGTGTATTGATATAGACACTTTCAGACATCACTGAGCAGATCCAAAATGGGAATAAGGAAACAAAAGACGTGGAGGGAGACGGATGGAATCTGGAGAATTCCTGCAGAGTGAGTCAATGCTGTGAAGTTGTTGTCTCGTTTGTTTAAAGTTCTCCGTCATTATTGTAGTTAGTTTCTGATTCTGTTGGCTGAATTCACGTTTTGGCGTCGGCCCGTTCCTGTAGCCTTCACAATTTTCACAAGATTCCCATCTACACTTTCCCCCTATCCTTTTTCATTTACACAGTTTGCCTGATAACATCGTTTTCGCAACCTTCAGAATCCTCCGTTATCTCAACCGTTCCTACTTCTTTCTTCATTCGGATCTTTGTCTGACATCCGCGATATCCCATCACCTTTTTTTTATTTTTCCAAACTTGACATTTTGATCCGGAAGTGCTCCATCCGGTACCCTTTTGGCCGCTTCCGCTCGGATAGGCGTGGCCTGTCTCTTTTCCCGGAGAGCTTGTCCTACTGTAGATGGAGGCGTGGCAGATTCATCTATAAATGATTTTCTTATCACTTATCAGTCATAACTTCCAGAATATGAAACTACTTCTGCCATTCCTCTTCTTGGTGATTGCCATTCTCGCGGAAGACATCACCAAGATCAAACCGGACAGAATACCGAACGAGGACACTGCTCCTGATGGTAACTTCTGCATTTATCCGCCCAATTCTTATTTTTTGTTCAGAGGAAACCAAATGGAGACTGGAAGCCATCCGAAAACTATGGAACGAGCGGCGGAAGATGGGACACACTCCGATAACAAAGTACAGTCCGAAAGGATTCCCGAATGCCGACATCTTCTTCAAAAACGAAACGGCGACTGCCACAAGGACGCTGAAGCATAGATTCGCGTGGGCTCTTCTCCTCTGGGCCATCACTGAAGGTGAGCAGTGAGCATTGACGTCGTGCAAGAGTCGCGTTTCCAGGAAAAGTCACTTCGAAGACTTCCGCCGTCTACGATTCGACGTCGGGAAACACGGGCTCGGCGGAAGCGTACATGTGCACACTCGTCGACGTTCCGTACTTTGCCGTCGTCGCAGACAATCTGGAGGCGGAGAAAGTGAAACAGATTGAGAGTTTCGGAGGGAAAATCATTAAGGTTCAAGGAAAATCTCTTTGAGCAACAAAGTGACTAACTCCCTTTCAGGTCCCCGTTGCTCTGAGAAATGCGAAAGCCAAGGAATTTGCAAAGAAACAAAACGGATTCTACATGAATCAGTTCGGAAATGCCGAGAAAGCCGAGGAATTCCACGAAAGCGGGGATTTCTACTTTGAGTCGACTAATGTTTATCACGAGATCATTGTGCAACTGAAAAAGGACAAAGATCAAGTCGTCAAGATTCCCGACTACTTTGTCCATTCGGCGGGAACCGGGGGTACCATCTCGTCCGTCGGGCGGTACATTGCCAGATACGGAGCGCCCACGAAAGTAGTGCTCTCGGACTCTCAATTCTCGCTCTTTTATGATTACGTCATCGGAAACAAGTTCACAAACCAGTCGGGAGCCGGCATTTGGACTCCTCCGGGCATTGCTGGAATCGGATACGGATACGATATTGAGCCAGTTTTGTACGGAGAAACGACCAGTCTGACTAGGAATGTGATCCACGAGGCCATGAAAATGCCGGACATTGCAACCGTCGCTTCCATGCGAATTCTCGACGCAAAAGGCTATAATGTGGGTCCATCGACGTCGCTCAATTTCCTGGTTTCTCTCTACAAAGCCTATCAGAAGAAGTAAGTCCGCCTGGTAACCCCTCTTCCACAGTTCATTTGCAGAGCTAAAGCGTCGGCGATCAAGCACCGGCTGACTATTGTCACCCTCGCCAACGACCCCGGAGATTTCTATCGTAGTACTTATTTGAACGACGAATGGGTCGACAAGAGCTTCAAGAAGTTCGGCGGCGTCGACGGAATGAACTGCTGGAAGAATCTGATCGAAGAGTCAATGGAAACCGGGTCCAACTTCTACTCGAAAGGCCTCGACGTGTGTCCCGGCAATTTCAGAATCTAAGTTTCCTTTGTTCTCTGCTCGGGCTGACACAGGTTTATTTAATATCCGGGGACTCATCCAGTGACCGTTTCCAGTGACTGAGTTCTCAGCTTTGCAATGTTTTCTTTGAATGCAATAAATAAACAGTTTATTGATCGGAAAACATGTAAGCCATCGCATTTAAGAGGACTGCAAATACGATAACGTAAACGGTGAACACGATCCAATTGATGGGTCGTTCGACTGGCTGATCCAAAAATCCATATTGAACGGAAATGTCATCTTTTTTCCGGCCATCCGGAGTGTAAATAATGCCTGAAAATGAAAAGAACATGTTGAAAAAACAAAGATCATAATACCCGATAGAGAAGATCTGGTGCAAATGAATGCTTTTGTGCACACTTGACAGAATGTGGGACACGAGAAGCCATGTGTTATGTTGAAAAGACGTTCTGCGGGATCGGCAACAACTGGACACTTGAACATTTGGCCTCTGATTGAAAATTGAAATATTTTCGACTTGTCGCAGATAATATCCTAGAGAAAAGACACTGGAATGGATCCTCGAACCGCCCTCACATCTAGTTGATATTCAACAACACGGTGCGAATGGTTCGGAGGCGGCCTTCCGATTCTCATCATGAGCACCAGTCTGTCAAGGTCCGTGTAATCCTTGCGGAACACTGTGAGCTGCACCTTAAAAAATACTCATGCTTGTCGGTGCAAACCCATTTTCGGCACTTGCTTTGCTTGTTTTCTGACTCTGGAAGCCATAGAGAAATAGAAGAAATAATCCGAAACGAAAGAGCATTTCTCAATAAAAGGTCAAATTTGAAACTGAAATTTCTATATCAACCCGCTGAATTTGAAACGTCACAATAAATGATAGTTTATTTCACGTAACGGTCACGTGGAAAAGGTCTGAGATCGTATTCTCCGGAACCGGTTCGTGTTCTCTATCTCGCCCATGATCTCCTCGAATCTGCGCCTGATCAGGTCCGTCTCGTACCGTTTCCTTTTTTGATCCGCTTCCTGAAAATCCAGTATTCCTTATCTTTTCTCCATTCTTTTTCTGAGTTTACCATAACGAGCATCTGTTCTTTCACTAATTGCACCGCTTTTTTATCGTCTTCCGTCGGCCCATTCCATCGGTTTTCGTCCGTGATGAGTCCGTTCACAACAGCCTCGTATTTTCTGTTTTTTCTTCGTTCCTTCGCGTAATTCTTTCCTTCAAAGTAACTCAAAACTTTCATAAAGTAACGAGGAAGTATTCCAATAATTGGAACTTTGGAAAGGAAGTAGAAGAACGTCTTGAGAATGTAGAAAACAAGTGACAACGGAGCGGGAATCCACAATTTCTCTTCGTACCTTAACGGACTTTACTTTTCTCTTTGGTTCTTCAGTCCCCGACTCACTCAATTAGTCGACTGTACAGTTTATATTTCCAGTAAATATGCGAAACTTTGTCAATGTCCTCGTATTTCTTCCTAGAAATTTAAACGTTTATCAACTTCTTTTTCGGGGCTTCCGGCGCCCAATAAACAAACGAACGATAAGAGAGCGGTGACCAGATTGACGAGAAGAACACTGGAGACCAACATGTAGCAGAAGAGGAAGACGGGAATCATGCTCGTCTGGAGGATTTCGTGAAATTGAATTGAAGAATATCAAGAAATTGCGGGCCTACCTTGAACCAGCACTGTACGGAAGAATCGGTGATGACGTCCCAGTTCAGAGGCGCCGAAGAGCACTTACTGACGGTTCCTATCAATTGGAAAATGATTATTTGACTGATGTTTCCGCGTTTTCAACCTAATTTATCTTCTTCGTCAGCTTCTCCGAATATTTCAAATGCGCCGCTGCTGAAGATCAGCCACGGCCACACGACGTCGGTTATGTTCGGAGTGCTCTTGAGATGACCGGCCAAACTGATGTGGCAGACGGCGTAAGTGAACCAGAAGACCATGAAGACAAACATGAATTTGACCATGATCGGAATCTGAACACCCTTTCCATCCATCCAAATCGCCGTTTCAAACCGTACCATCTTCTTGATCATCAGTACAATCGAGCCAAAAAAGGCATCAACGTTGGCGATTTTCATGAGTCGGAGAGTTGCGAAAACGAACGAGAAGTAGAAGAATAAGTCGGCTGAAATGATTGCAAAAGCACGAATTGGCCACGACGGAGGTGCGATGACTGCCAGGGACCAGGCAATCAACGTGGAGGCGACCAGGAAGTTCCTGTAGAGATCGGCCGTGTTCCTTTGCGCCCAACAGTAGAAACCCTAAACTTTAGATGTTTGCCCATGTTTTCCGGATCTTCCAGATACGTTTTGATAGACTAGCACCGCCATTTCGGTCAGATAGGCACACTGCCAAACGATGATTGCCATCTCGTCCAGGAACTCGTCCAATTCGTTCATTACCATTGTTTTGCGGGTCATCGTCATCAGTACATACGCATAGAATGACACGTAAATCAAACGGAATACGGTATGAATGACGTATTTCGCATTAGGGGATGTGTAGAAATTGTAGACGCGGATGAGAAAGTTACTGGAAATTGAGGAGAATTAAGAAAGTTAGTGAGGATCAAAGGACCTGTAAGTGATTGACGTCATATGACCAGACCGATCCATCTTGAGCATCATCGTTTTGATTTCCCTCTTCTTCATTCTTTGTCGTCCGCGAAGGAAAAAAAGAGGCGGGAAAAAGAAAAACAGACAGAACGCCATCTGAAACCGATTGTTAGGATTCCCTCCGAAGATCCCCTTATCGTCTACTTTACAAACATCTATTCTTAAACACTCACTTGTCCTAATTTGAATCCCGGCTGCCATCGGAAGTCAATTTCTCGCTGGCAAGCAGGATGCGACAGGAAGTTCTGCAATTAACAATCTCTGGCGCTTCTCCTCTCTCCCAATGCACCTTTGCCTTCGCCGCCGCTGCCAACGCCATCACCTCCATATCTTCGTCGGCGGCCGGACATCCATCAGTATGAATGAACAGATGATAATTCGTGTCCAGCACCGACCGAGTGTCCCTTTCACTGCTGTGAAAGCACTGATCCAGTAGCGCAGTACATTCGTCGTCGAACGTGCTGAGAAGATGATCACAAATTAATCTTGTGACCGGTGTCGAAAGCTTTTGTCACGGTGATTTCTGTTTGGGGTCTCGCGGAGGTTTCTAGTCCCTCGCCCCGCGGCCACTATCTCCAAAAAATTAGGAAAAATAAGTCAGTATTCTTCGAACAGCACGCATCAGAAGTTTTGGCGCGCGGAAAAAGGCTTGGGGAGCGCGCCGCCGGCCGTCAGTTCACGGGACTAGAGCCGAATTTTCTTCCTCTCTCCACTGTGCCTCCAGAAAAAATCACCGTGCTTGTTGACTCACTCCTGAATTTTTTCAAAAGCCTCCGCGATGACTGGCTCGTGCTGCTCCAAAAACAGCTTTCTCATCTTGTTACTGACGTAGACCTGAACGAAAGGCTTCCCACTTCTCATTCTCCATTTGCAAATCAAATTCAATGACAAACCACAAGCAATCCGGCATACATAGGGTACTCGCACTTGGCCCAGATTTCGTGGAGGTCGCTCCTGAGCTACACTTTTGTTGCCTACATATTAACGGGAGCCGGGGATGAGGTACCTCTTGAAGAAGGCGGATGAGATTAAGTGCAGCATGTTTGTGTCTTTCAATTGCGATAAATGACATTTGAGAATAGGTCGCATCGAGTTGTTGATGAATTCGAATATCGAACCGCCGACAGTGGCGAACTTTGGATTCCGTTCGATGACGTCATAAGTGATGAAGAGCTTTTCCTAAAATTACACTTTAAAAAGGACCAGACGAAAGTGAGGTGTACTTCCTGTTCCATTTCGTTCAGTTTGTTGATGATTTCCCGCGATGACATGTCTACGGAAGTGCATCTCGACGGCTGGATCTAGAATCGGCAGAGCCTACGATGCCTTTCATCCCACTCACTCACCCAATACCTTTCGTCTTCGATCGAAAAGTTTCTCGTACGAAACTTAATGGTCTTGCGTCTGCCCGAAGAAAAGTCAAGGTTCATGATCGGCGGCTACTCTCTCTCTCTCTCTCTCTCTCTCTCTCTCTCTCTGACGCAGGTAGTACGTCGGTTGAGATGGGAAGAGAAGTGGCGTTATCAAATGAGACCCTTATCACCTCTTTTCAGTTGTTTGCTCAAGAGAGCCTGTTTCGGGAGACTGCTGAAACACGGGGGCGGCGAAAAGAAGTCTGAAAGTTCAAGTGTCAGTACAAGTGGCGAGAGTCTCAAAGACCAAATTGCTATGAATTCCAAATAATCGTTTATTTGATGCATCAGACGACTGGGAACGAGATCAGGCTAAAACAGATGGGAAGGGACATCGTGGCGAACTAATAGAGACCAGAAAAAGAGGAAAAACGGATTCAATTTCACTATTATCACTTTGTATTGTCATTGAACGCAGATGAAGAATGGAAGGGAGTGACAGGAAAGAGGGGAAGACAATGGGGGTCTGGTGAGCTGCCGACGATGGAACCTGATCTGAGGTCTCCGCGCAGTCTACGAATGCAGCGCACGAGACCCGTTCAGTGAACAAGAGTAGATTCCGAGCAAGTGTATTTATCAGATGGCGTCGTCCTCGTCGACGCAACAGAATGACTTGAGGTAGGCGAACGAACACCGCTTCTCGCAGCACTCTGTCGCTATCCCGCCGCGTTTTTGCTGGTGATGGATGTGAAAAAGATCCCGTGTAGAAGGGAGCCACGTGGAGTCGTAGGAAGGGGAAGAGCCTGGAATAGTTCAAGGATCAGAAGACGTCATAGACTGGGATTGTGCTCGTGATGAGTTGGCACTCACAACATGACAATTTCTCGAATTTCCTAGACTAACCTTCTCGCGCGTCATTGCCAGAAATCATCAATTATCGCACAAAAACCAGAGACAGAGAAAGGGCATGATTAGTCCGAATCGCATGTTTTAAACGCACTCCATCATTAAAGTTTCATGTCTCCTCCACCCACGGACTCACGTTTGAAAGCTCTCATTCCATCGCAAAGCTGGTTCCGGCAGACGGCCAGAAGGGTGGTCGTGAGGCGTGATCCGCAGAGCCGAATGCTCGCGTCTGATGGCGTTGGAACCAAGATAAGGAGAGCAAAAAGTGCAACAACAGTGGTGGGGCTGAAAAGAGGATTCTGATGAGGAAACGGATCGCACGACTCCGCAACTCACCTGTAAAGCTGACGAAACAAGCACATTGTGCTGTCGTACGAGTGGCCCGTTGTTGAGCGCAAAATGACTGAAATTATTATAGAGATGGCATTGAGTTGTAGGAATGAGAAGAAGAAGAGCGAGCGGAGAGAAGAGCTCCGATTACGGTGTGATTCATTAGAATGTGGCTCCGATTACCCGGCGACACTTGGGGGAGAATTATAGTTATGAGGGGGTGGCAGACACCGTGCGGCATGACGTCGGACTATATCGTCTCCTGAGAAAACGACGTCAGAGTGGGACGGAGAGGGCACAGCGTATGCGTTCCTTTTCCGGAGAATCACCCAAGCCTCATTCGTTGCAATTTTCCAATTATTTTCCAGAGAGGATCAGAGACAAGAGCCGTGTAAACAACACGGATAATGCGAGGTGTTGGATCAGAAATTAGACATTAATATAAGATGCAACGAAATAATGAGAGGGAGAAGCGAGTGAACGAGTGAGCAACGTATTCGGAATGGCGGCGAAGTGGGCGGAGCCGCGGAGGGTGGCGATGTGATTTCGGTGCCGACGAACGGAATCTCGTGGGGGAAAAGAAACAGAGAGCAACTAAAAGGGCATCGAAAGGAGACTCGCGGTGAGAGGAAAGAGAGTGAGAGAGAGAGAGAGGGAGCGGGAGAGGAAGAAGGGCACAATCAGGAGAGCAACTCTGAGCATATGATCTGTGAGGGATTCCAGACACCTGACTCACAGTCGGAGAACGTAGCCTTACAGTTTGTACCTGCCTACAATACATCGGATTTGTCAGAAATCAAACGGCGCTCTCAGGAAAAGGGCATTCTGAGCTGATGTGCGGAGAACTAATTCGATTGGCTCGGTTGGCAGCAGGTGGGAAATATTTTCACGCAAAAAACAACTTTGTATGGAGCGTTGAAGGACAACAAACACGAAAAACGTAATGTTAGATCACTGATTCGGCCACTTAGACTCACGAGATGGAATCATTCTCCTATTCAGATGGCCGTTTCAGGCGGAAGAAGCACCGGAAAACACCGAGAACTCAGTTTATAATTTTAGGTGTCGAGATGTACGATTCGATTCTGAGAGCAGTAAACAGGGGCGGATAACAGGAAAATGATGAGAACGAGCGCTTCCTCCAATAAAAAGTGGAAGATTCGACGATTCTGGGGAAAGTTTTAAATGAAAGCTGCGTAAAAGGGGGGTAATTAGGAGAGAGCCGACGTGAGTTGTGAGAAATGTTTATGAGGCCGGCACGGGTTGGTTGGAAGAGCCATCCGGAGGAAGAGCATCTATTGTGAATGAGCTCAGGAGCACAGAGAACGGTGGAAGTGGAAGAAGACGTGATGCGGAGGGAACTGCACGTCCAGATATGGACGAGATCACGTGGAATTGAGGGCCACGTGGAGAGAAGGACAGGTATGCGTAATGGAAAACAAACAGAAGAGTGGGGAAGCGATGATCAGAAAAGGGGGAAGCGGAGAATGGCTCGATTTCTGAATTCGGATGAGATTCCCAATTTTCTTTGAAATTCATTGAAGCGGAAAGGGGCGGAGACACGGAAGAAGGCGGCGATCGACCTTTCCAGAAGAAAACGAAATCTGGGAAACATCAGATGATGTCAGAATTGAGGCCGCAAAATAGTGAGTGGGAGAGGAGAGGGTGAGCGACACAATAACAATCATACAAGTTAGAGTGTCGAATTCGTAGTCACCTTGGAGATAATCATACCTTCGATGATTGTGAGTCAGCACTCGGCTGACATTCAGAAGGCTGCTCTCTCAACTGGGAAAGTTCACTTGTTCTAGAAGAGCCGTCTGACGTCTTCCAGGGAATTGTTGCATGCTCTTTCCGGCACAAACCAGGGATCAGAAAGAAATGATCACTAAAATGGGCCCGTCGAGGTCTTGTTCACCAGAACCTAAATAGATGGTGTGCAAAACAGACATGGCGTCACTCGCCAACCCACCTAATTTCCATAAGCCTCTACTCGACTATAAATACTACTTACAACTGACGAAATCCGCAGAAAAAGGCTATGGGTAATGGGATGAAAGGGCGGAGGATCATATTCAAGTCGACACATCCGCCACTAATTGGATACTCGCATGCTTCGTCCCGTTTTCGGATGCTAATTGCGGCAACATGCACTCGCAAAGGCCGGTCGACTTCATCGGTGGTGGATGTTCGGATGGAACAAATCATCAAATCGGGAGGGCTAGGATGTCGAGGAGTCTCACAACATTGCGGAGGGGAAAACGACAATTGTGTGCAGAAGAGCGGATGGGGTCGTTAGAATAGTACAGAGGTTCTCTTGGAGAGTCCGCCTGGAAATGCGAAAACGGAGACGAAGGCGGAAGGGAAGAAAGTTGGCGCTCTGCAGAATCTCGGACGAAGACATGTGTGCATTTGGAAAGAAGAAAAGGCAGAGGAAAACGAGCGGACGCACAAATAGTGGCATAATTGATGAGTGGGAGAAGAGGAGCCTAGTGGATTACAATGGTATCATTACGAGCGTGAGTTTGAATGAAATGTCACGCGAAGGTTGCGGGTGATCCAAATGAACCTACGGTAGGCTAAAGAGTTTTCTCGGAAAACGAAATCAACTCGTCATTCTTGTTTGGAAAAGAAAAAGAGATCAGAGGCTTATCACTAAGTCTCTTTTCTTCCTGTTTACCCTTTCGGAGAAGATGTTTGAGGGAAGTTTTGTGATGAACAACCGAGCCGAATATCTTCCGGGAACAGCAGAAATCAAATGGTTCGAAAGCTGGAACGGGCTTCCGATCGTAGAACCGCACGGAGACAACAGGAGGATCTGAAATATTGGTTCTCCCTGGTCGATTAGTATTCCATTCCCAACTTTCTTCTCGCATACGCCCACGAAGAAAGAGTGAAAACAATCATTACAAGTGGAAAGCTTCTTCACAATTCCGATGACTTCTCGGTCATCCGACCCACTAATTGGCAGCTTTCACGGAAGAAGAAGATCAGTGAGCAGCCGGGGGAAACTCGAAACTACAAGTGCACAAGTCACAAGGAACACTGCGGTGATAAGATAAAAACATTATTCTGCCGGTATCGATTGCCGTGCCGCCAGTTTCTCCGACGATTTTCATCTGATTTTTCGATGAAGCAGGTAAACTCGTTCATCTTTGACTCGGAATAGACAATGTTCAGACGGCAGCAATCGTTCCGAATGCAATTTTTGGCCCCAACAGTTTCATGATCCGAAATGTGATCGAGGATCAAGGGAAAGTGGTGTTCATCTGTCTGCTCACCGTCCTTTTCTCCATCCTTCCGGTCGGATATCATATTGTTCTGCTGAATGTTCCTGAAAAAGTGATTCAAGCCTTCATTTTTGACAACTTTGAGAATATATTCGGAATCCACTTGTCCCCAAATCAGGAGAGTTTGGTATGGTGAGTGGTCTTCTGTTCTTCTGAATCTCCTGTCCGTTTGCAGGTCTCTGACGGTCTCTTCGCAGGGAGTCGGCGCCCTGATTGGCTGTTTTCTAGTGGGTCCAATGTCGAAATATGGAGCCAAGCACGTGCTCATGCGTCTAAACAACGTCATTCTGATTGCAGGTTTCAATCGTCACCGACACTGCGAAGAGCGCATTTGTATTTGCAGGTTCATTGCTCATGTTTGTATCCTATTGGATCTCTTTCCCAATTGCCTTTATTCTCGGAAGGATCTTGACAGGCAAGTCTCGCCTCGATGTCTTGAAACCACAATTTCCTTTGCAGGCGTCTACACTGGCCTCGCGTGCGCATTCGCTCCGTTGTACCTACAACAAGTGATTCCGAAGAACATAAAAGGATCAATGAGCTGTTTTCTGCACATCGCCGTCTGTTTCGGATCCTCCCTGGGCGCCATTTTCTCTCTTCCGTTCATGTTCGGAAGTGAAACCACTTGGCCCATTCTGGTTGTTCTCCCTGCCTTTTTTGGAGCTACAATTCTGGCTGCTTCCTTTTGGATCCCAGACACTCCAAACAATCTGCTTCAAATGGGAAGATATACGGAAGCCATTCAGAGCATCAAGTAGGTTGTGAGCGTGGAAGTGTCCAGGAGAAGTTCCAGATGAATTCAGGTTCTATTATGACATTGACGACAGTGATGAAGATGAAATCATCAAAGAGTACTGGGATATGGTGCCAGAGATGCCTGAGCAGCTCTCCATTTGTTCGGCCTTCATGAATCCTTCGATACGAAGAGGAATGCTCCTCGGAATGATTGTCAGTGCCACTCAGATATTCTCGGGAAGCATGGTCTCGATCTCTTACTCAACAGAGTACGCATTTGCCCATCTTCTATAGACAACTCAAACCCTTTCCAGAATGTTCGAAGCTGTCTCTTTCATGGATTCGCTCGTTCCCTTCCTCCCTGCTCTCGGTTCCATCATCTCCATCTTGCTCACGATTCCTGCTCTCCGATGGGTCGAGACGAGAGGCCGTCGTCCTCTTCTGCTCAAGACTCTCCTCTTCTGCATTGCTGCCAACTCGTTCCTTCTCGTCTTCACTCTCATTTCACAAGACGGTTCCGGTTGGGCATCCTGGGGATTCGCAGCAGCCTTTTTCCTCTACGGAATCGGCTACAATCTGGGAGTGGGGCCCGTTGCTTACTTCCTGCCGGCAGAGTTGGTCCCTCCGGAAGCAGCCAGTGCTAGTTTGGGTGCGTTGAAGAGAAAGAATGGATTGATCGGAAGCGAGTGTGATTTAGGGTCTGCCGTGGCCGTCAACTGGATGTGCACAATCACAACAACACTTTTCTATTATCCTTTGAGCAAGTCAATTGGCGGATGGAGCTACTTGATATTCATCATTCCCACGTGAGTTCTGTCTTTCCTATTTTGAGTAATTCTCCCATTTCAGCTCGTTGTTCTCAATGATTTTGTGGAGGTTGTTGCCGGAAACAAAGTTCCACTACAAGGTGCTCGAATTGTATTTTCCGACAGAATATTAGTTGTTTTTCAGATTGATCCACTAGAAATCCGTCTTCTAACAGACTTGGGACCTTCATTAGCACCGAATTACGGGACACTTGATGCAGACGAACCCACATTATTTTAAAAGCATTTTTTTAATTGTTGTGCTTTCTTGATTATAATACAATTGAGTTCGCTGTGAATTAATTACTGCGAAATTACGAACTTTGAGTTGTTCGAGTGAGAAGAGTCAATATTATTTGAATTGCCGCCAACAACGACACTCCACCATGACGGCGCGCTCTCTTTAGCCAGCTGTTCAAATCGACCCGTTTTCGAAAAAAGAATTCAGTCCGCCGCAAAAAATCTCATCATTCTTTGTTTCTTTTACAATTTTCGCAGTCGCGTGATCTTTTTCTTCAAATGTTTTTTCTGTTAGAATCGTTACACATTCACATTTCCGTAATAGTCCGTTTACTTGTTATCACATGTTTTCTTCAGAAACCACCAGTTTCGATCAATATGTCGGAGGACGGCGAAGAATTTCGACCGTTATCACCAGAAGATCCAGTCTCTCCGAGCTACAGTCATCATTCATCGCCACACTCTAACGGTAGAAATGCTCCAGAATCACCGACGGGGGACAGCGCGGACATTTACAAGGATGAGGATGCTGAGCCCGCACCTGCCAGTCCAGTACAGTCCAAATCTCCGTCGCCGGTCAGATCTACTACCAAAGTCGCTATAGAGAGTGATGAATCAGACGGCGAAGGAACTTCTGATAAACGAGCTCTTATCGATTCTGATGCGAGCGATGTGGAAACAAAGAAAAAGTTAGTTAATACTTGAGTTTACTTACGCTCATCCGTTTATTAAGGAAGAAATTTACTTTTGACGATGATTCCGATGACGAAGATGTTGAGAAGAAGGAACCTACGGGAAAACAGTTGTTTGGCAGCGACAGTGACGATGACGATGATGCTCCCAAAAAGACAAACACAGAGGATCTGGATGAGTTGGTTGTCGGTCATCAGGGAGAAGAAGATAAACAAGAAACCAGAGCGAGAAGCGACAGTGATGATGACGACGGTCCGAGAGACAGACATAGCCGCACTTTCGAATGGGACTTTGATAAGATGTTGGCCGAGAAAAAAGCTGAGAGGAAGAGAAAGACTCGGCGTGGGAAAGATGGCGGGATCGATATTATCAATGACGACGATGGTCTGGTGGTGAGACTCACAGAACGCATGAAGGCGGCTGCCAAGTCGGACCGTAATGCTAATGTCGAAAGGAAGCCGGCCTTCCAGAAGATCAAGATGCTTCCAGAAGTGAAAGCGATGCTGCTCAGAGCTGGTATCGTAGACGCTCTGATTGAGAACGGGTTTATGAGCGCGCTGTCCGAGTGGCTGGCTCCGTTGCCGGACAAGTGTCTTCCTGCTCTCGACATTCGCATAACCATACTCAAACTGCTTCACAATCCACGCTTTTGGAAGCTGGACAGAAGTACTTTGAAGCAATCTGGTCTCGGAAAGGCCGTCATGATGCTTTATAAGCATCCGAATGAAACAAAAGAGAATAAGGCAATCGCCAACAAATTGATTGGAGAGTGGGCGAGACCCATTTATCATTTGGACGCTGATTACAGTACAATAAGTCGAGATGAGCGGAAGGAAAGAGATTATGCCAGAGTTCCGGAGAAGAGACGTCATATTTTGAAGTAACCAAAATTGAGTGACAATTATGTGCAACTTTTTTTTCAGTAGTCAAGATGACGATGAGGAGCTAAGCGGTGACCAGAAAAAGCCGAGGATCAAGGAGTCGGAATGGCTGGATCCGACTAAGTCGGGAGAACTGAAGCCCGGAGACAAGGGATACATCAATCGAGCTCGTGTTCCGAAGCCATCCACTAAGGACTACGTCGTCAGACCGGAATGGAAGGTGCACGGAAAGTTCGGTGGCGTGAGTTTCTTCATGAGATGCAGACGAGTTTGATAATTTTATTCCAGGAGAAAAAGGCAACAGGAACTACTCGTTACGAATCGACATTTCGTGATTTCCAGGAAAGAACGAAGAAGTCGAAAGCCAATCGCATTGTGAAAGTGTCACTCGAAGGAAGAAACATGGGAATTTAGACCCGAAGGATCTATAATTTTGCTCGTTTTCTGTGTTCGTCATTCGTTTTTTTCCACATTTTCCTCTTATTCATTCTCTTGCTCCTAATTAAAATTGTTTAATCAATCGCTATTGTTTTTTTCTGGAATTGGGTCTATTTGAGGTCCCAGAATAGTCAAGCTATCGATCATCGGTCATTCTCCGTGTGTCCACTCCCCAACTGGCCTTCGGACGGCTGAACAAGTGTTTCATGACAAGTGTGCTCCGCGAGTCCATCAGGCGCAATCACTTATCAGACCGTCTGCGTCTCCTCGTTCCTCGTGCCCTCTCGTCCGAGCATCCCGACGATTTGCTCACAAAGCCCGCCGTTTCTCCCGCATATTCTCTTCGCTCCTCGCCTTCTTTTCGCCGTTATGTTCCGGCTTCCGACATATTTTTGTAGTTTCCGATTGGTTACAGGCGGAAAGGCTTAAAAAACAAATCGGAATAATAGGCATTTGTGGGCGGGCGAGAGAGCATTTGATTCGAAGAGACGGCAGAGAAAGTAAACACGGAAAGTGTTCATCCGAATCGAGGCAGTTTTCGACTCGCTCTGTTCAAAACCCTCATCGATTCCGCCAATTTCCCCGGTTTTGACCAGTTTTTCAAATAAAAATGTTAAGTAGGTCTATTTAGCTACTAGGTAGGTCAAACACTCAGTTCTCCACTCTTCCAATTTCATTTCATCGCGATGCATCGTAACATTTTTCCTTTGACACTCCCACGCCGAATCGACTCCGTCACTTTTCAAATACTTTTCGACAGTTTTTACTTTCTAATTTTGTCATTTTCGACTTCGCAGAAAAATTGCAACGAAAAAGACCAGATGGCATATGTTCGAATCGGCCGTAATCTGGCGTGAAGCATCGTGAGGAAATGCGGCAGGTTCCCGTGAATACCAAATCGAGTGGTGCGTCCGGCACACCCGTCCGTCAGATTACCTTATTCAGTGGCACGGCACATGGTGCGCACGCGCGCAAGACCGTCGTCTGAGTGTAGGGCAGGTGCGTCTGCGTGCCTCCGATTCGTACAGTCTCTCGCACCGAGTTATTGTACACTCGTTGCGGGGACGACTGCCTTTTTCCCTCCCACGCACGCACTACTACCGCACCCTTTTCTCGGCTGTATCACCACTTTTTCGCCTGTATTCTCGTTCCTCATTTCCTGGAGTCACAATCGATTCCAGAAGGCGTCTTGACATGTGATAGCGAAGAGGAGAGAAGAGGAGAAGGAGGAGGACGGTGTAAACCAGAACTGTTTAATGTTGCAGTTCTTGCCTTTCCTTTCGAAGATTCTTCACGTTGATAAGTGACGGCGCCGTTATTCTATAGGTTTCTTTCTTATACAGAAGGCGTTGACGTTTCCTTTTCCTTCCCAAAAAGTGATGTATATTCTGATGCACCGTCCGACAGAATCATTGTTTCCCTAAAAGGAATCCAGAATACGTTTTCTCTTTCGTACTCATTCCGCTTCCCGGCTTCGAAGCACTCAGTTCATTCACTAACTGGTTGTCTTTGCAATTCGTTCAGGTGCCTCCCGCTTGTTTGCAGTTTGTCTGATTGTTGATAATCGCGTTATGCGCAACGAAAGCGATTCAATTTCGGGCGGAACAATGCATTTTTTTTTCAAAAATCGCCGACTATTCCCCTCTTGCTCGTCCAATTTTATGTGCCCATTTCAAAAATGGCAACATTTTGTAGACACAGTGCTCTCACGAGTTTTTTCGGTTGATAAGCGTCTCCAAATGTTTGTGCGCGCCTGCATGCGTAGAAAAACGGAAAGCGTATGCCGGGTGAAACAAATGCCATTTTTGGTCGACTCGTCGGAGTGCCAGATTGGCAGAACCAATTGAAATTATCCGTGGCGGCGGCTATCCGCTGCTTCGTCTCTCTGTTGTCCCTCCTCCCTTTTTGGAATGTTGCCAAACGGAGCCCATTGCTTTTCACTCACTTGGTCCGTCCATTGTTGTCATTCCACAGCTGTCTGGGTTCATTCACTTCCCGCATGACGCCAGTTCGTGAAGGACGTTCCCAAGTTCTTCGGAAGGAGACGCAGACTCGATAAGATATTGCATACGCTATGCTACCAGAAGTTGATAGATGTGTAATTTCCCGAATGCGAAGCGGGCTCGTCCTGACTCTTACATCTGTCACGTGGATCCCGCCAAGATGACGAGTATGATGTGTTTTGCGTGCTTCTCGCCGTTTGCCCCACCAATACGTTTCACTCTTCTCCCCAGTTTGATTCTAATTTCGTTCCTTTCTATCTCAAAAAATACCTTCATTCGATCCTCTCCGTAAAATCAGTAATCGCCATCTGTCCTTTCATCCGCCGCCACCGCCACATCAACCTTCGAAAAGGCCAATTAATAGTGACCCCATTGAAGTTTGGCAGGTGTTTTCCTTCGTGTTCCTCGACTTTTTTTTCGTTTCCTTTGCCCTCGAAGTGTCCATGGTCCTACCTCTTTCTTCTTCTTCTTCTTCTTCTCGGCCTTTGCCCACTTCTGCTCCCGCCGCCGTCTTCATTGCCACGTATCAAGTTTCAAGGTTTTGTCGCAGTCGTCTTCTGCTTTCCAACCATCTATATTATTTAATCCGGCCCTTCAGCTAGCCATGCATAAATTGCATTGTTCTCATCCGGAATACGTAGCGTAGTTGTACTCAGCCGACTCAAACGTCGCGGTTCCCCGTGGTGGCCACTCGCTTCGGCACCCAGTCCCCTCTGATATGCGTCCAAATAACAACAGCTGACCCCATCAACGTGCTCCACATTGGCCCCCTCCTGCTCATTCTTTTTGTTGCACAAAACATTTTTTGTCCCCTCCTTCGTCGAGTTGCTTCTACCCGAAAGAAACACTGCGCCCGCCGGCATCCCCCTCTTGCTCCACTTTCTTCTTGTTCGTCTCTGTTCAGTTTCCGTGTCTGAAGTAACACTTCCAGTTCAATCTCTTTTGTGAACTTCGGTCTTCGTATTCGTTTCACTTGCTTCAACCGGAAAGTCGAGAACTTTTTCCAAACGTTTATGACTCCTCCGGCAGTTTTGTCAAAGTATTTTTTCTCAAGCGCCATGATGTTCGTATTTCGCATAAGATCGCACGAAAGAATTTATGATCAGACAAGAAGGAATAGACGCCCAAATTTGGAATTTAGTTCTCTTATATTTGCGGATATGACTCATCCACGTAGTGGAAACGCGATGCCTGTGTAGTCTCTCCTCTCACATTTTTCTTTTCGTACTTTCTTGTATTTCAGAAACCATGCGACCCTTTGTCATCAATTCGACCGTCAAAAGGTCGTCTCAGATTCTAATTGACGTTAAACTAGGCTGGTTAGAATACGATTATCATCCGTCTGTTTCTTCGTTCTTCTTGTTTTTTTCTCGCCTTCACTTTTCTTATCTCCTTATCAATACCTCAATTTCAGGCGGTGTCTTTGTCATCGCAGAATGAGTATACTCAGTGAGATACTCAGCACAGGGCATGTGGACGAAGAGTTGCTGGCGGCGTTGGACGATGATCAGAAGCAATTGTTGTTCTGTCAAATGCGAACAGAGCAAGTGAGGAAATGGGAAGCGGCCGAGACGGAATACGAAAGGACACGGCCCCCATATCGACCGTCCAAAAAGAAATCGTTGCGATGGTTGACAGGAACAGACGGAGAAGTCTGGGTCTGGGTGATGGGCGACCATGAACAGGTAGAGATAAGGTTTCGAAGTTCTTGTACTTGAATAATTCGTGTTTAGGATAAAACCATCGATGAGATTCTCGAAGAAGAGAGCCGCGAAAAAGCGCACGCACTCGCTATGCGTGAGCTGAGAGCAGGAGCTTCTGACTCGGACGAGGACGCCCTGATGGCTCAATTGGAACGATTACAAGTCGGTGCAGGAAGTCAGGCACACGAAAACTATGACAACCTGTATCAGAGTGTTGCGCCCACAAATCCGCCTCTTCTCCTTTTCCAACCTCCCTCGAGAGCAAATCCACAGCAGCCTCAGCCGAACATCGTCACTACGACCACAGTCTCCAGTTACTCGACGCCACAGCCACAGAAGGCCCAGCTGGTTCGCGGAGAGAAGCCGCCGTTGCTTCCGAAGCCAAATACTGGATACTATTCAACTCCGAACTTCCCACCAATTGATTTCTCCGCTTCCACACAACAAGAGCCCACTACGAATGGATCCACGCATCCGTGGGACACGGATTCGTACATGATGAATGGTAAGATATCCGTCAAGAATGATTCTGATATTGGCAAGTTGTTTAGGTGTCCGAATGAGAGCTGTGAAGACGAATGACAATGATCGGGTGGAAGAAATGCAGAAACGAGAATCGGAGATTTTTCAAAGTCTTTTGGAAGAACGAGAAAGACTTAGAAGAGAAGCGGAACTCATGGAAGACCGAGAGAAAAACCTCTGGGAGGAACAGGGTAAGTTCCGTTCCCCGCTCACAATTCCCTGTTTTTGTGTTTTGCAGAACGAAAAGCTCGAGAAGCAGAGCACGCACAACGGGAACTGGCACAGAAGGCGCGGGAGAAACATCAGCAGATGATACGGACGAGCACGAGTATTCTGCCTGCGCTGAAGGATCACAAAGCGGGCAGTTTGAGAGAAGCAATGTGAGTGGTGATCTCGCCGTTATGCATTTATTTTTCTTTTCAGCAAAAATCTACCGCGACCACCCAAACCAAAGTCTCGAGCAGCGATCATAGAATGGTTCCAACGAGATGAATATCCACGTGGCACAGGATTGGATCCGAAAACGAGGGGACCAGCGCCCTGGTTTCACGGCATTATCTCGAGGGAACAATCGGAAGTTCTTCTCTCGAACAAGCCAACCGGATCCTTTCTGGTCAGAGTATCCGAGCGCATCTGGGGGTGAGAAATGCCGGAGAACCATCTGGAAACGTCTGCTTTTCTTTTTCAGTTATACAGTCTCTTACGCTGCCCGCGATGGAAGCTTCAAACATTTCTTAGTGGAAAAAATTCCGGAAGGATATCAGTTTCTTGGAACAAATCAAGTTGTTCACGATCAACTTTTTGATTTGGTTGCTTACCACGAGGTACTGATAATATATGCTGAAATCTAATTTTTTTAAATGTTTTCAGACAGCTCCGATCACTGCGAAAGGCGCAGAAATTTTGAAATGGGCGGTGGGACAGCCGACACGTCCGACAGACTACGCCGAGCTCATTCCGGAGCAAACCTTCCAATCGTACGGAACGTACTCTCGGAGCGTCGTCCGCACGATCCCTACAACACTTCTGAGCGGTCCCATTGGTCGATTTTAACGGGCACTCATCAATTTTTCCAAAGTTCTCTCACCCACACATTCGAATTGTTTGACTTTGTTGCTACTAACAGGTACATGCTTTAATAATGGATTTATATTTTGCCAAGCCAATAGAATGTAAGTTCCCGCTTCTTTGTATATTCACAATGCCCCGTTAACTGACCGACCATAATCGCTCGGAATATCCCAGTGAATCAGCAGTCCAACTGATCTCAATTGAGTCCTAATTGGAATCGACGCAATGCCTGCCGTCTCAGTGGTTGCAAGTGTGCCCCATTGAGAATTTGGCCGAACAATATTCATGCGTCAGTGCGGCACTCTTTCAAGTTCGGACTCGAAGGGAATTCCCGTAGATCTTTGTTCTGTCACTTTTCGAATAGATGACGCTAAACTTTAAATACCGTACATTTTCCTAAACTGCTCTTCTTTGCAATCGATCACACTAACGGGTTTTGCTGATCTATGTCATGAATTCAGTTTTATGCCATTCACTACTCCTTTTCTCCAATTTCAATAAACCCTGTAAAAATCAACTTGTCAATCCCTCTCTCACTTTTTCATGTTCAAATTGTTACTGAATATTAATAAAAAATTGCAAACTATTCGCCTAACCTACAGAGTGAATATTGTCCGTTTCAACATTTTAGTACTTTAGAAACAACGAAGAAGCCTCTGCAAGAGAGTAATTTCAGATGGAAAGCGGAGTATTATTCAAAGCGGCGACGGATTACATGTCTCTGGTGCTCCGTTTCTTGAAGGAGCGGAGGGACATTACCGACCTGGCCGAGGAAATGTTCAACTCTATCGAGGGTCCGTTTTTATATTTAAAAAACAGTGAATAAACCTGGCTTTATAAAAAGAGAACTCCTGAGGAATGCGAAGTTTTCCTATCGATTTTCCGGCAGTTCCCAACTCACTCGCTTCCTTTTAGAGATTGAAATGGAGGCGTCGTTTCCGGAACAGCAGTCGACAGGCGGCGCAACCATCATTGCTGCAAAAGTCGTTCTTCCGAGCTGCTCGCCAGAGAGCAGACTGGCTCTGATTCCAGTTTATCACCAGGCCCTCGATATGCTCAACAGTTATGACAAAGTAACACCGGTGGTCGGATTATAACCTGCTACTTTTCTGCTCTATTTCAGTTGCCCTCCTTCACGTGGATGAGCGTGCGCCCTCTCTTCCATCAATATCTCGATAGCATTCCGAATGACACTCCCGGAGCCACACAACACCTCACTCTCCTCATCAAGATATTCGACGTGATGAGTCGTTCTTTCAAAGTTAGAGACGGTTTGCCCCCTTCTTATAGACTTCGATGTACAAACAAGCAGTTTCCAGACTTTTTCTCGTACCGTCACATTTTGTCCGCTGGACGAGTCATCACAATCACTCTGGAAATCATCAAGAATGTTGATCGTGACGTGGCACTTCGCAAACTGGCGCTTGAGGTTCTTTCACGGATCGTGCGCCAGTGCCCGCCAGATTCTGCGCCCGTGATCAGCATTCTCATATCGGGAATTCTCGGAGGACTTCTCAGAGTGACCAAGGGATCCACAGTCAACGCAGATCTGCTCGAAAACACCATTGCGGTACGCTGAACTCAACATCTTTCCCACACAAACTTCAACAATTTCAGTTGTTTCGCGATGCGATCGTCTTGGTTTTTGGTGACAAAGCGGTGAAGTTCGACAGGAGCAAGCTGGATTTGTCCACATTTCCCGCAGAAATGCACTCGCTTTTCGATAGCCGCACTGCAGAATGGGAGAAAGAGGCGGTCGCAGTCATCAACGACTACATTCGTGATTTGCTGGGCAGTTACATGATCCATCGAGTGAACAACGTGAAGAGGGCGGCGTGCGAGATGCTGTGTCAGGTACAAGGAGAATGTAGTCAAGTCTTCGGAAATACACTTCACGGATGTGTTCTCAGTATGTATACTAACTTGCGGTACGATGAGTACGAATGGTATGGCTGCCACCGTTTTCGATTTTTATTACAAACCATTTTTAGCTTCCAAGAGCTGGCAATCTCTTCTCTGACACTTATCAAAGATCAAAATGTCATCGAGAGGTACTTCTACAGAGAGCTAGAGACGATCAGCCGACGGATGCCAGTACAAACGAGAAACGGGCACGGAGAGAGGGCACTCAACGTGCTTTCGGCAGTGTTGAGCGGACTGGGAGAAGCCGTCACATTGATGTGCGCAACTGAATCGGACACGATAGAACAATTGCTCCGATGCATTGCCGACTGCGTGGTGATCGATAAGAAACTACTGCAGATCACGAGCGAAGGCGTCTCCGAGACGATTGAGAAGGAACTTCGAAAGTTCAAACTTCTGTACAATCAAAGCCACCAATCTGTCCGACACGTTTGTAAAGTGTTGGTGAATCTCGGAAAGTTTGAGGTACAAATACACAAACGGAACATTAGAGAATGCAAGATTTAGGTTATCCACATGGTTCACAACCTAATGAAGGAGGAGACGGCAAGCAGAAGAGCCACCTACCATCTGCTTCTTGCTTACATGCTGTCAGCAATGGAGCGGAACGAGTCGTCGGCAGACGAACCGATCATTCTGATGCTTGCCGAGTACCTCGTTCACGATACGAACAGAGCATGCGTCTACTATCTGAAAGAAGATGAAAATCCATACGGACAGGACTTTGACAATGATTGGAGCACGTGCATCGAATGTCTCAGCTGCACAAATGTCGCTCTGTGCATGAAGTTTGTCGGTGGAGCAGCCAACAGATCTCATGTAAACATTATTGAAAAGATAACGACTGAAAAAGAGCATTTCAGATTACTATCAACAGTCTGTGCACCATCTTGAACCAAACCAACTCCAGAACTTGGGTCGTCGCGGAATCCGCTCAGTTTGCTTTGATGGTATTGGCTGATGTGAGCGGAGCGCCACTTCAGAAATTTTATTGAAGTTTTATAATTTCAGAATGAAAAAGAAGTTATGATCAACGTGCACGAAATGCTTCGAGTGTACAGTAGTTACATCCTTAACACGGTCTCCCTCGCGTGCGCCTCTTCCGAAGACTATCACTTGGCTCCTCTGCTGTTGAATGCGTACTTGCGATACGCGGAAATTGACGATCAATTCGAGCAATGCCGAATAATTGTGGAGAAAATGCTGTACGCGTTGGATAGCAATGAACAGGTAAGACAGTTTGGTAGAAAGCGTCCTTCATAACCCGTTTCACTATTTCAGAAGTACACAATATCGCTTCTTCAAGCTATTCGCACTTTTATGCTCGCTCTCAACAAACAGTACGCTGACCACCAGCCGATTGTACCTCCAGAAGACTCGGAAGACCAGAAGTACATGCCAACTCCGCAGCACATTCTCACAGAAAAGATTCTTCTCCGCACGAAGCACATGCTCACGTCGCCCCATTTGCCAGTCAGATTGACTACGCTGGCGATTTTGAGAGAATGCCTCGTACTTGTGCAGTACTACGACGACGCGCTTTTGCCGATGATCCATCAGAATTGGTACGGAATAATGACGATCGTGAAGGAGAAGGAGCCAACCTCTTTGACGTCCGCATACGAGCTGATCATCGAAATGGCCGAAAAGTCTGGAACATTTGTTCACGGAAAAGTGCTGAACGAGTTTTGGCCGGAAGTGGAAGGATACCTGATCAGATGCCTCAAAAAAGAGTACGTTAGCCCTAGACCACTTTATTTATGAATTTTCTGTTCCAGAAACGACGTCCATACTGCAGACTACCGATTAGTCGTGAAAGTAATCGATAGGCTGCCAGATCTGATCGCACATTCTGGAATCACGAAGCAGGAAGCGGACAGGACGGCCTTTAAGTTCCTGAACGCCGCCATTGAAGATCAGAGAACCTTCACATCATTCAGCCAAACTCAAAAAACAAAAATCGAACAGTATTTCAAAGATCTCGTGTCAGCCGGTGATAAATAATTGATTGGTGATAATTGGAATAAATATAATGCATTTGAACTTGCACACTTCTTAAATGGAAAGGTTTTTCTCCTCTATGCTTTCTTATTTTTGCCATGGTTCGCTTTCGCTGACCTGAAATATTTAGATGCAAGTTCTGCCGTATAAATTCGAGGGCGAAGTTGTTCGTGGCTTCGGAAGAGGCGGAAAAGAGCTCGGATGTCCGACTGCCAACATGGACGACACGGTTGTGAACGGCCTTCCGGAGAAGCTCGCAGTCGGCGTCTACTTTGGAACGGCGACGTTAGACGGAAAGACGTACAGTATGGCGATGAGCATCGGATGGAATCCACAATATCAAAACGAAAAAAAGACGATGGAAGTGCATTTGATCGACTATTCCGGCGGAGATTTCTACGGACGGCGATTAAACGGAGTCATTCTTGGGTTCATCCGCGAAATGAAAAGCTTTTCTTCGCTTGGTAAGCGACTTCACGTTTTTTCAATTCTCATTTCAATTTTAGATGAACTGAAAGAAGCGATTGCCAAAGATATCGAAGTGGCGAAACGTGGAACTTGTGAGAAGTTTGGAAAACTTTGACGATTTGAAACCACTCGCATAATCCAAAAAAATCTCGAAAATCTGATTATTGTGCTGTAAGGTTGTGTGCAGATAACTCAGTTTCATTCCATAATAAAATGTGTGATTGTTGATAGTTTACAACACTTGTCTGAGAGATCAAACAACGGCGGCGGAAGACAGAGATCAAAATAGTTGGACAACTTTTGACAGGAGTTCAAACGGGATTAGCTAGAGGAGACAGAGGGAAAGAGAAAGAAAGACAAGTGATAAAAGATAGAGGGAAGAAAAGAGAAATTGAAGAGAGAGAGAGAGAGAGAGAGAGAGAGAGAGAGAGTGGAATGAAGTACCCGGGGAGGTGAATTATGGGGGAGGATAAGAAGAGACTGTGGCGACTAGCAGGCAATTCAAAAAGACAAGAGAGAGGGAGAGAGAGAGTGCGTGGGCGGGACTAGCGATAGGAAAGAACGGAAGGAAGAGACGGCTAGCACAGGCCCATTGACTTGAGATTCTTGGCAATTATCATATCGAGACAGGCGTCGAGCACAAATTGGACGTTATTCGTATCAGTGGCACATGTGTGATGACAGTAGATTTCACGTTGAGAAGATCTGAAAGTGAGAGTTGCGAACGAGGAGAGCCCGCTGAGCACTGACCGGTTGAGCTGCTCGAACTTCCATTGAATGTAGTTGATGCACTCCGTCTGGTTCTGCTGTCCTTTGTATTCTGGGAAACAGACCGTCAGAGGCGATCGCACAATCTTCTCGGCGAACAAATCCTGCACGGAAGACATCGGTTTAAAAGAGATGGTTCTCGATTACGGTACCTTTTTATTGAGGAAAAGAATGAAATGAATGTCTGCGAACCACGGACTGTTGCAGATCGAATCAAACAGTTTCAGAGACTCTTGCATTCGATTCTGAAGCAGCATATGAACGAAACAAAGAAAAATTGGGCAGCTCACCGTGCAATTGTCCTCCCGCAATGTTTGGTCGTATTCAGAGAGCGACGAAATGAAAATGATGGCATTGACGTTGTCGAAACAGTGAATCCACTTTTTCCGTTCGGATCTCTGTCCTCCGACGTCGATCACTCGGAACGTGAGACCTTTCAGTTCGAACAGAACTTCTGTGATTCCTGTCGTTTTGATTCTCGTTCGCAGGAGATCTTGTTCGCTCGGAACATAATTGGGAGAAGACAGCCGTGGAAGATTGTCAAGGAAACTGAAATAGATTCTGGTTGGAGAGTGAAAGAAACGGTTAACATACTATTTGGCGGAGTCGTCGATCTGGTATTCATTGCTCCGTCGATAGCACTCGCGCACGCCCGGATCATGCCATAACCTCTGCATCGCCGCCGCGAGTTCTTCCGTCAGCTCCTCTTTGTTCGCATGAACGGTGGCGAAGACCAGTTGAGAATCTCGCTGAAATCGTTTCGCTCGCAGAAATCAGTCACCAATATTCCGTACTCACCACTCGATCGTTTTCGCCGTATTCGATTTGCAAATGGAACATGGCTCTTAGGATTGAAAGCATACTGTGGATGCAGTTGGAGTACACGACCGGCCGGATCATCTCCAGATCTTGTTGTGAGAATCCGTCCTTGTGCAGTATCCTCATCTGTTTCAGAATTGTACTTTTTCCACTTTCTCCGGCTCCTGTAATCATTTGCCATTTCAAAAAACAGCATACATCTCGTCACTTTAACGCCATCCCAATACACTCTAGCTTTCTCTTTCACAATTATTCCGCATTTTGACGTCACGCCGCCGAAAGTTTTATTAGCTCACATCAGCACCAGCGTCCAATTAGTAGCTCGCGCGCCGCAGATTTTGTAAAATGATACATGTGGCTGGTGGCGGTGGGGGAACCGGAGCCGAAGAAGAAAAGTGACGGAGAAGGGGTACGGTACCTATTTGATAATTATAATTAGAGTGCTTATCAAATTGTTGCCGTTTTTTAACATTCAAATTTCCAAAGAACACTTGCTACACGAGCGCTGATCTTTTCAAAAAGGATCTGAAGGGATTAGCAAAAATGAAAACATATTAGAAAATGAATCAGCTTTTCTGTGAAACCCGTGCATCAACTTTCTATTCTATTCGTTTATTAGTCAAATTAGTTGGACTCTCAAACAAATAGCCTCAATCAGAAGTGTTAAGTTCTGAACTTCATGCTTTGCTCGACAGACTATCCCTATCATTCCGTGATTTAGAAAGTCAGGTGATAGCTAAAATCTAATTAGGCAGTGAATTCCACCCTGTCATCGGAATCACCTGTTCCCCTTGACACACCTTTGCTCCGTTGTGCTCCGCGGATCTGTTTTCGCACCGCCCCTGGCTAAAGTGTCCACGCGGCTCGAATTTCGCGATCGAAGAGGAAGAAGAGCTGCTGCTGCTGCTCTTCTCCTTCTCCTTCTTCTTCTTGTTCTGCTCCACCCACAACTTCATGTGTACCTACCTAATAGTAGCAGCTTGATGATCCTCAGGCTCATCGATTGATCCTTCTTGATTTGCTCATCGATCCGACGGTTCAGGCGCTTGCCTTCCTTCTGATCTTTACTCGTGCAGTGACCCATTTGAACTGGAACAGAATGAAATTGGTGCAGAGGTCACACAGTTATTGAAAGAGGAAAGAGAAGCAATAGAAACGGTGAAAAGGGGAAGGAGTTGGTTACAAGTGGAAGCGAGGCTTTGTGTATTTACCATGTTCAAACGGGTTGTAGTAGACAACACAGAAAGTACAAGACGGAGAAAAAGTCAAGGATCGGAGAAGCAAAGTCCATCCGGACGTCTAATTTGTGGTCAGTCGGCCACAAATCGTTTGTAGTTCTAGAGGAAGGCAAGTGAGTGGCCACACCAAAATTTGTAAGCGCCCTCTCCTCTTCTTCCCTCTCCTCTTCGCTCCTTGACGCACAGCTCGTCGCGGCTGAAAATGCGCGAATAGGCGAGCAAGCGAGACAAACAGCGAGATAGCGCCACGCAGATGGACAGAGATCGAGAGCCGACGAGCAGCGAGGCAACGAGGGTAGTGTGAGAGTAATGGCGGATATCTCACTTTCTTTGCTGCTCTGCCGCGCGCCGCTTCTCTCATTCCGCCCCCTCACCTTTAGGCGAGAGCCATCGGATTAGGACGCGTCGCGAGCCGATGCTGTCGCTTCGAGCCGCTCGCTGTCTGCGTCTGGCCCCCGCTTGCAACGTGCTCCGACCATCGCCGTCGTCGCTTCAGAAGAGGAGAAGGCCGCGGCTCAACTTTCCCTCTCTGCCGCTTTGTGTACGCTGACCACTTCTTCTTGTCTCCTAATCAATAGGATGCCGCTGCGAAGAGCCTCTCGGTGGCTTCTGCTTCTTGACGGAAGGCTCTCAACGTGTCGAAGTGCACACCTCCTCTTTCTTCTTCTTCTGCTTCTCATTTGGAGCAGAAGAGAAAACGCTTTTGTGAGGGTGGGTCGGAGCGGTGACGATGATGTCCGTCTCCGGGGATTAATCAGACACATCCCAGGCTTGCCTCGGCAACATTGATTGAGGGCATTCCGAGATTGGGTTGTTTGCGCGAAAACAACGATTTGAATTGAGGAAAGGACTCTGGGGAGATGGAACAAAATGAAAAGAATTCCCCCGAATTCCACGTCAAAAGAAAATAATTCATGACGATTTCCGGAAGTTGAAAAGTTAATTATGATTCCAAATGTTTCGGAAATGACGAGAAAATTCGTTTAGGAAAGCCAACAAAGAAGATGTGAAGCGACCATTAGAAAGAGGGAGAATGAACAATCGAAAGGCAATGGGATGAATTCAAATGGGGAGGACGACTCCATGAAACACCGAAACGAGCCGATCTTGTGGTCGCTTCTGCAAATAGAGAGTGAGAGAGAGAGAGAAAGAGAGAGAGAGAGCGGAAGCAAAACTGAATACGTCAGAAATTAGAGCATGATCAGAAATTAGATTACTTCCGATCTCAAGAATGGTAGGAGGAGGTGGCGGAGGAGAAAGAAAACAATACAACCACCTATTTTTCAAGTTGCCCGGTCGACTATAGTGAATCTTTGGGCGAGTGGCACGGCTTTATGCATGAATACCCGAGTGGCCAGGACATTAAAAAGATCCGCCGGATCAGAGAGTTTGTTTCGTGCCTCCAGAACAGGAACACCTGTCTCCAAATCGTTATCATTTCGGTCCCTTTCATCTGCTCTTTGGCGGCCCGGCCCGATGCACTTTCCATTCATTCGCTCGCCTTCTTCCGTTTCTCTTTTCTGTTTGTCAAAGCAGAAATCGCTTTTCTCGAGGCTGAAGCTCTTTCTGAATAGACCACAATCAGAGGGAAAGAAAGGGCCAAAATTGAATATGAAGGCAGCAAAGAAAGGATGATCGTCGAGCGTGCATCCTGCACCGACTTATCAAAAAATCTATTTTGAACGCTTCTGCCGCCGCGTTTTCTTTTTCTTCCTCCTTTTATATTTGGGAGGAGCAGAAGCGACGCAAACAAATTTCTGCCGTTGTCGAAATAAAGTCGCCCCCGCCAACCCCCGAAAAATGTGCAAGTTTTTTGTGAAGGGAGGAGGGGGAGCCGCCACACAGCCCCACCATTTTTCTCACACTGGCGGGTTCTCCGGGAGGCCTGTCAATGGCGACGAGCACGGACAAAAATATGGAAAGATGAAAATGAAAAGGCACGGGTAGCAGTAGTCACCGACGACGACGGCAGAGTAGTAAAGAAGAATGTTTGATGAGCTTATTAAAGTGAGCACACACACACACACACACACAGACATCACAGGCTCACATGCGGCAGCAGCACGACTGGATGATGCGTCCAAAAAGAGGGTGGAAAACGAAGAAAAATGAGAAAAAGAAGAGGAAGAAGGGAAAGAAGAAGAAGAAGAAGAAGGAGATGCTGGTCGGGTTGAAAGTGCGGACGAAATGGGCAATGGTGGTGGTGTGACCCGTCTCGAATTGGCTCAATTTTAGAGAAAGAGGGGGTGCGTCGGCCGGCGGTAGTGCTAATTGCCTTTCCGTCGGTTTGCGAGACCATCCCCGACACATGCAGTGCCTTATTCATGAGTTCTGGGAATCCGAAATGATGAGAATCTTAAATAAATGACAGGTTGGATCGGAGAAAAATATCGGAATTAGACAGAGTTCGCAGTGTTTTCCGCTCATTCCAGACGGAGAACACGTCTGACCCTCTCGCTCTCACAAAACTGCCACGTTTGTTTTTCTTCTAAAGTTGGCTGGTTGTCAAGAATACGGAGCCCGTTGTTTGTCAGGGGAAAGGTGAGTGAGCACGTATCGTTGCCTGTTTTGCAAAAGAAAAAATAGAAGCTCGGCTAACTATCGCTAATTACGCCATTTGAGACAGGAGCAATGCGAAATGCGAATTCAAAGGTAGTAGGAAACGGGAGAGTGAATGGAAGAAAGAATTGTGAATGACCAAAAAGCGGAGTCTTGATTTGATGGACGCGGAGGAAAGCGCACTTCTCTCCGCAAATCGAATGAGCAGATCTAGCGGATCAAGAAGAAGGTGGAGTCGTCGTCGTGTCCGGGTAATTGGCGTACGCGACGAGTGCGTCGGCCTCTCTTCTCTCGACGCCGTGCTCCCTTCCAATTTGCGTGTCTTCTCATGAAATCCGCCGCTCTCCAAAAATGGAGGCTTCTGCTTGCCGCGAGTGCTCGACGACTTTTAATTGGCCTTTTAATATCGTCACTTGTTGAGCATCCGAAAAGGCACGTTTCGAGAGGCTTCGAGACTGAGCTAAGGGCTTCCAGAAAAGGGAAACACAGCAATCACTTTCGATTAGTCTTCTGAGAATTGGAACGTGCACTACAGGTGACACAAGTGAAATTGACTCAGTTGGGGGAAAGATCTCTTGTCTCAGACTTACGAGAACTTTGACGTTGATGCGATCCGACGGACTCCATTCGTTCGGAGAAGGACGGAAGAAACAGATGAACGAACGGAATGAGAAGAAGAGAATGGGGGAAGAAAGGGAACGGAAATTGGCAGAATACCGTAAGAAAAAGATGGAATGCGACGGAAATTGAAAGAATACAAGAACATCACTCATCAATGTGAAAAGTAAAACCCCCACTCCGGTTCTCCTTTTTCAGAGCGCCAATCTCACAAATTCGCGGTTTGTAAACTGAGAGCTCACGGAGCACACAGAGTTGAGAGCGACCTACTCGACCGGCAGAATTCGACGACGAAAAAGTGTGTTTCAAACAAAGCGTTACCTTTCCCTTTTCCTGCCGACTAGTACGACTCTGCCCTATCGGCTCGCGCATTGTTCTTTCAGCTTTTCAGAGAAAATATGCTGCGGATTAACGGGCAACTCGAGATTTTTCTACTTTTCAACCACTTGTGCTAATCCTTTTCGCAGCCATTCTTGCGTGCAACTTCACCAGACTCTTCTTAGAAAATGAACTTTTTTTGCCATTCAAAATAACTTTTTGTGTCCATTCTGTGAAGTGTCGTCTTTCCTTTTCTCCGTTTCCTATCAATAGTTCCTTCCTTCCTCTGAATCTCTTGCCTAAAACTCCTGAACCGAGAGCCGGATATCCGGTGGTCGGCGTCTCTTTTTCTTTTCGTCTCTATGGTAACACTTCATTTTTGGCACATCTGAGCATTGATTTGTCGCCACTTTCACCCTACCATTCATTCGTTCTCTCCAGAATGCCGAAGCAGCAGTTCGAGATCCTTGACTACGCGGCTCCGTTGTTCGTTGGCGCTGCCTTTGCCCTAATCGTCTTCCTGCTCACCTTTGTCATTAACTTTGCTTTCATCCGAAGAACCGACGAAGTGACTGCTTTCGAGAAGGTGATTCCAATGTTCAGACATCGCCTCAAAGACCGTTTCAGCTGGGGGCCAAGTATAACCTCCGCGTGGGTCCGCATCGCGTGTCTCTCGTCAAGTCTGCGATGGAAAAGCATGTGGATGAGGATGGACACGTCTACTGAATCATTTCTGATCGAGCGATATCTCATTAGATGAATGTAGATGATGATGTCTCGTTTTTATAAGATAAAGTTGATATTTATTACGGACCACACTGGGCACTGAGTCCCGAACAAATGGCATTGTTAATCTGCGAAGTCAGAGAGGAAAGGCCGTCATAGCTGGCGGAGAAGAAGGCGTATCCCTGTGCGTAGGCGAGACGGGCGAGTCTGCTCTGATCGAGTCCGGCTCCCATTCCGACAACAATCACTTTTGCATCTTGATCGGTCCTCATTTTGTGCGCGAACTCGAGAGATTCGTTGAAGTCTTGGTCAGTACTGAAAAACAAACACATTCTGGATCGTTCATATATTTGATGACGTGATTCTGTTTTTGAATATAGCTGATACCCTCTTAGCCTCTTCCCTCTATCCACCAAATAACCTGTGTTTTTTGCTGTTTTTTCTCTGGAGAACTCACACGGGATTGGCGGCCACAAACACGATCACAACCTGCTCGATTCCGTATCGCTCATCGAACTCTTTGCTGTCATCTAGAGCATCGAATGCGTAACGGAACAGGCACTCCAGGTCCGTGTTGTTGTTCGCAGTCACATCTGGCACGTACTCGAGCATGTGTAACACTTCCTTGGTCAAGTCGGCGTTCGTCGACACGTCATCAGCTGACCAAACGACTGCATAGTCAATGTCGACCTGAAAGGACAGAGCATCGGTTTTCTGCACTGTTATCAGTCTGCCGTTTCTTTACGAATTGAGCACACAAATCAATGTAGGCATCGTATTCTGTTACCTGAAGATTGAGCATAACGCGAACTTGCGAGAGTCCGACGTTCCACGTGGGAGTCAGCTGGTTGGCAATGTAGTTGATTTCATTCCTGAAGTTGGCTTGAGTTCCGACGTTGGAGAGCCCATTCACAATAAGGAAAATGTCCCGATTGCATGGAGAGACGGCTATAAACGGGAATTTGGCACACATGTGATTCGTTATCAAAGTGACTCACTGTTCACAGACTCGTATTGCATCGAGAATCCTGATTTCTGAATTGTCGGATTCGATTCAAATGTCATAACGGCGTTGCGAGTGGTTGTGTAGTAGGTGCCCGCGGTGGTCACATTCGATCCGGGCCCTCCGATTCTGAGAAAAGAAAAACTGAATAAACAAACAAAATAGATTGCTTACTGGACGAGCTTTTTATAAGCAATCGTCGGTCCATCGTAAATAGTTACATAGTCGCAGCAAGATTCCAAATCAAAGTGAGAAAAGGTGATCCTAGAAAGTGCTCATTCAAAGTGAGCGTAGTGGGTGGAACCTACTTGAGAACCTTTCCTGGTTCGGCAGAAATGTAATAGTAACACTTATCATTCGGAGGATAGTTGTAAGGATAAAGAGGTGAGTTTATAGTGCCGTTATAATAGAAATCATTGTTCAGGGGGCAGCCGATGAAGTCATCCTGAGAGACGACGACGGCCTTTTCGTGATTCTGAAGCCGCAAGAGCGTTTATAACTCTCAGATTCGGATGCTCACGTGGACCAACGCCTTCTGCTTAACCGCTTCGACTCCCAAAAGAGAAACGAGAATAGCGACGAGGAGCTCTCGGTTTTTCATGTCGACAATGCACGTCTCTTATCACCATTGGAGCACGTCGCTCTCTTCGCAGGATGATAACTCCTCCAATTGATATCATACTTGAACGTGGCCACTGGACTTTGGTGCTCCGTCGGTTTTTCCGGTAAAGTTGGTGACGGATATGTGCACATATTTCGGGAAACGTCAAAAGGAGCACTTGACGAACGTGTGCAGGGAGACTCCTGAAATTCAATCAGGCGTGAGAAGTTCAGAGCACAACAGTCGGGAATCTTCGGCTTTTTCCGAGCGGCCCTTCCGTGTTTATCCTCCTTTGCGTGGGCAATTGTCACGTCATCTCATCTTGCTGAAGGGTGGCAATTTCAGATGGAACTGTCAGGCCAACTTCCGATGTGCTTTCATTGTCTGGAGTGGCTACACTGGGGTCAATCCAAATGATACATTTCATGAGAAATCCCTTGTATTCTCATTGAAAAGGTGGCTAATGAAGTAGATAAGGAAAACGGAGAAGAGCTGTTCACGCTCAAATGATTCATGAACTCGGCCTTTCCGTGTTAGTTTCGCATCCATCTAGTTCCTCCCCCAACTCCCACTTCTTCTTCTTATTTTCCTTCTTCTTTTCATCCTGCTTCACCGCGTCACTTTCTGATGTTTTGGTCCGACTTCCGACCTGTTTACATTTAGGAAAATCCAAGAAGTCGAGTGAATTTACATTCCAGCGAGGCTCGTTAACTTTATGACCCTGGCGGTCGCCTTCTTCTTCTTCTCTTTCCACACACGGAGCCGGCTCTTGTTTTCGGGTTCAATTTGAATAGCAAACTCCCCTTTCGTTCGTGTTTCCGGGTCGCTCCCCGACTTTTCCAGCAATGATGGAATCCCCGCCTAAATTTTTTCTTGTTTTCGACATGTTTTGGCACTGAAAGTCGCGTGGAAGGCTGCTCGCTCAACGGACAAGTTCAAATTATTTCGACAATAAATATTTCAACGCTTTCCACAGAACCACGCCTCAATCATTCCGATTTACTCCCCACTGAATAACTGCAGCTTTTCTTCTTGTTTTCTTTTCACACAAATACGAAGTCAGCTGCTAAAATATGAGTTTTCTGCCGCAGGGCTGCCCTCTGTCCCTTTCAGAAAGTAGAAAGTCCTTGCCTGCTCCGTTCGGGCACATACAGCTTTTTGATATGAAACGACTCCCGGAAAAGGGGCGGCGCGTCTTCTGGCCACCCTCGCATGGGCTCTCTTTTCAAGTGCTCAGCTCGACTCTCTGTCCGTTTTCTTGCTACAATTCCTTCATAATAATTGCGTTGTCGAGACGTCTGGAGGTCTGAAACTAAACGAGTTAGCGTCTACTCTGTCTTTCCTCTGTTTTTCTTGTTTTTCTGGAGCCCACCTTCGCTCAATTGAGATGGATTGGAAAGAAACCAAGAGAAAAGGGATTTGGACGGATTATTTGCATTCAATTGTCCTCAGACATTCCCCTTCTGATCACGAGATGAGTAGAACCTCGAAGAGTGCTTCGTCCGAATTATATCTCTGAAGGCATTCCGAGTGGAATCTATTTCTGGGCTTGACGCTTCCAGAACAGGAATAACCATATTATCAGCAATGACATCAAGAGCGTAACCAACCTTTTCATAATCAGCCGAATAAAATCCTTTGGCCGATTAGCTCAATTCAATTGAATAGCAAACTAGTTTCTTGACTTACAAACCCTCGTTGATGTTTGATAATTGGTCGTTTCTGGCCGAGAACGACTTCATTTAGATTGCCTGAAGGACTCAAAATGACTCATCAACGCGTCTCCTCTGTTTATTTTCCATTTCTTCCGGCTTTTGCAACAAATTCGTTCCGTTCTCACCTCATTTGTGTTTTTGTGACATAAAAACAAGAAAGAGTCCGTTTTTCTCTGTTCCTTACCCCGCCCCCAATATAAAGCAGAGAAGTGTATAAAATGTCAGCTGCTTGTTCTTTCCGCTGGCTGGAACCGCTCTCTGTCTGCAGCCTCGCTTCCGTACTTGTTCCGATGGGTTTTCAGTCGACCAAAAGAGTACAAATACGAGGAAATCGTCGCAAATATGCATGAATATTTTACCTGTTTTCGGAACGCCAATTTGATTTTTCATTGTCGCCTGGTCTCAAAAGAAACAAACGTGTTTTCGTTTTTGATTCTCTCCCCCTCGTTCCAAAGATCCACTCTGCTCGCTTTTTGAAAGTTCCCATCCGCGGGGACCGCTTCATCGGTCAGAAGGCTCTCGCGGCTGTACAGATTACATATCAGTTACTTGGAGCAGAAAGAAAAAAGATATAAACTCAGTGAACCGTCGCGTACATTTCTCAGTTTTTCACCTGATTCCAAGTACCAAAAATCACAGACATGGAGCAGAAGGAAAGTACACTCCAAATCGAGGGGAGACCTTCGAAGATATATTCACAATCGACTAGAAGGCTTTACGTACTTTGATCTCTCTCTCTCTCTCTTTCTCTCTCTCTCTCCCCCTTTCTCTCTCTCTCTCTATGTCCAGAACACTTCCTTCTCTCTTCTCCTTCTTCTTCTTCTTCTTCCACCCATTTTTTCCCACTCAACACTCCATCATCCCATTGACAAGCCCCTTCTTCCCTTCTTACGGGCTCCTGTTCATTCGGAATGCGTCCTTCCCACATGCGTTGTGCATATCAAACTGGAAAAGTCCGCGGCGCCGGTGTAAAGAGCAATTGCCTCCTTAACCTTGGCGATCTCGCCGTCTCGGAGAACACTCCCTCCTCCCATATTATTTATGACCTTGTTTTTTGGAAGAATGGCGAGCTTCTCCGCCGAAATTCACAAATCATTCGATCCATTTGCACCACGAGCCACGTCATAAAATGTGTTCATTCCGTCGGCTATACACTTCCATTAGTCGCCGTGACACCCCGCTTTGCACGCCCAATTTCTGTGTGGTTCTTTCGCGGTTTCCCTCATAATCACCCACTTCGGCCCCCCTTCACAACACACCATAAACATTTCTTTCCATCTTCATTTCGGCAAGGAACGAACGAGAAAAGAGCCCTTCGCCGCCCGCTTTTACCGATTATAAAGAAAGAGAGTCTCTCTCTCTCTCTCTCTCTCTCTCTCTCTCTCTCAACTTCTTCTTCCAATCCTTTTCGTTCTTATCTCGGACCCTCGGGATTCTCAGATCCTCAGTTATTAGCATGGAAGTGGAGGATGACGACACACCTTTCCTCTTTTTGTCCCTTTCTGGCCACGAGATCATTGGTCAGTGGGGGAGTGAGGGTGGATTATGCATAAACAGGTGGAAGAAGCAGAAAGAAAACAGAGAAACAAGGTCCGAATATTATAAAACTCTCAACCCAATTACTTGTTTTTTTAACCCTCCGACATGATTGATGATAGCTGCTACCGTAATCCGTGTGCATTTTTTCTTTCGTTCTACTCTTCCTTTCGTGTTGTTTTCATCATCCATCATGTCGTGCCTTCGTATTCTGAAGGGGGCGGGGTCTAAAAGTGCTCGTCGGGTTCATGCTCTGTTGCTCTCTTTCTCCCGTCCATCGCTCGTTCACTTCCAGAAGTTTCCCGTCTTTGCAGAATATGGAAATGGAAGAGCCGATAAGTTGTTTGACTTCTCCAGAGCAAAGATTGATCGAAGAGCGGTAAGTCCTAACCCTTGATCCTTGATTTTCCCCCTATTCTTATCTTCACTTCAGATTCTACATCAACGGAGTGTTCGGCACAGTCATCGCAGTGTTTGGAGTGATTGCCAACGGCTTCCTTGCAACTCTTTTTTTAACCCGAACAATATATCGGTGAGTGCTCTTTCTCCTGCTCTCTTGCGATAGTCGTGGGGCACCTGCCCGGGGCCACTGGTCATCCGCCTCGCTTCAATTTTGCTGATTGGAAGGGAAAGGTCGGAGAGGAGGAAAACGAAAACGTTTGCAAAAGAGCCGGGTTCACGGGCGTTAGTCTCAGTGACAAATAGACTGATACTATGAACTGACGGCCAGGGACTAAGAATGATTTGCAACTAGGAACATGATAAAAGTGTGTGGAAGAGATATGAGAAGAAAGAAAGAGCGGGGGTATCTTTGAAGGCACGTGAATCATAAAGTTACAACGGGGCGAGGTGTGAGATTGACATTCCGCTGTGACGTTTCCGAAGGGGCTGGGATTACGGTAGTCCCGCTGATCTTCTTCTGAAGGATCCATTCCTGTTGATGGTTTCAAGAGTTCAATTGCGACCGCAAATAGACATGATTATTCCCACGGTCTATTCTGATTCTATTCCATCTAGATGACGTCGACTTCCTTCTCTTATTTATGCACCGTTTTCAGGAACTCTCCGTTCTTCTTCCTCGGATTCGTCGCTCTTTTCGACACCCTCGTCGACGCCACCTTCCTCCTTCTGCTCGTAAGTTGATGTTCGGTCCTTCTCTAATTTCCGTATGCGGGCTCCCCTTCCCCCATTTCTGGTCCCCTAGAGCACAAAAAGACGATTAGTGGGTGAGAAAAATGATCAAAAGATGTCTTGAGGGATGGATTTAAAACGCATTGAAGCCCGGATCGGCGTCGTTAGCGAGCGGGGAGGGAGAAACAAAAGGAAGAAGTGGTTGGCTGGTCACGAAATGGGCGGCTTCCGTTTGCGACATCTGCCGCTGGACGGGGACCTTCCGGACGCAGATTGAGTCTTCGATCCGGAAGGAAAAGGGACGTTCCTGTATCCTTTCGCACCTTTGATCCAGCCAGAAAAGTGTATCTCCGTGGACGGCTCCACGCCACAGACAAAGTGTTTCCGAATGCCAATCAGTCGGAGAGTTTCCCCTTCCGCAGAAGTCTCCCTCCCCAATTTCTGTGTCCTTTTTTGGTGATGGCGTGTCAAGCAGCGGCGGCGGCGTCCATCATTTCGTTCGGGATCATCGCTAATCCCGCGTGCACCACCACCGACAGCCAGTCTCTGATTCGGGACCCGAAAAAATGAAACACGTGCTTCTGAAAGGGGACCTCACACTCGGCGAGAACAAGGGAAAATGAACATTACTTTCAGCCATTGGAAGTGAGTTCGGTGTACTACGGAGAAGGAGTCGTCTACCAAATATGGCTGAGATACGTGAGACACGTGTATCTTTTTGCCCAAATCGTCAAGATTTCATCCGTCTTCTCATTGATCATGGCCAGCATCGAACGGTATAACCAAGGTCCACAAGATCATTTTCATTCACTCTTTGCCCTTCCAGATATTGCATGACGAAGCACTGGACATTCGTCGGATTCGAGTGTCGAACCCGTTGGTTCGTGCTCTTTTGTCTCGTCTGCGCGGCCGTCTTCATCAAGTACATGTCGGAAGAAGCGGTCGTCGTGACACGTGAAAACTGTTTCGGATTCAGAAGATGGGCGGTGAAGATCCAGAGGGGCGAACTGGGTCACATGGGATGGCTTCACTCGCTCGCCATCTTCCTCCCCTTTTTCACGCTCATCTTCTTGAACGGCGGAATCGTTCGGATGCTTCGCAAACAGAATGTTCAGCAGCTGCGCAGTCTGATCGCCGAACTGACGCTCGGCCACGATCTGTCTAAGATCAGGAGGAAGAACCTTCGGAGTGCGACCCGCACGCTCATCGTCATCATCTCCGCCTACCTCATCTCCAACCTGCTCAGTCTGATTCTCATAATCACAGAGTACTTCAATCCAGGTGCTTTCCGTTTTTTGAAAATTGGCATAAACCCTTGACGGTCATGGGTACAGGACATTTTTTGACAATTGGCATAAACCCTTGACGGTCACATAAACGCCAGTGAACGTCGCCGTCAATTTAACCTCGAATCACTTGAAACTCGCTGATCACATTTAGATAAGAAGTTTTTAATCAAATTGTTATCTAACAAAGTCGACATCAATCCAGATGACTTTTTCCTACGCTTAAACACTACACGGACTAGACGGAGTCACGTTTACCGATGGAAGACTCCAAAATCTAAGCTAAGACACAACTTTTTTACTCACAGAGTGTTATCTAAGATGAATCTGGCACAGGCATCTGTGAAATGATCATCTCTTTCCTTTTGCGCGGGCAAGTAGCTGAAGATTCCCCATTTATGCCCCTCATCTCCCCCTCATCCATTCTCCTCTCTCTCTCTCTTCTCCACGTTAAAAAATAAAACGTAAATAAATAATTTTCACTCCGTTCCTTTCCAGATTACCTCCACGTGCAGCATCCAGATCTCAACCGTCTGGCCACTGATTCCGCCGCGCTTTTGACCGTCGTCGGCAATGCGATCAGATGTCCCGCGCACATATTCAGTAATTCTGAGATCCGGACTCAGTTCAGAATAATGCTGTGCGGAGATCAGGAGAAGAAAGTGAGCTTGTTTGTGGACGGTGTCCAATGGAATTGAAGAATTTGCAGGAAGTCAAACAGTTGTCGGAACGGCGACGGACCCAAGAGAAACTGGATAATCCTTGGATGGCCCTCATGTGGGTCTCCGCCAATAATCAGGCTTCCGACGACGACAGAGCCGCCTTCCTGCCTCGGGCGTTCATGAAAAGACACTCAGCCATCGCCATTGTATAGATCTCACTTTTGTTTCAGTTTTTATTTCGGGTATTTAAATTCCTAACGAGGTCACTTCATGATAGTCATAATGTGAAAAACAACAAGTTTTAACAATGATTAGAAAAACACAAAAATGAAATGGTTATTTTGATTTACTCGTCTCTTCTTTGATTCTCGTTATCTCTTTGATTCTCGTTATCTCTTTGCTCTTCTTTCTCTGCCAAACGCTTTCTGTAACATCTCTTGACAATTCCGTTGAAGTATCCGAGGTAGACGAGAGTGACGGCGCGGAACAGGCCAGCTAAGGCAGTTTGAGCAAGAGCACGGAACAGGGACTTCTCCGGACAGGCACCGGCAGTGGCTACTCCGAGGAACCATCCGTCCATTCCGATCGTCGTCGAGTAATTCCCGTCGGCAATGTCTTTTAGATGAGCCTCAGCAACTTCTTTCGGTGGGAACAGACCTGCCGAAGCGCCAATCAGCCTCGTCTCTTCCGGCATAGTCTCCAATTCAACCTGAAAGGACAGAAGTTCTAATCTAGAAAAAAGACAAATATTGAACCTGGAATCCTTCGGTGTCCGTGTTTGGGGGATAGAGAACTGCCACGCTGATCTTGAAGGGAAGGAGTTCCTGGTGGAGAACATCAGCAAATCCGCGGAGTGCAAACTTTGTCGGTGAGTAGGCGGTATATCCGTAAATGCCGAACTGGCCGGCTGCCGAAGAGACAAAGGAAATGTGACCGCTCTTCAGCGCTTTCATTTCATCCACGACGGCTCTTGTGGCATAAACGGCACTCAGATAGTTGACCTTCATCTGTTTCTCGAAGTCAGCGATTGGAAGATCGGTGAAAGAAGCCTGCACACTGTGACCCGCGTTGTTGATGAGAATCTCGATGGGACCGAGTTCTTTGGCGATTTCATCGAAAGCAGTTTTGATAACTTCGTACTCGATAGTCATATCGATAGATTTCCACTGCACTTTCTGATTCTGTCCACGTTGATCGGCAAAAAGTTGGAGGTCATCACATGCTTTCTGAAATGCGAAATATTTGAATACTTTATCCGTTTTGTGCAAAATACTTTGAGATCGTTAATACTTCTGGCGACAATAGTAACATTGCATCCCTTTTCAATGAGGCCGATGGCCAGTTGGAATCCGATCCCCTTCGATCCTCCAGTTACAACTGCGTGCTTTCTGAAGAAGTGAAAGTCGCGTCGAGAAGGCATCGAAAAATGGAGGGTCAGCATGGTTATGAGGAACAGAACGAATATAGCGACGGGTATGAGCACCAGCAAAATGAGCGACATTTTAGAAGAGGTTGGTGGCAGAAGTTTCCGTTAACTGAAAATCACAAAGTTAGGAGAAAATGGATGCTCAACTAACAGTATGGAGATGAGCGGCAATTCGTTGTCCTTGGAACTGGCCTTTGGCGGAGAGCGCAGCCCAAACTTGCTGGATTTCGTTACCCGGGGCGACGATTGATCCACGACGGAGACTAGTGTCGTACTCGGAAACCTGTAAACAAAGGTCACGTTTTAGGCGGTTATTAGAAAGATATTTGGAGTACAACAGAAACTACAAACGCGTGAGCAGCAGAATAAGCTGTTTGCTCAGTGCTTTTATTTGTTTCGCTGCTCTTACCTTGACAATGGGTCCGCAGGTTCCGAATATTTCGCGAATCGCTTCGTGCACGAAGAGTTCGAATTGATCGATTGGGAACTGACGCTTATCAGACAGCTCGCTGCAAAGCTACGTGTTATTGACTGTGCAAACAGTATCACTTACATTCTGACTCCCAGACGAGCAAAATCGGATTCCACTTGATTTCCTGCCTTGTTCTTTCCCATAAAAAGAGCTGAAAATTTTTTTTTGATCTGAAATTCAATGCATAGACAGATAGAGCAATAGAAGCAAGACTAACTACAGGAAGGAATCAAACATTGGAAACGATTCAAATAATTTATTTAATAATCGGTAAATACAGATCCAAAGTTTCATTATAATGCAGACTTGCCAGATTTCGGGCCGGGTCGGTGAAGTGCCGGCCCGGCCCGGCCCGGTCGGCCCGGTTCAAAAGGCGAGAATTCAAATTTTCGCGGAAATTTTTTTTTTCGTTATTACAAAAAAAATTTTCGAACTAAAGTTTTAGTGTATGCATTTTTTATGAGAAATACATGAGAAATACGCTTGCAAAAAACCCTTAATTCTACAAAAAATGGCTTCATGCGATCAATAATTCAAATTTTGAATTCCCGCTTTTTGAACCGGGCCGACCGGGCCGGGCCGGGTCGGGCCGGGCCGGAGTTTTGGAAATTTCGGCCCGGCCCGTGGCAACTATGTTATAATGCATTGAGTAAAATATTAGTAGAATAGGTTATGTTCCGCGTACTAAAGCTTATATCTTCGATTTCTTACTTGCTTCGCCAGGAAGATCGTTAGAGGGAATATACAGAATGACAGGAGAGTTATTCAGATGTACATGATTTTAGCGAGTGCTCGAAGTGGACGGTGCCTCGAACTTTTTGCGGAGAGTTATTGTTCCGCGTTGACGACGGACCACTTCCAAATGGTATTTGTACAGATATCTTTGCAGAAGAGAGTTGGCCGCTCCATCACGGAAACGCGTCTCGAGTACCAACTCGCCACGACCTCCTTCTCGAGCAAATCTGAGAACAGGATAGTTTTTTTTTTATTGAAGACATTGCCTCGCCTTTCAATTTTCTTCTGCAAGCTGGACGACTGATGACCGGCAGGCTGAGATCTTCTGACGTGATAGCGTCTGTCGAATGGAGACTCGAAAACGCCTCTCGGAGGAGAGTATCCGACCCAGTCGCTCTGCTCATCGTCTGCCTCCCTTCCTTTGTTATCTTCCGAATATGACTCGTCGCTCGATGAAATGTGCGATTCGAATCCGTCGCAATCCATGTACTTGCTATCAGACTTGGCCTTCGGGGTCGGATCCACATCCATCTGCTGTCCCTTCCTCTTGGTTCGCTTCTTTCTACGAACAGTACGCTCTTCGGCAGTCTTCGGTGTTTCAGGATTTGAGTCTGACTCGAGTGTCACGCTTGCAATCTTCTTGGAGACCATCTGTAACTGCTGTCTGATGTACATCGTTTATTTTTCCAAAAACATACGCAGCACTCAACGTCATCTTCATCAGCTTCGCTAGTTTGGTCTTCGCGTTCGCTGACTTCCATCTGAAAAAAAAATAGAAAAGAAAAGAGATTCTGGCTGCCGTTACGGAATGGCTGAGTATGAGGAGAAGCCAGCGAAAGACATGCGTCCATTCAAAATCAATAGTTTGTCGGTTGGTTTGAGCGTCAAAACCACGAGACGTTCGGGCCGCGAGGGAGAGCGGAAAAGAAACTATCGAAAGCAACAAGTCGTTTCAGAAGACATAGCGAAAAATTTGCCGACTCTTTTGGATAATATCTGACTTAGCGAAGATATCCGGATTTCTCTACATCGGAATTCGCAAGTCACGGTTTGACTCGAAGCAATAACCAGAAGAAAAGAGCATGTCGAATTACGTTCCAAAAAAGAAAAAAAACAAAGTCAGAAGCTGAATGCATTTCGTTGCGAGACGCGATCAAAACAAAAATACGATGCGCCTTGAGTTTATGGTGGTCGAGGCCGTGGCCTAGTTGTGGGCACGGCCGCGCTCGAAAATAACAAAAAAAACGAAGAGTGCAATGTTTCTGTCGTCTTGAAATGTACACTTTAAGTCAGGAAGAATACGAAAAAAATCGCGGAGCCCTCTTCAGAAACTTTTTTCCCGATGAACCCGGAACAAGCCGAGACGGTAAGAAGAATGAAAAAGTACTCAAAAATCAATTCATTTCAGGAAGCTCACAAAAAGAAAAGACGGCTGCACAAGAGTTAATAGAGACAAAAAAGAAGTCGATTCAAAGTTATTTCAATCGATTTTTCCGGTAATGAGTATTTATTTGAATCGCATTCAAACGAATGGTTTCTAGTGAACGAAAAGGAGCGACGAATGATAGTTTCGACTTGAAAAGAGTGAAATACGACGACTTGGGAATCCCACAAGATGCAGGAGGACTGAACAAGTTGCGATTCAAGTCAGAGAACTTGGGAATAGTTCCGACACAACTGAATCACATTCCTCCGTGGCTCTTTCGACATTTCGAGTATGCCTATTACGTTTCACTTCAGTTCAACCAGCATCAAAAATTTACAAAACTTTTAAAGCTGCGAAAGCTACAAAAAGAGCTACCGATTGCTGAAAGAGCCACAGAAATTGTAGAGTTGCTGAAGACGGTTTGTGAATTGCGACGAGTAATATCAGCCAACAACAAGTTTCAGAATCAGGTCCTGATTGTGGCGGGAGACACGGGATGCGGAAAGTCCACTCAAGTGCCGCAGTACCTCCTGAAGGCCGGATACACTGGAGTCGCTTGCACGCAGCCAAGAAGGATCGCCTGCACGGCTCTGGCCCGTCGTGTGGCCTACGAAACACTGAACCAGTACGCAAGTGAAGTCGCTTTCCAAATCAGGTTTACACTATTTCATAATTTCAGAATAATTGAAGTATTCTTTTCAGATTTGAAACGACGAAATCAAAAAGAACAAAACTGCTGTTCCTGACGGAAGGCCTTCTCCTTCGGCAGATGGAAAAAGATTCGCTTCTGGAACAGTACAATGTGATTATTCTGGACGAGGTGCACGAAAGACATCTGACATCAGATCTTCTGATCGGACTTCTCCGAGATTTGTGTTCGAAAAGAGAAGATCTTAAGTTGATTCTCATGTCTGCCACAATCAACCTCGAACTCTTCAAGGGCTACTTCGAAGGTGCTCCCGTAGTCCAAGTGCCCGGTCGTCTCTTCCCAATTGATATCAAGTGGCATCCCATTAAGCAGTTTGTGGAACAGTCTGAGAAGAAAACACACAAGATCGACCCGGAGCCGTATCTCAAAATTCTGGAATTGATCGATCAACAGTTTCCGAGCACTCAAAGAGGCGATGCTCTAATTTTTCTAAATGGAGTTGCCGAGATTTCGATGGTGGCAGAACATCTGAAGAACTACGCAGAGCACACGAAAGGATGGATCATTCTGATGCTGCACAGCACTCTTTCGGTCGAAGAACAGGACAAAGTGTTCGATCAGGCTCCCAACGGCGTCCGCAAGTGCATTCTCTCGACAAATGTGGCCGAAACATCCGTGACTATCGATGGAATTCGGTTTGTGATTGACAGCGGAAAAGTGAATTTGATCAAGCACGAGCCGGGAACAGGAACACAGAAACTGACGGAGTTCTGGGTGAGCAAAGCGTCAGCGAATCAACGAAAAGGAAGAGCCGGACGAACTGGACCGGGAATCTGCTACCGACTGTATTCGCACGAGCAGTTCGAGAAAATGGAAGATTTCACGCAATCCGAAATCAATAGAGTTTCCCTCCAGGAGATGGCTCTGAAAATGATCAGCCTGAATTTGGGACGTGAGTTTCCGCATTCGGTAATGAGAACTAGGCAATCCTTACTGTTTCAGTTGATCCACGTACGTTCCCTTTTATCGAAAAACCATCAGGGGAGGTTCTCAATGAAGGCTTGGAAATGCTGAAATTCCAGCGAGTGCTCAGATCCGATCGCGATATTCTGACGTTGACTTCTCTCGGAAACATGATCTCGAAGCTGCCAGTGGACGTCCCAATTGCGAAAATGCTCGTGTACGGATGCGTTGTCGATGAACTCGAAGTGATGCTGACTGTTGCCGCAGGACTTTCCGTCCAATCCCCATTCACAAATCGATCGTATCGCGAGCTGGAAATTGTGGAACGACGTGCATCGCTGACAAGTCCGATGGGCGATCCGTTCACCCTGATTGCTGTGTTCCGAGAGTGGGTGCTCCAGAAGGCATTCGAAGGAACTGCCCGAAGGTGGACAATGGAAAACGGAATTGACGAGCACAGACTGTACGAAATCAGTAAACTACGTTCTCAATACAGACAAATTCTGGAAGATGCGGGACTGGTGGAGAGGGCGTCGGCTGCAGAAACGGGAGCGGATGACTCGAGGCAACGGCGTATTGATCAGGGAGAGAAGAGGAAGTTGTTCGATTTGAAAAGATCTCAAAGGAACAACGACCGACGACAGAAGGTGTTAAACGCAAACAAGCATTTCGACACAATTCTGATGGAAAAGGAGGAAGAAGACTTGGAAGCGGAGAAGGATCCGTTGAAAGCAGACGTCAAAACTGTCGAATTCCTGTTGAGTCACAAACAGAGAGACGTCGAGAACATCCGGAAGACACACAAGCTCTCGAGAAGAACCGCAGAAGTAATTCGGGTAATCATCGCCGCCGGGCTCTATCCGAACTTTGCAATTCTTGATCCAGTTAACAAGTACAGCGTAAGTCTGCCAAAAAACTAAAATACAAACGAGCCATAGGTGCTGCCGGCGCTCAACTCAAAATACCTATTAAACGAGCCCAATTTCAGTACGGCCAGGAGATGTTCGTTCACACTCGACTCAAGCCATTCACTCAGATCCATCCAAACTCTTCGATTGCTCAATATCACCCGGAAAGTATTGATCCCCGGCAGAACTCGGAAGGCTTCTCCAAACTGCATCAGATCCCATTCTTCGGCCTTCTTCTCGAAACCACAAAGCCCTATATTTGCAATGTCATGCCGGTTCCGGCCATTTACGCTCTTCTTGTCGCGCAGAAAATCATCATCGAAGACTGGATTGAGCTGATCATCGACGACTTCCTCGAGCTCAAATTCAGAAACCGTGAGGATTGTAGAAGCGTGGTTTTGGACGCGAAAGAGATTCGTTACGAAATGACTAAGGGCCTCGCCGCGAAATTGGTCGGAGGAGACTTCAACAGTAGGAGATTGACCAGGTACATCGACCTGCTAAATCAGTCAATTATGGAAAAGGGAGTGGAATTGTCAGTGAGGCGGAATGTGAATCCACCGAAAGTGCTCACTGGAATCGGAATTCATTCTCCCGACGGGGCAATTGATAAAGAGGTACGGCCCAGTTGAAGAAGCGAATTAGTCTCGAGTATTGCAGGAAGACGTGGATAGCCTCGTGCAAAGATTTGAGAAGAACGAACAGAATGCACAAGATGACAAGGAAGAAGAAGAAGAGAAAGTGCTGGAGGAACTGCGTGCGGATGTGATGTGTCCTCCGACCAGAGACATGATAGAAGAAGCAGAAAAGAAGGAGGCGAAAATGAAAGAAGTTCCAAAAGAGTCTTACTATGAGAAGTTGCTGAAAAGACGGCAAGCAAAGGAAGAGTTCGGAGAACCCGGAGCGAAACGGCCAAAAGTCGAGCCTATTGAGCATGAACATTAATAATTGAATAAAATAATTTTGTGAAGAAGGTTCCAGTTTTCAACAATTCAATAAAAGTGAGATCATTCCATCGGAACCTCCCAAATCTTTCCCATCTCGATCGTCGTGAAGTTTGTGTGTTTCAAATCCTCTCGCGATTCCATTATTTCGCGAAGCTTATTGCGGGGCTCGAGATAATACTGAAAAGAAAAGATTATAAAGCAGTAGTAAATTGCTCTCATCAACCTCGTAAGATCCCATGTGATAAGTACCCCAATGAATTCCAATGCTGTTTCTGGCTCGAATCAGTTCGTGCACACCCACCGCTTCTTCTGGGTTAATGTGCTGAGATTTCATGAAGAACCTGGGTTCGTAGGCTCCGATTGGGATGGCGGCCAAGTCGAACGGTCCGAGTTTCTCTCCGAACTTTTTGAATTCGTTGTCGCAGTTCCCTGTATCGCCGGAGTAGTAGAACCTTCTGGACGGACCGATCACCGCCCATCCGGACCAGAGACGCGTGTTCCTGTCAAACGGACCGCGCATTCCCCAGTGCTGAGCAGGCAGGCACCAGATTGTGAACTTCTTTCCGTCCTTCTCGAACTCTGTGCTATCGCCCCAACTCATTTCGGTTACTTGCGTCGGATCGTCTTCTCCGATCCCATTACTTTTCATCCAACTTTTCATTCCCATTGGCACGAACCATTTGATATTCTGATTCAAACTGAAATGCACGCATACGTTGATTCTCCATCCACGTTCCTTCACTCACTCTGTAATTGCCTTGACAGCTTCTGCATCCAAGTGATCATAATGATCGTGAGAAACGACGGCAAAGTCGAGCTTCGGCAAGTCGTCCAGTTCCATCGGCGGCGGTCTGTATCTCTTCGGACCGACGAATCTCATGAACGAAGCCCTTTTGGCCCACACTGGGTCCGTGACGAACTTGACTCCTTCCAGATCCACGAGTACAGTAGCATGGCCGAGCCACGCGGCAAACAGATTCCTGTCGCTCTTGAAGTCGGCGGCCGTGATGTTATGGACAGGAATCTCTTTGTCCAGCACTTCTGTGTCACTCGGCACATTCTCGTTGTCTTTTTCCTTGAACTGATATCTGAAAGCCGACTGGATTCCAGGGAGTCCATGGAAATTTGTGAAGGATTTCGGATTCTCGAATCTGCAAACAAAGTTCATGAGAGTCTCTCCCTAGTGACCCACATCCTTCCATTTTTGACGGGCTTCGCGAATCCCTCTTGTTCTTCGCTGGTAAAGGAGGTCGTCGCACTCATAACCTACAACAATATTCTTCTGTTTGTCGACATAGTACGTAATTAGTGAGCGAGAAACTATGAGGTCAGTGAGGGGAAAACAGAAAGAGGAAACCTACGCAGGAAACGAGCGCCATGACGACCGGAATAAACAAGCAGAAGCGAATCATGAGGACGAATGTGCGGTCGCTCAGAATGACGGCTCCGATGGCCCTTGCGAATCCCTGCGCTCTCTATCTCTTTCATCACGACAAAATCACAAGAACAACTGCTTCTGTTTTGTTCTGACGCGTGTTTTTTTTTTCAAAAGTCCGAAGCTCAATTTATATGAAAAGAAGCATCGCACGCCCTACTGCCGTCAGTGTTATTCAACTTATCAACTGAGTCTCTCGCTCACAGTCTCTCAATCACTTACACCTCCGGCACACGCCACTAATCGATAGAGCCCTATCCGGAAACTCGTCTTCGTTTTCATTGTTAAACGCACCCTCCTGCTCCGTCCAATCCGAATATCCAATAGAACGAACGAGAAGCGGAGACCGAGAGAGAGTGCTGTGCAAACGAGCGCGTAACTGCACCGCGCGTCTCGTCCCGACCGTCGCGCGTTTGCCGCTTTCTGGTGCGGCGCAACAAGAAGAAACCGCCAGTGCCGCGTGTCAGGTTCACGTCAGATTTTTGGTTGGCGCAAGCATCTTGAACGGAAGACTTTCTTTATATATGTATGCACTCTTCCTCATCTGTGTCTACACACATTTTCAATAAGCTCAGACCACACAAATATTGTGCCCATGCACAAAACGTGACTCATCGTCACAATGTTCCTTTTTGTACACATTTTAATCGGAAATAATTGAAGACAAAACATACAGAGGCGTACACACATTGTTCTTCCCTCGCACAGAACCGGTCTCCCCAGAACCCATAACTTTTCTAAGCGCGGAAACCCCGTACTTTCTGTTTGGACGTCCCTTCCTTTTGCCACCGACCTCTAACATTTGATCCCATCGGTCCTGTAATTGGCTCTAATCATGTGTGCCATGGAGCTGACCCACCTTCTCCCTTTTCCTTCTTCTCTTTATTTCAGTTCTCACATGATTAAAAGTACATCTTGTCACACTGGACTGCCCTATCAGCAGGTACTCCAACCAGTGCCTCCCCCCACCGCTCTCCGTTTCATTCTCTTTCCTGTTCGTCTCTCGGACGCATGTCTTCAGTCGATCGATTTGATTCTTCATCGGTCGCCATGTCAGCTGGGAGAATGTCTCTGTGTCTCCTGGCCCGTCGCTCTCTCTCTCTCCGCTCACTCATGATCGTCTCCCACTGTCGCCCACTATTTCCCTAGACAAACCCAGTCATTCGTTGAGGGAGAGAGACAGAGACGGCACTTTGCTGCCTCTGTCCCTCTCCTCAAACGCGTTTATTTCATATTTCCTCTTTTCTTTCACTTTTCGTGTATGCAAATTATGCGAATTTCAAAAAAGCAACACTTGCCTCCGCAATTCATTCATCCGCGGTTTCGTATAGTTGGGGAGGGCTCCCCTTTCTCTTAAGCGGCTCCGTCTTTCATTCCCTCACTAGATTACATTTATCTTATTTAAAAGCGTGTCGTGTCACACAAGGCGTTCATCCGCGAGTCCCCGAATGAAAAGAAAAGAAGACAAAGAAAAAGGAGAACGCCCCCCGCCAAGTGGTATATTTTATCAGTGTAATGATGTGTCGGGTCGGACTGCTGACTGACTGACAACGTCTCGAAAAACCAACTGAAGTGGCAAGATGGATGCGTTCAGCGACCGATTCTTCCCTCACCAAATCGTCAACTTTCTGTCATGTTCCACTCTTTCCTTTCCTTCCTTTACAATTTTTCTATCATCGTTGACACACTGCCATTGTTTCAGATCGCATGAGCACAGAGGGGGGCAGAAGGCGGCATCAGGGGAACCATCAGTCGCAGTCGCCTTCGGTGATGACTAATCGGAACGGAGGCGACTATCAAGAAGTCATCGAAACTCTCCGTCGTACCCAGCTCATCTTCGACGACGACGAAGGTGATCGCGGGTCTCGTCACTCAAACAATAACACCGACGAGATGGTCAACAATCAGAATTCGATTGGTGAGTTGTTATCAGAAGCGAAGGCGAGGGCAGTGTCACAGTTATTACTTCACTTTATTCGGAAAGAAAGCGCAGTCATTAAACTGACTTCCTTGGCACCTCAGTTGGGACAATTATTCAATTCACAATGAGTGCGTCATTAACAAGTGCGTGTTCCCCTGTAGTTAGGCTTTTCGTACACCTCTCGGAGGACAACACGACATCAATTAGGTGGCGCTGTCCGTCGACGGCGTCCGTCATCGCGTTCTTCGTGGCGTAGAATAGGAAGCGATTTGCTCAAAGCACCATATAATCGACATATGTATCGTAAAGTTTATGACTCGTCGCCGCCGCAGCACGCATATTTTACGATTATATTTTGGCCGAGCTTCATGAAGATGAGATGATTATAAAACATTGACGCTCACTCGTCGCATCTTTACTCTAGTACTTCCTCTCCACACTAAAATGTGGAGTGACTGCGGTGAGCACGACATTGCCGGCTACTGTATTGCTCTTGTTGAGAATATCATTGACCTGATTGCCTGGATTAAGCATTGGCTCGCCACAAGTACTCTAGATCTCCCTCTTTCTCAGTCAACCTTCTTTTTTTCAGGGAACGGCGCAACTGTTCCGCCCGGAATCAACCAGTGCCAGATTCCGATTGTTCCAAGATTGTCTCCACCGCCGGCCATGAGTCCGTCTGCTTCTGCATCGTCTGGAACAGTTCAACAAGGAAAAACATTCGCTCGAGTGCAGGGAAGCTCGCCAGGAAGTGAGTTCTTCAATGGGTTTCGCATTCTATCCACAACCTAACGATTCAGTCACAATCAGTCACTCTCCGGTCCAAGTGATGCAGAGTGTGGCCCCGCACATTCCGATTGTGGGCCCCGGAGCGGACGACAGCAGTGCCGAGATCCTGTCGGTCTTCGAATGCCCAGTGTGTCTCGAGTACATGCTCCCGCCCTACATGCAATGTCCTTCCGGCCATCTCGTCTGCTCCAACTGCCGCCCAAAGCTTCAGTGCTGTCCGACTTGCCGTGGACCAACTCGTACGTTTTCCTTGTTCTCTTCTCAAAATAAATTTTCACTTGTGCAGCTTCCGTCCGTAACTTGGGACTTGAGAAGATTGCCAACACAGTCCGTTTTCCCTGCAAGTTCTCCAATTCTGGATGCCCGCTCAACTTCCATCACATTGACAAAATTGAGCACGAAGAGCTCTGCGAGTACCGCCCGTACTCGTGCCCGTGCCCCGGAGCCAGCTGCAAATGGCAGGGAGCTCTGTCTGATGTGATGGACCACTTGAAGAAGGTCCACAAAAGCATCACGACTCTCCAGGGAGAAGACATTGTTTTCCTGGCCACCGATATCAACCTTCCGGGGGCCGTCGATTGGGTTATGATGCAGAGCTGCTTCGATTATAACTTCATGCTTGTTCTTGGTATGTTTCACTAAAAAAGAAATCGAACTAATGTTGGCATTTTTAGAGAAGCAAGAAAAGTATGATCCGGCACAGAGCACTCAAATGTTCTATGCCGTCGTCCAACTGATCGGGTCGAAGAAGGAGGCCGATAACTTTGTGTACAGACTGGAGTTGTCTGCGAACCGAAGGAGAATGTCCTGGGAAGCCACTCCGAGATCCATCCACGAAGGAGTCGCGTTCGCCATCCAGCAGTCGGACTGCCTTGCTTTCGATACTACCCAAGCTCAATTGTTTGCCGGTAAGTTCTCGCTCGCCCACTAACAATTTCTATTGTTCCTTTTCAGAAAACGGAAACCTAGGAATCAACGTGACTATCAGTCGTCTCGATTCTCAGCAAAGGTAACTTTTACCACCTAGAGGAGGGGGGACTCGTAGTTTCTGTTGGTCGAAATCGCGCAGTTTTGCACGTTTCCGATAGATTTCCAGAGAACGTGGATGTCAGCAAAATCTTCTGATGAGAAGCAGCCGCTTTTTCAGACGTCATGCGAACGAGATGGACTCGAGCGAGATCGAGTACGACTAAACCGCTGCTCTCCTCCGCCAACTCTCCTGCCTCCTGTGTTGTGTAACTCGTCCGGACTCATCACTAATTCAGTTTTATGCTGCTCAGATTTCTAGGCTCTCCCTCTCTCTCTCCCCCAATTAATGCTTTTGTAGACTGTAATTTGCCTATTGTTCTTCTTCCTTCCACTGAGGCATCGGACATTGAAACGTGTAATTCCGCCCGTCCCTATAACTCCTTATCTGTATAGCATATCCTTCCATGACCGGAATGGATTGATTTGACTACGGCTTCCTTCTTCTTCTTCTTCCCCTTCTCTTTCCTCCGTATCTTTTTGCATGAAGCTGTTATTTACCTTTTCTTCACGAGCTTTCTTTCCATTTGTATTTAATAACCACCTTTTTATCCGTTCCGACCCGCCCTTTTCTCCCGCCAACGTTGCAAATAAACTTGTAAATTTAAGAGAATTAATGAAAACATTTCAAATATTTCTGAATTCTGCTTTCAATTACATCCAGTTTATCGCGTCGGATTCTTCACGAATGAGAGAGGTGATTCCAGAAATTAAATGGAATCGAGATGGTTTTCAGGGACAAGTGGATTCGATGGAACTCGCAAAAGCTCTGGACGAAGTGAAGAATGCGGGTAGCGAGAGAAAGGAGAGCAGCTTCCGATTCTACGCGTTCCTCGCTTCCCTCCTCGCGATCGTCGCCTATCTGGTCGCTCTGATGAACCGGGAATCCGTGTGCAACCTTCTCAGAACTTCCGATACGGACTACTACGCGGCAAATTGAACGAGTTTGTTATGAAAAGAAAACGATATTTATAAATATTCAAAGAGATCAAATAATATGTGGAATGCTTAAAGTGTTTGTTGATGGTTTCTACCGCCTATCCGGCAGATATGCACTTTTCGATACCGGACGGTAGACATCCTTTGACAAGTGGGGAGTTGGCTGACGGAGAATCCCTGAAAAAGATCTCGATCCTTTCCCATTTGAACCTTCCGATCCCTACCAGTTTCATAAATAGAACGACCGATAAACTGCGACAACGGGTACTGGCCTAGACCAGTCGACGGCATTCCGAGACCACCAAACGGATTATTATAAAAAGAGGAGGTTGAGCCACCGCCGAGACCGGTTGCGCCTGAAATCGAGAAGGCTGTGAAGAAAGGAATAAAGGGAAGAAAGTACTGACATGTTCCGCAAGACAGGGCGCACGTCTGACGCATCATCATCGGATTGGTGGCGCATTGGCCTAAAAAGTTGAGGGAAAAGGTAACAAAGATTGTGAGATTGATGCGAAGTGTCACCTGTACTTGCCCAGACAGAACACTGTGGACTTAAATCGGTACATCCGCCGAGCATTCCCGCAGAGCCTCCGAGACCGCCCATCATCGGGTTACCGTATCTGCAAGTACTCCTGGCTCTCATGGAAGGCAGTCCTCGACAGTCCTTCTGGTTGCTGTCGCTTCTGATACGCCATTAACATATTCCCAAGCAATGAACTAGAAGGAAATTCTCACCCGTACAATTGAGGGCCCATGAATGGATCTGGAAGGAAGGGCATTCCGCCTCCGAAACCGCCTCCATATCCGCCACCGAATCCACCTCCGTAGCCACTTCCGTAGCCGCCTCCGAGCCCACTTCCGTATCCACTGAACAGACCGTATTGAGCATAAGAAGCAGGGAACAACGCAACTGAAACAAGTAAAATCATTTTGATACAATAATGAAAAACTCACTAAACAAGAAGACTGAACACATTCTGACTGGGGAAAAGTGTGCTACCAGTCCGTGTACTCTTTTATACTCTCTCCCCATATGCTTCTCTTTTTCACCGTGCAAACGAGTTTTTTATTCAGCTTTGTTTTGTAATCCCGCATGTCACACTGCTTTCGATTTCCGTTGATCTGTCCGGTTACAGCACACGCACAGAAAATGTGTTTATGAAACACAGGCAATGAATGGAAAAACAACCAAGAGGAGACCCGAGAAAAGATTGGAAACTTCTAGAATTACACGAGGACACCCGAAGAAGTACACGGAAAAAGGGGGGGGGGAAGGGGAAGGAAGGAGATCAATCAGAGCTCGACGAAGTATCCATAAGTGTCTGGCGGAGGAGCCGTTGTGTTCTTCTTGTTCTGCACAAGGTTCGGCGTGTTGGTCTTAGTGTGCCACACCAGAATATCACGATCTTTCTGGATAAAAGATATCATAGAGTCGTTGAGTTTTTCAGACGGACTTACCGCTTTTTCGTATCCGAACGGCTCGATGTCTTCTCTCTCCAATCCCATATCCTCAAGAAGACACGTCTCCGGAGCACCGCCGCCTCGCTTGCACGAAGTTCCGAAGACGGCGTCCGAATTGAGCACGACGCGGAGATTGACAGCGAATCCGGCCATGTCGACTGCGAATCGCCGCTTCGGATTCCATTTTACGTCGAATTCCGTCACTTTCCCATTCTTTACTCTCGGTGCTTCCACTACCGTTCCTCCGACGAGACCTGAAAAGAGAAAGATTGCTGAAAAACAGTACTAAGGAACGGCGTACTTACCGACAGCCCAGATTCCGAGTGTCTTCACATTTCTTATGTATTCCGTGAACAGACGGATGTCATAGGAATTGTCGTCGTCCCCGAAGTAGACGACGCCGCTGTTATGATCTGATCCGAGAATTTCAGAAGTATTCGATCGGACGAACTTCAGCGCCATCGTCCGTTGATACCACCCTCTTCTCGGGTAGCCGACTGCCGTCTTGTGGGCCATGTAGGTGAACGGAAGGTTGGCCCTTTCGAGAAGAGCCCTCACTGCCGGAACTGTCGAGTTGCCGTCCTCGATGACTATCCAATGCAAGTCTTTCACATGCGACAGAGTGTTTGCCATGCTGAAAATATTTGCTTAGTGAGGTAAGGAATGTATTGAGAAGAAAAACCGTACCGAAGCATGTCAGCGATTCGGGTGATTCTTTTATAAGTTGGAGTTATCACTATGATCATCTGCTGGCTGTTGTTCGTTTCGCTCATTTTGAACACTGGAGATGTCGGCTGACGTCTGCAAAAAGAACGAAAATGTCGAAGAAGAAGTAGAGAGCCATTAAAAACAAAGAGAAATGTCTTGGCTTTTCGTCGAAAATCTCACGAGAACCGACTTTGAACAACTTACAAATCTGCAGAAAACTGGAAAACCATAACGAAAATGAGCATGAAGAAGAGTACGTAGAACCCGTATTTCCGTAGCTTATGCAGTGACCGCATAGTGGGCTTGCCTGAAAAGTGGACCGCATTGAAATGGGTTCTTTGAAAGCGACGGAAGCGTACCCAAACACCTTCTGCAGTGCTTCTCGATGTCCTCCTCGCACCCCTTCTGCAGTGCTTGCGACTCCAGCGTGCCTCCGAACACTGAAACACGCACAATTTGAATTCCGAACCTCGTTTTTGCTCATTTCGCGCTTTTTCCCTTTCTTTTTGGTCCAGATGTTTAGAAGACGGCGTCATACATCAAAGCGCAGCAACAATAAGCGGAAAAATGCATAATTCAGGCACGGAGCTCTGGCGAGTTGCCTGGACGCAAAAAAACAATCAGACGACGAAGAAACGGAGAAAAAGACGAGAAGGAAGCGTAAACGAGTAGAATTGCTACTTTTCGCAGATGTACAGACTGGGTGGGGCACTCCTTTGTCGCAGATCAACGCACGAAAGAGGCGACTGATAAGAGAAACGAACCTTCGGAGCAGCTGATAAGTGCCCGATGACGTCCGTCTTTGGCTAATTTGAGAAAATTTGGACCCGGGCTCAGTGATCAGAAATAGGCGGAATCTGGTGATTTGCATAATAAGTAATCTAATCAGACAAAAAAGTAAAGTCGGAAGAAAAACTCTGAACCAGAGTTACACTTCACCAATTTAATCGTTTCACAAGTCTTCTAACTGAGAAAATACGACTTACGCTTTTTTTGTACCTGATAAAACGAAAGGTATGAAAACTAAAAAAACCTATTGTGCGTATCAGTCGTTTTGTGGAAAATGTACTGGTTGAGAATGATTCACGTGGAAATTTCGAATTTCAATTAACGCGAATATTGTTTTGTCGCCCTCACATGCAGAAAAGCGAACGAATAATATCAATTTCAGCAGGCGACGGCCTTTTGACTTCATAATGGCTATACCATGACATCCGGGACAAAACGAAAACAGAAAGCATAATTGAGTGGGTTGACAGTTGTTCCCATGTTAGGCATTCGCTTTTTGTGGAGACCACAGAACTGATACATTTCACAATTTACATTCAAAAGAGGAAAAGCGAACGTGAATTGGATTGGACTAAAGGACCTCTATAGAGTTACAGGTGGACACACTTACTTCTGTATTTCTTCAGCATTTCTGAATGAGGCTTTGACTGAAAAGCAATTTTGTTTCTCGTCAGAAAACCTTATTTCATATCATGAGACCTAGATAAGGAAGTGTGTGGGCGGGGTGTGTTTACCGCCAGAGTCCGTGATAACAAAAGTTGTTTCGGGATCTGAAGAAGAGCAGACTTCTCGATCAGTCGGCAGTCCCAATCGGGTCAAGTTCGACTCTCAGTCGCAAAAAGAGTCACTCACAACTGATAAGCTCTCACACTTCTTCTCTACTCTGTGACGTTTAAACGGACGGCGACCACTCCCCTTTCTCGTCCGTTTGCCTTCTTTTCAGTCATGCACTTCTACAGCAAACCGCTCAAAGTTCTCGTACATTTGGACAATCGAGACGGAGTGAAAAAAGAGAACAGAAGCGAATGAAGTGCGGAACGAATCGATCAGAATCGAAACATTATACTCAATTGCGGGGAGGTTGGTCAGCCCGTGTGGTTGCGTCGAACTGAATTCTCTCTCGATTCTACTATAATCTTCTTCTGACAGACCAACCATCAACACATGAAGGGAGCCAATCCGAATACGAATACAAAACGAGACAAAACGGACTCAAAGAGCTCTGGGACTTGTGTTCGGCACAAAAAAACACTCGTTCTGGCGGAGGAATACCAGTTTTCAGACCGCAAACTAATAAAAATAAGAATGATAACAACTTACTGTTCGAATCAATCAGCAGAGGGGACGGTTCCTCTGAAGCATCCACGACGGAAGGCGTCTTCTGAAAATAACGACAACTTTGACGAGAATCCGGAAATGTCTAATAGTAACGGATGTTTTGCTCTTTCAGGAATAGTAGGAAATAGTAGTTGACCAGGGGAAAAAAGGAGAGGAAATTATTGAAGACCTTGGAAGTATTCAATTGAAGTCAAGTGTTCGTCGAGAACTTCGATTAGAGAACGTGTGCGACCATTACTATTCTCACCTCTTCACTCATTTTTAGAAATCAAACATTATCAGCGTTAGAATAATATCATATCAGGAGAGGGCGAGAGAATATAATTAGGTCTGGATGCGAATATGGCCAGGAGGAGAGCGGGTTTAACTCTCTCCTCTCCCCTCCCCCAAACACCCCCGCACCCCGGGAGACGCAGGCCGCCATCCATCGGGAACTCGTTATTCTGACGCTGTTTAGCGGGTTACTCGATTACTGTTTCCGAACTTTTGTTAGAAACTATGAAGAAACGCAGAGAAGGCGCGAAACAATTATCGGAATTTTCGGTAGCAATACTTATCAGGCAGTGCCGACGCAATAACGGCAAACTACGTGTGTGTACGGGCTGAACATTGGTGAGCTGCGAGTATTTTTAGGCGGCGGAGCACACGACAGTCAGAAGAATTGGAAGTGTGCAAACGCAATGAAGACCATGCACATTTTGATCTAAATTTGGCGAGTAGTTTGCTCGCCACTATCTGTACGATTCAATTGGAATCGGAGGAATTCAGAGGAAGCTGCCGACGACCGAAAATCAGAAATACCACCTGCACATGTTTATTCTTAGGCCTACATAAACACAGAATAGAAGAGAAATTTATAAAGAACAAAACGAAATCTGATTATGGGTGACGAATAGGAATTCAGAGATTAACTTTTGAACAAATCTTGCTGGTTAGCAAACCAGACACACTTTTATGATGAATCTGAAAACGGAAAAAGAAAATGTTTCTGATCTTTCAAAAGCTCAACTTCTTTTCCATTATCAGTCGATGTTGATCAGTTCAACAATTCAACATCAACTAATTCTGTTTTTTTCTTTCAAAACTCCAATTTCAAATGAGACTCATAATAATTGCAAAACAGGCAAGTCGACTATAGATCATCCGTTTGACGACCGGAAAACGAAAATCGCGTGGGGGACCGCCGAGCTGTCATTCATTCATTCAAAAGAGTGCTTCTTCTTCTCTTGATTAGACGGGGGTGCCAATTGCTGAGGCGGGCTAGGGGAGGTGTCAAACGAGATGTCTGCTCACACAAAAAACCGTCTTGCAAGCGAATCTAATGAAAAATGATCTTCCGGTGCTCAATCAAACAATCTTCAAAGAATAGGATGAGTGGGGCTTCTATTGGCGCGAATCGAATCATCAAAAATCTGGAACACGCGGCGCGGAGTGGAAACTCGATAGAACGGACGGAGAGCAACGTGTGTGCTCACCGCGAGCCAAAGTACGGACGAAATGCGCGAAGAAGCAAACAATAGACGAGCGGGACTTTGTTTTTATGTTTCAACCGGAGAGGCTACGATACCTCTGACATTCCCTGTTTGCACTTCCAAAAACAGAACGAACGAAAGTAATGTTGGAGCAAAAGGAGGGAGGAGAGGACTTTGATCAAATACCTTCTGCTGGAAGAAGTTCATTGAATAAACAGTGGAGAGTTTGCGGTTCAAGACAAAGAGAACAAGCCTTTTTTTGAAGAGGGACAGAGGTATGGAAAGTGTTTGGAAAGGATCTTTGAAGCTCGAATTGTAGTTGGCAGGGCTCTTGCAGAAGTCATGTTTGTAGTTCAAACGAACAGAGATCCTCGGCTGAGGTTGCCAAGATATTTCTAGGTAGCAAACGAATAGAAAATATGAATGAAAATAAAAAATGAGTGAGGGGTGAGAGTCTGGGGTATGAAACCGAATACCTTCGGAGGGCCAATCAGAAGTGTCCCTCCAGGCTACTGCCCACTTGTCACTTTCGATTTTTCTTCCCATGTTTGCCATTTCTCTTCTCGTTTCCAACCAATTCTGATAACTATGTATTACGGCATTCGGAATGGTCACACCTTCACACAACACATATTTGTTTTCGGATAAAAACAAGAAGAAAATGGTCGAATTATTAGGGAGGCTGACACTTTGTTTCGTTCGCGCCGACGGTCTGTTTGCACTCAGAACTCTCTCTCTCTCTCTCTCTCTCCCTCGCGCGGATATATCAATCGGATCGGGCGGAGCAAAAAATGAAAAAGAGCAGGAGATGGGTAGGAGAAGCAGAGATGGGCAGCTTGGCACTGATCAGAAACAGCAATGATCCACACATCCCGAGACTTCCGGCCTTTTGCAGAGTTATGAATCATGTTTGGATTGTGTGGTGCCGTTGATCTCTGCGCGGAGAGCTTCAAAGAGAGCGCGAAATGCGATATCCTCGTGCGAACTTTCGAAGAGAAAAATAACTAACTAACCGAAAGGGAATATGCAGAAGGCATCGGATAGGAGAGACGGACGTTTCGAAATGTACGGGATGTGCGAATGGACAGCACACAATCTGAAAATCAATCCGATCAGTGTTCATCGGTGCCTGATGATTGGTTTCTGTTTGTTCTCTGACGATTAAAGAGCAAATTTTCCAAAAGTCTCTGAATGGTATACGGTAGCAACTTTGCAGATTCAGGAAGCCATCTCGGACCTTCATCTTCGTCTCAATTCATCTGAAAGCCCCTTCATCTCAATCTTACCCTCTTTTTTGTGTTCGACAGTCGTTTGTCAAGCGAAACCAAATTACACACCTGCGTGATTTATCCCTCTTTAGGCCGCCTAGTCGGGGAAAACTTGCAAAGCGACGGCGTCTTCCCTTCTTTGATAACACTTTCTCTCTCTTCTTCTTCTTCTTCTTTCCCTCATTCCGTTCCCTTTCTCACCCTTCTTCTTCTTCTTCTTTCCTTTTTAGCTCGCCACACAAAAATTGTTACGCTACAAAAGTTTTATTGCCCTTTTGTATTCAATTCTAAACTGACTAAACAAACACATCGCAATCGGATACCCTTTTTCTGCAAACATCTCAGACTTGCATCCACTTCCCTTCTGAGATGATGATTACCTGTTGCACACGTGCTGCACCAATTATTCCCTTTCCTATTCTTACAGCGGTAATCCGAGAAGTGAGAAAAAGGGCATTAATTGGGTGCTCCCTGGATGCCCTTCTCGACGTCTTCTGCCATGAATTACGGGCGTCTCAAGAGAGGGCGAGAGTGCCTCCGAAAGCTGTAAATCATCCGAAATTAATCGAACTGGATTTCCTCTCTTTTTCCGGCTTCTGGCTTCACCTACTCCCGTTATACTTCTCAATCCATTCAAAGTCATTCTTTCCCTTTTCTCTTTTCTCGCGCAATACACAAAAAAACGAGACATTCTCGAGTAATTAGAGGAAATATGATATGGGTGAGCGGTTGCGTATGCGCCAAACTGCACTGGAGAAGTCATTAGGCCTCAGTGGCTACTCGATTATTTGCCACCCGAGGATAAACATTCGTCACAGATGCTAAATAAACAATGTCGCAGAAGAGGTCGCACAGCGGTTTTCTGCCACTGTTTCCGGAATATTGACATCTTCTAGTTTTCCGTTTCTAATCCCGTAAAGCCTTGATTTCTTTTGGAATTTCGTTTTGTTTTGGTTCTCCTCTCCGGCATAGGTGAAAAACAGATGTTTCTGGCGGTGGTTACCGAATAAATGCGTTCTGACACTTTCTCCTCTCAAACAGTGCTCATTCAAAGTTGCACGGCCCGTTTCCCACACCGAAGCACCTCTGCTCCGTCCTCTTCATTCAATATTCTCTCTCTCTCTCTCTGTCCAAAACAGTCAGTCTGACCAGTTCTCTCGTCTTTCCAACCGCCCGTCAGTCCGTCCGATTTCCAGAAGTGCCTATTTGCACATTTTAGTATGCACGAGAAATTCGATTCTTCCGCGCCACCAATAATTTGGAACAATAAAAAAAGGCGAGGAAAAGGGGCGGCTGACCACCTTCTCCCACTTTTTTATTGCTTCTGTGTGCCCGTGTCCGGGTTTCGCCCTCGTCCGTCACGGTCCATCCACCCGTTTCTTTTGCGTTGGCGCCCTGTCTCCGGGTGACGCATCGACCTGTACAGGGCACCCTTTCATTGTTTCTCAGTGAGCAACATTTGTGTGCCCACACAATACTCCATTCTCTCTTTTCCCACAGTAATCCAACCCTCTCCCTTCTCTTTTCTTTTTTTATTTCCCATCCAATCGTTTTTTCCTTCCATTAGCCCCATTTCGCTTCTCTCGCGATTAGAGTCCCCTCGACCCTCAAAAGTTGACAAATCTGGGGGGAGCACGTCGTTGTCAATGACAACTCAGCTGATTAATCCGGTGCCGCTCGCTGCCGTGGCTTCGTCCGCGTCTCTTCTCATGAAGATGATAATAATCCTCTTTTGCTCAACTGCTCCTTCCCTTTCTGCTCTCCGGGCAACTGATATTCAGCAAACATTGATTGTGCCCCGTGTGCCCTTATTATCCTTTTCGTTTTTGAGTCATCCGTTCAAGTTGTAAATGAATAGATGGAGACGCTATTCTTCTGTTCTCTTTTGATTATATTACATTGTGCAGAACGGTACGATATGTCTTCCTCATTGCGGCCTCATAAACTCTCCGTTAAAACCACCTACCTGCGTGCTTTTCATAAAACCTAAAAATACGCGATAAAATAAAATTATTCGGGTCATTTCCCAAGTTTCTGGAAGTTGTATAGCTCCCGCCGGCAGGTGGATTTCCCCGACGTTCCATCTCTTTTCCCTCGGCCAATCACTCACTTTCTCTCCTTTTTCAGAAGGCCTCGTGTCATCCCATTTCTCTTCTTTATTGAAACGCCAAAAGGCCATTTTTCAAGCTAATGGCCCTCGCATTGCCACCTAATGTCTTCGTCCCTTTTCGTTCTTCAATACATTCCTCTGTTCTCATATTAAAAACCGACCGAGTCTACATAATTGATCAATAAAAGTTAGGGATGAAAGGTTCCGAGATGTAGTTGCGTCACACGAACACGAGATCGATTACCTGTGATAAAGAGAGGAGCTGCCTTGATGTTAATGGATCAGGTCCGACCTCATCTGTCCCCGCAGGTGCTCCCTCCTCAAAGGCGTCATTTCCGTTCGAGACTATCCGCCCATAAAAGTGTCCCGTCGCCATGTTGTTGGCCCATTTATCATTTCGGTTTCGAAACGAATACACAACACGTGTCAATTATCGCGTCAAAAGGCTGTAGGTGGCCGCGAAAGGAAGCGAGAAGAGGATCGGATTACGGTCTCGGCCTCCCAGTTTTTGATAATTGTTAACAGGTGGTCGAAATACAAATTGGCCGGTGCAGTTGAGACAGGTGGCCGCTCGCGGAAGGAAATCCGGAAATTAGATGGGTGAAAGGCTTCCTTATCAAGATAGAGCGCCCATAAACACCTGCATGTTTGCACCTATTTGTGACGTGGCATCGCCCGCAGCAGGTGCACAATAAGTGTGTGCTCTTATTTCGTATCTCTTCCAGTAGTCTCCAACTTAATTACATTAGCTCATTAGCTCATTTGTAGACACTATTATTTTCGTGCCGGAATGTGGCTCTCTCATGCGCGAAAACGTTGTTGCCAGCTGATTAGTTGTTATGATAAACGGCCGCCTGATGTTCGCCTTCTCGCCTAATCCGTGTCCAAACAGTCCATGTTTCACTCTGCAATCACGCTCCGTCCATTCCATTGCTCCCTTCTTCTTCCTCCTCCTCTTCTTCTTCTTCTTCTTCGTTTTTCTCAATCGTTTTATGAGTCGGGCGCCTCTCCGACCCCCAGCACACCCTAAAAACATTTGGTTCTGATATGTATTCGATGCGGTTTTATCGAGCAGAAACGGCAATTTTTTGTGCTCGTTGGCTGCAGGTCGAGAGACGGACTCCTCCGAGAACACGGCAATTTGCTGCTCATTCAGAGAGATGCGGTCCCCTGCGGTTTTATCCGTTTCCCCTCTCATTTTCATATAATCTCAAAATATGAAAGGATGTCGGCGCGAGTACTGGAGAGGGGGATCCATTTCTTTTTCATAATACACATGTTGGCTCATATCTCATGCCAACAACTTTGTACTCTTTTTAATTAGGAGTCCCGGATTTTGCCGCCTTTGCGAGAGTACACACGGCGAGTACACATATTACGACAACTTTCCAATGTGCGTGAAAAAGTGCGTTCCCATGAACAGGTGCAGTAACTCGCCCATTGTTCTTTTTGTGGAAAAAAACCACCCGACATTGGGGGTGTGAGCAAGTATTTCTACTCAGTTCTATTCATTACAATAAGAGAGCTACTACGATGTGCACCGTTTTTCAACTTTTCCAAAACACATTTCACAATGTCTCTATTTTACATTTCAGTCGTCCGGCTTATCTTATTCAAACAGTCCCCCGCCATTCGCGTCGGTTAGTCATAATTCCGTGCCGCCTCGAACACTACTCCAAGGTTTTCGCCCCGCAGATTTCTCTCTTTTCCCCAGGCTTTTCCTTTGTTTCAGTTTGTCATCGTCGTCCCGAAGCTGTCCGTCGCAATGTACAATTTGCATCCCGGGGTCCGAAATGAATCACCGTCCGCACAAAGCCCATTATTTTGTTCCGACCACACCACCGCTTGATTTATCACTTTACAAACCTGCCTGCTCTTCTACCGCCTTATTGCCACGTCATTCCATTTCATTATGTATTCCAATAACCGGAGAGCCAAGTGCCTAAGCAAGAGCTCTTCACTCAAGACAGTACCTTATTAATTTGCAAATCCGTCGCCTGCTGCGGGCGGATCCGATGCGGGAAGGGCAGTCGGGGGGCGGGGCTTCGGCACACGGGCCCGCCGGTCGGAAGAGGCGAGGAGGAGGCCACTTGTTCGTGTCGCACTGACAACCTCTCGATTTTGATTTGATACTTTCACTGCTCAACTAATTTAGAAATTCGATCACATAATTATTTTCTTAGTTGCCACCAGAGTTGAGCGGAATTCCGTCTGCCGTCTTCCGTCTTCCGTCTTCCGTGGATTTTTTTGTTCCGTCTTCCGTCTGCCGTCTTCCGGGAAAAAAGTTTTCTTCCGTCTTCCGTCTGCCGTCTTCCGTAAAAAATTTTTTTTTCCGTCTGCCGTCTGCCGTCTTCCGGAATTTTTTCTTCTTACCGTAAAAAAGTAATAGCTTTTCAGAAGCCATTTACTAGCCCCGAAGAACACGAATTTCCACGGGCAGTGACCCAGATCCAAGATTTTTGTTGCTTTAGTTATTTATTTTTAAAAAAACCGGAAAAAAAGGTTCTGCATTGACGATTTTTTTGTTCCGTCTTCCGTCTGCCGTCTTCCGCGAAAAAAGTTTTCTTCCGTCTTCCGTCTGCCGTCTTCCGTGAGAAAAATTTTCTTCCGTCTTCCGTTTTCCGTTTTCCGTAAAAAAAATTTTCTTCCGTCTGCCGTCTGCCGTCTTCCGGATTTCGAAATTCCATTTCCGCTCAACTCTGGTTGCCACGTCACCTGCTGATTAGCATTCGATTCATTTCGGCCCTTCAGACCTCTTCACACATTCTGAAGGGTCGACCTCTCCTGACCTTTCAACATTCCTCTTCACTCAAATATTCTCAATCCCATGTTCCGTTCTGATCATTCTTGATCAACTTTTACCTTTTTTCTCTTGTTGAATATCTTCTCCAACGTCATAATCCGCACGTGTTTTCAGTCAGAATGCATGCAGATCCCACCACAATTCTCGTCAGTTTCCTGCCATTCTTCCTCTTTTTCTCCGCTTCCAATGCAAAACGTCTCCCTCAAATCTACTGGAATTCAACAAATCCACTGTAAGTCTCTTGCTCTCTTTATCCGTTCTCATCAAAAAAGCCGCCGTCATGTCCACTCCACACATATTTACCTCTTTCTCTCTGTGCTCGGGAGCTCCTGTGGGGACCATAAAGAGGAAGCCGTCGCATGGTAAGCCGAAACCAAACGATGTTACTAATTATGGCCGGACACTGAACAAATATTGGGGAGTCTCCAGTAGATAGACTGGTCGGCACATAGAGAGTATCAAGAAATAATCTGGGGGACAGATGGGCCAACCGGGGCCAGAGGAACACTTTTTGGGATTAGGAGACCTTGAGAGAAAGAAACCTTTCCCTGCCTCGCCGTGTTTCTTTAATAACATTTTACAATCGGATATGAACCATACCTTTTTATGGCTTGTCTTGTACCGAAACAAGACACCGCCAGTCTCGTTTATGGCATCCAACTTGAAAGAGGACTGCCGAGAGTTCTGGGGGAGCATGCCAGTGTGGCAGACTCCGAGTGCCAATTCGTCCCGTTTTATTGCCACCTCTCTGGAGTTTTGTCTTCATAAATCTCAAAGTGCCACGTTTTGCCACGTGATGTTCCACATGTTCCTCTCTTCTCCTGTTTGCTGAGCTCCTTCTTTCCTCTCCAAATCCCTCCTAATATATTCTGCGTTCCAAATCAGCAGATGTTCTTGAACAAGAGAGCCCGTCTGACCCTCAGTTCCATAAACACGTCAATCTGATATTCATCTCGAACCATATGCGAAGCCTCCGTCGGGACCAAAGCAACTTGTCCTCAGTGACCATGATGATGATGACATGTTGTGTGTAGAGCTAGCGGGACCTCCGTCCGTTGTAATGGGCACCTTGTAGTACACGACTGATTTATGAGCGTTATCGACAAGCTTCCTCCTCCCCCTTTCTCTCTCCCCTCGAATTTATGTGCTTCGACAACAGGTTGTAGAAGGTGTCCTTCGACCTTTTAGAGGGGGACTAAACGGACAATTAGCAGAGAAGGGCAAAACGGGGTGAAATTAGAGCCGCCCGCAATGAATTTATACATGCAACGGAAGGGAAAGAAAAGTTTATTTGAACTTGTGCCAAATGGAAATTGAACGCTTTCATATTCACTTTCATCAACTTCTGTGAATGCCTCCGAAGAGAATGCATGCAACAACGTTACGAATGTTGGCAAAGGGTAACCCTACCTCCTATAAACTGGCCGATTGTGCAACATGACTGTAACGGCCGACAAACAAAGCGAATGCTAATCCTTGCCAAATGGTGCTAACCGAATGCACTTTGCACCTTTTCCGTCTTTCCCTTTGCGCGGTAGCTCATTCATTCCGACACAACAATTGCCAGCTGATTAGTGTTTCCAAATTGGCTCCGACAACATTCACTCATTGGCCCCCACTTGATGTGCAAAGTGGTTTTGATAATTGGTTCGAGATGTCCGCTCTGTGTGCAAACACGACAACAGTAACTAGTGGGCTGCCAGCCACTCGAGCCGCTCCCAGAGCTCCAAGCTGTTTTCGTTCCCGTTGTGTTTGCCCGCTTGTGTCGACAAGTCGAAACCGATCGGTTACGGTCTCGAGAGCCGTCTCATCACGACAAATCGGGCGTCGATTAACTAAAGCAGCAAGGGCAGCTGACCGTCGAGACCCCGGGAGCTCAGTTACATAAGCGAAACGGCAGCTGCTGACCACACTGTCTTTCTTCATATTCTCGGGTGTCTTCCTTGAACCTCCGCAGGTGTTTACCGTGTTTGAAAACGACGGAGAGAGGGTGCGTCGGGTTGATATAATGCACCGGAAGTACGTGTAGAAGTAGGTCGGAAGACGTCGGCGGAAGGATAAGTAGTGAAGAATTCCATATGTAAATTGGCAACCACATTGAACGGCCACTAAAACGGTCGAGTCTATCGACAAAACGGGCTAATTAACATGCGCCGCAAAAGGCAGGTGTCTTTGAAGTGTGCCGTTCAATAGGGTCCCTAGCCCTCTCATTGGTCCTAATCTCCAGAGATTGACCAAAATGTTGGAAGGGCTGTTCGGAGCAGGAAGGAAGGAAGCCCCGCCACCACATGCTCATCACATTGAACACAATTAGGAAGCTCTATTACTTAAACTGTTTCGGATTGGGAACGCATAGATGCGTGCTTAGCTGGGATGAGACTCTGGGTTACGTAACAGTCATCTGGCTGCCTGATGGGGCGGAAGCATCCGGACACTGATTACTGTTTGAACGGGCGGCGTCCCCCGACACGAAAACACTTCCGACGCCCGTGCCAAACACTAAAAAATGTCTGGTTCCTTTCGAAAAACTCATAACCCCTCACGCTACATAAATCTTACCTACCTGCCTGTTCCGTGGCCTACCAGTCGGACGAACGCGAAACTTTTTGCGCGCGCCGACACTTTTCGAAAAAGGTATTACTGGTGTTGCCCGGACACGGCACAATGGGCATTGAGGCGGCTTACTCTTTGTGCGGGAAACAAGGCGCGATCGGAATGAATCGGAATAAATGAATTATTTGCAGAGTGGAACGATATGTAGCCATCGGGGACACCCTCGACATCGTGTGTCCGTTCTTCGAGGAGAATTCTGATGAACTGACGGAGCAGTCAATCATCTACAGAGTGTCGGAAGCCGAATATGAGAATTGTGAAAGGCATTCCAATGCCAAGGAATTGGGAAGATGCACGCAACCCTATCAGCAGGAGAAGCTCAAAGTCGCATTCCGTTTGATGAGTCCTAACCCATCTGGATTGGATTACAGACCAGGAGTCACTTATTATTTCATCTGTAAGTGGTCGAGTCATTTGAAACAAGTTTCCAACCTTCCATTTTCAGCTACATCCACCGGGTCCCGAAAAGGACTATACAATGAGCAAGGCGGTCTCTGCGCCAGCCACAATCTGAAAATGGTCATTCACATCACGGACAAGAATGGAGATATTGGGAGCGGCAGTCATCATCACCGTCATCACCACAAAAAGACAACTACCACCACTGCAAGCCCGCCACAAATCGCAGAAGTAACTGACAGCTCATCTGAGAAGCTCTGGGAGCAGTTTTATGAGAAAGTGATGCCGATGGAAAACACGTGGCCAGAAATAACGAGAGGAGAGCGAGTGACGCTCTATCAAGGGGACAAGAAAGACGAGTACGAACAGGTGCCCGCCGAAGTCGTCGACTTTGAGATTCATGAAATTGGAGATGGTGAGTTGATGTGTGAAAAAGAAGAAATTAATCATTTATTTTTCAGTCGAGTCTCTCTATTCTTCATCTGAAAGGATACAATACCTGATGTTGCTACCCGTACTTCTCCTACTTCGATTTGCATAACGCCCGTCAGAGTTTCCTCTCCTTCTGCTTTCGGGTACCTCTCCATCCCATCATCAACTTCTCCGGTTAACGGGTTCCCAGTGTTTACCTCCTTTCCCTCCCCCTTTCCATTTCTTATCCCTGCTCAAAAATTCCTGCTTCTATTGTTCTCGCCCCTCATTTCTCACTTGTCTGCCGGTATTTAGTGTGAGCTAAGTTTAGTTTCCGTCTGTGATTCTTGTAAATATCTTCTTCCTTCTCTACTTCATTCGTAATTTGAATAAATCAAATGAATGTACGTATTGTGTAAACACTTTACCACAATAAATCACAAAAGTGGACCGTTTCGCGCGCATCTCCGTCGCCGCGAAGGACAATTCGCAAAGAAGAAACGAGTGGGTGAAGCAGGGGACTTCCGAAAAGTGCACTGCCTCCTGTTGGACCGGTTTGTCTGGACACGATGACGTGGCAATTTAATTTTCACATTCAAAATTTGATTGAAACCTCATCCAGCAGTGACCTACCTATTTGAGATGCAATTTCATGTCAAAAATCGAATTGACACATGTTGTTGCTTGCCTCGAATTATTGTGTCAATTTCGAAAATTGTATGCAAATCAATCATTTCTGGAGGTCATCCCATGAATAATTCTGAAATGAAGCGGTGTCGGAAAGAGGAAAAAAGGTGGAACAGCAGCGGCTCTCCTCCTAATTGACCTCGCGCATCTCAAGAGACCGGGGATCATATCAGCCGCTGGTGCCTCCTAATAAGAGGGTATGGTTTTGCGCGAATGCGAAATGAAGACATTTGGTGGCGGGCAACGGACGACGACGTCGGCACCGTTTGAAGTGCACTGCGGTCGGTTGTCAGTGATCAATCACTAGGAACGACGTGTCGCTGAGGGCTCGTGAGTACAATGGGAGGCGAGTTTCAGAAGGGAGACGCATAAAACACCGGCGGTGATTTGTAACAAAGTCATTCTCTTTATTATATGTTGATTGATTGCGATATAAAACAACGAGGATCCCGGGAAGCACTTTATGATCGATGACTATACTCTCGACACCACAGAAGTTTTTGCCTTTGGCTGAAGGAACGAGGTATGAAGAAGAAGAGAGGGGATGCTCACCGGAATTTCCTCTTCATTCTCATCAACTTTCGTCAAATTCGTGAAAAACTTTCCTTGTTTGGATGGAGAGGTGGTACCCAAATCATCAATCTGAAAGAGACTCAGAACTCCAATACTCATTCTGACTCACATTCGACTCATAATCCAATTCGTATCCATCGTTGCTTTCGCCTATGGACGACTGTCTTTGCCTGAAAACTAAAATAGTCCACCTTCATAATTGACAGCTCACATCTTAGGATCGCGAACACTTCCTGCTCTCGAAACGTTCTGAGAGGATCCAGATTTGTATCGTCTCCTGATGGACGGACGTACGTGCTCATGACCTAAAATTCTATTCCGCTTTCTTCTCCCATTCAGTTTTCCTTACTCGTAATATCTCCAACCGACATTCTAGGTGCCACCGGAACCATTGTGATGTTCTCGTCAAATTGAGCAAGTCTGAATTGAAATAGATTGCGAAATAGTTGAAGTATTGGGTCACTGACGTCACATTAGAAACAGAGCCCACAAGTGCTCCATTTGGATGATACTTCTGGCTGTCGGCCGAATACACCGGAACTGCACCAGGATCGGAGAAATGATCATCAAAGAGGGAAGGTACGTCGTCTCCCTGATCCACAATTCTCATTCCAGTCTGAAACGTGTCGTGATATTGTGTAGATCATCCTTTTTCCTACGAAAATGTTCTTGTCGATGAGAAAGTTGCTCTCAAAGTCATCGTCATCTTCTCCGAGTGGATTTAGGAGCGCTTCTGCAACTTTCATCCAGCCTACGATGCAAATGAATTCAATGATGGTTATGAACGGTCTGATGAACAGTTGAACCGATTCGAAGTCCTTGTTCTGAAACATTCCCTGACGTTCCGGAAGCTTTCTTCACTTTGATCTCACGGGCACTCTGATGTACTGTCTTGTGATGAGGCAGAAGATAAAATAGATTCTGACGGCGAAGAAAACCACCTAAATAAACATTTTCGCATTTACAGCGCATTCCTTTCGTCACCTGAGGGTAGGCAATCGGAATCGGCACCCAATCGAAGTTACAAATAGTCGCAAGACCGCTACGAAATGCTTTTATCTCCTGCAAAACTGTGTTGTGCCCACGTCCAGAGGAATGTGCTCACCTGAATCAAATGAATCATTCCGGGCGCGCTGAGCACGTATCCCTGGGAGTTGGCTTTGTTGGCGAGCGAGATGGCCCAGTTAACAGGGACCCAGTACTTGTTGTAGGCGAGATCCACGTTCTCCAGCTTCTCCTCTTCCTCTTCCGTGAGAAATCCCGCTTTCATAATCGAGTCAATGTTAGGAAAACGGCGGCGAACGCGGATGGAGATGTCACGGAATGTCATTATCTGCGCGAGCACCAGGTACCGGATGATGCTTCTTCTGATCAGTCTTGCCTCGTCGCACTTCGACACGATGATTGCATTCACCGTGAGAGCACAGCTATAAACAAAAGAGGAATGAATAAATCTTTTCTGTGTTTTGATCACTTCTCAATCCATCCCATATTGCTGAAAGTAGTCCTCCACCTTTCCACGATGATGGAGACGAAGAAGGCGAGCATAAAAGTGAGCGGGATGTAGTTGTGCAGTTCCTTTCCGCAGTAATAGGCGACGTCATTGAATGCTCTCAAATCGTTCGATGAATCAGATAATACGGAGAGAAACTCACTCGTATCGGTTGTGAGGGAACAGGAAGTAATGGTAGAGGACGGCGATGACGAAGTAGCACGAGCACCACATCATGAGCTCGGAGGAGACACTTTTCCAGATCGATCCTTTATTTCGCAAGATCTTTGAAGCCTCAAAATGCCGTTGACTTACCTTTCCAACGGAGCAAAAGTCGGAGGAAGTTAGTGGAAGAGACGGAAGAGACATCCGAGTTGTACGAAACTGTCATTGTTGCACTTTTGTCCTGAACGAGAAGAAGAACGTCTCATCACAGATGCATGAATGACAAAAACGTGTGAAAACTGATTGTGCGGTGACGGAGAAGAGAGCCGGAGAAAAAGAAGAGAACTAGAGGCCACTATCATAAAAACCATACAGTTACAACAGAAAGTTTTCATGTCATGCGGAGGCGCCATAACTTTCTCGGTGCTGCTGTCCGCTCATTTCCATTTTTATGTCTGTCATGCATAATCTAAGACACTCTTCAAAAAGAACAGACTGAAAAATATAAAGGGAACAATATGAAGGATCTCGTTCGAATTACCCGTGAGACACTTGTTCGTGTCTTCTTTTCTTTTTCATTTTTGATTCAGAAAACATGCGTGCTTTCGGTTTAATCGTTCAAATATCTTTGCTCTGTTGCCCGGCATTAACGGTTTTTGAATTTCGGTTTGGAAGATACTAATATCAGTTCACATTTCAGAAAAATGCGGAGATGTCGGAGGAATTCGAGCAATATCGGGAGTGTTTGGAAAGAACTGAAAGAGAAATCGGAGAGGAACAGAGAATAAAAGTGAGACCGTTTCAAGGATTCGCGTTCCGTGAGAACATGTTTGAAGGTAGTTCATGCCGTCCGGGGAGCTGATGTCATTCTTCCCTGTTTCACGTGGTAACAGTACGGAGGTAAAGTATAGAACAGATTCGAAGTTGCAGTGTTTCCCCGGAAGACGGAGTCGAAATCGACTCGACATACAAGCCGTCGGCCGGAACTGTTGGACGTTCAATGCACTCAATTGTCGACTTTTTCAAAGAGGTTTTGTATCAAGAATCAGGAATGGGATAACATTTTTCTCCGTAGAAGTTCATGAGATCCTCCTTCTCGATGCCTGATAAGAATCGGTGGAAGTTTGATTGGGAGTTCGCCAAGATGGGGAGGATGTTCGTGCCTTTGTCGAGCATGCACTTCTCCTCTTCTGAATCCATCTCCGACCGTATTCGGAGATTTACTTCCAGAGATGAAGCCGACTTCAAATTGGGAGATCGTTACGAGCTGGTGCTGAAAAGTGTGGACGCGAACAGTACGGGACACTACCGATGCATGAACAGACACGGAAGGAACGTCATCTCCAACATGTACTTCCTGGAAGTGTCCAATTCGAAAAAGATTTTGGCGGTGAGAAGGATGTTGTCCAGTCTGTGATTGAAGAGAATTTTAGATGAACGGTTCGATCGGAGTGGATAAACTTCCCGCAACTTCTCTGAAAAGCGGAAAGTTCGAGAAGGAGAGACTGAAATTCGAAGTGAAAGCAAGCGAATGGAGTAAATGCAGCTACTGCTCTTCGGATCGGGGAGAACAAACGAGGCACATCAAGTGTTATCTACAGGTTCTCCTTTACTTTCTCAATGTTTCTCATGGCTCGGTTCCAGCCATCTGTCAATTTCGCCTCCCAAATGAAAGAGTATCGGTACATGAATCTGTACGACAAGATTTCCTGTTCCTCGTCCCTCGTCCCATTGAAATTGAGGAAGCAATTGAAGGAAATGGGGAATGACAAGGTGATTCTGGAGACTCGTCCGTGCTTCGAACAGTGTACATCGAACGAGGAGCTCGGTCGAATCGTGAACTCTTCGCAAGATTTGGGAGACATCCGAACTCTCGATTACTTGCCCGGCGGAGAATTCGTGTTCGGAAATATATTGCCACGTCTGCTGCCTCCAGTTGTCCGACGAGTTCATGTGAGTACTCCTCTTTTGACGTCTGTCAAAAAGTGAGCATTTCAGCTGGTGCTCGAGAACGATCCTCAAGTGCTTTCATGTCAGAAACTAATCGATTTGAATGCTGGCGTCCACTGGTACAGTCTAAAACACGGACCGATTCAGCACACGAACATCGAGCAGATTTACCCCGATCGCGCGTATTTCGACGAGGAAACGAACCTAGTGTTCCGTCAATTTACATTGGAAGAAGACGATGAATACTTGTGAGTCTACTATATTCCCAGTCCCTCGAAGTTGGTTCCAAATTCCAGTTGCTACTCATCCAACAACGTTCTGCTGGGCACTTTCCACATGCGAGTGGTCGAGAACGATCAACATCACCAGATCATTGAAGTCGTCCGAATTTTCGTCAAATTCAGTGCATTCATTCTCATTTTTGCCCTTGTTGCCAGTCAACTCTACCGCTAAAATGAAGTCTACCACTTTTTTCTTTGTTTCTTGTTCAGTTTACCAACTTGTATCTCGGCGCAAACAGTGCGAATTGTAGGTTGTAGGGATTGTCTGCGTCTCTCGACCCTGTTCTCTCTCTCTTTCAGGCGAGACAGATTGGTCGCACACCTGGGCATAAAGGACAATTCTGTGATGATTGGAAGGGTGCAGAACGTCCTTCAATCATTCAAAAACCTTTTAATCAGTTGGTCTCCCAGTTACTTTATTTCTAACTTTGAGGTTGCGGTCTCTCAATTACTTCTCAAGCATGATATCATTGAAACAACTCGGTCTCCATTCTCTTATTATTCTTTTTCTCACAACACCTTCCACTTTTTGTCATCATTCTCCAGTATTCACCAATTTGTTGTTCATTGTTCGTAGCGTGTCATCCATCAGCTGTTATCTTCTCCGCATTCTCCTGTACTTCCCTTCTTCTCCGCTTCCTCTTTCCTTCTCTTTTCACTTCAACTCAACTCTTCAGGTAATGCGAGTCCTTCTCCTTCTCCTCTTCGCTGCCACGTCAACATGCTTCAAGATTCTGGTTTGTGTGCCAAAGTTCGGCTACAGTCACATGAAAACGATGGGCAAACTGGCGGACATTCTGGTGGAAAATGGACACGACGTGGTAAGAGAGGGCACAATTAGCGGGCGAGAGAGGATTAGCGTGGCCGATTGCAGACCTTTCTGATGCCCGTCGACGCACCGGTTCCCAGCAATGGAAGTAATCTTGCCAAGGTCGTTCTGGTGCCGCCGAGTGAGTTGAGCACATTCCAGAACGAAGAAAAACGGATAAGTTTCAGGCGAGGAAGTGGTTAATCTGATGGAAGCGTCGATGAAGACGGGAGCAGTGGCGAATCTGTGGACGCATTCGGCCAATTCGAAGCAGGGAATCATGTGGTCGACCGATCTCATCGGCCAGGTTTCATATCTCAACACTAAAAGTTAGTGCAGCCTCGATAACTCTGAAAGACGTCTCTGTTGAAGATATGATCAACAATGAAGACCTCGTTCGCCAAATGAAAGAAGAGAAGTTCGACATTGGAATCACGGAGCTCTTTGACTTCTCGGGGCTTGCATTCTTCGAGGTTATTGGCCTGAAAAACGTTATTGGAGCCCACACGACTAGTGTATTCGAAGGAACTCTCATGGCCACCGGAGCTCCGATCCTCCCCTCTTTCGTGCCCAGTTCGCAGACGTTCACAGATGACAGTGGATCCCTGCTCTCCCGTCTCAACAATCTTTACATGACGTACTGGTCGTACGAGTTCCAGAATAAAATTCAAGGTTTCGCGCAGAAAGCGTTGGACGAACATTATGGGAAAGGCAAAGCGCCGAGGATTTGGGTAAGAGGTGCTGATCTTCGTGAGAAACTTGAGTCATTTTCAGGATCTCGTGAGAGATATCACGTGGTTCTTTGTGAATTCCGATCCGATCTTTGACTTCCCGAAGCCGCTGCCGCAGAATGTGATCGAGATTGCCGGCATCTCGGTTTCCAAAACGAATTCACTCGACAAAGATTGGGATGTCATTTTGAGCGAAAGAAAGAAGAATGTGCTCGTTTCATTCGGATCAATTGCATCTCCGACGACTATGCCGGAAGCCGTCAAGAAATCCATTGTGACCACATTTGCAGCGTGCGACCTCTTTTTGTTTCCAGTTTAAAAGATTGGCTTCAGATTCCCCGACGTGACATTTATCTGGAAGTACGATGACACCGAGTCCCATCTGACTAAACACCTCACAAATGTGCACATCGTCAAGTGGATGCCTCAAAATGACCTTTTGGGTGAGGCCGTATCGCTTCTGATAACTTCCTAACCGTCAATTTGCAGCTGACAAGCGGGTCACAATGTTCTGGACTCACGGAGGAATGGGCAGTTTGATGGAGAGTGCGCAGAAGGCAGTGCCGCTCATCGTTGTCCCAATCTTCGGAGATCAAATGAGAAATGCGCAAATTGCGAAGAGACATGGAATGGCTGTGATCTACGACAAGATGGAGCTGAGCAACTCGAAGAAACTGATTGCCACGTTGAAGGATGTGCTCGAGAACCCCGAATACAAGAAGTCGGCGGATCTTCTCGCCCGAATCCTGGCAACTGAAAGGGTTTCCCCTCGTCAGAAGATCATCGATACGGTAGAGTTGGCCGGAAGATTCGGACAAATGCCACGGTGGACATCAGCCGGAAAGAACTTCTCGCTTCTCAAGTACTTCAACCTGGACATTGTTCTCCTCTTCTTCTTCCTAATTCTCTCTTCCGTTCTTTTCATTCTTCATCTCATCAGGCAGGCCCTAGTGAAGCTTGGTTTCTCTGCAAACAAAGAGAAATCCGAGTAGGTTCAAATTCACTTTCATTGCCGTTTCATTAGCTTTAATTGAATGTAATTGTGATATCCAATTTGTGTGGTGATTTTGACACGGAAGTACCCGGAAATAAACAAAAACTAAAAACGAATGAACGAATGAATTATTTCGGATGGAGAGCAGCCAGTCGAGCCGGTCTCTTCGCAGATTGTGCTCTTTCGAAAAGAGCATCAGTGTAGACGATGCCGTTCATGAGACCGTCGAACGTCGGCGTTTTCGATGGGAAGAACGATTTGGTGGCTGGAAAAAGACGTTTGAAAAATGCGTTCCAATTGGAATCATTACGTTTTTGATCGTTTTTGTACTTGTTGAGAACGTTGATCTGTTTGACCGGCTTGAAATAGCTGTTCGCCAGATTCTCCGATTCGCTTTTGGCCAGTCTCTCCCTCAACTTGTCATCGTATGTTGCTCGCAGAAGTGAGCTCTCCTGCTTGACCGGCTCGTGCATGAATCCTGAAAAAGGAGTAGTTGGATTTCCCGTTTTCTTCCTTCTTTTCTTACCATTCGTGGCTATCGGGAGTATTGTTCTGTTCATCGTCAGATCCGGAAGAATCCACCGACTTTCGTCTTCATTCCAAACCGCCTCCTTCTTTATTCTGTCCATGTTGCTGTAGTTCGTGTCTTTCTTTATGATCGGCTGTATCTTGTCCATCACTTGCATCAAAAGTTTCAGCTGTTGATCTTGCTTTCGAATGGTGTCCAGGTAATCAAGACGGTCCAGTTCAAACTCCCCATGAAGGTCTTCTATCTCCCTCTCGTATCCCTTCGACTGTAATTTTACACGTTGAAGCTATGATGCCATCGAACCCATTTACTTTTTTTATTTCTTTCTCCAGTTGTGACGTCACCGCGTCCAACTTCTCTTGCGTTGTACTGTAGACTTGAAGGAGTGGATCATCCTTGTGAACGTTCAATGCAGCTGAAACCATTTGAGTTCTATTTCCTTTTCCTCTTACTGTTTCCTTATTACTCACCTGCCAACTTCTGCGTCTTCGTCTCCGCCTCCATCAACTGCTTCATCCGTTTCTGCTTCAACTGAGTGTTCCCTGCCTCTTCTCCTCCGATGAACTGATCCTGCAGTTGCTGAATCTTCTTGGCCGCCTCCTCCGGATTCAGATTGTCCAAATTCGCATTCGCCCTCTCGTACTCGACTTTCAGAGCCTCTAAATCCTTTTGAAGCTCTGCCTTACTCGATTGTTCCCTCTCGTACTCATTCCTCAAATCGTTCATCGCTTCTTCGAACTCTGCTCTCAATTTTTTTCTTTCGTCGTCCACTGAGAATGCTGCCTGAGCCGCTGGAACTCCCGGCTGAACCATTGATTTCAGTCGTTCAATCTCTTCCTGATATTCTCTGAGAAGTGCGTCCTTGGGATCCTCGTTGATCTTCGGCTTGTTCTTGATGTTCTTGGCACGGTTGGCATATCTGAGAGTGGAGAGCGTCTCGTCGTAGTTATCACTGGACGGGGAGACGCATGCAATCATGATGGTCTTCGTGTTTCCTCCGAGCGAATCCTGCAGTAGCCTTGTCAGTTTGCTGTCTCTGTACGGAATATGCTTTGACTTTCCGTCCACCAACGCTGAAATCACATTTCCGAGCGCCGAAAGAGACAAATTGATCTTGGTCGCTTCCTTCAGTCGGTCCCCGGTCGCTCCCGTCTTGCTCTGTCTTTCACTTCCTGCCAAGTCGACCAAGTTCAGTTTTCCCATCCGAATAGAGCCGGACTCGGTCATTCCTTCCACGTAGACCGTGAAGATTGAGTGACTCCGAGACGAATCCTGAAGAACATTCATCTTCTCCTCTTTTTTTGCAGCAACCGACCTTATTCATTAAAGTGGCTCCCACGTGTCGGTTGTTAAAACCCCGGGTCATCAGTTCCTTGCAGGCGGGAACATCATGACACACGTGCATCGAGAGCCCTGCCACGTAGACTCCCCGGTCCGCGTGCTCTTTTATCTCTAGCTTCTGTTTGCTATCCGTTCCTAACAAGTCTCGCACTTCCTCGTTGTAAATCTGAAGTGCACCCGAATGAAAAGCACGTGGAACGTGGGATAACCTCTAGATAACTGCAATGCACGAGAAACTTCACATTTTCCGTAGTGGCCGTCGCCGTGAAAATGTGATCGAACGCCCTGGGAATGACGCCTCTCTGCGCCGCAATGCTCTCCACTCCTTGCATCGAGAACGTCTTCCCGGATCCCGTCTGTCCGTACGCGAACACCGTTCCATTGTACCCCTCAATCACGTTCTGCAATCCGAGACTTTGCCTCTATCACCTGCACGACGTCAACAACCTCAACAAGCGGGAACACAATGTCGTTGTAGATCTGTTCTCCGGTCGAATCCATGAAGTAAGCGCCGTCGAACGTGAAGTCCTTGTTGGCTCCATCTCCGGAAAGAAGGCTCACCTGTCCGACATTGGGAGTCATCCCCACGCATAGCTGCAAACAAAACCAGTCTTCATCATGAATTATTCCCTCCCCTCCATTTCATCACTCAGATTTCCGGCCTCTTGCCGTCATGGAGAAGCCCTTAGTTGCCTTTGAACGCCTGGAGACGACGTCACTCTCAGACTGATTCCCACTCTCCCGGGGTAGTTATTTTCACAGAATTCGCGGACGGAAATTATTAACAAACTGTATAATCGCAGGAGAATGAGAGCGAGTACAAAAACATGTTTGCTTCGTTCGTTTGATTGAGAAGTAAACGGATACTCATCAGGGAAATAACACAGTGAAACAAAACACAAAATGGGCTCAATCAAGCGTGCTCTTCGTGTGCTTGTGAAAAAGTTCGAATGTTTGGCATATGTCCACCCTCCGTCCACTTTACTCTTTTCCTCGAAAAGTGAACGGGAGCATGTCGGAGCCCACACAGAAAGATCTATTGAGAAAAGGTAACGTCATCTCAGGAAACACCTGCCAAATACAAACACCAAACTCCAAACGCTCGCTGGCACTCTACTGGAAGTAACACGAACTAATAAAAAGAGCTCTACTAATCCGCTGCCCGAATTGTACTCACTTGCGTGTTCAAATCCTTCTCCCTTTGATTGAAGGGGCGACATCGCACACACACTCGGACACTCTCGGCCATACGGTAGGCGTCTAGGAATCAGAAGACAGAGTATAACGAAAACGACAAACTAAAAGACGACGATGTCGCGGAGCAACGAAAATATAAACGAGAAGACGGCTGCTGGAGAGGCGAGAGGACGAAACAACTGCGAAGGAATGGGCGGGGGAGGCGCCTAGCAACCGGCCTGCTACCAGATATTGTTATGCTTCTTTCGCTTTCCGCTAGCCGTGATTCCGGCGGAGAGCCGTCGCTCCGACTCAATTGGATTATACGATTGTTTCGCAGGAGGATATCAGGCTCGTTTCCGCTTTGCTGATTGGTTTTTTGAGAGGAAAAACAAAGCAGACGAAGAGCTTGAGGGAATGGATTCACTAGTTGGAAAAAAGAAAATGGGACAGGACAGACAAGAAAGACGTATTCTAAAGCAGAAATAATCGGGAGATACAATTCAGATTCCGTGGAAGCGACTAGGTCAACGGGTGGTTTAAACAGGTAAAGAATGTAGAAAAAGACAAGACATGGAATTTATAAAGAAAGAAGACATGCAATTTTAGTTAGGAATGATTAGATCATTGATATAAGTAGAACGAGGATATGTCATTTTGAGACCGGGCCATTGGACAATGAGGCAGTCGACCATTCCTGTGTAGTAAAGAATTGCTCCGGATAAGGAAAGCTTCTTGACGCGGCAGATGGACTCTTCGTAGATGAGAACAGTGTCAGCTAGACGGATCATGTCGAAGAAAGCGGCCGCGAAAGCGACAGGAATACACGTTCCAGGGCCATTGAGGAGGACAAGATCAGGCCTGAAAGTAGTCCCATGTATATTCGGAAAAAGACTGAACCAACCTGATACGATACAAAAGTTTTACAGAGAAGACAAATGAGTTCAGCGTTGAGAAAATTGAGGAATAATACGATTGTCCGACCTCCCGAGATCGCGGTATCTTTTCGATAGCAAATCTTTCATTGTTTCGAGACTTTTCGTGTGCGGTGGCCTTGAAGAAGAATATGATCAAAATGTTTCAAAGAACACTCACTTTATCTTCACTAATTGTGTCGGTATCGGCAATGATGTAGGTTCTCTCGTTGAACTCATCGCCAAAATGTTTAACGAGTTCCAACATTTCGGTTGTATGCCCACCCGAGCCGAGAACGGCACAAAGCGAAGCCTGAGCAAGAATACTGAATTAATATTTTTAAAAAACCTTTTTAAAAAAACTTACATTTTTCTTTTTCGGTCGGATTTTTGCCGAATGATTCGAGTGACGAACAAGAAACGCCAGAAACGCTGTAGCCAGCAAAACTCCGAAAAGCACAATGGCAGTGATGAAGAAGAAGAAAATAAACATTTGTGGACCTTCCAGAAAACGAGCGAAGCAGCGACCTTTTTGCAACTGAAAAATAGTTAGCAAAACGTTTGTTCCGCCGTAGATCCACACTTCTCGCGGACTAGTTTTCTACTCAGCCGCGGCCCCGTCTACTCCTCGTGGACAATTTCTATTCAACTGAATTCTTCATCCAAAATTTAGTTTTTCTGCTAAATTCAATCAAATTTTCAAAATGATTCATTAAAGAACAAATAAAGCACTTGCTCACAAGTTACAACTGCTCATCCATGATCACCATCAACATTTTCGTCAGAAATATACGACCTATCTTGACCAATGTAGGTAATTATCCTACTTCGTTCTAAAAACCTGTATAAATTCTTTTCCAGATACGATTTGCAAGCAAGACAAGTCCATTCGTCGAAAGTACCAAACTGGTAAGAAGCAGGGAAGTAAAGATGGCGCCGAAATATCCGAGTTTTGCTGCTAAACGAAAAGGTTAGAAAAGAGTTCGGATTGAAACCAATTCGGTCAACTTCAGGCCAAGAAACACGTCAGCAGTTCGACTTTGTACTCGTTCTTGATTTTGAAGCCACGTGCCAAGAGAACTCAAAAGGACCACTTCTTCCTGTCCAAGAAATAATCGAGTTTCCCGTGGTTCAGCTTTCGACGACAGATTGGAAGGAAGTCCGCCGATTTCATCAGTATGTACGGCCCATAGAGTCTTCGAGGATCACTTCTTTCTGTACTTCTCTGACCGGAATCATTCAGGTAAATTTGAAAACTGTAAGATTTAACTCACATCAGATAATTAAGGAAATGGTGGACGACAAGCCGACACTGCCAGAAGTTCTGGCGGAATTTGACGATTGGCTGAAAGAAGATTCTCGCCTACAGGCAGACAACTTTGCTTTTGTCTCGTGCGGTGATTGGGATTTAGCAGTGGCACTTCCGAACGAAGCAAAATTCAAGAATATTCCAATTCCAGAGTACGATTTTTTCCCACAGCGACATTATTTTTGATACACTCATTACAGATACTTCACTCAATGGATAAATGTGAAAAAAGCGTACGCAGAGCACACTAACCAGTTTGCAAAAGGAATGGCTCAACTTTTGAAGATATATGATCTGCAGCATCAGGTAAACTCCTTCTCAGGTGGTGCCTGTTCGCCTATCTTGACCAATTCAGGGACGTCATCACAGCGGAATCGATGACGTAGCAAATATTTGCGAAATCGTACGATGCCTGGGAAGAGACGGCCACAACTATAGGTGTGCTTTGTGTTTGTTCCTTTTTTGACTGTTCTTCTTTTAGAATCACAAGTTCGAACCAATCAGTCAGGACAGCAGGACGACCCAGATTCTTCAGAGATACGTCGAACATAAAAGCAATTTAAATAAAGTTTAAAAACAATGTTTCATGAGAAAAAAGAAGTTGACCCGTGAGAGAGAACAACAAAACAGGAGAAGAGATGATATGGTAGCGTGTCACACGATGTGGTATCCCTTGTCCTGTGGAATGTTTGTGGGCGGCCTCGCGTCCTTCTTGTCGCAGCTCTTTGCTCTGCTCAGTCGGCGCCGCACAGACCGAGCCCGCTTCTGAAAACAAATCAAAACAATATCGGAGGCTAGAGAAGAAATGAGACACGTACAGCGATCTTTTGCACGGGCTGATAACCAGTTGAATGGGAATTCCAGTAGTGGCAGATCATGACGGCGGTGAGGATGAAGCAGACGCCGAGGGCCACCGAAGCGAGCAGCATGAAGCCGGAGAGCCCGTTTCCGAGGCCCGTTCTCACTTTCATCTTTGAGTAGTGATCCAGCCAAATGCCTAGAATATTACATCTAAATTTGAAATACTTTTCAGTTGATACCGGTTGTGATGACGGCCAGAAGACTGCCGACGGACGACATAATGCAGAAGACGAGCCACAGAATGAGCATCGTCCTCCATCTGTATCTGTGGACGGCGCCAAGGCCCATGGCTCCAGTGAGAAGGCTCACAATGGCGGAGACTGTGTTCATGTGGCATGTGGATTGGTATTCCGCCTCATTCGGATATCCGGGACACGTTGTGCCATGAGCCAGGAAGATGAGGGACAGGAAGATTTCAGCTCGACACAAATGAACCATTATTTGTGCATATCTGACCGAACCACATGGGAATTGAGCGGATTGGGATGGGAACTTACTCGGTGTGCTGGAATCCGGCTTTCTGCATCACCGTGTAGGCCTTGTAACGTCTTCGCTCCGAAGACGAGAACTCTTCCTCTTCTTCTGATGTCTGTAACGTCAAAGTTCAATTTCAGTTTGAATCTTGAGCACCAACCACGGGACCGGGCATCAATCTGGCCGTTGGTTCCTCGAACGATGGACGCAAGAGACCCATGCTGAGGTTGCGCTGGAAAAATCAGAGATTAAATGGAGAAGACTCAATAATATTTACAGCGAATCAAATGATTTTCTTTCTTCTATTGTCGGAGGCAAGATTCAGGAATATTGGGGGGCACGGGGAGAGAGAGGCAGAAAGAGACAGAGAACTTACAATGGCATCGAACTCGTGAAAGTACAACAACTCATCGGAGAACTCGACTGTTCGCTCAGCCATAATTCCAAGTGTTTATCGATCGGAATCGGTTAGAGGATGTGCGAGAAAGAGAAGAAAACAGTCGGGGAAGAGGCGCCGAAGGGCAAAGAGAACCGGACCTCCGGAGGGCACAAACAGATTTCAAAAATCATTTGATGAAGAAACAGAACTACAGACGGGAAGGACACGGAAAGGCAACAAAAGACCTTTCGGTTGGGGGGCTGGACAGTTTAAGCTTTTTTGTGGCCGCGAAGGGGAAACTCGTTTCGAGTGCGAATGGGGGAGATGACAGATAGAAGGGACAGAACAGAAGGTGTGTAACGATTCGGTTTCAGCCTATTTCAGGAAATTCACAAGGTTGCGGTGGCCGCTTCTGAATGGACACACAACAGAAGGGGCAGCGGATGGAAAGTGAAAAGTAGGTCAAGCGGCTGTAAACTTTGACGATGACAGGGAGGCGGTTGACTTACCAGGGCGCAAATGGAAAGCGGCATTTCGGAAGGAAGGGTATGGCAGCAGCAACAGCAGCAGAAGCGGTAGAAGAAGGAGAAGAAGGCTTCGGGATGCAAACGATGGAATGCGGGACGCACCTCGAATATAATAGGAGAGGAAGGAGGAAAGCGATGGACGGACGGAGGGAAACGACGATTCCCGCTGCAGATAAAGACGACGCGGAGGGCATCGCGGATCGTGAGGAGGCGCCGAGAAAGCCGACTGTGCGGGGGATGCCGGCCGTCTCTGGATGAGACAAAGAAGCAGCGGCGGCGGCAGGTGTAGCCTAGACTCGAACTTTTGTGCGTCACGCCACCACTAACCTTAGAAAACTGTCGATGGAAGGAGGAGAAGAAGAAGAAGAAGAGGAAGATGTGACGCCTTCGTCTTCGAGAAACGGCTACTAGGTGTCGTCATTTCGGGGGATTGAAGACACAGACGAATTGACGGCTAACCGAGTGGAGTTTGGATTGATCACTGTGTGATACGGAAGGGAAATGGAGGGAGAAGAAGAGAGTAGCCATTTGATAAGGAGCGGAGAGCAGTCGAGTGTAGCCATTCATGGCAATACAACATATTCTGACCATCAAAGTCCACATCACTTTCATATTGTTCTAATTGTTTTCTTTTTCTCGTCCTAGAGTAAAGTTGAACTTGATTGCGATCTTCAGTTGATTTCATTCCATTCCATTCGATTCCATTCAATTCACGTGACCTCCAAACTTTGATGTTTTAGATTCACAAGATGCCCAAAAAAGAAGACAACAAGTTGGGGCTCATTGGAGCAACCGCTTATATAGTTGGCTCAATTATAGGAAGTGGCATCTTCATTGCACCTAAAGTTTGTCAAGTTTACACCGGAGCAATTATAAATGTTCACGAAAAGTCAGCTCTTCTCATGCTCGAATTTCAGGGAATAGTGGAACATGCAGGATCGGTCGGTCTCTCCTTGATCATTTGGGTACTCTGCGCCCTCCTCAACATGATAACTGCCATTGTAAACAGTTGCCGCCTACATTCACTTTTTTATTTTTACTTCAGAATTACATTGAACTGGGCACGAGCATCCCCGAATCAGGAGCCGATCTCGCCTACATTGACTACATGGGATGGACTCCTGTCGCCTTCTCCCTGCTTTGGCTTTCTTTGCTCATTCAGAGCTCCTCCTCTGCTGCCGTACTATATCTAACTTTTGGAAAGTACTTGGTACAGGCCCTCGAACCGATAATCTGCTTCTCAGATTCTCAAGCTGATAATGCTGCAAAACTATTCGGCTTCGGGTTACTTTGTGAGTTTGACAATTGCGTAAGCAGTCGGAAATGCAATTTTCTTATCAGTATTTCTCACGCTGACCAACATGTTTTCATTGAAGAAGTTTGCCTCAAGAGTGCAAATAATTTCAATGTGCTCCAAGATCTTTGCCACTCTCATCATAATTGCCATCGGATTATTTTTCATCATTTTCCGCGGTGCCACGTCACACTATAGTAGTTCTCAGATTATGAAAGGAAGTGATTACAATGCGGGAGCGATCGTTCTGGCCATTTATCAAGGAAACTGGGCGTTCGGAGGATTCACCACTCTCAATTACGGCTCAGAAGAGATTGAGATTGTGAACTTTCGGAAGTGGGCGAAAGCAATTTTCGTTGAACGCTTTTGCATTTGCAGAACTCTTCCACTGGCGAGCCTGGGCGGACTCATAATCTCGGCGGTGATTTATGTGCTCGTCAACGTCTCCTATTTCGCCATTCTAACACCTCAGGAAATCATCGATTCTTCGGCAGTCGCGACGGTGAGAATACGGAGGAAGGAGCTCTCCATAACATGCTCTCTCGCAGACATTCATCCAAAGAACCGTGGGAAACGGGCCAGCTTTCGCCGTGCCCGCAGTCGTCGGGTTCTTGCTCATTGGCACTCTCAACGGCGACGTATTCAGTTGGAGCAGGTCCCTCAACCCGATGATATTCGAATTGATTTGACTTGTGACCTAATTCAGGTACATGGTCGCCGGGTCACGTCGCAAAATGATGCCCACCTGCTTCAGTTTGATCCATGTTGACAACGACAGTCCGCGAGTGTCAGTCTTCTTCCACGTACTTAAACGAATTTGAATTTTGATGGATATCAATTTCAAATCATTCCAGACTCTGACCTCCATAATCTTTGCATTTCTGGGAGACACTGACCAGCTGGTGAACTACCTGACCGTGACGGGAATGATGACAACGATAATTGCATTGGCCGTTCTGATCATCATCAAATGGAGAGACCTCCCGATTGCAGCTGACCCAGTCAAATACAGTATCTTCTGGCCAATATTGAACATTATCATAATGGTTGCCCTTTTGATCATCCCCATTCAACAGGATCCTCTCTCATCCATCATCGGATTCTCCATGTTCTTCGCTGGTGTTGGTGGGTGCCTTTTTTGAATTATCGGCCTACGATACCCCTCGTTCAGTGGTCTACTTCATTGTCAAATTCGTCACAAATCACACCAAATTCCTGGCCACAATTGACAGTGAGAAATGGACATAACTGCCCGATATATAACCAAAACGAATTCAGGAGAGGTGACTCATGTTTGTCAAATTCTGACATGGACGGTTGTGGATTCGGGACCCGAGGAGAAGACTCGCCTATGAGGTTATTTTCCCTCGTAAAAAGCCGGGTATCTGCCTGCATCGCGGGGACAAAACGTGCTCCAATGAACCGTGAAATGTGTGTCTTTCTCTTCTCGCCATATAGGGCCGAGCCGACTATCAATCACCGTGCCATATGCTCATCGCTCAGAACTCCTTCTCGTCTTTTCGACCGATCTGTTTTCACATTTTCACACCCCCAATTCGAATTGCAAATTTGTGTAAAGAATGTTCCTTGGAAACCTTTGGATAATTAGTGGAACTGTTTATTATTATTATTAGCCAAACTTCTAGGAAATGGAGAAAAGAAAGAACGTGTGTTGTCTTTTACACGAAAGTTAGTTGGTCCCAAGAAAACACATGGCCAGGTGGGAAGAGAGAAAAAGTTAGCGTTCCGAATGAAATTGCACCATTTGTTTTTGACTAGTCGCAGAAAGTGTTGATCACTTCACAGAAATGAGTAAGACGGGTATGAGGGAAGGTATGGGAAAGCGAAGAAAGCACGGCACCGGCCACAACGATTACTAAAAGCGAAGCGATTTCAAGGGGACATATCACGGACATCATGACTATAAAAGGGAGGGGGAAGGGGGCGGGAGAGGGGATAAGCAGTCAGAAGACCCAGGGGAAACACTGTACATATCAAAGGAGCACCAAAAGCTGCAAGTGGAACGGCAAGGCAAGATACTGGCACAGCCAGGAAAAGAAAAAGAAAAATGGAAAAAGAGAGATCGAATTAGGAAGGAGGTGGGGTGTTGGAAGAAGAAGGGCTGACAGTCACGCTCCCGGCGAGTACTTCTGAAGGGGAGGCTCCCGGCTGCTCCCGGTACGGCTTGCAGTACGAGTATCGGTGGTTCATGTGCTGACTGTAGCTGCCGGAATGGGAGAATCGCTTGAGACACTTGTCGCATTGGAACGGCTTCTCTCCGGAATGAAGTCGTTTGTGCTCCGTCAGATGGTGCTTGTGCTTGAAAGCCTTCTCGCAGATGTCGCATTTGTACGGACGCTGACCTGCAACAATATCGTTCTCAGCATGAACTTCCTCTCGCCCGTAAGCTCATCATTTGTGTTTGTCCTTTCAAAAAGCGAGATCTCATGCACACATACAGCTGTCCGGTGTGCTCTCAATTAGATTAGGGATCCTAATTCAATTAATACGATTGCATCACGTCGCCATGTATCCAAACATGGTGTCTTCCCCCTCTAATACCCTCTAATTTCGGTGACCCGACGACTAACCAGAATGCTCGTATTTGTGACGAGCCAGCGAACTTTGCTTCCCGAAAACCTTGTCGCACTGATCACACGAGAAGAGACCTTCTTCCTCCTTCAACGGCGTCGTCGGGAACTTGAGGAGTTTCGATTCGTTGGAGCACAAGGAGGAGGCGTCGTCTTCAGATGACTTCTGCTGCTGAAATGCGGAAAATGAATGTCTGATTTGTTTGTTCGAAACTCACATCTAGAGCTTTTTCCAATGCGGACAAGCTTGCCGTGTCCAGAATGTTCGGATACTGTCCGATAAACGAAGGCCAGATCGAGGAAGACGAGCTGGAGACAGGACTCTCCTCACTTTTCACAACCGGCTTCTCCTCTTCATCCTCCTGATTTGAGACGAATCCGTTGCCGGCTTGTCTCAAAAGTTCTTGGATAACTCCTCCGGTCTGATCCAAAAAGCCGATGAGTTTCTCGGGACTCCATTCCGGTTCCGTATCGTCGTTGGCCAGAGTAAGGTCGAGTGGTGTCTCCTTTCCCTCTTGCTTCAGTCCGTCGTGATCCATCACCTCATCTGCTAACGTATTCTCGTTGCGTACTGTCGTGGAAGCGATCGTCGTCTCGTCCTGCAAACTGATTGATTCGCAGAGTGGTCCATATGTCTTTCTCCACGCTAGCATCTCCCTTTTGCTGACTTTTTCTTCTTCTTTCCTTTCGGCCCCTCACCTCGTCTTCTGCGCTATTTTGACGAAGAAGACGAAGAAGAAGAAGAAGGAAAAGAAGGCAAGGAGAGGACAAAGAAGCTCATTAGCAGGTGCTCCTCTCCTTACTACGGCCGCCTCAGCCGCCACACCAAAAACACTCGAATTCATTTCATTTCCATTGATGGGTCCCGGCTCGTGTCGTCCCCCTCTATCTCTATCTCTCTCTCTCTCTCTCTCTCTCTCACACCCGCTTTCCCCATCTCTCTTTCCTGTGAGAGCGCGTGTGAGAATGAGAGCGAAAGGGTCTGGTCAGGAAAGGAGAAGGTAAATTGAATGACACAAATTATGCAAGACAAAAGGGGAAATTGAACGAGCCACCCTCTTTCGTCCCATCCTCCGCCGCGCCGCCGCCGTCTATATGTATGCGTGTCAGGCGAGCAGGAGACAAGAAGAGGACACTTTTAAATTGGAAATAAGGTGAACTTCAGTGGAGCCCTCGCCCTTTCGCCCCGTTTCCGTCTCAGATGCTATCCGCAGCAACATCTTGAGGGTGCTCAGGTGGCAACAAGCCATTCTCGTTTAGTATCATCCTATTATAGGCGAGTCCTCCTTCTCCTCCTCCTCCCCTTCCTCGCCTCCTTGTCTTTTATGAGCGTCGACAGATGCTCCTATTCTATTCATATTCGACAATATCTGCCTCTCCCCTTCCACGTATTTAGGTGCCACCCTAATTGGATCATCTTCGCAGAGAAGTATCATATGTGCTTCTCACGTTTCCACGTGCAAAAAGGTCCTAAGAATGAACTGAAACTGAGCCGAAGGAGAAGAAGCCGGAAGACAAGATATTGACCAGTTTTTCGAGCGAACGGTACCATAAATATTCATAAAATTGGGGAGAGAGCAGGTGTCGAATTAGGCAAATTTGATGAGGCATTTCCTGTGGGCAGCTCCTCATTTACAACCAGCTGAACGCGGATGAGACGTGCAGGGCCGGACGCGAAATTGATGAATTGATATTTGGAAGGCACACTAGGCAGCCGAAATGATTTATGAATCACCTGGGTTCGGACGGATGTGTCAAGAGAGACAACGAAAACAGCATGTTTGAATTAATTGGCCTTCCGAGGAGAGACTCCTAATTTGGCAAGTTGCTCGCCCGTCCTAACTACCTGCCATTCGACCCATTGATGAACCTAATAACCCCCGTCTTCCGGATAATCCAATTGGCGTCCACGCACCAAATGCGCGAAAACATGGCACACTGTTCTTTTCAAGGATCCCAATTAGACCAACTGTCTCTCACCTGCGAGCCGTTCAAGTTGTTTCCGTTTTGCAAGCATTGTTGTGCCCACGCGGCCATCAATTGAGCCGGAGTCTGCCAAACCGTTGGGGAGCTCGGAGCCAAGCCGGCCGCGCCACGTGGCATGCTCGGCAATCGGTTGCTCCGTCGCTCCTTTGCCCGCGTATTCTGGAACCAGACCTGCAAAAGATTCCCCTTGGAGCAGGCACACGGGTTGCGGTAAAATAACGAGGCAGCCAATAGGGTAGAGGCGCGGGCGCACAATGATGATGGGGCACCTGCGTCCTGGTGGAGAGAGTGCGGTACGGACAGAGGCGCAGTGACAACGAACATATTTCTTCTGGACGACGACTAAGCAAAAGTGAGAATATTGGGTGTATGTACACAGGAATTTGATGAGCTACTTGATGCACATGTGTTCACCGCACTCTCCCACCTTGTGGGAAACCAACATTCCGTTGGCCGAAAGGATTTAATCAGGTTGAGTTCTTACCTGCACAACTCTCTTGTTGACTCCGATCTGCTCGGCCACTGCTGACAGTTCGTACTTCGAAGGGAACGGATTCCTCTTGAAGTGGTTCTGGAGAACGGCAACCTGAACAGAAAACAATGCCAATGAAGTATCAAAAAATTTCAATGTACCTGAGAATCATTCAGAAAACTTCTCGATCTCAACGGTCTCCAATCCGGGGAAGTTTTTCCGTCGCTGGATCCGCCATTCACAGATTCATTTCCATTTTTATCTTCGGGCACTGGGGACAGAGAGACAGACACGGCAGGAGTGATTGATTCTTCCGGGACAGAGTTCTGGATGTCTTCCATTTTCATTTCCGGCTCGTCCACCACTTCAATCTTTGGTTCGGGGGACGGTGGAGAACTGGTAGTGGTCGTTGGCTCTTGAACAGATGAGATTAGAGATGCCGGTGACGTGGCAGTTGGGGATCCGTTTTCCAAATTCTGGAGGAGACTCGCTTGAAGCATGCTCATGTAGGCGTTCTCCACATTGTTCGTATTGATTGCTGGCAGAAAAGAGACTTGGGGCGTTTGCAGCTGCATCATAATGTTCCTATACATCATGAGTTGGTACGGATTGAAAGGAGTGACCATGGACGGAGATGCCTGCTGCACACATTTCTTACTGCTCATATGAGATGAGTACGATCCAGAATGCGAGAATCGCTTGTGGCACTGTTGGCACTGCAAAAAGGACAATTTATCAAAGGGAGCCGCCGGGCGGGCTGAAGGGACTGCTTTCCACTGGGACCGATAAATCTCGTGGTAGTGGATCACGTACTGGCGATGCCAACGCGCCAAGGTTTGTTTATTGCACCCAAAGGTGCTCTCTCAGTTGCCTAAAGAGGGCTCATCGGCAGCCAATGAGAGCAAAGGGGAGGGCGCTCTGCAGGTGAGCCGGAGGGGGCGGGCTCAGGTGAGCCGCGGCGACCAATACGAGAGCTACAAGGCAGAAGCACACCTTAGAAGGAGCATTCGCAAAGTGGGGAGCCGGCGGAGAAAAGGAATTAATGAATGCCTGGCGGGCATCTATACTTTTTGAGGCGCTCTCCTGCTTCACCTAACCTTCTAATTTTGGACGACGCACACACACACACACAACGAGCCAATTTTTCGGAGAGGGACACTGAGAAAATGGGAACAAGGGAGTCGGTCGCCTGAAGAGTTTCCTTCGCACATATCATCATTAGGGTGGGCATCGCGAAAACATTAGAGCACAGGTATGTCAGGCCGTCATGTCCGACAATGATAAATTGGTTGAATGGGAGAGCAACAGGTGACTACGGGAAGCGGCCGGGCGCCCGGAGGTATCTGCTTACCTCGAATGGCTTCTCGCCCGAGTGAATCCGGATGTGTTCCTTTAGATGGTGCTTGAATTTGAACGCTTTCGTGCACTCCGGACACTTGAATTTGCGGAGAGCCTCGTCCGAAGGCACAGAAAGGCTGGCAGTTGGGGTGGACGGGGCTTCTGCGATGTCAACCATCTCACCTGAAAACGATAAAGAAAATTAGCAAATTTGGAAGAGAAATAAAAAGGTTCGAATAAAAAAAGGAAAGAGGAACCCTTCAGCAGAGAGGATGGACGAATAATTTAATGAATGAGTACATAAGAAGCACTCGGAAAAAATGAACAAAGGGGAGAGGGGAGCTGAAGAGCTGAGGCAGCACCTTGATGAGTTGGCTAGATATGGAAGTTTTACTGCGAAGAGAGGGCTCCGAAAGAGAAGAGAAAAGAGACAGGCGCGGAGGCGAGGAGCATCCCAATAATGGGCGACAGAGAAGAAGGGAAGGGAAAACGTGCGGCGGCGCGAAAGGTGCCAAATGAAGAAGATGCACACCTAGGAGCGGTGCGCGCGTCTTGCCGCAGGGTCCGTGAGCACACCAGACGACGTGAGTCTTCGGGAATGTGTGCAGGCTCGCACCCGCATAACAAGAGAAGAGACGGGGAAGCGCACATGAACCCCGGAGGAGGCGGCGGATGGCTCATCTGTGCGTTTGTGTGTGGGCTCCTCTCCCAACTACACCTGCCACACGTCGATCGTGTAGCCCCGCCCACTGATCGGAAGCTAGACGCTACCTACTAGAGCTACTGTAGTTGGGAGGAGAATGAGAAGAGGTTAGGAACAGGCGACAGATGCGCCTTCTGGCATCCCATTCTTCCGCGGGCAGGTCTCCGCCCACCCCCGTCCCTTTTGGGACGTGATGAGATACTCGAGCCACGGGGGAGGAGCTTCGTTCAGGAAGCGAGGGAGGAGTTTTGAGACAACTGCTCTTTTTGCCACGTCACGGATGCCTAGGTTGAGAGTGCTTCCGCCATGTGCTTCTGCTCACCAACTACCGACACATCTGTTCTCAATTTCAGAACACACACTTATTAAATTTAATGTCGGCGTCGTCGCATTTAATTATTTAGGTGTTTTCGGCGGGTCTCGAGGAAAGAGGAGGTGTACAAAACGGATAAGCGCAAAGGAGCAGGAGCACACGACGACATTTCCAATTCTACCGCTCATCATATTCTTTCTCTCACGATGAGAGCAGCAAAAACAAGTTGTGGAGGTCCTGCCTATTCATGAAAAAGACCGGCGGGCGACAGTGAACACACCGCGGAAATATAGATAAAAGAGTGAGATGTGCGTGTTGGGTGATATGGGTGGGATCGAAGTGATAACGAGTAATTAGACCAGTGAAAGTAATATGTATGACGGTGTCTCTCACGAACGGATCGCCATTGCAGGCGCTCTCGAGGCCGGGACACGTCGTCGTCGTTTTTGCTAGTTATGCGCTGCTTCCAAGACATACACGTTTATCTGTACGCCTACCGTATAGTAATCTCCATAGCAAGTAAACCTGAAAGACAGGATTTGGAAATGAACTGTTTTCGATCCGTGCCCCAGAGTGTGTGCTAATTGAAGAGACGTTCGAAGCTAGAGAAAGCAGCGCGCTTTGGGCGGCTAGATATAAAGATACGGTTGCGCATTTCCGTGAAAGACAAAACTATTCGAGAGTTTGAGAAACTTGTTAGTTTCCATCGGACTTTCTCTCCGTCTCCCAGTCTCCCAAACTCTTTCTCTCTCGCGAAACAACTGGGTGGTGGACGTTAGAAAGTCAACGGTTTCGCTTTTGGCTAACCAAACCGACGCGCTTCCTACCTAATCAGATATTTCTGCTGCTAGCCGGAATCCTGACGTCTCTAACGTTGCAAAGCTAGTGAAGAATGAAGAAAGAGTACATCCGAATGTTGAACAGACCGGCGACACCTGCACAACTTTTTCAGATGATTTCGCAGATGGCGAGTCCGATGTACTGTACCACGCCATGTGCTCATCAGTTGCTTTAACTTTCGAGAGTGAGTCAGATCAATTAGAGTCGATTTTGAAGGTTGTAATATTTTGAGAAAGGGCAGCAAAAGTGGGTAAACGGAAACTGCACACAGTGAAGAGACACGAAGGAAAAGGAAAGCACCTTGATGAAAGAAAGTGTTAATATGATTGATTGGAACTTGTCCCTCGGTTCCCATACCAATTACCTATTAACGGACTGCGCATTGATACGAGAAAGTCGGGAGGTGAACGACAGGAGAAAGTTCTCGGGAAGCGTGTTGTGGGGCGCCGTGCTAACGTGGAGTGAGGAAGACAAAAAGGCAAGATGAGGATGGGGCAGATTAAAATGCAACTCGTATGTCGCTGGATCTTCCATGAGGTGGTTTTGAAGGCACGAAAGAAGCGAAAGGACCAGCGGGACGTTTCAAAATGAATGCATTATGTGGGCAGAGGGGAGGAGCACGAAGGAGAAGGAGGAGAAGAAGAAGAAGAGTCTCCTGCTGACTACCATACGACGACGGATAGCCGGAGAACAACATCATCACCGGTGCGTCGTCAGTATTGGCATGAATTCCAAATGTGATACTTTGAGAGAAGAAGAAGGAGAGAAAGCGTCGAGAGGGTGGTGCAATGAGCCGAGAAGAGTCTGGCACGGACCTGATGGTTGGAAAGGGGAACGTAATTGGATGAGAAGGGAGCGAGCCGCGAGTGGCCACAGGTAGATCAAATTATTGGTGCATCACACTAACGAGCGAGTCCTCGATTCAGAAGGGACATCGCAATTTGTGAGCAGCACGAGCCGCTGCCGTCACTTCCCCGCCTCCTTCGCCTTCTTCACTTTCGGTACCCCACATTTCGACGGGAAAGAAGGGGCACAGCCAAAAATTTACGACGTTTTGAATGGGAATGTGGTTTCACCGTCTATGTACATACGTAATGGAACTCATTTCCTCTTATGAGCCGCCCGGCGGCTCCCTTCTCCCTATCTTTGACAGAAGAGAGGACCTCCCGACTTTGCACGGCTCCCAATGACGTGGCTTTTGCCCAACTGCACCTGACTCGTCCCATTTATTTGAACTGGGGAGAAGGGCGCGATGCGGCGACGAATCAACAGCTTTTTGCGGTGGCACCTGTTCGGCAGTTTTGTCATTTCGAATCAAAACGTGAGATAAAGATGACGATGATGCAGCTGTCGGTACACATAAAAATCGGCTGACGAAAAGATGAAGACGACGAGGCTTCGTTCCGCAAGAAGGGAACCGGCTCTTCCGGGCACGGCTCATCGACCCGACAATTGGATTAATTAGGGAAAACTGTCACCTGGGGTTCAGTGGCTAATTGGCAGCGCGATACTAAGTCACACTTGTCATACAATTATTCTGCGAGGTACTCTCGACAATTAGTGGCTCATCGAGACCTGCTGCTGCCAGCCCGCCACCTCGTCGTCATAATGCCAACCGTCTGTTACAATGTATCGCCTTACCTACTTAGGGAAGAAGATTCCACGGAGCTCAAGAAAAGAGTGTGGCACAGAGATAGTGGCCACCGGAAATTAGGTGAAATTTTCCACGATGATGGTGTTGGAGGAGACAAAACTGGAGGAGAAGAAGAAGATGAAAGGACGCATCTCTCGAAACTGAAATTCGATAGGCGGGCCAGCCGTGCCCACCTCTTCTTAGGGATTTCCAATCATCATCATCTTCTCTTTCAGACACTTCCATTCAGAAAAGGGACTTCCGAACAGAAGCCTGCATGTCTCACTTGGGACAAGTGCTCGGCACAAGTGGTGCTAGGGCAGGTGGCAAGAAGGAGAAGTAGTTGGACAAGGACAAGGACTGTACGTGCACTTGATGTAAAACTAATTAGAAGATTAGGCGGGGCCACGATAAAAGGATTGCACAAGGCGTGACGCCATTCTCTTATTGTGGTCCTCCGTCTTGAAATTCTCAAGATTGTTTATTAAAGATGCCGGTGAGGAGGAAGCGAAGAGCCTTGCCTCCTCCGCCTCATCGTTTATACAATCGCTAATACCTTGACAGAATGCGAATAAACAATAGAAGACGGAAAGAAGAAGGGTCTTCTGCTGGCAGGGTGGCCAAAGTAGCTGCGTCTTCGCTTCTGTCTCAGGCGCCTAGTAAGGGTGTGCGGGGAAAGGGAGCATCCATAATGCGATAAAGGGCAGTGTCTTCTGTGGCCACAAAATGCGATTTGATAGAGGCTGTCTAAGGTGTAACGTGTCATGAAATGCAATCAGAATGTGTGCGTGCCTAGGTCCCTCGTCCCCTCATTCTCTTCTCTTCGTTCTCGCTTCTGTCAACATCGCACAGTGGCTTCTGAATTGCCAATTCAGATGAGCACCTTTGGAAGAAAGGGGAAAAGCCACAGAACGGAAGCGATAAGAGGCGCGTGCTTGCGAGAGCTAGAACAAATTTCGGCAGCTCACACCACCGATTCGGGGCGCGGTGTGGTGAAGGAGGAGGGACAAGATGCAATTTTGAGCAGGACGACAACGAAGACACCCTGGAATTTGTCAAGAATCATTCGACACAGACACTGGCAGTCCAGCGGAGATTAGTATTGGAGAAGGCGAGAGGAAGGGAACGAGTCGCAGTGGGGGAGCAGCGGTCGTTTGATTGGCGCCCGTCGCTGCTCGCGGTAAGCCTAGGTGAGACTCGCTGAAGACGAGCACGCTTCTCTAAATTCATAACACTATGAATTGTAGAATGAGAGAGTGCGGAAACGGGAAACGACTTTTGGGAAGAGAAGAAAGTTGCGGGGCTCTGGTAGGTCCTCTGTTTCGCAATTGTTACGAAACAGTTCCAGGAGACCATGAAAAAGAGCACTCCCATGCGAATACGAGATCGGAACAGACCTTTCAAATACGCGAGGTTGCCGGAGAGTTGACTAATACTTTTATGAAATTATCGGTTTTTGGGGGCACAAGTCGTGCATATGCGACTACCGACAGGGCAGTTTCCACGTCACTTAGCGGTCCCCTCGCTCGTCCCGCTCCCCCTTTGCTTTTTTGCACATGTGTACTGTAGGTGCCTGCTTGTTTTCGATAACACCTCTTCGACAGCCGGTGGCCCGTCCATTGCCCGCTTATCTCCATCTCTTGGGCCTCTCGAACTACAAATCAATCAAACAATGATCCAGCCAGCTGGACAGACGTGCGCCAAGTCATCTGGCGGTGAAGAGGTGCTGCTGCAAACGGGGGGAGAAGGAGAGCGCCTCTTCCCTTTGATCCTCGACTCTCGCAACATTCTGCCGTCGATTGTGATGCTAATTCCCGCAGAGCAAGAAGCACGGCAACCTCGCCAAGATAGGGCTCATAGAGCTTTATGGAGCGCAATTAACGAAAATCTTGCTATCTTTATCCTATCTACATCGCAGCCGTACATAATGTGGCGTGATGAACAAATTGCCTCGTCACGAAATTCAGTGGTGGCCTCCACTCCGGTCGAAATTAAGCGTCACATGGCTCCTAATGATGATGCTTTGCTGAGGGGATGCTCCTCTCGTATCAGATTTTGGTGGAACCCACGACGACCTTTGCCGTCTCGTTAGGCGCTCCCGCGGGATTTCTGAGGGAAGGTGCAAATTGGCGGAGATCAAATTTTGACGACGACTATGATGATGCTCAATCGTATTACTCCAGTTTGCGGGTCACGATAACGTGTTTTCTTCCACTCTCAGGAAGGGGTTTACCACCAGAGCTCCGTCTGTTGCCGTTGCACAACGGTCCCATTCGTATATCAATCGTATGCCTTCCATACCTGGGAACCTAACACCCCGAATACCGATCAATTTCTCTGACGTAACCGCATGAATGAGACACTTCGCTCACCGGGACCTCTCGTACAGTAACCCCTGAATGAGTTCGGATGAATTGGAATGAAGCGTGGGGAATTGAAGGGGTGCCGGTGTGCGAAATGTGTTTCGAGGTACGTCTGCGAGGTGTATGACCTTCTGGCGCACGTTTTCGCAACATCTTATTCTCCGCAACATCTGGTTCGACGACAAAGAGACACGGTGTGCTCATCTCGCGCCAGATGCCGCCTGCGGGGCCAGGACCACTAGTTTATTGCCTCTAAACACCTTTATTGCGCGCATCTCCACCGTCTGCGCCTTTCCGTTCAATTAAGAGAAAGGAACAAAAGAGAATGAGAGCCGGGACTGGAGACTTCAAAAATGATTTGTGAGGAACTTGGATAACTCTCATCTGGAAAGACTGGAAGGTATAGAGACGTATAGAGAATCAATTCTGACCCCAGCGAAAAGAAAATCAAACGAAAAGCTGACTGCTAGCAGTTGAGCACTTTCCATACACTTTACCCGTGGAATCACTCCGTTCACTCTTCAACTTGTTTATCGTGGACCCGGTAAGCCTTGAACTTTTTGTAAGTACTCGCCCCATCTGTCACCTATTCTCGGTCCACAAAGGCATCTGCCGCCTAATCCGTCCGAGGCTCTTGACTTTTATTCTACAACACGTCCTTGGCTGCAACACGGGCGGCTAATCTCTACAGGTGCCAGGGAACATTGTTGCGTAATTGAGACTGTAGAGAGTGAAAAGAAGAAAGAGTCAGTGCCTTCTGCTGCCGGAGGCGACGACGGGTCAATCGGGAAGACATCCGTGACGTACTGTCAGGGGGCAAAATGTTCAAAGGTGCGCCGCGTGCGGAGACAATTCCATGAATATTTAAGAGAATCCTGCATACATTTTTCGCGGGCACGACGGAAGACAAAGGAAGATCTGGAAGATTGATGGCGGGAAGAAAAGGTGGTGAGAGAACAGTCAAGAGCCAAAGAGGGCTCTTGAAAGTGGCAAGCGGGGGTCGAATGTCGCCGCCGCCGAAGACGCCTTTAATCATCTGCTAATCTCATCAGTCGAGGGTTCTTCTGACAGACATCTGGCCGCCCGTGAAAGCTCTCCATGCAATATTGTGCGCGCATCCTCTTCCCGCAAAAAGGCGATGCCGAAAAGGGGACAGGTGCAAAAGGGATTACTGTCTTCTGAGTATCTGTCGGCAAACAGTCGAGACCTTGTGGCAACATTTTTATGCGTGACCGAATCGGAAAGGCATGAACAAGAAGGGGGAAATGAGAAGAAGAAGGAGACGAGGAAGGGACCGGCGGAAGGGAGCACGAGTTGTCTTTTCATCGTCTCTTCTTGGGAATGGTGGCCAGTTTGGGCGTTTGGTCCTCGTACAGCTTTCCGAAAACTGGGTCCTCCACTGTGTAGTCGTTCGCGATTGGAAGGAGAAGTCTGAAATAATCAACGTCTTCTGAACCACCGACTCCTCCTCACTCAAGATGTCCGTTCAACGGCTTCTCCTTGTTGATTGGTTTTCCAGTCTCGTCGTCTTCGAAAAAGAGGTGCACCAGGCAAGCGATTCCGAAGATGACGAGCCAGAGAATGAGAAACGGCAGGGACTGCTTCAGACTGCAATCTATGATTGGCCGTCATTAGACACGGAAAAGGAGGAGACAATCTGTCGACGTGTTTATGTTACCTAATGATAAACAAATGTACAGATGTGGTCCTCCTCGAAAGGAGAAGAGAGCGGAAATACGATATGGAGAAGAAAGGTTGGAAGGGAAAAGAAGAGGGAGAATCTAATTGCAATCTGAGACACATAAGTGGATTAGCGGCAATATGCCGAGAGATGCACAATTACTCAATTCATTCAGCGCTTCTCACATTCAAAGAGTTTATTATTTGGTGGTGAACACGAGGGACTTACACTTGGCTGAACGAGACATCGTTCTCGCAGCAAGCGATGACGCCACGATGAGTGCAGCACGAGGAGCTGGATGAGCACAAGAAGATGTTAGGCTGGAAGGACGCACAGATTTCATTGTGGAAAGGAATCAATGCGGGGAACCTGGTACTTCGGAAGTGTACTGTTGATAATACAAACGGTAGAGTCGGAGGAGTCCGTCGACATTTTGATTCGGAAATTGAATGAGAAGAATGGAGAAGCCACGGCGCGAAAGCTCGTGGATCCATGGAGATCCGCGAGTTGCTAGGAGAACTTCATAAATGCCATTTTGTTTGGAGGATGACTTCCAACGGGGACCTTTTTCTTTTTTCCAGCTCTTTCCGGTTTTGAGGTTTGTTCAGAGAATTCCAAATTTTTCTAAATTTTCCAGTTTCAAATGGAAGCATTCTCGAATTGATATATCGCACGTGTGCACCATGCACATCGCCTTGTTCAGATAATTTATTAATGCGTTTACCGATATGCATCAATCTATCACAGACAAAGCGTTCTCATCCTTGTCTTCTTGTAGCTTACACGCAACAACAATATCAGGACAGATGTATATCCATGTTCGAATTTGCATATTTGCCATGCATACGAATGTGTTGCTTCTTCGAAAAGTCCTCCGGAGGATATCTATAGGAAAGAAGGGGTGACCTCATGCGTCCGTTCACCCCCAGGTAACCCGATACCTCGCAACACATTCTGCCACTGTTTATGTCTTCTCGAGCACTTGCTTGACCTGTCTATCTTACATCTGTTACATTGATTGATCCGATTACCGAGTGGTTTGTTTCTTTTGCGGGGAGAAAATGGGCAGAAGAGGAGGAAGAGCTGTCAAAATAGAGCCATAAATTGGAACAAATGTGGTTTGCCGGTGCATTTTGGAATTGCTCCCCAAGGTGTCGGAAAAGAAACGTAGGCAGCCGTGGGCTATAAATCGCGAATCATGGATGATCGTTTCGAAAGAGCGGACAATTCCGGCACCGGACTCCCCGGGGGACGCTACCGCAGACACGATCATCATACGCTTATGAATGAGTAGGTCCTTTGAAGGAACCGCCGCTCGACGTCGTATCCACTCAGCACCACGGGGGATCCATCTGAATTCACCTCCATCCTCTGACGCACTCGAACTTCTAACCGAAGTTCTTCCAACTCCACTCAACTCCTCCGCACTCGCTCTTCCACAAAGTGATTGATAAATCCGCCGGCAGATTCCCTAGAGCCACGCTCTCCACCGACTCACCGCTTCAGACGCGATGGCTGCCAATCAAACACTTCGCAGGCAAAACAATTCCGAAGCGCAAAACGCCGCCGACTTGTCAAAAGCGCTTCACCTCGAGGCCTCACGGGGAAACCTTCCGAAATGGCAACACGGAGCGAGCAGCGACAACCTACACCATCCATCTCCCCATATTTCATCAGGGACCGCTTTTTCATCGAGCCGCTTCTTTCCTGCGCAGAGACCAACCTGACAAAACAGTGAAAGCATTCAGAAACATTCTAGAAAAGGGATCCTTCCTTTCGTGACACCTTAATTAGATCACAGGTATGGCAGTTCTACGGTAATCCTTGAATCCTTGAACTCTTTCTACGAAATGAATGAAATGACACCGGGAAGACTCCAACGGGCCCACCCTCCGACGAATTCGACGAACGGAACTTGAATCGCGTGCTCACCGAACTCCGAACAATGCGAGTCTGATTTGCAATTCTACCCGGCTCCTTGAGTGTCGGACTACTGTATCTTTTGATTCGTGCACCGGAACCGCCTCCTTGTCCGGAAACGCGGGGCGGTTTGAATCGCGACTCGTTTGGCGTGCCTTCTTCCCGCACATCCTTGATGTCTCTTTTTGTGTATGGCAGCTTGTTAACGAGCTATCACAAGGGAATACCGTAGAATGTCGGGTGAACGAGAGAATGTGGGCAAGTGAGAGGGCGCAGAGAGGGACCTCTTCGAATCGAACACTCTATCTGCATCGTCAATTGTTACCGAAAAGGAGACGGCTCGTCGGAGAAGAAGAAGAAGAAGAAGAAGAAGACAGCGGAAAGAAGGAGCCGCTGCTTGGCGGCGCTCATACTAAATAACCTCTATACACGCACATCCGATGCTTCCTGGAATTGACAACACATCAAACTTTTACGGGTTTCGAGGGATTTCAAGTAAATGTCTCAAACTTTTGAAAAGGGACCATTGTGGTGTAGGGTGGCCGTGAACTGCGTCCTCGACGATTGTTCCGGAACTCATTTCTCGTTTCCGAACATAATCAAAAGACAGAATGTACGTGTGTTCGATATTTTTGTTGACAGTTTCTTTTGTTTCCGGTGCACAATACAGTAGGTGACAGGTGACTTTAAAAGTAAAAATGACATCTCTTTTCCAGATTATTTAAAGTTTCGGGAGTTCAATTCGGTTCCAAAAGGGCTCGAAGAAAGTGTCGACAGAAGTTTCCCGAACACGGAGCTCTTCATAAAATGGGAAAATTGGAGCTGTTGCTCTGCGTGCTGCTGTCCTCCGGCAGTCTGCAAACAGTTCGCAACTAGTGATAACTGGTGACATCACTGTTCGGAATCTCTTTATCGAATTAAAATGTTTAGCAAAGTGGTGAAATCAGTACGAAATCGGCGTGGAACTTTGATGGTTCGCAGAAAAGGAGCCACTGGAGACGATACTTTGGAGGATTTGTTCAGTAAAGTTGATGAAGTTAAACTATCGGATGCGTTGGAAATTGATAATATCAAGACTGATCTGGACAATTCTAGAATTTCTCTAGCGAAGAAATTGAGTATTCCGACCGAAACTTTATCCGTTTTTCAAACCGAAGACTGTCAAAACAATGCACAGAAGACGGACTGCTGGGAGCTGACAAAGTGTCTTTATGGAAGTTCGAATGTGAGAGGAATTTGATCTGGTAAGATAGAAAGGAAGCCAATATTTCAGATTTTACCAGAGAAGGAAGTGGCGCTGGTGGAGGAGAGAGATGTTTGCGAGAATGCGTCGATATTCGTACTCCGCGACGCCTACAACATTCTCAGTCTGGAACCAGAGAAACTGTACCGCCTTCAGATAGATCTGTCCGTCGGAGACGGCAACATGATCCAAGCGAACTTCACTTTCAACGGAGAGAAAGTGGAATCGCTGGAGCACGTCAGGGACTGTGCACATCAGCCGAAACGCATTGTCAGTCGCTCTGTGCTCACTTCCACCCGTTTCCTTCGTACTTTTCTTTCCAGTTTCAACACCCAAACGGACAAGACGTGATAGTGCGACTCACCGAAGAGCAGCTATCTAAAAACCCAACGATCGTCGCCGTTATCAGTTATCAAAACCCGGCACGCCTCGAAATTGTCGTCGATATTGTGTTGCAGACGAAAAAGAAAGAGTAGGAATGTGCGTTTCCGTTCCGAAAATCCAGTTCTGATTCAGGGAGAGAACGGCCGACAAAGAACAGTGGTTTTCGATGATTTTGATTTCCTCATTGGGTACTTACATTCTTTATTTTCCATCAAAATCTCTCATTTGCAGCCGTCTGCGGTCTGATCCTACTTGGATTGTCTCTGTTTTTCCTGCGTTGACCATAGACAAATCTCGTCATTCTCATCTATCTTATCGTCTATTTTTTCTGCGATAAACACTTTTTTCGTATGGTCACAAAGATAACAAAGACAGTTAGAGACACACAAATTCGGGCAAAGGTTGCTTGTTTCGATTTTCCGTCTTTTCTGCAAAGTTTTTTTCATTCGTTCCACTCTCAGCTTCTTCAGAATTCGTCATGTACTTTCAAACAAGTCGTCGGTTTTTCAGTAAACAGTCGTACGATGCGATTGTCATTGGAGGAGGTCACAATGGCCTCACCGCGGTTAGTTTTCGTCCACATTCACCCGAAATGAAAGTGAATTCAGGCTGCGTATCTTGCGAAAGCAGGCAAGAAAGTGTGTGTTCTGGAACGTCGTCATGTGCTTGGAGGAGCCGCTGTCACCGAAGAAATGGTGCCGGGATTCCGGTTCTCACGGGCCTCCTACTTGCTCAGTCTCTTGCGGCCAGTCGTGATGCAGGAGCTGAATCTGAAGAAGTACGGTCTCCGCTATCACATCCGTAACCCGAATTCGTTCACTCCGATACGAGACAGCAATAAAAGTCTGTTGCTTGGAATGGATATGGCTGAAAATCAGAGGGAGATCGCACAGTTCTCACAGAGAGACGCGGAGAACTATCCGAAGTACGAGCACTTTATCTCCGAAGTAGTGCACGCATTCGAACCGTTGATGGACTATGAGCCAATTGATCTCCAAAGACCGATTCATAAGCTGCTCCCTCATCTGTATCTTCTCTTCAAAACTGTCCAGCCACTGGGACTCAGGAATGCGGTCGATTTCTACGAGCTAATGACTGCTCCGATATCTAAGATCATGAACAAGTGGTTCGAAAGCGATGTTCTGAAGGCAACTCTCGGAACTGACGGAGTCATTGGATTGGCTGCAAGTCCTATGGATCCTGGAACCGGGTGAAACTTCCCGTTCTTCACTGTTTCACTCACTCGGTTCTTTCAGCTACGTTCTACTCCACCACGTCATCGGAGGACTTGATGAGCACAAAGGAGCTTGGGGATACGTGTACGGTGGAATGGGAGCGGTGTCCGAGGCAATTGCGGAATGCGCAAAGAGCCACGGAGCAGAGATTCACACAGAGCAGGAAGTGCAGGAAGTGCTTCTGGATGGGAATGTCGCCAAGGGAGTGAGGTTGGCCGACGGAAAGGAGCTCCACGCAAAGATCGTATTGTCGAATGCGACTCCGCATGTCACTTTCAATCAACTCGTGCACAAGGATTCCCTTCCTTCCGACTTTCATCGGGCGATCAACCAAATTGATTACACCTCTCCGGTCACAAAGATTAATGGTATTTTGCTACTTTGATAGTTCCATCTCTTTGATTATTTTCCAGTGGCTGTGAAAGAACTTCCGAACTTCTTGGCCAAACCAAATCAAGGATCGGAACCAATGCCTCATCATCAAACGACTATCCATATGAACTGCGAGAACATGCAAGTTGTTCATGACGCCGTCATTGATTTCAAGAACGGAAGATACAGTCGCAGGTGACACTTGTATGCTGATCCGATTCCAAATGATATTTGCAGGCCAGTAATTGAAATGACGATTCCATCCTCAGTGGACAGAACGATTGTGGACGGTGCAGACGGCCATGTCGTCCTCCTTTTCACCCAATATACTCCGTTCTCGCCAGTGGACGGAGAATGGACGGAAGAAAAGAAAGCAGAGTACGCGAGACACGTCTTTTCGGAGATCGATGCTTATGCGCCCAACTTCTCTTCGAGCGTCATCGGATATGATATCTTGACCCCGCCGGACATTCAGAATACGTTTGGAATCACCGGAGGAGTTTGTTGAGTCACGAGGAAACATGAATAAGTTTATGTATTTCAGAACATCTTCCACGGATCCATGAGCCTAGATCAACTGTATCTCTCCCGTCCGATCAGCAAATGGAGCAATTACTCGACGCCGATTGATTCCCTTTATCTGTGCGGAAGCGGTGCTCATCCGGGAGGAGGTGTTACAGGAGCGCCCGGCCGTTTGTGTGCCCTTCATGCTCTGAAACACATTTAGAACGACGCCCAACCACTTTCTCATTTCTCTTCCGTCTCGTTTCCCTCACTCTCTCCATTCTTTCTTCCATTTGCTCTCTTCTATCTTTTTTTATTGTTTTGTTTGTGTTTCTGAGTCACGTTTCGAAATATTCTTTCACACATGAATCATTGCAATTTATTTCAAAAGAGATGAGAGAACGCGGAAGTAGATAAAGACCGACTCTTCTGTTCTTTTCTCTCAATTTCTGTCCCATTTTCGCTAGTTTTTTTCTGTGAAAACAACAAAGATTTGCCGACAAATGTATCTTCTTGATGACTCTACGGAGATGTTCTTTTTCGAAAACGTTCGATAACCCGGAAGTTTTGAGACGGAAAGTTTTCAGAATGAATGTAGTATGAACTGCATGATGATTTAAAAATAATTGAAAGCTGCGGTAGCCACGATTTCAAGCGATCACACGCACTTTCCTCGACACATTCGTATCGCGAAAAATAAATGTTAGGCCTATTCAATTAGGAAAAAACCCAATTCAAAACAGGAAAAAAACTGTTTCTTCTTTTTTCCTGCTTCGAATCGAACAAGATTTTTACCGAGTGTGAATCTGAAACCCATTTGAAAAAACTCCTTGAAAAACTCCAAAACATTGATCTTTCCTCGGTTTCGAAACTGCACACTCGTGTGTTTCTCGTCCTTCGAACGCGGCACTTCCACCTTTTTTTCTCGCATCTCTCCTTCTCTTTTCCGTTTCGCCGTCTCTGCCGTCGCTCCCAAACTCGTATAAAAGAGAGGCCAAAAGGCCAGAATTTGTGTGAGAGCGAGTGCGGTTGTTTGTCCCGAAAGTCGCCATAGCGATTTGTGTGCCCTTTCAAACGTTTTCCTACTTCCAGAAGATGACTACCTTCGCCGAAACCCACAAACTCAACCTTTCCGATGTCGCCATCGTGCAGGCTCTCGTTTACAACGCCGAGTCGAACATCGCCGAACTGAAGAGAACGTTCGAGTTGGACCTGGCGGCCGGATACAATGAGGTCAAGATCCAGGTATGTTGTTTACCTTTTCCTTTTTTAATATTCAAATCGTTACTTTTCATTGCTCTGTAAATAGACACTCTAAATATGAATGTTTGTTCTTCCTTGTCAAAGTTTGAAAAGACGGTCAGTGTTTGTTGTTAGGAACCGGTTTTCTGATCTTTGGATTCATCGTAACAAAATGATCTTTTCAGAACCTTCCGTTCGACTTGGTACAAGATTCGATCCGTGTTTCTGGAAATGGCTCGGCCATCATCCACGACGTGGCCGTGAAGAGCCAGGAGGGCGCTGACTTTGTGATTCCGGATCGTGTGCTTGCCATCAAGGCGACTTTCGAGGAGAAAGAAAGAGCCAAAGATCAAATCAATGACAGCAGAACGGCGGTGAACAAGAGAATCGAGGGATTGGATAACCTGATCACCGAAGTGGCCAAGCACGGAAAGGACGGAAGCTTCCACTTCGACGGCCGAACCATCGAGAGCCTCAACGCTCTGCACGCGTACCATCAGGAGAAGACGGTCACACTCCGTGCGGAAATCCGTCGCCTCGACCAGGAGTATCGCAGAGCCGAGGAAGAGTTCACCCGTGCAAGCCAGGACTACGATAACACCGGATACAGATGGAGAAACTCGGCTCAATACGCCAGCATCGTCGTCGAATCGGAGGAAGGCGAATCCGTTCAGCTGACCGTCTCCTACCAGGTCAACAATGTCTCCTGGTTCCCATTCTACGATGTCCGTGTCACAACTGAAGCCAGTGGAGCTGAGTTGCAGATCACCTACTTCGGAAAGGTCCGTCAGTTCAGCGGGGAGGACTGGAAGAACGTACCACTCGTTCTGTCGACTGCCAAGCCAGCTCACGGTGCGAAGCAACTTCCGAAGCTCGGAGCCCTCGATGCCTCCATTGTTGTTCCCGAACCCGAAGCTCGGGCTTACGCTTGCAGCGAGATGGTTTACGATTCTGCACCACGACTTTTCGGAAAATGCCTCAAACAAGCTTCCGCTGTCGTCAGATCGAGCAACATTTCTTCGGAATTCAGCATCGGCCGTCCAGCCACTGTCGACGACCGGACTGAAGAGTACAAAGTGAGCATCGGAGAGTTCACCATTCCGACTAAGCTCGCCAATGTGACCGTCCCATCGAAGAACGCCGTTGCGTACCTTATTGCCACCTCTGTAAACACCTCAGACTTCCCGCTCGTTGCCGGACAAGCTTCCGTTTTCCTCGACGGAGCCTTTATCAACAAAGTCGACTTTGACGATGCCGTAATTTCTCAAAAGTTCGAAGTCTCGTTGGGAGTGGACCCAGCCATTCGCATCGATTACAAGCCAGTTAAGAACTATAATCAGCAGAGCGGAACTGTGGAGAAGATCAACGCAGTTGTGACCGAGAAGACGACCTTCGTCTCAAACCTCCGCCCGAACACCGTTCTTCTCACCATTCGCGAGCAAATTCCAAGATCCACCGACTCCCGAATCACGGTATGCGCAATAATTTCCCCTTCCAATTCGAAAACTTCGTTTTCAGGTTCGCCTCGAGGCTCCAAAGGCCACCGAGGTCGCTGAGGCCAGTGCCGAGCCGAAGGTCGGAGCCGAGATCACTCCCGAGAAGATCCTCGACTACACTGTGCAGTTGGCGCCAGGACAGACCGGAACCTACACGGTGAAGTACGTCACCGAGCACCCACAGGCCGAGAAGATCCGCTACGACGAGAAGTTCTAAATTTGCACGCATTTTTTCGGAATCCTATGTAAAACTGTGTTTAATAAAGTGTACATGCTTGTTTTATCGGAGAAATGAAATCATTTAGGATCCTTAGTTTCTTTGCCTTTTCGACGCGGAAGAGTCGATTCGATAGTTCTTCGGAGGAATTGTTTGTTCGTCGCCAGACTCTTCGGCTTCACATATCCCTGCGGTCCCATCTCTCCAGCTCGGTCCTTGGCCCTTCCGGCTTCGAACAGCAGGGCTTTCTTCGCTCTTTCGAACTGTTCGCTCTCTTTTTTCTTTTTCTCTGCGTCTTTTTCTGTCCTCGCTTCTACTTCTTTCGGTTCCTTTTCAGAAGACGTTGACGAATTCTGAACTACATTTTCATAAATTTCTCATTACGTCAAATTCTCCAACCTTTGCGACTTCCAAATCCATTTTTCGTTTTCTGTTCAGAAAATCTTGCATCTGCTGCTGCTTCTCAGACATCTGGAACCAATTTGTGTTTTTTCACCGAGATTCACACGATTCGAACGTAATTTGCATATGGAGCCAACCCAGCTGTCTTTGTAGAAGAGTTTAACTAAATCATTCATGAAAAAATCAAAGTTGGGCAAGTTAACAAGAATAATAGCCGACCAGTATTCTCGTTTCGAACATAGTGTCAGGTCAAAGTGAATTTCAGCATAAATACTATAAAATGGAAAAAGCTCTAGCGATACGAGGCAAAGAAAAGACAAAGTGAGTCATGAGCAATACTTCAGAAGTGCGATTGGTCGTGAGTAATACACAAGAAATCTGATGGGGGCAAAAAAGAAATACCTCGTGCAAGAAGTGAAGTTCTCAATGGGGGAAAGTGGGAAAAGTACAGGAAGAACACGGAATTCACGCCTATTCGACATAGAAAAGGGGTGCAGGGGAGCGCGCTTGTTTTACGCACAAACATATTCACATGAAAATAATGCGTTCAGATACGGATTATGCCTGATTGGATATCGAAACCTATGACTAGTACTGGTAACTGGGATTTAATTGAGCGGAGAATACAATCGGTTGAGCAGCTTTCACGGATTTTCAGCACGCTTCCAGATGCTCTTCGACGACGCCGCTGTCGAGCGAATTGAAGGAGAGACGGCGGAATGAGAGGCCGTTGACGCCAGAGGACGAAGACGAAGAACCGGCGCTGCTGTTGCTGCCATTCTGAAAAGAAGACATTCGTTAGGGAAAGGAATGCAATTCTTACCGAAAGTTTCATAGAATCATCCATATCGGGAAGGCCGCTGTCTCTCTGATTGTCCGATCGGATCGTCGCTGTCGTGTGCTGCTCCATTTCCATTTCTAACCGGACTTGCTCCATCTCCGTCGCTTCTCTTATCGACTCTGTCACGTCTGCCACAAAATGGCATCGATCGTCGAAGTTGCGTGCGTTGAAATGAATCTTTTCCTTGTTTGGACATGAAATCGTCAGTCCAAACTCGTATTGTCCTCTCTGAAACTCTGTAACGTGTGCTCCGAGAAGAAGAGTCCACTGCTTCAGAGTGTACGTGCATCCGGTCATTGACGTGGATCCACGACGCACTCCTTTCGCGACGACGATCATATCATTGAACAGGAAGACGTCCCGTTCGCGCGCAGACGAGGACTGTCTTTTAGTGGGATCAGTCACTTGTTGTAGACGACAGTAGCAGACCAATCGACGGGGAGTCTCTGCTAATCTCTGGAATCATTGTTATTTGTTTTCATACTGACACGAATCGAGCTCACCGGTTTGTCCTTGCCCACAATTGCTCTGTCCACTCGTTGGACTTGTGCCACATGGTCGTCTCCTGGTCTCAGTTCGTCCTTTTTTATACGATCGTATATTCCTTCCAGCGTCTTTCGATCAATGTCTTCGCCGTCTCTTTCGCCTGCCACTTTGTCCTGTCCTCTCAAATTGCGAACGAAATCGTTCTGCGTCATCCGTTGTTTCACATTCGGCGAGTGCAGGTCTGTGTTGAGCATTATGATTGCGAAAGAGAGGAGGTGTACAGTATCCCAGCCACCGCGGAAGTTCGACGTCCTTTTGGGATTCGACTTGGCGTAGTGCAGAGCGAAGGCCTGGATGATTTTGTCGATCTTCTCGGCCTCTTTTGGAAGAATAAAGAACTGCATTGCTTTGCGGAGAGCCACATCCACTTCGAGCCCTCTGATATCAATCATCCCGGTGAAATATCTGAAAATAAAACATTTGAGATGTTTTATTTTTTATTTTATTTTAACATTTGAGATGTTTTATTAACATTTGAGAGGTTTTTTTAAAAAGATGGATCCGTACTTTAAAACGAGACTGTGATGATGCGAGTGAAGAGTGCCGATGTACTCTCCGATCATGGCCTTGCTCAGTCCTCGCCGTCCAAAAAGAAGACTGGCGAGTGAATCTGGAGCGTTCTTGACGAATCCCCACGCAGTCAGCAATTGCACGCCCCGCTCTGGTTTTCTGAAATATTAAAACATTGCAAACCGCCAAAAACGCTGATTTCGTACTTATTGAAGAAGTTGAGGGCAATGCGATATTGTCGTTTCCTCTCTTGGTCCGTCATTGTCCGTACCGGCTTCACTTCTGACTGCTTCCTTCCGTTATTCGACTCGCTGCGATCATGGACTCTCTGCTTGTCGAGTCGGGGTAAAGAGTTCGAATGTGCCGGGTTGTGGTTGACCAGAGAGGGCCGAGGAAGCCACACTTCGGTGGCGGAGAGCTCGCCGGCTGTGGGAGCGCATCGGGCGGTGGCGACGAATCGGCGGTTTCCCAAACGGGGTGACATTAGACTATCTGCAAACAGGCACTATTTCATACTGCATTTGCATCGACGCGTCGTTCGTTCACGCGCCGCTTCAAAGTATAGTCAGCTGAATGAATAATTAGGCGGGCGTGCGCTTACAACAAGGACGGACATGCGGAAGGAATTTGAAAGTTTCTTTGCAGTTTTCAGGAGACCAACTATTTGAAAAGACTTTTTGAGCACGAGTACGCTGCGCGGGGTGCGACAAATTGATTGTTTTATGACAACAATAAACAATGAGTGTAAATCTTATCTTAGGAACCTGGCGGAAGAAAAGTGGAAACGGAGAGATATATATTATCAGATGATTGGAATGATTTCAACTCAGAGAACACAAAAAGGCTTAAATCCGAAAGATTGTTCTAGATTCGTAAACCAAAGCGTTAAAAGTTGTGAAGCGAATATTCTAAGCCCATATTTCAAGAATAAACATACGTCGCTGAATTCTTTCGAAATAAAATTGCATATAGTTTTGGAAGAAAGAGAAGGACAGTTTCTGATTGGCACCGCACCTGACAAGCCAATTATTCTCTCCGCGGTGTCATTGAACTTTGAAGTCTCGAGTGAAATGTCTTGTGACAAATGAAACTGCGCCCGGCGGATAAGCGAGAACCAGAAATCAGTTCAGACCAATATTTTCGAACCCAGTTAGAAAAACAGAGAAAACTGTCATCAAAGTCAGGTTTTCGACAGACAACAAAAGGGCGAAAGTGAGTGGAACTCGGAGCAGTAACCGGGGGCGAACGAGTTGGTGTTTGAGCCGCGTCGGCGGCGCGGAGCATATCTGTTTATCTATTTGGGTCGGCGCGTTCGCTTTTGTGTTGGCGCCCCGCTCGTTTGTATCATTTATAAACAAATAATGAGGCAGGCGATCGGTTTTATGCTGGGAGAAAAAGAGACGGCAACATTTTCGAGGCTGTCGGGTCGGCACGAGGTGCCAGAGAAACGGATGGCCGCCAGCCAATTCGGAGTGAGAAATTTGTGAGAAAATAATTTAGAGAGTCATGAGACGGCCGCCAAGACGGCTCTTTTATTTTAAACTGCGGTCACTTCAGATTTTGCAATTAGCTCTGGGAAACGCGTTTTGGAATACGACTCACCAATCATATTTGAGTTTTGTAAATTGGCCAAAACGGGCGGAGCAGGTGATGGAGGGCTCCGATCGACAGTGTTCGCGCGGGCGACACGGTCTATCCGTAGTTGGGCACTGAGGCTTGTGGCGTACCGGCTGAAAGAAATGACGACATTAGAGACGGAAATAGAGAATGCTCGTGAATGGAGATTATTCAGAAGAAACCTTATTTTTGAAAAATAAATCTGTAGAATAACTTACTTTATAACAGAGAACACGATTATGATCAGAATGGAGAATATCAGAACTAAGATCATTGTTGCTCGGATATTTTCAAAAATGCTGTGCAACTTTTTTTGCAGATTTTTTGTTACTAACAATAGAGCGCATTTGCATCATTGACTAATTCTTGAATAAGGAAAATTAGAATTTCAAAATTTTGAAAGTGGTGAACGGAATTTATTCAAGAGAGTCACGCTTGCAATTTTGAATAACTTTTTCTTCTGACAAACAAATTTAGTTACCGCGTAATCTGTTACTAGCATAAACAGCGCTGAAAATCGGAAAGACAGTGTTCGAGAAGGGCAAATGGGGCGAACAAGAAGCGCGAAGATTGCACTGAGACGGCAAAATGTTTATTTTCGGTTCTTGACAGCTTCGCCACCAAAATTATCTGCTCCGGGCGGCCAATGCTTTCTTGCCGCCGCCCTCTATTTTGACACGTTTCGTACAAATCGTATAAATTCGAGTTGTGTGCCAAAGAAAAGACTGCTTGAATCCCAAAGCGGCCAGTGTCTCGACCGGAAGAGATCGTTTCACCGACCCGCGGTGGGGCATGAGGTATGAAAAAGAAAACGAGCGAAATTGCCAGAAATTCACCCGAAAATGAGCACACTAAAGTGCCTCAATTTTGCTGACAAAAGAGAAAGAGCGAGGGAGAGTGAGAAACGCAAAAAAAAATCAGAAATGGGGTACTGTTTGACAGTGTTTACAGAAATTTATCTTGAGAAAAAGAAACTCTCCTCGGAAGAAAAGACAATGAAGACGATTCAGGATGGGAAAAGCACGGGATGCGCAAAAGAATCGTCATAAAAATGAACCGTATTCTCGCGCGAGACCGCTACATTTTTATGAGAAACGACGTAGACTGGGCGATAAAAGGCGCTTCTAAGGGTCTCCTGCCTCCTGTTTCCTCAAAAGACCCGACATTTCTGAGACTTTGAGTCACTCTGAATCACACAAGTGTCCGACGGTGCCGGGTCGCTGGGAAGGCGACGAAACAAAACAAACAGAAGTTCGAACTAACCTGGTTAGTGATAGCTCGTTGCGCTGACTGTTTGACACTCCGCATCTCGCATCGAGGTCTGGTATTCTGAAAGCAAAAACGACGATTGTTTGAAGAACATTCGATTGAGAGACGATAACACACAAAGCAAAGCAGGTATTAAGTTATGGGCGCCCCGTTTCCCTTTCGAAACAGATTCCATCGAAATGTGTTTGAGTAGGGGTTCGGGTGGAACATGAACACACGCAAAAAAGTGCGTTTGCTGATGAGATAATCTTCCGGAAACATATGTTGGCCGAAGGTTTTCTATCGAACAGGAAATGAGGTTTGTCTTGTGATACTGGAAGATTTAATGGGAAGAGGTTGTTGCCGACTGGTTTCGTTTTCAGTTAACGTTTACTGTCTCTGTTACCCTGTACATTCCGAAATTTCGAAAACAACACTTCACAGGACAAAAAAGAGGTGTTGAGATTACCCTACTCTCAGGATCCTAGTTTAGTAATTTATCAACTTCACCAACAACTTTGGAATTTTGTCTCGTACTTTCCAGATTCATCAATTCAATGAAGAAACTCACGTGTCATGTTTGTGTCGGATGACCATCCACTGTTTGAGCAGGCAATATTCTCTCCACGCCCTCTGGATCATCGTTGCTGCTCTGTGAGCCAAATGCGTTCCTCCATACCTCCTCTCGAGCACTTGAACTTTCCGGAGAGCCAGCTCATCGGACAGTTGATATCCTTTTTGCACGAACACCCGACTCGTCGACGTGGTGCCACGCCATTCTTTAGATTCTCGCATGTCTGAAAGAATTGGAATGCGTTTCGGCTTTTCTCGGAAAAGTCATTCGTATAGGCCGATTATGGAGAAACGATGATAATGGAGGGAAACGACTGGAAATAGATAGACTGGCGACCAAGCAACACAAAAAATGGGCATGTCATCGATTAGTCACCAGAAAACAGGGCGTTCCGAGTCAGTGATAAAACGGTTGAGAAATCGAAATGGATGGCAGAAAACACAGAAAAAAGATGGAATTGAAGACGAAAACTTGTGAGGCACTTGCAAGTGTCGAGGAAATTTGATATTTCTAAAAGCAAGGCGACGACGAAAAAAAAATGGAGTAAACGAGGAAGAAGAAGATGAAGAGAAGAGGTCAATTTGAGGAGAAGGACAAGAATTCTTAAGAATAAGAAATGTTTTTCGAGTCGGTCAGCCAGAAGGACACTTAATCAATTGATTATTGATGGTCGAGAGAAGAGCGGGTTGCATAACAATGGGGAAAAAACAGGAAGAAGCGTGTTGTCTGTTGTCCGAAAATCAGAGACACTGCCGCCTAATTAAAACCAAAAAATAATCAGGTTCTTAACAAGAATGATTGAGTGAAATACCCGCGAAAAAGGGTAAAAACGTCGAGAGGAGGCCTGGGGGAGGCTGATCCCATGGGGCGAGCGGATTGAGAGACCAGAAAGCGGAAACACTTCTCGTGTTCTTCAATGTGTCAGGTCATGGCTGAAATGTGAGAGGAATGACACGATAAGAGGAACCGCGAATGATAGACAGGCGGGGAGGAGCCGAAAGAAACGAGAAAGAGCAAAACAGTTACACTTCGAGACGCACAGATAATATCATATGAATGGGAAAATGAGAGAGTCGGCAAGAGGAAGAGGGGCAGACTGCGTGCTTCACCTCATAAACTGACTGTTAAAAATAGTGTGCAAAATGAAGGGATGGCAGAGAATGTCATAAAGACATCAGTGAAAACGAGCATGGGTGAGTTTTGCGGAGCACTGCAAAATTATACAATTCCGAGAAAACGAGAAACAGTTTGAGACGGAAGCGGAAATGTGCAATCAGATGTTGTCGGGAACTCGTCCGTCAAGATTGACGAGCGCCGTCCCAAATTATCTGGGCCGCGTGACGTGGCAAAGCGAGAAAGAACTGAGCATTCCACTGAAAGTACACAAAAGTGACGTGGCGCCGGCAGTTGACTAACTCTCACTCTTGTTTTCAGTAAACGAGGTAAACGGAGGGATGATGGAATGTTGGAAAATAGAGGTACTTTTTATGACGTGGCAATTTGGTTTTACGAGGCCATCTTTCACCGAGAATCGCGACATGTCGGACGGACACAAAAGAAACGAGGTGGAAATGCGTGTTGGATGGACTGCGAGTAGTACGCACTTTGTCGGGAATAATTAGGAGCCCGCACGACTACTATAGAAGAGCCACTCAAGCGTTCGTCATCGGACACATCCCCTTCCGTTCCGAGCCATCAGAGTCCGAAATGGGCAATTAGGTGCTAGAAGATTTGGAGAGAGAAAGAAAAAGGAGAGGAGAGAAGGGAATGGTAGCAATCGGAGCGAGGGGTCATAAGCGTATAGTAATCAGGAAAGGGAAACTGGTCTCTCAGAACAGGTGCATGACCGGGTTCTCCGAGGATCATGCACTCTATCCCGGAACGTACAAGAGTCGATGAGCAAACAAATGCAACTGGATTCTGCAAGTTTCGATGCAAGCATTGTAAGTGGAAACGGAAAAGAAGAAAATGGAAAAAAGAGGACAACTATTTATGACAGTGTTCAGCCTTTAATTGTCACTGTGCGAACGGGGCGATTGGGGTGGAACAGTGTGTGGAACAGGGCAAAAAATAAAAAGAGTGCGGTTGGGCAGTGACGTTACAGATTCAGATTCAAATTGAGACAGACAAAAAACGGCATGGGAGTATGTTTATTTTGATTCGAAACAGAGACGCGCCGCCGTTTCAATCCAAACAATCAGCTCTTTTTGCCGGCCGATCGACAGACTGTCTCGTCGGTTGGCCTTGGACATTACTCAAATGGCGACGGCAGGAAACGACGCGAAACGAGAAAAAGAGGAAAAAGAGGAGAAGAGGAGGAGGCTACTTAAAAATTGATAAAATGCGATGGATTGATGGGCAGTCGGTCGACGGACAGCGGGCAGAAGAGCAAGACGAATGAGCGGTCGGGGCAAAAAGTGAATTGGTGGGAGCAATTGGCGTGCTCAAAGAAAGCAGCCGACATGAAATGGGGATTCGGTCGAGATGATAAGATAGTGAGGAAAGTGAAAATGCACAGAGCCGTTTCGGATAACGACGACGAAGAAGACGTCGCAGATGATGATGATTTCTTGGTGGACAGAGGAGCGCGCTTGCAGAAGAGACGATGGCATCGGGAGAGAATCGATAATTCGGCGAGACGCAGACGAGTGCGCGGAGCATTTGGCAACGGAGGATAGGAGTGCGAATGAGCCCTCCGTGCGGGCAGCAACATCGTCCTCTCTCGGACCTCCGCAGTTGTTTTGTTTGTTTGCGCGGTCCCGAGCAGGTTACTGCTGAACGCGCTTGTTTACTCAGGCAGAAAGGTCCGTCGGAGGGCTCGTACGGGGCACGTCGGATGGCAGATCGTTATCGATGCAGGAGGAGTAATAGCGGACGGGCGGGATGGAGGAGCGATAGGATCTGGAGAGGGATGGGCAAAAGCTGTTCACTTTTTGTCACCGAGGAGAGTAGATTGAGACAGAGTTCGGAGGAAAACGACCAGACATCTGGACAATTAACAAGGGCAGAATGTGGGCAGATAATGTGCGGGAGGTGTGGAATACACGTTATTGTGAATGACATCAATAATTATGGCAGTGTACTTTGATATTATCCGCGAATGAGTCAAAATAACACCACGGCATCGTAAGCCTCTCCGGCGCCTGTTATGCTAGGTGCATGCATTTGCATAACTGAATTTTGATGGGTATCGAAACGACTGATCATTGTGGCCGGTGAAAATATTCGGAAAATGAGAATGACAGTGAATACAGTCACGCGTTCCCTGGATGGATTTTAGACGTCATCACATTAGATTGGATGATACGATACACATGATGAGATTCAGAAGAATCAGTAGCATTCAGGATACTCATTGGCAGGGAAGGAGGATGGGATTGTGGAAAGAGCAACGGGTTGTAATCCAATCCGAAATGGGAGAGAATGAGTACCATGCGGAAGTTAGTCATATTCATATACAAATGCGAATAATATTCAAATTCTGCGCAGAAGTGTCATTCGATACAGAAGGCGAAAATTGAAAAGACGCAAGAATCGGCGGGAAGGCGGACGAGGGGAGAAGCGGAAGACTGTGGCCACGGCGGCAGCGGACATAAATCAGGTATGCTAATAAAAGATGAATGGACAGATAATTGAGACTCTCCGGTCGGGCCGCACTTTGTTGTTATCCATTGCCAACTGATAATATGACGTGGCGAACCGTCCTCCGCGACGTTCTTTCTCTTCGTCGTCTCCTCCCCCAAGCCGAACTGGTCTCTCTTTTCATGTGCGAGAAGTTATTGGGGTGAAAGGCGTGTGATTTGATGTAAAGTGACACATTGGATTAGTTATATTATGCCTTTGTGGAAAGTTTTCATTGAAAAGGCAATGATGGAAGAACCGAAATAGCCGTTACAACCGAGTGAATAGTACTCGTTTTCAGGGGACAATCACCACAGGATTAGGCCTCAAAGTTTCGGGATCACTCGTGAAGATCGATGCACTCCTCATTTCTGATAACGTGTCTGAACAATGAACCTGTCCAGAAATAGTCGGTTACTTTTAGCCGTTTTCTGGGAACCCACCAATTTGGCTCTCGACTGATTGTCTCAGCGAACATTAACGTCAGACATAATACAAATCAAAAAACGGGTCGGCGGTGGTCAGAAAGGAAAGGCTGCTCGCGTGACTTCGAAACAGAATGTGCATTGCTACTTCTTTGTTTTCCCCCTTGCTTTCATGTTTTGGTTCGTGACGTGGCACGCGAAGTTTTGCAGAGTGTTTCATGGTTCCAAAAAGCGATTATATCACGCTCATATCCTTCTCAATCAACACATTTATTAGATTTATATGTACAACTTATACTTATTTACTTCTCGACCGATTGATGCATTTTACGGCAAAACGGAAAACTTTTATCCGGCGTCAGATAAAAACGATCCGCCCCGTTTTGCCTGTGAAATAAAGTGATTTAGCTGAAAATCTTGACGAATTCCTCGTAGTCGATTTCTCCGTTTCCTGTAATTTCACTTGAGAGCTCTCCAGACGAGCCGGACAATATAATTACCATCGCAGTCCACCTCGTTCATCATCTCCTCCACTTCTGCCTCGTCGAAGCACATGCCCATGTTGCTCTGAAACGGACAGAAGATGTTTAGTCGTCTGGCAGTGACAAGTACCATGAACAACTTGAACTCGTTGGCTGTAATGACTCCGTTTCCGTCGCGGTCGAAAATTTTGAATGCTTCGCGGATCATCTCAGAGTCCGTTTCCTTCATTATTCTGGAAGAAATCAGTCAGTCAAAGGCTCTCACTGCAACCCAAATGCACTAATGATATTTTGTTTACTGGCTCGCAAGTCTCAAGTGTGGTCCTGCCCGCAGACTAATCTTAAATTCATAGTCCTTTGAAGCAAAACTCTCAGTTTTCCCATCTGAGCTTTGAATGACCTTAGGCCGATATTTCTCTTGCTCACATTCAAAATAGCCTAAACTTTCCCACTATTTTTGTATAATTTATTCTAATAATGTCGAGTTGTCCGATTCAATCTCAGGTGACGTTACCTTTTGCAACATTCATGAGGAGAGTACACGGAAGACTTGTCGAAGTGTCACTTCCGTGCAAAACACTCGGAAAGATGCACGCAAGTGTTTATGAAGGCCCCCTTTTCTCTCGACCGAAAAGAAAAGAAATTCGATTCGTGCGTTAGAAATTTCGAGTTCTACGTCAGCCGCCTTTATAAGTGAACTCATCGTAGCCCGATGACGTTTGTCGCCGGTCCCCGGGCGCCTCTTCAGACTTCTCACTCTGTTGCCTAGTAGGCAGTGTGCCCCGCCCCGCCCACCCCTCCATCCACCGCAAGCCCTCTCTCACCTCTTCATCATGACACAGAACTCTGGAAACTCGACTTGTCCGTTTCCATCCAAATCCACGTCGTGAATGATTTCCATCATTTGCTGAATTCCTCCACATTTCCTCTCCCACTTTCCGTTCTCTCACTCACCTGTTCGGTCGGATTCTGGCCGAGAGCTCTCATTGCAACTCCCAGTTCTTTGATGGAAATCGTGCCGTTTCCGTCCTGCAAACGAAGAGTGAGAAGTATTCGATCAGTCTGTGATGGGAAACCTTGTCAAAAAGCAAGAAAGCTTCCTTGAACTCGTGAATTTCCTCCTCGGTCAGTTGCGAAATGACCATCTTGGACTCTTCGAACACCTCCTGCAGAGTACGCGTACGAATCACCGACATAATGACTCTCTGAAATTGGAATGCGTCAAAAGAAAGGCGGACATGGAAAAACATGACAAAAGAGGATAAGCTTGATTGAAAACGACGGATGCACAAAGAAGTGTATCAATTTCTAAGACCCAAATGTTTTTTGTCCGCCTTTTTGCTCGCTCGACGCATCGCGATTTGTTCAAGAGGCTGTGTCTGTGTGCTCTCGCATATTCCTGTGCTCTTTCCTCTTGGACATTGGTCTGATCAATCGTCACCCGATTTCAAATAATGCTGACTCTGCCCTACCGCCCAGACCACAAGTTTCGAGTAGCACGGGCAAAAAGAAAAGTTCTCGGAATAGGCAACCACGATGAGCTTCTCGGACTCCTCAGTGGTTTGGGCGTGCGGGTGGAGAATAACAGGGAAGGTGTGACAAGAAGTCCCTCGACAATCAATTAGCACTGACGTTATTGACGTAAACCGGGGTCGCCGCCTTGATTATTGTTTTCACTCGCTCTCCCCTTTTGTATAGTTAGCACGACTTCCAGGTCTCTCTCCGCAATGCTCGTCCGACTGCTCTTTCTCATTTGCGTGCTATTCGCCGTCGCCACCGCATGGACTGTGGACGGTAAGTGATTCAAAAATAGAAACCGAGACAAGGGAACTCACCGAATTTCGTGACATGGTTGCTTCGAATGAAAGCCAGAAACTTTTAGGAATCTTGGGGAATCCATGAGCAAGATTGAGTTTTATAGTAGTGGGTACAGTAGGATGTTGACTTTTATGTCCGTTCGTCGACCTGACACGAAAACATTTGGCGGACAGCTCAATCTTTCGATCCGATACAAAAATATTTGACATTCTTCGATGAATGAGTAAAAGGTCCTTTCAATCGAAAATAGTCGGCAGAGAGGTGGAATCCAAGCCCGGTTTATGTACTGTTCGAGAATCCCACGGTCAAGTGCTCTTACAGGAGTCGAAGCGCAGCTCCCCGAGCATCAAATCTCCCGCGGCCACGAGGCGAACTTCTTCCGACAACGTCTTCTCTCTGCCTTCAGGTATACTGTAGTTGGTGACGGAGAGGACCATTCCGATTCATTTCAGAAGCATCGATCCTCACATGTCGGAGAGCACTCTGAACAGATTCACGCGGTTCGTGCGGGAGCAGGATGAATAAGGAAGGATAGACTGATGCGCTGTGTGTGATAACTTGAAATGAAGTTGCTCGAATTGTTTTCTGGCAGAATATTTCAGATTATTTCTAGAACATGAAGTAGGAAGTTTATTAGAAGTTTCAGGCGAGATTTGTCTTGCTCGGCTTCTTGATATTCTCCTTTCCTTCGTCTTCTTTCTTGCTCTTCTTCTCGTCTTTCTCTTTCTTTTCCTCCTCAATCGTTGGGAATTCGTCCGTCTCTGGCGTCACAATCGGATCAGTTATCACCCCTTGCTGTTAAGGAAAAGGATTAAATCAAAGAGAGGACAGAAGACAACCGTACTTTATCATCCGCATTTCGAGCCGGCGGAGCACCAGCAGCAGCAGCTTCTTCTTCTTTCTTCTTTTCTTCCTTTGTCTTTTCCTTCTTCTCCTCCTCCTTCTTCTCATTTTCCTTCTTACTGTCCTTCGTTTTCGTCTTGTCATTCTTACTCTTCGTTTTCTCTTTCTCAGCTCCATCCTTGTTCTCACTCGCCTTCTGAATCCATTTATGCTGATCCACTCCACCAAACTCAGATCTCACCTTTTCCAGCTGCACAACTGATTTCTCCTTCACTTCGTCCTTCTTCAATTCCGGTTGATCAGCGGGAGCAGGCGGCGGAGGTGGAGGAGGCGGATTCGCCGAAACACTCGGAGTCTTATTACTCGCCGGCTCTCCAGCATGCTCCTTCGGCTTCTTTTTGCCACCACATCCGACGACAGAATATGTCTGAAATGTTTCAGTTTCCCTCATTACATCAGGAAAACTCACAAAAAGGGTGAGAGTAGAGACGACGAGAATGAGGTGAACGACGATCGAATCCATGATATATTCACTAGGCTAGCTGCTATTTGACTGACAAACTCTTCTCTTCAGTCAGAAAAATACGTGAGTTCGTGTGTTCTGATGGGAAATGGAACTGAAATGAGCGGAGAAACGAACAAACGGATGGGAATGGGAATACTGTTTGCCACGCGGGAAATTCCTCTCTTTTAGGGTTCCCTTTCGGAATGGCGCGGGAGGTCGAATTCTCATTTGACGGAGAAAACATATTCGATGAGTTTCATAAAGATATGGCTTACTATCAGGTGAGAAGTAATCTGAAACTCCCTTTGTTTTCCTTTGTGTTCTTGTTTTCGACGGCGCTCCCACAAACTATTGTTGTTATTTTGTTGTTGCCTTCTTCCCGTTCTCATTTCTCTCCGAGTCATTCTCACTAGAACATGTGCATATTGTGCTCTCTTCCTCCGAAAAGTCAAAGCAATGCCGGTAATTCAAGAAGCAAGCGTAGTCATAAAACCCATCTGGCGGAGCTACAAATCGGACGGGCTCGGTGTCTATCATAAACACATCACCGTCGAATGCGGGAAGTTGACAGCCTGAGTCATTCGCACATTTGTGCCCTTTTCGGCCGGCGCATCACTTCCTTCCGTCCTGTCAAGGGTCGGTCTCCGGCAGAAAACAATTGCGTAAGTGGCGGTGCCCTCGGGGAAGCGCACTTGATTAGAACGGCTGCCTTTCCGGGCTCTGTTTGCACAATACTATCGAATATCAGCGAGCAAACAGCGAAGAAGCGATCACACCCTCTAATCAAGGCACTGTGTTCGGCTGTTTGCTCGAAAGGTCACCGCTTTCTTGTTCCGGCAGCGCACCGCATCGTAGACTCCCCCTTTCGGCTACTTCTTTCTGAAATGCACCTATCTGTGGATTGTATGTTTTGTTTCATCCGAAAAGCTTCTTTTGTGACCTATTTTCCGAGGGATTTTCCAAGAAGATTCGTCCAGCTGTCCCCTTCACTTTCTCAAACGAAAGTGAAATTGGGAGTGAAACGTCTTCGGCAGCTGCTCTCTCACAGAGAGTCCCGCCAGCTTCCCATTAGAGCCCTTTCGGAACTGTCAATTGGTTTGTCATCCTGTCGACAACCTTGTTTCGACCGTGCCAGTCCGGGGAAGGGATCAATTAACGGACGGAGCCGTCCGCCGGCGACCCGATAATTGTTGTGTGTATAGTAATACTTGGGACAACAACTCTCTTTCCCTCTCTTTCCTTTGTTTATTCATAATTTCCGTTTGATTTCAACCCCATTAACCCTGTTCTCTAACTTTTGCAATCAGGCGGATCCGCCGTCCGGAACCCATCCGGTTGGACGAGTTGATCTCTTCCGTCTTCACTTTGTCACTTTCTTCCGTCGTCCGTCCGACCCACCCAGTCAGTCAGCCTCTCGAAACTTTCGCCACTTCTCCCCCATTACGATGTTTTTTCTTGCGCGTCTTTATTGTTTCATAAATCCGCCAATATATCGTAGAGAGAAGCCTGAAGATCGGAGAGACGCAGACTTTCCACGAGGACGGATTTTTTTCATTCTCGACTAATGCGATCTCGATTGAGATGTGCCTGCATTTTCACTTTAGTCCCCATTATCATTTCATCCTTAAGTATAACTTCCATTTTCCCTATTGCGTCTTCATTTGTTCTCCCGAGAATCGAGGTTCCTGAAAGACGGAAATCCTCTTTCGCACAGCTGGAAATTGACCCAAATGCATGAAGAAGCATAGAGAAACAACTTTCACCTACTTCCTGTAACCGTCACTTTCCATTCTGCCCTTTTGATTTCGACGTCTCCGTACGTATGTTTGCGTCTCCACCCGGCGACCACTATTATTTCTCATGGCTGGTCATTCAGTGGTCGGCTTGTTTGCTTACCGCCAAAACGATATATGTCTACTGTTCGGTAGCCAAATAGTCCGACAATGCAAAAAGCGAACAAGTGATCTGACAGTCTGTCCAACACGGATTTCTCAGCTGGTTTCCCTCTGGATCCTCTGCCTTCCCATCCGTTATCCGCTTCTCGCCCATAACTCATGCTGTCCCATAACACAAGTTGTCGGGCGTTCGTTTAAAACGTTTAAAACCCCCGGGTGCCGCCCAGTGTCCATTAATTAACCTTTCCGAATGGACGCAACTTTAAACTATCTCTGATTTCCGGTTCACGTCTCGACAACTTCATTTGAATCTCAAGAAAATATCATGAACTTTCAGGTAATGCCATGAAAAGTGCAGCACTTTTTCTCCTCTTTTCATGGATTCCTTCCCTTTTTCCATGTGAAGTCAGCTACATCATTGAGACTTCCCGCTCCATCAACTCCGCGGACAACCGTATCCTTCAGAAGCCCGTCGATAGCCTTTCTCAGTGCACAAGATTCTGTTCATCGGTTTGATCTTCTTTTCACTCTCAATATTCATAATTCGTTGTTTTCAGGTACAAAACTGCACGCATTTCACTTTCTCAGCAGCCGAGAACACTTTCAATTGCCAACTTTTCTCGGAGGCAAATCCCAAATCGTTCGTCATAACGACGCCCGGATCGGAGACCATCGGAACGAAAACGTGTTTGGAAAGTGAGTAATTGACGGGTCAACGAACGAATTTCGACGTTTTTATTGCAGACAAATGCCTGAAAAGAAGTTTCGCTTTCGAGAAATTCAGTGGGAAATCGCTGTTGAACTCGTCATTCATCATCAAAACGTTCTCGATTCCCGTGGAACAATGCTTGTCACAATGCCAGAATGAGTGAGAAAACATTGAAATCAAAGGATCGAGGGTCTTGTTTCAGTTCTTCTTGCCGTGCTGCCTTTCATAACCATGACACATCTCTCTGCCAACTGTCGAGAGTTTCTCTCAACTCGGTGTACAATCCTCGGTTGTACTTCAAGCAGAGTAACTCGGTCAATTTGTACGAGAACAACTGCATTGACTGTAGGCGTCCGCCGTATCGTACTTATCAATTTCATTTAATTCAGACACGATGACTGCTTCCAGTTGCACGTTTATGCGAGTTAACGGCGGCGGACTACAGAAAGTCAGTGATCAGCTAGTTAAGAAAGTGACGAGCACGGACGAATGCGAGCAGATGTGCCTCGTCAGGACGCGCGTTTCAGATCCATGCAGGTAACTTTTCAAGAGATCCTATTCATCCTACAGATGCCTTCCACTATCAGATCGTACACTTTCGACAACTCCACTCTTGAATGCCATCTCATGTGGTCCTCAGTCAGAATGTTGGGAAGAAGTCCCTTGGAGAACATGAAATCAAATCTATTCCATGGAGATTTAGACGACTGTGTTAATTGTGAGTGCTTTGTTATACATAACATCAGTGTCATAAAAAACGTTTCAGTTTCCCTGAGATGTCGAGAGGACAGTCTCGAAATCAAAGCAAACTCAATGCGAATGTTTGTGTGAGTTTCTGAAATTGATTATGAAAACGTAGTGAAATTGTTTCCAGTGGGAAGATGATGACCAAGAAATTGAAGAAAGTTATGTGTGAGGAGGATTACGGAGGGAATTACGACTTCTCCTCGAAGTTCGACTTCAACAAGTGTGGGCTTGATTCAACGGTGAGAGATTTCAGTCAAGCTCTCAACTATTTCAAACATTTTAGAAGGCGAGAGATTCATCGTTCAGAGGAATGGTTCATGTGAAAGAAGGAAGCACGAGTCTGGTTACGATAAGAGACAAGGTGCTTCAGGTGAACTGCAGAATGCACAAAAGCATGCCATCTGAAGAACAGTCCCTTTCTGTCCGGATGAATGTTCGTGAGAATAACCGAACGGATCAGGTGATGTCCGATGACGTCATCGTCACTTCCACGTCTTCTTCTGCTTCTCCGAACCCCAAATTCTCTCTCAAAGTATTGGGCCTAGACTCTACCGAAGCAGAAGCTGTGCACATCGGAGATTTCGGATGGATAATGTTGACCGTTAAAGACTCGGCTGAAGATTTCACAGTGACCAACTTAGTGGCGAGAGACGTGATCACTGGTCGAGTGCTTCGGATCATTGACGAAGACGGGTGAGTCGTCGGACGGTAATTGCGGCTGACCTACCGCTTCTTTTTTCTTCAGGTGCGTTCTCAGACGGGACATTGTCAAGGAGATCCGCAAGACGGATAACTATGTCAAACTAAAGATCAGCTTTTCCGGATTCCGCAGACAGGTTATTGTTCTCGCTCTCTCCTAACCAAATATTATACGTTTCTTTTTCAGACAGAAGTTGTCTACCACGCAATGGTGGAAACGTGCACTTTGGGATGTATGCCCAAATGCAATCAGGATATGATCATACCAGAAGAGGAGTTCAACGTCAAATCAACTACATTATCCCTCGATTTGCCACGTCATCGAATGGTTCGTAGATCGATTGCTGGTGAACCGAGACAATTGCACCTGACTAGCGACGTGTACAAAGTGACCGGACATAAGCTAACCCTGTTGAATCCCCCGAAACCAGCCGAATTCTCCAAGACTCCACAAGAGTCGAACTACGAGTTCAATGAGAACGGAGAGTTCCACGACGGAGATGTGATGGTTGTGAAGCACGCGGCGAGCACGTGGACCAGTGTCAAACACTGCTTTGTCGATGATGTCACTTGTCTTCTGACTGTCATTTTAGGAGCAATCCAAATGTTTCTAATGTTCTCCTGCCTTCTCATAATGTACTGTTACTATCAGCAATGGCGCTTCTATCGGGAAATCAACCGACCGCCCGATCATAATGTCCAGTATTACCGGTCAGGATCTCCCAAACCTCAAGAGACGGCCGAGCAAACATGATACCATGTGACCGGTACTTTCAGTATTCATTTTCACTTCGGGTCTCTTCTTCGCTTTCTTACCCTTCCCGTGCATTTATGTATTTCAGTTAAACTTTTCTGCATCAAAGGTAAAATAAATCGAATTTATTGAACTCTTCTCTAATACTGTTTAAAAAAGACTTGAACAATAAAAGTAATTGCCTAATACAGATAAACGTGATTTGGCGTTCTCTTTTTTGATGAAACAATTCTCACCAATGAGTCAGAATTAGCGGGCTTTGGTCGGAAAGAACTTCGTTGTTCAGTGACATATTCAGTTGGATAGGAAAGTCCGCCGATCCATTTTTCCACTGGAACAGACAGAGACATTCGTTCGATGGGAAATTGGGTGTAGGTCAATCTGAAAAGTATACGATTTTCAGTTTAAAAATGAAAAGAAAACCGACCGCGATACAGATTGAGCTGTCACTTTCCCTGATCCGAAGTCTATTTGGTTGCCATACTTGACAATATCAGCACGTTCACCAAAGCCGCCTTGATACGTCGTCCGATTGATGGTGCTCGAGTCCATTGGATCACTCGGTTTATCTATTCCGTCCTTGGGCCTCGTAGCTTGATAGCGCTCGCCCACTCCGCCTTGATACGTCGTCCGATTGATGGTGCTCGAGTCCATTGGATCACTCGGTTTATCTATTCCGTCCTTGGGCCTCGTAGCTTGATAGCGCTCGCCCACTCCGCCTTGATACGTCGTCCGATTGATGGTGCTCGAGTCCATTGGATCACTCGGTTTATCTATTCCATCCTTGGGCCTCGTAGCTTGATAGCGCTCGCCCACTCCGCCTTGATACGTCGTCCGATTGATGGTGCTCGAGTCCATTGGATCACTCGGTTTATCTATTCCATCCTTGGGCCTCGTAGCTTGATAGCGCTCGCCCACTCCGCCTTGATACGTCGTCCGATTGATGGTGCTCGAGTCCATTGGATCACTCGGTTTATCTATTCCGTCCTTGGGCCTCGTAGCTTGATAGCGCTCGCCCACTCCGCCTTGATACGTCGTCCGATTGATGGTGCTCGAGTCCATTGGATCACTCGGTTTATCTATTCCGTCCTTGGGCCTCGTAGCTTGATAGCGCTCGCCCACTCCGCCTTGATACGTCGTCCGATTGATGGTGCTCGAGTCCATTGGATCACTCGGTTTATCTATTCCGTCCTTGGGCCTCGTAGCTTGATAGCGCTCGCCCACTCCGCCTTGATACGTCGTCCGATTGATGGTGCTCGAGTCCATTGGATCACTCGGTTTATCTATTCCGTCCTTGGGCCTCGTAGCTTGATAGCGCTCGCCCACTCCGCCTTGATACGTCGTCCGATTGATGGTGCTCGAGTCCATTGGATCACTCGGTTTATCTATTCCATCCTTGGGCCTCGTAGCTTGATAGCGCTCGCCCACTCCGCCTTGATACGTCGTCCGATTGATGGTGCTCGAGTCCATTGGATCACTCGGTTTTATCTATTCCGTCCTTGGGCCTCGTAGCTTGATAGCGCTCGCCCACTCCGCCTTGATACGTCGTCCGATTGATGGTGCTCGAGTCCATTGGATCACTCGGTTTATCTATTCCGTCCTTGGGCCTCGTAGCTTGATAGCGCTCGCCCACTCCGCCTTGATACGTCGTCCGATTGATGGTGCTCGAGTCCATTGGATCACTCGGTTTATCTATTCCGTCCTTGGGCCTCGTAGCTTGATAGCGCTCGCCCACTCCGCCTTGATACGTCGTCCGATTGATGGTGCTCGAGTCCATTGGATCACTCGGTTTATCTATTCCATCCTTGGGCCTCGTAGCTTGATAGCGCTCGCCCACTCCGCCTTGATACGTCGTCCGATTGATGGTGCTCGAGTCCATTGGATCACTCGGTTTTATCTATTCCATCCTTGGGCCTCGTAGCTTGATAGCGCTCGCCCACTCCGCCTTGATACGTCGTCCGATTGATGGTGCTCGAGTCCATTGGATCACTCGGTTTATCTATTCCGTCCTTGGGCCTCGTAGCTTGATAGCGCTCGCCCACTCCGCCTTGATACGTCGTCCGATTGATGGTGCTCGAGTCCATTGGATCACTCGGTTTATCTATTCCGTCCTTGGGCCTCGTAGCTTGATAGCGCTCGCCCACTCCGCCTTGATACGTCGTCCGATTGATGGTGCTCGAGTCCATTGGATCACTCGGTTTATCTATTCCGTCCTTGGGCCTCGTAGCTTGATAGCGCTCGCCCACTCCGCCTTGATACGTCGTCCGATTGATGGTGCTCGAGTCCATTGGATCACTCGGTTTATCTATTCCATCCTTGGGCCTCGTAGCTTGATAGCGCTCGCCCACTCCGCCTTGATACGTCGTCCGATTGATGGTGCTCGAGTCCATTGGATCACTCGGTTTATCTATTCCGTCCTTGGGCCTCGTAGCTTGATAGCGCTCGCCCACTCCGCCTTGATACGTCGTCCGATTGATGGTGCTCGAGTCCATTGGATCACTCGGTTTATCTATTCCGTCCTTGGGCCTCGTAGCTTGATAGCGCTCGCCCACTCCGCCTTGATACGTCGTCCGATTGATGGTGCTCGAGTCCATTGGATCACTCGGTTTATCTATTCCATCCTTGGGCCTCGTAGCTTGATAGCGCTCGCCCACTCCGCCTTGATACGTCGTCCGATTGATGGTGCTCGAGTCCATTGGATCACTCGGTTTTATCTATTCCATCCTTGGGCCTCGTAGCTTGATAGCGCTCGCCCACTCCGCCTTGATACGTCGTCCGATTGATGGTGCTCGAGTCCATTGGATCACTCGGTTTATCTATTCCGTCCTTGGGCCTCGTAGCTTGATAGCGCTCGCCCACTCCGCCTTGATACGTCGTCCGATTGATGGTGCTCGAGTCCATTGGATCACTCGGTTTATCTATTCCATCCTTGGGCCTCGTAGCTTGATAGCGCTCGCCCACTCCGCCTTGATACGTCGTCCGATTGATGGTGCTCGAGTCCATTGGATCACTCGGTTTTATCTATTCCGTCCTTGGGCCTCGTAGCTTGATAGCGCTCGCCCACTCCGCCTTGATACGTCGTCCGATTGATGGTGCTCGAGTCCATTGGATCACTCGGTTTATCTATTCCATCCTTGGGCCTCGTAGCTTGATAGCGCTCGCCCACTCCGCCTTGATACGTCGTCCGATTGATGGTGCTCGAGTCCATTGGATCACTCGGTTTATCTATTCCGTCCTTGGGCCTCGTAGCTTGATAGCGCTCGCCCACTCCGCCTTGATACGTCGTCCGATTGATGGTGCTCGAGTCCATTGGATCACTCGGTTTATCTATTCCATCCTTGGGCCTCGTAGCTTGATAGCGCTCGCCCACTCCGCCTTGATACGTCGTCCGATTGATGGTGCTCGAGTCCATTGGATCACTCGGTTTATCTATTCCATCCTTGGGCCTCGTAGCTTGATAGCGCTCGCCCACTCCGCCTTGATACGTCGTCCGATTGATGGTGCTCGAGTCCATTGGATCACTCGGTTTATCTATTCCGTCCTTGGGCCTCGTAGCTTGATAGCGCTCGCCCACTCCGCCTTGATACGTCGTCCGATTGATGGTGCTCGAGTCCATTGGATCACTCGGTTTTATCTATTCCGTCCTTGGGCCTCGTAGCTTGATAGCGCTCGCCCACTCCGCCTTGATACGTCGTCCGATTGATGGTGCTCGAGTCCATTGGATCACTCGGTTTATCTATTCCGTCCTTGGGCCTCGTAGCTTGATAGCGCTCGCCCACTCCGCCTTGATACGTCGTCCGATTGATGGTGCTCGAGTCCATTGGATCACTCGGTTTATCTATTCCATCCTTGGGCCTCGTAGCTTGATAGCGCTCGCCCACTCCGCCTTGATACGTCGTCCGATTGATGGTGCTCGAGTCCATTGGATCACTCGGTTTATCTATTCCATCCTTGGGCCTCGTAGCTTGATAGCGCTCGCCCACTCCGCCTTGATACGTCGTCCGATTGATGGTGCTCGAGTCCATTGGATCACTCGGTTTATCTATTCCGTCCTTGGGCCTCGTAGCTTGATAGCGCTCGCCCACTCCGCCTTGATACGTCGTCCGATTGATGGTGCTCGAGTCCATTGGATCACTCGGTTTATCTATTCCATCCTTGGGCCTCGTAGCTTGATAGCGCTCGCCCACTCCGCCTTGATACGTCGTCCGATTGATGGTGCTCGAGTCCATTGGATCACTCGGTTTATCTATTCCGTCCTTGGGCCTCGTAGCTTGATAGCGCTCGCCCACTCCGCCTTGATACGTCGTCCGATTGATGGTGCTCGAGTCCATTGGATCACTCGGTTTATCTATTCCGTCCTTGGGCCTCGTAGCTTGATAGCGCTCGCCCACTCCGCCTTGATACGTCGTCCGATTGATGGTGCTCGAGTCCATTGGATCACTCGGTTTATCTATTCCGTCCTTGGGCCTCGTAGCTTGATAGCGCTCGCCCACTCCGCCTTGATACGTCGTCCGATTGATGGTGCTCGAGTCCATTGGATCACTCGGTTTATCTATTCCGTCCTTGGGCCTCGTAGCTTGATAGCGCTCGCCCACTCCGCCTTGATACGTCGTCCGATTGATGGTGCTCGAGTCCATTGGATCACTCGGTTTATCTATTCCGTCCTTGGGCCTCGTAGCTTGATAGCGCTCGCCCACTCCGCCTTGATACGTCGTCCGATTGATGGTGCTCGAGTCCATTGGATCACTCGGTTTATCTATTCCGTCCTTGGGCCTCGTAGCTTGATAGCGCTCGCCCACTCCGCCTTGATACGTCGTCCGATTGATGGTGCTCGAGTCCATTGGATCACTCGGTTTATCTATTCCGTCCTTGGGCCTCGTAGCTTGATAGCGCTCGCCCACTCCGCCTTGATACGTCGTCCGATTGATGGTGCTCGAGTCCATTGGATCACTCGGTTTATCTATTCCGTCCTTGGGCCTCGTAGCTTGATAGCGCTCGCCCACTCCGCCTTGATACGTCGTCCGATTGATGGTGCTCGAGTCCATTGGATCACTCGGTTTATCTATTCCATCCTTGGGCCTCGTAGCTTGATAGCGCTCGCCCACTCCGCCTTGATACGTCGTCCGATTGATGGTGCTCGAGTCCATTGGATCACTCGGTTTATCTATTCCATCCTTGGGCCTCGTAGCTTGATAGCGCTCGCCCACTCCGCCTTGATACGTCGTCCGATTGATGGTGCTCGAGTCCATTGGATCACTCGGTTTATCTATTCCATCCTTGGGCCTCGTAGCTTGATAGCGCTCGCCCACTCCGCCTTGATACGTCGTCCGATTGATGGTGCTCGAGTCCATTGGATCACTCGGTTTATCTATTCCATCCTTGGGCCTCGTAGCTTGATAGCGTTCGCCCACTCCGCCTTGATACGTCGTCCGATTGATGGTGCTCGAGTCCATTGGATCACTCGGTTTATCTATTCCGTCCTTGGGCCTCGTAGCTTGATAGCGCTCGCCCACTCCGCCTTGGTATGTTGTTTTTGTAATTGTTCTCCGATCTTCATTCCCACTCGGCCAGTCCATCTGATCGCGTGGTCTAATTGGATGCGTCCTTTGCACATTGTTGTTTGTGAATGCCGCCCTGCTCTCCGTTGTCGCATCAAATCTGTCTGGTCTGTGCTGAATATTGTCAAGAGGCCTGTTCATCTGTAAGTATAAAAGAGGAAATGAGTGTGAGGGAAGACCAACAATAAGCTAACAACAAAGTATAACGTGAACTGCTAATCAGTTTGCGTGCTGCCAGTCTCACGCGGCGCGCTGCGGATCTCCATGGAAACAAATCAACTTTTGTGGTGCGCACGTATACTTCGGGAAACGAATTTATTATTTAGGCACGACATTCAAACAAAATATTTATAAAGTTACTGGAATCAGATCGAAAACAAAACAATTGTACCGGTATAACATTGTTTAGTGATAGGATGTGGCCTGATTGGATGCTTGACTGTCGATGTCCGTCTCCATCGTCGTCGAGTGCGTCATGAACGTCGAACTACTGTGACGAGCCTCCGGACGAGCCATCACTATCTGATTGGGTCGTCTGAAAGAAACATTGGTTCCTATGAAGAGTTCCCTAAAAACCTGTAAATCTCGTTGCTACTTCTGTCATCCGAAGAGGACGCTGCAGAACTGCGAGAGGCAGCAACTCCGTACTCGGAAGTTACAGGAATAATACGACGGTTCGGCTTCTGCAGAAGTGAATAGTTGTTACTTTAATGTTTAGACTACTTACAGATGCATAAGAAGACAGCGAATCCCGCCGTTGTTCAAAATAATTCATTTCCGGTGCTTCTGAAATAAAATGTTTGTTAAAAAAACATTGAAATTCCCCACCTTTCGCGTTCTCAATTATCCAGAAATCGGGTTGGACGACAGAAGATTTGGGTATTTGCAACTGTTCCACAGGCAGTTGTTTCTTCGATTTCTTCGCCGATCTCCTCTTTAATATTATTGCGAGTACAATGTTCATTGTGAAGCCAACAATCGAACAGACTGAAATGAAAGTTCATAGGATACGGTCTCTCTTAAAATATGTTTTTCACTTACTTGCTAGGAAGATACAAAGGTAATACATTAGTTTGAACTCTGCTTCCGAAATGCACTCGTTCTCGTAGTATTCATCTCGGTTCTTCTGAACAATCAAAGTGGGCGGCGGAGTTTCTGCGTCTCTTGCCACGTGGTGCACAATTACTTCGTCGTCAGCACTGTCAGACAATTCGGGGAGTGCTGCCACGGCTTCTTCCAGATTCACTACGATCCAGACTGTCTGTTGCTCGTCCGATTCCACACTTGCAGTCGTTTTCTCCAGAAGCGACGAAGCAGAAGAGTCGGTATCGCAAGAGCGCGTTTCACAGTTTCCGTCGCATTCCGTCACAACACACGATATCTTGAGCTGTTGCGCATTGGGAAACCGGAACATTGACGGAATTTCAGCCTCTTCGACCGATTCTCTCCTCGCAAAGTTCCCCATGATTGATTTGAAAAGAGCACATCCGACCGGATCTGTCAGTTGGACACTCACATTTCCGCCGACTGGTTGAGCGTTGCATTGTCCGACAAAGAATGATGAAGACTGTTGGTTCACAAGGGAACGGATCTGAAAAGACAAGATTCAGGTTTTGAGGTATTCCTGAAGACAACTACCTGAAGGGTGTACGGTTGGGAATATCGGACGGTTTCAATTGGAAGACGACTCGACAGAACACGAAGTTGATAATCAGAAGAGGCATGAGAATTCCTTAGGCTCATCGTCTGTGTTCCATTCCCAACTTCCCGGCACGTGATGTTCACTGATTTGTCTCCTTCGACAATGAGAACCGGATGAGAGTGAACATCGACAGTCACCGAATGAGTTCTAGATGCCGCGTCATACTTCACTCCGCACTCTTCCGACTTCAAATTCAACTTCAGCACGGCCACGTTCGTCCCGAATCCTTGAACTCTGCAATTCTCGGACTCTGCTCCTTTCGTCTGCACGAGTCCTTCGAATGCTCTGGGTGTGCGGACAAACACGGACACGATTTCATCGGTGCAGGACCATCGTACATCTGCGTCGAATTGTCCGGCTGCTCCACTCAGCAGAGGGAGCTACAAAACGGTTCATTTCTCTTCGACTGACATTGTATTAATAATACAACTCACCACGAAAAAGAAAAGTCGAGAGATTTTCGCCAGTGAAATCATTCGACGCTACTTTTCATCTCACCTGAAACCATTGAAGATTAGTGGGAGAGCAATTCGTCTAATTATAGAATGTTGGCGAAAACAGGAAGTACGCTTTTAGAGCGAGAAGTGTGCAAAGTGAGAGCCTCGTGGCTGTAACCTAGGCGATGTGAAAGAATGGGAGACAACGGAAAGAAACGGGCTGCGGGAGGGGAAAACGAAACGATGAGGGGGCGGCTCCGAGAGTTATGAAAGCAAAAAAGAGGGGAGGATTAGGATTTGATTGCATTTTGGAAGGAGAAACCGAAAGAAACATTTGAGATTATTTGATTGGATTGGGTGGCCGCAAAACCCTTTTTCTTCTTATTCTTTTTTTTTGCTTTTCTTTTACACCGAAACGAAACCTTGAACACGACTAAAAAGGGGGCGAATGGCGACAAAGTTGCAGGGTTGATCCGTCGCTAAGCCGGCCATTTCGATGTTCACTTTCATCATAACAACATTCAGGTCGACTGCAGAAACGGAGATTTCCGTACTGAAATCATTAGCCTAGAATTGAAAATGAATGGAAAGGGGCCATTCGGGTGGATGTGTGCGTGTCCTGGAGAAGCCCGGATTAAAATGCATACGCAAAGGTGGCGGAGAGCTCACCATTGCACCCAAAATGGAACACGTTGATTGAAGAAACGCAGAGTGCGGAAATGTGTACAAACAGAATATGGGGGGCATTATGGGCACAGAAGGCCGAAAACCGAATTGTTTGACTTTGAATTGCATGGAATTTTCAGGTTTGGAAGTGAATGACTCACGAGGGAGAATGGGCAAAAGTTCAGAGGAAAGGCAATAGAAGAGGGTGGGCAACTCGGACAAAGAAAGACTATCGGAAAGAAGCGGAAATAGGGATGATAGGCTGTTATCCATCTCGGATTGAAAAAGAGCAAATCAAATAAATTATTGAGAGGACACTCTTAACACTTTCTCAAGAGGCAAAGAGAGCCGAAAAGGACGGAAGAAGAAGAAGAAGAAGAAGGCGTCGTCGCCAAGGAAATCGTAATCCACGGAAGCAATAAGTCAACGAGGACAAGTAGTTCGCTCATAATACTCCCGTCAACCAACTTAAGCACCTTCCTCCAACACTTTCGAGAAGAGTACTTACTACTCGGAAATGAAAAACATGTGTGGTTCTGTCTGGTTTCCGCGCAGAAAAAAAAGTCGAGAATGCGAGTCAATCAGTTACTTGACCTTCTCGAAAACTGTGTAATGAGGCAAAAGTTCCCGCGCGGAAGCCGGTGCGGAAAAAAGAGTGGATTGGGCGTGAAGTGGCACATGGCAGCAGCACAGTGTACTTACTTTTCTGAGAGGGCGATGTGGTACTTAGACCGGCCAATCGCTGCTAATCGCAATGACATCAGCCAACTATCTAATACGGTGTAATTGGTGAGAATAAGGAACGATTTAATATCAAGAAAACTCGGAAAATATGTATGATGTCAGGTTGTGGTGGAGATCTGCGACATTTCAAAGTAACCAAACACTATGGGCAGTTTCGTACTAAAGAGTTCACAAAAGAGCGTTTGACTGCATATGAATGAATGTGCGAAGTTGGCGGCGAGAAGTTGAACGGAACCCGAGGTTTCGAGGCATTCACGGGCTCCAAGAGCCACGCGGAAATGACCGCCCTCAGCACTTAATCAGCGGGGGCGAACACGCAAAGAACCGGGCGGTGCCGAGCTGAAACAGTTGGTTTTTCGGCTTATTGCTCAAAAGAAAAGTGTCCATGTGGGAGATTGCGTGAGCATGCTTCACGGAAAAAGTGAGCATTAGGCTCCGCGCGGAGAGCGAGAGAGTGAGCAAATCGGAGAGACGGAGACAGGCGGAGGCTCCGCGTAACCGGAGGGAATGAAGGGCAATCTCTGCGGGAATTCGGGTGGGTTGGGGCGAGAAAAAGTTGCAAAACGTTGGAAAGTCAATTGGAATTCGAGTTGCGTTCGAACTTATCAAAGGGTGAAGAAAAGTGCGCAAAGAACCAGTATTAAAAGAGAGAAGAGGGAAAGGTAGGTAATTAGGAACGGGGGAAAAGTGTCGAATATCTTTAAGGAATAATATGCGAGGTGGCGTCATCTTGAGGGAAATAATGAGAAGTAATAGGGCAGGTTCAGCAGAAGAATAGGTTTACGAGTGGAACACTCATGAAATGAGGAATGTTCCAGCTTTCAGAAGAATGGTGGGAAACAGCCCACAGTAGGAAGAAGACCAATGAGGGGCGAAGTTTGGAAACTTTGGAATTTTGACCGGCAGCCAAGGCGTCAAAAACCGGAAAACAATGCAGTTTCGGTCAGAAGGAAGAGGATGAAGAAGCGTGAGAGAAATATAATAGAAGTGCGGGAACAATAAGCGGACGAGAGCGGCCGAACGAGACAGTCCTCTCGCGTACTGTACTCTAATTGCGTCTCGAGACTGACTCCTTTTGTAGGTCAGCCATCGACACCGCTAGCTTCTCCTTCTCTTCTCGGCAATTTGGGTTCTATTCAAAAAAGAGAATGGATGGTTGCCCTTTGGCAGCAAGATTCACGGACCTTTGTGTTATCCCATGCACACGACTTATTCGATTTGAAGGCACTGAGAGAAGAGAGGGGAGTGACGACGTCCGGTGTACTTGATTATTGGCGTTGGGTTCATATCTAATTAGAACATGAATTGGGGCGAAGGGAATCTTATTAGGAACTCTTGAGGGGATAATATCGGTCCGGCACATGGACACTTCCCGGCTTCATTTGGCTTGTAGCACGAAGGGAATGCAAGGCTAATGAGGATGAGGATGTACTTGCCAAGAAATGAAGAGTGAAGCCAAGAACGTGGTGGGTAGCCTTGGAAAGTCGGCCATTCGTCTTCCGTTTCTCTCTTCCCCTCTTCTTTCTTTCTTCCCTTTTTTCTGCCAACCCGAGAACCAATTCCGATTGACAAATAGCCTTTATTATCTGGTTGATTTCTATCAGCGAAAAATAGAATGAGTGCAAATCTTGATTGCTTTTGGGGGTAAATTGTATATATATATATATATGTAAGGAACGTCGGGAGAAACGGGCTAGAACAATGCTCAAATGCTAGACGAGATGAGGGCAAAGGGAAAGGAGGTTAGGTACATAGTAGAAAACCGGGCGGCAGGACATTCAAGCGAAATCGATAGTATTTGGGAGAGAACGGGTACGCAATGGGTGAAGGGAAACAATCTAGAGGGGAAGCTAGACTTGGTCGCCGTGCTGCTGAGCATACTTCTTGACAATCTGCTCCTCGCGAAGCTTTACAACTTGCATGAAATTGTTGACCTGAAACACGGAACGGGGTGGAAAAGTAGTACGAAGATTTCCGAGTATACCATGATAGTGATGGGAAGTGCGAGGACCATGACTCCACAGACGATGGCTCCACTGCCCACGAGCTTTCCGGCAACTGTCACCGGCACAAGGTCACCGTATCCGACTGTGGCCATTGTGACGACACACCTGCAAAAGAGCATTGAGAAGGGAAGAAAAAAGTGATTGTTCGTACCACCAGAAGGTCGCTGGAATACTGCTGAACTTGGTCCCCGGCTCGTCGCGCTCGAGGAAATAGATGAGGGTCGAGAAGAAGATAACCACGGTCATCATGACGATTCCGACCATCTGCATCTGCTTCTTCGATTTGCGGATAGTCAAGGCGAAGTTGGCGAGACCTGAACATTCGAAATGCGAACGTTCACCCCAATTCTCAGTTACCAGGGGAGAATCTTCCGAGTTTGGCAATTCTGATGACACGAAGGACACGAAGAAGACGAACAGTCAGGAACGCCCATCGGACTTTTCGCACGTTTTCCCCACTGATTCCGCAGATCCAGAGGAGGAGTTCGAAATAGAACGGAGCAATCGAAAGGAGATCAATGACGTTGAGGATCTGGCGGGCGAACGCCAACTGAAAAAGATGAAGATGAATGAAGATGAGAGAGTACTTTTTTCACCTTTCTGGGAGAGACGATAAAACGAAGAGCGTATTCAATGGAAAAGTAGACGACACAGACGTTTTCAACCCAAGTGAACACCGGGTGTTCGGTCATTTCCACCTGAAAAATGGTAACTTTCAGTTTGAGCAACTCGAGTTCAAACTGCCGTTGAGCAGTTTATCACAGAGAAGAAGTAGGAAAATGTTAGTGATTAAATGACATAGTTTCCAAAGAATCCGACACAGATTTGCTACTACCTTTACGTTCTTTCTCGGAGTAGGATCTTCAATGATAGTCTGAAAACATTACATCTGAATTCAAACCTCTCTGATCATCGAAGGCAATCAATATTAACGAGTTTTTCCCTCAAACCTACCGAATTATCGGATCCTTCTCTGACGACTGTGCGGCTTTCGACGGTCATTCCGCCCCCATTCGGATATGTTGGATACGTGGCAGTTGCGTAGACCAACTGGCCGTCTTCGCTTTTCTGAGGGACTTGGAACTCGGGAATCGAGCCGAGAATGAGTGCGGAAATCGAGAGAACGACGAACGCAGTGGAGATGACTTCGAACGCCTGCAACATTCGGATCAGAGGGCAACCTCTCGGAGTACTAACCTTCCACCACTTGCTCTGAGAATGTCCCTCCAGAATCAGCCAGAGCCGCCGACGGATATTCGCGCAACGGACTCCTATGAAGTGATCTTTCTCCTGAAAACCAAAAGTTCGTGTGGGAAAAGGCTGATAGAGTTGGGGGTTGGTTGGTTATGAATGGGTTGCTGGTAAGGTATGAAAGCTTAAAATAAGTTAGCGTCTGCTTGCTGGTAGTCAATTTTAAATGCAAAAAAATTTCGAAAAGTTTCAAGGTTTACCTTCTGCAGCTCAACAGCCTCATCCTAAAAGTTATAATTGTGTGTTTTGTTCTCATTCCTATGTTTTTTGTTCTGTATAACAAGTGCCTACCGTGTACTTGGGATCTCCTCCCATTGTGACGCAGTACTGTGTGAACGGAGAGCAGCATTCATCCATTCGAGACTTTGAAACTGCCCAGAAACGGAGTTCGGCCATGAATTTGTCGAAGCAGAGATCCTTGGGCACATGAAGTTTTCCGGTGGCATAGAAGTCGTAAATTGGGTCAAAGTATCTGAAATCGGTTCGATTGCAGTCGTGTTTTCTGTGTCGCTCGTTGCTCTCTTCTCTGATTAATGGGATGCCGCTCATGGACAACAGCTGCCGGTCATGTAAGACAACTGACGGAACAAGACGGATGACACCAAACTACAGCTTCCAGACACATTCACAGCTCTTCTTACCTGGGAACTCTTTCGAAGAAATACTCGTCTTGGTCCTCGAAGTACCAGTCGGCCCACTGGCGACGGTGCTCGTGGTTCATGCGGCAGAAACGACCTGAACGCAATAATTCGAGTCAGAACCATGAGGAATTCAGTTCGCACCAAGAAGTGTTTTGGGACCGAATTTGATGATGGAGCGAGTGCGGATCCGATAACTGCTTCCTCCGATGTTCAGCCTAAGGATCGAGTCCGGAGTGTTGTCCCTGATGCTTCCTTTGTGACTGGGACGCTCCAACGGAATCATTCTGCTCTCCACATCTTCGTCGAACATCCTGAAAATCACCCATTATTCTCATCGTCTTAAACATTCTGTAGGGCCGACAGACATAGCTGCACTTTTCTTAGGACGCGTGTGTCTTCCGAAGAAGCCGGAGAAGTGGGAATGAGTGCATTTGTGTGCTAGACCCGGGAGAGTTCGCTACTCACTTGTTGCTAGACCGATCATCGATACTAGCCCGGTCCGGTTGGTTATCGACCGAGTTTTCCCGTTCGCATCCCGACACGGCAGCCATCGAAGTGCTCCCGGATGCGATTTGCCTGAAAGTGCAACGAATGACATGCTGAAGAGAAAGTGCGGTCGTCCCCAGGATGTGATGAACTTACGCGGCTACCGTTGGTGCAATCAGTAGTGCCATACAGGACCGAGTATCTAGAGAGAGAGAGACTGCTTCTGCTTACTCCTAACAACGCAGATCAAAGGGGAAAGAAGACAAAGACACAAAAAAGGACCGAACACAAAGGTTAGTGGAGTGATGAGTCTGGGACCAAGACGCCACAAGAGAGAATGAGTCGAGTGGGCGATGGCGGTGCGGCGATGACAGTAAGAGAGTAAATGGGCGGAGTCGAGACAGAGGAGCCGGAGTGGCGCCCGTGCTCAAGCAAGCATGGGACGGATAGGAAGAAAGGATATAAAAGTTACGACTCATTCTGTCGACTGCTCTCCTCAGGGCGGCCTCGTGGAATCGCATGATTACCAAGAGTAATCGGAAAGCATTTGAGAGAGTACGGTAAAAGCCATTTGAGGGGGCTCAGTCTGTGGGTGCGGGTAATGGACATTACGATCGTAAAACAAGCTAATTATCCGCAAAGTGTGGAGCACTCCAAATTGGAAGGATTGAGAAAGTTAGTCGAGGTTAGAACATTGAAAAGAGACTGAAGTGAACCGATTTGTCCGTTCGAACTAGATGTAAGGTTACGAGAACAAGGAGAAGAACAAGATGAAGAAAGTTCAGTATGGTCTCGGTTGCGAATCCCACAGTCTTCCCACTCCAGAATGATCATTTTCCTGATAGCGATTTCTGATCAGTCGCCTCTTCTTAGTCGTTCCATTGATACTCCGAATCCCATAAACCCTATCTTTCGGTCTCCGCTCCGCCGTGTGATCTTCAAAAAGCGGCTGCTCGTCGCCCATCTTCTCTTCCTGGTTTCCTTACAATAAAGTGCACCTCACGTAGCCATCGGACGCCGCGACGGGGGCTCCGTGTGCTTTGGTCCAAACCGGATTTTCGACCTCGGCCGCCGAAGCACGACACAGTTGTCAGTGGGGTTAAAAATAGAGGGAGAAGAGGAGGATAGTCGCGTAGATCGGAGAACGTGAGATTCATGCGGGCCGGAGCATTTGTTGGGGATGACATTGGCCGGCACCGGCACACTTTAGTGCCAAGCAACGGAGAGCAAGGGTTGTTTCTTTGTTTCCCAACGCTGTGATACCTCAATTCTTGTCCGATTCGAACATAAATTCACTCATTTTTTTCCGTATTCACAGTCCCAGTTATTGCCTATGATCCTCATTCTTCTTTCGAAAATTAATCTTCCCTTTTATTTGTCCCTAATTTTTCTGTTCTCAGTAAATAATAAAAGACTAATTCCGGAGAAGCAATTTGGGAATTGATCGGGAAAGCCGACAATGTTTATAAGGTCTTTGAGAAGAGAAACGAGCGAAAATGGAATAAACAAAGTATTCCGAGGAGGAAAGTTCATTGGAAGACGACCCAACTCATTTGAATAACGACGGAGCCGTCTCGTGCCCTGCCACGTCAGCACCCGTTTCCCATTTCCAAATAGCTCATTTATAATTCATCATGTTTTGAGCCCATTTTCTTTTCGGAATGGGCCACCGTTCTCAATTAATTGGACGGAGAAGCGCTTCGTTCAAGTAAATATATTTTTTGATTTTGATGGAGTATCTTGTTTGTTGGATGGAACGACGGAGTACGACTTTTTCGGGGAAAAAGAGCCGGAATGGGAACGGAAGGACGAATGGCGAGAAAGAAGGACAGAAAGTGGAAGGGAGGGGAAGAAGAAGGTGCATGCGAAACATGAGAAGGTGACAAGCAACAAGAGAATGACAACGAAGATTCCGAGAGTACGTGTGGTCAAGATGACATCGAAACTTGTGCCGTTCTGAGCTTTGAGCCCCCGACCCATCGGAAATACACTCATTCTTGTAGTCAGAACGTCACATTTCTTTCCGGATATGACCAGAATGTTAAAGAAGGCGGAGGAAATTCCGGATTTTTTCTTCGAAACCGGATGGCCTTTTCACTTTTTACTTTGGCCGGCTCGAACGAAACAATAATTGAGAGCTTTCAGTTTTGACATCTATAATAGCGGGTTGTCGTCCGTTCTGACGGACAAGATCCGGGAGGGAAAAGTGAAGAAGTGAAAAGAAAGGACTCTTTCCGATTTTAGCGAGCCCAAGGGTGCCATAAACGGTGAAGAAGTAATCTAGGTGAAAGCCTTTCGAAATAACTCACTGTATCATGTTCCGGTTGGCGGTGGACGACGAGTTGGTAGAGGCCCGGGAGACGAGCGATGCACTCGACTTGGCGGACACCAGCTTCTGTTGCTGCTGCACGGATGAAGCGGGTCCGGGGGCTGTGCCGCGCCTGTACGGCGTCGCCCCGCCCAGCTCGATCACTCGACTAACCGTTTTGCTGGAAGGCAGCATGGAGAAAAAGAGCACGGCGATAGAAGAGGGCGCAGACGAACAGAATTAAGATGAATCGGTGGAGCAACGGATTGTGACGAACGGGCGAGGAGAGATAAAAGAGAAAAGGGGAGAAGTGATCGGGAGGGACGGCAGGAATGCGCATTTCATCGGGATTCACACACACACACACACACGTCTGCCTACCTGGCCACAGTGATTTCTCTTTGGGGTCTCGCGGAGGTTTCTAGTCCCTGGTCCCGCGGCTACTAGGCCAAAACAGTTTTTTCAGATTTTTCTCAAAAACTGGACCGTACAATTCTTAATCATCCGCGCACTTTTCTTCTAAATTAAATGAGCTTTTTTTTAAATTGCAAAAAAGTTCGGTTCACTTTGGTACCAAAACATGGCCGAACGGCAGCCGGTCGTCCACGAAGACTCAGATGCAGCGTTCCAGGAACTTTAGATGCGCGCCGCCGGAGAAATACTGATTCATCTTATTCATTGTCATAGTGAATGCGTTCATTATGATCAAAGCAAACAAAGAGCAACAAGAAACTCTCAAAAATGTCTGTAGGTCACTGGAAAAATTCCCGTGCTGACATTGAATATGAGATGTTTTCGTGTCACTTCCGAAGAAAAACGACCTGCAGGTGGTATAAAATACTCGGAAAACAGGAATGAGTTCGAGAACAAAAGGATCGCTGAGATGACGTGATCCCCATTGATGGGAGATTGGAACAAGTCGCAGGCTTCTAGTGTAGAGCTTCTCCCGAAATGGCACAGAAAGTCTTCTAATTGAAAAGTTGTGCATATTCTTTCGCTTTCCTTACTTAAATAGTGTGTTTTTTCTTGAAGTTGCATTTTGTTAACAATTGCACTTATTCAGTTTGGGCTACCGTATTCCTACCAGTCCATTCGATTTCCTCTCCTTCTCTCCATCCTACCGACTTTTTTGCGTGTGCTTCTCAAGCCAATTCACAACTCGCCCCGACTCATAATTCATTGACAATAAATTAGATATACGAGAGAGTATCAGAGCCCGAGAGACAAAGACGTGTTATTCGGCTCTGCGTAGCTCGGTTTCACGCGGTCTCTGGCACTGAGTAACGAGATGAGTGGGGCGACAGTTGGTAGAGGAGCACAAAAAAGTTAAAAGATAGGAAGAGAGAATGAAGAGGTAAGTTGGATCGGAACATGTATAATCGAGAAGAGAATTGGGTGGGGGGGGGGCACGGGGGAGCTATCACCCTTTCGAAGCGAATCAGAAAGTCAGTCACACTTGGAGCAAAAATAGAGCGATGAGCTCAATATTTAGATTTGTTTCGCTTTGAAACCTCCAGCAGCACCGTCAGCCGGAAATTGCGACGCATGGCCCCAGATGAGACATTGCAAAGAATGGGAGAGCGTTGATATCCGGTCGGCTGATAGGCGATGGACTTCGCTAATCCGCGCGAGAGCTTGGGATTATTGAAGTCGGTTGGCGTGGCAGCCGAGCACAAAAAACTCGCGAAATATTAAATTAGTGCGAAAAAGAAGAAGGAGAAGGAGAAGAAGAAGGAAAAGGTGGTGCGGCTGACAGGCAATGCGAATTCAATTGTCAGAGTGTGAATACAAAAGATTGTGGTCGCCGTTACCTAGGAGCCAGTGTATTGATGAGAAAATGGATTAGAACGACTCTTTTTGTGGTGGTCTTCGAGCTCACTTCCTGGGCAGTTCCGTGTCTCGGAACGAGGTTTTTCGGACGTAGAACACACTGCCACGTCATAGAAAACGGGAGAAAAGAATCACTTGGAAGATTATCCATTTGTAGCCGAACAGACCAATGAAACAAACTAGGTTATCATTTTCTGTTAGTTAGCTGATTTTTGCTGTCTGAAGGAGAACAAAACACCGAATACAAATGGCTAACATAATATCGGGCCGGATATCTAATCCACCAGGTGAGAGAGTAACTCTCCTGGATTCCTTCAGAAAGTCGTCATGACTGTGTCGGTCAGAGGGAATTATTCTAACTCTACGTCAAAATAAACCAGTGAGACAACTGGGAACACTAATTTGATCTTCGGAAGAAAAGTTCCATTTTGTAAAGTTAATCAGCGAAAGAGCTCATCCTTCGAAGCTTTTCGGGCAACATAACTGGTCATTGATAGAGAGAGAGAGAGAGAGAGAGAGAGAGAGAGAGAGAGAGAAAAAGAGAGAGAGATGCATGACTTGCGAGGGCACAAAAAATGAAGAGTAGTCGTGATGCCCTTCGGCGACTCTTTTAATTTCGATGATGACGAGTAAGGGAGAAGAAGGCAGCAATGAGCGGTGAAATGGCGCAAAGAGCACTCGGACTAATCTGCTTACCCCGGTACGATTGCCACCGAAGAAGAGGGCGGCGAGCGCTCCATGTAGTTGACGAGCTTCTCGCCCCGAACACGAGAAGAAATAGGCGTGGAGTTGAGTGATGGACGGTCCGGCGAGTTGGTCGTGGAATCTGAAAGCAGAGACGAATTGGGGAAAGAAGAGAGGGATGAGGTACCAGTGGGAGTGACCTGAACGAAGGGATTTCTTCGCGAACTGGTCCCATTTGATCCGTCGAGAGGAGTGAAGCTCCTTCCAGTCGAAGAGAGCATCCTATAAAATGATGAATGAGTTCGAGGCCCGGCCAAGTGCTAACGTAATAATTCGGGAGCACTCTTCACATTGTAAGCGTCTGCGTCTAGACACTCTCGACGGGTTCCGGCCGACGGGAAATGAAAAACGTGTGTGAATGATTGACTGATATGATGACAAGATGAAGGCATGTTTGAGGTTTTGGATTTCGCATGTTCACACACCACTCGCCGAGCCGGGAGGCCGCTAATCGATTGGATTACAGAACGAAATTATGAGGAGGGAAAGACGGAGAGGGTCAGGCTCTCGTACTTTGATTCAATATTGTTGTGAAGAGAAAGCTGGAAACAAAACACAGAGAAAAGGGAAATTAGATTGAGAGCCACACGGATATGTGCTCAATTTGTTCGAGCTCTGCACGACGCACGACTGTGTCATGTTTGGTTTTTGATGGCCAGATCATGATCGGCTTATAAGGGAGATAAACGAAAATTGTGTTCGTCTGAGGAGGATGGTCTGAAAAGGGCATCGCACGAGATATGAATATGTGTTGTAGATGAGTAGTCATTCTGGACCCATTTATTGATTTCTCACACGATTCAATGTTTCCGTGATTGAATCAGAAACTACCCAATTGTGTGAGAATACAATAAATGGGTCCAGAATGACTTCTCATCTACAACACATCTCAAATACGAAGCACACGGAAAAAGAAGTCGTTGGCATCATCGAGAGATATGAATAATCAAAAAAGCACATTCTGGTAAAAGGAATGAAGAAATAAGAAAATGCGGAAGAAGAGACTCGCACGATGGATTTGGAATGGCGGAATTAGGAGCACAAAACGGGAAGGTCAACGGTTGGCAAAGACGTAGAAAAGGGAGGAATCGGACGACGGAGCAGTTGGCGCAGACGGCATGTGACAGCTCCGTTTCAGAAGGATTCAGAGTTCTTATAATAATAATGGGCGGTGAAGTGAGTGGAAAGTGAGCTCATTAGAAAGAGTATTCAGGAGAAGTTTCAGTAAAAGATCTATGAGTGAAGGAAGAAGGTGGCAGCTTAGTCGGAGTGATACCTGAAGGATGTGACGGCACAGTTGTCTTCGTGTCACTTAACATTAAAGTATGTGATAGCAAAAGAGACTGGAAGTGGGTTTCTTGTTGAAAATCGTTTGAGAAATAGGATCGAGTTGAGCGAATCTCAACTGACGTACAAATCGTGATTAAGACTGGGAACGCAATCTCAAAAGCGCATTAGAAATGAATACGGCACACAATTCAACGTGGAAGTTCATTGCTATTATAGGGGCACTGCACAGAAATGGCGCTCTGTTGAGAAACTCTTTTTGCAGTGCAAATTGAGCGACCTCGGTCGATTTTGAAAAGTTAGGCCACGTTTTCAGTGGAAAATTACTTCGCGGCCTAGAAATTCGGACAGATTGCGAACAGCGCGCCCTTTCTGTCCGGTGCCCCTATAATATCTATGCTCTCTATGAATATTGAAATTTTTCTCTTGAGATTACGCAAATTGCTGCCCGATGAATGACAATTTGAGCGACGGAATCGCCAATGAGCGCAGGGATTTCTCCAGCACGAAACATTCGATGAAAACGATGAATGGATCTGGCTGGAAGAGTTGATTTTGCAGAAACAGAAAGAAGAAGAAGAAGAAAACAAAGTTCAGGAGACAAGAAACAATTTGATTGGGGGTGGGGAGAGGCGTCCAAATTGTTTCCTGTTTGAGGAAGGACCGATAGCGTGGTGGGGGCTCGGAAAACAGAAGAGAAAAAAGAGGAACAAGGTACAATGGACGGAGTGAGCAAAACTAGATTTACGATTATGAAAAGGCGAAAGGAAAGAAGAAAAGTGGAGGAGACGGCGTCGAATTGTGTTTATTGTGCAGTTGCTCGCAATGTCTGAAAGTGGCGCCACGTGGATGAGATCTTGCTGAAAAAACGAGATATGCCGGAGAAAGGGAGGGAGAGATAGCGATGAGTTCACACTCGGCTGAATTCGCTGAATTCGATATATTCCGCCCGCATTATATTCATTGATGAACACGGAGAAGTGGAGCCAACTGCGAAAGGCAGCTGAAAAAAACGGAGGGGGAGGAGAAGGCGATTTGCGAGAAACGCTGGAAATGACATGTTTTGCCGCGAGATCTTTGAACAGATCCGGAGAAGTATGAGTTCAACTAGGATGTTGCATCCGATACAGAAAAGGTTACCATGAAAATGCACCAAGTAGTGAGAGTGACACACTTTCACATTGCTGCTCCTATTCCGTGCCACGCTTGTTGACACAGAAGTCAGCTGCACACAACAAATTGTTAAATTGAAGTTGTGACTCACAATGAACATCCAATTGCTTATTGCAGGCCTCATTTGCATAATCGAACAGTTTGTCAATTGACACTGGCCGAGTGGTTAGCGTTTTCGGTTTTCAACGTTTCCGATTCGATTTTTGCTAGTGACGTACCATTTTTCCTGTTTTTTATTATTTTTAGCTTAGCCTTTTTTTCCAATTTGGTCATCCGAGTTTTTTTTTTCCGCCGTTTTTGCCAACAACACAATTGCTACCATTTTTTTTTACATTTTTCACTAGTTTTCAAGTCGTTCTCTCTTTTTTTCTTGACTATAGTCTCTGTTCCTGCTTGAATTCGTAAAAACGAATAACTATCTGCTGTCTTCGCAATACAAAGCGCAAATTTTCAGCGTATCGACGAACATTTCGCTCTTCTGCGCAAAGGCGCCGCGGATACCAAGACGCGTGCTCGAAGGAAAGGCGGTTAGTTGGACAGAACGGAGAATACTTCTCCGCCCTCCATTTTTTCAGATTCTCTCCGTCCGCCAGTCGACGGCTTCAATATGATGGTAGCTGGAACTCTCGACAAGGTATCCGATATCATCACTTTAATCTTGGCTTTCACGTCGGAACGTAAATCTTTTCATTCAACTTGTTTTCGATTGACGTACTCACTGAACAATGGTAATCCAGAATAGAAAATATTTCGAAGGCGATATATAAAATCCTTTTTTCGAGCGCTTCCTCTCTTTATACTATCATTTTCATATTGCTTTGAAAGATGGGAAAAATCGAGAAATTCATGTCGAACGATCTCGATACCAGCCTCAATTTCTACTTGCGAAACGGCTTCCAACCCCATCCACTCTACTATGACTGTTCTTTAATAGAAGATCCATATGCCATTGGAGAAAAGAGACCGTACCTCGGAGTCTTCTTTATGGTTGTCGGGGTTCTTGTTCTGACTGTCTACCTGCCTTGCCTTTTTGCCATCGCCAGAAGTGATCTTATGAAATCTTCATGCTATAAAATAATGCTCTATCTGGGTCTAATGGACATTTCCTGCCTGACCGTCAACTCGGTGATCACCGGATTCCTCGGATTCGTCGGAGCCACGTTCTGCTCGTACCCCAGATTCATTTTCTTTTCGGGAGCAATCGGTTGCGGGTGCTGGATGGGATCTTGCTCTGCGTGCATTCTTCTCGCCATCAATCGCTGCAGTGACATCAACCACAATCTCCCATTTCGAAACATTTTCATTGGCCGGAATGTCTATTTCACCATGCTCGTCCCTATTTTCTACACTGTGTACGCCGTTTTCTTCACCAAACCGCTACTGTTCAATTCAAAGTACATGAGCTGGTTCTTCAATCCATTTCTGGGCCTTGACGTAAGCAATATTGTTGAATTCAACATCTCTCTCTCTCTCCTTTTCTTCAGAGTGAACTTTATGTAAACTTGCCCCACGCAATCAACAACTGCTGCGTTTCCATATGTGCCACTTGTTTCTACGGATACCTCACCGTCCTAATTTATTGGAAGGGTCGACACGCACAATCAGAAGCCATTTCGAAAACTCAGAAACAGGTAGGATCTTAACTTCAAGAAGATTCTTATGATCCAAGTCTTTCAGATCTTCATCCAGTCCGTGCTGATCTGCTCTTGCAACGCCGTGGCTGCCTACATTTACGTCTACATGCAATTCTTCTACTCTCCACCCGCAGTCATTCTGATTGGCCAGGTTGCGTGGCAGTGGGCACATGGTACGTGCTCAAGATTTAACATTCAACGTACACGGATGTAAGATTACAGCCTCGGTGTGCGTCGTGTATATCACGTTCAACAAGTCGGTTCGTCGGAGAGTCATCAAACTGATGGTCCCACAGAAGCTTCGTGGAGTGAGCACGACAGTGACGACCACCCGGCCGGTCCTGAGTCTGGTAGGAACGGAAGTGCTGAAGATAGCTACGACTAACAGCAACGGATCGCTTTTCTAGCTCTTGCTTTTGAACTCGGATAAATGATCTTTCAATTGTTATTGCGATGACTGTGCTTGTGAAATCTTCGGATTTCGTTCTTGTTCAATGCTCATTAATGAATCAACTTGATCCGTTTTTGTAAGATGCCCATTCAATTTCTAGTCATACTACGCGAAAGTCTAATCCGATCACTACTACGAGATTACGGATGAATGGAATTTAGAAGAAGCACAGGATTGCGTGAAAAAATAGTGGAAAAACAGAGAACTGGATTACGGTAGGCGAGTACTACGAAGCGGATTACCATCTCTTTAAAAGGGAGGACTCGCCGAGCAACCGTCACGCTCCTAATGGATCTTCTGACGAGCGATTTTGAGCAGAGCCTCAACTACGTCTTCCGAAATGGATTCCGCATCCATCCTCACTTCTACAACTGTACCGGAGTGAATGGCTTCGAACTGGGAACTCCCCGACCGTACATCGGCGCTTACTTCCTTACGGTTGGAATCACTCTCATGGTGAGCTCTGTGGCACTCGGCTCTTTTAATGGAACATTCAGGTCATCTACATGCCGTGTCTGTATGTGATATTGAGAAGTGATTTGATGAAGTCCTCCTGCTACAAAATCATGGTTTGTTTGGGAGTTCTCGACATCTGCTGCGTCGTGACCAACTCGATCGTGACAGGATATCTCGGAATCGTTGGCGCCACGTTCTGCTCGTACCCCACTTTCATCTTCTTCTTGGGCTCTCTTGGCTGTGGTATGCGCCTTATTCTTCTCTGGATGTTTAATTTGGATGACAGGTTGTTGGATGGGCTCTTGTGCAACTTGCATTCTTCTCGGTATCAATCGGTGCTGCGATGTCAATCAGCACTTGAGAATCCGCGCCATTTTTATCGGTCGTAAGATGTACTTCACAATGGCTCTCCCTGTCATTTATACAATCTATTCGGTCTTTTTCACAAAACCGATTCTCTTCAACTCCAACTACATGAGCTGGTTCTTCAATCCGTTTATCCCAGGCCATGAGGTTCAGTGAAACCACCCGAGCAAATCCGTGCATTCAAATGCTTTAGGCGGGTGACTACATAAATATCGCCCACACTGCCAACAATTGCATCGTTTCGGGAGCCACCACCGTCATTTACGGTTATCTCTGTGTCCTTCTCTTTGCTAAAAGCCGTCATTTTCGTTCGGAATCTTTATCCAAAACTCAAACTCAGGTATGAATCTTGCCTCCTTTTCCATCTTCCTTCTTCCTCAGATCTTCTTCCAATCGGTCCTCATCTGCTCGTTCAATGCCGTCGCCGCCTACATTTACGTCTACATGCAGTTCTTTTATTCGCCCCCAACCGTCGTTCTCATCGGCCAACTTGCGTGGCAGTGTGCTCACGGTGAGCAAGAAAACAGACGTGTTGCTTGGGAACACACTACACTTATTCATGTTCTCATTCTGCTTGAATTTGTCATCATTTTTGATTTGCAGTCGCGCACGAATCCAATTTCGAATTAGTTTACACAAATCACAGAAACGGAAGGAGGTACTAAGAAACCAAAGTTATTTCAGGATCGGTTTGCATCGTCTACATCACCATGAACAGAACTGTCCGTCGTGGAGTCATCGACCTCATCGTGCCACGTGTCATCCGTGACAAAGCCCGCATCGGAACCAACCGGACCACCGCCATCAGCCGCCCGATCCTCAGCGTCGTCGGCCCGGACGCAAAACTGACGACTCGCACGCAAGGGACCAGCTCCGGAACCGTGTTCTAACTCCCTCTATTCTTCCCTCCTGCTCGACTTTCTAATCCGTTTTTCATTACATTTCCGTCTCTCTTTCATTATTACTCGATGAATAATAAACGTACCCGATCAAAGTCCAAGTCGCGCCAGTCCCTCGCCACTCGTCAATCGTCATCGTCGTGCTCCGCCAACTGGGCACCCTCGTGCTCACCGCGACGGGCTCCGCGGGCTCTGCTCCGCCTTCATTGCCACGACGACGACGACGACGCCACTTTTGAGAGCCGTCTCCTTTTGTTTTCTGCGCGCTATACTAGGTTCGGCCGGACACGCAGCTCACAGCCTGCTGCCATCGACTTTTTGAGAGGGGAAACGTGTGTTTCACATTCGTTTCCTACACTTTTTCGTGCATTTCGCAAGGAACCAAACAGCCGAAACGGACGCAGACACCGGAAAAAACTATTGCTCGTAGTCTGTTCTTCACTTTGGCTCAACGACTCTCGGTGTTTGGTGCTTGCTCACTCCTTTTGCCCTAATTTTCATATGCTTGTCATCCCTCTGGCTGCCGCCAAATGCATCTCGATAAATCTCCTCCCTTTTCTCATTTATCTTTCATCCGCAGCGCTCTTTTCTGCTACGCCGCTCAAAAAACGTGTTTCTGATTTTAGCTTGTTGTCTATTTTCCCCTTTCCAGCTCGTTTTCTTCTCATCGTCATCGAAATGTCGCACGAACAAAAGCACAGATACAAACTCTACTACGTCAATGCGCGCGGACGTGCGGAGCCAATTAGACTCGTCTTCCAGTAGGTTCACTAACGCGTTTATCCATTTTGAGTGACCTATTCAGTTTCCTCGGAGTGGACTTTGAGGATTATCGCATGGAGATGGCCGACTTCACCGGAGCCATGAAAGACAGTGAGTGAACAAGAGAAACGCAGACACAGTACGGACCGATTCAGAGGCTCCAATGAAGCAGATCCCTTTCCTGGAGATCGACGGAGGCAAGACGACTCTCGCGCAGACGGTCTCCATCTGCCGCTACTTGGCCAAGTCCATTCAGCCGGAGAGATGGTTCGGTGGAGCCACAAAGACGGATTCCGCCAAGGTGGACATGATGGCTGACGGATTCGCCGATCTGTTCAACATGGCCGCCATGGCCAAGTATGCGGACGAGAAAATCAAGGTTCGTGACAAACAAGACCACGATGGGAAGTGAACGAACAACTTGCAGGAAGTGTTAATGGAAAACTACAAAAAGACAATCGGGCCAAAACTAGAGATCATGCAAGATCTTCTGAAGAAGAGTAAGGGCGACTACTTCGTCGGAAAGTCCATCCATTGGTGCGACGTCTACATCCTCGGGATCCTTCAGTCGCTCGACGAGGTGACAATAAACCGCGTTCCCTAGGGTAAACAAGTAATCTAATTGAAGGCTGAGGAGGGAATCTACGACGACTTGCCGCAGATCCGCGAGTATTACTTGCGAATGCGCAACTTGCCGGAGCTGAAAGAGTACATTTCGGCGAACTGGCCAGCTACAAAGTACACCGAATAAGCGATCACATTGATACTTTCACTCTTATTTGTCACAATGAACTATATTATTTGGGAATCTGGTTGATAACTGTTTATTGGTTTCAAAGAATTTAGGCTTGAACATGACGGTTGGCAAGGACCTGACGGTGGACAGCCACACGCTTCTTGGCAAGAACGGCACGGGAACGAGCGACCTTGCGACGGGAATATCCGGAAACGTGGTTGGCGGCAGCGGCAGCTCCGTATCCTCCGGCTCCAGCTGGTGGGTGGCTGGCACCGGCACGTCCTGGGCATGGGCAGTAAGCGGCGTCGGTTCCTGGCTGTCCATCGTTTCCTGGTGCTCCTGGCTGTCCGTCTGGTCCAGCTTGTCCTGGGGCTCCTGGACGTCCAGATGGTCCTGGTGGTCCTGGTGGGCCGACTCCGTATCCTCCTCCTGGAGCTCCGTTGTTTCCTGGTGGTCCTTGTGGTCCTGGTGGTCCTGGTGGTCCTGGGATCGGGGATCCTCCCTGAGCATTCTTTCCTGGGGCTCCAGGGGCTCCTGGAGCTCCTGCCTGTCCTGGTTCTCCGTTGTCTCCTGGTGCTCCTGGGGCTCCTGGTGCGCCGACACCTCCTCCGAAAGATGGGGCTCCTGGCTGTCCATCGTTTCCTGGTCTACCAGCTTGTCCAGCTGGTCCTGGTGGTCCTGGTGGTCCGGCTGGGCACACCTTGCATCCTCCTGGTCCCGATTCGGAAGGAGCAGATGCTCCGCTTCCTCCTGCAGCTCCTGGCTGTCCTGGTGCTCCTGGAAGTCCGTCAAGTCCGACCTGTCCTGGTGGTCCACGTGGTCCTGGTGGGCACGTGTTTGAGTTTGGAGAGCACTGGCATCCGCCAGCGGCAGCTCCGCCACCATAACCTCCTCCGACTCCTCCGACTCCTCCGCCGAATCCGTGTCCTCCTCCGTATCCACCTCCAACTCCGGCTCCACTTCCGTATCCGCCCCCATTTCCTCCGTATCCTCCTCCGACGGCACCTCCTCCGTACTGAGCGTATCCTCTCTTTTGACGAGCGAACAAGAATGGATTCTCAGCAGACTTTGGCGCGATGACCTCATTCAGAGCCTCCCATGCGACATTGGATTTCACCTGGAGATTATACTAGCTTGTTATTGTTATTCGCATCTATCTGCTTACCTTGAATGCGTCCATATCAGTCATGATATCATCGTACAACGAGTTGACGTCATTGAGGACTTGGAACGAAACGAAGATGCAGGCGAGAACGGTCACTCCGGAGAGCACCGCCGCCCCAGTGGCAAACGTGATTGAAGCAGACATCGCTGTCGACTGAAGGACTGACCTCAACACTCTTTTTATATGCCGAAATCGGGGCGTACCGAAGGACGTGCCTCTTCTCTTTACCTGACCGAAAACTGAATTCTGCGTCTCCTGACCGAACCGGTTGCTTCATTTTCCGTTACGTTTTTCCCGAACGGCCTTGCCGTCTTCGTCCAATCAAAACATCTTGTTTCTCTGCGCTTCCAACTCGCCCGGAATGTCTCTTCATTCGAGAGTCAGTTGATCGCCGAAATGGTTTGGCGGTTAGCAGGAAGTTTGGACACAGGACACAGATAAAACGGAGAGGAGACTAGCAGAAACGGAATCGAAAAACATTTGCGGACTGGCGGAGAAGAGAGAAGAATTCTTCATTTGGAAGTTGTTGACAAACGATTCGAAACCTTTATACAAAAACAAATACCTCGTAGTATGAAAAAGAAAAACAATGAGATTTCTAAAAGGTTATCCGAAATTGAGACCTCCTCCGCCGTTTGCACCGCCTAAGAATTGACCGAAAAGCTTGAAAAGGTCGTTTCCTGGATTGAGTGGAACTCCCGGGATTATATTGGCTGAAAAGCATGAGATTAATTCAGAATTCATTAAGAATAACCAACGTTCTGGAGCAGCAGTGGTGGTTGGAGGAGGCGGAAGAGCCACGCACTTTCCGTTCTTCGCTCCGAATCCACATCGGCACATGCAGCGACCTCTCCAGCAGCCGGAGTTCTGGGGGCATTGCTTCTGAATGAAACAAAGCGAGCCAAGGGGAACACTCTGAAACGGTAGAGTTATTCGAAAAAAAAAAGTGGTTGTGTACCTTCATACAGCTGGTGTCTCTTGACAGATTTTCACTCTCACAGTCTCGCGAGCACGTCTGAGACGGATTCTTCAACGGATGAGTGAGTGCGTCAACCGCCGGATGGAAGTTCTGTTGGCATTGGCACTGTCCTTTCACGCATTCCATTCCCTCTCCTCCTCCGCACTGAGCATTCGAAGTGCATACCGAATTGAGCTGTCCACGTGGAATACACTGATTGTTCGCGTACAGAGCGTTTGGAGCCATCGCGTTGCACGGGCGACGACAGCAGACGGCTTGCGAGAAACTTCCGTCTGCAGAAAGTATTTGATATAATCATTTCCTTCAACTATACACAAACCAGAGAGTAAATGACAGAAATGAGAGTCCGATGGGCACTTGAGAGCCGTGGCTGCGTCTGGATCACAGGAGTACTTCACATCTACGTGGCTTGCGAGTGGGCACACAACTGGGCAACAGTGACCTGAAAAAAGCTCTTTGAGATGACAATTTGGATGAAGAAATACTAACCGACTTGACTGTCAGCTGCAGTCACACATATCTGGCCGGATGGGCAATTGTCCTGATCCGGTGGGAGATTGAAGGCGAGCGAAGGCTCAGTCCGACGGACACAGCTCTGTCCCGGAAGACCGCCGAGGGGACAGTTGGCAGCAGCCACGCAGCGAGTACCCTGAGAGAAATGGGTTAGGAATAATGGTTTCGAAGGAACTCATCCACCTGCTGGATTGTGCCGGAAATGCAGACACATTGCGAGTTCAAGCATGCAGAAAACGGAGAAGTGCAATCGTAATGCCGAGAGCACCGATCTCCGACTCGAGATGTCGTCACGCATTCTCCGTTCGATATCCGCGTCGTTCCTCTCTGAACGCACTGGCATTCTCCGTTTCGGCAGAACAATGGCTCACGGCACTTAGTCGAGCACTGAGCTCCCACTTTTGCAGGTACTGAAATACTTCAAGTTGTTCAAAAGAATGGGTAAAATGTGAAACTAACGCGGTGCGCATTTCAGATGACGTCCTTTCTCATCGTGAGTTTCTAAGTAATGTGGATGGCATCTGAACTGATACTTTGAAACGTTACTTATCAGAACTGTTGTTACCTGCACTTCCCTCGCAGACAAATGGAACCTTTATTATCGCAGTCGTTGTTCACATCGCACACTTCTCCGAGAGCGGATTTACCTGCAATATGATCACGAACACATTTCCAAACAAGTTTTCCCAATTACCAACACACGGAGTAAACAGTTGGCAGTAGACAATATCAGCCAGTTGAAGTAATAAACAAAACTGAAGAAGGAGAGTTCGAATTGGTAACATATTTTGCCGTCGTCCGGCTTCTCTGCGCAAACTTGGCTGTCTCTATGAAGATTGGCCTACATTAGGAAGTGGAGAAAGCGGGTCGGAGGGAGAAGCGCAGGTTCATCCATTCAGGGAAGAAATATCGATCGATGCGAGGAGACGGGGAGATCAGCGAGATATTGTAACACTTGAAACAAGATCGGCGTAATGGATGAATCATTCGATGGGTGACGTCATCTGCAGACTGAAACAGTTCTTGAAAGTGTAGCTTTAGTAAGACGTGTTCATCTGAAGTTCATGATTCCTGTGGAGTTCATAGATTACCTAAACATACATTTTTTCATGAAAAGTCTTCTGACTTTTAGTACTATAAGAAAAACTACAAGATACAATAAGTGTCGTCATAATGTTTTGAAAAGCACTAAACTAAGGTAATGCCTCGCTCCCCCCAGCTATTTGTTTGTATTGTGTGACTCAAAGTGCGCCTGATGTCGACCATAACTTCACACCCTTCGAAAGGCGTGAAAAGTCACAGTTTTTCTGTTGCAGGTGTCATGATGACCCAGTTCCTGATGTGCTTCTCCTCTCTCGTAAAAGACAAGATCAAAAAATGCGAGAGGGGTTGCTCGTTTGGAGACATCATCATCATGCAACCACAGTAAGAGAAAACCTATAAAAAATTTAATGTCTCCACCGATAGTGCGGCCCATAATTACTCGGAGACTGTGCCAGCAGCGGCAGCCATCCATTATCATTCTTTCCATTTTTATACTCACCTACCGAATTCCGGCTTTTTCGTTACCGATATTTGAACCCGAAAAATACCATGCAAGTTCAGAAATGGGGCAAACATGTAGGTTACTGTTGCCAGAAGTCGCCACGTCATTTCGTTTCAGATTCATTACTTCTGTACCATAACCCTCTATGTGATATTCATTCTGTGCGTTTTCATGAATTTCTATGTGCTTCTTAGTCGAGAAGACACCATCTACTATCTTAGAATTTATCATCTGGTATGTCTGCAAGTAATCTACCGTAACCTGAATCAGCCCTCAATCAGATCGTCGCTATTCTTATGCTTTGTTGCGGAGTCATTCAGATCGAATTCCTATTCCGAACGCGGAAACTTCCGAAACTCGACGAACCGCACGTGATCCCGGACCCCGCACTCATCGGAGCGGTCGCTCTGACTCTCGGCATCATGCTCGGCTATCTCTACTTCATCGTGTTCGACTACGCCTTTCAGAGCTGCGACAAACTCGTCGACGCTCTTTATCCATCCGAACTGTACATTGAATCCATCTACGATATTCTGATGGCTTCGTTCTCCGGTTTATCTCTCGTTTACATCCTTCATCGACGATATTACGGAGCGATCAGTTCGAATTTGGATAAAGTCGGAAGGCTTTTCATAAACATCACTTTCACTGTCGTTTGGATGAAAGTAGTCATTTACAAAGGATACCTCAGCCATCAAGTATTCAAAACCCTTTTCTGAAATCATTCTTCTCTCGTTTCTGCAGGAATTGTGCCAACGAAAAGAGTTGGAAGGCTACTGGTGTCCCGTGATCAAGAGGCATTACGAGTGCAGTCCCGCCACAGAACTGCACGGAACTCAGAAGATGTGGTATTACATCAACAAGGGACTCTTGTCCTCCTCGATCATTTCGTGTGCTTCTGAATTCTTCCCCATTCTTCTGGTAACTCATTGGTTGGCTTGTGGAGGAGCTGAAGAACGTGCAGAAAACATAGAAAAACGGATGAAAGTATGTTTTTGATTCTTGATTTTCTGGTCATTTGAAGAGGTTCAGAGGAAAGAAGGAGTTCGTGGAATGCTCCGTGAGTTCATGAAGGACGTCTCGCGAGTCTACGTGGAACATCCCGCACTCGAAAATAAGCAATTACATATCAGCAAAGTGCTCGTCGCTTTCTTCCTTCTTATCACCCCACTCGTCATGGTACTGTCCACTCTCAAATGGCTTTTCTATTTTTACTACACTATAGGTAATTACCCCAAAACGGGAAGCAATGATCGAGATTATTTAGATTTCGATCACCTGGTCGAGGAGCATTATATGACCAACGATTACATTAATTTGGCCGCCAACATTCTGCAAGTTTTCTTTTTCGCCGCTGTAAGTGCAAAAATGTACGGTCAAAGTGATCGCAGGGCCATAAGAGGGGTTGGAACCGAAGTCCCGAAAGAAAACACACACACACACACACTTGGGCAGCCCTGCCGATCCGGACCGGACGGAGGAAGCTGGATTGCACGGCGCTTATAAATGTTAGCTTTTCGAGCAGCCGACGTCTCCCGACTTCCGCACTCCACTATGCTATGAACGGCCTTCCGTGTACTTTGCTCGGACAATACCTCTTTTCAGTTGTACGCGTTCTCCTTGACAGTGCCCAACGAACGGCTGGATGCCCACCACAAAGCGCATGCTCGAGGGGACATCACCATTCTGTTCGGATGTTGTTTCGTTCTTCTCATTAAGCTAGTGAGTGCCAAACACCTCAAACGTTTTTGATGGACAGACCTCTCCGTTATCTTTTTTGTGCCTGCGGGTTTATAGGTGTGATTTTTTGGATTCTGTTGACAATTCGATCTTTGTAAATGGGTGTATACCCGGACTTTAATGGCTACGTGATTCGTTTGATAACGTCGGTCTTTTGCTCCGAACTTTAAACTGGAATTCGTTGTAGATCTTGCAATCCATCGAAATTGAATATCAGAGGGTCGACGGATTCATCATTCTTTCGGATGCAATCATTCAAAATGCGAATCTTGTGATGCTTCAAGTGAGGAATGGGAAATGATGAATAGAGGGGAAACCATGCAAGTTCAGCTAACCCAATGGCTGCAATACTTCGCCGTCCGACGTCTTCTGGCTCTTTCGGATGAAGACTGCAAAGCGACGAAACGGTTCCTGCCGCTGGCCTGCTTCGGAGGCCTTCTGCTCGCTTGGATCCACTTCGGCGTCACTTTCTTTGAGACTTCACTGATCAAGTACCAGTTGACTGACGAAACGTTCCAGTATGTCACGAGCTCTCGCGGTCATTTGACGCCCTTTCATTTTATTCAGATTCTCGAGCACAACACTCATCTGCATGATCTTCACTCAGACTCTCTTCCCTGCAGACTACCTCTTTGCTTTCACCGTCTCCGGATGCTATCTGGAATTTCTGCAGAGATACCTCAATATGGGATATTTCCAACTTGGAGAACCGAGGATACACACGAGCTCTCACGGAGGACACGGTCATGGACACGGCCACGGATCCCAGGGCCACTCGGATCAGGAAGAAGTGAGTGAAGGGAGAAGGCAAACAAAGATCTATGCGTCATTTTCAGCAAGACAGCCACAGAGACAAAATCGCGTCAATGCTCTATGCAGCCAGCGTACTTCATAGAAAACGATTTGAAGAGAACAGAGTGAGAATGCACGTCTTGGGTCTTAATTCAATCGATTCTTCCAGAACTCTTCTTCGTCGGACTCATCAACACGAAGTTCAGTATCGGTGAAAGAGGAATAATCGAATGAAAATCGATCTCATGTACAAAAATAATATGTTTGTAAACTTTAATGCTTTCCCCATAAATTATAAATGTTGTAACCTGACCTTTCTCGGATTTCCCATTGTTTTCAATGCGGTCAATAGTAAATGAGTTTCACTCCGAGAACAAAATGTTCTTTTTTCTCCTTTTTTTGTATTTTCCATTTACTTCATCACAGGTAAACAACCTCATCTAAAATGTGAATTGTCCCAATCATTCGCAGACGGACACTCCGTACGATTGTGGAGCCCATGGCTATTGCTATCCGGCGAACCGTACTTCTGCCACCACGTGCTCCGGATGCACTTGCTCCGATGAATCCACTCAGACTTCCGACACAACTTGCGAGGGCCCAACAAGTTGCTCGCCGAGCCCATGCACAATTGCTAATCAGCAATGCAATATGGTCGACGACATTCCAACATGTACATGTGCTGCCGGGTACACGGGAACTGATTGCACCATGCGTGAGTGTGGCAAGTGAGGCGAGAGAAGAGGCAAGCAAACAAGATTGCAGTGATGAGTGATCCTTGTTCCCCTCAGCCGTGCTTGCAGAACGGAGTATGCTCATCTTCCGGGACCACCTACACGTGCGCCTGTTCTTCTGGATACTACGGCGAACAATGCCAATGTACACACAAAGCTAGACCATTTCAATTTCAATCGTTCAGATTCTGGAGATCCGTGCTCTGGCTACTGCTCCAACGGCGGCACCTGCACTCTGATTTTCAGCGAAACAACTCCGTACTGTCAATGTCCTTTCGAGTATTATGGAGCCACGTGCCAGACGGCGAGAAGCATTCAGACCACCTACGTCGGCTGCTTCGATGACTCTTCGGCTTCCTTCTCTGATTATTACGTTTACTCGAGTACGATCACCACGGGAACAGACTGCATCGATGCATTAGTTGCCTATCGGAAGGCTAACCCAACTTCAACTTATGATTATTCGAGTGAGAATCACCCCCTATGTCACTTCCAATTGTGATTGCAGCTATGAGTGGAACCGAAGGAGAGTGTCTGTTCTCCACATCCAATACACTGACGGACACGCCGAATACCGGACTGCGTGAGTTTCCTTCTTTCCTCAAATTTTCAAAGTGTCTCTGTCAGTTGCCGCCCTTCTGGCTGCTCTCCTCAACACGTGCGCCTATGCCTCTATGAGCTCCGGGGCGGCTTCCGTGTACTCTCTGAATGACCTCTGCACTTCTGGACCTTGTGGGGACGCCGCTGGAGATGGAAAGTGCATTCAGACTTCTGCGACTGCTTATTCTTGTCTCTGTAACCCCTTGAAAACGGGCTCTTCCTGCCAATCGGATGCCACTCTCACTCCCTGCGATTCGGTTGATTGTGGAGTAGGAACATGCGGAGTGACTGATGATCAGATCGGTTATTATTGTCTGTGTACCAGCACGAACCAAACGGTTGCTTGTGGTAACTGCTAACGCGAGTTTTAAAATCGACATTGATGTTACAGTCGGTGATCCTTGTGCGTCGAAACCTTGCCTTTACGGAGGAACTTGCACCGACTTGGGAAACGGATCGTTCACTTGCGCCTGTCTGAATCTGTACATGAACACTACTTGTGAAAGTGCGTTTCTCAGGCACTCGCCAGCAATCTATTCAACATTTCAGCTTTCAACCCATGTTACATAAACAAATGTGAAAATGGAGGAACGTGCATTCCGGACTACGACCTGCTCGACAGTACTTTCACTTGTCAGTGTACTTCTGATTGGAAAGGAACACTCTGTGAAGAGGGTAAAGTTTTTTGTATGTGCTCACTTATAATAGTTTACAGAAAGGTTGTACTGTGACGAGGCGCCGTGCCAGAACGATGGAGAATGTGAAGACATAATCGGCCCACCGAACAGTTATAACTGTACTTGTCCTGATCAGTGGACAGGCATCAACTGCACCACAGGTGACTAATTCAATCTTATTCGTTTCTGCACAAGAAGGTTCAGATGTCGACGAATGCGCCGAAGATTCGACTCTGTGCAAGACGAAAGATTCGGGTGCCACGTGTGTCAATACAAATGGAAGTTATTACTGCGTTTGCAGTGAGGATATGTTTGGCAGCTCGTGTCTATTCAGTAAGACTGAAGCCTAAACGTTGTCGGGAATGTGTATTGTAGATAAAATAATATATGAGATTCTGAATGCGACATATGGTGACATTCCCGCAGATCAGTTAGATGAGGTACGCTCCCAGAATAGTTCATTCAAATGGGTAATGTTTGAGATGGCAACTGAACTTACAAACGATCCCACTCTCGTGCGTGACATCATTCCTTTTCTGATTGGCGGATACAGTCTGGAAGAAAGAACCAGTCTCTCGTGGACGGCGGCCGACATGTTTCTCTGGGTGGCGTACGAGCAGCAATTGATAGATTTGAAGTGAGCTCTCGTGGTCAACACTACACTGATCTTCTTTTCAGTTCGAACTTTGTGCAATGGAATGATAAAGTGCTCGGAAACTGTTTCACATTCAATCATATGAACTCTTCATTTATATACACAGCAAGAGCGCCGGGATATCAGGGAGGATTGGAAATGCAAATGAATGTGAAGCAGGACGAGTACCTGCCGTGGACGGAAACTGCCGCGGTCATGGTGTTCACGTCGACAAAGAAAGAAGTCGTGACTTCAGAATCCGTCAGAATCAACACTGCTCCTCACTATGAATCTAGAATTGCAATTGACAGAGTATTGAGAAACAAGGTAATTGTTCTCTTATTAGTTCTTCATGATTTCAGAAGGATTACTATCGCCTTGGAGGAAAGTACGGCAAATGTGTAAACTCGATCAGTGAAGTCGGATCCTATTATTATGAAGGAGATTACACGACGGATGTAAGTTACTATGAATTGAGCATATATACATTCATTTTGTTGCTAGGGATGTCTCCGATCTTGCTATCAAGACGTGGTCGAGGAGACTTGCGAATGCATGGATCCGAGATACCCGATGCCGTCCGATGCCGTTTCGTGCAACATTTCTCAAAGTTTTTTCCTTTTATTTTCTCACGGAACAAAATGTTTCCTTTAGAAACCTGCATAGATGACCTAGTCGACTCGAAAGGCGATCCTTCCACGTGGCCGCAATGCAGTTGCCCTCTTCCCTGTTCTCAAACGGTTTATACTTCAAAACTGACGAGAGCTCCCTACGTAGCACAGGTCTGTCATTCTAGATAAGGTCTCAGGTATAAGACGACTTTCAGATAACAGAATGTGAGCAAAAAAACGCTAACAAGACGGCATGCTACGAAAAGTACTTTGACTCTGTTGCTCTGCGGATCGCCCTTCCGAAGCTTGACTACATGATATATCAAGAAGCGCCGACAATGGATGTGAGTCAACATTTGAATGAAAAGACCAATCGGATCACTTTAGCTCACCAAGTTCATGTCGTATCTCGGTGGAATCCTCAGTATACTCATCGGCGTTTCGATTGTTTCGTTCATCGAACTCTTCTTCCTTCTGTGCCAACTCATCGTCATTCTTCTCTTTAACAAGCGCATTTGATAAATGAATAAGTATATTTATTGTCTCGCCGGAATGTTTGATTTTTTGTTGTTGTTGTTCAAAAGTATTTACAAAAACCAACAGTGAACAAGATTGACTACATGTAACACAAAGCCAGAATTAATGAAGCAATGATTCCGAATGAGATTATGCACACGATGGTCCAGAGCAACTGAGCAAATCCAGCACAGCAAATCCTCGAACACCAACTCTTTCGGCGATGGTCACTGCCCGACGATTTCATTTTCCGTCGCATTTCCGGATACTGAAGGGCCGGATGGCCAGGAATCATCACCATACTCGGCTGATCGAAGTGACTCATTCCCATCTTGGAAGCAGCGTACGGAAGAAAAACGGGCTGTGGAGGTGGCGGAGCAGGCATGTAGTAGAGGGGCATCGCGTACTCTCCGATCCTACTGTCACACCGACTGTCGATCATTGACATGCGCTCTCCGGGCTGTGGAGGCATTCCGTAGACGATCATGGGCGCAGGGGTGACAAACGATGCGGATCGAGAAATGGGATGTCTGCAACCAACTCACAAGTAAGATTAACTTCCTGAAATGATTACCTTTGCATATGAATGTTCTGTTGGTACTCATGCTGTTGTTGTGGCCAATCCTGAGGAGTTGTGAAGTCGGTTGTGGTCTATAAACTCAACAAAACTGTCTTTGAGGAAAAAATTAGTCGGAAGATAGGCAGCCCCTTACCACAACTGGTAAATTCTCGGGTTTAGGAACAGTTTCGTTGAATATTTTGTTGAATTCAGCATACGAATAAGTGGATGCCATATCAGCGGCAAAAACGACAATCAATAGGGAGGACTGAAGAAGAGCGGGAGCTTAGACCAACAATGGGAACTGTCATCGGCGGAGGGAGACAGTGGCGTGAGGAAGGACGAAGCAAACAACACTGAACCCGAATGCACACCTCATTGCCTTTTATCACATCCACTTATGTACTATTAGAGGGGATGGGCGGCCCATAAACACTTGGTGGTCTTGCAGTTTGCCACGCTACTTCGGGCAATGATGATGCATACCTCAAAATTTCTCCGCACTTCTGTCAGATTCCGCCTCAGTTTCACATCCACAACGACCGGTTTCGAGCAGCTCTGCTTCTCCATCTCACTTTTCTCTTCTCTTTCTTTTGCTGCATTTTCAGAAGCCACTGAAACGTTCTTGTTTCGTTGGTGTCATGGGAGACGGAACAAACCTTTTTGTGCAAGTCTCTCGCTCAGTTTCAGCGCCTGTGCCTTCACGGACCCTCTTTTCAGGGACTTGTAAGTACCGCCCGTGGTGCCAATGCACATATCATCTTGCGTTTTCAGCACTCTTTCAGCACCTTCCGGTTGCGAAGAAGCGCCTTCTGAAAAGTGTCAGTTCACAGAATCATTGCATTTCAATCGGACTCACCAGCTTTGGCAAACTCTTCCTCATCAATCTCCGCCAACGTCGACAGTTCGATCGTCCGACTCCTTCCGTTGGCGAAATAGCGTCTCCTCTTGCTCTTCGAGCCATTTTCTTTGGGAACGGCTGCTAAGGGAGCGACGGTGCCGCCCGTAACAGTACCAGACATGATGTTCTGTCGAAAAAACGGCGAAATGTATGTGGGTCGGTCTCAGAGGCGGCGAAAGAGACGCGGATTAATGTAAACACGCGCGGAAAACATGATCAAAAACTTGAGAGTCTAAAGAGGCGCTCTCGCGGATGGCGGCGCGGCGGCAACTCATCAACGGAGGTCATCTTAAGAGGGTGGCTCCGCCGACGAATTATGCGACGGACGGACCGGATGCACGGACTGGAGGACGGCAGAAAAGATGACAAGTTGCAGGGGCACTCGAGCAAAAAGAGCGGAAGATTCGTAGAATAACGGGAAGATCGGGATCTGTTTCACTCCAGACAGGTTGTAATAATCCATGAGAATGACACGCGTGGGGTGCAATACAACTTTTTTTCAGATATCAAAAAGTGTTCATGCTCTCAACTAGTCCCATCTAATTAATCACTGATCAGAACACCGAACACCGCCTACAGTATCCCCCGCCCCTTCTTCTCTGTCACCCTCTCCGATTCGTCCCGACCAACACTTTTTTCTGCATGAATTGCAGTTTACGGGGTCAATAGCATCAATTCCACTAGATTTGAGACTTTGAACAGTTTACCGAAATCTTTGTAATCCGATGCACGTACTTGAGGAAGAGAGTACACAGAAACGGCCAAAAAACAGAAATGTGTTCACGAATTTGCAAGCGAAAGGAAACAAATGTCTGCTTAGAAGATTCGCATTTCAGGGGAAACGTTTTATTACAGTAATGGGACGAAATGAGAAAGCGACACCAATTATCATTCACGTGGCATTTACGGTAACAGTGGTCATTTTGGAAAAGAACAAAGAACATTCGTTCAGAAGTTTCGTGGATATAGTTGAAACGAATAGAGAAGATTCACATAGACAAGAAAAGGTCACAAGGATCGAAAAGATGCCGAATTCGGCGGCGGCGGCGGAAAGTGTTCGAAATTTCGAGACACTTTCCGGCGGCGAGTTCGCGGATATAAAATGACATTTCGAAGAAGGAGGGGATCGGATAAAAAAGTGGTGTCGGGGCGGCGGTCAGTCGGAGGACGGCCGGCGTGTTTTGTGTGTGCTCCCTCAACTCTCCGGGAAAAACGAGAAAAGAGGAGGCACCACCCGAAATAATTGAGCACAATTAAGTGTTTGCGGACGAGAACGAGACGGTTGTTGCTGCCGCCGCGAAGGTGTGAGGCACAAAAAACGAGGTATCATCCGCCGGCCGCCGACCCGATATTTCATTCGCCGCAGATTAACAAAACTCGCGCCGTATCAGTGGCCGGTGAGCACTTTCTCAAATGATTTATGGTGCGATTTGGAAAGATTGGCAAGAATTGGAAGGGAACGTAGATGGCGGGGATTCACTCTTTCTCCAGAATGTTCATCAGTCTTCCCATTGACTTCGCCTTCTCTCTTTCTACTTGTCTCGCGGTTTCTGCCAAGCTCTCCTCTATTTTTCGTTTGTCGCCGAGCAAACGAGGATTGTAGGACCACGTAGTGTTTCTGGAAAAGTTCACGTGAAGTGTCTCTGCTCAATCTCAGAGGCTCACCCTGGGAAGCATCTTCCGATCACAATTGGTCCCGCGAGAGGGTTGTACCATTCATTATAATTCATTGGAATCGGTCTGAGATTGTCTTCAGAACTATTCATTGCCATTCTTCACCAACTCACTCGAGAACTCCGATTGGTGGCTCTTTCAGATGCGAACTCTTCCACCCGTGCAACATAAAGTCTCTTGTGGGACTCCACAGTCCACTGGTAAGCCAATCATCTCTCGACCATCCATATCCTTTTTTCATTATTCGGATGTTGCCAAAGTCGGTTCGAGATCCAAAAACCCCTCGAATGCATGCCACGTATGCACCCACATCATGTGTATTCACTGCCTTGTAGTACACTTCTCTGCAGACGTCCACCGAAATCGATCCCGGAAATATTTTATCGGCAAGGAATATCTGAAATCAACAGATTCACAAAACCAAAAGACTGTGCGCTCACGTGAATTGCTCCGTTATCGGATCCGTGGGCTCCTTTGGGCAGTTTCTCTTCGAAATCAGCAAATTCTGAAAAAGATGGAAGCGTCAGAAGAGATTTCTCTCTTACCAGTTAGGAATTGAATCGAAAAGGCCGTGTTCCTTGCAATATACGAACCCGCCATAACTTCCCAATCAAAGAATCGATCGTAGAAAATCAAATCAAACTGAGGATCCATAAACTCTTCGATCCTTCTGAAAACGCCGAATGATCTTGACTATGATCTGGTTGAAGAACCGTTTCGGATTCACAACTCCATGATCTGCATCTATAAAAAGTACAGCGTCGAAGCGGGGCAGAATCTTTGCGACAACGCAGTGACGACGGAAAAACTTCTGGAAATGAACAAGTGAGGAAATGAGACGGACACTGAAACGTACATCTCGCTGCGGGCAATCATAATCCGAGTCATCAACTAGGAGAAATGAGTAGTTCTGAGCGCGTGCATAGCATTCGACACTCTCTGAAATAAGCCTTCTGCGTCTCTCATCTGTAAAGTGCTCTTACTGATTCCCACTTCGTAATCTTTCGGGTCAGTTCTATTTGTAAGAACCACAATGATTCCAATATTTGGGTGAACAGAAGAGTTCTAAAATCGCAGAGTTCTGCATCACTAAATTTAGGCTCATCCCTACGCTTTTGTAATAAGTAGAGTAGCTCAAAGCGAATAAGCAGACGGCTCCAAATATACAAAGGAATCCCCAGAAAAACGAGGTTTTTGGACGCATTCTGTGCTCGATAACAACTATTGAAGATCGCCATTAAAGTAGACTGTTTTTTCACCTGCTTTCACAATGGGACACTTGGCTTAGACAAACAGTCTACGATTAAAGATAGAGAACAAAATGTAGCCACGCATAGAACGGATTGTGACAATATGTTCTGTGAATGGAGGGGCACGTGCTAAAACGGAATTGGTTTTTTGAGCTTTTCGGTTACATACTATAGTTTTGCAATTTAATTAGAGAGTTATAACAACGTTAACTTCACGCTTCGGAAGACCTTTATCAATCAGTTTAAATTAACGAAAATGAGATCTCTGTAGTTATTAAATCATCACATACGGTATCCAAGAATAACAAAGTCATAATAGTACATTCGTAATATTGCTCTCCGGATTGCCACGTCCTCTCGCAACAGCTTCTCGTACTTCATCCTCAGCTCCGATCCGGCAGTTGAATGATGTGACTTTCCTTCTGAATAATCTTTCTTTTTGTTTTATCCAGATGATACTACTCACTTCCTAACTCTTTTCTCACTTCCTCGATTTCTTCCTCTGGCACTCCATTCTTCTGGAATACTCTAGAGAAATCGTCGATCATTCTTGTCCGTTCGTCTCCACTATTGGAGTATTTAATGAGGGTCGAGTCTTGCAAAGTGTTCTTCATGTCACAAAACCTGAAGCAATCCGATTAGACAGGGAACTATTCCGATCTATTGCGAATCGTTTGATTCTCTCTACATCGGACTACATCTTGCTGATTTTCGCCTGTCTTTTCCCATTTTGAATCGCTTCTTCGAAGACTTTTCTTTCCTTTTTCTCTACAGATCCTAATCGGAGATCTACTTCTGCGACGTTGACGCAACAAGCGTGATGTTCAAAGCACGCGAGAGACACACATAAATTCCAAACGACATACCAAGTCTGAGGAGCGAAGTGAGTGTCGGCCAGGGAATACACCGGAAACAGCATGGTCATTCTCATAAGACGACGGTATTCTTTCCGGAGGAAACATCGGATGTCCGTCCCGCATCCGTGACAGAAGTCCTTGTCAACCGATCTGATGACGATCTGGTGTTAACCCAAAGAGAAAGGGAGCTCACTGACCTCACGCATTTCTCGGTGAACCCGGAAATGAATCTATCGAACGGGTCCCGAACCACGATTATGTTCGATACGTTCTCCTTCAGCGCATGTCTCACCATCCCGAACGATTTCATCTCATTTTCTGCACAGAATCTGTAAAAAAATCTCCCATTTTCGGTTTTGAATATTCGCTTTTAATGTTCAACCGTCGTTTGTAATGCTCGGTGGCGATTGTTCGATTGGCTGCGGCGAAAGCAGCCGGATCGTCCAGATAACAGAATGTGCCAGTTGCAATTGTGGACATGACTTTGGGAATCAGACAGAGGGAGAGACTGTACTGACGGGCAATCTGAAAATGAGACAGAGTTTCAATTGAGATGCACTGCTTTACAGTGAAGTCTTGGAGGTAGTCGAAGTACGGTGGAACAATAGTTTCATTGAACGGAATGCCGTCACAGTCTGCCAATACGTCACTGCATTCCCGTGACGTCAACTTCTGCATTGATATCCTATACTGTCCTGTTAAGAAGATTACGACCATGAGCACAAGGAAAAGTAAAAGATATTGAGGGAATGCTGAAAAAAAGAAATGTGAACTACAGAGTAAGTAAAATCTCACCTTTTTCAACTCGCTCAATTCGAAATGAGTACTTTCTGTATGGTTTCACAATAGGATCAGTATGATCTTCGAAGTCTTCTTCTTTCAGTAAATGCTCGTACTCCATGTTCATCTCAAGTTTGGTTGATTGATCCCGAATCAAACGGTAGAAAAACAGAGAGGCCATCGGCACTCGGAGGACGGACAACCTTCTGTAAGCAGGAAGGCGCCTTCCGTAGGTTCCGCCTCTCGATATGAGAAGGGTGGCATTACGCGAACAGGGAAGCTGTCAATTCACATTGCCACAAAATGATGGACGTTACGTACTAGTTGCTGACGAACGGATTCAACTCGATATCTCTTAACATCTCTAATTACAGCTCTGCAATAGATTCCTAGAGTGGTCACAATTTCTGAAAAGCTTTTATCTTATTTTTGATAACATCTCGCGCCGACGCGGAAAATTTGAAGATCTAAGATCGAGTCTAGACAAAATACACGGTGTGTTTTGGCACGATTGACAAATAGTTTATTTATACCACAACAGAAATTCGAGTTCATTCTTTTCATTAATCGTCTGTCTCGAAATATGTGAAATCCTGCAAATGCTTGCTGTTGAGTTTGAAGCAAATTAAGCCTTACAATGAGGAAAACGGCAGAGATGAGAACGAGTTTCAAAATGGGCGGCATGTTAATGGGGACTGAAAACAAAGATTTAAGAACGGAAGACAATAGAATTAGCTCACAATGGACGAGAAAAGTGTCGGCGTCGGTGAGAAATTCTTGAAGAAATCCAGGGAAAAGACGGACGATCTCTCCGACTTTCGCTCCGTTTTGGGCCATAACCGGGAATATTTGAGTGCCTCCGCATTGCATTTCACAGCACAACGGACTGGAAATGAGCAATGGCTGAGGGCATCCGGCAGCGTAGAGTTTGAACTGAAAAGTACGGAATGAAATAGAAATGCATTAAGAACGACTCACGGTTCCGTCACAACACTCCTTCTGAATCATTCCGATCTGATGACCATTGAAGCGGGCGACCACGGAATCGGAGCACGAGCAGCACGTGTTGTCCCTCTGAACATTCATCAACGGAGCGCCGTAGACGTCCCTTATTTCCATCACGAATCCACGTCCATTGCCGAAGCACTGACGAGCTAAGAATCCGGAATTCTCGTTGCAATAGAGCAAAGGTCTTAGAAACATGTCATGGATCACGTATCGATTGGCCGTCTCGATGCCTGTGAACATCTCCAACGGCTCCACGCACTGAACCACAATCAGGCTGCTCGTCATTGCGATTGCGTCGAGAACAGTATGTGGGACAAGAGTCGCGAAGCCCTGAGAATGGATTTGAGAGGAGGATCGGGACAAGAAGCTTACGGTCATCAGGACAGGCATTTGTGCTATTTGGTTTGGGATGGCAATCGGAGTTCTTCTTGGACTTGGGAGAGTTCCCCTCTTGTTCCGTCCGGCGCGTTCTCTTCTCGACTCCGGCTGCTGATTCATTTGAAGTTCTGGCGAATTCTAAAAAGTAACAGAAAAAGCTACCCTTTTAGTGGTTCAGTAATCCCGTGGTTCGGTTTCCAAGAGTTCATAGTTTGAGTATTTATTGACACTCGATATCAAAAAAGAGAAAGTGATTGAGAGAAGCGAAGAATGAGAACCGATGTCCCTGAACAATTGACGGTCCTCCTTCAGAGCATTATAATTTAAGGAAAACATAGTCCGGCTGACGGGATACAACACACAAATAAATAAAGAAAACACGATTATAAACGACTTCCTATGATGCAATTCAAGCTCTCCTTCGTCGTTGGCAAATTCCCATTGCGTATCCGAGGGAACTGAAAATTACAATTTCAAATGTTGAAGACAAATTGAGCAACACCGTTTGTTTCTGCAAATGGAGCTAGGCTGAGGACAGCAGCAGGACTGCTGCACGGGCGGAGGACAGCATGTTTGGACCTGTTGGTTGCAGCACGGCATCTGTTGTGGCTGACAGCAAGAGGAGACCATCTGATTGCAGCACGCAGAAGTCTGTGGCTGGCAGCACGAAGGACTGCATCCTCCTCCGCAAGAGCTTCCACATCCACCCCCTCCGCCTCCTCCGCAAGAGCTTCCACATCCACCTCCACAGCTTCCTAATCCTCCTCCTCCTCCTCCGCCGCATCCTCCTCCACACGACCTTCCGCCGCCGCCCCCGCATCCTCCGCATCCGCCTCCGCAATTGCTCTGTCGCTGTTGACAAGGGTTGAAGCTGATCGGCATGCAGAGACCTCCCTGCTGACTGAACAATTGTCCTCCACAGCATCCAGATGGAGGCGGTCTTTGTGGAAGTGACTGGAAGGGAACGAAAGGAGCCGGACGAGGTTGGTACGGAATTGGCGGAGGGTACTGAGGTTGGTATGGGAGGGCGAGCTGGAAAGAAACGGATTCGAATTGTAAATGGGATAAAGCAAACCGCAGGTCTCTGAATGTAAGGTTGGGGCTGTGGTTGGGGAACGAAAGGTCGTGGTTGTTGGATCCTCGGAGCAGGGGATGGACGTGGGCGGTAAGGCACAGTGGCCGGGTTGACCTGCACTCGGATGGGCTGCGGACGTTGGTACGTTTTCGGTTGTGGAGCTGTATTCTCGACGTTTCTGAAAAAAATTCCAAGGATCAAATGTACTTTTCATTTAAACAAACATGTAGTTGCTCCCTCCCGTTCTCGTTGGAACCACAACTTCTGGGATTTGCTCTTTATCGATGTTACTGTAAAAAACTTTTGCATATCAGAAAACTGAATCACGTCACCAGGAATTGACCAAACGTTAATGAAAAAACGAGAGATCACAGGAACAGAGGACACAGGTTGTTTGCTCGTCACCTCACTTGGTTTTCCCTCACTTCACATGGTTATCAACTCAGTTCGCCCGCTCCCTCTCACCTAATCGACTCCCCAGAGTCCTCAGATTCATCCTCTGTGTGCTGAGTTTCGTTCTCATACTCATCCTCTTCGTCACTTTTTCTAACATATTAAACAAGTACAAGATACAATCTCTTCACTTTCAAACGTTACCCGTGCTTTTCCGTTTCAGTTTCAGAGTTCGATGATCCGTGATCTCCTCTAAAAGTGTGAGAAAAGGATGCAAATTGGCGGATAACTTTTATAATTTTCTCTATCTAATCCTTAGGTTTCTACCATGCTTCTTACCCTTTTCCAATGTCTATATCAGCAGAATTGTCACTGAATTCAAGAAGTAATAGCAGAAACTCGTAAATATCAGATCGAAAAATAAGTAAAGAGTACCTGTAGCTGGATCCACCGGAAGTTCCTGTCGCTGGTTCGTTATCTTCTTCAAGGTTACTGTAGCTGGAGCCGCCAGAAGTGGGGACCGAAGGTGCAGGACCAGGTACCGAAGGTGCAGGACCAGGTACCGACTGGGGACCTTCAACTGGACGGTTGCCTTCATGATCTTCTTCCAAGTTTCTGAACGATAATGTTCTATTTGGGCCGATCTCCGGTCCTTGGTTACCCATAGCTCGATTCTCCAGGAACAGATGGAGCTAAAGTTGGAGTTGGTTCGGGGGACGGGAGCTCTGCCACGTTGCCATCTTCATGATCTTCTTCGAGATTACTGTACGATGACTGTCCCGGATATGATGGTTTCGCATCAATGCGCTCTGCCGTTTCGATGGCAGTCGCGACTGGTTGAGGAGCAACTGCGATTCCTTGTGAGGGGTTTGGAGGAATGGGTTCTGAAATTCCGCTGACTTTTTGGTAACCCTAAATTGCTTTACCTGGGTTGCTGGCAGGAACGGGCGCCTGTGTAGCCGGTGGAATGTAGGGCGCCGCCGTCGGAATCAGAGCGATATCGGGACCTTGTGCTCCGTAAGTGTGCTGGACTGGTTGTGGGGCGGCAGTTGCAACGGGTACTGGCTCTGACGGTTGTGGTTCCGGAGCCGAAGCTGGTCCATAAGCCGGCGCTGGTGCAGGGATTCCGTAGTTGTGCTCAATCGGACCAGGAGCAGGAGATGGAGCAGTCTGTGGTGGTGCTGCTGGTCCAGGAGTTGCTGAAACAAAACACGTGACTTTTCTTTCTTTTTCAAAACTAAACGTGTGTAACAAAAGTGACCTACTAACCTGACTTCTCGATAACGGTATCAACAGTACTCTCATATTCTGGAAAAGTTCAACTTTTTTTCCGAATGTGCAAGAGAGAGAACTGAGCCGTGCGAGAAGACAAAGAACAAAATGGAAGAAGTGGCTGACTCACCCTCGACACTTCCCGCTTCTGCCGGCTCCGATGGGTTCAATGGCTCGTACGGTCCTTCTTCGATTCCATGTTCTCCTAGAAAAGCGTTTTACGACACAACAAACAGATACAATAGTTACTAGAGGAAGATGAAGTGCTCGAAATAACAGGTGCTGGTGTCTCAGGAACAATCACATCAATAACAGAAGGTGCTTCAGAAGACGTGCTAGTTGTCCCACTTGGTGCAGAAGGTGCTTCGGAAGAGACGATAGTTGTCACACTTGGCGCGGAAGGTGCCGAAGAAGACGTGGGAGCAGTGATGTCTGGTGCAGTAGACTGAGGAGACAAGGGAACATTTTCGCTTGGTGCAACCGGTGCTTGCGTTATTGTATTTGACTGTTCGACTGTAAAGTGTGAGGATGCGGTCACTTCAATCATCTGGCGAACTGAGGAAGGGTTAGCAGGCGGTGCTGGTCTAACTGAAGGAACTGAAGCAGGACGGACGTAGCTCGGTGAAAGCACTGATTCTTCCGCGGAGGCCGCCCATGGTGGAATGGCAGCCGGTGGAGCTGTCGGCAGTTTCTGAGCCGGAGAAGCAGAAGCAGTTGGAAGGGTTACTGGGGGCACAGGGCCAGAAGCAGCGTTAGGAGGCGATCTTGACTGCATCGCAATGTATTTCGAAAGCATATCTGGCGTCCAGAAGCTCTTTGTGGCAATTGGAGTAATCTCTTCTGAAGGTGTATGGGTATCTTCTTCGTCGTAATTTTCCGAGGAGTCATCAACTTCCATAGAGGCCTGCGACGTAGCGAAGGATGTTTGAGGCATATTCACGGACGGTGCAGTTCCGGCAGTCACGAGGATTCCAATGGGAACAGCGGGAATTATAACAGAGGGAGCTGTCGGATAGGATACAGGCTGAACAGTCCGTGGAGTTGGTGGAGTTGCAGAGGGTGGCGATGTGATATTAGGCTCAGGAATCGGTTTCCGCGGACTTGGCGGGGCTCCAACAGAAAGAACCACAGTTGGCGGTGCGATTGGCGGGGTTGTCTCCTCTTCTTCCGAGTCAACATACTCGTGAGAAGTCTGATATTCAGCCGATGCAGATCCATCTTTTACTATTGCTGGAAACGAAGACACTGGGGCTAAACTGTCTGTCTCCGAATAACGGTTAAAACCCGGCGAGAGAGTGTGAAGAGTGAATGACGGAATAGCTGCCGTCATCGTCTTCTTTGCTGGTTCTGGAACTCGTGACGCTTCCATTTCGATGTATGGTCGTTTCGTCAAAACTTTAGGTTTGGGGGATGCAGCCTCAGCTTCTTCTCCTTCAAGTTCTGTTCTTGTTGTTGTTATTGTGGAAGACGAGGAGGTTGAAGTGATCACAGATTGCGCAGTGGGAGAAGAAGACGAACCAGTTACTTTTAGAAGCGTTTCATCAACGTCATAATCTTCTGGAATTGGCTTCATCGGAGTGCTATTATCAGTAGTGGTCGGCATCTGAGAACCAGAACCGAAAGATGGACGGTCAGAAGGACCAGAGTTGGGGAACTCTGATGGTGGAATGGCGCTCATGAAGCCGTTCTCGGACGGCGTTGAGATCGGTGGTGAAGTTGGCGAGGTCCGCGTAGATGGAACAGTTTCGACTGGATGCGGAGATGGTGGAAGAGAAGATGGTGAGATGACAGAAACGGGAGAAGACGGAGGTGAAGCGGGAAGCGAGAAGGCCTCCGCCGAGGGCTCCTCGACTGAAATCACTTCTCCGGAGTTTTCCATTGCGGGTACTGGTTGTGGGGACTTTTTGTTCAACGAGGCAGCTGGTAGACTTGCTTCTTCCTTTCCGTTTCGTGAAATGAATGGAGCAGGGGGCTGAGGGGACGGAGCCAAAGTTGTTGAAATGGATAGAGGCGCTGGAGGAGAAGGGGAAGGAATACGACTCGTTACACCTGTTGGAGCTGTTGTTGGGATTGTTACGTACGGAGGAACGACGGATGGTGGTCCGTATACGTTTGGTTCCTGAGAACTGCTCGAGCTGAGCTGAGAAGGAGGAGTTGGTCCTTCTGGTTGGTTGCTTTCATTCATTTCTTTTTCTCCTTCTCCTTTCGACATGAATTCGGACGGAATGACAGAAGATGGCATCTTGCCAGTAGTCGTTGCTTTCTTGGGAGTTTCGGATTTCACAGTTGGAATTACGGTAGACAATTGGTTAGAAGCATTATCTCCAGGAGAATTGCCGCTTTGCTTCTCAGATAAGTAGTGCAATGGAAGGACAGATGACGGCATGAGACCGACGATGCTACTCGGAACTGAAGAGGGCAGGTTAGAAGCAACAAAAGCAGGAGAAGCTGTAAGAAAACGTGAAAGTGAGTGAATGATGAGGGTACCTGTTGGCGTCTTTGATTTCGAAATATTTTCAATTGAGTTTTCAGCGGAAAACGAGCTCAGTTCGGGACGACGGTCCGAAGGATTCACCTCCTCTTGACTGACGTCTTCCCCTCCGTTATACTTCTCTCCGCCAGCTGGAACACTCGGTCCTTGTGGCGGTGGAAGTGCAATCATAACGGGGATTTCAGGAGGAGCCTCAGAACCTCCTGAAGCTGGCTCAGGGCCTATAGTAGGACCGTATGTAGATGAAAGAGGTTGCGGAGGAGCTGGTGCAGGTTCTGAGGGTGAAGGAGCAGCCGCGGGTTGAGGCACTTCAAATGGTCCAACTGACTGGGGAAGCGGTGGCAGAGGAGGGGATATCACTCCCGGGGTATGTCCGACTGGTTCCGGTTGTGCAGGAGCTGGCCCATACGCCGGTGCTGGCAAAGACGGTTGTGGGACTGGTGCCGGAGAACCTGGGGAACTTGGTTGGATGGGTGCAGGCTCTTGAGGTTCCGGTTTGTGTCCTCCTGGCGCAACTTGTGTGGGCTCTGGCGCTGTAGAAGGCTTGGCAGGCGACACTTCAATCAAAGTTGGAGCAGAAGGAGCTGGGGCAAGTGGAGGAGCAGGAGTCGGCGCTTCAGGAACAGATAATTCTGGTCCAGGAACATGTCCATATGCTCCTTGATCAGTCTCCGATGGACCTGATGGTTGCTTAGGCGCAACTGGCTCTTCAGGCAGAGACGGTCCGGATGGCGCAGGCTTTGGCGGTGGAGGACGGTAAGCCAGGGAAGATCCTGATGGTGCAATAGGTCGGCTAGGTGCAGGCAGTGCGATAGTGATCGGGGTTTGAGAAGGAGGTGAAGGAGAAGCAGGAGAAGGAACTGAAGAAGAAGAAGAAGGAGCGACAGGAGGTGCTGGAGCAGGAGAAGCTGGTGTATCCGTCTCGTGAATGTCCACAAATGTGGGTTCGCTGGGTTCACCTGGTCCGAGCGGTGCGATTGGCGGAGGTTGATAAGGTCCGCCAACTGAAGGAAGAGGAGCGATCGGAGGAAGAATCTCTTCCTTCGGAGGAACTGCTACTTGCCCTGGAGCACACGGAACACAGTTCAGCTTTGTGTTGCGCGACTCTTCGGCTTGGTTGTCAACTGTCTGCGGAGCCGCATATGAAGCAGCTCGTTTCGCACCTCCACCTGAAATCAACGATTCACGTGCACCATGCCCCACCATTGAACCTAAACACCCCGGCTGGAAAACTGATCAAAATGAGAGAAGGGAGCAAAAAATTCAAATTCAGAAAAAAGGACCGAATAAAACGACGAAGCACTCACCATTAGGCGGTGTGCTTTTCCTAATAATCGCCGGATCTTCGAAGTCGTCGTCGTCCGGTTCTTCTGAAATAATCTGGTTAAGGTTGGAATGAAACTGAAAATGAAAACGTTTTTTAATATTCCTAGTGAATTCACTCGATGAGTAGTGAGAGCAAAAGCCAAAACGTGCAGTCAGTTCAAATTTCGGTTGAAAGACAATGAGTAGGTTCACGCAGAGATTATTGTGATTACTATTACTTCTAACTTATACTATTTTGGTTTAATCATACGTTGTTCGAACAGAGCGGTCACAGAATTCTCAAAAGTTGGCGGTGCGACTGGAGTCTTCATCGTGAACACTGCCGCCACCTCTTCTTGCTCAATCTCTTGCCCCAACACGGCTGAAGACTCTTCCGTGGCCTCTTCTGTGGTTGTAGTCGTCTCAATCTCTTTTGTGATTGTCGTCGTCGTTGTTTCTTCTGTTGTACTCTCAGTAGTAATTTCGGTCGTCGTTCTCTCCGTTGTTGTTGTTGTTCTTGTTGTTTCTTCTTCAGTTGTAGTCGCGGCGGGCGTCGTTATCGTCGTGGTGTCACCAGAATCTTCAGAATCTCTTCCAGATCTTTCCACAAATTCCTCTCCTCCAAAGTCTCCACTCAACGGCGACTGATCTGACATATCGGAAGGCGCGAACCCGGGAGGTCTCATATCAATGGCATGTCTCCGTGAAGGCGGAGGAGGGAATCGAGGATAAGGTCGTGGAGGAGGAGGAGGCGAAGGAGCAGATGGAGCTCCCGAGGAAGAGACCATTTCGTTGATTAGTGTTCTCGGCATAGCAGAAAGTCCTGGTTAAGGTTAAAGTTAGAAAAGATTAGAAGAATGGCAGCAAGAAGAGGACAATACCATCGTATCCTTCGGGAAAGACTCCTCCGTGGCTGGATGCACTAACCGACTGCCATGCTTCTAGATTATTGCCTGAAGTTTCAGTTAATAAAGGACATGCTGAGAAAACATGAAACATCGGGTTAACGAAGAGATTGACATAAATAGTTACTCACCTTCATTTCCGCCGTTATACCCGCTCGGTTCCAGTTCATCTATCTGAAAAGAGTACCACTTTGATTCAGAAATATTATATTTCAACTCACATGTTTTACTGTTCTCTTGGATTCTCCTCCAATATGTTCAGACGAAGACAGGAGCTCTTCGGACTGAACTTTCATTTCGATCGAAGACTCGGCAGCTGGCTCTGAAAGTGACCAATGAAAAAATAAAAGTTGATATGATATCGGTCAATGGTTATGGTCAGTCACACTCTTAAATGTTGGTTAGTCCTCACCATCCAATCCGTTCAAGAGATCATTGACCATCCAGACATCGGGTGCCTTCGGAGGTTTCGCAGTGATGACTGTGACTGGCTCTCCGAAAGTGGTCGAAATGTGATGGGCACGGTTAACGGAAGAGGCTCCCAGCACGAGAACTGAGTTAATCGGGGGGTTACGCAGAGGGAAACGGAAATTGATGAGTGCGGTAAGAAAATAAATTGAAGAACTGAGAGAATAAAAGTTCAAAAAATGGAAAAGACTTGCCTAGGTCCGAGAAGTCTCTTCTTCCAACTCTCCGATTCCGTTCCAGTGGAGGCGAGTCATTGAGCCAGGCGGATCTTTGTGGTTTCCAGACTCCATGTGCCTGAACTCCACTTTTTATTCTCTCAGTTTCCCAAAGAACTCACTGTGTTTGAAGGCAGTTCAGCAGGTGCCACTCGAATTCTGAAACTTTTCTTCGTTTAGGACTCTACTTATAAATTTCCATATCCCCACTTCCCACCAATTCCGTTATCCCCTTCTTCTGTCGTTTACATGTAGAATCCACTAATTATTCGTCAAAACCTTTTTGCATTTCTAATTTATACTTTGCCGCATGATCGCCGGGCCGATCCCGTTCGAGACAATACGTGCTACATCCTTTTTTCCCTCAACGGCTACTTTGTCCGTTTTGCGGACGGCTTCCAGCAGTAAAAAGGTCATTATTAGTATTCTTCGTGATTGTTTATGGTGCGCGTGTGTCCATCTGGAAGATGGCTTCTTCTAAAAGCATACATGTTTCTGTTCCGCCGATAGATTACTACTACTGCTGCCTTTCAGATGAATGTTTCCTCACAGGTCCACGCAGACATTGAGAGAACGAGAAGCTGCTGGATAACTTGTTTTTATTGCCTTCCAAAGTTAAGGACGAAAAGCACTTCCACTTCCTAATCGCAATGCTAACTTGTAAAATCTTGACCACTGAGCGGATCGAATGCCCAACCTTTCGATCAATTTTGGAATGCTCTCATCGGCAAGCGGGGCAGATCGAAAAAAAGAGAGAAATTATAAGAGCTGGTCGGACCGGCATAGCGTAAAATTTCATTAATTCTCACACTGACTTTGAAGGACTTATCGGGTAGAAAAGGCTAAACGCGATGACAAAGTGAGAGTTGTTTTGGCTAATTACCAGTTTTCAATGGCGAAACCGCTATATCCGATCAGGCAGCAATCTTCTTCGGATCGGCGCCAAAACTGTTCGCGTATGCCATGTCACGGGCAAAAGTTTGTCGATCGTGTCCACTAATCGGTTAGCGTCTCGTACTGATTACTCGAGAATGATTAGGGTGTAAACTAAGCGATTCGCAGACAACTGGTTCGGGATTCTAGAGGAACTACAGAAGTAACACATCTCCAGAATCGAAAAGTAAAGAAATGAGGAAAAGACTGGGATTCGAATGGCACGAAGAAGAAGAGGAAGGGAATTGTGGTCATTGCGGTAATAAAAAGTAAGGAGAAGAAAAGAAAGAGAAACGTACTCGGCTGGCTGCTGGAAGTACTGACGGGCCGTCACATGGACGACCGTCAGCGCGAGAAGCACGACGTGCATTTCAGCTCGAATAATTTCAGCTCATAAAACGGGGAACACCTTTGGATCGGCTTCGTGATGCTTGTGTGGCCAATTAGGTGGTGACGCGTCGGAGGGCGATAGGCAATGACCGTCAGAGGAGGAGAGGGCGGGGAGGCGCGGCTTCTGCTGCTGTTGGTGGGGGAGAAGCCGAAGCGGAGGGAAGAAGCCGTGGAAGAAGACGAAGAAGACGAAGAGGGAGGAAGAAGCTGTGTGTACTAGTTTGCTGATCTGATGCGCCGATATTGTAATGAAGGGGATAGTCTTTTTGGAAGAATGGTTTCACAGAGGGAATTCCGAACGATAAGTCGTTTTTGACAAGAAGAGAAAGAGACAGGAAACAACGAAGTCCGAAAATGAATGAAAAATGAAACCGTATTGGGAACTCTAAAAACTAAAGACATGTTCCGTTTCGTCCCTTCCGTAGGCGGCACCGGTTCCTGAAACGCTTCGGTTTCGACGTGGCATCATCATCACCTTTCCGACTTGTTAAACTGCAATGTTTGGTCGCATCATCTATGGAATCGTTCACTCGAACGTCTCTTTTCAGCCGTGAAATCCGCGTGTCCAGCAGCAGAAATCGTCCCGGGCGTTTCCCCCACTCTCGAAGTAATCGAAAGCCTCTTGATCTATCTTTCCCTCTCCTTCTAATTACCGCTTCGGCTAACCAAACACACTCACCGTCTCACCTTTTCTTTCCAGAACACATCAGAACGATTGCGCGTCAGTCGTCGTTCGTTCAGGAGGATATTGCCTAATAGAACTCGTAAAGTGTATCAATCGCCGCCGACTGGTTTTCTATTATCAATGGTTTGCCTTATTTGCCGGCCGTCATCGTCCGCTTCATTCTTCGCCTTCGCACTACTTTGTTCTTTGTATCACTCGTTCGGATTTATGGCGATTAACAAGTTTGTGTGGTCTTCAGGCGACAAGAACATCATGCAGTAATTGGCGGAAATCTTTCCAAGGTTTCCCTTTCTTCCGTGCCATCTCTCTGTAATCGGAAATGTAACTAAAATCTATTAATTCAAACTTTCAATGTTACGATAAGCAGTTTATTCGAAAGCAAGATAAGCAATGAGAAACCCGATTTGGCATTGAAATTAAATCATTTCATTCCTAGTCTTTCACTTGTTTCAGACGTTGTAACTCTCCCGGAACTGCTGAATGTCGTAAATTTCCTTCGTCGAAAGGGAGGCTCTCGCCATTATCAGTGACTGCAGACCGTAGTTGCGAATCTGGAAGAGGCTTTCGAAAGAAGAAAAAGAAGGGAAAACAGTTTAGCAAACAGAACTCTGACTAATGTTAGCGAGAGAATCTAAATATACTTCTGCCTCTAAAGCACTCTTTTCTGATTGAAATTGAACTGAACTGAAACTAATGAATAATGTGAGAATGTTAGCAAAACGAGCACCCTCGAAGGTGCTTCTAGTGAAGGGAACTGCACTCTATTCGAACCTCTCTCAGCCAAGTCTTTCCGCAGACTTCGTCCACAATTGCGTCATTTCTTGTTCAATCTGATTTGAAAAAATGAATGAACTATTCTATTCTTCACACTAACTTTTACTGTAAAGCTAACTTGAGAACACTCACTTCCAGTTTTGGAGCCGACTGATTCTTGGGCCACAGTCGCTCAGCTTCCAACTGAGGATCGTACAGTTTCTTGCGCTGATGCCCATCACAAAGCACGCACGGACAGCAAGTGCAGCAACGGGTGATCAGGTCGCAGAACTTTCGACGGACCTGCAAACATAAGTAAATAAGTGCGAACAACAATGAGAATTAATACCTCCACTCTGATTTGTCTGTCGTTTATTGTGTAAATGGGGAGACGGAGAGCACATGCGGCAATAGGAAGGAAGGAGGAAATATCGGAGAGAACGGTGTACAGGGAAGGCAGTTCTTGCAGACTTTGCATGCTAATCGTCTGAAAAGAACATTTCAGTCTACTAGATCTCCGTTTAGACTTCAGAATTGTCCACTGACCTCCCAAAAGGCAATGATGATGTCGAGGATGTTCGCGAGAAGGTAACCAGTGACGACCATAACGAGCATCCGGGTGACCGCCCTCAACCGGGATCTCAGTCTTGTCACTTCGCCTCTGTAAATGTTTTCATTTATTTCCCGATTCGGACAGGTGAATAACTAGCACAGACAGTGAAGTGAACGTTTCATTTGAAACCTTGCTCTAGACTGAAAAGAAAAGTGAGGGTTCCTTGTGTGTTTCTTTTTTGTAATCAGAATCATAATCTACATATTCATTTGTGCGTCTTTTTGTGAAGTGATTGATACACACGGATTTACTTGAACATTTTCTGGAAACTCTCCTTCGCATCCATCCTAAACACTTTGCATTCTCGTCATTCCTCAAGTCTCCGATCTATCATGCTCCTCATTTTCATGCTATATTCATAGATAATTAACCAAAAAATGGAGAAAGGGGGAAGGCGACGGAAGGAAGAAAAACTGAGAGAAAGGGTGGGAAGAGCGAGAGGCTGGGACGGGAAATGACTCAAAATTACCTTCGTACGTTTCCGAGAGGGCTGAAAATGGGAAAGGATGACTAGAGGGAAGGAATTGAACTCGAAAACGGGTAGTTCGGGAAGTTCAAAGCCCAAAGACAACAGCAGTGCATACCTTGTTCCGACGGTGATGAAGAGCACGAGTGCTTTGACGGTCTGGTCCCGATCAGTTCTTCGGACATTCATTACGATGGCCGCATTGAAATAAGCGAGTACTGGAAAAAAAGAACGGATCAATTTGGAAAATAGAAAACGGTTTACCAGCAAACGGCAAGAATACTGTAACAATCTTCCTAATAAAGAATCTCCAGACGACGTCCATGCTCTCGCCGAACATCGGAACTACTGCGAGACCCATCGAAGAGAATCCGGTGCAGTTAGGCTGGTGGACAACCTGAACACTTCAACTCTTCCAGAACCTTGAAGATCTTCGAAGATACCTTGATCTCGAAAAACACCGTTCCACGAAAGATAAGACTTCCTAAGAAACAACAGAAAACAACATAAGCGCGATGAGTTGCCAGGATTTGGAACAGCTTGAGAGTTCTGTTATCGGCAGTGCTTTGCAGATATCTTTCGATTGTGGCCGCCATGAGGAGAAAAGAGGCAGCGGAGAGGGTGATATGAGAGACTGTGAATGCGGCACGGAGATACTGATGCCAGAGAACGAGCAGGGGGAAAGACTCGAAGTAGTCGGTGTAGACCTGAAAGGAAAGTTGAACTGCAAGCGAAGACAACACACCTGAACACACATAATTGCAATGTAACAGAGGGAGATGAAGACGTCGCATCCGGAGATCCACATCAGATAGGTCAGATTCCGTTTGCGAAGAACCGTCGACGTGCTGAATGTGTAGAAGAGAAGCGAATTGTGGAAAATGCTGATGAGAGCGACGATCAGGCCGATCACTCCGACGAACACCATCTTCCATTGGAGAAAGATCGGTGGCGAGTACGCGCATTCGTCGTACGGCTCTTCTTCCACGAGACTGATGTTGTGGGAATCCATTCATAAAACTGAAATTTTTGCCTTTAGATGTTTCAAGCGCACGTGAGAGAAAGCGTCCGGAGCACAAAGTTCGAGAGAAAAAGTGAAAAGTTCGGAATTGCTTCAATTGACAGGTCAATAGATCCTTTGACAAAAGGTTTGAAAGGGTTTGAAAGGGGAGAAGAAGGCGAGGGGAAAGGGGAAGACGCGTGCAAAATGGAGTTAGTTAGGATTAGAAAAAGATTGAGGAAGGGAAGAAGAAGTGTTATCGGTGAGGCGATGCTTGCACCGGAAGCAGACATCTGATGCACCTGCAAACATTCTGGAAGGAAACGGAGTCTCGAATGACTTGACTTCCTCATTCGGATTTGTGATTGCTGTCGAATGGAACAAACTAAACACGAGGGAGCCTTTTTCGCAAAAGGAGAAGTGCTCGCCGTCAGGCATCGCATACATTTCGAATGTTTCAGTTACTTTAATTGAATGTGCCCTCCTCGTTCTCTATGCATCTGCACCAGCGGATCACTGTGTTCGGCAAAAGGTTTTCGAACAAAACGAAGAAAAGTTATTTGTTTCATTCGGAAGGAAACTATCAATCTTGCCTGCCTGCCTGCCAACTTTTCCCTCCCACATTTTCTGTTTTCCCGTCAGTGGCTCTTCGGCTCTTCGCAATATCAGATTTCAGGATAAATTAAACGGGACCAGAAGGCCGTTCCTCTTCCGGCGTAAAAACCAAAACAAAAACATGTTATATTGAGAAGGATGAAAAATGAAAAGAAAAGTTGGCCGAAGGGTTGAATGGAGTGACGGAGGTGACGACATTCAAACGGAAGTAGGACAAAACCACGTCTAATTGGGAAGTGGGGCTCATCGGAATGCTCAGACAACTGTCTAGCCAAAATGAATAAATGAGAATTGAGAAAGTGAAGCGTGGAATATGAGATCTCTTTCTCTAGTTTTCAGTCTTTTGACACTGAAAAGCAGCTTTTTGAAAAACCTGAAAAATCAACGGGTAATTTGATCCATTTTGTGAGTTTCCGTTCTAAGCACAAAAACATGCCTTTCGAAAAGAGGCGAAGAGTGATGAACGGGCGTGGAAGAAAAAAAGGAAACGCGGAAACGGAGCACGTCGTTATCTATTTGAGGATCAGTGCAAGACACGAAGTCGGCGAAACATTCTCAACACTACAAATGAGGCCAATTACTCGGAAAAGGAGAAGAAGGTGACGAGAAGGGCGGCACGGACACTTCTCCGTTTTTTTGGGGAGGAATGAGCAACGAGCTTCACGGGATCATTTTATACGCGAAACTGGGGAAGCTGATTAGAGAGGAATAGTCATCGGTGATAAGAAGATTTCTGTACAAAAACAAGACGGGTTTGGATGAAAACGATAACAGAACGATATTGGAAGAGCAGAGAAACAGACTTCAGGAATGGGTTGAACGTGGCATTCAAGACTGCTTTTGGGAGATTAATAAAGAGGGTCCTCGTGAAATGAGGTTCCAATATTCAATTCTTATAGAGCATGAGCTCAAAAACCAAAAACGCAAGGGTTTGTTCATATTTATATATTTATTTAGAGCCCAGGTCTTCCGCCCCGGATCTCAATCTCAGAAAACAAAAAACGAAAATGTTTGACGAATTGAACTCGACAAACATGAAATCAATCATCCGTCGGTCTGATTGACTGCAGAATCGCCGTGTCAGCAAAAAAATAACACGGACCAATTGGTCCTAAGTGTTTTCATTTCCGCGTTCACTCGGTAAGAGAAGAGTGGCGAGAAAAAACATACATAATAAAAATGAGGGTGGAAGAGACGGAGGAACGGGTAGTCGAGACTCTGAAGATGACAAAGTGCCGACTGATTTCTGGCTCACGTTTGCAACAGGACAATAACGAATTGTCCGAGAGAGCATAAACGAATTAGGGCGGGACTTGGGAGGGAGGGAAGAAGGAGAAGAAGAGGGGGAACTCTTCATTGTTGCCAAGCGCAAGAGGAAGCACCTTCTTGAGACGTCATGTGCTTGGAAGAACTTTAAGTTGAGCACGTTCCGGCAGCATCGGATTTCAGGATCAGAGTTCTGGAGATAACGAGATTCGGGTCATGAAAGGAGACAAAAGGGATTTGACCTGATTGGCACGCCATAGTATTATATCTCAATTGAATAAGGATAATCCGTTTTATAAAAAATGAGGTTTCTTTTGAAAAAAAAATTACGTTCACTTCAGGATTACGATTGGGAGAAGTTTGAAGAAGAGAAAAGTACAGACGGAGAATTATGTTCGTTTAGAAAACTTTTGGAAAACAATAAAAGAGTTTTGCATAAATATTTGAAAATTATTTTCTGAGTGGAAACGCCGGAAGGTTGAAGAACAGGAAGGTTGTGAAGGCAGAGAAATGAAATATTCTAGGAAACTTTCAGCCGTTTTCTGGAAGGTCAGTGTTCAGAAAACAAAAATTTACTCGCTACTCATAGTCAGCTGGCTCCAGCTAACGAAGGAATCAGATTCTGGAGGATGGTGACTTTCAATACACAGTATGCCACTTCTGAGGATGTTTCTAATGTTTGAGAGGCGTGCGTACTTCCGCAAAGTGCTAAAATCAGTTGAGAAATCTAGAAGAGCTCTTGCGAATCACGTGTCGATCCTCTCTTCATCCAATCATTGACGCACCCAAGTGAAAAGTGTCTTGATTTCCTTTCTTTCCACTTGAGAGCGACTAAACCTAATTAGGCATCAGGAACTAGAATGGAGGCGCCACACAACTGTCAGAGTTTCAACTGGTTATTCAAAAACTATCTCGGTTCGAGAGATGGGAAACCGACCAAATGAAGCGAGAAAACAAACAAATGTCTGTAGTAGGGGAGGAAATCCAATCGGGAACCCCTCTGGCCAGTAGTACACGGCACGTTCGGAACCTCAAGTATACACGGAACAGAAAGAGTTTGTGTTGAAATTTATATTTGTTTTCAACGAATCTGAAACGAGTAATTTGAGCGAGACATTCCAAACAACTACTATGAACGACCAAACGTTTGAGAAATGGGGCTTTCAGAAAACCTTGGGCTGACCATTAGACCAGAAGTAATACAGCCAGATGGAAAAAATCTCAAAAGAGTGCAACCGAGGAGATCTGAAGGAAAACTGGAACAACTTCGTACCAAACAGAAGAGCAGGGATGCTAGGAAGTACCGATAGTGAAGAGAAGTTACCCGAAGCTGGACGGACCTACGGACGTCAAGCGAGTAACTTTAGCACATTGTTCTTAGAAAACGTTTGCAAGTGGTCGGAATTTCAGAGTGTTTTCCGGTTTCCCCCCCACATCACCACCTACTCGTCTGAAAATCGGCCAACTGAAAGTGTGAACGAGTAACAAACAGTGAGGAATGAATGCATTTGTAACTAACCTTCCACATGATTGAGACAGCTGAAAACGGGAGAAAAGCAAAACAACGAACACGTAGCGATGTTTCAGGAAATGACAGAAAAGATGATGCGACGGAGGAACATCCATCAATCGGAAACATCATAGGCTGGATATAGAAGCCATGCAAGAGGGGATCACGAAATGATCAACACATCATTTAAAGTTGATAACTTAACTATAGGATTAATGCTCAGGATGTGAATGAATCCGAGAGAGTGTGAGTACTTGGAATCACGCGGGAATGAATGCCAAGTTTCGAGTCTCTGTCTGCATATTTCTGGTCGGCGGCCGTTAATTATTCACAAACAGAGGTCAGTATGTTGCAGCATAAGAGAGTGGGAAGAGGAATGAAAACGGAACTGATATGGAAATGAGAAGACGAAGAAAAATGGGAAAATGGAGAAGAAGAGGCACTTGAAACAAGGCGGATGAGGAAGTGCCGTTGAACAAAGACGAACGGCCAAGGAATACACTCTTCGATATTGGAATGGGAAAAGCCGGATGATGATGAATTCAAACAATCATAATTGTGGCGGGTAAACAGGAGCTTTATAATGGGAAATTGAAAAGAAGAGCTCGTGGGGACAGCCAAGTACTCGACTTGTGCTCACCTGAGAATGGCGCAGGTGAAAGTGAAATACAAAATGTTTTATTGAAAAAGAGAATCGCTCACTTTTGTGGTTTGATTCTCGGCAATGTGGTCAGAAACCATGATTAGATTTCGTAGAATAAAAGCAATGTGATCAAACGACATTCAAAAAGGCGAAAAGTGCGATGCTCGGTTTTAACGAAATTACAAGTACAGTTGTATTAGTCAGTCAGTCCTAAAACTCAATAAAGCAATTAATACACCATCGGAGATCATCGAATCAGAATCGGAGTTTCGTCGCACGCTTCCAATATGCTCTCAGAAGTATTGTTTTGGTGGTAGTAGGGGGAGAAATGCACCTCCCTCCTCCTGTCCATCAAACCGCCCGTGTCGCCAAATGATCACTCTTTCCGCGCATTCGTATCTCGTCTTCTATTTCGAGGAGATGCGAACGGAAGGATACTCTCCGCCGCCAGAGCTCAATTCGATTTGCTCTCGTAGTCCGATCAGATCCCAACCAAAAAAGTGTATTCGAAGAGGAAGAGACAAATGCAAATTGATCGAGGCTTTTCAGATTCAGATTGCGAATGACGTTTGGACTCAAATAAGGTTCCACGCAGGGCTGGGCAATTGGCCGGCACGGGCTTTTCGTTGGCCGACTCTTAACCTGGACTTTTGAACCGCTTGTAATGTTCAGATCGAACCCAAGCTTTGCACGATTGTTGGACTTGGATTGAGGGCCATTGGGACCAAGTTTCAGCCCTATCGGATCGTCGGGTCTCGAGATATGTGGATCATTGGCCGATTTTTTCAAAAAGCCCCGGCTTCCGGCCAATTGCCCTGCCCTGGTTCCACGTCATCAGTACGAAGAGTGTTTCGTCGACGAATTAGCATTTAGATATGCGCAATACCCGAGCCAGTTGTGGAATTAGACATTCAGAACGATAATCGAATAAAAGGAGAGATATGTTTAATATAATTGTTGTACATATTTAGTGGTTTGTAAAGAAAGATTGCGTACTTCCTTCTTCTTTTTGGTCCCGGTCATAGACTGAAATGAGGAAGGGCCAGAGACGCTTTATTAGAGTTTTCGGGTGGGTAAATACATGGACGAGTTTTCTTCTTGGAATCGTCACGCATTCTCAAGTAGCCGAAAGATTCAAATAAAAAGTTATGGCTCTGTTTTTGGGGAGAAAAACGTCGAATGTCTGCTAAAAAATCAGAAATTGTTTACGGTGAATGCCTGGAATGGAACATAGGACAAAGAATCGACCTGCGAAAAACAAGTGCCACTTATCACGCCCGGATCCACGGATCTAGCCCGAACAACTGACAGAAAGTAAGCGGAGTGTCATTGGGACCACGTTGAGAGAAAAAGAAGACATGAAATATGAAATTGACCTAATGACACCTAATGAATAATCTTGATGTCCGGGGAAAAGTTTCATATCAATTAGGTGAATATTGATGAGGATGAAGGACACTTGGCACGTATGCGTGCTTTCTCGGAGCAGTCGTGTTTTGGATCGCAAGTGAGAGCAAAAAATAGATGTGTTGTCCTCCAGACTGGCTCCCGGGGGAAGCGAGGCGCCACGGAAAATTTGGCGGTCCAACATAATAGAACTAGGCAGAATAGAACCGCGACATAATAGAACTGCGCAGAATAGAATCGCGACACAATAGAACCGGCCCCAATATAACTGTTTGGAGCGCCTTTTAAACCTTTCTGTAGAATAATTGTTTCGTAGAAAAAGATAATTTTGAATCTCGTGATCGCTTTATTTCATTCATTAATTTCACTTCCGTCGTGATCCCTCTTCTCTACGGTAATGAAAACCCACAGAAAATCATTATATTTTACTATCAAAAACGAAAGGAAACCAATTTTCAAGGTATAAACTGTGGTCTTCTGCTTAATTGTTCCAGAGACGAACAATTTTGCGAAAGTTAATTGAAAGGAACGGACAAAATGCTCATATGAATACACAAAAACAGTTCTATTATGTCGCGGTTCTATTGTGTCGCGGTTCTATTCTGCGCAGTTCTATTCTGCCCAGTTCTATGTTGGACTGCCAAAAATGTTGCTTTTTCGAACGCCGAAATTATTTACTATTACTAAAACATGGAAAATGTAAAAACCAATAGAGGCACCACCTTACCCAGGAGCAGTTCGGATGAAGTTGGCGGAAATGTTACATCTGTCGAGCTCAGCAGTTCGGCCATATCGTTGACAGTCCAGACGGCCACACGCATTCCACGTCTTTTTTGATCCATGACGAGGGTTCTGATAAGAATAAACATGTATTTCGTGACTTTAGACAAATCAATGCTCACTGTGAGATGTCCATGTTGTTGGTGAGCAGAAGATCTGCTTCAAGGTACCACGTAGTCACCGTTTTGAGCAGCCACACATGCAGCACATCGCTTCTGCTTGTGCGAATCCGGCCATACTGTTCTCGGGGAAACTCTTCGGAGCTCCACGATAACCTTCGATTCCGGCGAAGAATGTGTCCACCTATTAAAAATGAGTTTTGAAAGTAAAAGTAAAAGTAATGAAAGAGTTACATTTGTTATCGAGGTTTTTAGTGCTTGGTTGTATAGGCGAATTGAAAAGCGTGAGCGGGACTTTGGGTTCATTCGATAGACATAATTTTTCTCTATGCTAAATGGCGATCAGTTTCTTGAATTTACTCTTTTCCGTATTTTGCGATCCATGCAAACATTTTACTGTACAAAAAACGAGGAATGCGTCAGCAGTGTACCGCATGCGCCTTTAAATTTGAAATTGACTGCCGCAGAAGGCTGTGATCCCGTTCCAGCCGTTTTCATCCCGTTCGTTTGTACTTTTGCTATCCTTCCATTCTTCAAAACAAACTGTGTATTCTGTAGGCCTGCGAGGCCCCATTTTCTGTCCGTTCTCTGACCTCCTCTTCCTGCCTTTCCCTGCACTTCTGTGTCTCTCCCTCGTGCACACTCTCTCGCTGCCTGCCAGTTTCAATTTCCAAATGTCTTCGCTATTTCATCGTTTTTGTCGCCAATTTTGAGAGTTATCGCACATTTTCCTTGTTCAATGATAAGAAACTCGTCATTTCGGTCACAGATTTATGCCTATGTTTGTTTCAGCTTTACATCATTCCTGATTTCTCGCCTGCCTTTGCCATTTTCTTTTTCATTTTCTGAGTGAATTGCTAACTGTCCCTTATCTAATTTCAGGTAAACTCCGGCGGAGAATGGCCGGATTTAGTCTGGAAGAGTCGGCCCCGAAGATCCTTGGCGTCTCGATCGCCGTCATCGCCGCCATCTACGTCATCTATCCGCCCGGCCTCGTTCTCATCCCGCTCACGCTTTTCATTTTTGCCTATACAACCAAGAACGAAAAAACCTCGACAACAAATGTAACTACATATTTGCTTTTACTTTTACTTTCAAATCTCATTTCTAATAGGTGGACACTTTCTTCGCCGGATTCAAAATCGGAGGTCATCGCGGAGCTCCGAAGAGTTTCCCCGAGAACAGTATGGCAGGATTCGCACAAGCGAAAGCGGACGGAGCGGATCTCATTGAGTTTGACGTGGCATTGACGATGGACGGAAAAGCAGTTCTCATGCACGACGACGATTTGGACAGAACGACAGACATGCGAGGGCCGATTAGAGAGAAAACTCGTGCTGAGCTCGACAGATGCAACATTTCCGCCAACTTCATCCGAACCGCTCCTGGGTATGATGATTCCTCTATTGGCTTTTACATTTTTCATGTTTCAGAGATCATAGTCGCTTGGCCAGTGTTGCCCGTGAGCGCGTTCCTGACATGGAAGACGTTGTGAGATGGGCGGTCGAGAACAACACCCGGATGCTCTTCGACGTCAAGGATTCTGACAACGAGCTTGTCGATCAAATCGCCACCCTTTTCTCCAGGTACAATCTCTACGACAAGGCCATCGTGTGCAGTTTCTTCCCGTGGGTCGTCTACCGTATCAAGAAGGGCGATCAAAAGATTCTGACCGGGTTGACGTGGCGCCTCAAGTTCTGGTCTTATCATGATATCGAGAACATCCGTCCGAGGTACTCTGGACCCAAACAGTGGCTTTTCGAGGCTATCGATGTGCTGCATGTGTGGCTGCTCAAAACAGTCACTCCGTGGTACCTTGGAGCAGATCTTCTGCTCACCAACAACTTGGACATCTCACAGTAAGCATTGATTTGTCTAAAGTCACGAAATACATGTTTATTCTTATCAGAACCTTCGTAATGGATCAAAAAAGACGTGGAATGCGTGTGGCCGTCTGGACTGTCAACGATATGGCCGAAATGCACTGGATGCTCGCCACCCTCAAAATTCCTATTCTCACCGACTACCCGGAGCTTACCAAACAGGCCGCCCATTTGGAGGATGTTCAGAAAAACGATTACATGCCAATGCACAAGTCATCCTCTGATTTGTAATTCCGTAATTCACAGTCCTTAAAATTTTAATTGAGTTCGTTAATTTATTACGAGGTTTGTTTCTAGAAGCAATAAATGACAACAGTTTTGTGTTTTTCTTTCAATTATCATCCTATTGGTTCTTTGAACTTTGCAAGAAAGAGATACAAAGTAATCATTGGAAAATGAGAAACACAAAGTGACAGTCAGCAGTCTGCTGTCGGTTACTTCGCGGGCCCATTCGGCATCGGAATGTGGTATCAGATCAACCGATTCCACCTTTGCGCCTTCTTCACATGGCAATTCGTCAACTTTTTTGCCGGACAGAACATATTCGGCATATATTCGAACAACGTTCCGAAATGGAAGTGCGGCAACGCGGAGCCGACGAAGAACTGCGATGTGTACCGGTTGTGTCCGAAAGGAAACTTGACTTTCGTTGATCCGATATTCAATTCGGCCGCCATGGAGTGAGTTCTGATTGCAATTTCACGGAAAGTTTGAATGATTTCACAGATTCGACTGGGTCTGTGGATCCTCCGTCTACTACCAATCCTTCTTTTCCCAAATGCAATACCTCGGAGTGCTCATCGGTACTTTTCTCTTTGGATCTCTTTCGGATAGATTCGGAAGGAAACCTATTGGAATACTGGGAATGTCTTTGGCAATCTGCTCAACATTCGCGAGCGGAATGTCACCAAACAGACACATTCTGTTTATATTGAGGTACATCCAGCTGAATATTTCAGAAAGAATAGGAAGGTTCCAGGTTCTTCGTGGGTCTCTCCATCGGGGGAATGCTCGTTGTGATCTGTGCCTGGATCATGGAAGTGATCCTTCCTCAGCAAAGAATGGTCCTCCGCGGTTTCTTCAATTGGGGATGGACCCGTGTTTTCCTCACTGCCATCTGCTACTTCACTCGCGAATGGAGACTCGCCTCGTTCGTCAGTGCTCTTTGTTTAATTCCAGCTCTGTTCCTCATCATCTTCATCATTCCGGAATCACCGACATGGTTGCACAATAAGGTGATTCTAGATCAAAGTACGTTCCTACAGAACTTTATAGGGTTTGAAAGCTCGAATGGTTCTAAGCGAGGTCCACATGGCTCGGATCGCCGGAGTCCCTTACGAGCCCGTAGAGCATACGACCGTTCGGCCCAAAACTTTTACGGAAACGCTCAAAACGAAAGGGCTTTTCAAGAAGCTATTCATTCTGTGGATCATGTGGTTTATTGTTTCAATTTGCGGATTCGCCAATGATCTCAATTCGAATACACTGGCTGGGGACCTTTATTTGAATCAAGTTCTGTTTGGAATTCTTCTGGTTTTCTCTAAAATGCTACTTCTATTTGTTGACACACAGTTCAAAAACTTTAAAAGGAGAACTCTGCATCAGGGATCGCAAGTAGGAACAATCATCTGTTTCGTACTTCTCACCGTTTTCCTTCTCAATGACTATCATGTGAGTGTCTCCGAAGTGTTTCACTACCCCTAAATACCTGGTCAGGGCGTCGGCTTCCTTTTCATTTACCTACTCGGAACGGCATTCATCGAGTACACGTGGGATGCGTGTTATCTGTGTGCCATCGAATCCATGGAGACTTCCACGAGGGCCAGTGCCACCGGATCCTGCTCTCTCATGGCGAGAGTTGGAAGCATCCTCGCTCCATTCCTCACTTATGCGAACACTTGGTGGCCGCCCGCCGTCTACGTTACCGTCATTGCGCTGGGATTCATCAATCTGCTCGTTTCTTTCTTCTTTTTGGTAAGTTGAACAAGCTTCGGCACGGAGCATGTCATTCGCATTCAGCAAGAAACAAAGAACGTCAACCTGGACGAAGTGCATGTGGACGCGGAAGAAAGAGAGCCGGAAGTGATGCCAATGATTCAGAAAGTTAGAGCATAGGCCTGTTGTTTTCGAAGAAGACGATTGAAATGAAGTTATCAAATGACAAATCAATAAACTTCTAGGGTGTAAGTCGGAAAACAGCTCGGCGAATGTCTAGTTGTGCCAGCTTTGACGCAAAATTAATATTTCAATCAGCAGAGAGTACGGAGACCCTATCACCGAAATAACTAAACAATGATCTTCTTAATTCTGAACCTTCTCAAAATTCCAAATGGTTAGAGGCTGCTTCAAGGTGCGCTCAGATTGAAGTTAGTCTCTGCCCGCGTCCTCTTCTTATCCATGTTAAAGTAATTCACCGGATGTCGTGTGGATGTTCACCGGATGTGGTTGGCGGCGAAAAACTAGTCTCCCCTCGCCCGGCGGCGCCTCTTTTCTCGAGCGTTACCATAGAGACTCTCTTCATTTTTGGTGACATGCTCATGCACACTAACATGCTCCTCCCTCTCACTTTTCTTCTTCTTCTTCTTCTTCTTCTTCTCGTTTTTCCCATGCGCACAGAATGAGACGAGGCAGAAGCAGGTGCTCGTTGGATTGAAAAAGCCCCTGGAATGCCGAGACTCTGGTTTTCGGCTAATGATGAGCACCGCCTTGAAGCTGAAGAAAAAGGTGAGTTACCTGAAATCTCTCCGCTAATTTCAATGTTAACGTTACAGCATCCGCCACGTATTCCACTCTCCGCACAGGAATTCTCAGTCTGACCCCTGGAGATCAGAAGTGTCGTCTGTATTGCAGTGGTCCCAGATGCAGATTCTGCGTTGTAAACCCTGGTCAAACTGAAATCCAGGCAATTGACGGTCTGTACTCCACGTGGATAACCGATGATATTCTGGCGATGTCTCGTCTCCAAGAGGATCATTTCGACAAATTGGGCATTGTGGAGAAATTCAAAGAGTGAGCGATATCGGATTAGAACATGTTAGAAACGGATTGTCCCATTCAGAAACCGAATACAATCGGTGGTTAATCTCCAGGAAAGCGGAGAGCATTCGTTCTGTGGAAACGGAAATCTGGCCAGCGGATTCAGTTATGATCCGGAGAATCTGATGAAGAACGGAAGTGAGTGTTCTTCCCCGCCCAGCTACAATCCTTGCTTTTCGCTTCCAGTCTACCACTACAACTTCCCTCTGCCCGATTTCCAAGCATGCACTTCCCACCGACTCTTGGACATTGTCAAAGTGGTCGACTTCGCCCTGTCGCACGGCAAGATAGCAGTGCATTGCCACGCGGGACACGGAAGAACGGGCATGGTGATTGCCGCGTGGATGATGTTCGCATTGGGAATGTCGCCGAGTCAGGCGGTCGAGAACGTCAGGAAAAGAAGGACGAAGGCGGTGCAGAGCAAAGAGCAAGTGGAAACATTGCACGAGTTCAGAGTGGGCGGAGCGTTCGTTTGCTTCGCACCAATGATAGTATTTCAGTTGTTGATAAGGAACTGTGGCGGAATGATTATTCCGAAAAACAAACTCATCACGATATCCCAGTACGTCGCCTACAATCAGAAGTTTATCAGCAAACCAGAGTCCCGACTTTACGGCAAGATTCCCAAAGTCTCGCGATTTTCTCTGATATGTAAATACTCTGTTCTCTCATTGCAGGTAGTGTACGTGGCAATGCGGAGTTGCCTTCTCAAAATGTACTCTTTCGTCGGTTTCGACATCGAGAACGACTTCCGGATGACCGTCCGATGCGCCGATCCGTTGCCCGCCAACAAATCGTTCGATGAGCAACTGCTGGACGCTCAATTGAACGATGGGGGCCACGAGAAAACGCATTGCTGGTACATGGACCAAGTGAAAAAGGGACTGACTATATCCACAATCAATCGGTATTTCGAGGTCAGCTACTATCTCGTATTCCGATGTTCTTCAAAGTTTTCGTTCAGAAAGAAGACTTCCGAGATATTTTCCGTCTTTTGGATCTTTTCTTTCACTCAACCTTCCATCAATTGACCCACAAAGAAGAAGTGCTCGCAGTGCTCCAGAATCCGAATCAAAACGAAAAGGACTGGACGCCCACGTTCTGGTTCCTCCTCAAGTGCATCCGAGAGATGCCCCGCCCACTCCATCTCCCTCTTTCCCGTCTTGTTTCCAAATGGTTTCTCCGTTCAGAAGTGGATCTCGCCCGTCGAATACATCAAATGCTATCCTCGGTGCCTTTGAATGATTGACGTTCACTAAAAATACATTTTATCCGAAAAAAAATGAAGAAGGGGGTTTCATAATACTTTGGCGGGGGACAAGAGAAACTTAAAAGAAATACAAAAGATTTTGGGGCAAGTAAAAGAGAGACGAAGGTTTCTTTGATTACGATTTACATGCGATACATGAATGAGTGGAAGACGCAAAGAAGTGAGGGAATACAGATGACGGGCTCAATGAAGTTGTACCTAAAATTACATGGAAAAAGACGAAATGGTGGTTCACAACCGAGATAAACGGGGATTCCAGAGATAATAAAACGAAAATGGATACGATTAGAAACGGATCACGGACGGAACGCATTTGCTGACGGAATTGGGCCACGACGATTCGATGGCTCCAGAAGGCGTTCGGTCATATCCTTCTGCAAGGAGCACACAAATTGGTTTTGTTTTAAGCATATTGCGACTCACCAACGCTTCCAGTTCTTTGGCGGAAACCATTCCGTACTCGGTGACGAAGAAGTAAAAGTGCTTGTAGAGGGTGTTTGCGTGCGGCTCGGCACCCAGCTCACGAATCCGATCGAAATGATGTATGTAAACGTGAACGAACACGCGGAAGAGACGAGTCAGGATCTTTTTGCAAATCTGACGGAAGTCCTTTGGAAAAGATACGGCTGAAAATCAAACATTTTAGGATCAAACTCTTCTGAAGGGTGTCTCACTCGTGCTGGACGGGAAGATGTTCTCATCGTTAATGCGAGTCTCAATCCAATCCATTAGCAGCTGAAATAACGACCGTCGTATCCATTTACTATCTGTTTGGGAAGGGTGCAAACAAGCGGAGACACTCCCGCTTCAGTATCGAATTACTCAAACAAAAACAGCCGAAAACAGACCTGCATGTACTGCGGAGCGGGAAGTCTCGTTGGCTTTTTGTAATCGAGGCCATCCTGCCACAGGTATTCGTATCGGGAGCCGCCGCACATCGTCGGACAAGATTCCCGAGTGCACACATCCGAAATGGTGCCGTACATCAGATTGATGCGATTGAAGAAGTCGACCGCTGTAAAAGAAATCATGATGAAAAGAAGGATACAGGGTGAATTCTCACTGTGAACGGCGAGCCAATCATCAAAGTTCTCATTGAGTGGCATTTTGACAGCCTGACGAAGGTCGACTCCCGAGTGCAACGTGGCTTCCGCTTGCTTATGCAGACTGTAGCGGAGAGTGCCCTGGGGGAACTTCTTTTTCGGACGGAACGTCTGAAAAAGGAAAAAAAGCACGGAAATTGTCAGATTTTACGGCTGAATTCTCACTTTGTGCTTGTTGACCTGAAGAAAGTCGAGAAAGCTGGCCATGACTGCGAAGAGCGGAGTCTGTGAGTCCCTTCGCTTCTCGTCCCCTGCTCCGGATACTCCTCCGGCTGTAACGGCGGCGCCCGCAGGCGGAGAACACTTCCGGGGAGTCGATGGCAAAATTTCCGATCTGCAACGATGGCAGCTTTAATGAGCCATAAAGTTAGTGGTGAAGAAGATGGGGAGGGGGAATTGGGAGGGGAAGAGCGTGTTCAACTGACTTTTTTCTCCGAAAGAATCGGAGCATTTTGGAAGATACGAAAATAGTCATCGGAATAGACGGTCCGTTGAATTTTGGTGCGAAAGAATTGTGAAATCGACAATTCCTGGGGGCATCGCCCTCGAACTGTGCCCCGGTTCCCGGACAACAAGGCCGGTGACGGATTTACGATTCACAGAAATTTCGGAGATTTCTTACAAAGATTTCAGTTTTACCTGGGCTTCTAGATCCGATCGGCTTGGATTTGGCTGCGAATTAGCGAATTTTGATAGATAGGCTGTGGCGCGACACACGCAGTTGGACCCCGACAAAACGAGAGACACACAATGAACATCATGCGTTGGGGACGAGGCGAGAATGAGACATTGAAGGAAGAGCAGAGACGCAGAGTGAAATAGGTAGCAGTGGAGATGGATGAGGACGAAGAGAGTACGGAGGGAGGAAGAGACGCAGAAGGGGCGATTATTCGAGGGGAGATGAGGGCATGGATTGCGGCGGATTTGATAATGAGCACACGAGAAGAGCCTGCGGAAACAGGGGGCAGATGGCCCGTTGGGAGCATCAAGGGACAATGATCGGGGGATTTTGAGATGTTTTTTATATGGCAGGTATTTAGTTCTAAACCTTTGATATGGTCGTATCGGAAGAGGTGCGAAACGTTCGAACCGTTCGCCGCAACTGTGCATACTTTTGCAGGACGAAAGTGACTCAGACAGTTCGGACTGAGTCATTCATACAAACTGACGGGGAAATTATACTTCGAGATGTTACTCAAGCGCTTCTTCTCATGGGAAATGCCATAAGGAACTTCTGCAGCAGGACATGTTGAATGTGACCGGAAGCAGGTGTGAGTGACGGAGAATCATAGGTAATTAGGCATACATCAAATGTATCTCTTCCGCCTTTCTAAAACTTGTTCTGTTTTATTCAAGGAAAAGTAAGAAGCAAATACGTTTTCTCGAAAAATCGAAAGCTGGAGTATCAATTCTTTGATTCTCGGGGCTTTTGCGGTTCGTCCCTTTGGAACTGAAATAGAAATGGCCTTCGGTCCGAAGCATCGCATCTCATCACTCACAAGAGAGCCCAAAGATTCGTCATTTTTTCGCAATCTTCCGGAACTTTTCGACGATCAAAGCTCGAACATTCCAGAAATTTGCAGCGGATTGTGAAATGTCCATCAAAATCGTAGGCGTAAATTAACGAACAAGAGGAATTTTTGAAGGCTTCTCGTCAGGCGAGAGATACTATTTTTCAATGGGAATTGCAACTTGGAGTACAAAAAGAACAGTTGACAAGACTTTACGAGCGTCGACATCTGACTGACAACCGGTGTCATCTTTCGGAAGAAAGGCTCAGAAAAGAACGAAAAGTTGTTGGAACGGCGACGAGAGCGCCAGAATTAATGGGCGACTGGACGTTCGGTGACTATTCATTCAGAATGCCAAATTGGTCGTGAATAATCGCGAGAACCAACCTTTGTTTATTGGGCGCGTCACCGCGTTGAAGCGCCTCCGGAAGACCGTAGCAGTTGAGAAGGGACATGACGGCGGCGACGGGCGAACTCCTGGAATGAACAGGAAATGAGCAATCCACGAAACCCACGGCTGCATCGAGGGCACGACAGATTATCTCTTTATTTATGAGAAAAATGGTTATGAGCGTGCTTCGAAAATTATCGAAAGTTGCAAACGATTAGTGGATAAATAATTTTCTCCAACAATTTTGTTTTGTTGCTTGAAATTCCACAGACTGTTTCTGAAGTGTCGTGAATTATAGCGCACTTTTCATGTAAATTCCCGCGCGGTGTTTGCAGCCACAGTAACCCACGCAAAAGTAAAGATAAAATTCAGAAAAAATTTAACAAATTCAAAATCAGTTCCCATTTTTTCTGTTTATGTCAATGATTTTAAGTATCTGTTTTTGCTCAATGTTGCTCTGTTTATATAGTTTAGTCGTTAAATTATTGTTTTCCGTTTGAAGTACTAGAACCCTTCTCAGAGAAGTTGCAGATGATGCAAACGTGACCGTTCTTCGGATAATTTTCTATTGTGGCTCCCTCCATATGCCCCCTATTCCGAGTGAATTCTTCGGATCCTCGTTGCAGCTCCATTTCGTTGCCACCCGTCTGGACTCTCAGTCTTCCGACCGCTGCTTCTTGCGCCCCTCTAGCTCCCTCGCTCCCCGTTTTTCCCCTCGCACTTGGCTTCATGCCAGCTTCTCCCCTCTCTTTTCCGCGCACTCTCTCATTCGCTGAGTCAGGGGAAGACCACCGCTTTTGCTTGGGCTCTGCTGCGATTTTTGCCCATAGAACAGCACGCACAGTTTTTCGTTTGAATCTTTTTTACATCGATTCGCATTCTCAATTTCCTCTCAATGCTTTTTCCTTGACAAGTCCCACTTTTCCCCGACAGAAGCGCGCGCACAATGTGTCCTTGGACGCCTTTTTTATCCCGGCGCTTTCTTCTCCGAGTATCCTTTTCTCGTTGTTTCTCTTCACTGACGGAGCTCGCTGAGTAGCTTTGTGACGTTCAACCAGCTGTTCCGTATCATTTTTTGCATCCTTTCTCTTCCCCTTTCTTTCTCATTCGCACGTAAATTGCTACTTTTATTTCTTCTTTGCTTTTTGTTATGTCGGAGAATGCGGAGCATAACGAACCCGTCAACACGCGCATTCTGGACAGATTCTCGAATCTTCTGGAACTCTCCTGGGAAATCGAAGAACTGAAATGCGGGTAATGTCTGGGTCTGGCCGAGTTCTATTAGAAATGAAGAATTCATGAATTGCGAGGGTGTGTTTTCGTCGCTTTCAGCCTAAGAATTGCCGGAAATCTGTCTAAAAATAAGTGGAAAACCGAGATGTTTTATCGTTGTCCGGTGTATGTACACCATCCAGTCCCTTCTTGTTTTCTCCCCATTCCCTATCGACCCGTTCATGTGCGTTTATTTTAAAAGTGTCACATTTAGAGAACAAAGAGAGTGCGGCGAGGAGAAATATTACCGTAGTCGGGCGGGTGCCCGCCGACCACTCCGACGTGCACTTTTACCTCTGCCAATTGCATCATTTTGGGTCTCATTGCGGTCATTCGAACTCCCTTTAGCACTTTTTTGTGCCGGCACAAAAGGGCATTCAAACAAAGTTCACGCCTTTGGCGGCATTTTTGAATTCGAATAGTTACCAAATGTTTTTCTACTTGCAATTAGAATTCCCATGCGCACTTGCCTAGAAAACGAAATCTCTGATTTTATCTTATTTTTAGTGGGATGCATTGCTCTGCCAGTCCTTTCTAAAAGTTTATTGTCGACAATTGCTGTCCAACAAAACGTAGAACTCTGTTTTTTAAAAAATGTTTTCGCCATTGAAAACGGAAAGAAAAAACTCGAAAACAGATTTTATTCTCGAAGTTTTCTATTCTTTTTCGCGCCATCCCCTTAGGAGTCTATTCGGTTTTTGATCTTGCTCTGAGGAAAAAGGACTCCATTTCATTATGTCGGTGCGAAAAAATTGAAAATAGAGAAAGAAGGAAAGAGCTCTTTGAAGAGAGAAGTGTCTGTTCTGCTGTGAGAAAGGATATATATTTCATAACTGGTGAGTTCCTCATCTCGTGACGTCACGAGAGCAGTGGACCGCTCTTTGTGCCCGCGCGGTGGGTGATTGCGAAAGAGCGTGCGCCATTGGGGAACGGGCCGAGACCGCTCGTGACCTTGAATGTTCCGACTCACGCATTCAAGGTCACTCCCTATTTTGAATCATAACATTGCTGTCTGCTTGGCAGTCTGCTAATTTTCAAAATGTCTAGATGGTGAAGGTTAACATGAAAGAAGATTCTGCGATATCTCTTTCGTTTTCTGTCTCAAATTGATAGCTCTTCTTCTTTGTCTCTCATTTCTCCCCTCCCTATCATATCCTGAACTTCGCCAATAGGTCAGAGTTAGCTCGTCGATCTGCGTCTTATACCTCCCCCAATTGATGGGGGAGCGAAGGAAGCACCCGTCGTGAGGCCGTTTACACCCATCCCGTCAGAGTACGGCCGAGTCTCCCCTTCCCATGCACAATCGCCTCAGGATCGATCGAAAGAGCAGCACTCTGATCCCTACACTTCAATTTTCGAATGCAATTTGCCACTTGATCAAATTCGAAAAGGTTTCCTAAACCGCTAAATTTCTCTTCGTCTTTTCCCACTTCGGATTATCCACATCCTCAGGCAACGTCTCTAGACTCCCAAAATCTTGTGCTTTTTCTGCCACTCGTCCATTTGAAGGCGTTTTTGGGCTGCAAGTGCCGAATCTCAACCTCGTTGTCAAATTTGCTCTTTCCGTCTTACCCTCGCATTGCGCATCTCTCACCCGGCCAACCTTTCGACGGCTGTTAATAAATCTGTGCACAACGAGCAAACAAAGAACACTTTTTGAAAAAGTTGCATCGGCGGGTAGGCTTTTCTCTCCATTGGTGCTTTTTTGACTGACTAATAACATGTGTTTGGTGGAAATGTCGGCCATGTTCCCTTACTTTCGTCTTCCGTGTTGTTATTGAGTTATCTCGATAAAAAAAGAGTTGAAATATATCGTTTCTGATATCCGCGCGCAATACGTTCCGAAGCTATACACTTTAGCAAGCATCGTTCGGCAGATCTGCAAGACTTTTTAAACAACGAATTTAGCGTGGGGATTTCTCCCAGAAGAAACATCGAGTTCCTTCTCGAAGTCCTTATTTCTATGTTCTTCCTTTCCATCTATTATTCTCGTGGTAGCTGTCTGAGAATGAGGATATTTGAAGAGATATGTTAGACAACAAAATGACCTTTTAGACGCACGTCACAACGCTAAAGAACAACCAGTCAGCATCGTGCAAGACCGTTGTCTCTTCCACATTCTTTCGTAGTTTTTCATTCTTTTCATATATATATTTTTGTGTGTGAATCTTATCACTTGACGCCGGCGACCATATATCAGCCAATGTAGGCGAGAGCGGACGTCTGGGACTTTGTCGCCGACAGAAGTCTGATAAAAGATGTAATTCCTTGAACTCTCTTCACTTATTCCGATTTCTTCTTTACTATTCTTAAACTGTTATATTGCAGGGGTAATTATTTTCACGGATAGTGAAGTGCGCGGCGAGTCTTCTTACGTCTTGTCACCTTCTCGCCTAAACCACAGGCGAAGGGCCCTGCAGAGCCACCGCAACTCCACATCCCAACTCGAGCCAACTCACTTTTGTACTCCATTCCGGATTCCACAGTTCTCTTCTGGTAGGTCACAGCTTCCATTCAGACCATTAGGATTACAGTGGTTTTGGGTATTCAGTCTTTTGAGCTTGTATTCGAGCTGTTCCTAACAGTAGGAGTTTTGGGTGCCATAAAAACGAGGTAATCGTACTGGAATCTTTTTTTCCCCTTTCCTCGTCTCGTTTGCTCTTTCGCGTGCCTTCCTCGTGTATATATCTTCCTGGCACGTTCATATCTTCCCGATTTATTGAGTTGACCAACCAAACGAAACCAACCATTGTTTGAATTAGGATTCGTTTTTATTGGCATACCGAATTAGACCAATGGACTACGATTAATCGGTTTTTGCCAAGAAGCACAAGAAATTTGTGCTCGGGAAATAAAGTTCAATTTTCGCTTCTGAGTTGCAGTTACGTCAGCAGGCCGGAAAGAATGGAAAAAATTAAAATAAATGACGGAATTGATCACGAGGGCGGCAGAAATGAGCGGAGCAATTAGATAACCTTGTTTATTTATAGCGCCTAATGCGGACTGTTATCGGAGAGCGTCAGCTGGCGGCGAGAAGCTGATACCAGTTCTTTTTGTTTCTTTGCCGCCGCCCTCCCTCCCACACACTTTTGATCGTCTGAAATTGAAATTTTAATTTTCAGAACAGATTTCATCATGCTACCTCCCGTTGTTCTCCTTATTATTGGTGGCTTCATTGCATTCGTCTTGGCGTTCGCCATCGGTGCAAATGACACGGCCAACTCATTCGGAACCTCCGTTGGAAGCAAGGTAACAGTCGGAATACGGAGCGCTCTCAAAGTTAATTTTTTTAGGTGTTGACCCTCCATCAAGCGTACATCTTGGCGAGCATCTTCGAAACCCTCGGCGCGTGTCTTCTCGGTAAGCGTAGAGTAGAAGCAGCACGTGACTGTAGTATGTTCAAAGACGAAATTGAAATGTTTTGCAGGCCATCAAGTGACGGACACTATGCGCAAGGGCGTCATCGACATCGAAGCTCTATCGCCATCGAATGTGACTGGGGCAATTCAGAAGTCGAACGAGCAAGTGATAATGTTGGGACAAATCGCCATTCTTACTGGATGCGGTGCGTGGATGTTGCTGGCGACTGCTTTCAAGCTGCCCGTCTCAACGACTCACTCCATCGTCGGCGCAACCATCGGATTCGGTCTTATTGCGAGTGGCCCATCGGTCATCATCTGGACAAAGATTTACCGCATTTGTGAGAGAAATATCTATAGTTCGAAGAGAGCATTTGCTTATTTACAGTCGCTTCGTGGATCATCTCTCCGCTTCTTTCCGGAATCACTTCACTCATAATCTACCTGGCATTGGATCACTTGGTTCTGAGACGCGTAAGTTGCAGGATCTGCTCTGATTTTACAATACAACTATCTACAGAAAGAGCCTCTCCACAGTGGAATTCGAGTTCTCCCTGTCCTCTATTTCCTCTGCTTCGCATTCAATGTGTTCGCCATCGTTTACAAGGGACCTTCGTGTTAGTTATCTACTCTCGTTTTTCATATTATGTTCTTTTTTCAGTCCTCAAATTCGATGGACTCACTCTCACTGAATGTCTCCTCATATCAGGATCGATCGGCCTCTGTGTCGCCCTCGTGTTCGCTTTCTTCCTGGCTCCGTATCTCAAAAACCACATCTTGAGTATGTTTAAGACTTCGAGGATGAGGTTAGCCATTGTCGATAAGGCACCGCACCCTATCAGTGGCCTTATCATACCCGCTTAGTATTTAGTTTACTTTTTGTTTGCCCTTTTCAGGTGGTCAAGTTTTAGGAAACTGGTTTGAAATAGTACTGAAAGTGTCTTTTCAGGCAAAGAAATTCTCGAAATAACCGGAAAGCAGCAGCGGCACGGACATGAGAAGCACAATAACAACCACAAAGATGTGGACATGGAAGAAGGAAACGGAAAGGCGATCGAAATGAAAAGCCACGATGAGCAGCAGAGTACGTGACCATCTTTTCATGCCGCGTCCAATGTCTCGGAAAAACCGTAAAAACCGCAGATTTTGCTGTCCAAAGTCGGCCGAAATTTGCGTGAAAAACGGGGGTGTGCACAGCTCAATGAGTGTAACCGTACCTCTAAAACTACGGTATTTTTTGAAAATTTGTTAATTTCTTGAGGTTATTTGAAAATATTCAAATTTTTTGCGCAAATTTTCAAAAAATACCGTAGTTTTAGGGGTACGGTTACACTCATTGAGCTGTGCGCACCTCCGTTTTTCACGCAAATTTCGGCCGACTTTGGACAGAAAAATCTGCGGTTTTTACGGTTTTTCCGAGACATTGGACGCGGCATCAGGAATTTCCCTATCGGAATGTTTTCAGAAACCTCTCTTCTCAATCAGCCAACGATCGTTGTGAGCACGTGTCCTTCGAACGGAGAATCAAGTTCGTCGTTCACCAATCCGAAGAATACCATCCGTCCGTCGACCTCGCTCGCTTCTTTCTTTCGCTCTTGCAAACCGGAAGATCCACAGGCTTCTCGACTCTTCTCACTCCTTCAAGTGATGACTGCCTGTTTCGGAGGATTCGCACACGGTGGTAACGACGTCAGCAATGCTATCGCTCCACTCGTCTCTCTCTGGCTGTACGCCAATCCAAGTGATGATGGTAATGACAGTACTCCATGGCAACTGTTGCTCTATGGATCGTTTGGTATGTGCGTTGGACTCTGGGTTCTCGGACATCGTGTTATCTACACCGTCGGAGAGAATTTAACGAAGATCACTCCTGCTTCCGGTTTCTCAGTCGAATTCGGAGCCGCCGTCACTGTTCTCGTCGCCTCCAAAATGGGACTTCCTATCTCATCTACACAGTGCAAAGTGAGAGAATTTTTTAATTCTCAGTTCCATCATCGGATATTTCACAGGTCGGATCGGTCGTCGCCGTCGGCCTCATTCAGTCGAGACACGAAGTTCACTGGGGAGTGTTCCGCAACATCTCGCTCTCCTGGATCGTCACTCTTCCAGTTGCCGGTAAGTCCTTCAAGAGTTCAGCTTTCAGTGCTCGAGGTAATGATCACTTGACTTCGTTTTAGAGTGCACTTTGAGTAGGAGGGGTTCGAAAAATATATATGAAATTTGAGTCGTCTCTGGTGGTCGGTTGTTGAGATCTAATTCAGGGCTGTAGTATGGGAAACGGAAGAAGAACTCACTGTGAAGACGTAATTAGAAAGTAGGAGACGGTTTCTGAAAAATCAGAGGTGACTAAAGAAAAACGTAGAAATATTGGGCTCCAATTTTCCTTTCACCAATTATCCTATCTCATTCTAGTTCTTTATGTGTTTTTTCAATTGTCTCAGACAACACGAACACAAATTGCGGGTTGTCGTTCACCTTACACCGGCTCATCGTCTTTTTTGCAGGACTGCTCTCCGCCGGAACCATGGCCCTCCTTTCCCTAACACTGATCGGCACTGCAGCTCCGAACGAGGATTCCGTTCTTCGGTTCTTCTTCTAACCACATTTTCTCGACATCTTTTTCTTATTTTTTCGTCATAACTTTTTGGCATAGTTCTGAAATGCGTAATTGATTCGTTGGCACTAGATTTCGAGATCCCCTCCCGCGTTGTTCTCAACCGGTAGATTTATATTTTTCAATCCGAGAAAATTGTTTTGTTATACGTTTAAAAAGCTAGGGTACACTAACCTTAGCCAACTAGCCAACTTTCTTCTACTACCGGTCAATTTTCGTCTGAACCGAGGTAGGACATTGCTTCCCTTCTCCCCGCTCCCTCACTCCCTTATTTGCCCCCAACCTTTCTATTGTTTTCTCTTTTTGTTATTCGAGGATCAGCGCAGTTTTGATTTTCTCTTCCACTCCCTCTTTTTGTTTTGTTACCTCATTTCATATTTTATTAACCTCTGTCTCTTTTTCTTCCAGAACCGAACCCCTCGAGCGTTTGGAGCTTTTTTCTCTCGGAAGGAGCCCCCGTTATATCCACCTTTCTTCTCTTTCTCTCATTCCTTTGTTATTTTTATCAACCTTTCCACAAACAGTTTGTCCTGCATTTAATGATCACTCCCGACTGAACCTATACCGATTCTTTGAATTTTTGCTTTAACAGCTTCTCCCACTCCCCTTTCTACTCCAACAAACCGTTTCACTTCGGCCTCTCGTTTGTCGTGTCATTTGTTTTCAGAGAATAATTGGCCGACTTTTGAGACCACCTCTCCCTTCTCATTGTTTTATCGACCCCCAAAATTAGGCAATAAAAATACTAGTAGGTACATCATTGTTTTTTCGAACATTTCATGATGCCATGTCACGCAGTTCGGCTCAACTCGGAGTAAAGCCTCGCCGCCTCTACAATATGGAGAGCGGTGGGGGTCGGCGAGGATGTTGCACAGATTTGTGTCTCGCGCCGTGCACTATTTCGCACGGGTGCAGTATTTACCGAGCTCTCAAAACAGGAGAGATGATTCGACTGACTGAATCGTCGGCGGATCCGCGCATAACCGTACGATTTCGCACACTTTCAACAGGGCCTTCCCGCTCTTTTCTGCCTGCCATTTCCTTTTTGATCCTTCCGCCCGGGCACTTTTGTCATTCTGTTTTGTTCCGTCTGGAATCCGATTTTTGAGTGTTTCCGAAGAAGAACACTCACGTGATTGCCACGTGGCAGTTGGGAACATGTAGAAACTGGAAGCGAGATCCAAATGAATCAACAACTTACAGTGAAACAGAGCAAGTAACTTTGAGTGTCTTTTCTGACTCACTTCTTTTTGATATCTGGTGCTGATCATCAAAACGGTTTCGTGGAATCCCTCTGTGTGGTCAACGTCTCGACCTCCGATCGTTGCGCGAAAGATCAGAGTACGTTCAATCCCACGCAAACACTTTGGCACAATGATAATGCTCTGCCACTCTGAATTCGTACAGCTACCGTAACCCTTCGATTCGCTCCCATTTATGACCTTGTTCCATTAGCACTCGCATCGTCATCGTCCCATTCGTTGGAACGATCTGAAGTCGTAGAGCAGCCTCAGAAGCCCCTCCCCTCCTCCTTTTCAATGGGCAACGACGATGCTCCATTTCATTTCGTTTTCGTTTCGTATTCGCTCGACCTTCCAGTGCCTTCGTCCTATGATTATTATGTATCCGAGTGCAGAGACACCTTGCTATTTTATGTGCTCGCCGACACCTTCTATTTTCAGCTGCTCCTTCTCTTTCCCTTCTTTTATTCTCTCTCTCTCTCTCTCTCTCTTTTCGTCCTTTTCCTCCCGGTTGTTCTGGATTTCGTAGATTTTCCATAAGCTCTATTTATCAGCAGATCGAAGATCTAGCAGGACCAACTCGAAGCCTACTAATTGTATTATCCCGATCGAACCCTAACCCAATACGAGTCTCGATACCAGCACTGAACGTTGCAGTTGTCCAGGATTTCCTGATTCGTGGATCTACCAGAAATTCACAGTTGACTGTTCCGTTCCCTCTTTCCCTCTCATTCAATCGATCCGATCTGAAAGTTGCTCGACTGCCACCACTTATCTTTCCATCCCCTCAATTCCCGATAACTTTTTTGTTCTACAGTATTTCTGCAAAGCAAAGGTATTTCCCAGGTTTTCGTGCGCTTTGGTGTCCGAGTGTTTGGATTGTAGGTAGTAGACATTTTCCCGCTTTCTTTGCCCTTTTGTCCCTTCCAGTCGACTTTGTTCCCGTGTGGACCTTCTTTCTCTCAATTGATCTCATTAGCCTCGGAAGTCTTCATCACCACCCCTCTTCTTCTCCTCCTCCTCCTCCTACTTCTTCTTCTTCTTCTTCCGCAACTTCATTCCATCGTTCGTCCAAACAGACGGAATGCTGAGCATATCTTGGCTCGGCGGTCCGCGGCTCCGCAGAGTCCGTCCACATTTTTTGGGAGCGAGAGGCATCGAGACGCAGGTGCGGAAAGAGAGCAAAACTCGCAAAACGACTATAGTTGAAACCATTGATATCCGTCCGAGCCGCCCGCATGCCTCTTCTCTATTCCGCTTTCTGGGGCTTCACTTCTGATTCTTCCACGTGTTCTTTGTTTCAAGTGCTTTCTTTCCCGATACTTTGACCAAAAGTAGGCCAGTTTTCATAGAGATTCATGAGCTTTACGGAGAGTATCTCAACAGATCAAATTCCTAGAATTCTTCTCCTTCTTCTCCTTCTTCTACTGACTAATCGAAAGTTTATTCTTATGAAATCATGAGCAGACACTTATATTTTCATTTAATTACCTACAAGTACTTTTGCAATAATCCTACAGTAAACTTGTGAAAAGGGTTTCATCTGATAGCCAGAATAGCTCTACATTTTCGTCCTTATTTCCGCACAACATCATCTCAAGAAAGGTGACCTCACAATACCGTATCCTCCTGAATTAGAATCTCTCGATGAGGATTGAGAAGTGATGAATGGAATGCCAACAGATACCGTACCCGCTATGTACATTCTAGTTCAGTCTCAAGTTCCATTGAAAGTTGCTTTTCTAATGATACGCTTCGACAGCTTCGTGGTCAGAACGAGACAGAAAACCGTACATTTGGTGAGCATGAATAGAATCCATAAAGTACAAACAAATGAATATGAGGGAATCGAGTCAGGCAAAATGAGAAAAGGGTCAAAGGCAAACCGCTCATTCTTCTTTGGGTCAATTGTTTTCAGTTGAGTGAGAGACGGAGGGATGACACCAGGAAAGCCGGCCCGTAGAGAAAGGAGCAATATTTAGAATATATTCGCATAATCTAATAGAAGCCATTTGAAAAAGAGAGGTGTCTCCCAACCTGCGCTTCTCGCTCCGAGAGCCATCCATCGCGTTCCGCTCTCGGAGAGCTCTTGTGGCGAGAAAGCACACATGTCTCACTCACACTCACTCTCTCACACTCATTCTTCCACTGACACACTTGGTGAGCTTTTCCCGGCGCGAGTCTCGAACTAAAGAGAAAGAGACGGAGAGAGTGGCTCCGAGAGCCGCATCTCAGTATCGATCTGCTGAGCTTCCTGCCTCTGCTGCGTCAAGCCACGGGCATCGGAGCTCCGGCGGCAGCGGCGGCGGCGGCGACGCCCGGACGAGACGGCAGACAGCCACAGACCGAGTGCTTTATACATCTTTGTGAGAAGAGGAGGAGGCGAAGAAATGGGTGCTGCTGGCTCCCCCATCGACGTCGTCGTCGTCGTCGTGTTTTGGCGGATGGGACGGATTGGTGGAGTGATGGTGTGACGGACGAACGGCCCCCTCTTCAATCCACCCCCGCTCCCCTTTTTTTATTAGTCGACTTGCTAGGGACGCCCGGATACCGCCCATTTGCACTTGATCCATCTCGTTTGCTTTCTTATTTTGATTTCTCTCAATCACTGCCCTTTTTCTTTAATTGGCAATCGCTAATTGAGTGTTAGAATGCGTCAACTTTCGTCCCAATTGATATGAAATTGTGAGGCCCGGAATCGTGTGCTCGGCTGTCCTATTTTAAAATTCTCCCCACTGGTCGCCACAGCCCGGCTTTTCCAAATTTTCGTCTTTTCCCTCTTTTTCTTCTTCTTCTTCTGTCGGTCTTCCTCTCGAATTCTTCATCTTTGGCGACATCGTCGAAGAATTAGAATTAGAAAGAGAAGAAGGAGGGGGAGGAGAAGCAGTCAGAGGCTCCCGCGTGTTTGCACTAATAACCGACAACATGTGTGTGTGTGAGAGCAGCTTCCTTTTCCTTTTCTAAATTATTCCAGTATAATCATTCGCTGCCAAAAAGGCGAAAATTGAACAAAACTCTCTGTCCGAACAACTAATCTCCTCCCTTTCGGTTGCTCTTCCCCCTTTTCTTCTCACCCATCATTTTTGCTCGACGCGTCAGAATTTTGGCGACGAAAACGCACAAAACTCTAGTTTTTGTGCATATCCGGGTGGTGTTGGAAGACGTCGCAAACTGCAATTCTGCGCGTAAATATGGGCGGTTCGGCGAGGTGATGAACGGCCGTCCAGATAACGCCACCGACGGAGCGCAGTGAAAAATAGCGGGTTTAGCACCACACAACGACACCGAAATTCCAACGTTTCCACCCTTCTTTTTCTTTCGTTTCCGTGTCTGGAGAGACCCTTTCGCGTGTCAACCAGGTTTAAGAGAATTAGTGAGAGCCGCCCTCGATTTTCGTGATCCAAAGTTTAAAAAAAACAGGAAATTCCGCTGATTTTGCCGAAATTTCCTTGAAAAACGGGATGCGCACAGCTGAACGAATGTGACCCTATACCGTAAAACAATGGTATTTTTTGAAAATTTATCCAAGAAATTCGAATATTGTCAAATAGATATACTCAAGAAATTTGGGAGAAGCTGTCTTCGAAAAGTTTCCATTAAAGTTTTTAATCTGTGCCTCTCCACTTCTTTTGATAATCCTCTCGATTTTTAATGTTAACCCTCCATTTTTTTCTTTTATGCTCTGATTCTGATCCCTCATTCTACGAGACGTCTCCAATTTCCACGTCATTCCTCCTTATCATATCCATGTCGTTTCCATTTCTTGTTCTTTTTGCCCGTCACGCTTTCGTCAGAATATGTGCGATTTTTCTTTGAAAAAAAAACGAAACTTTGATCGTCAGCCCTTCTTTCTTCAGCTTCTGCTCTCCCTCTCGTTTCCTTTTCCAAAGGACATTGCTCTTTTCCCTTTCCTCTCCTTTTTCATCGCTCTTTCTTCTCGTTTTTTCGTGCCTCCCCCGCTTCTCCCCCGTGGCGATGTGAGGGTGGAAAATGAAGGAAAAATGGGCAGAAGCCTGAAGAGAAAAGGAAAAGAGAAGTCGTTTTCATCTCGGATTTCCAGAAGAACGAGAACGCACTGTGGTGCACGAAGAAGGAAGAGAGATAGTGAGCAAAAGGAGGAGTGCGCCGACACTGCTCGACCGTGAAAGGCTCGCATGACGAGCGTTAACCGGTGTCCATCATGTCAGGTAATATTTTTTTCTGAAAAAACAGAGCGACCAGTTCTGCAAGAGATCTTCCTGATTCCATCAGTGATTCGCTCTGTGATGGTGGTTCGGCTCAAGTGGCCGTGCCACTCCACAAATGCACTCTTTGCTTTTGTTTTTGAGTTCTCGCGCAGTGAAAAGAGAAGGCAAAGGGGACAGTCAGAACGATTGTGCACAAGTGATGAAGACGAGTGATGACTGATGAAATTTGCAGTGTTAGCGAGTATGATGTCATCGGGGGAGGACGAGGAGCAGGCGGCGGCCGACGAGCAGGAGAGATCCGACCTTTGGCAGCAGACGTTGCAGGTCAGTTCTTCTTTCACGAAATTTCACAAAAACAAACGGAAGTTATCGAGAATATCAAACAGGCCAAAAACCATGAAAAACTATCGGCACAAAACAGTTCTCCAAGAAATAAGGGCAGGCCCCTTGTTCCCCCACCTTCGGCTCCATCTGATCTGAATCTAAATGGGGCGTCCATCCATCGTGTCTTTGTCCGTCCCAGAATACATTTCTATATAAAAACCATAAATCCATCGACGGGTTCCGGCCCCTATATTTCCAATCTCGCGCTTGCCCATCAATCCCGGTTCTTACCCGTCCCCGGGTCCCAATTTCCTGTGCGGCAGTCATGATCCATGCCCATAAAAAGAGCCTTCCGAGCCCGATAGTATCATTCGGCAATGCCTTCCCTGGCCTACGAAATCCGTGAGCTCTACGCCGATATCTATGGATACTTTGACGGGCTAGGTCCACTTCTGTGGTTGAGATTTCAGGTAAGTGATAGGAAATCAATCGGTCAGAGTCAAAGTTACTCATTCCCATCCATCTCTTTCTTTCTCTCTATTGAAAAGTTTGGTGGTGTCGAGAGCGCGGCGCGGAGAGAAAGAGTTGTTATGCGGCGCTCCGTCGTCGTGGGCTCTCTCCGATCTGAGCAATCTCTCGTCGTCGGGATTCTGATTGAACGCAGGCAGCCGGTACGTGAGAGTGTGTATCATCGAGTGTAATGTGCGGGTGGCGAAGACGCAGGGATCCATAGAAAGTTGAGGGTGGAATCTGGAGAGTTTAGGGATTGAGGGCAGAAGTCTCATGGAGAGTTCTTAGAATCCACTACCATGTTATGCAAGCAGAGCAAATGGAAAAACCGTAAAAACTGTAATAGAAGGGCACCCCAGCACAATTCATTTAAGACGACATATATATGCTGCCGATGGAGATATCAAAAAGTTGCCTAACATATTGTGTACATTTTCTCAGTTGATCACTTTTTGATATCTCTACAGGCAGTTGAGATATATAGTTTTGAATGGAAGCTAATTTTTACGGTATGATTATGATGAACGCGCCCAAACGATTGACAATGAAATACTCTCGTAATACATGGAAATGATTAATGGGTAAAAACACATCCGTCACAGAAGCGGCAATCTGCACTCTTCAATTTCCCCTTCAACTTCACATGAACTTCAAAACGCCGTCATTATTCAATCGTCCCAACCCTTCCATCTTCCGCACGTTGATTGTTGCTTCGACAATTTTTCTTTCTCCGTCAAAAAAGACAATCCGCCAGCACAAGTTGGACACAATGTGGATATGATTATGGAGTTGAATAGTCCTTCGTCTTCTCCTTCTTCCTTTTCTTCTTCTTTTTCTTTTCCCTCACCCCTTACAACATTTTTCTTCGGCTCCTCCCCTTTTCTTGCACCGAGAGCAACTACAAAAGAATGGCAAAGCGAACAAAAAACAAAGGAGAAGGCGGATGATATAAGGGGAGGAAGCTCGTGTATTATGATGAAGAAGGGAGGCGCTGGAGTAGAAAGAAGCCGAAAAAGCTCTTATGCAAATTGACAAATGATCGTATTCATGGGTTTTGGGAGGAAGAAGAGCGCCTTCCTCCGCCGCCTTGAGAGAGCCACACCGACTGGGAAGAAACTGAAATTCGAAACCGGCCACTGACCGATTTCGCATCCTTTTCGGGGCAAGAGAAGCCAAAAAGAATAAGCGAGTGAGAAGGGGGCTCACGAGAAAAAACTTATGAAGAATGCTTGATGACGTGGTAATAGAGTGTCCGTAATTGCTTTGAAGTTGAATTGAAAAAAACGACGATGATATCATATCTGTTGATTGCAGGCCGCGGTGGCAGCGTCCTCATCACACGATGCCACGAAAAAACGGCCCGCACAACGGAAACCTCTTCGACAAACGAACGTCGTCGAGCGATCCGAACGGTCACTTCTCTGCCTCTCCCTGAGTAATCCGATCCGAAAACTGTGCATCAGTATTGTTGAATGGAAGTGAGTTTGTTCCCTTTAACGTCATTTCATCGTCTTTTTACAGACCATTTGAGTTTTTAATATTGTTTATGATATGTGCCAACTGTATCGCTCTAGCCATCTACCAACCGTATCCTGCCCAAGATTCGGACTATAAAAATACATTACTCGTGAGTTTTTCCCTCCTAATTCTTTTGGTTGAAGAGACAACGGATAATAATTTCAGGAAACAATTGAATACGTGTTTATTGTTGTATTCACGATAGAATGTGTGCTCAAAATAGTTGCTTTTGGATTTCTATTTCATCCTAGTGCATATCTACGAAACGCATGGAATATCCTCGATTTTATCATTGTTGTCATAGGGTGAGTTGTTGATCCATTTATCGTTTCTAGACTCATTTCCTTTTCAGACTCGTGAGTACAATTCTATCGAAAATGTCGATCCAGGGGTTCGACGTGAAAGCGTTGCGAGCATTTCGTGTGCTCCGACCGCTCCGTCTCGTCTCCGGAGTTCCCAGTTTACAAGTCGTGCTCAATGCCATCCTCAGAGCAATGATTCCTTTGCTCCACATCGCATTGCTTGTTCTCTTCGTCATTCTGATCTATGCGATCATTGGCTTGGAACTGTTCTGCGGAAAACTTCATGCCACGTGTATAGATCCGGCGACGGGGCAGTTGGCACAGAAAGATCCGACGCCTTGCGGAAACGACGGAACAGCGTTCAAGTGTCGCCCGTCGGACTCTCTGACAAACATGGGCGTCCGATGGGAGTGCTCGAGCAACACCTCGTGGCCTGGTCCCAACAACGGAATCACAAATTTTGACAACTTCGGACTCGCTATGCTCACAGTGTTCCAATGCGTTTCACTCGAAGGATGGACCGATGTGATGTACTGGGTGAACGACGCAGTTGGCAGGGAGTGGCCCTGGATATACTTCGTCACTCTTGTCATCCTCGGCTCTTTTTTCGTGCTCAATCTTGTGTTGGGTGTGTTGTCTGGAGAGTTCTCAAAGGAAAGAGAGAAGGCAAGAGCAAGAGGACTATTTCAAAAGTTTCGAGAAAAGCAGCAACTGGAAGAAGATCTGAAAGGGTATCTGGATTGGATAACGCAGGCGGAAGATATCGAGCCGGTGAACGAAGATGAGCAAGAAGCGGAGCCAGCACAACAAGCGGTAGTCGGAGAAGAAGCGGACGAAGAAGGCGAAGAAAGAGTGGAAGACGTGAGGCCGAGCAAATGGGCAGCCAGGATGAAGAGACTGGAGAAGCTGAACAGGAGATGTCGGAGGGCATGCAGACGATTGGTCAAGAGTCAGACATTCTACTGGCTGGTCATTTTGCTCGTGTTGCTCAACACTCTCGTGCTCACATCCGAACATTATGGACAGTCCGAGTGGCTCGACCACTTCCAAAGTAAGTCTTGATTTATTCTGAACATTCTAAATTGCTCCACTTTCAGCTATGGCTAATCTGTTCTTTGTGATCCTTTTCTCAATGGAAATGCTTCTGAAGATGTACTCGCTTGGCTTCACCACGTACACAACATCGCAGTTCAACCGATTCGACTGTTTTGTCGTCATCAGCTCCATTCTCGAGTTCGTCCTCGTCTACTTCGATCTGATGAAACCGCTCGGAGTGTCCGTGTTGCGTTCCGCACGTCTTCTGAGAATCTTCAAGGTGACCAAATACTGGACTTCGCTCCGCAATCTGGTCTCTTCCCTCTTGAATTCTCTTCGTTCCATCATCTCCCTGCTGCTCCTGCTTTTCCTGTTCATTGTCATCTTTGCCTTGCTCGGAATGCAAGTGTTCGGTGGAAAGTTCAATTTCAATCCGCAGCAGCCGAAACCAAGAGCCAACTTTGACACGTTCGTGCAGGCACTCCTGACCGTATTTCAAATTCTGACCGGTGAGGACTGGAACACAGTTATGTACCACGGAATCGAGTCGTTCGGAGGAGTCGGAACCCTCGGAGTCATCGTCTGCATCTACTACATCGTGCTGTTCATCTGCGGTAACTACATCTTGCTCAATGTGTTCTTGGCTATCGCCGTCGACAATTTGGCCGATGCGGACAGTCTGACAAACGCAGAGAAGGAGGAAGAACAGCAGGAAATGGAAGGAGAAGAGGAGGAATTCGAAGGCGAAGACGGAGATATCGAAGAGCCAGACGGAGAAGAGCCGGAAGGAGACGAGGAAGTGGTGACTGCGAGGCCGAGGAGGATGAGCGAGGTGCCGGCGGGGAGTACGGTCAAACCCATCCCGAAGGCATCCTCTCTTTTCATTCTCAGCCACACCAACTCTTTTCGGTAACATTTTTGCAAAGCTCCCCACCCTAATGATATCATTTCAGTGTGTTCTGCAACAAAGTTGTCAACCATTCCTACTTCACCAATGCAGTCCTCTTCTGTATTCTCGTGTCATCTGCAATGCTTGCTGCTGAAGATCCGCTACAAGCAAACTCTACGAGAAACATGGTTCTCAACTACTTTGACTACTTCTTCACGTCCGTTTTCACAGTGGAAATCACTTTGAAAGTAATCGTCTTCGGATTGGTCTTCCACAAAGGATCCTTCTGTCGAAACGCCTTCAATCTGCTCGATATCCTTGTCGTCGCAGTCTCACTGACCTCCTTCGTCCTCCGAACCGACGCGATGTCCGTCGTGAAGATTCTTCGTGTGCTCCGTGTGCTCCGTCCGCTTCGTGCCATCAACAGAGCAAAAGGACTGAAGCACGTGGTGCAATGTGTGATCGTGGCTGTGAAGACCATCGGAAACATCATGTTGGTCACATTCATGCTCCAATTCATGTTCGCCATTATCGGAGTGCAGCTGTTCAAGGGAACATTCTTCCTTTGTAACGATCTTTCGAAGATGACAGAGGCAGAATGTCGAGGGGAATACATCCACTACGAAGATGGAGATCCGACGAAGCCAGTGTCAAAGAAGAGAGTCTGGTCGAACAACGACTTCAACTTTGACAACGTCGGAGATGCCATGGTTTCTCTGTTCGTCGTCTCAACTTTCGAAGGATGGCCACAGCTTCTGTACGTGGCGATTGACTCGAACGAGGAGGACAAGGGACCGGTGCACAACTCCCGACAGGCCGTCGCCCTTTTCTTCATCGCCTTCATCATCGTCATCGCCTTCTTCATGATGAACATCTTCGTCGGTTTCGTTATCGTCACATTCCAAAACGAAGGAGAGCGAGAGTACGAAAACTGTGAATTGGACAAGAATCAGAGAAAGTGCATCGAGTTCGCACTGAAGGCCAAGCCGCACAGAAGATACATCCCGACAAACAGACTGCAATACAGAGTGTGGTGGTTTGTCACTTCGAGGGCTTTCGAATACGTCATCTTCTTGATTATCGTCATGAATACGGTGTCACTGGCTTGCAAACATTACCCCAGTTCAAGAGGATTCGAAGATTTTCTCGACGTTTTCAACTTGATATTTACTGGAGTTTTCGCATTCGAAGCAATTCTCAAAATAGTTGCATTGAACCCGAAGAACTACATTTCCGATCGTTGGAACGTCTTCGATCTTTTGGTCGTCGTCGGTTCATTCATCGATATCACTTACGGAAAACTGAATCCAGGAGGGACCAATCTCATCTCCATCAACTTCTTCCGTCTCTTCCGTGTGATGCGTCTTGTGAAGCTGCTGTCTCGAGGAGAAGGAATCCGAACTCTGCTGTGGACCTTCATGAAATCGTTCCAAGCACTCCCGTACGTCGCCCTTCTCATCGTTCTGCTCTTCTTCATCTACGCTGTAATCGGAATGCAATTCTTCGGAAAAGTGGCACTGGACGACTCCACGTCAATACACAGGAACAACAACTTCCATTCGTTCCCGGCTGCCATTCTGGTGCTCTTCAGGTCGGTTTCACGTTCAACTTTCTATTCATTATCTATCTAGAGTAAGAGAGACTTCACAACAACACGTGATTGTGAGTTCACGTAGACTGTTCTCCCTAGAATTAGCGCACATTGGTTCAGTTAAACTACACAATGATCTGATCTCCTTACCAAACATGAAATATCTTCAGATCAGCGACAGGAGAAGCGTGGCAAGACATCATGCTCTCGTGCTCGGACAGAGAAGACGTGCGTTGTGATCCGATGTCCGACGACTACAGCAAGGGCGGATTCAACGAGTCACGATGCGGAAACAACTTTGCGTACCCGTACTTCATCTCCTTCTTTATGCTCTGCTCCTTCCTCGTCATCAATCTGTTCGTCGCTGTCATCATGGATAATTTCGACTACCTGACGAGAGATTGGTCAATTCTGGGACCGCACCATCTGGAAGAATTCGTGAGATTATGGTCCGAATACGATCCGGATGCGAAAGGAAGGATCAAACATCTCGACGTGGTCACACTTCTCCGAAAGATATCACCTCCGCTCGGATTCGGAAAGCTGTGCCCGCATCGGTTGGCCTGCAAACGACTGGTATCCATGAACATGCCCCTGAATTCGGACGGAACCGTCTGCTTCAATGCCACTCTTTTTGCTCTCGTTCGTACGAATCTCAAGATCTACACAGGTTTGTTTTCATTTTTCAATCGACGAAACGAAACGAAACGTCTGGAGACCCGGCAGGGTTAAGAAAGATTAGGAGTAATCCTGGCTAATGAGAAAAAATGGGATTAGAAAAGTAGAGCTCCGTTCGTATTTCTGGTGTTTTTTGCAGAAGGAAACATCGACGAGGCAAACGAGCAGTTGAGATCGGCAATAAAAAGAATTTGGAAGAGAACGCACAAAGACCTTCTGGACGAGGTGGTCCCACCAGCTGGCAGTACGTGTTTTTTTGTTGATAAAAGAGCGGAAAGCTTAGTGGTCGGTTCAAACCTGCGTGGGGGCGAGAGTTTTGCATTATTTTAGCATAATCCAAATCAGCAATCCCATCCGCACATTTATGTTTGCAGAAGAAGATGATGTGACCGTCGGAAAGTTCTACGCCACCTTTCTCATCCAGGATTACTTCCGGCGCTTCAAGAAACGGAAAGAGCTGGAAGCGAAGGGTGTTGTCCCGACGCAAACGCCTCAAGCAATGGCTCTTCAGGTGAGGGCTGGAAGAAATGTGATATAGGGAGGGAAACGGGAAAAATGAGAAGACGAAGGAGAAGGAGCAAGAGAAGAAGAGGTCTGCAACATCCTTCAACTCCCCTCTCCCTCTCTTTCGTCGGAAATTGGAATGGAAGCACTCATTTGATGCTTCTTCTTCTCCAATTTCTGCGGCCTTTTCGTACTTTGCGGTTTTCGTTTTTTTGAGAATCTCCTTCAAACTTAATTAAGTTTCGCCGCGAAATCCCTTTTTTGGCGGGTACTCTTCGCCTTCATGCTCCTCCGAAATTCGGGCGTGGAAAAGACGGCGTCGGTGCGTCCGACTTCATTCATGAATAGTGAATGAGCCGTAGGATGCTCCGCCCATTCTCCCGTCTTTTGTTCAGGGAGCTTCCTCATCCTCCTTCTTTTTCTTCTCCCACTTCTTCTTTCATTAATTCCTTTCACTTCCAGGCCGGACTCCGCACATTGCACGAAATTGGACCCGAACTGAAAAGAGCAATCTCTGGAAACCTCGAAACAGATTTCAACTTTGACGAGCCGGAGCCACAGCACAGAGTGAGTTATGCGGGAACTGCGAGCTGTATTGGGGGCTAATTTGGAGCGGGAATTTGCGACTGCTGGCGTGCACTTCCTGTTCCGCTTCTGTCCGAGTCCGTTTTCAATTTAACTCCCACTGAGAAAGCAAGTTGTTGTGGAAACAGCTTCTGAATCAACTAAATACGGAGGCGACTATTCCGGGAAGAGTGAATCAGGAAATGATGCCACTGTCTTCGTCTTGTTGCGAATTTCATCAATTTCAAGATGTTGACATTGTCCCCTTTATGAAAAAAAAAAAGATGAAAAGAGTCATCTTATTCTTTTTCTTCTATCTTCTTTATGCAAAGCCGGAAATGTTCAGTCTGTTGTGAGCTCGCCAAAACAAGCAGACGAATAAATGAGATTACGGTCCTTTGATTAATGCGAATGGCTCTTCTCCAGTTTGACAAAATACCAATCCGCTCGTAAACTAATTAGGTCTCTCCCCTCTTCCTTTCGTTCTTCATTCTCCTCTTCATTATTTTGCAAGAGATCCTCCCGGAAGGATCCTTCTTTCTTCAGAAGAGAGTGAAAAAGCCGGAGATTGGCTCGCGCGAAGTGAGTCTTTGCCCTTCTTTTCTCTTGCTCGACGGATGCTTGAAGCGATGTCGCATTCATTCATGAGTGCTTCAGAAAAAGAAGTCCATTCTTCTCCCGTTTTCGCTCGCTCAACCCCGACTTTCCAGAGACCGCACTCCCTTTTCAACAACTTGGTTCATCGCCTGTCTGGTGCTCGATCTCCGACAGAACACGAACGAATCGAACGGGGATCCACTCTTTTGCCTTTCCGTGAGTTTATGAATGCGGCTGTTCGAACACAATCGCCCGTTTCTGTTCCAGAACCCCGCTCCTTCTCGCCCACGCACTCTCTCGCCGGCGCCGAAGGCTCCCCAGTTCCATCCCAAATGCAACGTTCTGCGCCCATCAATCAGTCAATCAACCTGCCGCCAGTCAACGGATCGGTGCGCCGATTGCCCGCCCTGCCGCCGTACGCAAATCATATCCAAGATGAGACGGACGACGGCCCCAGGTACCGGGACACCGGCGACCGGCCAGGATACGATCAGTCCCACGGACGAATGGTCATCGCCAACAGAAAGTAAGAAGATAGTTTAAAGGTTTGAAGGCTAACATAAAACGTTTCAGTTTACCAGTAGATCCAGATGATGAAGAAGAATGGATAAGAAGCGGAGGTCGGTCTAACCGATCAGAACGACGGACGCTTCCGCCCATCCGTGAGCCTATGTTAGTGGCTCGAGGGGCAGCTCTGGCTCTTGCCGGAATGTCCTCCGAGGCCTACGAGGGTACGTACAGGCCAGTGGGCGAGGGCTGTCAAGTCAGACTGCCCTTTTCCTCACGGCCTGTCCTCCGACCTGCCGAAGATTCGCGACCTGCCGATCGGCTGATCGGACAGTCTCTCGGACTTGGAAGGTGAGCGAGTGGAAGCGTGAGATTGTGCATGGATTGGTTGGTCGGACGGTGATCTCTCTTCCCTCTTCTTACCCCATTTTCCTTCCTTTCGTTTCTTTTTGGGAGTCTTTGCTGGGAGTGCTGCCGATTCCCAGTACTTGGTATTCGTTCTAGTTAGTCAGTTTCCACTTTTTCTTTTCCGCATGGCTTTGCCCTTCTCAACAATCACTTCCCCTGATTTACCCCTCTTTCCACTAATGTCAATGTTCAACAACGAAACCGATTTTTTAACCAGAAAAGTGGCTGACTGCTAACCAGAAACGGGTGTGTGTCTCGGGAGGCTCATTCCGTTCAAGTTCCTCTTCATCCTCCTCCTCGTTCCCCTTCTATCTATACTAACCAACCTTGAAAGAGGTTCTCGCACTTCTACAGTACTGGGAAACATTCGCATTCATTCAGGTATACTGACGCCCGTGTCGTTGGCGCTGCTCGCCGAGAGCTCGAGGAGGTCTATTCGCTGGGCGATCAGGAGATTGACGTGGCCGCCAACTCACTGGCTCCTCTCATGCAGCACGTAGGAATGCACGACATCCGAGACATCAACGAGAACTCGCGGAGTGCGCTGCTCCGTCACGCAGACAGTTCCGGCAATCAACGAGATTCGCGCGGAGGATCCCAAGAAGACCTACTCCTCGTTACAACACTCTGAAGAAGACCTCCGCCCGAAAGAGCTCCCCACTTCTACTTTCCCAGATTATATCGTACCGATTACGAGTTAGACAAATTGAATTGAATAGGTGCCCCTGTATTCTCCATCCTTCTTTCTATTTCTCCCATCCGTTTTCCCAAACCACCTCATTCATTTCGTACGAGTTTAGACCCCCTCACATCCCCATTCGACCCCTCCCTCCCCCTGTAGATCCCGATCCCCTTTGTCTGTGTACTGGTTGCTTCCCTTCTACCCCACCAAAACTGCTCCCATCAAATGCTCAATTTCCCGTTTCTCCTAGATGTCTGGTGACTCACAGAGTTCGATCGGTAACTCGGCCTGCACCTTCCCAGTTCTCCAATTCTCTAGTCTCATCAAAAGTGGCCTTTTCTCTCGATTTCACTTGGAATCGTTCCTCCGAATTTCAAGTCTCTTCCCCTTTCTCTTTCAGCACCTTCATCTCTCTCTCTCTCTCTCTCCATTTATAAGTCACACCTACGCAGTATCTGCAAGCCCTATCCACTTTCCTCTCTCGAACTAACTCTCAACCCCCCCCCCTCAGAATATTTTTGATTGATGTTCAACAACAATTCGTGGTGCTTCTCTTGTTTTATCAGTTATGATTACATATGACATTGTTTAATAATATTTGTATTCATAAAAAACTCAAATTCAAAGTTGTTCAAGCATCAAAAACACGGTAGTACAGAAGAAAAACTATCGGAACGTGGGAACCCGGCCGAGTATACAAGTTTCAAAGCGACCCGTGACATCACACATTTCCTACGCGATGAGCCTCGATTGGCTCCAAGAACGGATCCACGACAAGAAGCACTTCACGGCTCGCCACTTGGGCCACGTGGCAGAAGTGTCCGGAATGCAGCCGGATTCGATCGCCACCATTTTTTGCGCCGTCTCTTTTCTCATTCTCACTTTCAGCGATCAGGTACACATTCATCGGACCCTTTCTTCAGGCGACTTCCTGTTTTCCAGGCACATTTTTTTGCCAATCTGCTGCTTGTCGGAGTTCCGTTGTTGCTCGTTTTCGTTTATCCCGACGAGAAGCCATCCGACGACTCATTCGTTTTCTACTTTCCCATCTATGGAGGACTCACCTTGTTTGACAGAACTCTAGAGTGCATTCCGTGCTACTACGTCTGGAAAATTTCTTTATTTCTTCTTTTCTTCCTGCCTCCGTATACATTGCACGAACACCTCAATGGTCTGCTCATTCAAAAAGAGACCGGTGGGTCTCAAATGTCTCAAAGCAAAAAAAGTTATCAGAAATCCTCTGCGAGAGAATCGTCCACAAGGACTGCAATTGCAGCAGTAACTTCTCCAATTCTAACGGTAAGTATCCACTCGGAGGCCACGAAAATCAGATTTTCATTCAGAAATCGGACCAGTCAGTGGAGTCAACCCAACGCTCCGTTTCTCCGGCACTTCAGTCGACTTCATCTAAACCAAAGTCTTCTGAAGTGAAAGTGACGACAATTGAAGAGTATTACCGAGAGGAAGAGCTTCTTTCCCCAAACGGAACGGTCATCGAACGCGTGGTGTCTGGTCCGTTTCGAAGGGAAAGTTCTAGAACGGAGAGCAAGAAGAGCTCGTCGTGAAGCGAACTTCGTCAAGTGGCTATCTGTAACACCGTATTCATTTTGTTCTGTTTCCTTGCTTTTTGATAAATTCATACAGTCTCCATCTCAATTTGTCAGCTTAATTCTTCCTAAAACCGCACTTGATCAGATTGGTTTTTATATAAATCTTCATTTTTCAAAAAGATCTGAGCCGTAGAGGATAGCGGATTTGCGGGAAAACAGCTTGGATAAGGCGGGGGAGTGGTGGAACCATCGGCCACGGATATAAAAGATAATCAGAGAAGGAATTCGCGGCACAATATGCTAACAGACGAAGAATTCAAGTATTATGAAAGTCTGAAGAAGAATAGAGACGTCCATGTCGCAATGATTCGCACAACTGGAATGGCGGTAAGAGATCTGTAGCAGAAATCTGAAATTTTAACAAAGACCGCTCTCATGAGCAATCCACATTTCCGTGTTCCTACCGATTCTTCCTCTTCTTACTCCACCCTCACCCAAAAATCCCTATGAAAGGAATCAGCTCTTAATGCTCACCTACTCCCCAAATCAAATCAAATAAAACCCTCCGTTCGTGATACACCTCTATCCGCCGTTTCCTTGCCAAAAACAGCGGAAATCCGTAATCCGAGTGCACATAAATCCTCCGATGAGCCCGTGCCAAATCCCGCGATAAGTTGAAAACGTCCCGCCGGTCCGTCCCCTCCTGCACTCTATTATATTGCTTGCTCCAGCCACCCGAAACGTTCCGAGTCGCTCTCCGATAGAATAAGTGAGCTGTCTCCAGATTTCCCGGCATGGTACTTCAGCGGAAGGCTTGCACTGGTCTCAGGGAACGTTCCCAAAATCTGAAGGTCATAGACCTACATGGTATTGGTTAATTTTCATCTTAAATTTCATAAATAACATATTGATACAACAAAAACTATAATGTGGCTCTGTTCCAAATCGTTATTTCAATTAAATTTCAGAAGATGTTGGAAGATCTATTGTACGAAATTCTTCCCGTGATCGGATTCGCAATGGTCGCATCTACAGCATTCGTCATTCTCGTGATGAGGAAAAACACAACCGACTCTTTGATATTCTGTTTATTCTTCGCTATTTCCGGTAAGTTTAAAATAAAAATAAAAATTGTAACATTGTCGAACTGTACAGATCTGCTTTCGGGAATCGGCACTTTGATTGACGGTTTCTACGGAGTCATCGTAACAATTTACGGAAGTACAGTGGATGTGAGTAGTCGCCGGAACAAGTTATTCACACAAATGACCGATTCCAGACAATGACACCCATCGACTGTCTCACACGAGCAGTGAATGTCCCCATTTTCCTAATCACTGACTATCTCCATCTGCTCCTCTTGTCCGCTTTCGCTTTCGACCGATTGATCCAGATTCTTCTACCCGTAGCCTACGGAAAAATATTCCCCTATTTCCTGAACTGGAAGTTGTTTATTGTGCTATTCTTCGCCTCCGCCGGTCTCTCAATCCAGGGAATAATATTTCCTCTCGAGGTAAACACTCTTACAGTAATCCTTCATTTCATCCGTTCATTGCAGTCCCGTTTTAACACTACCATCCGAGTTATGAGTCAATGTCGGTTCGATGAGACCGTCGGAGAAGAGTACTACCTGCATCACATTTTAACGATGCAATGGGGTCCGATTGTGTGCATCGGAGCGCTTTCCCTCATTATCGTGCTTTATTGCATCCGTCAGTCGAGGCACAAATGGAGCTACAACTGGTCGGAGCAAACTGGAACGACCAAACAAGTGAGGGCTCCCATCGGAAAACTAGTTTCAAATTGAAGTCTTTCAGCTTTTCGCCACCATTTTCATGCGATGCTTTCTGTCCGGAATCTCCATTCACGTACCTCTCCTGCTGATCGCTCGCACTCCAGAGGGACATGAACTGATCAGCATCAAGGATCACATCGTCCGAGTCTCCTACTGGATCATTGTCATTATCTTCCAACCCCTCTGGCATCTCTTGATTCTGTCTACATTCCAATCCAACGTCTATTCTCTTTTCAACAGGTATTCGCACAACACTGAACGGAAATGGCAGAGCGCCAGTAAGTTCTTCTTCTTATTCATTCAAGTCCCTATCATTCTCTCGTTCAGATGATCCACCTGAGGAAGGCCCCGTCCATTTAGACCGTCACGGTTCTCCGAATCCCTTCGGATCCTGGTACTCTATGACTGGCAACATAACTGGAGAAGCAGGAGTTCCGATTGGAAACGAGCGGTCCGTCAGCTTCTACTACAAGGAATAACAGTGTTCTTCGGATCCGCTCATCTCCAAACTTATCATCTCACTCCCGGTGACGACAGTTTCTTCCCCGTTGCTTGCATTTACTCCCCCTACTGCATTTTACTTCAATTTGAACCTTTTTTTGAATAAACTCTCTTCCCACACATGTTCCCGGGCTTTACACATTGAATAAAAAGCGGGGCGCCGAGCGGAGCACCGATGGCATTTCGGGACGAGCTCGGCAGCCCTTTGCGTTTTGAAATGAGTGTGCTTGGATCGGTAAGATGTAGGCTGAAAGGATGATCTGAAAGGGAGCGCCGGGTGGATCAAGAAAGATTTGTATGACCCGGGAGCCGTGTGTTTATAGAGGAACAGAGCACACGACTTGATAAACAGACGGATCGCGCGATGAAAAACGAGAGGAGAAAATACCTGAATCTCGAAAGTCAAACAGGAAAGAGGGATACATACAGCTGTGAGCGGATGGACATGATTGACTCTAGTGGCATATATCGCCGACTACCAGTTACCGAGGGATGATTGGTGGAAACGGGAATGACGGCTCTTGCCGATTCAATTTCACAGTGCTATCCATCTACCGTAGAGGGGTCATCCTCCGAACAAACTCTCTCGGTGTTCCGCTGCTCTTCAAACACAAAAACAAGTCATCCTTACATTGATTAGCCCGTGCCTAGGCGGAGGTTTTGCGCAGGAGTCACAGCCCGCAAGAGCCCGGAGACGCAAAAAGTTTGCTCAAGCTCTCCAAAATCCTTCGCCTTTCCGTCGCACCACACCTTACACCGTACGCACTGCCCTGTTCTTCCTTCTTTTCCATTGTTTTTTGTTGGCTTCTTCCGTCGCTTCCGTTCGTTTCGAATTCTCTTTTTCGGATCAACTTCCCAGGGACGACGACGACAACACCTGCAAAAGAACAATAAAGAGAGGAGCGACGGAGGCGGCGGAGAGGAAACGATGATGGCGACCAGCACCAGATGTGCTGGGTGTGCACTTCGAGCTGCCATCCGTCGATGTTTCATCGCCCGAACGAATTCCCGGCTTCTTCTTTTTATTATCGATTTGCCTGAAGATCAACTTGGATCACGCGTGATCTCAAAGCTCTTCTTTGAAATCTCCAATCAGTTAGAATCACTTGTGACTTGTACACGTTCCTAAGACCCTTTCTTGGCTCTGACCTGTTCTAACTGAATGCTGAAATAGGTAACATGTTACTCTTGTTTATTTGTGCTCAATCCTTTTTCGTGAATCAGCTGTTGTTGCTCCTCTTACTTTTTTCTTCTTCAGGCATGTCCTCGAAGAAACGGTACGGGGCGTATGGCCGGGCGATCACTTCACCCGCCCTGCTCTCTTCGTCCGTCGGCTGGACCCGACCGGACGCCACGTCTCAGATCGACCGGCTCCGTTCTCAGGCGACTTCCCTCATAGGAAGCCCGCCGCCGCACGAATACGCAGTTCCGCACGTCATCAACGGAAACAACGGAACGACGGCGAGCAGACCTCCGGCCGATCCGAAGCAACAACAGAGAAGCAGGGCGGAAAGGTTGAGACATCGGATCAGTGAGCGGAGGACGAATGCGTACAGTGAGAGAAAAGGTTTTGTGGGTGGGAAGACGAAGAAGACGTTTCAGTGATCCCTCCGTCGAGCAACGGACGGGACGCGGGCATCGACGCACTGATGAACAAGTATCTGAACAAGTCGAAGGAAAATGTAGATGACGGCAGGAAGAGTAGAGAAAGTGAAAAGTTCTATATGAAGCATGGGCACGAAACGAGAATTTCAGACTCACGAGCACAAGAATTACTAGCTAGAACTCATCGCGAAATGTCGCCCACCATTGATTCATTGATGAAAAGATATGGGAATGGAACCTCTTCGAGCCACAAGATAATAGATTCCACCGTGTCCAGAAGAGAGTCAATGGAAAAGGCGGCCGATTGCGAAAACGACAATAGCAGGTAAGCTCTTAGAACTATATGAATTTCCAAATCCGGAAACTCACTCTCCGTTTTCAGATCACTAGATAACAAATCTTGCAAAGAAGCACGATTAAGTGGCAGTGACGTGAGAATCAAATGGGAGGTGAGTGCCGCACGTTTCCAGTTCATTTCAACCAATCTGCTGTCAGGTGACCAACCAAGAAGTGAAGCCGACGTCTTCTGTCAAACGGTTCAGTGTGACCATCGACCCATCAGGTGAGCCGCTCTTCCTGCTGCCACGTCATTATTGTAAACAAGAACAAAGAATGCCTGAGACAAGCTCTTTTGTTGTCTTTCCGCATTAATTCGCTTGCTCCCAGTTGTCCCCTGCTTGTTAATATTTTCGGACCGGCTATCGCTTTATCACCCATCTTTTTATCGGATTCATTGGTCCCCATCCGTCTCATATCTCCGTTGCTGCTGTACAACAGCGTTTTACAAAGCGGCTCCCGCGTCTCCCTCTCTCGAGATTTCATATGTGTTAGGGGCGAATCTCTTCAGTTGTCGGCGTCTTTCTGATTGCCGTACTCCCTCTTCCTGACTCGGGGGTGTCACCTGCGCTGTTCAGGAGGGAACCTCGACAAAGAGAAAGAAGAAGAAAAAGACGAAGAAGAAGAAGAAGAAGATGAAGATGAAGAAGTATAGAAGAACCCACTCTCGTTTCTTTCTTTTTGCGCCTTTGCTAATAACAACGGACGAAACATTTGCAGCCGGAGAAGCGGGAGGGGGAGAAAGAGACGGAGAGAGGTTTGATCAGTTACGAGATGATAGCCTACACGGTTTTTTCGCGGCTCCCCCCGATCCTCTTCCTTCCAGGCCGCTATTTCTGTCTCTGAACATTGGTTTCATAAGTTTCGCCTTTCAGTTATAGCTTTAGGGGGTAGCTTACAGTTAGCACAAGAGTTGGACGCACTTAGGTTTAGGTCAAAACAAAACACATCGCAAAGCTCAGAGCCCGGTGGAGTTTGCTCTCACAGTTCCCGATCCTTTGATCTTCTGAAGCGTCGTTTCAGTCCTTTCTGAAAGTGAGACTACTTTGACTACCTACACTCTCCAGAAAACATCTTTCAAAACATTTCCACACTTTTACACCCGTCATCTTTGAAGTTTCGTGCGTTGCCTCCCATTGACGCATGTCTTCCTTCCCGCGAAGCCCATTATGATTCATTGGCCCTTCCGTTTCTCCATCGAGCTATTGTTCCATCCCTCAGCAGACGTTCCTCACACGCAAATCTTAATTTCATTTTTGTTCTTTTTCATTTCTGTACGCCTGGATACTTGATACAAGTGCGTGGTGGCAGAGCAGCCAAGGGAAAGTGTTTGCCGACGGAACGAAGAGGGGAAAAGTTTCACGCGAGATAGTGAGCTCCCGAGCCCCCGCCTTAACCTAGAGGGGCAGGCCGGTTCCCCTCTGATTCAGATCTCGATCTCTGCTCCTCCGAAAAGAGCATGAGCCCTCTTTTGTCTGTTCTCTGTTCCCTCCGTTCGCTTTTCGCCTGGTAAAGATGATCGAGGCGGGAGATCAGTTACTGTCTGAAGAGATAATATGTCTCTGAGTTCTAGATTAGTTAGAAACTCAGTTCTTCGTTTCAAAGAAGAGTGACTTATGTTCTCCGGTTTTGAACATTATAATTCAACGAATTGTTTGTTTGTGAAATGATTTTCTGTGGGAATAACGTGGCACCTGCTACATGATAAGTCTTTCCGTCATCAGTGCGTTTCGAAATAACACGGGACCCGACTTGTTCATCGGTGCCTGACCCATTGCCCTCTTCTCTGCTTCCTCTCACCCATCCACCCTCTCTCTTTCACTCTCGGATCGTGGGAAGCTCCCTTTCTTCCCGGGCTCCCATCCCCTTCCGATATCGATTTCCACCTCAAACTTGTTGTTCCTGCCGCTCCGATCAGATGACTGATGACATCATCCGACGAAGCGAGTTCTCGTTTCCCATTTTATATTTCGTTCCGTCCTGTCCATAAAGTGTGCGAGTCCCTGTAAATATGAATGCATCAGCCCGACTGTTCCATGTTTATACAAAAGTTGTACAATTCTGTGCAGAGTGACCGGAACCCCGCTTCTTTTCATTCTTCTCCCGCCCGCTCCCACTACTACTTTTCATGTTTCTACTTGCAGGAGGACGCATGCCCGTCGGAACATCGGGCTCTCGATCGGGCCGTCTGGCGCGTATCAGCCAATCCAACATACGGCCGTTTGGCTCGAATGGCGGCGGAGCGACGAACAGTTACGGACCCGGTGAGTGTGGGGAGGGGACCCGTGGGACGGGAGTGTAACACGAGCAGAAACACTTGGCTCAAAAACTGAAGGGCCGATAGGCTTACGAGGCACTGGGCGAAGGGGCAAGTCCGATGAATCAATGGGCGTGAGCGGGGGAAACAGTTGTTCGTGTCCGGTGGTTTCCACTCCCGATCATTGTTGGCGAAGAGTACGCAGGAAAGAGTAGAGATCGAAGCGGAGAAAATGGTAGAGAAGGATTCGAGAATCGGGACTATTCGGCCGGGACAATCCACTTGTTCTGTTCATTCACAATTGGTTTGTTGGCCCGTTGACACACACTTCTAGTCAAAAATGCAGAATTAGTAATATGTTGTTTCCGAACAAAAACAAGACAAATCGTGGCAAGGCCCTTTGCGAATGAAAACAAAAAGGTCCTTTCGTGGCCAGCTGGCGACCCCACTGGCGCTCTAATTTGCTCATATATCTCGATCCTGCTGATGTCTTTTCCGTTGCTCGCCCCCCTCAACCCACTTCTTTTTTTGACTAGGAACTCCCTGGAGAAGCGGGTTCTGAGAGCCGCCCGTTTTATTGTCAACTTGTTGCTCTTCTCACTGCCAAAAATGAAGAGAGACGCTCGCAAAAAAGTTTCTTTTTGGACAAACTGACACCCGCAAAAAGCGGAAGAAGAGGGGAAAAGAAGAGGCGGCCGGAAAACGGAGGGCACCCGAAAAAGTTTATGAGTCAAGAGTTGGGCACAGAAGACGTCATCCTCCAGGACGACATGATTTCCATTCTTGTTGCTAAATTCAAACTACAGTCATCTTTCTCATTCTTTGAAATTCCTGATGCAACTCATACATCAAGAATTCGAATACAATTATACATAAAGAAGATATTTTTGAAACTTTTGCCAGTCGTAAAGTGCCTCTCGAAAACGATCATGTCTTAACCATATGGCAGGACATTTTATAACCATATCATGCCAGTTTTCTCTCTTTCGATTCTCTCTTTCTTTCCGTTCCAAACACTATAAACTTGTGCCGTTTATCGTTGGACTCTTTCTCACTCGTTCTAGTCTCGGATCCATTTCTCACTTGCCCAGTGTTCCTCGGATGCCGTTGACCTCGTTGCTCTGCAATGCCAGCAAACTGGTCAAATGCGTGCGGAGGGCGATTTCTTTGCAAGACCCCACGGACCGTCAGATTGACGATTGCAACAATAACCACTGTGTGGTGACTCATGAGCCGACGTGCTCGAAATACGCAAATGGTACCTCCAGGCAACTGAAACACCTTTATTTTCATTGCCGTTCCAATTATTTTGTGTTTACAGGTACCCATCCGATGTCGGGACCGGAACCGGGCAGTCCGACCAAAAAGGAAAAGCATCGGTTCGAGATCACCAAAAAGCTCGGGTCAGGAACCTACGGAAAAGTGTCGTTGGCCTACGATCACAAATTCGATCGAGAGGTTCGTTTTCTTTTGCTTTTCCAACACTTCGCATATTCTCAAAGACGTCAATCCGCATTTTATTGTCGTCGATTTCACATCTCTGGGGGATTCCTCTTCGGATGTGATGGGAACCGGAACCATGAATGACATTGAGCAAGTTTTAGGTGGCTGTCAAATTGATCAAAAAGAGCGCAATTGAGAGCAAAGCGGACCTCGTTCGAATTCGGAGAGAAATCAGAATTATGAGTGCATTGAATCATCCGAATATTATTCAGATCTATGAAGGTTAGCAGTTGAAATCGGTCACTACACTCAAGAGTTTGAATATTTCAGTATTTGAAAACAAAGACAAGATCATTTTGGTAATGGAGTACTCGAGCGGAGGAGAGCTCTACGACTACGTCTCCCGATGCGGCTCCCTGCCGGAAGCAGAAGCCCGTCGCATCTTCCGACAGATCACTTCCGCCGTCCTTTATTGCCACAAACATCGAGTCGCACACAGAGATCTGAAACTGGAGAATATTCTTCTTGATCAGAACAACAATGCTAAAATTGCCGACTTTGGTCTTTCAAACTACTTTGCCGACAAAGTGAGTGGATTTATTTGAAATGCTCAAAAGTTTACTTATTTCAGAATCTGCTCACAACTTTCTGTGGAAGTCCTCTGTATGCGTCACCTGAAATCATCAACGGAACACCGTACAAAGGTCCAGAAGTGGATTGCTGGTCCCTGGGAATCCTGCTGTACACCCTCGTGTACGGCAGCATGCCTTTCGACGGACGCGACTTCAATCGGATGGTCCGGCAGATCAAAAGAGGTGCTTACTTCGAGCCGGAGACTCCTTCGACCGCTTCGATGCTCATCAGAAACATGTTGCGAGTGAATCCGGAAAGGAGAGCAACTATCTTCGACATCGCCTCCCATTGGTGGCTCAATCTGGAAGAGAACATGCCAGTCATTCAGGAGCTGCCGGAGAATCAGATCGTGGATCACACTCCGTTGACGGAAAGAGAAGAGACGATGATCGTGCAGGACTTGGCTGATGAGCAGGACGTCTTCATGGAGTTCGGACATCTTTCCTCAGAGACAAGACGAAAGATCGAAGATTTCCGAAGAAGAAGGAAAGAGGCGGAAGAATTCAATGACAACTCGCCAGTGAAGCCTCCGAAGGCAAGAAAGACGGATGAACTGACCGGAAGAGTGATGAAGGAGCAGCCGGAGGAGATGAAAATGGCGGAGAAGTCATTGAGAGGAATCAAGGAGGAGAAGCCGAAGACAGTGGATCCGAACGATCCGCTGGAGAGACTCAAGCAGATTGAGAACAGATTGGGACAGAATAAGAAAGAAAAGGAGGTGAGGAGGTTTTATTAGAGGAATCGGTGCATAAATTGGCAGTAACCGGTATGAGCCAGATGAGAAACAAAACGAGAAAGCGAATATGATCATTTCACTTTTTGGCTGCATCGTGACAGTCCTGAATGCACTTGAGAGACGTCGTCTTCAACTGAATTGACGTGAATTCCGGGTGCTGACGCATCGTATCCAAGTAGCTGTCGGCGCATTGTTCGGCGCACGTCATCTGCAATTTTGAAGCTGATCATCTGAGCTTGCGGGGTGGACTCGGTCGTTTGTTTACCTCGGCCAGTCCGATCGAGATCAGCAGCAATAAAAGGATCAGAAGCGGAGCGATTGGTTGGGAGTTTGACCTCATGTCTACAAGGGTCAGCGAACACGTAGGCCGATTATACGGGCGAAGGATCGCGCTGAATTGGGAAGAATATATTGGAGTTCAGAGAGGGAGGGCGTGGGACTTGAGGACAGATTTATGTCACTGGTTTCAAGAGAATCAACTGTTTCACCTGATTATCTTAGTTAGAATTCGAGGGATGAGATGACAATCGAGAAAAAGAGAAATAGAGATGATGAGAATCACATGAGAGAACATTCTTGTGTGCATTGGGCTGGGAAAACTGAACAATAGTCGAGAAAAGAACGAACTTCGAGCGCCTCTAATTAGGAGTTTGCTTTGTGAGTGTCACGGTGATTTCTTTTTGGGGTCCGGAGGTTTCTCCCCTGGCCCCGCGCCCACTAGGCCAAAACAGGTTTTTCAGATTTTTCTCAAAATTTGACCGTTTAATTCTTAATCATAAGAAAAAGTAGGTTCCGACCGGTTCACTTTTGGTACCAAAAGCATCATCCGACAAATCAGATTTTCTTTCAGGCCGCTGCGTCGGCACGTGCTGAAGTCGTCAAACAGAAAGAGGAAAAGAAGCAGAAGTCGCCGGAGCAACAGCCAGAAGACCCGAAGACTGCCAGAGGGTGAGTTTTGACGCTGAAGTTTCTAGGGAAGAGCAGGTGAAAATGGAAAGAGGAAAGAAGGGATTGCGTTAGCTGCTGACGTCTGACATATAGATTTAGTAAGCGGAAAGTCATAGATAGGGACGCTAGAAGAAGCTTATCGCCGAATTCGCTCAAAAACAGAAAGCCAAGGTTTTCTGTTTTTATTTCACTCGTGATATAGGAAAACTCTCTATGATTGCATTTAACATCTATCAATATGATATATGATATATCATCACATTTTAGTTTTATAAGCTTTCGGCACAACCTAGATTAATGCGATATTTCGTTGCCAGAAATTCAGACAAATTTGTACAAATTGCATTTTAGCGTGAAAAATCAAAGCGGACGACGGTATTAAAATGCAAAGCTTTCGAGAGTATTTATTTTATTAATAAAAATTTTTTCGCCGTTTGTCCGTCCCACGTTCATTTTTAAAACAAAAACAATTGAGAAATTTCGAAAAAAGAAATGAACACATGTACTTTCGAACGGTTGTGATAAACAAACAAGCGGCGAAGCCGCTTCCGAGCGTTAGGGTTCAAAAGTCTTGTAGAATAGAATAAATAAATAAATGAAAAAATCACAAAAGAGGCGCATTCCCAACAAAATGGCCGCTGTCGTCAGATTACTGTTAATAACCCTTCCCACCCGATACACTTTGATCTCTTTTACGGTTTCGCACTGGCCGAAAGTAACAAATCGGACGGGCACGGACAACGCAAAAAATGGCTGTTGCAGCCGGGCGAGCGCAGCTATACGGATTAGCTTGGGGAAACAGAGACTGGGGAGACGGGCGGCCGGTTACCTGGAGACGGCGTACACGAGCTCCACAAACGAACAAACTCATTGCAGATCCTCGAAACCAGCGGACTCCCGGGCACCGTCATTCGTTCCGGTCATGGAGAAGCCAGTGGCAGAACCCGCGGAGCCGGCGAGACCGAGAACAAGACCGCATCTGACGGCGAGCGCGTATAGAATTGAGACGGATTCGCTCAATATGCTCATGAACCAAGTGCTCGAGCAGATGGAAAAGGGACCCGTCAACTTGAACATTATCGCCAGAATCAAGGCGCATCCGTTGTATGACACGAGACCGATGGTCAAGGTCAGTCTGTAGAGATGGAAATAATCAAATAAAATATTTTTTAGGAACTTTTGGAGAGCATAATCGCCGCACAGCCGGAGCCAGTTCAGAAGCAGGCAAGCCGAGTGATTGAGCAGGAAAGACAGGTACTAAAGTTGATGAAGGTCCAGTTAGTGCAGCATCATCCCACATTCCCTCATTCCCGAGCACTTGGACGACTGATAACTGTTATGATTTCCTAACACTTTACAGACGTTCTCCCGCCAAAACACTCTGACTCGAAAGAAAAAAGAGAAAGAAGAACCGTTGCCGGAGGAGATTCCCGCAGTTCCATCGCCGCCGCGCAAGATGAAGGAGAGACCGTGGCATTCTGTAGAGGTGTGCATGAAATAGAACGGACAGAAAACCCTTAGAACGTGCATAGACATGCCCTCATCCCTTTCTATTTCAGGTCGGCTTCGATCCCGATGAGGAGGCTGAGCATGATCGCATGCAGGAGTCGGTTGCCAGCACTGCGACTGAAGTGACCGTGCAGGACACCTCGTTCGAAGATGACAGCAGTGAGGAGGAGGAACACAAGAAGACCCCGGTGCCAACGACACCAAAGACTCCGAAGCTGGTTGTAGAGAATCAAGAGAGTACGACTACGGCAGAAGACGAAGAAAGCGACGAATTGGACGATTACAGTGACGCCGAGATGGAAGAACTGGCCGATGAAGTCGACAAGAAAGCTCCTGAAGAAGCGAAACGAGCGGCGATTGTCGAAAGTCTGGAAGCGAATCCTCCCCCTGATCCTTCCAGTTCCCCGCAGTTCTTGGACGCCTTTGACAGAGGGCTCATCAAAAGACAAAGCAAAGGAAAATACCAGGTAATGCAGATTCCTTTCATCAACATCTTCTGAATGCCTATTCTCTTTTTTGCCCGCTCTCCTTCCACTTCTACTCTTAACTACCACATCGTTCTCGTTCTTTAGCACACTCTCATCAATAACTATGGTCGTGGAGTGTCGACGGAATGCGAGTCGCCCACGCAGCAACGCAAGTTCTTCGGCGGTCCGCAACCTTCTGCAGAGCTCTCGCCTTTCCTGTTTGACAAAGCATGTTTTCCTTTTCTTCTAGTTTCTGCACTGTATCGTTTATTGAGACTCCAGTAGATTTAGAACTAACGGGTGTTCATTCAGGCAAAGGAAATCCTTCAAACGTACCCGAATAACAAACTCGACACGCGTACAATTGATGTGGAGCTGAGAAGGAAATTGAGGATGGAGAAGGTGAAGGCGGATTTGTTGAAGCAGCCGAAGGAAGGAGAGAAACCTCGAAACTCGTGAGTCTATCGTCTCTCACCAGTGCAAAAGAAACACTGCATTTTAGTTACGTGGGAAGTGTTCCGCCCCGCACTCCTCCTCCGATCGTCGTCAAATCAGATGGAGAAGAAGTGGACGATGAGGAAGAAGAAGAGGAAGAGGACGAGGAGGAGGTCGAGGAGACTGACTCGGGCGAGGGATCCGACTTTGAGAACTTCAAGCCAAAGAGGCCAATAATTGCATCCGTGAGAAGAGATGACGGAGGTGAGTTCCCCAACAGTTTTGCTCTTTTCACTCTAAGCTCACGGCTTCTCCTTCTCGCTGACCCCTAACTCTGTGCTTTCTCTTATCAGCTGTGGTGCCAGTGATTCACACAACAAGCGCCCGTCCCGCCGTCGTTTCTCCCAATCAGAAGAATGCGCAATATCAAGTGACTTCACCAAAGACGTCGACGGTTATTCAGGCGACACCAGGTGTGTGTTTCTGTTTTTCATAACTTTCTTCACATCCTATTTTCTTTCTGTTGTCTGTTTGTGTTTATTGGATTAGTTCCTAACCAACTGGCCTACTTTCAGTGGGAATTAAGTTCGCATCCAACTGCCAACCATTTTCAGAGAAAGTTCCGGTAGCAGGAACATCTGCTAAGTATCTGGTTACGGTTGCCGAGTTGAGAATGAAACCGATGGAGAAAAAGGAGGAGAACAAGCTGGAATCTCAGTTGAAAGAGCAGCTGAAAGAGAGTGAAATCAACCCGGAGAGAAGGTAAGTGCCACGTAGATTCCCTTGGATACGAACGGAAGAGTGTCGCCCTGTCCCTCTTTATGTTCCTTCCATTTCACTCCGCTCTCTGTTCTCCAGAACTTCGCAAACCAACCTCCTATTCCGTCCGTCCGCCTATATGGCATCGGATTTATACCGCCGGATAAACGCGTCAGTTTTCCGTATCACTTATTCTTGGTTCAGTGGTTGTGTTTGTGATTGTTTGGATTATTCATCTCGTGGATGTGGCTGCTCCTAACCCATTTAGCCTTTTTGGTTCATTCCAGAGTTACGAAAGGGGCCGCTCCATCGACTCTTCCGTCTGATTCCGATACGAAGGACACGTGGGAGAGTGCTTCCGCCTACATTCGACGCAAAAATCGAGAAAGAAGACAACGGAATCGGACGATCGGAACTACGGAAGAGGCGCTACGGTTTGGTTTTGTTTTCTGTGAATCGAGGTGATTCGAGGTGTCATTCTCAGTTTCTAATTCAGTTATGAATGGATGCTTTGGTTGATATTTTTGGTCCTAAAAGCTTGAGTCGAGCTCTCACCCACTTTCTCTATTTTAAGACAATAATTTTCATTTTCAGAGCTCTGGAACGGCCATCGGTAGATCCTTATGAAGGTTCGTGCTCCGTATCCGTGTGTTCCCTCGATTCATTGACACCTTTCCAGAGCGTGCCTTCTCGCCCGTCTCAACGGATCCGTTCTACTCCCACCACACGTCTGCATCCGGCGCAGCGTCCGTTCTCGGCTACGTCCGTCCCCGCTATCACGACGACAGTTACCGTACCCATCGGGAGAGCGAGTACCGTCCGATGTCGCCGACCAGCCGATACGTGAGTAAACGTTGTGTGAAGCGGCAGCCAGAGATGCCATCTAATTAGTCGAAATGAAGTGGTTCGAACGAACAATCGCGGCGGCGTGTGAGGAAACAGAGAAAAAGGGAGGCATTCTATGGCAAACGGGCCGAAGAACACGCCTATCGACGGCGCGAACAGGCAGCTAGCTGTGGGGCGAAAGCGAGGAAACCGGGGGAGGGCGCCAGTACTTTGGAGGGAGAAACTGCCGCCCCGTGGCATTTAGTTTCAAACGCTGCGAAATACTTACTTATTCATGCTTATTCACAATCAGGATTGGGTATGTTCTTGGTGTGAATACTATTGACTTGAACAAAATATTGAGTTTTTATTATGAGAATAAGAAATTGCCTCATTTTTAGTTAAAAGCATAACTACTTTCTGGCTATAATCTTTCTCTTTTTTTGGCTGAAACTGTAAAAGCTTGAGCAAGAGCCGGCGTAGTGTGCTTTTCCGCAAGTACTCGGATTACTGTAACATTTCTCATCATTTTCAGACGGCTGCCGTTTCCCGGGACGATCGTGGAAAGTCGCAGTCTTACGACCCGCACGATGCCAGCAGGTGAATGCATTTTTCTTTATTATCCCATCGTTATCTCCCAATCACTTTCACTCATCGCTTTTTCCTTCATTCTGGCCCGCCCGTATCATTTTGAGTGATTGATGAACGAGCGGGACTATCGGATGAAATGCGCGGTGCATCGTTTGTTCACAACCAAAACATCACACGAACATAATCCGATTTGAACGGAGAAAACAAGAGCAGTCCGTCAGTGGCTCCCGGGCGGAGAGGACACAAAAGTCCAGCGAACGCAAAGAAAATCCCGTCTTTTTCATTCCTTTCTTCTATTCCCAGACTTCCTGTCGGAGAAATGAGATACATTTATAGGTCACTAAACATCTGAAAATAAAGATTCCAGAAGAATTTGAGCATTGATTTTTCAGGCCGTCTTACGACAGAAGCTACATAACTACGTCCAATGCCAGCCCGAGTTATACTCGTAAATTTGAACAAGAGGTACGTTTACTGAACAATTAAAGGAATACGAGAAGACCTAGTTATTGTTTAAAGCTATTCCGAGGTCTCCCACTCACCAGAATATAGGTATCATTCCGTTGTGATTGTGGTTGTCACCTTTTCTATCTTTTTCTGTTTTCCTGACTATTAGTTTCACAAATCTATAACTTTTCAGCAACCAACTCTGAACTCTTGGGCCAACGAACGCAAATTCGAAGTCTACAAAACACGAGCGGAACGGGATGCTGAAAGGAATACATATCATCCAACCCCGTCAGTTCTAATCAAGTGAATGTGTTAATTGTGATGTGATTACAGAAGTACCGGTGCCAGTTCCTACCGCCCTTCGTCATACTACACATCAGCCAGTGACAGACCAGTCACTGGACTGAGACGGCCGGAAGAGAGTTACACTTCGACGGCGTACGGAAGATACGATGGAAGATCCAGTGAGTTCTTCAGTGGTTTTCTCGGTCTCACCGTTTTGCTTTCAGCCACGCCAAGCAATGATCACTACTCGATCTCATCTGCTCTGGCAGACAATCAGGCCTCCAGCATGGCCAACCGTTTCCGTCCGACCGCCCGTCGAGTCGCTTCCGCAATGACTGATGCGGACCGCAGGAACTACCACAGATCGAGGTCTATGGACAGAAACAAGATCGATTACGAGTATGGAACCAACCTTCTCACGAGACTGACAACCCCAGACACTCATGGAGCTGCTGATTACTCGTATGTGAACTACCACGACAGTTCGAACGGAAGATCCAATGTGACGTTCGAAAAAGACGGACAACCGAGGAGCATTCTGAAGAACAAGCAGGTATTGGAAACGAAGGGATTGTGAGATCTTGTTCTTCATTTTCAGAGTGCTGACATCGAGCCACGTGGCGAGACGTCTTCCTACGAACCGAGCAGCGGAGTCCGATCGGTAAGTGATCTCGGTCCCCTTCCCTTCGTTCTCTTTTCTCTTCTCACTCTGAAATTCCCCACTTCCCCCGATATTTCCCTTTTGTTTCGCATGAATCTCTCAACTTCTAAGCATGCGTTCCGTTCTACAGGTATTCGAACGTCTCCGTCGTCATCTGTCCCTCGAGAAAAGTGTATCGCCGCAAAGACAGGTGAGCGGGAATCTTTGGAGAGAATCTGGGAACTTTTCCTCTTACTCTTATTCTTTTTCACAATAATTTTTTGTTAGGATACCTCATTTTATGGAAGACAGCTTCGGGTGAGTGTCTACAAGGGGATGGTGTTGGGGAGAAGCTGTGCAATTAAATTCTAATCAGAAGACTCTAGCGGAGAACTGTTTGTCTAACAGTTCAGTGTGACTCTCTTTGACTCCCTCTCTCTCTCTCTCTCCGCATCCATTACCACTGTGTGATGTACCTCTCCCATTGCAATCCGTTGTCTTCTACTCACAGTAACAGTACACAAACATTCCTAATACTTTGTATTCTTTCTCGTCCTTCGGCCTAATCTCGTTTTCCCCTTCTTCCAGGTTACATCTGTCGGGCCGCACACTCGAAACATCGACTCGACGTCGGCTGCTCTGGACAATCCGAAAAAGAAAAGATCGTTGCTCTCGTTCAACCGACGGAAAACGAGTGAAGTCCGGATGGGAGCCGACGGGAAACTGATCACGAACGGATACGACGATTCGCCGAGCAGCAGAGACTTCAAGAGACCGAGTTCTCCGATCGACAGGATCAAGTCTCTGTTCCGGAAGAACGATTCCCCGGCCACCGGACACTCGGACTACTACAACTCTTCGAGGTAGATGTGCACAATCCACCACAGTCACTCATCACACTGTTTCAGAGCTTACACGTCATCCAACCCAACATCAGTGACGAGGGAACCGTACGTTGCACAGTACAGAAAGTACCCGGGTAAGTTCCTTCCGATCTGCTCCCTCAGAAGTCATTCTTCTTCAGGATCGTCTTCTCGTGATGCCACCACCGCCCTCAATCGCTATTCTTACACGCCTGGTCTGAGTGATCAACGTCGTCATTGGTACGATGATCCGAATATTTATTAGACTCTTTTGCCAATTCTCTTCTTTTTCCCTTTTCCCTTGTCTTTTTGCTAATTGTAATTTGAATTCTTTCATTTTTTTGTAAATATCGAAAGGAGAAACTATCGGGTGTCCGATATATTCTGTTCTTTGAATTCTGCTGCTCCCCTCCCACTCCTAGTCCATCTCTCCTCTTCACATTTCATTGTTTCCTTTACTTCTTGAAACTTTTGATGCGTTCCCTTCAGTGAACATGTTTTATTTTGAATGTTTATCAATCACAAAATAGTAGGTCTCGGTGGGAAATGGGGCTTGGGAAGTGAGTGAAGTGCTCATCGACCGGTGGATCCGTGCAGAAAAGTGTGCGATTCGGTGCCTCCGTGACCGTATCCTTTTGGTCCGAAAAGAGCTCCATAGCACCGATTGCAGTACGGTTTTCCCTCGTGCTGAAAAGAAAGTAATGATAATATCATTGTTGTGAAACCCAGTCCGTTATCAGTTTCGCATTCCCTCCATACCTCAGAATGACTTCCTGCACTCAACGTCTTCCCGCACGCCTTGTTCTCACACTTTAGACACGGACGATGCCAGTCTTTTCCGAGCGAAGACACTCTTTCCGCTGCAAATAACATCTCATTACAACTTGCAAGTTAGTGAGAACTTCTTCTTACCGAAATAAACGGGTTTGGCACAGTTTGGGCAGTTTGGCATGATTGTGAAAGTCTGGAATGGAACGAATAAGAATGGGAAAAGACGGAAAAGTCAACAGAGAAAGCGCTTTTATGCAAGGTTCGCTCGCTCACTTATCAGTGAATTCCCGCACTTTTGGGAAACAGCTGCGAGGGCGGGGACGGAGGTGACTCAAACGATTCGAGAACTACAGAAAAATCGGGAGGAAACTTAATCTGAAAATTGGAGAAAAGACGCGGAACTTTGATTCTCTCCTCCGACACGATCGAGCGCAGGAACAAAAAAAAGTTGGGGACAGGAGGGAAGAAAGAAGGAAGAATGGGGTGGCGACTGAACAGAGAAAACAGAGTATTGTTTGTTTGTTTGGGGGTGTCTTGTGCAGTCAAATGAGTCATGAATCAAAAGGAAAAAAGAGACGGACAGTACGGAAGGGACGGATGCAAATGAGATGAATGAAGGAGGCGGACGGGGAAGTGGAGGGCCACCGCATCGACATTCTTAACCCAATTTCGGCAATCTCTTCACACTTTTTTGCATTTCAAATGACCGTATTTAAATACGAATTTGTTGTCTTCTGAAATTGGCGATTGATGCTTTGATTTGTGAAGGTTCCGATCAGATTCTGATAAGAAAGCGGGGGCGGAATTTGGGAGAAACGAAAGAGAAAACGGAAAGGAATGTTGATGGATATACGGGAATCTCACAATCTTTCAGAATGCCTGGAATCAAAAGTGCGTCAAATATGTGTCAAAAAAGAAATGAAAGTAATCAGTTATGGGGCCATTCAGCGTTTGTTTGTTTTCCTTTCTTTACATCGCTGAATTGGATTTTTTTCACAGCCTGAATAACTCCATTAACTCGTGAACTCCGGAATATCACGTGACACGTGGCACTCTCCATAGTACACTAAACTCTTTTTCCTTGAGTATTTCTGTTTCTCTCACTAATTAAAAGCAACTGTTTTTTTTTGGTTTGTTTTAAAATGTTTCAGTTGGGAAACAATGCAATTCTCAGACTTCGAAATGAGTACGGATCTGTGGAAAACGCCGACGATATCCCAAACTCTTCAGCTGCCGGAGGACTCTGCAATCGGACAAAAAGTTACGATTCGGATGAAAGAGATGCACGGACTCGCGTGGTCCGTCCGAAATCATTCTCATTCCACAGTGAAACTCGTACTTTCAGGATTGGTCATTGGACTGTCTTGAACACTGCCAAAGGCGAATTCCAATTGAAATGCAACGAAGACAGTCTGTGTGCGTGGGAGTTCGTGGCCCACGTGGAAGCGGAGTTCCGTGGAGACGGCCGCAAAACGGAGAAGGTCGAGCAGGAAGTGCGATTCTCGGATAAACTGACCATTCTGAACATGAAATGGGTCGAAGAAGGACGTAAATACAACCAAGTCGAACTGAAAATCACTCGGAAGGCGGCCTTCTCAGTTCCGAGTACGTCTTTCCTGGATTTCGGAAAGAAGAGCAAGTGGCTCAATGTGCTCATTCGTGACGAGCAGAACTCCATTCAGATGTATGGAAACTCCGGGGTACACTTATTTTGGCCCTTTTTCCACACTCATTTCCATTAAAGATTCTCGCCATCCACTCTCCAGTATTGAAAGCACAATTCGATGCGGATGAATCGGAGGAGCATGAGATCGTGATTTCCCTGGATTTGTTCCCTGCAATGACGGAACTTTTGAACTTTCTTCATCCGCCGTGCAGTTTCAGAAAGCCACATTCGAGCAGTGACAGTTCGTTCGTGCAAGGAATCGGCCTGTAAATTCCAGTTGTTTCAGTAGAAAACGTGTTAAATTTGGCGCAGAAATGGGAAATGGAAACTGTGTTGAAAAAGAGTGAGGAACTGTTGATAAACGAGAGAATGGCAAGCAATGAAGGCATCGATCGGAGCATCAAGCTGGCGGAGAAGTTCCACTTTCGAAAGCTTCTGGTGAGCAGAACATCTTCGAATCTTTGAACGTTTCCTTTTCTTAGGAAGAAGTGCTCGTCAACGATGTGGCCAGTGACACGATTTTCGGATTGCTCGCACTGAACGAGTACGGCGAATGGGCACGTGCGGCGATGTTGAGCCGGCTTCTCGAAGGATCGGAAAGCAGTGAATATTCGGATGATCACGACGAGGACGACAGTTTCGAAGAGGAAAGAGACTACGGAGGCGGCGGAGGACGATCGGACTGCAGGCAAATGTGATTTGTGTATGAAAAGTGATTCTAATAAACTGTTCATTTTTGTTCAAGCAAGCTTGAAAAGGTGTCGCAACGCGTCTGAAAATGTCGAAAGAAGCGCAAAAAAGAAGAGTCCCGCACTGAGAAATAAATATACACGAGGAGAAATCAAACTAAAGAAGCGCGAAAGCTATCGGAGAAGGTGATGGGAATGACATGAGTTGAGTAGAAACGTCACGGGAGAACAGAGGGAGAGGGTCACAACTGATCCTCCGGATGCGCCGAGTTGTAGTTGGCTTTGCATTGTGAAGAGCACAGCAACTTGTGGTTCTTCAACATGAACTTCTTCCCTATCAGGTTCATTTTGCACTGAATGCACTGGAAGCACCGTTCCTCCGCATGCCAGTGCGTCTCGTTGTAATTTAATCGCTTCTCGTCAGGACCTATTTTGTGCTGACACGTGTCGCATGTCTGAAATGAACAGGGAACTAGGGTTACGGTAGTCATGGCTTCTCACCTTAGCGAAATGTTTCAGGTAACATTCGAGACAGAACGGATTCTCATCTCTCGTCATGTACCGAGATCCGCCCAGTTTGAAGTCGCATTTGAAACAGGCAAAGTGATCGAAATGCCACGATTTCTCCTCGGCGAATGTGTACTCGTTCGCGAAAATGAGCTGAACAAGTTCAGTTAGGAGAAGAAGATGGAAGAGTAAATGATACCTCGTCACATCCAGCACATCTCGGATAGAGCTGATCGGCGTAGTGACGGCCACAGTAGTACTTGTTCTTGTAGAAGAAATAAATGTTATCGACGAGCAGCTGCCGACACGTGTCGCATCGGAAACAGTTCGGATGGTAGTGGTCTGCAGTCATGTGGTGCTTGCATTGCACTCCGATCTCCCCAGTTTTCATCGCCTCGCTGCAGTCTTTGCATTCCTGGAAGTACGTAATCAGTCTCGGTTTCCGTGGTCTCCTTACAGTTTCGCCCAGTTTCAGCCCCTTCAACGCGGCCGTCATCGACTTCTCGAAGTCGTCCTCATTCTCTCCTCCACTGTCAGAATCTCTTCCGATCTCCACTACTCTTCCCACTCCAATTACGTTGTTTCGGACGTTTTCGACAAAGTTCTGCAGAGTTTTCACATCCTTCTCCTCCACGAATCGCGCATCTTCCACGTTGCAATCGTAGAGTGGCAACTGAAAATATCGAATTTACACTGAAAATTACGCACAAGCCCACTTGGAACTGCAACCTCGACTTTCTGTTCTGCTCTCCTTTTGAGCCGACAAGTGGCCGTTCATCTTCTGGAAGACACTTCATGTACCGGGAAACCAGATCTTTGTCCGGCAGTGGAGCCCACGCATACTGCACATTTTCCTGAAATAAAACTTTCTCAACGTCTTGTGACTTCGAGCTCACTTTTTTTGATCCACCACGTTCTGATTCGGAGTCACTGGACGCCATATTGTAGTTGTAGACGGCTGTCGGCTGAGATCTCCTCGACATCATATTGCTCTCTTTCGAGTCACTCTGATCTGATGGTTTGTACATTCCTGGCTTCGTGAGCACTTTCTCGAAGTGCTCTCTTGCTCCAAATAACCGGCCAATGACAATCTGTGCGTGATCGAATTCATTCGGCAGAACGACGTCGTGCTCATCCATCCGACACCCACAGTTCTTGCACATTTTCCTCCAGAAGTGCAGGTCGAGTCCATTGCATCGGCAGGTCGGTCCGTTCCGGCACTGTGATCCCTGGCCGATGTCGTGTGCCAGAATGTGCTGTTTTCCCAATCCCAACTTGAATATCTGCGGGTTCGCTCCGAAGCACGGCTTCTCGTCGACCACCGGAGAGGCAACGTCGGCCATCACTGAAATTGAGTGTATGAGTGGAAGAGACGCAGTCGTTGCAACAAATGATAAATTTCGAAAGGCGAAAGAAAAGGGAAAGGATGAATAATTCGTTTTTTTTTTCTTTTTCTTTGTCCTATACGCTCTGTTGAGTTCACAGATGTTTGAAGTGGAAACGGAGCGACGAGACTCTATTTGACAGGGAGACTGTAGGCGTTGGAATGAGAAACTGAGAATGTTGCAGATGTAAAGAGAGGAGGAAGCAATAAAAATACAATTTTGATGAATGGAGCAAACATTGATTCCCTTTTCCATATGGGGCGAGCCACGGGAAGAGGAAGGCAAATATCGAATTTATGTGAAGTTGGGAAAAGAGAAGCGATAGTTCCAGGATAGACACAAAAGAGAATGGAGACGGGCGATAGTTTCCGGAGGACACGGTGTTATCAGTAGGGTGTGGGAAGCGGGCGGGGAGCAGCTGACCGGGTGACTCATTGGGGGAGCCCCATTCCAATGCCGAGAGGTCTTCTTCCTTTCATCGGAATCGAAGTGAGATTATTCGGCGGAAATGCAACAATAACAGGTTGGAATGCGTCCCCTCTAATCTGGCTAACCTGATCATGGCCACCTCTCCATCTGTCTCCTACTTATTCTCTAATCCTCTCGGTACCACGTCATTTCGAAAGTCACTAAAGACAGCGAATTCACTCGTTTCACTTGGAAAGAACGGGGCGCCAGACGACACAAAACCAGAAGAAAGAACGAGTAATGACGGCTGTTCGAGCGCCAGAAAGGATGTGTCTGCGTCTCTCGGTCTGTCTCGATCTCTCGACACGGCTTCTTATCGCCGACTAATTTATGCAGAAGCTGGCTGCCGGCACCTGGGGCCTAACACACGGGATTAGCAAGCAGGATATTTTAACTGAGGAGAGAGTGGCGAAGGTGAAGAGACGCAGAGAAGCAGAATGGAGCTGATTAGGGAAGAGTATGGAAGTGGAGGACGGAAAACGGCAAAAAGTAATTAACAATTCGAACTTGGAGGCGCGTACTCAAGACCCCTTCAACGGAAAATGAAGGAGGCGAGGAGGAGACAAAGGAAGATTAGAAATTCATGAAAATAAGGTTTGAGGCAGAAAGGGACGACGCCACGTCAACAACCTGCGTTTCCAGATCGTAAAAGTAATGGGCGGGTACTAGTTGAGTGGATGCAGCGAGTACTCCGTTTACTTCTTAGGAAAAGTGACGAATGAATTATTCATGAAAGCGCGGGCTGAAGATTTGTGGATCAGAAATGATAATGTCAGAATGAGCACGTCATATGAAAAGAAAAAGCCTCTCACACTATTTTCGGGAGTGTGCACATCTGAAATATAAACATGTGTGCTGTGCTATGAGGTCATGCCACTCTCTCACCCGGCAAAAACTCATTTTGACCTCGAAAAGAAAGACGAGTGTCCTCCTAATCCGGACGGGCTCAAGCACGGAGAAAAAGAAAGCGACGGGGAAGCGAATTCGTTTTCCGCCATAATTCACTCGTTTTCTCCCTCGCGCGTTTTTGTCTTCCGAGAGCTCGTTCCTCATGGGAATCAATGAAAAAGACAGGAAGGAAAAAAAGAGAGAAGGCTGGACAAGTCCGAAGAGTCAACAGAATAAGAGTCACCGACACCGATTCGGATCGGATTAGGTGAACACAACACGAAGAAGAATTGAGTGTTTGAACGGAGAAGGGCGCGGCCGCTAACGGAAACGTGCTCAATTGGCCAGAAGAAACTACGGAGAGGATGTCCGCGGACGTCTTCTTTCCCTACTTCTCCGACTACAAACACACCAAAACTACTGGTGGTGTCCGGAGCCGAATGAGCCCGCGCGGAGCCACATTAGAAGGGCCACGCTCAGTGTCTGCGTCTCATCGTGTCAAGGAATTCCGAGTGTTAGAAGCACTTTTTCGGATTCGATTTAAGAGGGAAATTGGTTGAGAAAGGGAAGGGGAGGGGGACAGAAGAAGGAGGTACATTATGGAATTGCCTGAGAATGACAAGGAGCCGTCACGGAATGAGCAAGTAGTGGGCACTTGGAGTAATAAGGAAAGACGAACATGCAGGCGACGTGCCTCCTCAGAAGGTGCAGAAGAAATATCTACTTTCAGAATGAAACACGATACAAATTAGAAAAAAAAGGAAAGATATCCGGTATCAACAGAGAAAACGTAGTTTTGAATGAAGACGGATCCGTCGTTGACTATTCAATTATGCAATGTTTACGGGAAGAAGTGACCTCGAAATGTGAGAAGTAGTGTGTTCGGAAAGGGGGAAAGATGCGAACATTTGATAAGGATGGTCATCTGGTGACAGACTCGAGAGGAATGGGAGAAAAGAGAAAAAAGTGTGAAGTGGCAGCATGCGAATCGACCGTAGAGGACCATAATTGACACGGCTGATGGGACAATTGAGGAGGTGGCCACGCGACGGAAACGGGAAACAAAAGAACGGACAATATGAGACATTTGCATTGCGTTGGAGAACAACTTCCTCCCGCAGGAACAGTTCAAATTGGCTAGCGGGCCGGAGGGAAGTAATTTTTGTGAAATTCCAACGGCTGCACACATTTTCCTTCACTATATTTGTCCTTCACAGCTGCGCTAGCGAGTTCCTCCAAATACCGACAGATGACTCATGTGAAATGTACAGAGTAACACTAACTGAGCATGCGAGTGTTTCTCAGGAACTTGGGGGACTTTCAGTGGAACGAGCCTAACTGTTCCGCTCAGCCATCTACATGGACCGAAGACAACACTACTGTAACCCTTGAGTTCAACTTTTCCAATTCCTTCCTGTCAAAATAAAATTAGCGTACCTGACCCTTTAGCCGGGTTACCCTAAAGATTGGTCAGGCCAGATTTCTCCCCAAACTTTCGTATTTTCCGTGTGAATGAGACGTTGTCGAAACGCCTGCTTTTTCCTTTGTTTCGGTGAGAATGAAAACGTTTTCATAAGACTGAAAACAAGATTCAGTTTACTTGTTTTTGTCTTTTCTGACCAACGAGGAGAATCAAAACAATGAGGGTCCGGAATTTGAGCCAGCGAAAATTCTTAAATTAAATACTGCCGAACTGTTGGAAGTCATAAACGGAGCTCGACGGAAGTTGGCGAGCGAAAAGTGGATTGGGAACATGTACAAACTGGTATCACTTGTTTAGTAAGAGTTGTGAAGTTGATCATCTTCAGGAATGGGATTCCGACTTGGTCATTTCTGCAACAAAGAGAGCCAACTGTAATGTGAAAGTGAAACATGGAAAGGACTTTCGAGAACGAATCTGGTTCCCAAATGACTTCAAAAGGCTCTCTGACACGTCGGAGTTCGATAACGTTCTAAATGGAACCAACGACTACGATCTGAGATGGTTCGAGCTGTTGTGGCCGTCTCGGAGAAGGATCGGATGCGTTTCCGTCGACTGCTTCAATCCAATGTACTGTCACATTGGACCGGGGTAAAAACTCACAGTTAAGGAGATTAAATCATTGTTTGCTCTTCAGTAATAAGTGGTCTCGACGAGAAATCATCCGAGGACCACCTGGTTCCGCCTGTGGACGTCATAAAAATGAAGACGGTCTCTGCGTTTCCTCCTCTTCTTCTCTGTTCTTCTCTTCATTTCTCATTTACTTGTTCTATTCTTTACTCTCATAATAAATGGTCCCCGTTGTTTCCTCTCCACTGTCCACCCATTTTTCATTTCCCAAAGACCGCGGCGGTTGTGGTCGTTCACACCTGCACAGTTCGGACCGGCGCCAGGTGCGTCCTGACTCACTTCGTCGACACAAAAGAGAAAATGCAAATAGGCGAGTGTCCGGACGGCCATTTGCGGTCGCGCGGCCTCTCTTTCTTACCCGACGCTCGTCCGCGTTTCCGAACCCCATAACCTGTGTGACTCACTTTTTTGTGGGTGGTTGCCGCGTTATCTCTTAAAGTTTCCCTTATCAATTTGATTGTATAAATATGCATACATGCCGTGCCTCTTCAGACATCCCGTCCTCACTCCCATCCCCAATGCTTCTCTTCGCTCTCCTGGCTCTTGTTCCGTTTGCCAACTCGGTCTATGTGCATTTGAGCTCATTCGGACAGTTTGAGACTCTGTACAAAGTGACGAAGAACTCAAAGATCTTCGTGATCTCGGACAGTCCTCAAGAAGCTCTACAGAATCTCACACTTTCCACCACCGTAGCTGGACAGAATTCTAAGTAAGTCATTCCCTTCTCACTTTGCCTGCAAGAACCGATCTCTTTTCAGTGGGTTCACTCTGTCCGTCCCTGCCGCCGATGGATCCCTGACTCCCCTCGTCTCCTCCAATGACAATGATTATCTGAGTGTTGTCTTCTCTGGATCTTCTACGCTTTCCGGATATCTCTACACCAGCAATGCCACTTCGGATCTCCGTGTTTTCCCACTGAATGAGAACAGTTCTGTCAGTTTCCAGCCGGGAACCAATGTCTTCTTCCGAATGGACACTCCGGCTGGAAAGATCCCCGTCGCACAGAACGTCGTTGTTGGCAGCAAAGTTGCATTCGCAGGATTCACGGGCATTCCAGAAGATTCCGCTTCTGTTCAGTTCTTTGACAGTGCATCCATCGAGGGGTACCTCTTTTTGAAATGTCTTGAAAAGAAGAATTATTTTGTTTCAGAGTGACCAACTACGATCAGATTGAGCTTCCATTGTCCGTGTTCCATTTCACTTCGAATGGAGACAATGTCAAGTACGAGATCAAGTACGCAGCCAGAAACGGACTGCAGATCGGATCTTCCGGTCTCCTCATGACTGACGATTTCCCATCTGCAAGCTTCGGAACCAACGACTACGCTCTCGTGAACCCGGATAACGCCGACATTGATCTCGTTTTTGTGGTTAGATTCATTCCTTTTTCCCCTCAAAAGCCCCCATCTTTCAGCCGAGAATGAACAAAACCGAGACGTATTCTGGAAATGTGACCCTCTTCTACTCGGCCCTCCCGTCGGTCAACTTCCCGATGCTCTCCACGTCCTCCGCCAACATCACTTCCATCAGTCCGGTGAACAGAGTCGTCGTGGAGTCCGAGGGACCGTATGCCATCCAATACATGCTCCGAGACACTTCTTTGACCACTCCGGCGCCCATCGAAACGACCACAAAGGCGTCGAGCATCCCGCAGATCGTCGCTTCCCTTTTGATTGTCGCACTCTTCCTAGTCTAATTGTTTGTTTTGACGTCTGTTCTTTCAAAACGGGTTGTGTCCGCATTAATAAATCTGATAATCAATCTAGAGTAGTTTCAATAAAATGCCCAATGAAAGGGAAAGTGGAAAGAAGAAACTGTATGTTCAATTGAAATCATGAGATGGATTGTTGGGAAAACAAAGGAAGTACGAAACAAAGAACTCGATGTTTACCCACGAAACTTTTTTGTTCCGTCTCCACAGGAATTATCACAGTTGCCAGTAGTTTAGCAAAGACATTTCTAAGCATATTCATACGTATTTTTTCCGTTCTGTGTTCCTGAATAAAAGAGCTACAGTAACCTGAATACTCTAATAGCGTTTATTTCGTGAAAACAAGAAAGAGAACAATCAATAACAAATAAAGATTAGTGAAGTTCGATGAATTTGTCGTTGTCTCCAAGTATGTCGCAGTCGTCGATGTTGGAATTGTGGAACTCTCATTCAAGTAATACTGAAATGCGTAGGCTCCTCCGAAGTTTATCTCAAGATAAGTTATGAATCCTTCCGCATTGAACCGCCCTCCGCTTCCCGATGAAAACCTGAGAAACACGAAAAATTGTTCAGAGGATAGTGTTGATCACTCACGAGGCGCTCTGTTTCAGTCCGTTCTCAAAGTACACTATCAGATCAGTGTTGTAAGAAATCGCTCCGTAAAAATATGTCTGAAATTGAAGTTTTTCGCATACATCTTTGTTCTTCATTTGAAAACCTGAATTTGCAATGAGGTATACCCTCCTCCATTGGATTTCACTTTTCGAAGAATGTCTCCTGCGTACTGGCTGAGCGGAAACGATTCGGTCATTATGAGGCCAGACTCTTCCAGATTTGTGCTTTCTGATTGTGATAGAAAAATCAGAAATTATTTAGGATAGACAACGAACCAGCAGAGAATGAAACTTCATAAGTGACTCCAGAATCGATTTGGTCAAAGAAGAAGTCATAGAGAGGAATGTCCAGTTGACGGTAATGTTTGGTTCTGAGGGAATTGAAATCGAATGAAATACACCGCCTGAGTCTCACTTTGGATACACGGAACTGTCGAAGAACAGATACGTATTCGCGTCTCCGGGAACTCCTGTGTAAGCAGAAAGATTCGTGTTTTCTCGAACTAGATTCAGATTTTTGACAGTCAGAATCTTGTTGGACGGCTTGTCGATAGCGAAAAACACATTTAGTCCGCTCTTGAATTGAACTGAACTTGTCTCGAATATTGGAAATACGTTCAAGTTTGGCGTGTTGATTTTGTTAAAGTACAGATTGATTTGAGCTGCGTTTCCTTCTGGCTTCGCGATTTTCAAAACGTCGTCGTCCGCCGTGATCAGAAGAGGATTCACAGAACCGTCGGCCTGGAGAACTGTGTACGCGAATGCACTGAAAACGGATGTTGAAATGGCTGTGGCGTGCACGCAACCTGCTTTGTATCAATTTGACTCTTTTCTGCTCTCACAGAACAGGCTCTCAAGTCACTTTCAGTTCCATTTGAAAGAAAATAAATGCGATATCCTTTGGACACTGTTATATTGTAGTTAATGTCGACGAAAATGTGTATTCTTTCTGATGAAACAGTCGAGAAAACTAGAGAAACTACCAAGAATAGAAGACGATGTATCATAGTGGGTCAGTACGAAAACGAATGAAAACGATGAGAAGTACAATATGATGATAAGAAATTTTATAGTCAAACATCGATGTCTGGCCTTTGACTCATTGAGAGGAAACGACGAGAAGAACCACAGAAAGTGGTATTACGGTAGGCAAAGTTCTGATCAAAAATCTTCTATTTGCACGATGGCCATTCCGTTTTATTGCTCATTAAATTCGAACAAGTTTCAATGCTTATGAACAATAAAATAATCGGAGGGATCTCATAAATGCTCCTTTAAAAGGAGCTCTCTCTCTCTTCCGAAACTCCATTGAATCACATCGACAATGCGCTTCTTCCTCTCCTGTTTCGTCGCTCTTCTCGCCGTTTTCACGGCCACCGCGGTAATCTGGCTTCGTTCTTTCACCAGTCGAATTGTATTCTTTTCAGCAATTCATTCCGACCTGGAACGTCGATCCGTCGCTCTTCCAGCAAGCGCAGCCGGCCGCGGAGCCCAATCTCTTCAATTTCATCCCATCGCTCTTCCCCCAGCACACTGTCAATCGGCCACCTACTCCACTCGGATGGGGAAAGAAGAAGTAGAAGAAGACTTTGGTTATTCCGAATGAACTTTTGAGCATCATAACTTTGCATTTGAGCACAGAAAAGCATTAGTAATCTTCAGGATCTGAGAATTTTCCTGGGCTTACCAATCAGCTTTTTTTTGCATTTTTAATTCAAAACATGCGTGACTCGTTTTTCTAATTTCTCCCAAAATTTTGCTTGTGCTCAGTTTCGAACGGAAAGCGAAATCAGCGAAACCACCGACCGAGCAATTCTTTTCTTCAATTTTCGCAGAACTTGTTAGTGGAATGGTTGCGTAGGGGTCTGTCTCCGCACCTAATCGCCAGTCTCTTCTCTAATTACACGTGTCTTTCTTTTGTAGTCTCATTCCAGACGAATAAAAGGGAAAAAGAGTGATCGTTCTTCAGCAATCATGTTCTATGAATTCGCCACTCGAGGACAGATGGTCAGGTTAGTTCTTTTCTTCTTTTCCTAATAAAAGCACAAAAAAGGCAAGCAGGTGAAGTAATATTATCCGAACGGGTAACTTTATTGCCTCCCACATGTTTTTGTGAACGACACTTATTGTTTGTCTGTTCATTTACTGAACCTCGTCACACAAATGAATTCCGCCGTTTTCAGTCCTTATTACTACAATTGCACTGGAACCTCTCCTTTCACCGAGTCTAAGCCCATTGTCGGAGCAATCTACATGAGCATCGGAGTGATCTCTCAGATCATCTACGTCCTGGCCCTCTACACAATATTCCGTTCACCCAGTCTCTTCACTCATCCATGCTACAAAATCATGTTCTTCCTCGGTATTCCCGACGTTCTCTGTCTGATCTTTTGCGCGGACCTCGCTGGATTCTACTCGATCTATGGCCTTCATCCGTGCTACGCAATCAACTTCACATTCGTGACTGGCTGCATTTGCTTTGGTTTGTTCCGTACCCAGAACATCAATGGATTCGTGTATTCAGGCCTCTGGCACATGAGCTGTATGTACGTGCTTTTGCTGGCATTCAACAGAGTCTGTGAACTCATTGCTCCGTCCCAATGTGCATTTCTCTTCCGTTCCTCATACTTCAAATGCCTCCTTTTCCTGCCTGTTTTCTATTTTATCTACTTCACTTTCTTCACCAAACCAACCTTCTTTCAACCGTCCGTCTCCGCTTTCCTTCTGAATCCAATGAGCGAAGTGACAAAGAACTTTCCTGCCGAATATTATACAGTGCAAGCATACGTTTTCAACAACTTCTTCGTCATGTTTTTCATCGGAACCTGTTATATTATAATCTGTTCGTATCTTATAATAGAAAGCTGGAAGAGCCAAATAAAGCAGACGTCTGCTTTGGTGAAAAGAGTGAGTTGGGCTGGGAAGGACACGAGAACGGGCTTGCTTCCAGGTCACCTACCAATGTCTGATTGTGTGCACTTGCCACTTCATCGGATGCTTTCTCTACGTCTACATCCAATACTTCTCGATGCCCGATGTCCTCAACTATGTCTGTCACTTTGCATGGATTGGCAACCACAGTGAGTTCACCGGAACCTTTGTGGACTGATCCGTGTTTTCAGGTCTTCCTCCGTACGTCTACATCCTCTTCAATCCTTCCATTCGCTCCGACATCCTTAAATTGTTGTGTTTGTCAAAGATATCGGCGAGGGAAGACTCTGTGACTCGGACCTTTCAGGTTGTCAAAAGCATATCTTAATGAATGATTCATACAGAAATAAGACATTGGCTTGATTAGAATAAGTTATAAGCAAAGATCATTGTGAACACGGAGGCCACACTTGAAACGCTCGCAGATTGAGTGGTGGTGGATGGCTCTGTGGAAGTCGAGAAACAGTTGCATTGCGGACACGTTGGGTGCGCGGTGGTAACTGTGGGAGCTGTTGTCGGCGCTGTCGGTGTCGTTGGAGCGTTTGTAGCAGGGTTGACGGGATCTGTGTAAGAACAGATTTAAAGTGAGAAAATGAAGTATATTTACCGCCAATATCGAATTGCACAACATATCCAATTTTCGCACTGATTTGGAAATGGTCCGTGTTAGCCGGAAGAATAGTACCGGTTTGGGCTGAGGATCCTCGTTTGATCAAGCTGAAACGTATTATCAGGTTATATTCACCCATACTCTCTCAATTTACATTTTAAACTGGTCTCCGACACTGACAGTCACTCCTTCCGAATCCGACTCCTCCGCAATCATTTCCTTTTCGGCCCCAGTTGTTTCCTCCGGCGCAGCTGTCACCTGAACATTAGAAAGTTTTCAAATATCTTATTGTGCACGCGTGCCTGAAATGTGATCGGACGGTCCGCTGTATTCGGTTTTAGCTTTACGCTCAGACTCTTCACATCTGGATCCTGTGGGTAGTGGGTGGACATTACAAATCCATTTGAGGTGAATGTTTTCTCGTTGGGACTCTCTAAAACAAGTTATCTTTCTCGTGCCGAGCACGGGAAAATCCTACCTCCACCGTCCGTCACTTCGAAATTGAGATCGCCGTTTCGTGAAACATAAAAATGATCCTCGGGGATGTACATTTCATCTACGTTTAGTTTCGAACTAAACTTCACAAAATGTTTGAACGTAATACATTAATAAATAATCTTACTCGTAAACATACAAGGAATGCCCGTCTTCTCCCGGAAGTCCAGAGTACACAGTGAATGACGTATCCTGAAAGCAGAAAGTATTTAGTTTTGATCCTTTGTCAGCATATTTTCAACTCCTTTTATTTGACACAATTATTTCTTCATCAGCACTAACCGATGATGTGGAAAACTTTCCAAGTGTTGATCCGGCTGCAGTCTTTGAGAAAATAACAATATAGTCGTCAGATACGTCCACGTTATACGGCGCACTCTTTGATTGGAACACCGCAGTGCTTTCACATTCTTCAATTCATAATACAGTAGCGGCCACTGAAATATCCCCTTTTGGTTTTTCCGCTATAACTTTTTTTAGAGAAGAGCTAGGAACTTGAGGTCAACTGTGAAAATGTTGCAAAATGAGCCAGAAAAATGATCCAGTTTAGCTCTTATCGATAAAAAAAATGTTCTTTGAAAAATTCCAAAAATTCGATTTTTCGATTTTCAACAAAAACCGGTTTATTGCGATTTCACTCGGGAAACGACTTGTAAATGAGACAATAAGCAATAGAAACAGTATAAAATTGATCAATACTTAGTTGCAAACCCTCGAGAATCGATAACAGCTTGACATCTTCTTGGCATCGACTGGATCAGGTTGGTCAAAACAGACTGTGGAATCTGAGCCCACGCAGTCTCCAACTGAGAGAATTTCTCGTTGTACGGATACCGGAAACGCGTCTCTCAAGCTCTTCCCACAAGTTTTCGATGGGTTTGAGGTCGGGGCTCTTGCTGGGCCACTCCATTACAGTCGCACGGTTGGTGGCGAACCAATTCTTCAAAAAAAGGTACTGATCGTTTGAGGCATTTAACTCATTTTTATGTGGTTGGAGGTGTGTTTTGGGTCGTTATCTTGCTGAAACAAATAACGAACCCTCGGGGAGGCACGAGCGAACGGGAGCATCACATTTTGCAAGATCTGTTCGTAAACAAAGCGATCCATGTTACCTCGGATGCGGTGTAGTGGTCTGACCCCATGACTGCTGAAGCAGGACCATACCATCACGTTGCCGCCATCATGTTTTACGGTGGGAGTTTGATATTTTGGGTCGAATCTGGTCCCTACTGGTCGCCTCACGTAAGAAATTCCATCCGAACCGAACAACATGAACTTGCTCTCATCACTCCACAAAACTCGTTCCCACTGACTTTGAGTCCAGTTGAGATGAGCTCGCGCCCAGGCCACACGAGCTGCTCTATTGCGGTCAGAGATGGATGGTTTCTTCACAGGTCTTCTGCCAAAGAGTCCAGCATCATTTAGGCGACGTCGGATCGTTCTGACGCTTGCCACGGGTGATCCACGGTGGGAAACCTGATCGAGGATTTCGGTGGCACTCAGTCTAGGGTTGCTTCACGATGCGCGTACGATGTTTCTATCCGTTAGATGGTTCGTAACGGGAGCCCTTGAGTGTCTTCTCTTCACTGGCTGCTCATTTTGAGCTCTCCAGCGCTTCAAAAATTTTCCAACTGTGGAACGATCGACATTGAACTGCTCAGCGAGTTGCCTGTGAGTTCGTCCCTGCTCGCCTGCTCCTGGCAATTGCAAATTGCTGGTTAGGGGTCAAATCTACTTTTCCTTTAGTTTTTGTCATTATCTAAATCAAAAAATATTGAAGACTCTGGAAAATATTGGCGTTGTAGCTTCCAAAAAAAAATTGAAAATACGAGCAAAATCGTGAAAATTGAAAAACATTTTAGAGAAAATATTTCTTTCGCAGCACAGTGGAGACACTTTGCAGAAAGTACATTATATATGCCTGTAATACGCATAAAAAATTTTGGCCCGGTTGCTCTTCTCTAAAAAAAGTTATAGCGGAAAAACCAAAAGGGGATATTTCAGTGGCCGCTACTGTATTTAGTACGTTTGGTGAACTCAACTAACCCTTCTCGGGAAAGTAAAGTTTGCCAGTCAACTTCGCCGCTGCACCGGTGGTACCAATATCCGTTTCAGACACCTTGAACTCATCATAGTCTGCCAGATCCTGACTTTCAATCTTATCTTTTGTAGGGTAGTCCCTAAATGTAGAGGTGGTTTCTAATTAGATCCAGAACAGCCTACCAAGGAATGACAGCATCTCTGTCTGGTGCACGGGCTTTTAGCTCGATTAATTTAAAATCGTCTTCAGTGTCATTATAGACAACAGCGTAATATCGGTCGTCAGGAATGGATTGAAACGTTGTTTCTGTACTGTTCAATTCATACAGCAGTCCAGTCACGCGACTTGACGCCATCAGCAACAGGAAGAATCGGATCATTCTGAAAAGAGAATCTTTGGATGACGTTACAAAATGAGAAAATGGACAAAAACGAGAATGTTCGGAGTCAGGTCCTTTTTATGGTCTCGGAAAGACAAACGGATGACTCTCTCTTCTTACTTCTCCTTTATTACCGGGCTCTGTTTGCTGAAAAAGTGAAAAGAGACGAATCGAGTGCGATTCTCTTTGTTTAACCGGGTAATGTTGCAATTTTATGGGATCCTCTTCAAACTATGAATAATTTTTATTGACAATTGGAAAAACAAAGAAAGAAAAGTGAGACAGAGCTCAGAGGAAACGAGCGGAACGGGGAATTTTGGTAGTTTTTAGACTCTTCGTACCCTTGTTCGTCTTTGATGCTTTTTTAGCACTCGTGGGGAACGGAGTGGTAGAACTAGAAGATTTGGTGGTCTGAGAAGTTGAAGGAGAAGTGACTGGGGAAGTCGGAGCCGTTGTCGTGGACGATTCGTTTGTCTTCAGACTGGAAATGAACGCCTGAAACTAAGATAAAACTTCAATTTCTAAAGTGTTCGCACTTTGAAGTAGACGGAAATTTCGTTCAGATTGTACTGAACATTCCACGGAAGACTCCCGAATGCCTCTTTCAGCCAACTGAGCACGTCTTCTGTCGGAGTGCTGCTCAATTTGATTCCAGTGAAGTCCTTGAGAACTGAGGATCTTCCAGCGTTGGCATCTGAACGAATGAGCTCTAACTGAATGGAGGAATTGTTCACTTACACTCGAGAGCATCCACGAGAGAAGAGTTCACATCCTGGAAAACAAGAGAAAAGAAGAGAACGGTAGTTGTGATCTTCCACATTTTTAGAGCCATTCCGGAAGTTTCCATGTCCGGAAGTGCCCCGATTTTATATCATTCTGTGGACAATGTGTACTTCCATTCGCTTTTATGACAACTCTTTTGAATAAGTTCTTAAATCTTATCTCCCTTGACAAACATTTTTCTCTGTTTGATGGCAACTTGCTATCTTTTACATAAGATAAGGGAGATTCTAAAACTTTCTCTTCTCTCACTGCCAATGATAAATTATCCATATAAACAAAGTTCAGTGATCCGCATCGTTTCTGTCTGGCTTTTCGAACCCTTTTCGATCGGATGTGATTTATCATTGCGGTAATGTTCAATAATACAAGAAACCGGCACATTTAGAGAGAATATAATCAGGGAGCGTTGAAATTATATACGAGAATGGTACGAATTACGGGGGAAGAACGCTGATGATCGATGCATCTAGATCGATGTAATGCCCTCTCTGCACAATGCTCATCAATCGGAATCGGAGGGCAGCACAGTCGTCGCTTCTAACGATGATTGTCACCTTTCGTATCCAACTATTCACGATCATTTGCTCACAAATAGTCAGCAGTTCACTACAACAACGCACTTTCAAGACGGAAAAAATAGAATAACTAACTCTTCATTTTCGGCCTTTCCCGGAATGCGTAACTCCAGGTGACGGCATCTGAGTTCCGGAATGTGGTACAGGACGGCCTCGACTGTTCCTTCATCGTATATCAACAGTTTGTCGAAGGTGACATCTTGCAGACTTTTCGAGAATTGATCATGATTGACCTTAATGCTGAAAAGCGACAAACTTTAAATGCAAATTGGAGTTGGGTGCGAATGCGGACCTAGATCTTCGACGTGTCACTTCGACAGATCCGTTCAGAAGCAATCGGACACTGCCCAATGGAAGAAAACGAGGTCGGAACCTGAGCCGTTCATTCCTGAAAGAAGGGAACATGATGAAGTGAAAACTGAAAAGTAAACTGAAACTCACACGACGATTACCGCCCATAACTGACAGGAACACTGCAACTTCATAAGACTATCGGGGTCCAGGAAAGTGAGCATTCGTGCTAAAGGAACTTCCGGAACTCTGGTCAGGTAATCTTCAAGGAATCCGGGAAGCATCGGAGGTCTCCAGTTGCCAGCATACCGTCGGACGATTTCCGCAGCTGTCAGCTCCGTGAAAAACAAACGCTCGTAGAGATCTTGGAGTTTCTGGAAGGCAGCGTCTCGGAGTACTTCGTACAAGAAGTCGAGAATTCCGGGCGGCTCTAGCCGATTCCTATAATGGATAGGTTATTCTGAGGACTGAAACACTCTTACTTACATTGAACTATTTGAATTCAGCAGAAGACAGAGGTCAACGCTCGGATCGTCCAGCGCAAACCCGTTTGGACTTTGCTCGACTTTCGCAGATCCTAATTTCATGAGTATCTGAAGATGGCACTTATATACTGATCACAACGGACTGTTTTCATAGTCAAAACGCCGAGAAATCAACAGTTTGTGGGAATTCTGGCGCCACGATGCTGTACTCTTCGAAGAGGGAGATATCGGGGCTTTACCACCTGTTTATGCCGCGCCCACTCACTATCATTAATCGGAAAGAAATGGGGGGGCATGTACTATCGGTCTTCCGATGACTAAAAGAACTAGACTGGAGCGTGTCAAAAGCGAGGACGACTGTGTTTTGACGTCGCCCTTACAGACACAACAATTTGGTCTCGTATCAGCGGAAAGAGGCTCCAAAACACAGGCGATTCGAATCATTTGATGACTTTTGACGAATTCGTCGCAGTCCTGAGGGAAAGTGCATCAGTAAGCGATGCAGATTAAGAACAGTTATTGCTCTGGTACGTGTTATCAGTTATGGGCACAGGACGCCCCTCTCCTTTCCTTTTTTATTTGGTGAACTGCTGACAGAATTGAGGGGGCATGCACTTCCTTGTTGAACAGGTGTCAATTTGGAGAAGGTTTGCAGGAATCGAAAAACAAACTAACCCGAACTCACGGACAGATCGGACGGGCAGCGGAGAATGGAATTGGGCATCTGAAAAGAGCGAATTAGCCGGTGGAAGAGCGACGAGCAAACCACAAACAAACAGAGACAAACATGGTAAACAATAACATTGGCGGGCACTCAAACGTCTCTATGCAAAACAATCACTATGTATTTATGGTAAGTAGATAGTATCAACTTGGTAGGTACTCAATGGCAGACTTCTCACAAATGTATGGTGAGATTAAAGAATGTCATTTCCACGTCATCACATGATCTCCCGGCTGCCGTTACCGATCTCTCCTTATCATTCTCTTCTTGATCAGGGCCGGAATCTACTTCCTCGTTCTTTAGGCTGTCAATCAAAAAGATCCTTGCGCGTTGTAAATTAAGCGAAACGCATATTAACAGAGATCGCTACGGGAGGAACCGAAGTTTGAAAAGTAAAAAGAAATAAAGAAAACAATCATAATTTTATTAGAAACAAATTATTAAAAAGATGGTACCAATATAATATTGAGACAGCTATTTCTTGTTCGTATCCAGCGGCTGACTGTTGACAGCTATTGACTGTCGTAAAACTAATTTTCTCACCGATCCGTTGTGGGAAGCTTCTTTCAAGGCTGTTTGGAATTTGACTGGGAACTTCTTTAAAGTCTCATTTGTCAATCACTTCATTTTTTGTTGGAAAAGTGGCAGCAATCTTCCCCATGAGCATTCCGAGTGGCTCTTTGCTCTCTCGCGAATGATCCTCCTTCAGATGTATCGCTTTTTCCAATACTTCTCCTTGAAGAAGGTTCTTCGCCATACACTGATATATGATCTGCATCTCGATCGGGCAATTATTCAATTCAACTGGAGACTCGCGGATAAGTTCTAGAAACTGATCTTTTACTTTGTCGACGGCCTGCAAACGGTGATGTGCGTGCATTGCAACTTCCTGAAAGTAAATGTTTACTTTTGAAGTATCCAGATGCTCACCAGAATGGATGCGTTCTCTTCGCCCCGTCCATCTTTCATGAACTCGCAGTCGCATCGGTCAGTATGATTCAGAAAGTCTTGATAAACTTCGTCGAAGAATGCGCGATTCGATTTACGTCCGCTGTACGGCAGAATCTTTTCCTTCATCGCTTGCAGTTTTGCCCAGCTTTTGGATGTTGTCGGCAGATTATCGATAACCTCAGGCTCATCGTTCGCGTTTATCATTGCGGCAAACTGTAAGGCACGCTGTTCTAATTTTTTTGAATTTTGTCGATTCGCTTACATTTACGGCAGTGTGTTGTATCAGACATCTCACGCTTTCTGTGATCTTTTCCGCGTGAGCCTCTCTTTCCGATTTTCGGGGACTATTCATCGCTTCGTCCTCAAATAGTCTGCGGAACTCGATCACTTGCATCATAGTGTCCTCAATGAGCTTCTCTCCCATTCTGTTCAGTTCGTCCACTTTGCGGTGCTGATGACATTGGCAGCCACCGTCATTCTCCATGTTCTCTTCGTATTCTTCGTCGTCTGGATCTTCAAAATCTTCTAGAAGTGGATCCACAGCCAGATACTTGAGATAAATTTTATGAACAAGATCATCCACGTTCACTCCTGAATGGGTCATTATTGAATAATTATTTCGAATGCGATTCTCACCGAACCAATTGGCCAGTTCGATTTCCACAACGGACTTGCTTCTCGACAGCTGCAAGTCCAACTTTTCCACATATTTCCTTCGGCTGAGACTCGCCAAACGTTCGGGAGCAGAAACACTGAAACCGGTGGTTATCATCGAAATATTGGTACCTACTTACCTTCTTTTCATGACGTAGCTTCTCGGGGAAGCTCTCAGTTTTCTCTGCAGCCTTGTTGCGTGTTGCACATCCGGCTCTCTCATCGAATCCACACGCTTACTGAAAGAAATATTATTTTTTCACTTTCATGGAATTCCTCACTCTTCCATGTGATCGTTCATTCGCACCAGCTGACCGTACCACAACTCCATGGGCTGTGATTTTTCCATCATCTGCCGGATCTTATTCAATGCTTTTCGAGCATTCTGAATTGTATTAGATATTCAATTTTTGAGCAGTTCTCTGTCTCACTTTAGTGAAAGGAAAGCCCTCGTCGTCGTATCGGCCGAAATCTCGTGGAAGATCGATTTCAAGGGCTTTGTTGAACCTTTCCGACTCAATTGACAGTGAATTCCCCATTATTTTCTGAAATGACAAACCGAATTTTGCAATAATTTCTAAACGATTCCAAAAACAGATTATTCGACCGATTCTCGGCAAAAATTGAGTGCAGTGGAATACGGTATTATTAAAGGCGCAATACTCTCACGTTCACTTCGTTTCGAGACCTGAGGCTTTTCAAGATATAAAATTGAGCAGAAATTCAACGTTTTCACTAATTACTACTAGATTTCGAACAGAAAATACTATTCTCCGACAGTTTCGGACAATAATGAATGTGGAAGAATACTTTCCCGAAGGTCTGTCAGTCATACATCACGACGAGAGCCATCGCGAAAAGCGAGCATCAAAAGAGGTTCGACTGCCAGTTCAACTCCCCATTTGTTCTTTTTTCTAGGAAATCCAGACGCCATCTGCCGCAATTCACTGTCACATCTGTTACAAGAGCATCCATGGCGCCGTGAACAATGTCGATTTCGTCAAGCCTTGCAATTGCCAGCTGTGAGATTTTCTGAAATATTTTACATAACCATTAAGCCGTTCGGCTTTCAGAATGTTCGTCCATTCTCGGTGCGCTTCTAGAAATAGAGTCAAATTTGGAGAGGCGAAATGCAGCAGTTGTGGTCAGGGGAGCACAATCCCCCGAACAGCAAAGTTGCATCATTTCGGAAAGATCGCCAGTTTATCCGGCGGAGGTTCAGAAGAAGGAATGACCTGTTCAGTGTGTGACGATAAGAACTACGAAAACGATACACAGAACAATAAGAAAACATTGGGCAAAAAAATCAAGCCGTGCTTCTGCGGGTTGGATGGTTTTTCTCTTTCAAACCAACTTGTTATTTTCCAGAAAAGTGATGCACTTTGGCTGTTTGTCGTCTCTTCTGAGTGAAAAATCCTCGTGTCTGGAGTGCAGTGTATTGTATTATGCTCTCGAGCCGGCCTCTCTGAAAGAATTCTTCGCACGAAACTGGATATGCTACACACTGTATATCACTCTGCTCGCCATTTTGTCAACTCTTTTGGTGATGGCATCCAAGAATTCCATAATTTTCCCAACAAAAAGCAGTGAAACTGGAGCAACTACTAAAAAGATCAGTATGTTTCCATCAAAACGACACGTAAAGCATCCAGTCTCCCAGTACTCACCATCACTGCTGTCTTCTTCCTTCTTGTTATCGCCGCCAGCATGCTCTTCGTCATCAAATACACATTATCTCGTGCGATCCCGAGATTCAGAGTCAGTCGAGGAAAAGTGATTTTGAAGCCATTCAAGACGGGAAGCGGAGAAAAACCGTCGAAGAAATTGCTCTTGCCAGTTCAAGAAGACAATTTTGAGGACATTCCATTAAACAATCTGAGAAAATCGTCATCAGGAGACGTCGAAGAAGGAGAGGAGGTCAGTTATTAGTATCATTGATCAGCTGATTGAGTTTCTAGCCGGCGGAAGACGTGCGCGCAAACGAGATCGACGACATGACTCTCGGGCAACACATGTTCGGAGTCTACGCAACCCATCATTCCTCATCGACCCCAATCGAAAAACCTCCGCTTGGATTCGTGTTCAACTCAGTCTAATTGAGCTCCCTGATAGCAGAAAATGAAAGAAACTACATAATTTGAGAAATAATTACTCTTACTAACTTCCTTGCATGTCTCGTGATCCTCCTAAATAAGCGTGTCAAGTGTTATATTCTTCTGTGTACCGCAAATCCCTTCCGGTTCGAATGCCAACCTACATTCCAATTGTCAACACTTATCAGATAAAGGTAATAAGTAGTTCAGAATGGATGTGGATGAGTTGGAACTGCTGGCCGAGGAGAGAAACGAGCAGCCGATCCGGTATATACCGAAAGTGCTCAACGGAGGAATCTCCGGAATCGTCGGAGTCTCTTGCGTTTTCCCGATGGATCTCGTGAAGACGCGACTTCAGAATCAGAAGGGATCAACCACTTACAACGGAATCGTCGACTGCTTCAGTAAATCGTGGAACGCCGGTGCCCCTGGTAGACTAAATCAAATCAGAGGAATGTACCAGGTGACGAAAGGATTCCCGAGCAGTTCTGAACTAATTATTCTCAGGGAGCATCCGTCAATGTCTTTCTGATCACCCCTGAAAAAGCGATCAAGCTGGTGGCGAATGACTTTTTCCGTCACGCTTTGATGAAGGATCAAGCGGAAAGACTTTCGACGCCACGTGGAATGCTCGCCGGAGCAGCAGCCGGATTCTGCCAAGTTGCGATCACGACGCCGATGGAACTGCTGAAAATCCGCATGCAGCAGTCGAAAGACAAGGTGAAAGCGACTCGTTTGATCTGGAATCTGCTGACGAAGGACGGAGGAATCACTGCGTTGTACAAAGGACTCGGGCCGACGATGGCTAGAGATGTGTCCTTTTCGGCTCTTTACTTCCCACTCTTCGCCTATTTGGACGGGTTAGGTCCGAGAAAAAAGGACGATTCCGGTAAAGCAATTTCAAAAAGATTTCAAAATGAATTTGTATATATTTTAGGAGATGCTGTGTTCTGGGCTAGTTTCGTGTCCGGATTGACGGCCGGAGCAACCGCTTCGTTCGCAGTCACTCCATTGGACGTCGTCAAAACGAGGATTCAGGCGGGAGGATCGAACTACAAAGGCTTCTGTCACGCATTCTACCGTATTCTGGCCGACGAGGGAATCGGTGCTCTTTTCAAAGGAGCCATTTGCAGAATGATGGTGATGGCGCCACTCTTCGGAATCGCTCAGACCGTCTACTACGTGGGCCTCGCCGAAAAGTTGCTCGGATTGGAAAAGGGCTCACGAGTTTAGCTCTAATTAATCAAACAACACTTACTTTTCTCATTCGATTCATTCACTTAGAATATTTGCATAAGTTTTTTTTTCTGTTCAGTTTAGTTTTTCTGTTTTTTCTTTGATCTTGTTGTAAAATCTAGAATTTTATAAATTAACAAGGAGTAATATTCAACAGATTGTTCGGAATAATTGCCTATTTTCCTATTTTGAAAGCGCTTTGGCCATATCGTCCGCTTTCTTCGACGTAGCGACGACGGCCTCAATGACGGCAGATCGGAAGCCGTTCTTCTCGAGGGCCCTCACTCCTTCTATCGTCGTTCCGCCAGGCGAGCACACCTTGTCCTTGAGCAGTCCGAAGTGCTGCGTCTCGATATCAAACCCGGATTCTGCGTCCAGCAGCATCTTGGCGGCCCCCATCACTGCCTGGGCGGCCAATCGTTTCGCTTCGGCTCTTCCCAATCCCTGAGCAACTGCTCCGTCGGCCAGGGACTCGATGTACATGAACGTCCACGCGGGGCTGCTTCCTCCTATAGCCATCGCCGGATTGAAGCATCTTTCCGGAATGATCTCCACACTTCCAACGCATTCTGCGAATCGGCGCGCGTGTCGGATATAGCACTCCTGATTCTCGATGCTCTCATTCTTCTCGTAGCACAATGTCGATGCTCCTGCTCCGATTGAACTTGCCACATTTGGCATCAGACGGACGATTGTCGTGTTTCCAGAAACGAATGGAAGCTGAACGGTTTTCTCATTTTCAAAAGACACAAACGTTTATGGTAACTTTAGCGCCGAGCAGATTGAGAGGGACTCCGGCCATGACCGAAATGATAAACTTAGGCCTGGAATTGACTGGCCAACTGGAGACGACTTCTTCGAAAACTTGAGGCTTCACACAGATAATGTAAATAGCCGTCGGGAACTTGTCGAGCATCGCGAGGGTGTCTGTGAACACGTGCTCGTATCCCAGTTTCTTCCACTTGTCCGCTGATTTCTGCGATTGCACACTGACCGCTATTCTGCTCTTCGACGCGAACTCTACAAAATCATAACAATCAACATCAGAAGGCCTCCTAATATTTGCCCACTTCTGTTTTCGCATCCTCTGATGAGGGCCGAAGCCATATTGCCTCCTCCGATGAAAACGAGCTGACTCTCGTCGACGTCCGCAGTCATGGTTGCCGCTGTAAGAGATGAATAAATGGGGAAAGTATGCTTTATTTCAGAATTCGAGAACGACTTCAAAGTATGTGAATTTACGATAAAGCGAGCGTCAATTTTCGGTACAACACTCCACTCTCACGCCTGCGTCTCCGTGAAAATGAAACTGCGAGGGAAGATGAATGCAAGTTCAGAAAGGCTGAATCGGGCGAAACCGATATCGTCGGGTTTGTAACTAAACTGTCCGTAAAAAACTCAAGTTATCACAGTTATCATTTGTCATCTCAGCAAATATCACTATTTTCATTTTTCCTCTCGCAATTTCCATTATCAGCTCGTGATACCATTGTCGAAACTTGGCCAGATGAGTTCAGGAAAAGGTTTTGTAGTGAGACTTCAACTAGACATGAATTCCTGAATTCGACCGTTTTCTGGAGATGTACTTACTTGTTGGATTCCCTAATGATGGACTGGATCGTGGGAGGCTACTAAATGCGGACGTCCTCAAATGAAACTTTCATGATTTTATTTAGCTTCGTCCTACGTCACGACTCAATTTGATACGGATATTAGTATATAGAGAATTAATGACCTTATCAGCTCTGAAAAATAATGGGTCCTCCGAGAATATGCGATGCCATGGAAACACGTGTTGCCTACTTACTCCTGGCGCTTCATTCTCGGCAGTAATGCTTGGTGCCGAGTGGGAGAAGGTCCAAAACCGTGTTCAGCGTGTTTCCTGCTTTGTTTCGGTACTATTGAACGGCATTCTCCTCGTTCTCATTGTACTGAAATCGCCCAAACAGATCGGAGCCTACAAGAATTTGATGATCTACATTTCAATCTTTGAGATCGCGTATTCTGTAATTGATGTGATCACGTCACCGGTACGTTTCAAATTCCAGCAAAAACGTGATGTTTCATATTAGATATTTCATTCGTATGGATCAGTTTTTCTTGTTATGGCTAACACGAAAACTGCGTTATTCGGCAGGGAAATTGTGAAGGTTTTGATATGTAAGAAGCATTTCCCTTCCAATCAGTTTTAATTGATTTCAAGCTGTTTACTGCGGCTCTTTCGGAGCATCCATGGCTATATTTGCCGTCCATTTCATCTACCGATACCTCGTCGCTGCTCGCAAGAAGTTACTGCGTACTTTTCAATCGAAATCGATTGTTTTCTGGATGCTAATTCCAGTTTTGAGCGGAAGTGCATGGGGATTCGCGTGCTACTTTCTTTGTGGAGTCACTGTCGCAAAGAGCAAATACGTTAGGAACAATGTCTTGGAAACTTATGACCTGGAAATTGATGACATGGAATACGTGGGGCCGTATTTCTATCAAGCAGACGATAAACTCGGATATATAATTGATGTGGATTCATGTTTGGTTATTGCATTGACTTCAGCGATCCTTGTAGGTATCTCTTCATTCTTTTGTTCAATTTCTCATTCTTTCAGGTCATGTCACTATCGACTGTTGGGTACTTCGGCTACAAATGCTATGCTGAAATCAACAAACTCATGGACCGTTCTTCCAAATCGTCAGCCCGCAGTCGCATTTTCCAACTGCAATTGTTCTACGCTCTGGTCACGCAGACCCTCATTCCTGTCATTCTTATGCATATTCCCGTCTTCTTCCTCTTCGTTTTCACAGTTCTCGACATGGATATAGGAATGCTCAGCGGCACTGTTACGATTGCTATTGCTCTGTTTCCCGCAATAGATCCTATGCCCACTATGTTAATCATCAAGAACTACAGAAGTGCACTCATCGGTGAGACAGTTGCAACAACTCCGTACGCTTAAATTTACAGGAGTGCTCACTTCTTGCTGTCGTCGTAAACCAAGAATAACAAAAAGAGACACATCCGCATCGATAAATTCCAAGTTCTGAAATGGCAAGGCAACACAAAGAACGGGCTCGGTTTACTAATGAGCCAATTGGGAAAATAGTATTATTGTGTAGTACGAAAAACATTTTATGTACAGAGAAGAACAGATAATCAGATTTCCTTGTTTCGATAGCAGTACTTGGTTTGCCAGAGAAGAAGCTTCCGTCACAATGCCAGTAGCTTCGAGACTCTGAAATTCCAGTTATCCTGTGCCTACCGAAAAAGTAATTCTCCTACTTTTAGCAGTTCTTTGCTTTCTGTCCAATTCATAAATTTTGATGCGAGTCCTTGTCTCCTGTGCTTCTTGCTCACTGATGAGATCTCACTGAAACAAAGCTGTTCTTTGACAATATGCATTTATACTATTTATCATCTGGCCTCAAATATCGGCCTTTTTGTCTACTATAGAGACGCCTAGTGAATGCGTTTTGAACTGATTCTATAGCTTTGATATCGCGTTGTGTCATTGGACTTGTGACTGGTGTCCCGTATTCAACTATCGGGCGGACGAAATGTCTTGTACAAAAGCGTCATAAGCCTGCTATTCTTAGTGTTGTACTAGTTGAAAATTTGAGACATCATGTATTTTGCTTTGTTTATGCTAGTTTGCCAGTGTTTGCTGAAGTCAAGCTTAGCAGAGACTAAGAAGCCAAGATCTCGTGTTATTTTCCCCCTTCTGATGGGGTTACCAGTGATGTTGTATTCTAGAATGCGTGGTGTGTTACCGATTGTCAGGCATACCGTTTTGTCCTCATTCAGAGCTAATTTGCCTTGAGTGGACCAGTGGAGGATCGAATCAATACCCGATTGTAAGAATTTGCTGTCATCTGACTTGCCTATTAACGTGTATAGTAATGTGTCGTCTCGGCGAGAAATTTTTGAAAAATCTCGGTGTCTCGCCCTTGTGTCGTCTCGGTTTTTTCTCGTCTCGGTCTCGTCTCGTTCCATTATCATCTCGGTCTCGCCCTTTCTCGGTTCTGTCTCGGTATCGTCCAGTCTCGTCTCGCCCTTTCTCGGTTCTGTCTCGGTATCGTCCAGTCTCGTCTCGCCCTTTCTCGGTTCTGTCTCGGTATCGTCCAGTCTCGTCTCGCCCTTTCTCGGTTCTGTCTCGGTATCGTCCAGTCTCGTCAGAGACAGAACCGAAAAAGGGCGAGACGAGACTCTAGAAATTGGCTGATCCATGTTATTAGATGGGCATTTAGGTTTAGGTCTATCAGTTTTTGTAATAGTATGCGGCATATGCCGTGCGGAATGCGGTCAAAAGCTTTTGCGTAGTCTAGTTAGACTAAATCTACGTGTAGCCCTTTGTCTATCGCCTGGGTCCACTCATTTGTTGCTTCGAGCATACAAGTCATCGACGATTTTTTGGGCCTAAAGCCATGCTGTTCTTTGTTCCAAATTTCCACCTCATCTAGATGAGGGAGTAGTTTGAATAGGAGACATCTCTCGTAGATTCGGCACAGTTGCAACGTTTAACTGATTGATCTAAAATGACTTGGCAGTTTTGGGTTGGGCATTTTGCCTAAGGGGACGAGGATAGAGTCTCTGAAACTACTAGGCACATCTCCTCTCATCATCGACAGATTGAGTATTTGGGCCAGTGGGCTTGCAACGAAATGAGCGATCAGTTTTATGAACTTGAATGGAATTGTGTCCGAGGATATAGAACACGAGTTTTTGCCTTTCAGAATAATTTCCAGCAACTCGTCGTCTCTTACCCATGGGATGGGTTGAGAAGATTTGTAGTTGTCTGGCAGAGAAAAGGAGTTCGAAGATTTGTTAATGTGCTGCATTTCGAAATGGTCTGCTACTAAGCTCGGCTTTTGTAAGATCTGATACAGCTGTGTTACCGGAAGTAGTACTTAATCCTGGGATCACATGATTTCTGGGTTTCAGTAGGTTTTTGGCTATGGATGAGAACCTACTGTGTCCATTGTTTTTTAATATTAGTAGTTCTGTATTGCGTCTAAACTTTTGCAGTTTGTTGCGGAATTTCTTGGCAACTATTATAGGGGCACCGGACAGAAAGGCCGCGCTGTTAGCAATCTGGCCGAATTTCTAGACCGCGAAGTAATTTTCCACTGAAAACGTGGCTTAACTTTTCAAACTCGGCCCCGAGGTCGCTCAATTTGCACTGCAAAAAGAGTTTCTCAACAGAGCGCCATTTCTGTGCGGTGCCCCTATAATAGCACGTAATTAAAATAGTCTTCTTCTCTTCTTTTTTTATCGGCTTTATCATAAATTTGCCATTCAACTGACTTTCGAAATGATTCTAGGTAACTCGGAAGGCACCCTATGCTTCGGTTTATCGTTTTATTTGGCACCGAGGCGTTGAAAACTGTCTGCATGTGGTCTATGAATTCGGAAAATATGTTATCTACGGATTTCTCTGGTGACATAATTACGGACCAATTGATATTGTCTAGATATTTTACGCAATTCACCCAATCGATATTTTTGTAGTCATGCATTGCGATGGATTGTTCGGCGGATTTTCTCAGAATATCGAAGGACATCTCTATTTTCTCGTGGTCTGAACTCCCTATTGGGCATGTGTTCCTGACTTTTTGCAATTGGAAATTAGAGAGAACAATATCGAGAAGCTTATTTTTACGGGTAGGTTGTTGGACTGACTGATGGAGGCTATTTGTGTCACAAAAATCGGTGAACAGGCGACCTAATCGGGTTGCTGACTTTGGATTCCGGGGAGGATCAGTGTATTTTGATAAGAGCAAGAGGGTGGCCGGTATAGATTAATTATTCGCAGTGGTGAAACATTTACATCCAGGTCGATCACTAGGAATTCGTAGGCGCCTTTTTTGGAATCGGATGCTACTTCTTCACTGAAAAGATCGGTTTTGATGAGCGTCACCACACCTCCTCCTCTCACTTCTGAGCTACGATCACATCGATACAATTTGTATTTGCTGTTACCATTTAAAACTACGGAGTTTTGCGTTTCGCTTTTCAGCCATGATTCTTGTAGGCACACTATATCGTAAGTTTGGCTGTTCAGAATTGCGCCTAATTCTAACCCATTCGCTATGGCTGACCTTATGTTGCCTGATAGAATATTTACAAATAAATTAGGGGAAAATATGCGAGAGGGGCAATGATCATTTACTTTTTTTGCTGTTCCAAAGTGTGCTCGTCGACGTGCATGTTGTTGTTCCAATTTTCATGTGCAATTCCGGCATTGACTTTATGGCGTAGTTTGCGGTCCTCACGGAATTTCTCGCGTTCCTCTTTCGACAACGAAGGGCGGAACAACACTGGCGGCAGATTTCCGGTGTCGAACGAGCGGAGGCGGTGGGCTCTGCGGAGAGTATCCTTCTGACTGGCGGAACAAGGCATGACGATTTTGACGAGTCGTGGCTTCCCGTCGTCGCGTTTCCGTCCCATACAATAGATTTCCACCGGTTGAGAGATCCTGCGTCCATGTGTCTGAAGAGTTGGCTAACCTTTTCAAGATCACGGTAGTTGTTTTCGTGTTCAAATCGCGAATTGGCCTCCGGGATGTTGAGCGCCACGAGGGATCTTTTCCTTTCCTTCGATTCAAAATCATTTGGCGACGACAGGATCGGGGCCGGGTTCGCTCTCAGCTCTCCCTCGAGTCCTTCCATCCTGGTTCTTTGCACTGCCAGTTCCACTTCCAGGTCAGCGATTTTTTGTTCGATAGACTCCAATCTTGAAAGCAACAAGGGAAAAGCTCAAAGCTTTGGTGACGGTGTTCTCGAGTGCATCTTTGAATGCCTCGATTCGATGATCTTCCGTATGTTCATTTCTGAATCCGTGGACGGTCCGGAGCCGGTGGACGAGGCGGAGCCGGCTGACTGGCGTTTCGCATCCTTCGACGGCATAGACGATGGATGCTTCGTGAAACTTTCACGGGAATGAGAGAATTAATGACATTATCAGCTCTGAAAAATAATGGGTCCTCCGAGAATATGCGATGCCATGGAAACACGTGTTGCCTACTTACTCCTGGCGCTTCATTCTCGGCAGTAATGCTTGGTGCCGAGTGGGAGAAGGTCCAAAACCGTGTTCAGCGTGTTTCCTGCTTTGTTTCGGTACTATTGAACGGCATTCTCCTCGTTCTCATTGTACTGAAATCGCCCAAACAGATCGGAGCCTACAAGAATTTGATGATCTACATTTCAATCTTTGAGATCGCGTATTCTGTAATTGATGTGATCACGTCACCGGTACGTTTCAAATTTCAGCAAAAACTTGATGTTTCATATTAGATATTTCATTCATTCGGATCAGCTTTTCTTGTCATGGCTAACACGAAAACTGCATTATTCGGTAGGGAAATTGTGAAGGTTTTGATATGTAAGAAGCATTTCCCTTCCAATCAGTTTCAATTGATTTCAAGCTGTTTACTGCGGCTCTTTCGGAGCATCCATGGCTATATTTGCCGTCCATTTCATCTACCGATACCTCGTCGCTGCTCGCAAGAAGTTACTGCGTACTTTTCAATCGAAATCGATTGTTTTCTGGATGCTAATTCCAGTTTTGAGCGGAAGTGCATGGGGATTCGCGTGCTACTTTCTTTGTGGAGTCACTGTCGCAAAGAGCAAATACGTTAGGAACAATATGTTAGAAACCTATGACCTGGAAATTGATGACATGGAATACCTGGGTCCGTATTTCTATCAAGCAGACGATAAACTCGGATATATAATTGATGTGGATTCCTTTTTGGGTATTGCATTGACTTCTGTGATTCTTGTAGGTAACTCTTCATTCTTTTGTTCAATTTCTCATTCTTTCAGGTCATGTCACTATCGACTGTTGGGTACTTCGGCTACAAATGCTACGCTGAAATCAACAAACTCATGGACCGTTCTTCCAAATCTTCAGCCCGCAGTCGCATTTTCCAACTGCAATTGTTCTACGCTCTGGTCACGCAGACCCTCATTCCTGTCATTCTGATGCATATTCCCGTCTTCTTCCTCTACGTTTCTGCAATTCTCGACATGGATATCGGAATGCTCAGCGGCACTGTAGCGATTGCTATTGCTCTGTTTCCCGCAATAGATCCTATGCCCACTATGTTAATCATCAAGAACTACAGAAGTGCTCTCATCGGTGAGACAGTTGCAACAACTCCGTACGTTGAAATTTCCAGGAGTGCTCACTTCTTGCTGTCGTCGTAAACCAAGAATAATAAAAAGAGACACATCCGCATCGATCAATTCCAAGTTCTGAAATGGCAAGGCAACACAAAGAACGGGCTCGGTTCACTAATGAGCCAATTGGGAAAGTAGTATTACTGTGTAGTACGAAAAACATTTTATGTACAAAGAAGAACAGATAATCAGATTTCCTTGAACATCAAGCAGACTCTGTCCGTCCCGTCATCACATGTCAGCACAGGATTTCCAGTTTCCGAATCTACTTTTGTATCTAGAAATGTTGTAGCAATGGTCTGAAATTGTATTAGACTCTGCATACATATCTATGAGTATTCTGTACCTTATAATTCCGTTTTGATAGCAGTACTTGATTTGCCAGAGAAGAAGCTTCCGTCACAATGCCAGTCGCTTCGAGACTCTGAAATTCCAGTTATCCTGTGCCGACCGAAAAAGTAATTCTCCTACTTTTAGCAGTTCTTTGCTTTCTGTCCAATTCATAAATTTTGATGCGAGTCCTTGTCTCCTGTGCTTCTTGCTCACTGATGAGATCTCACTGAAACAAAGCTGTTCTTTGACAGTATGCACATTTCCCTCTCACAAATGCAGAACGACATCGTGATCCGGCCGGAGACTCCAGAAGCTCTCGTGCAGTTCGTTCAGAATTTCGCCCACCATGGCCACTTCCTTTCGAACCGAACGGAACTCAAAGTCTTTGTCTTCTCCCTCCGGCGTGCTCAATGATTCATCTCTTCGCCACACGGAACTCAGCATGCATCCGACTATTTCGTGGCTCTCTGCAAAACTTGGAAAGGCTTCAACACAACTTGGTTCCTGTCAGCTCACCCTGAGATCTCGCGAGAATTGAGCATTCTGCTTTCAAGGCTCTGTCCAATGCTCCGTTCAAACACTTTTCAATCTCTTCGCAAGTGATTTTGGAGGCCTGACAACTCAAACACATGTTTTCAAAACGACGTGCAATCAACTCACTCTGTTCAGTGACTCATCGACCCGGAAGCCATCCATCAAAAAGTGGAGCATTTCTGTCTTCTGGGCACTTTTAAGTATCTCGAAGTAGTACTTCTCGTTGGCGGAGGGTAGATTGTGCATTTGTGAATGGGAAAAAGAAGAAGAGCCGAGCGAGGGGAAGGCTGCTCCTAATCTTGTTCTCTGCATAGTTAACTATTCAAAAACGAGGGAGAGAAGACGAGAAAGAAAGAAAAAGTAGGAGCAGAGATCTCAATGCTCTTTCCGATCAACGTGTCACTTTCAGGAAAAGTCTGCGTCTCACCGGAACACGTGCACTTCCGTCGGTAATCATAATAATGGGCTGGATGTGAGGGTGGAATCGACGGCCGGAGGCTGGTAACGACACAAAATAGAAGTCGGTCGGAAGAACGAAAAACACAAAGAGGGAGAGATAAATGATCCCCTTTTCCACTCTCTTTTTGTATGGCCCACGTTTTCTCGTGTTTCAAAAAGACAAACATTGAGCGGAAAGGGGTGGAGAGGGAAGACAGCCAGAAAGTACGATTCGCCGACTGGAAACGAAACGTGATTGATAATTGAATCAGGTTTCGTGATTGATGGAATACAATTCGACCAGTCACAAGTGTTTTCGGCTATGGGAAACGTTTGAAAACCAGGTTGACGCGATCGGTTCCATCGTCACAGACAAGGATCGAACGGCCAGTTGTGGAGTCTTTCCGAGTGTTGAGTTAGATGTCAGAGACCGTCTCGTAACCTCGTTTCTACAGAAGTATTTGGTTGAGAAAAGGCTTCGGCAGCAGTTCCAGACGCGTTTACAGACTGGAAACATCAATGATATCTCCTTCCCCAACCTGTTCTTCAGGTCTTAGTCTCCAGAATTATTCGCGCAGTTTGTTCAGAATCTCTCCGATCGTGACCACTCCTCGGCGGTCCTGGCCGATTGCATTTCTGCTCAAAATCAGTTGTGGGACGGAGAAACAATGTTGAGCGACGAGCGAAATGGGAACTAAAAAAGAGAAAAGACCACAAAGTACAGAGAGATCAAACAATCAGAGACGCAAATTGAAGAGTCGAAAGAAAAAATATGAGACGGATTTCAAATCTGTTGAAAAAGGAGGATGCACTTCGAGAAGAGACTGAATTATGTATGCGAATAGCATGTTCTTTGTGTTTGAACATCCCATAAACTGTTTCATTTCAACAATGTCGGACGCATTTATTTACTATTGCTTGCCTCTTGTGGCTGATGAATTCCCTTTCCGGTGATGAGTCGAGAGAGATAGAAGAGAGCCGGCACCGCCTGGAACAATCTCTTTCCAATCTGCCATATCTGACTGCACACTCACATGAGGATACTTCTCTTTCAGAGCTTCGACGGCCTTCTGCTGCTGACCTACCGTCTGGTCCTTGTTTTGGTACACCTTGGCAAGGGCCTCGTTCGCTTCTTGGATGTACTTGAGGACTGCCGGACGTTCCTTAATGATCACTGCCTGACTATCCTCTTTCCTCTTCAGCTCTTCCTTCAGCACTGACTGTAATCAATTTATCCAATTTCTATCCCATTCGACTCTCCGTCCTTTCACCTCGAAGCCGTGATCGTGAGCGAATGCGAGTCTCTTCTCCTCCTGCTGCTTGATGGTCAGATTCTTGTCACGATAGATCCCGAAGTACACATCCTTTTCCTCCTTTGTCAGGTTAGCCAAATAAGTGGGCCCCATGATGAAATGGCCGGGATGTCCGCCCTTTTTAACTTCAGTCTGGCACAGTGCCAACGAAGAACAACCGACGAGAACGAGGAAAAAGGTAGAGTAAAACGACATTGTATGCTTCGAGCGTTCGTGCGTTTCGGGCAAAGCTTTTATAGTTGCTCGTTAGAAAAACTTTATGATCGCTTGCAAGTTTATTGCGACGGTATTCCGAATGATCCATTCCAACTCAACGAAGTTTGATCGTTTCTCATTTCGCGTTCTAAGATCTCGAGAGTTCAGAAAGACCGTCCGAATACTGCATATCAATTCTGAGACTTTCAAGAAACATGAAGGATTCTCTTACCGCCGAATTACCTGAAAGTTCTTCAGATGCAATGCAGTGAGCTTCAGGACGAGCAATCAGCTCCCAACAGGATTACAATCTTGTTTCCATAACCGTCCCACCGAAGAATTCCGGTAAACCACACTGCCGCTTTGAAGACTGCATCCGGTCACAGCGTTAGACTGATATTGAAGATTATATACTTGCCAGATATATCAGAAGTCTTCTGAATATCTTTTAAAAACGCGGCGCCAGTTTGCAGAACTGCATAATGAAACAGAATAAATTGTGGAATCATTTATTGGAATGTATTCAGAATCTTAGTTTACTGGTCCTCCGAGAAACCAGACGACGGTGGTCCTCCTTGCGGTCCTCCTTGCGGTCCTCCTCTCTGTCCTCCATGTGGCCCTCCTTGCGGTCCCCCACGTCCTCCTGATCCTCCTGGTCCTCCCGGTCCTCTCTCGAACTGAGCACGGATGAACTGAACAGCGTCGACCTCACCTCTGCTCGAATTGCGAAGAGCCTCAACTGCCTCGTGCTGAGCCTGGCGGGTCTGGGCCTTGTTGGAGAAAATGGCCTCGAGCTGGGAAGCGACCGAAGAAAGGTTGCTGATCACGGCGGTCTGGTTCTTCTTAACCTCGGCGAGATGGGCGGTCACGTTGGCTTGGAACTCCTTGTAGATGTCCTGAATGAAACGAGTCGGGTGAAATCGGGAAGACAGGGAACTTACAGAGACTCCGTATTTCTCAGCAAGGGCGGCAACCTGAGTGTCGATCTCAGAGAGAGTCAGATTTTCGTTTCTGAACACGTCCTCGAATTCCTTCTGTCCCGCGGCAGACACGTTGGCGAGGAACGGTAGTGGTGGTGGTCCTCCCGGTCCTCCGTGACGTCCTCCCGGTGGTCCTCCCTGTGGTCCACCATGTCCTCCTGGTCCTCCTGGTCCTCCTGGTCCTTTTTGACCGTCTGGACGAGCCAAGACAACGACGGAAACCGCGAGAACTGAGAAGATGAGGTTGAATGTCATCTGAAAGAAAGATGGTGAGGTAGAGAAGAAGCGGAGGAGCTTGAATGGATGCTTTCTGATGCCCTCCCGTATTCTTATATACGAACTGTGTTCTGGTGTTGATCAGGAGAGAACGGGAAGAGAGCGGAGAGAAGAGAAGAAGCATTGAATATGGGAACGATGTGATGCCGATGTTTGGGGGCTTCTCCGAACACCATCGAACAGTTCGGCCCATAATAATTGGGAAAAAAGTTATTGAGCACTGAAACAAAACGATTTGTTGTGCGATGACGAGCTTCAGTATCAAAAGGTCCAGGAGAGCCAAATGCCTGTCTTTCACAGAAACAATTCTTACCGGAATGACAATTTCCATTTAATGCGAATTCTCGAAAGTCACTTCCCATCGCATTCTCAGAATGCGTTATGTTACAACAGTTTTGACACCGAAAAAACTTGCATTTGGAAACGATTCATCTGAACTCTTGTGCGATTCTAGAAGTGCACATTCCTAGAACTTGTTTAAAGCTTAGAGCAGTGCTTTTATAATAAATTAGGCAGAAGAGGCATTCTCCCTACAATCCGTTCGTTCCAAACTTTCACATCCTCGATAATCCGATCCTTTTCATGTTCTGATCCTCACTGCACTTGCGACAGCGGTACGTCATTCGTTCTCTAACACATCAGTTACAAACGATCAAAACTACACTCGCCTGTTTTTTGTTTGTTTCCCATTGTTTAGTCTTTCCCTGCTCTGAATCACATGGGAATTCGTTGTAGTTTCTCTTTGAATTCAAACAAGAACGTTTATTATGCGCACAGGTAGAGAATGCAATTGTGGACGGAAATATATCACAGATACAAGGCAAGGAGTTTAAATTCACTGATTTAGTTTAGAAATCGCTGTTGTCGGCCGACTCGTACATGCTATCGCTCGGTCCTCCTCGTCTTCCGCCTCCCATCATTGGTCCTTCTCCGGAATCTCCTCCACGACGTCCTCCCGGGCCTCCATGACGTCCTCCTGGTCCTTCTGGTCCTCCTGGTCCTTCTGGTCCTCCTGGTCCTTCTGGTCCTCCTGGTCCTCCTGGTCCTCCGCGGCCTCCTGGTCCTCCCGGTCCTCCTGGTCCTCCTGGTCCTCCTGGTCCTCCTGGACCGCGTCTGAACTGTCCGCTGATGAAGAAGAGAACTGGGAGCTCCTCTGGGTACTGCTGCTTCAGGTTGTCAATGGCCTCCTTCAGCTGCTGGCGGGTCTGGTTCTTGTTGTCCATGACAGACTCGAGGGCGGATTGGGCAGCGGAGAGCTGGCTGATGACCTCAGTTACGTTCTGCTTCACTTCATCGCGGTGGGCAGTCATGTTGGCTTCGAAAGCGGTGTACTCATCCTGAAATGAAAATGGTTTCCAGAGAAAAGAGAAGAAGATGGGCACCCACCGAGACTCCGTAGGTCTGAGCCCACGTGGCAGTCTGGGATTCGATCTGGGAAAGAGTCAGATTCTCGTTCCTTAAGATGTCGAAAAAGGCGCGTCTTCCATCCTCGGTAACGTTTCGGAGGAATGGGGGTGGTGGCGGGCCATGATGTCCCCGTCCGCCGAATCCGCCTCTCGGACCAGCCAAGACGGAAGCAGCGAGAACAGTTGCAAAGATGAGAATAGAAGAAGAGAAGCTCATTGCTATGAGGGATGTTCCGTTTCGGATCCAACCGGAGGGTTTATATAGGGGGCGCCGCCTTCCGATTAGTCTGTCGCTGATGTTTCTCTAACTGAGTAAAGAGTATTACTAGAGTAGAGAGAGCGGGTAAGTGGCGGCGCAAACGGACAGTGACTCACTTTCCCGAGCGTCTCTGGATGGATGGTCAGCCGATTTGTTTGGCTGGTATTAGCATTGACCCTTTTGGCTTCGAAAGGCTTGTGCACAAACATTGAGAGCCGTTTTTGACGTGTCAATTTGTTCCGTGTATACTGTACAACAGAAGGGAACAACAGTTAAGCCTGTACATTTCGTGGAAGAGATCTGCGAGTACGAGGAAGTCCGAAAAGAGGAAACTTCTAGAAACGTCGTGAACTTTGTATCTTGTCTCATATTCGGCCTTCGATCTACGACCGTTCTTTTCATCAAAGTGCCCTTTCTCAAAAGTCAGGAGTCAACAGAAACTCCGAAGTGTACCTTTCACCTTCCCACTTGTTTATGTTCTGTAGCTCATGTCAACTGCTTGAGATCAGCGTCAATTTCTGCGAAGGATTACTCATACGATCCAATTATCACAGATCTGGTGATGCTGATGCTCTGATGTTTCTGCCCGCCCCCACAAACACGCATGTTTCTGCCCGGTCTTGTTCTTGTGCCTCTGTCTGGTTTTCCCCCCTGTACCTTTTTATGTCCCTGACTCATAACGCGGATTCAAAATCTTTATGATGATGGGTACAACAACAGTATGCATTCTCGCGTTGATCTGATCTCTAGCAGACCTGTAAGATGAACATTGATGTCGGCTTCCGACCGTCATTCTAAAAAGATGATGGCTCTCAAATATTTGGACAAACCTGCGAGCACATCACTCCGCTGCTGGCGAGTTGGGCGACACGCGAGAACATCTTGCCGGAGAGACGGGAGGCCGTGCGCTCGCACTGAAAAGGAATCGGATGATAGTGAATGAGGTTGGAGACGGGAATACCGCATATCCGAGCGAGGACGGCAGCTTCTGGCAGACGTTTGCGGAGAAAGCGTTGACCGCGTGAGCGTGGAGCTCTCCGTTGTTCATGGCAATGAACTTTTCGACAGCAGCGCAATTCTCGCAGCCAATCTTCGCTTTTTCAGGTTGAGACATCTCCAGAAGAGCTGAATTAATGAATGTGTTCTCTTTGAACTTTTCTACTTTGTACCGCTCTTCTTTTCGCACGAGTGCATGGCGGTACAGATGGCTCTTCCGTCGAATTGGTTGTAGGTCAAGTACAGAACGGTCGACATGTACATGTGCACGAAGTCGTTGCATCCATCAGTCCAGTTTCCGACGACCTTGCTGCAGACCATCGCTTGAATGTCATCGGCTGTCGCTTGCTGTAATTGGCCCTTTTCCTTTTGTTTCTGGTGCTCAAACTCACTCTCTTATTGATGAACTCTTCGAGAAGGGTGTCAACGGAGAGCGTGCACTCGAAGCACGACATGAGCTCTTCTCCGTTGCTAGTCTTTACCATTCCCATAGACTTCCAGAGATCAGAGAGAGATTGTTGCGGAACTTCACGTTGGTGAATGGGTGTCATCGCAGCAGAGCAGAATCCCATGTTTCCACAGAGCATTTCCTTTTCGGCGAAGATCTCGCTCATCTCAGTCATCAGATCTGGAATCACCGACGCCATGACGATGTTGCAGGCCTTGTTAGCCTTTCCGGCACTGCGGCAGACAAGACGTTGGATGCTCGATTTGACCTGAAAGCCTCATTTGAATTACAGTTTACTAGAATCACTCACAGCGTAGGAAGTGAACTCATCGCTGAAAAGTTGGCTGAGTTGGTTGGTCGATGCCTGGCACTCCTCGCAAACTTGTTGTTTCTGGAAGTCATGTGATCACAAACCGAGGCAGTTATCAATCACAAATACCATGATGTTATCATTGGCGACGACGCTCTGCGACTTCTTCAGGAAAAGCATGGCAAGACGAGAGAGCGGAGAGAACTTCGACTCGCCGCACATTTGGAGTTTGGAGCAAACGGCAGCAGTGTCGGCCTGAACTCATACTTCAGATGAAACAGACCAACTGGTAAGGACTACCAGGTACGGAGCCAGCTTGTAAGCGATGAAGTCGAGTTTGTCAAGAGTCTTGTGGCAGTCGGATTGGTGGGAAGTTCCGGCGCAGAGCATCGAAAGGGAGACCTTCAGCTGAGCCATCTTAAATTGATCCTTGGAAGCGTCGATGAAGTTTTGCACCATCTAAAGTGTACAGTAAATGAGAAGGACGTGAATGGGACCACTAACCGACTGGCAAGAATCGCAAGCGGACGGAGCAGCTTGGCTTCCGAGAGCCAAAGCAGCAAGGACGACGAAGAAAAGAACGGGCTTCATTGCTGGAAAAGTAAATTGAAATTAGGATGATAACTTGAAGTGTGGAAGTGGCGACTCGAAGGACTGATTGGTCGTCTTACTGAGGACTGATTGGTCGTCTTACCGCGAAACACGTGTGCGTTATCGGAGCTCCGATGTGGCGGAGTGTGCTCCTCTCAATCATTTATCAGCTAATTTATGGTGATGCTTTCCAACCTAAACACACTAGAATTTAGCACGGTTTTTGATCGAAGAATTCGCCGATTCGGTTGTTTGTCATCTTCAGAAACTACATATGACCAATAATTTATCACGTTTAAGAACAGGATTAGTTAGTTCCGGATTTCAGAAGTGGTTAGCAGAGGAGCTGAAAACGGAGGGATTTAGTATGTTCGCAGGAATAACCGAAAACTTACAGCCTGGCTGAATTTGTTCTGTTTGGCCAGAACGGCAGTCAAACTGACCAACTTCGGGGCGACAGAAGACATGATTTGTTGGCACTGAAATGGAAATGAAGCATTGGTTTTATATACTTTTCAGCTTACAGTTGGTTTGAAGAAGGAGAGGGAGCGAGAGCAGAACATATCCATCAGAGAATTCTCGAAATACTTTTCCATCGGGCTTCCAATCAGATTGGACTCCACATAAGACTCCAGAGAACCCATAGTCGGGCACTTTTCGGCTTGGATCTCTTGATAAGAGAAGCCTCTGAGTGGCTTAGCTGAAAAAAGGAACGTCTGATTTCTGTCGGAACAGCAGAAATGTCTCACCAGCACTTGATGTACAGCACTTGTTGGCCTGACACACTCCCAACGGAGTCACTTGCTCGATGGTCATCTGGATGACAGTCGGCAGGTACAGATCGAGGAAGTCGATGCAGGAAGCGGTCATGTTGGCGGTGACAATCTTGTAGCACGCAAAGTCTCTCACGTCATCCGACAGCTTCTTCTGCAATTATATTTTCTACTTTTTCCCCCATTCCCCTGTACTCATACTCGGTTTCCGATCATGTCCTCTTGCATCGAATCGACGACAAGTTTGCACTCGAAGCAGGACATTGCAAGGACCTACAACCCTTTTTTATCTTCTATTTACTGACGCCCCGGTCAGACGGGTAAGTGCCATGTGCGTGGCAGGTGGCGCCGTCGAGCTGATCGTCTCCCTTTTTGTGCGCCAAAAACGGTGCTGCATCTGCCTCACTCGCTCATCACTCGCTACTTTATAATGCCGACTCATCTGGAAGGAGAAAAGCGAGTTCGCGCCAACTAGTAAGCTCCGTTTTTCTTTATAATTCATTTGTCATCTGATGAAACTGTTTACAGTCGCGAGAGAAGGCGCGTTTCCGAGATGAACGGTATGTTCGATGTCCTGCTGGGTCTTCTGCCGCCCTCGAACTTCAAGATGCGACTCTCCCGCGTTCAAATACTCAGGTACCCCTTGCGCTCAATCATCCCTTCTCTTATCCATCTCATTATCAGAGAAGCCGCCGAGTACATCGCTCGTCTCCTCGCTTTCCTCGACCAAGAGGATGTTTCCGAAGCGAAGGATCTTTTCCCGCACATCTTCGACGGCGAACGCCAATCGAACAAGGATTCGTACCGTCGTCCGGTCAGGATGGAGGAAGGGGGAGTGTCGGCCTACATCTCCCGCCACGAACTGCCGGCTCCACAGATCACCGTCATCCCAACCACCACGGTCCAGATTCCGAACGTCTACATTACATATCTTTGAATGTTTCCTTTTTTAATTGATGAACGTGTCGTAACAGATGTAAAATTAGATGAATAAAGTGCCAGGTGGTATCCCCAGCTGTGTTGAATCCACTCAAAATGCGCGAAAGCAAACGGAACTTTGAAAAAAAGGTCACCTGTCCCTTCTTGTTCTTCATCGTCATTCCGTTCCAGAACTTCTCAACTTCATCTTCGGTTTTCTTGTTTTCCTCGGTAGAGTACGTCTGAATATTTTCTTATGTTCCAGGTTGATTCTGTGAAAGAAGCAAAGGGAAAACGTCACGTACAATAGGTAATATGCGGATTTACTTTCATCAGTGACAAAGGAAAAGTTTACAGAATGATAGGGAAAATAAGCATACATAAAAGGGAAACTTTTAGAGGAAGTTTCGCTGGAACCATCCTGGAAGACCCACATATTTGCGAGCCTTGTAGTTTCCGGCGGCCTCGCAAGCGTGGACATCGACGCAGACCTGAATGGTGGGATTCGTTGTGTAAAACCATCAGAAGTCGTTACCTGGTGTGGGTTCTCGAGGATGGCATCAACCTCTTGGATGAACTGCGGGAGGTACTCGTCAACAACCAAATCGCACTGAAACAAAGAGTTTCAGCTGACAACTGAGGGAAGGAACTCACGAATCCTCTGTACTGTCCGAGGTTCTTGCACACATTCTCGCGGAGGAAATCACGAACATCGGTCTGCATCTTCTTGTTCTCGACGGCAGTCTTCAACTCCTTCACGACAAACTCGCATTCGTCACAGACGATGGCTGGCTGGGAACGGATCAGTTGAGAAGGGTGGGGAAAGAAAGAACTCACGGCTCCGGAAGTAACCTTCTCGGCGCGCTTGGCGAAATCGAGAAGAAGACGGCGGAAAGTGTCGATTCTCTTGTTTCCGCAGATGTGGAGACGGGCACAGACGGCTTGCGGGTCCTTCTGAAACATTCCTTACTGCTCGCTTATTCGAAAAGGTTGATAACTAACAAGGTATGGCTGGAGCTTGTCGATGAACTTGTCGAGCTGCGAGACGAAAAGACGGCACTCGTCGGCGTAGGAGGTCTCTCTGCACAGCATGCCGAGCACAATCTTCAGCTCCTCGAGCTTCTTCGGGTCCTTGGCGGCCTCGGCGATCTTCTCGATGACCAGCTTGCACTCGTCGCACGAGTTGCTTCCGACGTCTTCGACCATCACTCTGTTCGATTCCATCATCTTCTGCTTGTGGGCAACAGCCACTCCACAAAGAAAAACGAGTCCGAGGATGAGGTTTTTCATTCTGGAAATAGGAAAGTAAATCGGAGAATAACCGAAAATCGAGGGAGAAGAAGAAGAATGTGAATGAGCCGAGGTCTCTCGGGGCAAGGACGGGCGGTTCGGAACAGTGTAATAAAGGCGGACAGCAAGAGATACACGCAAAAAATACAATTTATGGCCCAGATCTTTCTGGCGAGCAGTTACAGAGACAACAGTTGGCCAGCGGTTGTGCCACGTCATCTGACGCTCGCATATTCTAGAATGGTCTGTAGCACGACGGAGTGTTGTGCATTGTGCGGCTCCGAGAGCAATGACCCGTCGGTGCCTGGTCGGACCAGACGTTTCGGAGGGATAATGAAAGAAAAGACATTCGGTTGTTTTGTTGTGTACGAGAGTGTGAGGAGATCCGAGCGACGCAGAGCGACGCAGAGCGACAACTGACGGCGTGAGCCCAGAGGGGTGATGACCACGAACATCACGTGTTTTCGAGCACGGATCGGACAGGATATCGATACAGGCGAGAACTCTGGACTTTGCGATGAAATCGGTCATCTGGGGCACATGGAAAAGACACGAAACACTCAGAATGCACGAAAAGGAGACCAGGAAGTGAATAGGGAGTTTTCATGTCAATCAGAGAAAAATGTTTCAAAATAGATTGACCGTTCTCTCCCCCAACTCAGTGTCTAGTTTCTAGTTTGACATTGGAAACGAGCGATAACCGATTCAACTAGACACACGTCGAAACAACGTGGTTCTCCCAATTCCTCCCTTATCATCATCAAGATTTATGATCAGAGAATTAATTAGAAATTGTAAGTGGAAAACGGTGAACTGATGGAAAGAAGAAGAAGAAATTGAATGGTGAGATGGGGTGAGAAGATCGAGACGAGTCGATTTGTGGGCAAATGAGGGTGTCCTTCATTTGCAGAAACCGACGGAACTTTTGCCGGCGAAAGCATAAATCAAAAATTCGACAAGGGCGCTTTTCTTATCGAAAGTTGAACTGAAGATAGATGGACTGGCAGGAAATAATCACTTTTTGATGATAAAAACGAGGACGAAAGTGTGACGGAATTGAAGAATTTGGTGTGATTAACGTGTGGGCTAGAACTGAGTTCGCAGCGAAAAATCGAAAACTGTTTATTCACAAGAAGGGGATTTTCAATCCGTTTCGATTCTCGAATATCTCGATTCGTTGAGCTGCCCGGAGCCGTTGGGGACGGGATCCTCTTCCGAACCGTTCTTCTTCTTCTTCTTCTGTTCGTGTTGATCGTCGTCGTCCAAGAAGAACTTCTTCTGAAAGTTATCTCTTTGCAATTAATTCACTGCTATTCTCTCACGTCTCCAAAGAAGTGCTGGATGAGAATTCTTCCAATTTTGAAGAGAGCCGAGAGGATGCACAAGGCGATGCTGTACTGCCACGTGGTGGGCACGGTCACGTTGATCGACGAGTGCTCGGCTCCGAGAAGATGCACATGTTGGAGGAATGGCCAATTGTTCTCGGCGCGATTCTTCTCGTAACTGATAACTGAAATATATCAGCCGTCCAATCAAATCAGTGTCATAGCTTTGCTACCTCCAACTGTGTATAAGACGGCGACAATGGAGAAGACGACCAGAAACGTGCTTTGGACCGGAAAAGGGAGGAAATATGATAGGAGGGGACCGGAGACAGATACAAACCTGTCCTACAAAAAGGTCAAACTCGCAAAGTTCTCCAATTGTGTACACGATCAGGACGATGCAAGTGATCGCCGGCAGAAGGATAAAGTCTGAAAATGGAAAAATGAAAAAATAAAGTTTGGACCGAGACGAACACATATTGTCCCAGAACTTGTAATGCGACCACCGGAGACGGTGACAGACCGTAACGAGATGACGGTGATCCGTCGGATGGGCAGTTTTGTTGAAATTGAAATCCGGATGATGAACTGGATGGATATTGCACGAGGCCGCTGAGTTCGGAGCGTTCTCGTTCGCTTCGAAATGGACGCACCTGAAAAGTGCACACTTGTCCGGGACATCCTGTTTTGTGCAGACCCTGATCAGTTATCTGCTACCATATCTAATCATTCTTACCTTTCAGCTGGCATGAACGCAAGGAAAACGACGATGGAAAGGAGGACGCAGATGTCGAGCACAAACAACGAACGTCGCAATAGCATTCTGAGCGCCCACTTCCATTTCTTTCAGTTTTCCTTTGCTTACCTGATGAATAGGACAGAGGAATAAAACACATTTCATCGTTTCCACCTTCAATTGACATGCTCGAACAGTGCCACGTGAATATTCAGTTAATTATTTTTGAAAAAATCACAGCGGTGTTTTATATATCCGATCGTCATGAATGTTTTGAATGATAAGGTGTGACGACAGCGATCGTCTCTCGATGACACCTTCAGTGACCTAGAGAGGCGGAGATGCAGAACGATGAGAGAAGAACCGGAAGTGTTGTCAGGTTCACGAACATTGTGGCTAAGTCGTTTTGGCATCTTGGCCAGCGCCCTCCCTTCTTTGTGGCGCCTCCCCCAAATAGTCACTTAATTTCGGTCTTGTTTTCTTTTCATAAGTCGGAGACCGCACATTTGGTCTTATTTATACTCAAGTCCTCGTGTACCTTCGTTTCTCTTCAGATAATCACAATGTCATCATCGTCATTGTCATCAGAAGAGGACGACAATTTCATTGCGGATGTGGAGGAACAGAAGGCCATCGAAGCAGCCGTTCCGAACTCCAAGTACTCCAGTTTGGACGACCTCGTCGAGCTCCGTTGGTACTGCATGCTCGTGCTCATAATGGCCGAAGTGACTGCGTTCACTGCTCTCGCAAGTGTCACAATGATGGTTTTCGCAGGTTTCTCTCGTTTCCTCACTATCATTCTCATTTCGAGTGTTCAGGTGCCAATCCGAATGTGATTGGATGCGGAAACGAAGTGATCAACGGTTGCCACGAATACAATTCACTGAAGAACCATTCCGGATGCACGCCTGCTTTGGAATACCAATTTGAATCCGTCCAAGTGGAGGTAGGATATTTTCTCGCAGAAATCAAATCAAGTCGAATAGCTATTTTTAGTTCAATTACATCTGTGATGACGCAAAAAAAGTGAAGAACACAATCACGATACAAACGTTCGGAGTGCTCGTCGGAGCTGCCATCTTCGGACAAGTTTCGGATAACTTTGGACGAAGAAAAGTAGGCATTATCCTGAGAAATCATTCAACAATCCTTATCTGCAGGCTCTGCTGATATCCTGTTTGGGAAATGCTATCTTCAACTTTATCTCCTCGTACTCTCCCGATCTGTTCTACTTTATGGTCTGGCGTACCGTCGCCGGAGTCTTTGCCGGAGGAATCACTGTGTACGTCAAGCGTTGCATGCCACCCTAAAAAGAATTATTCTTCAGAGTTCAAATGGTGTACATGGTTGAGAACATTCCAAGAAATCATCGAATGTGGATCCAGGTATCCATTCATGTGTTTCCTGTTCACAGAATTAACTCCAGAATTCCATCACCTGGTCGCCCAACCTCATCCTGTTTCCGTACATCGCGTACCTCGCTCACGACTGGAGAACTCTTTCCGTCGTCATCGCGGCAGCTTCCGTCCTTTCCTTCCTCGCACTTATGTATGTTTACGATCATTGTTGCATCTACCCAAAACCGTTTCAGAGTTCTTGAAGAGTCTCCTCGGTGGCTGGTTCAGAAAGGAAGAATGGAAGAAGCGAGAGCACTTCTCGTCAAAATCCGAAAGATCGATCGTTTGTACACCGCAGAGTTCGAAGATGAACTGGATGACGTTCTGAGGATAGAAGCTGAGAAGCATGCTCGGAGCTCGAAGAAAGCAAAGAAGTACACGTTCATTCATTTGTTCTGTACCTGGAAGATGTTGGCGCGAACAGTCACATTCATTGTCGGAATGTCAGTCACTCTTGACTTTATTCTAATCCTGTTATTGTGATTTCAGTATTTGCACCACGTTTATCGTCTACGCTCTCATGTACAATATGGAAAAGTTGTCGGGGTCACTCTACTGGAACAGTGCGATTATCGGGGTGAGTGAAAAAAAAGAAAAGGGATTAGAATGAGATGGAAAGGAATCGTGACGAGGGCGCAAAATGTTGTGATCATGTTACACCCGACATAGTTGTTTGACTTATGAAAATGACGCAAAGTGACTTCAGAATTTGACTAACTTAAATGATCCTGACTCTGGCAACTCTGACTCATGTTTGCAGGCTTCCCGATGGGTCGTGAACATTGCCGTGAGCATCGCCGACTACAAGCTCCCGTGGTTCGGCCGGAAACTCATCAACCAGATATCCATGGTGTTCACTCTCGCCAGTTTGGCAGTGATGGCTGCATACATGTACACAGGAAACGGCGGAGACGTGCTCGCCGTCGGAACTTCCGTGGCGGTGGCCATGTGCTCCCAACTGTTCATCGCCAAGTATTTGATGGTCAACGAGTTGTACCCAACTGCAGTCCGAAACCTGGCCGTGTCTGCTGTTTCCACAATGAGCAGAATCGGAAGCATGTTCTCCCCTCAGCTGTTCTACCTGGTAACCCTTCGTACCCACTCCCTTTTCATCATCTCCCTCTTAAGAGTGACATTGCTGAGTGGATTCCTTACGCAGTTCTGTTCGCATTCCAACTCCTCGATCTCATCATCTTCTGCGTGTTCATTCCGGAGACAAAGGGCGTTCATCTCGAGAACCACTTGCCTCCGAAGCACAAAAGGATATTCGGCAAACGGTCCTAAACGGAAAGCTTTAAATTTGTCTGTTACCCATCAATAAATCAGCCCGACGCCCCGCGTTTTCATTGAATCGCCGCCAAGGTCCTTTTCGAATTTGCAAGCACGTGTGTGTCCACGTCTTCTTCGTCTGATCTGTGCTGCTGCTGTTCTACTCCATCAGTACAACATATCGAATAAATCAAAGAAAGAAGTTGGAGTGATGATGGGAGTGGGGCGACGACGTCGACTTTGATACCCTCGCTCCTCGTCCCCTCGGTCTCTCAATATTTCGCCTTTTTTGGAAAATGGGACGAAAGAAAGAGACAGTCCACTCGTTCTGAGCGCCCTTCCCTCGCCGCCGCATTTCAGAGATGTCGACCTCTTCGTCGACGTCTTCTTCCAGTTCGGAAGAAGAGAAATTCATCAATTCTGAGGAGCAGAAGGTGGTCGAAGTTTCGAAGGTGGAAGAGAAGAAACCGATCAATTTGGATGACTTCATCACCCTCAGATGGTACTGTATGCTAGTGCTGGTTATGGCTGAGCTCACGGCGTTCACTGCGACAGCCAGCAGCAAAATTATGGTGTTCGCAGGTAAGACAGTTAGTTATGAACAACATTATATTGAAGTTGAACACTTTTTGAAATTTTGAGAACATAGATGATACCTGTAGACGCCGTCGTTCAGTTTATAAAAGTCCCGAAAAGATTATTTCTAAGCGAAGAACATCTCATTTCAAATCCAAAAGGTTCACGGTCGTAACTTACACCGAAAACAAGGGTCTCAGTGTTGTAAGACCCTCCCTTGTCAATCAGTATTAGTACTTTCACGTGAATCACACGGTACTCAGGCCATATCCCCTATCCGTCTTTTTCCATCTTGTGTTTACTGGTGTCAACCAGTTATCGAGAGAGCTTTCAGTATCAAGATAAAGACTGACTGCAATTCAACAATTTCAATTCCGATCAAGAATAGTTTCTTTGTTGTCAAATTATTGCGGTGACCTTGGAAAGAAATTGAAGTTCATAGTTTAGAGATTAGCATTTTAGGGGCAAACCCGAACGTCGTCGGTTGTGGAGGCACTCCTCTCAACGGATGTCACGAGTTGGCGGCATTCCGAAACCAATCCAACCAATGCATTCCCGAGTTACGGTATCAGTTCAAGTCGGTACAAGTGGAGGTAATGCCCTATCTGAGAGGAACCCAAAACCAGTCTACTTTCAGTTCAATTACATTTGTGAAGACGCGAAAAAAGTGAAGAACACAATCACAGTGCAAACATTCGGAATACTGGTTGGAGCGGCCGTGTTCGGACAAGTCTCTGACAACTTCGGAAGACGGAAGGCTCTTTTGGTCTCGGCGATGGGAAATGCCATTTTCAATTGGATCTCTGCCTATTCGCCCGATCTGTTCTATTTCATGGTTTGGCGCACTTTGGCGGGCGTTTTCACGGGAGGAGTCACTGTGTGAGTGCCTGACGAACTTATCCAATTTCCAGTAATCGTTTAGAGTACAAATGGTGTTTATGGTTGAGAATATTCCAAGAAAGGACAGAATGTGGATTCAGGTATCCAAGAATCGAGATACTATGGAGACAATTGAAGTGTTCAGAACTCCATCACCTGGTCCCCGAACCTCATTCTGTTCCCGTTCGTCGCCTACCTCTGTCATGACTGGAGAACCCTTTCCGTCGTCACCGCGGCTGCTTCCATTGCCACTTTCGTAGCCGTTCTCTTGTTGGAAGAGTCTCCGCGTTGGTTGATTCAGAAGGGAAAACTGGAGCAAGCTCGAAAAGCTCTGATCAAAATACGCAAGACTGATCGTCTCTACGACGAATCATTTGAAAAAGATCTCGACGAAGTTCTGCACATAGAGTCTGAAAAGCTAGCGAGAAGTTCGAAGAAAACAAAGAAATACACTTTTATTCACTTATTCTGCACTTGGAAAATGATGGCGCAGACGCTCACTTTCATCACGGGAATGTGAGTAATCAGCGGAAAAAGAGACCGTCTGAAAGGTCGTTATTACAGCACGTGCACCACTTTTATCGTCTACTCTCTCATGTACAATATGGAGAAACTGTCCGGTTCGCTTTACTGGAATTTGGCAATCATGGGGGTCAGTGAAGAAGACAGAAGACGTACATACTTCAAGTGGAACTTTCTGTCATTCAGGCGTCCAGATGGATCATCAACATTCTGGTGTGCATAGCAGATTACAAGCTCCCGTGGTTCGGAAGAAAGATGATCAACCAGATCTCGATGGTTTTCACGCTTTTGGCCCTTGCATTCATGGCGATTTATCTGTTCTTCGGATATGAGGGGCAGGCGTTGGCAGTCGGAACAGTGGTCGCCGTCGGAATGTGCTCCCAACTGTTCATCGCCAAGTACATGATGGTCAACGAGTTGTACCCGACTGCAGTCCGGAACTTGGCAGTCTCGGCTGTTTCCACTGTGAGCAGGATCGGAAGCATGTTCTCCCCTCAGCTGTTCTACCTGGTACTCGTCCTCTCCGTCCATCACAATACAAAGACTTCATTTTCAGAGTGACTACGCAGAATGGATCCCGTACGCCGTCCTCTTCTCCTGCCAACTCTATGACCTCATCGTTCTGTCGATCTTCCTCCCAGAAACCAAAGGAGTTTTACTCGAGAATCATCTGCCCCCGAAGCACAAGAGAATCTTCGGGAAACGGACCTAATCCACCCTTTTCCCTTCTGTAAATCTTCTGTACGTACATACACTCTAGTGATCGTTTGTAGATTCTGTTCTTTGTTCATCCCATCACTATGAATGCTCGGCCCGACGATAAGGCGCCCTTTTCAATGACATCTCCCGATATTTTGACGTTCCGGCGGCCGAGTTGTCGTGGACACCGGCAAAGAACGCAGATAACGAGATGGCAGAGGTGTTTACCCAGATGGAATGGTGTCGCACAGCTGGTTTGGGTGTCCCGGACAGCGGGTGTCTTCGACTAGAAACCGACGGAGATACAGTGTAACCGACGCGCACAACTGGATTTGATCATTTTTGAACACAAATTATGATTTTAGATGACAGATTGAAAAGATGTCTGCAGTTTTCTTTTCATCAAACTGGCTTGACCTGTGGGAATTCACTAGTATCCTAAAGACTAACGAAACAAATAATTCTCTGAAAAGTCAAGAAACTTCAAAGTTTTCAAACAAAACGTCTCAAAGTTTGGTAAAAGACTTGTTTCGCTTGTCCGTGCAGCCGCAAATATCGAGCGAAACAACTGAAGTTTCTTTTCCATTTCTGAGCAGAAACTAAACTTTGCGCCAAACTTTGACTGTGTTCATCAGACTTGAATGAAATCGTTTCGAAGATCTCTTTTTCTTCTGGACAATTAGGAACACGTCTAACATATTCTGTTTTCACGAGACTTCACACCTTTGAGGAGGTATTCGAGCAATTCACCTTCAAACTGATTAAAACAAAGCATATCAATCAGTTACACTTCTTATCATCTTGATTCTAATTAAAGCATTGTGATGACGTGGCAAGAGCAAGATTGCTCCTCGGAGAGCAAACACGAGCTCCTTCTTCCCCTCTCTTTCGACAGTCAAACTTTGACCGCGCCGATTGTCACGTTTCGTCGTCTCAATCAGCGACAATGCGTCTCTGGCACAAGGGTGACCATTGACCGAGTGACTCGCTATCGTCATTTCAACGAAACATGAAATCAAACTATGCCGCTTTTCTGAGGGACTACGGACAAACTGGTAGAGAGCGAGAAATCAGAAGATTAGAGAGGAAGGGGAAGAGGAAGATGAGGAAGCATCCCGGGAGAACAAGGAAGTGGATTCTAGAGCGAGCTGATAAGGAAGGAAGCTGTGACATTTTGATTCTTGATCCTCTAGATTTCCCTTCTTTCACACTTTATAACCCTTCAGTTCCTAACCTTTTCGGTGAATAGTTGAATAGTAAACAACTTTTTCTCCTGCTTCCTGCCTCCTTCCCGAAATGTTTATTTGATGAGATCAACCGGGGTCAAACTTTACACACCTTTCCCTCCTCTCCCCTTTATTTTCTTTTTCTCACTCATTTCTCTTGTCTATCTAATCTTTCCCCCATAAGTACAGCTGACTATTATCTTTCCTTTTCTGTCTGGTTCCCTCTGTTCGACGTCTTCTCTCAGCTTGTCTCGGACAGACCGTCCACCTTTCTGAGGAGCCTCTCGCTTACTTTGTCCCCCTCGCCTCTCGTCGATCATTTCTTGATCCGATCATTTTTCGTCGTCGCAAAATTGCGGGAAGGAGGTGGTACTCTCCGCCCACTCCATTCGTTTATCAATTCCTGATAACAGTTCTCGATCATACAATCGGCATCTCGGCTTCGGGCCGTCGACGTCGTTTTTTATTTCTTCCTCTCACCGTTTGCCGGTCTAATAACGTGACTTTCAGACAGACTATGTCTACCTTGGTCAACGCCCTGGGCTTCTTTACCTCTTCAACTCCGGCTGCTGCCGCCACGAAGGATGTCCGCAGCAAAGAAGAGATTCTCAAGAAGAGGAAGGACACCATCGGGTGAGTGTTCTTCAGAGTTATTGGGAAGATTTGGTCCGAATGGAACGTCCACCCTTATCGCTCACATTCCGACGTCTTATCAATTGAACTAAACGACCTCTTCCAGCTCCAAATGCCAAATATTCTACTCGGATGATCCGTTCATGGTCTCCCGTGCTTCCATGCAATATCTCTACGACGAGAAAGGCAACAAGTTCCTGGACTGTATCAGCAACGTCCAACATGGTATCCTCTCCCTTTAGGTCGGGAGACCCGCTCACCCAATTCTTCCAGTTGGCCATTGCCATCCGAAAGTTGTGGATGCCATTTCTAAGCAACTGGCGACCTCCACCTGCAACGTGAGATTCGTCTCGACTCAGTTGACGGACTGCGCCGAGCAGATTCTCGCCACGTTGCCAGGTCTCGACACGGTGCTCTTCTGCAATTCTGGGTAAGCGATAGACTTCAGAAAGATACGGTTACTATTGATAAGATAAGATAAGGAATTAAATTGCGGGTTTTGTTGCAAAATGTGAAATAAAATACAGCCTTCAAAAGTGTTGATTTCAGATCGGAAGCGAACGACCTCGCACTCCGTCTCGCCAGGGACTACACCAAGCACAAGGACGCCATTGTCATCGAACAGTGAGTGATCTCCGATGCCATCTCGCATGGAACAAAATGATATTTCAGTGCGTACCATGGACATGTCACCACCACAATGGAGCTGTCCCCCTACAAATTCGACCACGGATCAACGGTCTCTCAGCCGGAATGGGTGCACGTGGCCCCGTGCCCGGACGTCTTCCGTGGAAAACACAGGCTTACCGAGACGGATTTGACCGACGAGGAGAAGCTGTACGCGGCCGGAAAGCAGTATTCGGATGACGTGAAAGCCATTCTGGATGACGTGGAATCTCGCGAACGGGGAGTCGCTGCCTACTTCGCAGAAGCGCTCCAATCCTGCGGAGGTCAGGTCATTCCGCCGAAGGATTACTTCAAGGATGTGGCGAGCCACGTGAGGAAACACGGAGGACTGATGGTCATCGACGAGGTGCAGACTGGGTTCGGACGCATCGGAAGAAAGTACTGGGCCCATCAGTTGTACGACGACGGATTCATTCCGGACATTGTGACGATGGGAAAACCGATGGGAAACGGATTCCCGGTGTCTGCAGTGGCTACCAGAAAGGAGATTGCTGATGCTCTCGGAGGAGAAGTCGGATACTTCAACACGGTAAGCGTCTTCCCAGAAGTTTTGAGTACGATCATTTCTTGTTAAGTACGGAGGAAACCCAGTGGCTTGTGCTGCCGTTATCTCGGTGATGAAAGTGGTGAAAGAGGAGAATCTTCTGGAGCACAGCCAGGAAATGGGAGAGAAACTCGAGGTGGCACTCAGAGAGCTGCAGACGAAACACGAGTGCATTGGAGATATCAGGTATTCAGAAGAACTCAGAGACAGCTCATACGTTTTCCATTTCCAGAGGAGTCGGTCTCTTCTGGGGAATCGATCTGGTGAAGGACCGAGAGAGCCGCGAGCCCGATCAACAACTGGCTCTCGCCACGATTCTCGCTCTCCGAAAGAGCTTCGGAATCCTCCTGAACGCCGACGGACCGTACACGAACATTCTGAAGATCAAGCCGCCACTCTGCTTCAACGCCGACAACATTCTGGAGACGGTGACGGCGCTCGACCAGGTCCTCACTCTCATGAACCGATGAACAATGCTGCAAAATGACGACGATACTCCTTCTTTCGATAACGATTATATATTACTTTCCAAGATCAAATATTTATTACTTTTCAAAATAAAATGTGTATCACATGGAAATGCAATGAATTTGTGATAATTGTTGAAAGAGATCACAGGCGGCGAGGTTTCAGATAGTAGTGAGTTCACTTCGGAGACTGTTCGTGTAGCTCAGCGGCATCTTGTTCGGCTGACTGAAATCGGAAATTATTCAACGTATATAAAGTGAAAAGAACGTACCGACTGCTCTTTCCTCTTGGGGAAACCAATAGATTGGTGTAGAAGAAGATCATGGAGAACTGAGTGAGGTAGATGAAGTACAAGATGGCGTCGAGGTACAGATAGATGTTTGTGGAAGTACGGAGGCTGAAGATCTCGTCGCACAGTTGGAGGGTGTAGTAGGGAGCGTTGAGGGACACTTGAATCGTGGCCATCATCAGACACCGTCTGACTGCCTGATGCCGACGACGATTCGATTGTTTGATGGACTGAGACGACTGGATTTTGACGGTTTCGTTCACTTTCAGCAGGGTACTGTGCTCTGTGCGTATGCTTTCGGCCGTCATTACCACGAAACTGAAAAGAAAAGAAAAGAGCGTGAGAAAGTCCCGAAAAGGGCGGGAACCTCGAGTTGGCTGACTGATAAAGGACCGCAATGTCCATTACAATTGTAAGTAAAAACGGGAATGCGTAAGTGATGAATGCCTCTCCGATTGCCAGAATTCGGTAGCCAAAGTCGCTGAAATGTCTCTGATTGGTTCCTGTTATTCATCATTTCAGAGATCAACCTCATGATGTCGACGTCCCTCTCGCAGACCCCAATCAACTGATCATCCTCCGTGAGCATCGTGACTTCTTCTATGAATATGAGAGACCAACTCTGCAAAAACTTTGTACTAGTAAGCCGATGATCATTCGTCTCCATCCGGATAATGCGCACCTGCGTCAAAAGGGCGAAACAGGCGGTCGCAAATATCAGTTTCTTCGCGGATCGCATAAATCCGAAGAAGCCTCGCGAAGAGCGTTTCATTGGGTAAAAAAGGATGAAGAAGCGCTGAGTGAACAGACAGAGCCATATCCAATTGATGAAACAGGCGGCAGTGTTCGAGAAGAACAGCTCCAGTTTGCACACGAGAGTGCCTGAAAACGTGGAAACGAAATGAGAGGGAAGGACTCCCGGGGGACGGGCTGACCTTTGAACGAGAAATTGAAGATGTCAAAGAGAATAATGAGGAGTGTGATGACGTTTGCGACAATGATACTCGTCAGGAACACAAAGTAATTGGAGCGTTTCCGTTTTAGCAGATTGAAAAAGGCTCGGGCGACGAGCAAGAGCGAAATGAGCACTGTGCAGAGGATGATCCAGAACTGGCACCTCGAGATGAACATCCATAATTTCACGTGCTCCGAGTCATTCATCTTCTTCTGCAAAGGCGTTAATTGAAAAAAAAACACAATCGGAAATAGCGGAGAGGATTCCGGGAAACGAGCAGAAGATCGCCGTTTGATTAGTCAAATTTGAAAAGGGAAAGGAGAAAAATAGAGACCGACAGAACCCGAAACCTTCGTGAATGATTCAGAAGCAGGACGCGAGAGACGGACTTTGGAACCGCCGGATTACATTAGGCTCCGCCCCTTTTCAGCTCATATTGACGAAATTGCGTTTCTGGTTGAAATGAGTTCAGGAATAAGCGGATAATGTTGATATTTGAGTGATGATGGACCAAAAAACGGAGGGGGAGGTTGAAGAAGAAGAAGAAGAAGAAGAAGAAGAAGAAGGAAGAGCCGATGAATGGGGGAGCAGAGCGAACACTCTCATTTGGATGGTTATTACAAATGGATGAAGAGAGAAATGGATGGGAAAATATCAAAATGAATGTTTGTGCAAGGATGGGCAAAAGGCCGGCCCAGGGTTCAAGTTTCAGACCGATCGGATTTTCTGGCCCAGAGATAAGTGGGTCAGAATCGGAAAAGGCTGCAAAGTTTGAGTCCTATTCGGTCAAAAGTCTGGGCTTCGAAGTGCCTATTTCCAATTGCCCAGTCCTGGCTTGTAGTCAATGACATCCTTATCGGATTCTTGATTTCCGGAAGCATTGCGCACTTCTACTTCCGAATCGGAAACGGAAGAAGATGAAGTACCGGAAATTGAGAGTTTCACAAGAACTCTTCTATTAGAATGGAATGTTTTTGTTGCGACGGGTAAGTTTGGTTGTTGGTTCCTCAAGAATGGGATTTGTTAGGAGTTTTGACTGAAATGAATATTCATTCGCTCACAAATGATTCATGAGAACCCCAGTATTTCAGGAAATGAATGAGAGCTTGAATTATCAACGAACGGCGAAGAGTGGCAGGCGAACGTCGGTGGTGGAAATAATTGAATTCGAGATTTGGAAACGCTCGAAATCACGTGACTGATGAGATCATTTCGAAGTGAGCAGAGGAGCAAAACAGTGGGTGTCATCCGTTGGCTTTCCTGATTATTCCGTGCCTGCGGACCCACTGCCATTCCGTTCACTTTAATGAAAACGAGAAAGAAAGAAGAAGAAGAAGGAGCAGAAGACACTCGAGACGGCTGCAAACCTGACGGAATACACTCGGGCGCACACATTCCCACTGTTGTTTTTCAGGTATTCAAAAGAAATGAGAGGAATGAGGACCGTCTCTTTTTTTGCAAAACAATTTTTTTCCGATGAGGTCTGGGACAGAGTCTAAAGTGGGTTCGTTACCCGAAAACTGCGAACGGAGGAAAACGAGAGTGAGAAAATCCATTTGTGAATAGAATTTTAAACTCGTCTTATAAATATGTGTGTATAATCTCCATCTGAGCCCACTTTTTCTCTACTGCTCAACGGCAGGCTAACTATGAATTTGCATGAATGAGTGGCAGCTATCATATATGATATAATAAGTGATTGGTCACGGGCGGAAACCGACGGACGGATGATTGATTTACCGGCTATAACTTAATCAGAGAGAGGACTTAACTGGCCGATGGATTCGAGAGAAACGGGATGAGAGAGAGGACCTATCAGTCCAGTTCCGCGTCACTGAATGCACACGAAACTTGTGCCGCACTTCCGAGTATAAACTTTTTATGAAAAAGGAATGTCTGCAGAGTTTCCCGGAAAAAAACACGTTCACAACGGATAATTCTTCATGAATCTTCCGCCGGAGCCCGGCGGATTCTCTTTTATGACTTCCGCGATCAAATTGAATTCCATTGAATTCATGCTCAAAACACAGCACCACACCAGACGTCTTCTACTCCTTGACGGCAAGGTTTGTGAGAACAAAGCTGCGAATATCGAGGTGTATTCATTCGGCGAAGGATTAGACATTGGGAACAAGTGCGGTAAGAGCTCAACAACGGCAGGCTCACTTGCTTTTTACATTCGAAAACGACGAAAGAAAGAGAGAGAGAGCAGTTTCGACAAGTCATTACAAGAGTGCAAAACGAAGAAAAACGAGGAGGAGAGGGAGCGAAAAAGATCAAAAGAGGAGCAGTTTCGATTGAATTAGTTGACGAACTTTTAAAGGAGATTTCAAGATTTCGAAGGAAATGCAAAAGATTTTCAGATGAAACGGCCCAAACTGCGGGCAAATCGCCTTAGCTTCCGATATCCTGTGAACTGAATGGTTCTTGCGAGTTGGCAGATTCCTTTGAATATAAACGTTCTCAATCCGTTTGACGTGTTGCCGGAGCTTAGAGAATGTCGGAAATACTTTCAGACTAATCCGTGGCAATGTTTCTTTCCTTCCGTTGCTACAAATTGCTATACAAATTGAGTTCAGAGTTCAGAGAATTACCATTGTTGGCTTTTGATATGAAAGTAAGAGAAAAACGAAATATTGTTCGGATAAACAACGCTCCAATTGCATTATCACATGCCAAGAAAGCTCTGAAAATTGAATTCGGGGAAATGTCACGGCACAAACGGAAAATGGAAACTTTTCCGGCGTGCCCAGATAAATGGGGTTTCATCGACGAAAACAAGAAATTATATGGGCAGAAAGGAAAAGAATCACGACCAATTCTTGCAAACGATTCCTTCGAGTCCAGAAAACGAGGTCATTTCGAGCCCTTTCAATTACGCCAAAGGAAAGAAGCAAATGAGCACAATCAACGAGTTCCGGAGAGTTTGGAATACGGTAGGTTGAGATCAATTAGACTTTGCAGAGCAAGAAACCAGTCGTCGTTTTCGTTTTCGGCGCAGAAAGGGACACAAAATTGTGTTTGCCTGGCACCTCCGGAACATGTTATGTATGAGGCGAAGCGGAAAGTTCTTCGTGGACATGACGGCACCAATAAACAAGGTGTTCTTGGCTGAAAGTTTTGAATATTCGGATTGACGATAAATAAGAACCGATGATTGCCTTTTTCCTTTCTCTTTATTTATCCAACTTCTCTCACTTGGAAGTCTTCACAAAAACAACTGGTTCAGAATCGGGCTGCCAGGCAGGTATTGCGGTCCCACCTCGCCGTGCGATTTAATCACAACGATTCATCGCCCGAACTCATCATTTTCAGTTGCAGATCAGAATTTGACCCGTACTGAAGACTAAAGTACGATGAGTGAGGGCGGCAACCTATGCAAAATGCGCAGCCGACATCTCGCGGGTTCCGCGCTCCACTATAGTTTGAGCGGGCGTGCGGGCGAGAGACAACACGGGACGAAGAGCCGCAGAGTAAATTGCGGAAAAGGCCGTATTCTCGTGCGGAAAACGGGCATTCCACCTGTTTTGAAGAGTGTCGTCGATTGTTCCGGCTGTTTACATGGAAAACAAACGATAAACAGGGAAAATACACATTCATTTATTTTAGCAAATATGCACCGTCAACGTAGGGAATTAGGAAAGATTCTGAAATAAACTGAACACTTGCGGCACAATAAATAAATTCATAGCAGATTGGCGTTTATTTTACACACATTCAATTGAAAAATGAGCATCAGCGTATACAGCTTCTTTTTGAAGTTTGGGGGGGGGGGGAGAAAGAAAATGCCAAAGACCTACGAGTTCAGAGCAAAAAAGAGAACGTGGGTACCAGTATTATGAGGGGAGAGCATAGTTTCAGAATGACGGGAGGCAATAGGATACCAAACCGATTTATGTGACACGACAAAATCATTGACTAAACATAGGGAGTTTCATTTACGATATCTGCGGCATCCAAGACGAGAAAGGCATCGTATTCTGCGGCCGCACCGACTCCACGGCTTTCTCCCTCTGAGCACGCAGACGAGGATCCGAGACACCGCTGCCACCGGAGCCGAGGAATGAGGAGAAGGCGTCGAACTGCTTCGCGATGGCCCTCGCTTTTCGTGGATCGTTGGCTGGTATCTTGTCGACGTTCTCCACGTTGGAATACGGAAGGCGCTTCGGAACACGGATCAACGCCCACGTGACAGGAGTGTCCTGGGGAATCATGGTGACTCTCGAACCTTGATTGCGTAACATCGGGAAAGGCGGAGGAGATGCTGGAGAATCATCGACCAGCTTCGAACTATCTTTCTGTCTGTCTGACGTCTTGTCTCCATTCGCCAGTTTATTCAGCATCGCCTGGAATTAATTGAATTAAGAACCTTGTTCTGCCTTATTTCTTTCACAAACCTCCAGATTGAATGTAGGTGGCGACGGAGCTCTTCGCTCAGGTATCACTTGCTGCGGCGGTGGAAGTCCCGGCTGCTGAAGATGGTGATGTGGCATCTGATGTCCGTGCGGATGCATCGGACGCATCGGCTGCTGGTGTGGAATGGGTGCGTGAGTGCTCAGACGAGGCGGCTCGATGGTCCGTGGTGGTGGAAGTCCCTGCACTTGCTCCGGTCGTGGTCCCGTATTGAAATATCCTGCAGATCCGACAGGTGGGTACATCGGAGGAAGGCTATTCCTAATGGGCACAACTACAGCCGGTGGAGGCAATTGTCCTCCGGAGTGGTGCGCTGGTTGAGGGACTGGAGCATGTATGACTGGAGCGTGTGGGGGAGACGATTGATTGCCATTCGGGCCTGGAACTATCACTGATTTGGGAAGTGCTCCTTAAGAAATCACGCTTACCACCAGGAAGAAGAACTCTTCGTCTCGACACGTTGGCGGCAGCAGCAGCTGCGGCAGCGTTCGCCACCGGATTCTGTCGGTACGTGGCCGGCTGATGAGACTGACGCTCCTCATCGATCGCCAACAGCTTATCCACTATCGGACGAGTGTACTCGGTGAGCGGGACGTGCGAGAAGCGACACTGATCATGATTGCAGTGCCCTTTGTGGAAGTCCTTGCACGGGAATTCTCCGTGGAGCATAAGACATTGAAGACCCTGAAGACATTAATCTGGTTAAACGGAACCGAACGGAACGAGAACGAACCTTTTTGCAGTAGCTGTTGGCGTAGAAATTGCAAAGAACGGGCCGTCGGAGTGAGTCTTCTGCCTGATGGGAATACGAGCAATTGTCGCCGTCTCTGCAGTAGCCCTCTCGGAAGAACTTGCATATCTGATGTTCCGTCTGAAACCGTGGCTTTGGTCCGTTCCTGAATCCTCCTCCAGCTCCTCCGCGGAATGCTCCACGTCCGAAGAACGATCTTTTCGAGCGTCCGTCGTAGTCTCCATCGTCGTTGAGCGGAGAATGACGTCTTCTTCTGTTCACTCGGTAATCCGTATCACTGAACGGCTCTTCTTCTGCCCCAGCAGGTCCACCCACTCCGCGGTAATCCTTGTCGCCTCCATTGGCTCCGAAATAGTCTGAAAATAGTCTACCGTAATCCGCCTTGTCCCCGTTTCTGTTCAATTCACCATTGCCTTCCGGCGCATCGCTGTGAGGTCCGAACGGATCCGGGTCCCTCTTCGGCGGGCTGTTGCGCTCGAACCGTCTATTCCTGTCTCCCTTTTCTTTCGAATCTCTCCCCGCCGGTCCGTTCACTCCTGCCGCTGGCTGCTGCTTCTGATGTTCTGGCGCTGGTGCTGGCTGATCCATCGGTTTCGACGGCGCTGGTTTGGCTACTGAAAGTGCTGGCGTCTGGAGGGAATTCCAGCCGGACCGATGCTCACCGTCGTCTTCGTCGTCACAGATCTCTCCGTCTTCCGGAAGTTCTCCATCTTCGAAGTCTTCTTGATTCTCTTTCTGTGGGATGTCCATTTCTTCCTAAAAATATGAATCTCGATTGATGGGTTTGCCGCTTCCGTCTCAGTGGAGCTTATCGGACAAAAGAGCGAAACAACTAATGACTGGATATGAATGTCACTCTGACGTGAAACAAGTGACACAGAACGGAAAAGAGTAAGAACGAAATGGGAGAGTAACGAAGTATATCAGAAGAGGTCCGTAGTTTGTGCATATCCACATCATACTTTCCACGCGTACATTTACCAACCCAACACGTTTCCACTTCTTCCCAATCGCCGTTTTCCTGGCTTCCGTTTCGTTCCTTCTCACCAAAAATAAGCAATAATTCTGCCGGATGAATTTGCAAAGAAGATTGTTTGAATTTTCTAATACGAAATTACATGAGCACTTTCAACAAACCACATTTTTGCGCGCTGTGCGAAACATTTCGAAATAAGCGCGCGCTGCAGAAAAATTGGCCTACGGTATCCGAGCGCGCTCATTGGTCATCGAATGCATAAAGCTCCGCCCATGTCGCAAAATTTTGAGCAGAGTTTTGGGACGATCCGCACTTTTCGTTTTGAAATTTCTGTCCTGAAGGCATGGAATCGCCTCGTTGCCGAACGTTTGGGATGGTTGGAGTTGCGCAAATAAAGACGAAAACATTTGAGTGATTGGGATTAATAAACACAAGAAGATACGCGGCATCAGTTTTTGAATTTCTTGAAAATGACAAACCTAGGCTATGAATGATAACTTATTTCTTGCGTCATCCGGATATTGTAGAATGTCCCCCTTTTCACATTTTTGTCATTCCAAATTATGTTACCATCGTGTTTCGTTCTTCCTTATTCAAATTATGGAACCGTTTTGTAGAAAAAGGAGTGTTGAAAACCACAGAAAGAATGTACAGCAAGCGCGCTATACTGCTGCCGCCAACTCACTCAAGTGACTATCGCAGCCCGACACACGGCCACGAGAGACCCGTCTTCTCTACAGCGCAAACAACGCGACTAATCGTCATTGCGAACTCTCCTCTTTTCGCCCACTCTCACACAAAGCTATCGATCCAAAATTCGGTCGCGGGCCACGGCGAATCGCAAAACAAGTTGTGGGCCTTGAGTGCTTCTCAGCAAGCTACCGACGCGGAACTGGAACTGAACTAAACCTGCAGAATTTGTGGATTCTACACGAGATTACAGCGCGGGAAACATCCAACCATCGCCAATGCATTTAGCAAGCAAAACTTTTACCTCCTTCAGGATTTAAAAATTTAGAATTTCAATTTCGATCTTCTGCAAATATTTCGGATTTTTGCACACTGTGGCTTCGTCAGGCCTTTTTCCAATAATCTCGAAAGCTTTCGCCCATCGGATCTTTTCTCCCAATCATTCTTTGCAAATTCACCTAAAATTGTTATAAGTTTGTGCAAAAAGAAATAGAAAATGAGTATCGATTCTCCTCGAAATTAACTCTCTCGGCTCAATTAGGAACATACGGGAGAGCAACACATCGCAATGCGTTTCGAAAATCACGAGATCTGCGTTTGTGAGACCGCGCGTCTGACCGCAGCGCAGTGCGAGAGGGAGGCCGCACGATGAGACGCAGAGAAACGGACGGGTCTCACAACGACAGACGGGTTACGGTCGCACTCGTTCAGCTGTACGATTTTACTTTTTTTTCTGCCAACTAATGGCTGTGAAGCAACCGGAAAGAATGTGGAACATCTGAAAATTGGGCACACTTTCAGAAACGGGTTCAGACTGGAGAGCATCACGGAAAATCTGCTAAAATCATGAGTTTTCATGACGATTCTCATATTCTATCACAGCTTGGAAGTGAGTTGAAATAAATGAACAAAATTACACAAAGTGCATTATAGTCCTCGATTCGCACGAACGGAGTCCTAAAAGAGAAACAACACAGGCTGAAGCAAAAAAGTTCGTGGATGTGAAACTGACGGCATCCGTATCTGACTCGGATGACGACGATGACGAAGATATGGTCTTTGACAGGGTAATTTTTGATTCTTACTCGCCCCGAATGTATTGAAATTCTTGAAGAACAATTTACTGTCCTCCACGAAAAGGCAAAACGCGTCTCTGGTCCGAGGGAAAACCGACAACCAAACAGTTCGATTCATCGTCCTTTCACTATTATTCCTGACAGCGGTAAAAGCCTTCATATCGATATTTTATCTCCGGAAGTCTTCTACAGGGTCTCGTGAGCACATCCACAAGCATTTCCAAATGCTCCGTGTCGCACGAAGTCTTCGCATGTCTGTGGATATGCATTGGAATGCTCTGTGGGGCCTATTCTGGTAAGACCAGGAATATCTTAACAGAGAACTAAACTCTCAGTAATTCAGCCAAACTGACGGCTGCCAGGTCGAACCTCATGCTCTTCCTGCTCTCCGTACTCCTCACTTTGCTCGTCAACTTGTTTCTCGCCTTCAACTTCGCAATCCTCTTCGCCGTTCGGGGATTTTTCGTGGGAGCGACACTGTATGGCGGACTACTCATTTGGTTCGCTTTATGGAGGAGACAGCCTCGGAAGCTGCTCGTTCTGCTTTTCCTATTCTCTACCGGCGGTCTTCTGGCGATGACTGTCAAAACGACAGCATTCACAGATGCAACGAGCAGTTTGGCCGACATGAGTATTGTGACAAGATCACTACAAGAGACCGTATTGGAAAGGCTGAAAAGAGCTGTGGTCGAAGAGGTCAAATCAAAAACTCTTCTGCCGTTCTGTAAGTGATCAGAATAATTCAAACGTTTATTTTGTCATTTCAGCTGCAGTGGTTGACAATTCGACGCAGGCGACGGTGAATGTGACGGATGATGCCTCTATCAAGAAGCCAGAAGTTGCCACAGGGACTGTGCAGAAGTCAAAAACCAAAACCGAAATGAATGCGGAAAAAGAGAAGGAAGTTGAAGAAAAAAAGAAAGGCGAGGAAGTGCCTGTGGTCGACGGATCGTCTGGCAACGGCACTGAAGTTCTGGAAAGCACCTCGTCGAGCACTTCCACCACCACAACTACGTTTACGACTACTCTTTCTACAACGACATCCACAACAACAACTACTACGACGACGACTACAACACTGCCTCCAACGACAACTGGAACAGTTACTGTAGATGTGAAAACAAGAGATAGCAAAGAGGATTCGAAATCGTGAGTCCTTAAAAATAGGCGTCTTTCATTCATTCTCTTACTTCTCAGCCCTTCCGCGCCAATCGAATCGCCTGCTTTATCTGCTAACTGTCCCACCGCCTCTCTATTTCTCACGGGAAATGTTGCTTCGGCTGAAGAAACGACATCCTCTTTTGTGAAAACGTTCGTCATTTTCTGCGTGGTCGTCTACTCACTTTCCTACATGCTCTGCTGTCTTCCATGCGGTCTTAAGCCCGACTCAAAAGTGAAAAAACTGGAATCCGACTCTGTCGTCGGGCTCGGAATGCGTCTTCGCATAATCATCGCTGCTATTCAAACGATTATCGGATTCGTACAACGTAAGAGTCCTTCAAAAGAGTTCAGCCATCAGAAATGCGCATTCCAGAGGTAAAACACTTCCATTCGGCGTCGTCGCCGACCGATTCGGAGCACATGCTCGTTTGTGTGCTCGTCGTACTCACTTCGATTCTGATGCTCTTCGCGTAAGCTGTTCTTTCGTGGAACTTTCAGCAACTATTGCTTTTCCAGCGGCAATCGTGTCGGCAGTCTCGAGTGTGTGATCCTTTCGTTCGCGGTCACAGTTCTCGGAGAAATCATTCTCCTGCTCTTCGGGTCACAGTTCGGAACCATCGTCTCAGTTTGTGGTCTCTACGCTCTCTGGATTTCTCTTTTCTTAGTCGTTGAGGTATACATTCCCTACCCAATTTCTCTCCTGTCATTCTCCATTTCCAGATCTTTCTTCATGTCCGTTCCACTGTCCAACTAGCGTATTTTCTTGTCGCCTGGATCGTGGGTCGTGCCATCGCATGCCTTTTCGCTTTGGAATCGGCTTTCGAGAATCTCCAGCACGCGACGAGTCTACTTTTCGTCGTTGTCATTGGAGTTCTCTTGTATCATGCAATCAGAATGCTCCAAAAGTCGAGGAGGTAATTGAGAAATCGAGAAGCCAGCAATGGGAACAATTATTTCAGATTGAAAGAGATTCTGGACAACTCAAGTACCCCATTGACATCAGGAATCACTTCTGGAGGCGGAGAGTACATATCGTTGACTGCGCAGGATGTGCTCGACGACGAGGATCTTCTAGATGAAGATGAAGTGAGTATTGTAGTCAGTCTTACTTTCAATGACCAAATTTATTTCAGATGGACCGCAGTTCGATGGATCTTGATTATGAATTGGAGCAGCTCGGCTTAGAGCCAGTCGGATCGGGACCTCGCACCTAATCAGTTCATGTAATTAGTCAAATCGGCTTCGGCTCGCTAGTGTCTTCACATTTTTTGGTGCCTTCTTCCTGTTCAGTGAACTTCCGGTCTTTTCTTCGAAACACTTTTCTTCCTGTGTCCAATCGGTGATCTCATTTTTCTTATGTGATACGTAACCTAATTGCTCCTCTTTGTGTACAATTTATGCCTGGTAATAGTACTTTAATATCAAAGTTTCATTTTGAGCGGATAACATCATTAACATAGAATACACGATTACGGAAGAGGTAAGAAGTGAGCGAAGTGAACAGATGATTTACAATTATGAATGCGGCGAAATACTGGATCCAGAACCATTTGAGAAGCTCCCAGAAGCCCGTTTTGTAGATGAATTCCATTTCGGAAAAGGACAAGGAAATGCGAAGAGAGAGTGTGGGAGGAGGAGAGGGAGCAGCGAGGAAGACGGAGGACTTTCTGGAAGGGATTCAGATGAATGGAGGAGGGAAGACGACGACTCACCGTTTCAGTTCAAGAGCCAGCGGAGAGAGAGTGACTCTGCGGAGGACGGAATGCATCTGAAAGTGCTCGACGTCCTGACGTCTTCTGTCGATTATCCGGAACGTTTCTCTCTTTCCGAACGGAACCGATTGGTCCACGCACAGACGGGCGGTCGTCTGAATTTGAGAAGTGGGCGAATGGAGGTGCAGAGTATCGGAGAGTAGAATTTCTGTCTGAAATTGATCTCTTTCAGTTTCAGAACAGCCTTTCAATCGAATACTCACGTCCACAATCGAATGATAATCCAGTCGCATTCTGAGAACGAATGCATAGATGACAGTGTCAATCGAGAGATTCTGAGTGCTCATTTGGAATTGAATATCGAGGCTTTTGATCTGAAATTGACATAGTAATGAATAATTCAAGTATGAAAATGAACAGACGTCTTCGTCTTCAGAAGGACTGAAATGATGCAGAATCTGAGAAGTCGAGCGCTGATCCGAAGAAGCGGCCGCATTCAAAACGGCGAAAGAAGAGGAAACGACCGACCTGTCCCGTCCTGAAGGGAATCACTCTCCGTGAATCTTCAAATACAAAAGAAAGGTACCGTAGGCGTAAACTATGAAATCTCCGGCGAACGAAAGATCCGGCAGCTCTCTGAATGTGTTCGTCTTTTTCCATAGACCCTGCGACAGTTGAAAATTCAGATGGAATGTATGCAAATGAACTTACTTCAGTCAGAAATATCAATAGAATCGGCAAAAAATACCGGAAGACGTTGGCCAATTTCATGTAAAATGCGGCCCAACTGCACCCGGGGGCACGGAAAACACGAAAGACTGGCTGAAATGGAATAGAATTCAGTCCACAGATTTTAAGAGGAACCTTCCGAACCTCTGTGAATATGTCCTCATGTGGCATCTCCTACTTCTTGTCCAGTTTTAGAAACTTTGGAGCTGTTAAAATGACAGCCTGCAAAAAGAAAAGAAGGAACGTTCGAACGTGTCGGATGGAGTTGGTGGGAACCTGAAAGACACAAAGCCACGTGATAATGACCAGGAATAGGGAGAAATAGTGGAAAGCGTCGCGTTGAGCAGAGTCCGAACGGGGCATTATCCGAAGGTGTCCAGCGGAGCCACTCGGCCCTTTTGCGTCGGTCGTCATGGGAACCGAGAATGCCAGATGTCCACGGGGCCGGAGAGCGCGGACGGGAAGAGGAAGAGTGCAAACTGATTCGAAATCTATCTTCCAAAGAGTTTATTGCTTCATTCCAATTGTTTTTGTGTACATTAGTAGTAATGGGAAAATGTCAAACAATGAGTTTTCTGCTCTTATCGTTGGGAGGTGGCAATACGTAACGCAGTCACAATGCGGTTCTTCCTAACGATGGAAACTATCGGACTGAAGACGTGTTCAAGAGGCTGCATAAGTACCTGAAAACTTTGTCTCCTAGAAGAAGCCATTCACTTCCAACTTCGAAGAAATCTCTCATTCGAGACACAACGCTGAGCAAGGAGACGCAGAGAAATTTTTGCGCAATGGAGCGCATTTGCATACCCCACACAAAAAAATTATTTTTACAGAAAATTATTCGATTTCGTTTAAATTTGTAAACAATGCGTTTCCTTTATTGTCTTCTTTTAATTTTTTGTTGTTCGTGAGAATAGTATCACTTTTTCGAATCTCTCGTATGCTAATTGGCGGACGCATAGAACTGATGACTGGTGAGGCAAAAGAGGCAGCAAACCCGTTCTAGCAAGGCCATTCTCGTAGTTACAACCATGTGAAGTTTGGCTGCCCGTGTGCGCTTTGACGCACTTCGAACGAAACGAAGTATCGAAAAACTAAAGTTTTGGTAATGCGACTCGTGAAAACAGTGCTGAAAACGTCATAATCCGGCAAGAATCCGGCGAGACTGGACTCTCTAACCGTCACCTGATCATCGCCATTTCCCCGTGTTTCAATCTGCGCCTGCATATAATCAAGTCGTCGCAGAATGATTTCCCGCTCTATCTCTGTGTTTACTCTCTTTGTTCCGATGCTCTCCGCCCTCCCTGTCCACTGCATTTCATCCTTTTTCCAGGCGCTTTGCATGTGCCGATCCTTGGTCCATCTTCCCGCATGCTGAGCCCCCGACGTGTCCGAAACCACTCCTTTTCCATGGCTACTCGTGGAGCGTGCGCTGCACTTCTCACTCTGTTTTTCGTTTTCGGTAGGCTTTTCGAACTAGGAGACAGACTAGAAAAAAAATAGTTTTCATATTTTGTAGTGTTGATAACAAATACATCAAACAAGGCACTTCCGAGCGACGTAGTTGAAAGTCGTCAACCAATGAACAGAGTGGACGAAGAGGGGCAGGGAGAAGCGCCAAACGAGTCAAACAAGTGAGTAGGAGGCGAGAAAGAGAGACGTGAACTCTGATTTATGCCAGAAATGCAGAAGATGATGCAGTCTCATCACTTTTGGAAAGGATAAAAGTACTCGAAGACGAGCTTTCGTCGCTGCGAACGAGGATGGATGATGCAGAAGACAGAGACGGAAACGCCGGCGCGGATGAAGTTGTGGCTCCCTTGCCGACTACGTAAGTGTTTGTTTATCTTATTTTTCGCATACGAAAATAAACAGCCGACTGAAATAAATTTACTTTTCCAGAAAGTCATTCCCATCCGTTCGGTACCGTAACGAAGAGACGCGAAAACGAATTCTTATCACCGGAGGAGCCGGATTCGTCGGATCGCATCTCGTTGACAAACTGATGCTGGACGGACACGAAGTTATTGCTCTGGACAACTATTTCACGGGCAGAAAGAAGAACATCGAGCATTGGGTTGGCCATCCGAACTTCGAAATGGTTCATCATGACGTCGTCAATCCGTACTTCGTAGAAGTTGATCAGATTTACCATCTGGCTTCCCCTGCGTCACCCCCGCATTACATGTATAATCCAGTGAAAACAATAAAAACTAATACACTGGGAACTATCAACATGCTCGGATTGGCCAAGTTAGTTGTTGTTGTTGATGCCGTCATTCAAAAGATGCTTTCAGGAGAGTGAAGGCGACTGTGCTGCTGGCATCCACTTCGGAAGTCTATGGAGATCCAGAAGTACATCCACAGCCGGAAACGTACTGGGGACATGTGAACACTATTGGACCGAGAAGTTGTTACGACGAAGGAAAGCGAGTGTCCGAGTCATTGATGGTCGCCTACAATAAACAGGAGAATGTGCAAATCCGCATTGCCAGAATCTTCAATACTTTCGGGCCGAGAATGCACATGAACGACGGCCGCGTCGTTTCAAATTTCATAATTCAGGCTCTTCAGGATAAACCAATCACCGTAAGCCTCTCTTTTCTTTCTTTTTCTATTTTGTTTTCTTTCAGATATACGGAAACGGGACGCAAACACGATCATTCCAGTACGTGACGGATTTGGTGGATGGGCTGATAAAGCTGATGAACAGTAACTACTCTTTGCCTGTAAACATTGGAAATCCAGAGGAGCACACGATTGGTCAGTTCGCTACGATCATCCGAGACCTCGTTCCCGGATCGACGAGTGAAATTGTGAACATGGAATCGCAACAAGACGATCCGCAGCAGAGGAGGCCGGACATCCGAAGAGCAGCCGAGCAGATCTCGTGGAAACCGCAGGTGCTGATGAAGGACGGACTTTTGAAGACCATCGAGTACTTCCGCGCGGAAATCGATCGAAACAAGAGGGGCGGAAAGCCGGTGCCGGAGCCAGTGAGGCACGGCGGACTGGAGAGTCGGCGATGAACTGACCGATTGTACTTATAATTTCATCCTTTTTATTGCATTTTCTTTCAATACGGGGTCGTTTTTCTAGGCATTTTCCCATTTTGTCCGTTCTTTCCCGGTATCATTTTTTCGACTACGCGGTCCTGATTTTCATCAAATCACTACGACTTTAAGCGTTTTTCTTCTCTATTGTCTCCCTCAGGCAACCGTTTTCTGTTTGTAAATATTTCTATTTGTCATGTTTTACTAGTGTTCCAATAAAAATTACAGATTTTTATGGATTCCTGGGGCTTTTGTCTTCTTTGTTGGATGTTGTGTGAAGTGGTTTTTGTTCAAAGTTCCCGTTTATTATTTTTGTTCCGTTTTTTCATTTCCCTGTGTGACGATAGTGGCAAGTTTCAGAATGTCAGATGAGCCGATGGACGAGGAAGACAGCTTCCACAGGCCGGTGCCGTGGTAAATTGAAACAAAATAAAAATAAAAAAAGCAATGATTCTTTTCAGTTCTATGCCGTTTACGAGGCCGCTCATGTCACAAGCAGCAGCCCCAGTAGTTCCTCCGCCGGTCCAACAGGATTCCGATCCCGATTCGGATGATTCCTTCGATACGTTCGCTCCGACGGCAAGCACTCAGAGCACCGGCGGATCGTCGGGAAGCACGAATTCCAACGAGCAGAGTAAGTCTGTTCTGTAGGCCGAAGTACTAAAAATTTCCATTTTCAGAAACCCCGGCCACTTCGCAACCCCGGGTAGTTCCCAATTCACAGAAACCAGTGACAAGTAGTTCGGAGAGTTTTTGTAGTCGTAAAAGTTTGTGAATTGCAGAACCATCTACTGTTCCGGTCCCTTTCAGTCAGCAAATGACTCAAAAAGCTTCATTTCCCTCTTTTCCGAGCACTTCGCGGGCTTCCGCTTCTGCTCAACCGCAAGGTCTGAATCTCCCGGTGAACGGATTCGGAGCAGGCGTCCATTCGGCAGTGACGAACGTGAGAGTCAGTGGATCGACACAAAGTAATCGAGGAAATGGAAGACATGCTCGAAACTGTCATGTTTTCAGAACCAAACACTCCAAGCGGCGCCCCTTCTTCCCCAAACTCTCTTTCCAGACACAGAAGTGCCAATTCTGTACTCAGAAGGTACATCGGCGTCCATATTCATTGTTCGAACTCTTTTTCCAGTACGCACACGCCGCCCGTTCGGGTGCCCGTGCTGGCCAACAGGATCACGCCTCCTTCGCTCGAATCCCGACCGGCTACTCCAAGCGGAGAAGTGAAGATGCTCAGAGATCAACTGGAAAACGAACGGCATAAATGTCTGAGGCAACAAGCAGATTTCCAAAAAGATGTTCGTTCAGTGACACTCCCACAATTCAATACATTTTCCATGTTTCAGACGCAAAAGAACATCCAGAACCATAAGAAAGAATTGGCCGAAAAAGATGCAATAATCAAGCAGCAGGAGAAAGACATTGAAATGCTGAAAGCAGCGAACCCATTCCGTAGCAGGGATCCTTCTGTTCCTATCAAAACTCCGGTCATCCCGAGGTCATTCCCGACGTCTTCTTCGAATATTGAAGTCAAGAAAATCTATCCGAAAATTCCAACGGACTTCGGAAACATCCGGAGGACTCCACGTCGTCCGCCCCAAATAAAAGAGCCGTTGTCAGCATTCCGGCACGAATCGAAAGACGACGAAGAAGACAGTTTCCAGTTGTTCGAAAGCTTCAATCCGTCCGCCACGTCGACTCCGAAGTACACTCCGCTTCGACAAACTGGTCAGCGAAACGCTATATTGCTTCCGTTGCAATGTTCATTTCAGGCATCCGTCGTCCACGTGATCTAGACGGAGACATCAACGATTGTGCTCACGGAGCACCGATGGCGAAACGGAAGGCGATTTTTCGGAAGAAAAGAAGTCGAAAAGAATTGGCAGAAGATAAACGGAAGACACGGGAAAAGGTGTGGCGAGAAGAGGATCACATATTTCACGTGAGGAAAAAGGAGAAAGAGAAAGATGAATTGGACAAGGAAGAAGACGAGGAGAAATGGCTGGTCGCGCACCTCGTGGGCCAGCTGAGAAATCTTGAATTCCGGAAGACATGGGAGAGAATGACGAATACAATGAAGGGAAGAGCGAAATTGTTGCAACAAGCAGAACAAGGAACGACTCCGGACACGAAATGTCGACGATGTAGGCTGGATGAGAGAGTGGGAGAAAAGAAGGAAGAAGAACAGGAAAAGGAAGAGAAAGAGTGGGAAACAAAGGAAGATCAGAGGGTGGAGAGGGACAAACGGGGAGCGGAGCAGTTGAGGGCTCTACAGTACTCAAATATGCTGCAGAACGTTGGAAGAAGAGGAATCGAAGAATTGGTGGGTGCCAGTCAACAGATAGAGCAAGTGGAGCAGGAATATGAACAAAAGACAAGGGGAGTCAAGAGAAGGACGTTGGACGAGATCAGAGAGGAGAAGAAGGAGCTGTGGAGGGCGGGGATGATGGACGAGTTGAGGGAGAAGGGCGAGATGGAGGCAGTGCTCGAGAAGCGGCAGGAAGGACGGCACGACGATTACATCTGGACATCCGAATCCGACGACGAATCATCAAAATTTCTTTCACCGTAAGAGAATCATTCGATACACTGATAAACCCTTGTTTTCTTAAGATTCCATGTGGAGAAATCATCAATTTGCTCCGACTGTGCTCACCGTCGGAGAGCACAACTACGGATCGCGAAGAGGAATCGAGAGAAGACGAAGCTGAAGTTGGAGTGTCTGAATGATTACGATGTGGAGCGACGGGAGCAGCTGCGAAACATGTCGATCCTAACGAAGAGCATGATGGACGCGGCGGAGCACGAGCTGAACTTCCACGTCGACGAGATGCTCGCGAGTCGTTTGTGCGACGACGATGAGGACGAAGACAAGTTTTAGTGTCATTTTGTGAATGTAATGCCCTTACAGTTTGGTTTTTCGCTCTGCTTTGTTACAGTAATAGGAACATTGCGTCATCTGTTTAATGACTGACCTACTTATGAAGAATCTATTCTTTTCTAAGACTTTGACAGAGAGAGTGGCATGTCCTTCTCCGACCACAAAACACTTTATGGACTTGATGATTCTGATAAGGCAGGTGTGTAGCAGCCGCTTATCAGTCAAACACACGTGCATCCGACATTCCTGTCACATTTTCCATTTCACATACTTCTCTCTAACCTCAGTGAATTATTTTAGGAAATGAGCCTGAAAGGAGCCCTTCTGCTCTTTTTCGTGCTCCAAACTCACGGACAGTCCGTGGATGTAAGCAAGAGAGTCGACTGTTATCCGGAGCCCGGATCCTCTTCCGAAACGTGTCAATCGAGAGGTTGCATTTGGGAAGAAGCGCCCGTAAGATAATCATTCCACGGGGATTCGGGAAAAGGAAACCGTTTCAGAGTGGCTCTCCGACCGGCACTCCGTGGTGTTATTATCCGACCGAATCCGGGTTCACCGTTCAGTCCACCGGAACAAACTCGTTCGTTTTGGCTGCCAAAACCAGTGAGTTCCGATAAACTTTTTGATCTTTGCCGAGTAGAGTGTATCCTCGAGAGTGTGTTTGTGAATGCACATTCCGATCTTTGATTCTTTCCATCAGTGACGTCAAAAATTTCCAGAAAACCCGTACGGAGACAACATCTCTCCGCTGAACGTCAAGTACTCGTCGAACGGAGCCACCCTCCTGCTAACGATCGGAAACGACGACCGTTATGTTCCTCCGGTCGGCTTCCCCCAGAAGGCGTCCACCTCCACGGAATCGTTGACGTTCTCTTCCGGTACCATCGGATCTTCCGACATTTTCAGCTTCAAAGTGACTAGAACAAGCACTGGGGCCGCCCTTTGGGACACTAGCATTGGTAGGGGGATTCAGATGAGATTGTTTAATTTGAAGATGGGTTCAGGTGGAATGCAGTTCGCTGACAAGTTCATTCAGATTGCCACGTATCTTCCGACGAAGAACATCTATGGATTCGGGGATCACATTCACAAAAAGATTCGGGTACGCATATTATTATTAATGTACGATTGAATCGGGACAAGAAAGGGAGAGAAAGAGAAGGCGGCGAAAAGCTCAAAAATAAATAGCGGAAGTTACGGAAAAGGGGGCTGGGAGGCAAATATTTACAGACACATTATATGGCAACATTAGGATTAACGCTTAGTCCACTCCTTTTACAACTTTTGGCGTTGAACCCACGAGTTGATGGAGGAGGATATTCCGTCCGGAGCCTGCTCCTCGCTCTCGTCGGCCTTCGTTGGCTTGCGGGCCTTTACTGGAACACTGACGGCGGCGGCTGGCCAGTTGGCGGTCATCTGAAAATTAAGAATGGACTGGTAACGGTAGAAATGACACCGTAACTCACCTTGGCAACATCCGGCCAGTTGGCTGGGACTGGTGGAACGTAGTTGTAGAAGGGAGCGGCCGGGCGCCAGGCGGCTCCGTAAGTGGACCAGACTGGGCAACAGAAGTATGGCCCGATGTCGACGGAGTTCGTGGCGTAGCAGTAGGATTGTGGTGGGCACTGAGGCCACGGACGCTTCGGATCGCACTCAATTGGGAGGGAAGGTCCTCCTGAAGGATTCCAATAGATTCGACGGAAAAGGGAGAGTTACGGGGCTACCTGGGCACTGGCCAACTGGGGCGACAACCGGAACTGCCGGAGCCGGAGCCACGTACTGACGGCGTTTCGTGGAAGAAACTTTGGAGGGGCCCTCCGGCTCTTGAGCAGTCGAAAGGGCAATGGCGACGAGGCAAGAGGTGGTGAACAGTTTCGAGAACATTTTCGATCACTGCAAACAGAGTTAACTATGCGATGAAAATGATGGAGTATTCGGGGGAAATTCCCGTCTTTATAACCCTTTGGCCAGCGGCTCCGCTGATTTTTGCTCGTAACTCCGCCCATTTTTTGCGGTTTCCGGCTCGCCGCCGCAACGCATCGCATCGCGCATCAAGTTGCAAAAAATGGCTTGAAACTTTGGCCGGGTGCGCGCGCCGACGCACACGAGGTGAGAAAAAGTGCGCGCGGGGGGAGGAGGCGGACGAGTTTGTAGCGGAGAGCTTTCCGCGCGGTAATGCGTCCTGCGACGCGCGCCAGAGCAAGCACATAAACGACGCAAATAGACGGAGAAACACACTGGATTTGGAGCAAGAGAAAGCGCCGCTTGGCATTAAGTTACGCATTCTGAACGGAAACAATTGCCGACTCATCTCTGGGGTCTAGACGTCTCGGGGACTGATGAAACGGAAGCCAGGAAGCGGAACGATCAGAGATCTTGCAGCACAACCTCGATCGGTACACGACGTGGCCGATGTTCGCCCGTGACATCGGACCGAACTCCGGAGCCGCCCTCTCAACTCAGAACCTCTACGGAGTCCATCCGTTCTACATGTGCGTTGAATCGGACGGAAAGGCCCACGGAGTCTTCATTCTCAACTCGAACGCCCAGGAAGTGGAGACCGGGCCGGGCCCTCATCTGCTCTACCGTACTATTGGGGGCCGCATCGACATGGCATTCTTCCCGGGACCGACGCCCGAGGAGGTCGTCAATCAGTACTTGCAACACATCGGATTCCCATTCCTTCCTGCTTACTGGGCACTGGGATACCAGCTGTGTCGTTGGGGATACGGTAGTTTGGACGACATGAAGAAAGTGATCAGCAGGAATCAAGCACTCGGAATTCCGTTGGATGTTCCTTATGCTGACATTGATTACATGAACCATTACGAGGATTTCACAGAGGGAGACGTGAGTGGAATAGAATAAGTTAAGGTTTTAAAATGAAATTACATTCAGAACTGGTCCGGATTCCCCGCCTACACCCAGCAGCTCCATGACCAGGGACTCCATTTGATTGTGATCTTCGATCCGGCCGTGGAAGTGGACTACGCCTCCTTCCAGAGGGGAATAACCGCCGTCAGTTGCCCATTACTCTCACTCTCTAGTTTCACATTCTCATTTCAGGATGCTTCCTTCATCGAATGGGCTCGTGATGATCAGGTTCCACACAGCATTCAGGATCAGTATCCGATGGCGAAGAACACGAAAATCATGTTGGGAAATGTCTGGCCGGATAGGAATACGGCATTCCCCGACTTCTTGGATACCAAAAACAACACGAACGACTGGTGGGCTGCCGAATTCGCGGAATTCCACAAGACGGTCAGTTGGTTATCCTTCCTTGCTCTCTCGGAAGTCTCTCGTTTCAGCTTCCGTTCGATGGAATGTGGATCGATATGAATGAGCCGTCCAACTTCGATACGGGAACCTACTCCTCCCTCGAACAACGACTCGCCGATGCGAAACTCTCGTGCCCAATCTCCGGGGCGGATTCCTCTCTCGACGTGCCTCCGTACCCGACACAGGCTTGCTACCAGAGGGATGGAGAGTACCTGTTCTCGAAGACTTTGTGCATGCTCGGAAAGACTGCCAGACGCACTCGCGACTTTTACGACACGAAGAACTTGTACGGCTGGAGCGAGGCGAGAGCCACCTACAGAGCCATTCCACAAGTGACCGGAAAGAGGTCGGCAGTCATCTCGAGGAGCACTTTCCCGTCTTCCGGCAGATACGGAGGACACTGGCTCGGAGACAACACCGCCAGATGGGAGGATCTGCAGACGAGTGTGATCGGAGTGATGGAGTTCAACATGTTCGGTCTTCCGTACGTCGGATCCGACATTTGCGGATTCAACGGACAGTCAAATGAGGAGTTGTGTCTGCGATGGCATCAGTTCGGAGCGTTCTCTCCGTTCTCTCGGTAATCCGTCTAGCTCGTAATCATGATGTTATTCGTTGAGTTTCAGTGATCACAATTCGGAAGGAATGCCGGATCAGGACCCCGCAGTCTGGCCCTCGGTTGCCAACGCAGCGAAGATCGCATTGACATTTAGATACTACTATCTCCCATTCCTCTACAGGTTCGTAGATTCGTATCTTGCCCTCACTTATGTCGGTCCATTTCAGTCTCCACTACAATGCCGCTCGCTACGGTCACACAGTCATCCGTCCGCTGTTCTTCGAATTCCCGAAGGACGAGGAGTCCCTCGGAATCAGTGAACAGTTCCTCTGGGGATCTGCCCTCATGATCGCCCCCGCTTTGTACCAGGCACTACCCATAGTCTCTGAAAGATTCCAACCACAAGGTTCCAGGGTCAAACGACGGTCCACGCTTACTTCCCATCCGACACTTGGTACTCTCTTCAACCGGAAACTTACGGTCAGAAGATGTACGCCGGATTCAACGACGTTAACGCACCGCTTTCTTCGCTGACTCCGGTCTTCGTGAGAGGTGGATTCATTCTGCCACGTCAAGCTGCCAACACTACCACAACTGCTTCTAGGCTTAATCCATTCGAAGTTCTGATTACTGTCAAGACCAATGTTGTTTCCTCCGTAAGTTCCGACGCTCTGATCCTTCTGAGACTGTTCGATTTTTCAGGGAGAACTGTACTATGACGGAGGAGACGATCTGATTCCGAACGATAACATCGAACTTCATCCGAGGTACCGTCATCTACCGTAATCCTTCCGAATTCCCTTCTTTCAGAATTCACTGGCAGTTCTCGTTCTCTTCTTCCGTCGTCGGAGGAGTGTTCACTGGAAACTGCGAGACCTGTTCTACTGTAATTCCCTCTTTCCCTCCCTTTCAGCCATTCCTTCCTTTCAGGCCGTCAAGCCCCCCACCCTCGACACAATTGAGATCCTCGGATATCCGTCCGCCCCCAACTTCTCCGGATTCAAACTGGACGGAGCTTCCGTTACTCTCGACATGACCCAGTCGTTCTACGACTCTTCCCTCCAACGGGTCGTCATCTCCTCCAAACAGCTGATTAGTTTGATCGCATTGAAGAAAAAGTTCACGTTGAGCTTCTCGAACAATTGAATTTTATAATGCTGGTGTATTTATTGACAATAAATGAACAATTTGTATAAAAATGTACTCATTGACTGGAATTTCTACAAGTTTTTCATAATTTGAAAGGAAAAATGAAAATGAGGGATACCACTGTCCAGGGCGAGAACCACCGACCTTCGCACCCAACAGCAGCAGAATTCACAATCTATTTCGCATCATTTCCCTTCTACACTCGCCGATTATCAACGAGTGAGTACACATAGATGCAAGAGAGACACGGCCGGCATCAAACCCCTGTCTTCTCGGCAGCGGGCGCGCCTGTCCGCACTAGACCGCGCGTGCATCACAGGAAAGAGAGCGAAAAGAAGTAGAAGTGTGCGCAAGTGGGATGCCGAAAAATAGTGTTAGATTCATTTCTTCACGAATAATGCACAAAAAGTATCGCACCATTTCAGTAGAACATCGAACTTTTTGGCAACAAGCTTAGCAGCAAGGAGCCTCCGTAAACGGCCTTTCAATTCGGTGACCGTATCGATCCATCGACTGAACGAGCCCGAATTCTGTAGAGACACCGGCTCCGAGCATTTCACTTTTCGGATCACATTTCCTTTTAATTCCAACGTTTTTGCCATCTCCTGGTCACCAACAATCTCGATTATTTCGAGAGAAACCGACGGACTGCCACTGGAAACGAGTTCTTCTTTCCATTTGGTAACTGTCGCACTCTGATCTACTTTCCTGAAACTAAAATTTTCAGATGAACTGCTGCTTGAATATTAGTACCTTGGCGCATAATTTCTCCAGAATCCCTTCGTTTTGTCATTGCATGCTGATTTCAGAACTCGGAGAAGGAGGGAAGAAGCTGCGAGTTCTGAATTGAGCCAATCGATGAGCACCTCGCAATCATAACCGATCAAGCCCATTGCTTCGAGAAAGACGGACACTGGATGGAAAACTGAGTCAGCACTGAAAAAATCATACTTCGAGACGAAAACAGAAGAGATAATTATACGGTAGTGTCTCGATTAACGGCAGAAGGATAAGGAGATTTGTCAGAAATCGCTCATCGTTATTTAGAAGTTTCTGTGCCAAAGTGGCAGTTGACGGATAATCGGGCGCAAAAGATGCCAGAGCGAGCGGTAAATCTGTGGGAAATTCAAATAAATTCTTTCTTGAAATCCTGTAAGACCTTCTTTTGGGGTCGACATCAACGTGGCACTCAGAATGCGTTCCCTCGTGTGATTCAGGATGTTCGGATCTTCCGATCGACCAACAAACGTCTCTCCATCTGAAATGACAATTCTCAAATGCGTTCCAGATCTCAAGTGCGAATTCCCGTCGCTTCCCGTCTTCTTTCGCCCCCTCACAAAGTGCCTCCGATTAAACGGAACAAAGTGCTTTGTACTTGGTTTCTTTTGCACAAAGTGCATTGAAACGAGGGCGAGAGACGCAGACATTTCTTCATCGAAACTTTTCGAAACAAAACCCGACAGGGAAAGGGAGCCGAAATTGAAAGGCCGCAGTGAGCAAATACGTGTCCGTTCGAATGTTTTTGGCGCACGGAAACAAGTGTTTGTTGACTCGCTTTTCGAAATAGTAACGAGCTGCGACGTGGCACTTTCGATGGATTACGGTGGACAAAAATAAGAAGATTACCGAGGGGGAAACCGGAACGGAGACTCGTTTTGCATAAGCGGTTAATGTTGGAAAGGATTTTCGAAGAGGAGGACTCGATCTGAAAATAACCGAAATGGACGAGAAACAGTCGGGAAACGGACCGGAACGAGACCGAAACTGGAGTCCTGATAAATGAGAAAAGCGATCCGTTCACAGAGTCTCGTGCTGACATCCGTCCGCAAATCACTTCCGATAATTGTCTCAACACTTTCGAGACTCAAAGCGCTCATAGACTCGGAACATTGTGCTCTGATTAGGAGACTATATGCACCTGCCATTCTAAATTAAAATGACGAACTTTTGCTTGAGATCTGTACTGAAATATACGTTTCGAACTCATGTGACAATTTCAACATTTTCTGCAACAAGGGGTTTATTCAACTCGGTGCGATCACGAAAATATCGAAAATTGAGTAGGAAGTCGACTTGTGTCGGCAAACGTCAGATGACACTGCACAACAATAGCTATTAGGCGACGACTACTCGTTTCAAGGCATTTCTTGAGATTTGGAAGCGGAATAGGATAGGACAAGGAAAAAACGACGATAACAAGAAACAGCAACAATCGGGATTCCGCCTATTATGTGGAAGGTTGGGGAATTTTTTTCAATGTATGATAAGTTGACAAATTAACGGTGAATATTGATGGTGAAAATGGGGAATCGATTAGATGCTTATGCCTCGTCGTCGCTGAAGTCAGAGACATCTCCGTCCTCTCCTTGGAAATCGTACATGTCATCGGCCTGGAGCTCTCCGGTGAAGAAGAGAACAGCGCGTGGGACGACCGTGTCGCGAAGAGCCTGTCCCAGCTCGTAATCGAGCTCCAGAAACTCCTCCATCTGCTCGTCGTCCTCATCCTCGTTTCTCTCGTCCTTGCTCTTTGGTGGGTCGAAGAAGTTGAAGAAGCTATCGGCCTTGACGGTCTTGGTCAAGAACTTTCCGGCGTTAGCTCCCTTCTTCTGCTTCTTCTTGACAGCCTTCTTGGTGACGTTCTTGCCGTCCTCCCACTGGATGGTATCTCTGAAATGCATACTTTATTACAGAAAGTTTACGAATGGATCATACCCAATAGCGCGGAGAACGTGTGGTCCGTCAAACTGAAGTGGGGAGTCACTGTCTGGCTCGAAACCAATGAGATAGGTCTTAGTGAGAACCGAATTCTTGAAGAATGGGTTCTGAGAGAAATGGAACTCGAGTTTGAATCCCTGAAAAAAAAACAAAATTATGATGATGGAAGCTTAGAAACTTACAGCTGGGTCCTTGCTAGCGGATGTGGTGACGTCCGTCAGATAGGCAAGGATTGGGAGATCGTGCTCCTCGATGGACTCAGCAACCAAGTCGTGAGTTCTGAGAACGGTGACCCAGAAGTCCTTGATTCCCTTGGCGTTTGGATCGGCCTCAGTAGACTTGTAGAGCTCCTAAAATTGAAATGATGACGTATGTGATGTACGCATCGCGCAAAAAATTAAGTTAAATTAATTCTTCCTCAGCATGAAAAGGAATATCTCGAAAAACTTTTCTTACATATCAGAGCGTAATTGTGAAAAACTCACGTTGAGCTGGTCCTTTTCGAGTCCCTCGAGAAGAGGCATCTTGGTGTCCTCCTTGGATGGCTCAATATCGCCGGCAATGATCTTCTTTCTCTGAAAATCCGAACTGATCGTTGCTCTTCTCCGAGCTGCTCACCTGGTCGAAGATTCCCTTGAACTTCTCCTCAAACTCAATCTCGAGCTCGTGAACGCGCTTGTAGAATTCGGCCTCGACCTGAAGAAAAACAAATCAAAAAGTTCAATCGAACAATAACTCTTACCACAATGCTATCGACCTGAAGTTTCTTCAAGGCGCACACACGCTCCTTGACATTGAGCGGCAGAGCCTGAATCATTTCGTAGTTAGCAGACGCAAGAGCCACCTCGGGATGATCGTGATCGTGATCGTGGTCAGCCATTTTTTACCTGAAAATCGATAAATTTAGTTATTCTACACTGAAAATCCACAGAAAACACGCTTAAAACGGAAATTCAAGTGAGAAATCGGCCTTAGTATCTAAAACAAAATATTTCGAAATTGTCTTCTTTCCGTCTTGATATTTGTGAATCAGACGAAAGGTGACTGAAATCATAGGACTCGGTTCGAATTATTTTCAACCACCGTAAAGCCACGCCCCAAAAACGTCTCTTCCGTGTGAGACCCGCGATTAAAGGCGCATTGGCACTCCGCCAACCCGGTTTACGAGAGTTCGTGTAGTTTTTTATCGGCGCTCCAATTTTTATCATTCGCTCTCCTGTTCTTGCTAGTTTCATCATGATTTCGAATTAAGCACCTGATCAATTATTGCTTTTTCTCATTGCGAGGTGGAAATCCGTGCTGCAAGCAATTTTTCCGTCAACAAATTATAGTAACTGTACTAATCGCTTCAATTCACACGAAATAAGTGTTACCCTTCTGCTCAGTTCTTTATTACTACTCAACACGAAGGGCTCCCTCTGCACGCCTCGGTTCTCTTTCTCGAGGACTCCCAAGCCATTAGAATATTACACTCAACTCCAGATGTTCCCCCGAGCATTCGCGATTTCGTTTTACTTCTTTCCAATACTTTTCAGTTCTTCAAAATAACTTTTGATTTCAGAAGAAATGGCGTCGGATCACACGCAAATCATGCAGGGAGTGGAGCTGCCTCCCTTCAGGAACTTTCATGAATTTCTCCTCGAAACCGATCGATATGAGGTGACTAACCCAATCTGTCAGCATGGAAAGAATTCTAAAAAGTTTCAGAAACCGCCATTCAACGACTTCAAAAAGTGGAACAACAGAATCCTCTCCAACCTGATCTACTTCCAAACGAATTACTTCGCCGCCACCATCACTCTCTTCCTTCTGCAAACATTCTTCTACAGCCAGGACGTCTTCATCGGACTCATCGCCATTGTCTCTGTTGTTGCAACTCTCATCCTGGCTATTTCCACTGATTCCAACATAAAGAAGGTAAGCTCAAACTGACAGCTCCGTGATTCGTCCAAGTGACTGATAAGGAATGTGCCACTCTAGAATTTCACGTACATGATAAGAAAAGTGTCGTTCAAGTGAACATTTTAAATTGGAAATGATTGTTCAGATGCGAACAGACCATCCGTTGGTGACCCTCGGAGGCATCATTCTCGTCGCCTACTTCTTCATTTCCGTCTTCCAATCGGTCCTCGTCGTTCTTTTCGCGTGAGTGTCGGGAGGGATTTTAACTTCAATTTTGAAGTGATCCTTTCAACAGACTGATGTGTTTCGCTGCTGTTTTATACTGAAACATTACAACACTGCCGGATATAGAAGGCGTGCAAGAGAGTCCATAAAGTTCGATGAGTGTGTCAGAATTCGAGCCAACTGAGACCCACTCTGTTTAATGGGAATTAACTGAACAGATTTGCTGTTTGAGCTGATATTTAATGCATTGAAAAAGTAAAGGCAAAGGTTAGAAAAGGTCGAAAAGGACCAGGAAGAAAAAATATGAATAATTTAGCAGTAGTTGATACAATTCAATGGAAGGTCACTTCAAGTTTCACAATTCGCATGCTCAAAAAATGATCTTTTCAAGAATTCTGACCAAAAAGATTAACTTGTCAGTGAAAGCGTAATTGTTTAGATGTAGACTTCCTTGAATTCTGACGACGTGCCAGAACGTAATGAAGGTTTCGTAAAACGGATTTCGTATTCGAAAACGAACATCTTGACGCATAATTCGAAATTCTGAGAATATGCCGTAGTTGTGTCTTTTTCAGGCTGCTCTTCCCGGTGTTCCTTGTGCTCCTGCACGCCTCTTTCCGGCTCCGTGGCGTCGCTAATCGTGCCGCGAACGCGAAGGAACAACTGAGATCGACTGTAATGGGACAAATCCTCAACCGAACTGGACTCAGCGTACAGATGTAAATAGCCGAACATTGACTCATTTTGCCAACGAATCTAACCCATCTTCTGTTTTATTATTATTTATTGCCCTATTCCCTTTCCTGCTTTCCATAAAGGGCTTAAGAAGTACGTACTGGTCATGTTGCCATTCGAATAAATTCTCAAACAGAATGGAAATTTATTAGAGGGAAGCAACGTTCAGAAAAGAGGAATTTAAGTGGGAGACTAGGACGCGGATGCTGATTACTGGTACAGAAGCGGCAGTTGTTCTGGATCTGAAAGGAAAACGATTCAAAGAGTAGGGCAAATTGTTCCTACCGACTGAGCGGATCTTCTTTTTGTTGAGAACTCGATTCCGGAACGGCTCGGTGAAACGGACGTTCGATCCGACGAGACTGAGCAGCGGGGACCGTTTGTTGATGATCTCGAACTCAAAAAGGGGGAGGATTCGGAAGGAATTCACTCGAAAACTGACCTCGTCTGGATCCTGGAACGAGTAAAGAAGCTGTTTCTCGAGCCCGAACAACGGTTGACTGGCTACGCATCCGAGCAGGAAGAGGAGGAGAACGGAGAGAACGGCGGAGGAATTCATTCTGAAAACGGACGACGAGTGTTTGTGGCTCCGGCGAATATAAAGCCGAGAAAGGGGCGGAGCGAAGAGGGTTGGCTGCCGCCCAAGTACAAATCGGACGAAAAGCGGATTGCGAACCGGATGAGGGAGTTTCTGGAGGTGTATAGTTTTTGAAGGAGGCTCAGGAGATCAGAACGTCATCTGAAACGAGATTTCGAAGTGATGGGAATGAGAAAACAAAGGATTTGAGTAGAATTAGAGATGTGCGGAAGGCGGTGCGTCGGGAGGAATACTAAAACGAGCACAATTTAAAGAGGAAGGAGGAAAAAGAGGGGGAGCGGAACAATGGAATCGCGAGAAAACAAGGCAGATTGACGCAGATGAGTACGAAAAACGCGCAACAACGAAACATTTGAAGTGGTACGTGACGACGAGGAAGCGAGCACAGACGGCATCCACGAGGATCGGACCGGCAACGACGACGGAAAGGAGTACGTACCCGGGCAGATGGAAATGAACAGGGCGGAGCGCTTTTGGCGTCTGTTTTTGTAGCCGAATGCATATGAATGAGACGTCGTCGCTCTCTATTGGATTCATGGAATATTACAGAACCGTTTTAGTGTAATTTGTGATCTCACTTGGCTCAATGAGCCAAGATTTCCCTTTCATGTTTCACTTTGTGGGCGTCCGAAACGGAATAGAAATTAAGATGCACTTGAGTGAATTCGAATTGAAATTCGACCAAGCACAACGAAATCCCGAATGAATCAGCCGAAGATCTAGAAATCGGACTAGAAAGAAACTCTGAAGAAGAAAGGAAGAGAGGAGTGGAAGTGACTGGTAGTGGCGCCCTTCTGGATAATTGGATTGCAAGTGCAAAACTGACTGAAATGAGATTATTGTGAGGAGCGAGCGGAAGGCGCCAATCCGATTAGAGACTGCAATTGGCAGCGGAAAACGAGCCGAGAGGGTGGAAGAGTTGTTGATGAGCAACAACAAAAACAATGAATTTATGAATGAACGGGTCATGATTGACACGCCGGAAGGGTGATGTCATCCTTCGGATGGAAATGACGGAATCGCAAGTACTCTCCACCGAACCAACTTGTTTTCCGCTTCTCTTCCAAGCGAATAAGTGAATGATCGGCGACAATGCTGATTGAGTTTTGCTCCTGATTCTGTGTGCAACCGAGCAAATATACGCCAATTTGTGCAGGGAGAAAGACACTACAACAAGTTATTATTGTCCGTTTCCGCCAAATTCCATCTGCTTCCTTGTCTTCTATCTTCTAATAAAGTCGGCTAAGATGAGGTAAGTAGCCGCAAACTGGTTGGTTACCCACACTCAATTAGGCCCCAATTTCGAACGTGTCTTCCTCTTTACGGTCACTTCTGGTTCCCTCCCGGATGGGTATATAACAGGAGAGCGTTTCGATCTGGCCAGTGTTCCCAATGATTCGGATCACTTTGGCTATCGTCCTCGCATCCGCCTGCTCCATTTTCGGCGCCCTCTGTCTTTCCGCTTCCATTCTTGTCGGAATAAATGAGTTTCACGGTGCGATAGTAGAAGATTTGGATGATTTCAAAGTAAGTTATCAATTGAAAAGACAGACGGAGTGGGGAAAATATTCAGGGACACTTTGACGACGCCTGGAAAACAATGCAAATGACGGAAGGAGAACCGCTGAGAATACTGGCCAGACGGGCAGTCACGAGAGGTAGAAAACAGGTGAGATGGGAGTAGGAATTAGGTGAAACCGAACGGAGCAATACAGGCCGGATATGAGTTCGACGGCGGACAGTCTGTTGGACAGGGATCTCAAGGATGCAGTGAGTGGGAAAGCGAGCAAGTCAGTAGAGATTAATTTGTTGCAGATTGTGGAACGACGGCTTCCGGATGTCCTCCGGGACCTCCAGGGTCTCCGGGTGAGGACGGAGAGAAGGGAGAGCCGGGAGAAGCCGGAACTGACGGAAAACCAGGAATGGATGCTATGAAGCAGGTGGCGATGGATTATTCCGGAGGCGAGTGCATCAAATGCCCGGCCGGAGCACCCGGACCAGCAGGACCAGCAGGACCTCCTGGATTCGATGGCCAGCCGGGATTGCCAGGGTTGGACGGAGAGGGACCGACTCCAGGACTTCCGGGACCACCAGGTCCTGCTGGACCACAAGGACCCACAGGACGACCAGGATGCGAAGGAAAGGATGGTCCGCCTGGAGAGCTCGGACACAGAGAAATGCATGTTCCGGGCCCAGTAGGACCGCCAGGACCGCCAGGACCAGCTGGGCCAGATGGAGAAGACGGAGAGGATGCAGAAGGAGAGCCAGGAGAGCAAGGACTGATCGGTGTGTCCGGAAATCCTGGGAAGGCAGGAGGAGACGGACTCCCGGGGACATTGGGGGACGACGGACAGCCGGGCGACGATGCGCAGTATTGTCCGTGCCCTCCGAGAACTCCGATCGGAGAGGGCAAGAACGACGGGGGTGGATATTTTTACTTCAAGTCATGATCATCCCCTCACCTTTTGCTCATCGCTCCCAAGTCTATTTATGAATCTCTTTCTATCACTTTTCAATCTTCTTTTGATATCGTTTGTTGAACAAACACCAGATATGGTCGGATTACAACTGATAAGCGCGCGCAAACTTGTCAGATGACTGGTATGTTTCTGCGGAAGTCGTTACGCATTCGGACTATGAAAACACGTTTTCCAACTGGGATAACAGGCTATCATAGCATAGCGAGCCGCCTATAAAAGCCAGGAACTTCTGCTGTCCGTCAGCTTATTCATGTCGCAAACAGTTCTCGGAGTGGCCACGACGGTCACGGCCGTTTCGATCGTCGCCGCAATCTTCATTTCCGCTTCGCTGCTCGTTGACATCAACAACTTCTACGATGAAGTCAGCGGAGATCTGAGTGAGTTCCGCGGATATTACGACGACGCCTGGAAAACGATGATGGTGAACGAGGGAATGAGAGGACTGGCAAGAAGAGCGAGACAATCCGGATACAGCAGCGGAGGAGATGGCGCCGCCGCCGGAGGAGGAGACGGGCCTGCTGCTGCTCCTGGTGCTGCTGCTGGAGGACAGTGCAGTGAGTGTATTCCCTCTTCTCACACCCTCTCAATCATATCATTTAGACTGTGGAGCCCAGGCTTCCGGATGCCCAGCAGGACCACCAGGAACTCCGGGAGAGGACGGAACTCCAGGAGAGCCTGGAACTCCGGGAGAAGACGGAGGAAACGGAATGCCGGGAGTCGCTCAGATGGCCATGGATGCTTCCGGAGGAGCCTGCATCAAGTGCCCAGAAGGACCACCTGGACCACCAGGACCGGATGGACCAGATGGACCAGCCGGGCCAGCTGGAAATGCTGGAGCTGATGGAGAAGGAGGTGGCGAGGGTCCAGCCGGACCCCCAGGACCTCCGGGACCATCAGGACCAGATGGAAATCCAGGAACCCCAGGATCAGACGGAGAGGCCGGAGCACCGGGAACAAAGACCACGAACACTCCTGGACCCGCCGGACCAGAAGGACCTGCTGGACCACCAGGACCAGACGGAGAGGCAGGAGCAGGAAGCGGACCAGGACCAGAAGGACCGGCTGGACCACCAGGACCACCAGGAAAGGACGGAGGACCAGGAGCTGATGGAACCGCCGGAGAGCCAGGAGCCGACGGAGCGCCAGGCACTGACGCTGCCTACTGCCCATGCCCGCCCAGATCTGCTGCTCTTGGAGCTGGCGGAGGAGCCGAACCAGCTGGAGCCGCCGCCGCTACTGCTGCTGAACCTGCTGCTGCTGCCGCTGCTCCAGAAGTAGCCGGTGGAGGCGCCGAGCCAGCCGGAGCTGCTGCCGCTGCTCCAGTAGGAGCCGGAGCTGCTGATGCTGCTGCCGCTGTTCCAGTAGGAGCCGGAGGAGGTGCCGAGCCAGCCGGAGCTGCTGCTGCTGCCGCTGCTCCGGTAGGAGCCGGAGGAGGTGCCGAGCCAGCCGGAGCTACTGCTGCTGCCTCTGCCGAGCCGGCTGCTGCTGCCGCTGCTCCAGTAGGAGCTGGAGGAGGTGGTTATGAGGGAGGAGCCGCTGCTGGTGCTGCGGAGCCACCAACCAGCGGAAAGGGAGGAGAGGCTGCTCCAGCTTACCCGACCCATAAACAATAGACACAACAATGTTTTAATTTATTTATTTGGAATAAATTTATTGCACTTTCTTTTTGTAGACTAATCTGATTTGGAGATGAATTGAAACGCGGCCGATGCGTCCGTCTTTTTTCAAAAAACCTGGCCGCAGCGGCCGCGTTTCAGTTTATCACCAGATGAGATGATCCGCTTACGCCCAAAATTTTCCTGGAGATGATCCATACCAAGGGCAATGTTGTGTATGGCGTGACCTTTTGACGTGGTTACCGAGTGTTCTCATAATCGAGAGTTCACTTTGGCGATACTCGTCAGTTCTTAATAAACTCTCTAAATAGAAGTCTGAGCTTCCTCAAAGAGTCGTCTCTACGGACACAACAACTGGCGATCAGGAAACCAACGATCTGACTGCGGAGAATCATGATGAGCGAAGAACAGTTCAATAAGCTGCTCGAACGGCTGACTGGCAACGGAGGAAGAGCGTCGGTGGAAGAGAGAAGAACTCAGAAGATAGACTCGATCACGGCACGACTGAAGAGATTTGAGTATGACCCGGAGAATGGGATCACCTTCAGTCACTGGTACGATCGGTACGGAGAGATGCTGACGGAAGAAGGAGCGGATTTGAACGAGGCGACCCGACGACGACTTCTCATTGGCGCTCTGGGCGAGATGGAGTACAACCGGTTCGCGAATCGTGTGCTGCCGAAGAAGGTGAACGAGCTATCTTGGAACGAAACCGTCAAAGCGCTGAAGACGTGTTTCGCAGCCACGAAGTCAGTGTTCCAAGAACGTTTCGAGTTCTTACGAATGTCGTATTCCGGAGGTACGTTGAGTGAGTACACGGGATTTGTGAGGTCGCAGTTTGGCAAAATGACGGATGAGCAGATTTGCTGCCTGGTGTGGACGCTGGGACTGAGGACCGACGAGACTGAGGTGAGAGTCAGAGCTCTACAAATTCTCGAGACTAAGCCGGATACGACGCTGGTGCAACTGGAAGAGCAAGTGACGAGATTCCTGACAATCAATGCCGATGCGAAGGCGATCGGTGGCGTCACAGGGTCCCGCGACAACTTCGAGGTCAACGCGGTGAGAGCGAAACCGAGGGACAATGGTGTTCAGTCGGGGACAGCGGCTGCCAGCGGAAGTGCGACAACGTCTAAGTCCAGCTCGAAAAGTCGCTCGAAGAGGTGTGACAGGTGCGGCTGGAGGCACAATCGAGGGAGTTGTTCCGCTAAGAACGCTAGGTGTTTCGGGTGCAACGAAAAAGGACATTTTGCCAGATTCTGCCCGAACTCGAGAGAAGCGAACGGTCAAGCTTTGGTCGTGGGATCGGTGCACGCGAGTAAGGAATCGGTGAAGATTCGAGAGATGGTGAAGATCAAGACCGTGCCTATCGAGATGATGGTGGACACGGGCTCCGATGTCACGATGCTGAGCGTCAGCGACTGGGAGAAGATCGGGAAGCCACGACTGAAAGCGGCGAGAGAGAAGATCCTCACGGTCGACAAGAAGCCGATGAAGATTATGGGAAGGTTCGAGTGCAACTTCAAATGGAGAGGCTACGTGTATCGTGGAAGAGCGTATGTCGGCGCTACGGCTTCGATTCTGGGACTCGATTGGATCAACATGAATGGACCCTGGTTGCAAGCGTTCATGGAAGGAATCCCGGACGATCCTGTGCCGAAGAAGAAGTCTCCAAAGAAGAACTTTGAACTTTAAAGGGGGAGAGATGTTGTGTATGGCGTGACCTTTTGACGTGGTTACCGAGTGTTCTCATAATCGAGAGTTCACTTTGGCGATACTCGTCAGTTCTTAATAAACTCTCTAAATAGAAGTCCGAGCTTCCTCAAAGAGTCGTCCCTACGGACACAACAGGCAATGTCCAAACATTCTTCGAGTCCGATCGGACAACTGGAAGTGGGCCAAAAACACAGGCCGCAAAAAAGCCGCGACCGTCAAATGCCCGGTTCTCGCAAAACACATTTTCTGATACATAAATCGTAAAACGCCCATGGAACATTGAATGTGTATTCAGTTATTTTACATGGCGCTAATCGCAATGGTTCTGAATCGCCGTTAACCGTAGAAGAATCGAGAAAGGTGGGTAAATCTAGTATTTACAAAAGAAGAAGGAGGTAGTTCAGTTATTCGTCTACTTTTTCTTGTTGCCGCTCGAACCGCCCATGATCATGACGAGTCGGATGAAGATGTTCACAATATCCATGTACAACGACATTTGGCTGAAAAGTTAAGAAATTAAGAGCTGTCAAAGTCTGAACTGGCAAAACGACGACACCCGAAAGGTGGAGTCGAACCACTGCGGCGCTAACCGCCTACAGATTTGAAGTCTGCACCACAGACCGCCGTGGTTCATCCGGGCACTCCCCTCTGTTCGCCCATCGTTTATATAACCCTGTTTACTCAGGCATCCGACGTCTCCCGGGTTCCGCTCTTCGCTATACCACAGAGTATGCCAGACAGCGAGAGATCGAACAGGTGGAAGAGAGTCCAGAGTATTCCTATCGTAAATAGAGGAACTTACGCGTTGATCGGGTCGTAGCTGCGGACTTGCATTCCATATAACTGCTGGGAAGGATGAGGATGCATCTCGGCGCGCTTTACGACTTTCTGGGTATCATAGAGGAGGAAAGCGGAAAACAGAATCAATCCTCCATATACGACGATGGAAGCAAGACCTGAGAAGGATGTGTGAGCGTACCAAGATGAGGAGTAAAAGGCAAACCGGCTCCAGCAGCTGATCCAGGTGGAAGGAAGAAGGATCCGATGTTGGCCATGAAAACGACACCGAGTCCCATGGAGAGTGGTCCCGACCACATTAGGAACTTTTCAGAAGGAGCAGTGATGGCAGTGGCGGAAAGTCCTCCGACGATTCCGGCAGTGTACCAGGCAGCACGAGTAAGAACTGGACCACCCATGAAGCACAGAGGAGCGAACACGGCTCCAATGACACCTGAAACAAACGTATTACTGTGAGATCAATAAAGAAATGTTTACCACAATGAAGAGCCCAGGCAAGGTGCTTGATGAGTGTGTTGTCGTAGTCTATGTTCTGGCACAGAATGGAGGAGCCAATCATGGCTGCCATCGTTCCGAAAAGCGACTGAAAAGAATAATACCGTTATCAATACATGTTATTCGGAATGAAAGGCTTCTGACTTTACTAATGTTTTTCATTTAAAGAACTTACAAGCATTCCGTTTCCAGCAGTCAGTCTCATGATAGCCGGAGTTCTGAAGGCGGCAACTCCACTGGCAGCAGTTAAAGCGATACTTCCAGCGAGATATGTGTACGTTGTGCTGATTCTTTCACGGACGTAGGCTGGCCAGAGTCTGAAATTTGTATTTTAAGAATTTTGAGCAGAGCAGAGAACTTACGCGCTCTGCTGGAGAATGCTTCGCTCCTTCGAGACGAGTCCGTAGTACATGAGAGCAGCGACTCCAAAGACGGATGCTCCAGCGAGAGCATAGGTTCCGTAGACGAAGGCTGAAATTAAAATCGTAGCTTTAGCCTAAACAAGTACTGGAACTCACGCTTTCCGGTAGTTGGACCAAGAAGTCTCTCCTTCAGTGTCGGCCCGCTGCGAACTCCGAATCCCTGAAAGCCTTTTTGAATTCTCAGTGTCCAGTCTGAAAAGTAACTTACTTGAGTCACTCTGGATCCGAATCCAGAATGATTTCCTCCATATCGAGCAGACTTGACAGCCGTACTGGAGAAGTGACGGACTCCGGATGTGAGGTGCACCATTTTTGGCACAGTCATAGTCAGGCGGGACAGCATTTTGACTGGAAGCGTATGGATCAAGTTAAAATAACTAAAATACTCAGTGAAAGTTGTTTCTACGAACAAAAGATAACTGGGGTGGAGTCACGTGTACGAGTGATGCAAGAGATTCGAAGAAAAGTGTTACGAAATTCGAACTTTCTAGAAGTTGAGTATTTTTTGATTTACATATTCAGATTGTTTTGACTATGGAACTAGATAATCATGAAAAAACTTCGAGAACCGAGTTGTGTGAAAAAGTGTTTGATAATATCGATTTTTAGCGTGTATTTTGCATTATTATGTCTGAAATTGTTTCTTATCAATTACAGTGAAAATTCATTGAAAAACACAACGAAAAAATAACAAAAATGAAGTTTTTCCAATTGAAATCATACGTCTCTCGTGTCGATTTACGGGGAGAGTGACTTGGCCCGCTGCCAGCTGCCGCCAGACTACGGTAAATGCATTTAGGAGCGTGTTTGGAGTGTATGCGAAGTGTGCAGATGCGTATTTTCAATTTAGTAGATTTTTGCTTGGCCTAAAGGATTTTTTCGCTGCTTTTTGCAAAGATTGGTGCGTTTTTCAAATTTTTTGTCGAAAATTGATTTTCGAGAGGTTGCAAACCCTGTTTTCGAAGATTCTCCGTTATTTACTGTCGTTTTGATCGTTTTTCCGGTTAATTTAGTATTTCTTATCGTCGAATTTTTCTAACTTGCCATTCAGGTAATGGGTGCATACAAGTATATGCAAGAAATCTGGCGCAAGAAGCAGTCAGATGCTCTTCGCTACTTGCTCCGTATCCGTACGTGGCACTACAGACAATTGTCTGCTGTCCACCGCGTGACCCGTCCAACTAGACCGGAGAAGGCTCGCCGTCTGGGATACCGTGCCAAGCAAGGTCAGTTTTTGATAAAAATTTAACTTTAAAAATGTTAGCGCTGCGCCACAATGTCTGGGCAAGGTGCCTTGCACCCGCTTGAGCAACCTAATCCATTGATGGCTATAGAAAATTTATCGAGTAATCCCTGTTGAGTTATTAGAGCCCTTCAGTTTCATGTCGATGATACAATCCTCAAAATAAAATTATCAGTTGCCATTTGCTCTGTTCTTGACTGGATACTAGAATTTCAGGATTCGTCGTCTACCGCGTCCGTGTCCGCAGAGGAAACAGAAAGCGCCCGGTGTGCAAGGGACAGACCTACGGAAAGCCGAAGACCCATGGAGTCAACGAGCTCAAGAACGCTCGCTCCAAGCAGGCTGTTGCTGAGGTTAGTATTCTGATTTTACTGAAGTTGTTATTGTGCCACAGTGTCTGGGCAAAGTAGGCTGTTTTTAATAGTGCTAACTTAATCCATTGAGGGCTATATAAAAGCATTGTGTAATCCCCGAACATCTTGTGGTGTGTCGGATTCATGACATTGCGACAAGAAAATATTTCAGATAAAAAAATATGTATGTTGTTAATGGACTAATTTAATTGGTTTACAGGGCCGTGCTGGACGCCGTCTCGGTTCCCTCCGTGTTCTCAACTCTTACTGGGTTGCCGAGGACTCGACCTACAAGTTTTACGAGGTCATCCTGATCGATCCGTTCCACAAGGTTATCCGCAGAAACCCAGACACCCAATGGATCACCAAGCCAGTGCACAAGCACCGCGAGCAGAGAGGTCTCACCTCTGCCGGACGCAAGTCGCGTGGACTCGGAAAGGGATGGCGATTCTCTGCTACTCGCGGAGGATCCCAGGCCAAGAACTGGAAGAGAAAGAACACCGTTGTTTTCCACCGCAAGCGATAAATCTTGTAACATTTTATTTTGGTCTGTTACTTGTTCCCAGAATGAAATGGTTATTTGTGACATCCATTGGTTTATCTTGCACATTTATGAAATACTTTTCAAGTTGCTTTCCAGTTTCTATGATCAGAGCAATGAGTACAGTTAGTGAGGGCCCAGTGGCGCGTCTTCTCCGAGAGAAGCTGTCAGCAACATTCCAGGTACATCTCCTTGCAAGACGAAAATGATACTTTGTATTTTAGCCAAAGCATCTTGAAGTTGTTTGCGAGAGTCATCTGCACAATGTGCCAAAAGGTGCTGAGAAACACTTCCGAGTGCAAGTTGTCAGCGACGCATTCGAAGGAATTCGAGTCATTGAGGTAGCAGCAGGGCTGGGCAATTGGCCGGCCGGGCTTTTCGTTGGCCGATCATTGGACTTTTGAACCACTTGAAATGATCTGATCGGACCCAAACTTTGCAGGATTGTTGGAATTGGATTGAGGGCCATTGGGACCAAGTTTCAGCTCGATCAAATCGTCGGGTCTCGAGATATGTGGATCATTGACCGATTTTTTCTAAAAAGCCCGGGCTTCATGCTAATTTTGGGTGCCGGCCAATTGCCCAGCCTTGGGTAGTAGAAAATGGGGCTACCCCAAAGCAGAACTGCCTCAAATCAGAATCAATTTGAACTACGAATAGTACTGATTATGGACCGGCCTGCTGTGACACTATTCTGATTCGGTAGCGTTCTGGTTTGGGGTAGCCCCACAGAAAATATGAATTCATCGAGATCAAAACACGTTAGTATTCCGAGTTGTACGAATCGTTTTCTGTGAGCTTTCTTGGTAAGCAAGATAAATAGATTTCCACCCACAATAATTTGTCCAACTTCTTGATCAAATCAACAATGAGTCAAATGTTTAATTAAATTTGCAGAGACACCGTCTGGTGAATAATTGTTTGGCGGAGGAACTCGCGACGACCGTTCACGCCCTTCGGATCGACGCGGTCCCGACGAGCAAATGGAACGGTCAGGAGCAGGAAGAGAGCCCGTCCTGCCGTGGAGGTTTCGGAAAATGATCGAATGGATAATGTAGAAAGTGAATGAATATTAATTTGAAAGTTCATCAAAGTTATCGTTCTCGCAGAGACACGTGATCTTATATCAAAACTCGATTTGCTAGTATCAAAATCGGGGAATGGGAATGGATCCGACGGTTTAAAGTATGATTTCTGACATGTTGAACGGGTTGAATCGCTGCAGTTCTTCACGAAGTTTATCTGAAAAACGATGAATAAGATACAGATCGAGAAAGATTCTCGAGCTCACCTAGGACCTCATCAGAAGTCTTCTGCCCAACAACAGTATGCTTCCTTTCGACGGTTTGGTGCTGGGGAGCACGGAATGATTTGAAATAGGGATGGCGAAGGAGGTCACGAGCGGCCTGACGGCCTTCAAGGAGCTGGAAGAGCAGGGACCGCGCGTTGTAGTCTGCAAAAGGAAGTGCTCGAATTCATTCAGAGTCGAATTGATCATACCGAGAAGGCCGGAATCGCTGCTTCCCTCGAGCACCACTCTCCAATCGATATCCTTGTGATTTCTGGACTTGGAGAACTTGAACATTTCCTCTTCGTTCATCAGAAAACGCGAGACAATGGCACCAATTGAGAGTAGGTCATCTGGAAGAAGAGCCGCGTTTTCGTTTCCGTTTAACCCGGAGTCGAGCGATTACCTTTAAATCTCTCCTCCAGACACTCCGAAGAATCGTCGCTTTTCCCGTAGGAACACAGACGAAGCTCGGCGTCAGTGTTCACATAAATCGTGTTGAGAGTCAGATCCTGGAAATGAGAAGGCGTTAAGTGAATGGGGTGCTTGCTTCTGTCGCTCACCCCATGAGCAATTCCATTCTGGTGCATCATCGCGACAGCCGCCAGAATCTGATGGGAAATCTTGGCGACGACGAAATGAGTGAGCCTCTCCTCGACAATGTCGCTGAGCCGCCCGTCCATCTGCTCCGAAACCGTGTACAACATCGAGTCCACTTCATAGGCCTCGGAGATCGGAAGGATATTGGGGTGGGGGAGAAGACGGCACAGAATGATATTGCGATATTCTTTGCGAGCTGTCAGAGGGTCCTGCAGAGAAATCTTCCGGATGGTCACATGCTCGCTCTCCATGAGGTCTGTAGCCGAGCAAGAAGTGAAGCTGGAGCGAGTGCTCGTGCCGGGAATCAGTTCGATCGCTTCGAAACGTCGGGGAAGGAGGAACTCTTCTCCGGAGAGGGAAACCTGGTCGAAAAGGGACCAAGAGACCTTCTTGTTCGGGGACCGCGAGGGGGAGCTCGGAGAGCTGAAACTGAAAAGAAGAGTGAAACATTTGAATGCGTCACGGGCAAACTCACTTGGCTCTCGAGATTTCTGACCCGTCGTCTGACGTCTTCGCAGGCGAATGCTCAAGGGAATCTGGAATCGAAGAGACCTCGTCGTTGGGGTTACGGTACGGAGAAAGGGCGGCGAGTCGGAGTTCCTCTGTTGTGGAAGAGGATGAAGGGGACGAGGAGCCGGGAAGACGGAGCCATAATGGATTGCGACGGGGCATTCTGAAAGACCAAGAAGGTCAGAAATAAGTGAGGGCAGCACGGAGGAGAAGGGGTTTAGAAGCTGACGGAAACGAGAAGTTGCAATGCATTTTACATTTCTTACTCATTCTTCTCGGTTTGTAAAAGAAGGAAAAATGAGAATAGATGGACGTTTTCGGGATATTTTGGGTAAAAAATGGACGAGTCGAACACTGACATCAGGCGAAATGATGCGAAAGAAAACGAGGGTGGATGATGAGGGAAACGTCAGTTGCACTCGAAGGGAATAGGGGGAACACAAGGAAGAAGGACGGAATTGGACAGGAGGGGCGGAAGCATCACGCATTATGGTATTTCCGCGGAGAAGAGCCTACGCAAATGTTTTGTGAAAATTTTAAACAACCTCGAAATTTTACTCGAAAATGTATGAAAAAAGAAGTGCGCCGCGGGTTGGTCGGCCAAACAAAAGGGCGCCTCAAAATCGGAGAAAACGGGAAATCTGACGTCAAAAATGGAAGGGCCCGGGGGTGAAATCGGGCAGAGCTCTATAAATAGTAGGCGGAAAGAGGAAAAAAGGAATGGGGGTTCGGGGAGGACGAATGCAAATGTCTCTGGGAAAGGGACAGATTTCGGACTGAGCCTAGCACAAGATGTTCATTAGAATGGGCATGAAAACAAGGAGGAGGCGTCGAAACGGCGGCCGAGAGTATTTATAAATGAACGGGCGGGGGGCACGTCATCTGAGAAAGTGATAAGATTGGATTAAGAACTGATACGACGGACGAACTAAACGACTCCGAGTAGGCCAGTACATTGACGTAGTCAAATGAGGAAGAGCTGTGATTGACGGGGGGAGGGAATCTGCAGGATGACGGCAACGAAAAGAACTGCGAGAAACTGGAAACCGGAGGGAAAGTCAACGCGTTGAATACCCTTTGCTAAGTAAACAATTCAATGGCAAAACGCAAAACTAATGAAAATTGGAATGTTTGGAAAGGGAATCCTTGTGGTAAACAGCGAAATAACATGAGAATCCGCCCGGCGACCTTTGAGCTGATCTGATGGATTTGTCGGGGACGAAACTTGCACAATTTCACAATTTCACAATCGGAATGCGGTAATCCCGGGGTCGTATGTTCACATTTGGATTGAATTAATCGCTGAGATCAGACACCAACCGCCGGCTTCTCCAAACATTTTCACCGCTGTTCACCTGATGCATCTCCAGAATAAACACGGTCCGATTTAGAAGACGGTCTTACGAGGAAGAGTGACGTGGAGTTCGGAACTCTCGCGTGATGAAGACGAAAAGGAACAAAACACAATGGGAAGGTGTCGAATTTCAGAGGGAATATTCTAATGAGGGAAGAAGAAGAAGAAGAAAGGGGTGAAGACGATGAATCATCTGAGACCGAGAAAAAGGTGAATGACGTTGAGGAGGAGAGGACCTCCGTCAATCTGAGCTCATTTGCATGGTAAGCTTTTACCAGAATCTATTCGGATGGAAAGGGCAAATGGGTCTAGACGTAAAAACAAACAAACAGCGATTAGGTATGATGGAAATGAACGACGCAAGGGTTTGAATGAAAATCGGGAATTCCAACCGATGGGCACACTTGCCGAAACTGTGTTTCAGCATAAAACGTCAGCTCACGAGAGGATGACTGACTTCAAAAGTTGCTTTATCCACAAATCCTTGCTCTTTCGAAATTGAAATTTGTCATCGAGCCGCAAGATTTGGCGACTACCGGATTATCCGGCGATACCTTGTTTCGGTTTCCGACGAACAAGTTTTAAGTGAGTGACTGATTGACAGCTCTCAGAATGGACAAGTTTGGGCAAAGAGCATGTGCTCAATGACCCCAAACACGGATATAATTTGTGGTCGAAAAGAGAAGAGCCGACGACGCGGAAGGGAAAGAAATCAGGAGGCAGATGCACTTAATGGACATTCACAGCAAACTATTCGTCTTTTTTCTTTTCCGGCCGCCTCTTTCCTTCTTCTTCTTCTTCTTCTTTCGGCGACAAGAAGGTATCTGAGATCGGAATGGAAAGGCGGCCGAATTCAAATTGAATTGGAGCCGGGAGTGAGTCAGTTGAGGGCGGACGCGTGCTCCGAATGGCAATGAGCGGACTTGTCCAGACATTGCAACCAAACAAATCACATCGTTCTCTTTGATGAACGGAGGAAACGCCCTCTTTAAATGAGCAAGTACAAAGTGGAATCGAGTGAGATTGCCTCCTGATCAGAAGGGAATGTGAGCACGGAACAGAGAGCAGAAGCAGTTGTATACATCCACTTGACACGATGCTTTTGAGAATGATCCCCTGCGCCTCGTGAGTACGGAAATTGAGAAGATGGAACTGCAAAACGAGAGACATAAGTTGCCAGGGAACACGGAATGAAATGTTGATGATGGTGATGGGAAAGGGAGGGATTGTATTTCGAACCAACAAACTTTTCCGAAAGAAACAAAAACGAATATGAGAAGGACACGAGAGGGGGGGGGGGGGCAAACATTGGGGCGGAAAAGTTAAAGTTCACGGTCTGAAAGGCAGTCTGAAACATCATTCGGTTCTACTCGAGTTGCACGCCGACCAGAAGAGCCGAGATAGAGCACTAAACGAATGAAGTCAACACTTGAACTACCTTCGAAATGATCTTCAGCGCCTGTGTTTTGAAGCTAAAAGTACGGATTCCTCACAATAGGAATAAACAATAAACCTGGGCTAGAACGGATTCAAGGCCGAAAGAAACACGTTGTTTGAACATTGGTGCTCAGTTGGAAGGAAAAAGAGAAAGGGACACGTTTGATTCGGTTTCTGATTACGCGCGAGCGCCCAGATTTGCATATTAATAGTGTCTCCTACAACATTGAGCAAATTGGCGAAGAGAAACGAAGGAGTCTCTGTCGGATTTGTTTGTTCGGTTTGATTGCGAATCTGGAGAAAAAGATGGGCGGATGATGATGAGGATGATGACCACAAAAACAGAATGGAGAAGAAGGAGCAGGAGAAGAAGGAAGTGGAATGAGAACTTGGGAACGAGGTGGAAATAACAATCACAGGCGGCTTCTGGGAAGGGAGCGAGAGACCAGCAGATATCAGAAGAGATCAGAAGAGTTGTCGGCAATTGAAATGCCGTGCTGGCTGCTCTGTGCTCTCATCTTTGACACAAATTGGCAAGATCATAGCTCTTTCAGATATCACACTGACATCATGATGATGATGTTTGGCAGTCTCCTTCTTCTTCTCCTTCTTCTGCGGTCTAGTTACTCGCTTATCCAATTGGGAGCACTGACGGCTGCTCCGGTCACGCGACGGTGCGCTTGCAGTGTACGTGGAGGGATAAACAGCGCTCCCGGAAGACGTGCACTTCTTTTTCTTCTTCTCTTTTCCTTTCTGATCCACTTTTTCTAATTATTCATCATCATTCTGCAAAAATTCTCTCTCTCTCTCTCCCTCCTCCCGTTCCTCCGATTTGCACATTTCTCTTTTTTTTCTGACTCTCGAAATTTATGTATTTTCGTATGTGGGCCGACTCGTCCGAGCAATTAGGGAATGCTAATGGTCGGTTCGAAAATAGAACGGACCCGCGGGGCTACAACGAATTGAAATTCGGCCGTTTTGCACACAGAATTAGAATGCTCCGCCAGTTGGGATCAAAAAGCGAATGGGAAAAGAGAAAAGAGAGAACAAAGCACTTTCCAGGGCCCCGCCGAGACACTTTTATTGGTGTGTTTTTGTCCGATGAATGGGCACAGGAAGTATGATGAATATGGGGCCGAATATGAACACAAACGAATTGGATTTCGATCAGAGAACTGCCGGGCGGCTAATCGGAACCGGAAACCGCGGAATGAGTCGGAGCGTGCTCAATGAGCAGTTCATTCGAGCCATTCTATATCACTTAACACGCCATCAGTGTTCACTCAATTCTGCAAACCTACTCGGAAGGCGATCAGAGATGAAACGGCGAGTAACAAAAACAAAAGTTCAGGACAAGAAGTCACGACCCGTTTCCGTTTTTGAGAAGCAGTTTCCGAGGTAGTAGCCAAAAACCGTCGCTTCCGCTTTGCTTTTGCCAAACGGAAGTCGCTTGCAATGAGAACCTCCAAAAAGCAATCACGTTTCCAGCATTTCCCGGAATTCCGTCTCCGTTTTTCTTTCTTCCAGATCGCCAGTGATTGCTTGTGGCCGAGATCAAGTTCTCATCAGAAGGAAAGAAAACAACTGGAGAGCAAGGGAGCCGCCCGGGCATGTGACATGAATAATTTAGTGGCGGCACATGCGAATAGGCCGCCAATTTGCCTAATTTCCTCGTTGCCCGTCGAAAAATGAAGCCGAAAAAGGAAAGATTTGGCCCGTAGAACACGGAATGAATGAGTAAATCTGTGGAAAGGAGGGGAAAATAAACTGATGTCAGTCACGGTAGTTTTGGCTGCAAAAGTGGAGAGATGTTTCCATCTAGGAATTAAAGATGAAGGTGGGAAAAAAGGAAATCACGTGCGCGGAGGATGACGACAGGGGAAAAAATATATATATAGACTGAATGAGACTTCTTCGAAGTAAGGAGGCACAGGAACTCGCCCGATTTCTTCGTATTTTGAACCAACTTTAGGATAAACATCGGAAGGAGAGGAAGTTAGGGAACAGTAAACGGCCGGCAAAGGCTTTTCGAAGGCTTTTGGGGCCTGAACTTCTAAACCTTCGAAAAGCCTGGACCGGCCTGCAATTCAGCAAAGAGCAGAAGGGCAATATTGTCCTTTGAAGGGTCCTTTTATACGTGATTTCATTGAAATTCTGGCAGAATGGAAGTTTTGGAAGTGGACGGAGCAAGTTTATGAATCTCCATTGTTCGTCGACGTTGTTCAAACTACCACGGATCGATTGGAGTTTGTGATCGAAAATCAGCGTTCCAGCTGTGAAAGTGGCCTAACTGAGGGTCGCATATTCATGCCCGAAATCTTTCATCATTCCTCATTTTCTACCGTATTCCCATTCTGAAGTGCTCGCTTTGCTGCTCTCCGGGAATCAGGAGACAGAGCAGCACGAGGAGCCGACAAGAGAGAGAGAGAGAGAGAGACAGAGAGAGAGAGAGAGACAGAGAGAGAGAGAGAGAGAGAGAGAGAGAGAGAGAGAGAGAGAGAGAGAGAGAGAGAGAGAGAGAGAGAGAGAGAGAGCACTTTCTGTTTTCGTCAACATGAAGACAACTGGATCATAAGCCACTTGTGCATAATTGAATTTTGAGGAAGCAAGAAGCGCAATGAAGGTAAAGGATGGACCGATTGTATAGTTTTGGAGGGCTGAAAGCGGTGACGAACAAAGGAAATATGAAGTGGAAACGGGAAGCGAACGGAAGAGTTCGCCTTCCAAACAACAACATTCACGTCGGGCATGTTTTCGGTCCGATTCCATTTTCTTCTTCTTCTTCTTCTTCTTTTTCTGCTACTTTCACTGCTTTTCTGCAACAATTCGGGACGTGTTTTGTTTTTGTTGGTTGGACGCCAGCAGGGGCAGCAGACAAAGACTGGAAGAAACTGCCGAGCATTCGCATACACACACACACACACACATCTTGTTGAGTGCTCAATTATTCATCTTCTCCGAAGAATCGAGAAAGATCGTGTAGGAAGGAGATGGACAGAGAAGCCATGCGAACGTGACGTCATTGCAACGTGTACAACATTTCGGAATGAGATTACAACTGTAGAGAGCAAAAGCCTACCACATGTATTTATTATCACTATTATGAACGCTAGTCAGTTTCCTAAATAAAAGCGAGATCGTCGATTAGTTTATCGTACTCCATCACATTGAACACTCGGATGACGTGGAAGTTCTCTCTGTGCGTGGCCAACGCATTCCGGACAGCCGTCAGAAGGAGCAGAGTGTTCCCGACCAGCAGTCCCGCCTGAACCTCTTCTCATTTCCTCTCCGACTTCAGAATCGCCCCCACCTCTTCTGACGCTTTTCCCTGTTTTGAATAAAACTCGAACCAATCCTTGAGCACTCGGTTTCTGGCCATCATGACCGCATTCCGACTGGCCTCCGATAGGTTATCAGCGGCTGAAACGTGCCCTTTCGATTGACACCTCCTGGGCACAAACCTGGGTTAAACAACATGATTGCAAACAGGGCACAGAATTCAGCGTCTGTCATTTTAGAGTGCTCCAAAGCCGCGCCAAAGTCATTGAGTACAACTTTCAAAGGGTCATAGAGCAGTTTCAAACAAGTGTCCTTGTCCATCAACTTCTCATCGAATCCGTCGTCGTCGAACTGTGCTCCGTGGTCCCCGAGGTCGGTGAATGAGCCATCGGGGGCTATAAGTCTGAAACTGAGGGACTAGGAGGGAATCAGATGGTGCTCCGAATACTTTTGCGATTTCAATCCATCGTATTTCACGGAAATGAAGTACTTCTCAAGCATGGCCAAATGCACGGCACAGCCCCTGACGAGGCACTCTTTCGTGTCGAGATCCATCTGCCGGAAGATGCTCATCGTGTTCATCATCTCCACGTAGAGCACCAACTCGAATCGCATCCTCTCTTTGTAGTATCGCTCGTCGAACCGCGTCGGTCTCATCTTCTGAAAGGAAGGCTAGCTGATGAAGTGAACGACTGTTAGTACTATTATTACTAAGCCAGAGCCCCCGAGCATTTCTCGCAGGCTCCCGTTGCTGTAGAACATGCGCCGACGGTCCACAGAGTTTTTGTAGAGCGCCAGTAGGATTTCAATGTAGTTTTCGCCGGGGATTTCTGGAAAGCAAACAGAATGGAACGAAGTGAGACAGGCGGGAGAGGATCGAAAGGAAAGAACCGAAACGAAGCGGAGGGGTACCTTTCGGAGCAACTGGAAGGGTTTCCGTACTTGTGCTCGTGCTGGAAATCCAGCTGCCAGGAGTGGCCGCCGAGAATAGAATGTCGTCCATTTTCTCCTTCCGCTCCTCTTCCTCCTCGATCATTTCGCCCGGAGACCGTGGTTTTATGGAGTCGCGCAGATTCTGTACGCCTGAAAAGTCTGTCTTCGTGAAGATTGAGTGAGAGAAGGCGTGCTCACTGCTCGGATTCATTCCCATATCGATGCATCGCACGTATCGACACGCTCGGCAGTTCGAGCGGTGTCCTGAAAAAGAGCAGACAGATCATGGTATTCCGAGTACGCACACGCGAAATGATAAGCCACTTTCTCTTTTTGTTATCATTCTCTGTCTGGCAAATTGGCAACAGTCTGGTCTCGGGAGAAAATAGGAAAGAACCGAATGGATACTGTAGGCGTTCTATTGAAATTGGATGTTGAATGGAAACGAGAGGAGGGTGGAAAAGAGAATGGGAATATATTGGAAACTGAAAATAGGAATCGCAACACGTACATTGTGCACTTTGCCGGAACGCCAAACACGAAATTGGATTGGACGAGAGAAGTGAAGCTACAGTAACCCGAGGAAAACTCACTTCTGTCCAATGGACACAACGAATTGCCGATGGGGTCACGTCTACAGTAATACTTGCGGGAAAGGACGACGGTGCGACGGAAGAAGGCGGAGCAGGCGGCGCAGGCGATGCATCCGAAGTGATATCCACTCGAATTCGGGTTCTTGCACACGGCACACTCTTTCTTTTCAGTCGCAGAAGGAGAAGAAGAGGACGGTGGAGACGGTTTCATGTAAGAATTGGAAGACGTTGACGGGGTGTCGAAGGAGTAGCCGGTGAGCTGGAACAATGATCAGAGAACGTCTCGGATTTGTTTGTTCAAGGTTCTGACAATCGAATGTACTATTATCAGCTGTTTGTTTCAATTTTCAAGGTGTGTCATTTATAGTTCTTGCTACACACACAATCCGAAACAGAACATCAGAAATTGTAAGTCTACAATAGAGTTGTAGCGTCTGTCTGACTCAGACTGACGCAGAATCCGTTTACGGCGTAACTCACCTGTCCCGCACCGTTCATCCTCATCATTGCGAGCACTTTCTGCTTGCTCTCCACTTCCATCGTCTCCACTTTCTGAACCGAAGAAATCATAGAGTGATCATCAAGTGTGAGAAATCGAAAACAGATGTCGCGAATGATGTTGCGGGAGGAGGAAGGAGACGGGAAAAGACGGCCGAACAAATGATATCGAAAAAGTGGCGAAGGAAGAAGGGCGAAGGGGAAGAGGAGAGGACGCAGACGGACGCGACCGGGGCGCTGACTAACTGTCAGTCTCGGTTGCTGCCGTCTGAATGACACCGTCCTGCACTTTTGCCCCGTTTTTTGTTGCAAAGGGCACTTGTTTGTGATTGGGTTCGGGCCAACAGACGTCTCCCCATCACTTCTCCTCTATCCGTTCTTTTTTTTCGTTGTTTATGATTCTTGGAAAGTGCAGTAGAGGGCGGGGAGGAGCGGGGGCAGCAGGACTGAATGCGATTGCGTTTCTAGACGAGAGAACGAATGGGGGGAACGAATTCAGATGGAAACGCCGGCTTCGCTGAAAGGAAAAGGGGATCAGAATAAACGTCATTCTGGAGGAAGACGAACGAGAAGAGGACAACGTAAAAAAATGCAACAATTTCTCTCTCTCTCTCTCTCTCTCTTTTCGTTCATCTCAAAAAGTTCAATAATCACACAATAATAATACGTTCCTGAACTGGAATTACAGAGGAGGAACAGAATGCAAGAAGTAAATTGGAAAGCGGTCAGAAGTTCGTTGTGTTAATTGGAAAAGACATGGCAGTGTAGACTACGAAGAAGTGTCGGCGCATCCGATACGCAATCATTCCAAGGTTGGATCGCCAGAGATGATGTGAAGAATCGGCGACACTTCTTGTGTAAACAATCCCACTTTCATGGAACCAAAAGAGCACAGATGTTCGGAGGACAGTCCGAGGGGAAACTAGTACAATTCAAAACAAAAAAGACCGTTAGCGAGCGAGGGAAGCCAAACAAACGTAGCCATGAAAACCGTAGTCTGCCGCTCTCCGGGGGAATGATCAATTGACTCGATTTGTCGGTGATCTGTTTGTCGGTGACTAACCCCGAACCGGCCCGAGAGTTCAACTAGAAAACATGGGACAACAACGATGAGAGCCCTTTCAATTAGCCACACTTATATTATTGCCTTTATAGGAGAAATGTTGCTTTTTTGTGGTAGACGACTGGTAGACGGAAGAGTCAGAATATGCGTTCCCAAAGTGGGACACGGAGGGAGGGGCGTTGAGCAATTGCGCATGCGCGCCAAAGGGCACGTTTTTGGCGCCAGACAGCAAGGGTACAAAGTTCAGAGAGAAAGAGGGACAGACAACGTTTAGAAAAAAGGAGATGATTAGGAAGAGTAGAGAGAGGGAGAGAATGGGTGGATCGGATTAGCAGCAGCGACAGGAGAGCGGGGAGACGAAGGTATGGAGAAGCATCCGAGGATCGTTACTATTTCGGTATCCTCCCACGCGGGGAGAGATCAAACCGGAAAAGTGTCTGGAATGTCTGAAGGTCGTCGCCTTCTGTGTTCTCATAATAATCGATGGCAAGAAGAGATCGTGAGACCAAGGAAACACTGCAATCAGTACCGTTCGAATGGCGCGGGGAGACGCAGACGGCGCAGAGACCCGGTTCTCTCTTGTCAACTGCTCGTCTTTCTGGATCACACTACACACGTACGCACTTTATGACGTGGCAGACAATATCACATTTATTTGAGTTTCGAAAGAGATTACAGTATCATGCGAAATCCTGAGTTGAGAGTGTGCCCCTTTCAAACCATTGATGGAAGAAGAAAAAGTGTACAATGTTAGTTACATATTTACAAAGTAACAAAAACATAACTAAAAGGATTATGATTATGGCATACATGGCAGATTTCTTTGCTTGATTTTGTCGACAAGCCTTTGGAATGTCACGTCCGTGAATGTGTGGGCAGAGTCACCGGAGATTGCCGACAGCGTCTCATTGTTCAGGGTCACTGCTCCTGGAGTCTTCGCCTGAAATTCAACCATAAAATTAAAGCCCAAAACTAGGTCCTCGCCGGGTTCGAACCGGCGACCTTCTGCGTGTGAAGCAGACGTGATAACCACTACACCAGAGGACCGGACAATATTTACGCTCCTCAGTACATACACATACGAGAGAGTCTCTCGCTCACTCACAATGCGCTCTCAGTCTGCCCCCCCCCCTCCCGGCCGAGACGCGGCTACTCAACGGTCACATGCCTCCCTTTCCGCTAACATGACATGTGATAGAGGGGAAACTAACACTGTTACTATTACTGCTTGAATAGCAATCGAAACACGTTTGAATCAAACCTAAATTGATATGGGGAAGTGACAGGAAGCGGCTAGTTGGAGGTCATCCCATCACGTACCGTGTAGGCGACCGTGTACATCTCGAAGCCCGCATTCAGCGCGTCCTTGGCCCGCTTCTCCGGATCCGGTCCCTTGTTGCTCCATCCGTCCGTGAACACAACCATCACTTTCGTAGCGATTCCGGGACGAGCTCCTTCTGATTCATCCAACTGGGTCAGCGCTTTCTCAATTCCAGCACCTAAATATATTTTGGAAGACGAGTTTTTTCCCGATTTCCTACCGATGGCAGTGGTTCCTCCTTTCGACTTCAGATTGTCGATGCCTCGGAGAACGTCTTCTTGAGTCTGATACTTTTTCAGATTGAATCTGACTCGAGTACGGCCGACTGTGGCAAAAGTGACAGCAGCGACCTGAACAACGATAGGGAGTGGAATAGATGTATATAAATACCTGGGTATGATGGGGTCCTATTTTCAGTTGGGAGACCAGTCGTTTACTCAAATCTTTGTAGGAATTATATACAGGATCTGTGGTTGTGGAGAAGTCAAGAACCAGAACAAGGTCAAGTTCGCATCCTGAAACATGTTAGTTTCAGAACAGAAGAGACACTTAAGGGCACCTGTAATCGGGTCCGTAGTGGTAGTGGTAGTTGTGGTAGTCGTAGTCGTTGTCGTTGTGGTGGTGGTAGTTGTTCTGCACTTGTCCTGTGCCTCCCTCAGGAGCCTTCTCGTAATGTCCGTGGCGAGAACTCTGCCTCTGTGCATCACAATGTGGTTGATGTTTCCAGTGATATCCATCAGTTCTCTCCTGCAATGCCATCTGATGCAGTCCCCTCCACGTGTCTTTTGCTTACGTGTCAACCTTCTCCGGATCTCCAGTGGCTGCCGCGAACACCCACGTGTTTGCCTGTTGCTGCAGAGCCTGTGCTGGTCCCTTCGGATCATCGGCCGATCTTCCGTCCGTCACAACCATCACAAGCGTCGGAATGGACACGTTTCTTTGGGCCATCAACTCTAGACCGACTTCCAGTGCCTGGCAACACAATCACCTTTGACCCCGTAAAAATCAACAAAAAAGACTGTCTAGGACTTGGAATTTCGGTCGAATGACCGTAAAAACACATAAATCACGGGGTATTTCGATCTACTATCAAGACCAAAATAAAGTGTAAATGTGTGATGATCCAGCACGTTGTAATGTGGAACTTCACTCACCTTTTTGGTGTTTGTAGTTCCTCCAATGGCTCTCAATGCGTTCGTTTTGGCGACAAACTCTTCGTTCGTTTTGGCAAAGTTCCACGGGAGCACTTCTCGTCGGTAGCTGAGTCCCGAGTAGACGATCATCGCCACTCTGTGCTTCTCGGGACCGATTTGTAGCTCTTCGGAGACGTCCGTCACAAACTTTCTACTCTTATTGAAGCCTCCTTTCACGGAGTCGGATCGGTCGAGCACAATGAGCACATTGAGTTCACAGGCCACCGGGAACAAGGGAGTTGTCTGCGCATGGACAACAACTGCCAGTGCTACAAGAGCACCAACCTGAAAAGGAAACGGGTGGGAAAAAGAGAAAAGAGATGAGGGATGTGAGAGGGAATACCTGTAGCCATAGCATGATGAGACGGGAAAGGTGTCAAGTGAAAATGTTGGAAAAATGGGAAGGAAAAGGACCTCCTCTTCCTGCTGTGAAGGGTGGGGCCGCCGAGTGTAAGTGACACAACAAAAACAGCAGTAGTGGCGACGACGACGACGACGACGGCGGGAACGACGACTCGTTTCGTTCGCTCGATTCCCTTCGAAACGCAAATTATCAGTGATTGAATGCTTTCAGCAGGTATCATTCATCATTTGAGGAAGGAGCGACGAGAGAAGAGCGGGTTTCAGTAGGCGTCTACTACTAGTGCCAGAAGAAATTGACGAGGGGGTTGAAACACTCGACTGGTCACTTCTTCTGACGTGATCAGAGATGACGGGGACACATCGAATTGGAAGGACAGACATCGGAACGGCTCCAGAAAGTGCTCATTCAAGTTGTGTGAATGCTTGCAGTGGAAGTGAGAATGTGTCGTGAAGGTGTCTGTACGTCTCCAAACTCACCGTAGCTAGAAGGTAAAATCGTTGCATACGGAGTGAGAATATTCCTATTCAAGTGGACTCCTCGACCGAAATCGAGACTGAAGACCCGCTCTTCTTCTTCTGAAGGCGGCACGATGTGTCGAAAGTGCTGGTCACCTCGTCGGCGCCGCCCATCGAGTTAGATTACCGCCTGACAGGCGCATTGTTCCCAGCTGACCTTCATCAAACATTGCCACCATGGCGCCTATTATGATAATCGTCTGCGTTATCAACGAAAAACTATCTGCTTACTATGCTAACTATCAGAAGGGACGACAGGCGAGACTGCAGAGGAAGCCGGGAGTGTAACAGAGAAAACGCGCAGATGATGGTCACTGCTGCAAACCGACACGCTTGGAATTTCAGACACTTTTAGATCAGTTTCACTAACCTTTTCTGACAACGAATGAACGTTTTCTGATCATTTGCTGTCACGCAATGTGTGCTTTTTTTTCTGTAGGGCCGGACTGATTTCTGATGAGGAGACGGGTGTGATCTCTCCCGCTCTCCGTGTGATTCTGAAGATGACGACAACGTAAATAGAATTGAACTTTGCGATCGTTCATCTCGAGCACTTCTTGACGACTGTAAACACTTTTGCAGATCAATGGAGTGTCGCCAGGAATCCGCCTATCCTCGGAGGAAGGATCCACTCGATCTCTTTTAGCTCCTGCACTTTCAGTTAGTCCCATTGCAAGTTCCGATCGGGAATTGAGCTAAAATTGTCTTTTTCTTTCTTCTACAGTCTGCAACATTATTTTTCTGATGTCTGAACTCTCAAAACACTTGTGGTTTCTCAAGTGTTCCATGACGTCGCGGCGCCACGTATTGTGCCAAGTCATAAAAGATGTTTATTAGTAGAAAAAACGAAAGACATACTATCGGAAGGTGACTCATTTGTGCATACAGTTGGGAAGAATCAGGAAGGTTAGGAAAGAGATCGGATACCCGAAAGAGGAAGATCATCGGAGGAACGGCTCAGACGTAGTGTGTCCTAGTGGGGACACTGGGCATCGGCGGAGGAAGCGAAGTCTCGTGCCACGAATCGCCGCGTTTCAGAGACGTCTTGCCGTCGTCGTGCTGAAATTGAACGGAATGATCAACAGTCAACGACCGACACTTCTCCCACCGATTCCCAGTCATTTCCGTTCCCGCTCCGCTCCGATCCCCCTTCTATTTTGTCGTCGCACACTGGCTTTCCACTTCTCCGAACGAATATCATCCACAACTGTTCGGTTACCTAAAAAAAGGTAGTTTCAAATATGAATATCTTATTGGAAACTCACTTTCGCTGCCATTAGATTTCCAGAATGCGAAGCAATCATTTGAAGAAGAAACACGCCGTCGGCGCGAAGAAAACGATGGACGAACCGGCTGATCTGATCGGACTGAATGTCCAGATGCTTCGAGACAAAGCTCTCCCGACAAGTGTTGGATACCAAGGCGATGAACCAGAAGATCAGATTTAACGCAGTCACGATGGCGAGGACAGTGAGCCAGAGCCAGAGGAAGATGAATATCTTCTCGGTGAGCATGTTGATAACGAGCACGCACTGCACAGTATGTCTGTGCACATTTCCAAGAACTCTGATCTCAAAATCACACAGCGTCACTCTAGGGAACTTTCCCGAATCTCTCCACTCTCTTCCCATGAATAAATCATAGAGCACATGGGCTCCGAACATTGGGTAATCTGAAGTCTGCAGGAACGAATTCAGGAGCATGAATTGCAGAACGACGTTGCACAGATGAAGCGCTTTGATGAATATGTAGACGGAGGAAACGTATGCTCCATAGAACTTTCCGAGTTTGACAACGGCGAAGATGTAGACGCTGTTCCTCCGGGCGCCGTGCTCTCTCTGATACATGAGAGCGTCGTCAATGTGCCGCGCAACGATGTCGACGGTCTTGTCTCGCACAATGGGATCCACGTTCTGTTCTCCACAAACCAACTGGAGAACGAGTCCCGCGTTGAGACCTGGAAGACTTGAAACTGTGAAAAACAGACGAAGCGATAGAGACTGACCACTCTGTCCTGCGAGCATTCTCCACACAGAAGAGGGAATATGAAAAGTGAGGGCGGCGATTGCGAGCACGAACGGAACCCATTGATAATATCCGATCTGCCGACGTTCCCTGTCATCGAGACGATGCGGAATCAGGTCCTGCAAGCCCATTACCTCACCGCAGTCCCTTTTAGTTTCTCACCTGGAACGGCACCCAATACGTGTTCTGCACCCAGCAGTAATTCTCCGTGTACTGCTCCATCGCTCTCGTGAACTGTGCCGGAACGAAGCATTCTATCGGATGGCCTACTACAAAAACACCCGATTAAATAAGTTTGTTTGGAATTGCCACTTGGGAAAAAAAACAATTGTGGATGGTGTTGAATTAGAGAAAAGAAAGTTGGAAAGCCCAGTAAATAATTATTGGTCCCGGCGTTGACGGAAATTGGCGGAGGAGATGGAGGAGGAGGAGAAGCGGGCGGAAGTCGAGATCGAAAGATATCAGCGAGAAAGGTCGTTTTTCAGTAGACGGCAGTTGGACGAGATTTATGAGACAGATTCAAAAAGTTTCGGTATGAAAAAGTAAAAGCATTGAGGGTTATCGGCCCCGATGAGGTGGAAAGTCGTGGAAAGCAAGCATGAGAAAAAGCCGTAAAGTTCGGTGTTTGCGGCACCGAGAGAGTGTGTGCGCAGAGGAGGAGAGAAGGTGCTACAACAAAGCACGGAATGGAACAGTTACGATTTGGAACTCGCAACGTTAAAATGCAACTGCGAGTTCCAAATCGTAACAGTTCCATTCCGTGCGAGTTCTACTTCGTTGTAGCGCCGGTAGGGAAAGCAAGAAGAGTTTTTGTGTGTACCAGAGGGTGCACAACAATCCCCTTCTGCACCCTCTTTTGCTCTCATCACGTTCACAATGTCCTTATCAGCGCCTTTCTCCGCCTGATTACCCACACGACGTCTTCTACTTCATCAGAGCATGAACAATCTTTTCTCGTTATATTTTTCAAATTTCTTTGCCGCCGCAACACGCAAAATCATGCCGAAAAGTGATGAATAAATCACGTTCACTCACTTCATCACCTTGACTTTTTGACGACTAAAAGTAAAAAAAGTAGGAGAAGGAAATATTTGAGAGAAGGAATCAACGATGCCAATTGGGCAGGAAACTAAGGTAATCAGAAGATGGGAAGGGCATTGATGAGTGCCGACGAAAATGTATTCGTAATCGAAGAAGAATAAGGAGTTGTTGCTATTTTCGAACAAAACAAGTATCGGGTTCACCGGTGTGGGAATCATTTGCCCACACATCATGTTGTTCACTCACCGTACTGCTTCGCCGACACCAGCACAGCAAACATGAGGACCATTGTGGAGGTGTACAGGTAGTGGAGACGGTCCACGAAGTCATCGTCAACTCTGAAACGAATGGCTTGGCGACAACAAGAGAACGTACTAAATTCGGTTAGAAGCTATCTTATCGAGTTATCATGACGTGCGCCCCCCAAAGATCGAGGTGTCTGATTCGATTGGTTACTCATTCTATTCTCGTTTCGATTCGCAACCCATTATCAAAAATGCTTTTCGTGGCGCCCATTCTCTGACACATTTATTAGTACACAGCCAAGTCGAAATTTTTCGTTTCACCCGTTCCACATGTTCCTCCAAGTACACTTATTTTCAATCGTTGCGATATCCGCGCTCTCTTTCTCTACTCCTCCTCCTTGAAGATAACAAAAAGAGCAAGTCGATCAGCGATGAAATATCGCGGCGATACGAGCCGTCGAATATATCTGCGGCGTCCCTCTGCCTCTCCCAGAAACACCTGTCTTTTTTGCCCGGAGAGTGGGGGACCCGTCACACAGATATACACATTACATGTGATTACATTTCGAAGAGAAAGAGCACTATCATCAAGCACAAAACGATGGGAAGAACCGGAGAGTCGCTGCTCTTTCTCAGCTGTTCCGACCGATTATAATGGCCGAATCGAATGGTGAGAGACCGAGAGAGGGACAAGAACAAGGTAATAAAAGAGAAGAATGAGGGTCTCGAAGGGAAGAAGAAGAGGGGAGCAGCGACCCATCAAGTTGCGGCTTTGCAACAAATCCTTTTCGTTTATTTTATGACCAAAATTGTCTTGCCTCTTCCTTTCGGCAACACTTTTGTTTAGAATTGACACATGGAAGAAGAAGCCGGAGAAAATGAAGTGAGAAGGAGGATGTTACGAAAGATTCGGCTCGTCATTCCATTTCAGGAACACTCGGCGAGACGAGTACTAGAGAATTGTTTTGATATCGTTCAAAATAAGTGCAATGCATACACTTTAGAGGAGTAAACATTTTTGTATAGTAGTATGGATGCAGGTTCCAGATTTAGGATGTCTCTACTTAATTTCACTTCTGAGCTGGTAACTATGCCTTACTTTCAGAGGAAATGAACTAACTAATAATTTACATAACTCTTACCTTGGTTCAAGAAACCTGAGCGCTGAGGCCAGGAAGTGCATGCCTATGCGGAAGCCGCCGACCATTCGCGAATCGTCGACTTCAGATTCTTCTGCTTCAGATGACTTGTGTTTTTCTGCTTCTCCGAATCAACGACGGTCTTCTTCTTCTTCTTCGCCAGCTTCTCGAGCAACGAGCACGAAAAGTGGGCGGGGCCCCGACGCAGGAGCAGAAGAAGCGGCAGTTGTCTCGCACTCTCCGCTTCCGCCACACTCTCTCCCCTTCGACACGTTTTGTTTTCAACTCATCGTCTTCGTTGCTCCAAAGGTGCTCATTATAAACTAAGGTGCTTGAGAAAAAGTGAAACATTCAAAGTTCCATCTAAAAATGACTTCCGAAAATGGGCGGAAGTTGGTGATTTAGCTGCCACCAAAGCACACCGCGTAGGTGGGGAAATCGGCGGATTGCTTCCGTTCTCCTGCCTGTATGACCAATTAGCTAGAACTTTGAGTAATCGGCGAGCACATGTCCAGGTCTTGCTCTTCCTCCACGCAAAAGTTGCATTTTTCAAATTCCCTCCCTTTGGTGTGTATTTACGATAAACAAGGAGAGATGACATTCCGGAGCATCGTTGGCACTGGTTTCTGGGAATTTTTCCGAAAACAAACATTGAGATTCACATTGAATCAGATGAAAAAAGGAGTGATCTGTTATTGAACTGAACTGGAGACCGATCGATACTGTAAACAACGGCGAGACGGCAGAGAAAAAGGCCCTTTTCAAGTCGGCACGCCCGCATTCCCTTCGGCCGATTGACCCGCCCGCTCCCCAAATTACTTTTTGTTGTCTTCTAGTCTCCTGCTTCCTCTTATCAAACCTCGCATTTCTATCACTGATATTTTGAACATCTTCAGGGGCAGATGGCCAAGAACGCTTCGCCCGGACAACAGGCTGCGGCTCAGGCGGCTGATGAGGAGAAGACGAGGGTCGAGCTGGAATGGGCGGAAAAAGGATCTCTTCTTGCTAGAATCAAAAAGTTTGTGACTGTTCAACTTATTGAATCAATTAAAAATATGAACATTACAGTCAAAAAGTGAAAGAAATGAGCCTGGTAACAATCAAAAGCAAACGATTCCTGAACTATTATTCGAGCTACTGGTTGAGTTTTGTTCCGAACGCATTGAAATCAGTTGCCCTGTCGGAGTTGCTGGAAGTGCGATCCGGATATCAGACGGATAATCTGCAAAGAGCATCGAAAAAATACGAATTTCAAGAGCTCGCTCCCGAGTCGAGATGCTTCTCGGTGATCTTCTCGCACGCGAAGTTTCTCCACAAATCTGTCGATTTTGCTGCCGATTCCGAAGAGGTTAGTGACTGTTTTCCAGCTGATGTTTGTACTGTATGTACAATTTTCCGATGTTTTGTGAGACTTACAATAGTTCAGACTCGCGACAAATGGGTTTCGGTTCTGACTCATCTCATATCAGTCGCCAAACACCAACGAGTCGTTTTCAACGAGACTGCCTGGTTGATCGACAAGTTTCAGCAGGCGGATACCAACAAAAACGGTACAATCGGCATGCGGAACTAAACGAAACACGCAAACTTTCAGGTCTTCTCTCATTTGATGAAGTATGGAATCTTTTGAAAAGAATGAACTTGCAAATTAGTGAAAGATACGCGAGAGCAATCTTTAGAGTTAGTCTCCCAAAGCATACAAAGCAAGAAAACGCTTGACGATTTCAGGATGCAGAACTGGAAGATTCGAGAGATAACAAACTAAACGAGAAGGAATTCCTCAACTTCTTCGAACGTCTCACTGACCGTCCGGATCTCCGATTTGTGATGTCTCAAGCCAGTTCTGACAATGTCGAGACTCTGACCGTCGCGGATTTGCAACGGTTTTTGACCGAAGAACAAGGAGTGAGTGCTTCTATCTTTTTTCTTTTCTAGAACTGAGCAATTTCAGTTCGAAAACGTGGATTTGAAGAAAGCTGAGCAAATACTTGACACCTTCGAGCAAACGGTACAGGATAAACAAAAAGAAAAACTAATGGGACTGATGGGAATGCGCCGGCTGATGCAGTCACGGTGGGGAAACGTCTTCAAACCAGGGCACGAGAGCATCTTCCACGATATGGATCAGCCCCTCACTCATTATTTCATCAATTCATCACATAACACGTATTTGACTGGATTGCAAGTTAAAGGAGAAGCCACTGTTGAAGGATACATCGCTGCGTTGCGTAAGGGAGGAAGACTTCTTGAGTGTGAGTCACAACCCTTTTTACGGTAAAATATGTGGATTTTCAGTGGACTTGTTTGATGGAGATGGCGGTGAACCGGTCATTACTCACAAGAGAACATTCATCGAATCAATTACATTGAGAAATTCCCTGGAAGCAATTAAAGTGTGTCATTCATTCAAAACAAACAACCGTCGCTCTTTTCCAGAGAACTGCCTTCGAAACATCTCCGTATCCGGTCATCTTGACACTTGAAAACCACGTTGGACACGCGCAGCAAATTGTGATGGCTGAGCTGTTCAAGGAGATCCTCGGAGACAGTCTGTACCACCCTCCGAAAGACTCGCACAGGCATCCCCTTCCCTCCCCGAACCAACTCAAGAGAAAGTTCCTTCTTCGAGGAAAGAAGATCCTTTTGGAAGAAGAGGAAGAAGAGCAGGATGACGAGGACTCGCCGACCGAGAAGGAGAAACATCATCATCCGCATCCGTTGGCTCCGGAGCTTTCCGCCCTGATCGCTCTTCCGTCTGTCAAGTTGAGCAGCAACATCTATCAGGATGTGAACAAACGTAAGGAATTCTATTATCACTTTGAAAATATTTATTTCTATTCAGATCCAATGGACGGAAGTCCTTCCCTTTCTGAGAACAAAGTGTACACGCTCTTCGAAGCGGCCGTTCCGATCTTCCATTACTCTTCTGAACGTCTCGTGAAAAGCTACCCGAAAGGACTGCGTCAAGACTCTTCCAACATGCATCCGATCGTGTCTTGGCTCTGCGGAATCCAGAGTGTCGCTATGAACTTCCAAACAGCCGGAGAGGAACTTGATCTAAATGCGGGACTGTTCCGAGTGAATGGAAACTGCGGATACGTTCTGAAACCGCAGTGTTTGCTCGATGGAATCGATCCGAGATCCATGGTGAAGCCTAAAATGACGCTCGGAATCGGTCTTTTCTCAGCACAATATCTTCCGAAGTCCGAGCCCGGAAAGGAGATTATCGATCCATACGTTAGTGTGCAGATCTTTGGTATTCCGAAAGACGAAACGAAGGCAAAGACGAAAATAATCAAGGACAACGGATTCAACCCCGAATGGAGGGACAACTTCTACTTCCCACTCTGCTGTCCCGAGCTGGCCATCATCCGTTTTTGTGTCAAGGCAACCTAGTTCCTAATATTCCTGTAATTCATTTTCCCTTTCAGGATTTTGACTCGACGTCTTCGAATGACTTTGTCGGAGAATTCTCGATTCCAGTGATGAGTCTGAGGACCGGATTCTCGCAGATTCAGCTGAACACCGGCTATCAGCACACTCTCGACCCTTCCGCTTCCCTATTCGTCAGAATTGCAATAGTAGACGAGTACTAATACGTAGAGCTGCTGTCCTACTCTTTCGCCCTTTTCTTACCCTCCGTCCAGTGTGTTATCTGATTACATGTAATAACTGCCCTTTCTGCATAGTTTCTTTTATTGAATCCTTTGCATATTTTATCAGTTTCCATTACTTTTTTTCTAAAAGAATCTGTTTTTATTGACGGATTTTTAGAAGATAATCGGCTAGCCATTTCTGAAAAAGCTTGGAATGCATATACGTTTGGAAAAGGGACGAAACTGACAATCGGATTATCTGGGCGCTCTACGGCCACACGAGCCAATCCTTCGCTCAGTTTCGGCCACACTTCCACAGAAAGATAATCTTTTGCATGTTTGAGAACGGTCTTCTCGTCAATATCTGGAAGACGTTTCTGGAACTTATTTGGGATCTCATTGCTCACATTTCGTAAAGAAGAAAAGAATGTCGTGATATGCAGCGACGGTAGTTTTGGAGAAGTAAAGTCCGTCATTCGAGCTCATTCTGATGCACATATCTTATCGAAAATAGCTCAACGACTGAATATTTACCTCAGTGCAATGGCATTGTGATATCTCGCCAATTCCCTCATTTCCAAGAATGCGTTGGCTCTCTGACAGAGCAGGAGCATGCACGGACCGTCGGTGAGCCTCTCGGAAAGTCCCCAGACGTCCTGGGACTCCAGATCGGCACTCTTCCACTCGATCACCTCCTCTTTTTTGAAATGTTTCACCTCTTTCTGACGGATGCATCATTCCCTCCGTTTCTCTCCGGAATCTCTTCACTCACCTCGATGATTCCAAAGTTTTCCTTGATCAAATGCTGTAGAACAGTCTCGTACTCGTAGAAATAGTTTGGCAGAATAATAACGATGATTCTGTCGATCAGATTCGGATTCTCCAAATGAGGCTTCGAAATCTCGGAGCGATACATTGTGTGGGGTGAATGTAAACGAATGGAAAAGGCCGAGGGTGCCAAATCTGTCGACGCGGAAACGTTTCCCAATTTCCGGTTTTTGTGCCCCCGTTCTCGTGGTTTCCAATTTTTCTGTGCTATACCCGTTACAGTAAGGTTTCTCAGCTTAAATTTTTAAAATCATGTGCAGATGCGTATTTTTTTTTTACTTCAAAATTAATAGAGTAATTATGACGTGGAAAAATTTATATTTTTTGTGAATCGTTTTTTTAAACAAATTTTGTGTAACCTAGATGTACAACTCTGTGCTTCTTTGTGTTTGAAGAAAAGAGCGCTCAATTTTGAAAGCCCGCTAAAAGCATCTCGAATGCTTTTATGGGCGGGGCGGTCGCGTCGCAGTCGCCAGTGTCGCTGTCTCTTCATTTGGCGCAGTCTCTCCGTGACGGGCGGTTGCCGCGGCCGATCTGCTCGCATTTTGAACCTTACAACGCAGTTTCCTCGCTGTTTTGTGGCGTGATTCGTGCACTCTTCTTTCCTTGCCGATGTTTTCTTCGCCTCCGACTGTCTTGTCCCTTTTAGCACCTTTTTTCTCTCTGCTTCAGAATGATCTGATAAGCGCATAATTATTCTGAAATGTCAACTTGGACCTTTTTCTGTTGGCAGCAGATGTGGAGCTGGTTTATCTCTTCTCTCCCGCTCTTCTCTTTTCCCCGGAAATCCTGTTGTCCACACAAACATTTTTCTATTCGCCAGCGCTCACCCTCATCTGAATCCTTTCCTCTCAAAATCAGTTCCATGTGACTCGAACGACCTTGTTTTTCTTTTTTTTAAAACTTATTTTTCGATGACTCTACGTAAATTTTCTGGGTTCAGATAATGGCCCCACCAACCTTCGCTGATCTTGGAAAGTCCGCCAAGGACCTCTTCAACAAGGGATACAGTGAGTTTTAAATCGTATTTTTTCCTGACAATTTCAATTTTTTTACAGACTTTGGATTCCTCAAGGTCGACTCCACCACCAAGGCTGGAGATAACAAGGAGGTTGAGTTCAAGACGGCCGCCGTCCACAACATTGGATCCGGAAAGCTCGGAGGAAACCTCGACGTCAAGTACAAGGTCCCACAATACGGTAAGGAATTTGACTCATGAGTCGATCATCAGTTTTTGATTCTTATCGCTCACCCAACAAACGTGGGGCAGCCTCTTGTCGGGTGATGCAATTGTGTTTCCCTGCTAGCCACGTGCCGTCACTCGCGGCCGCTGATCTCAAATAAGACATGATGATATAGTGCAAGGGAGGAAAAGTTAACTAACTGATGCAATTTCAGGAATCACCTTGACCGAGAAATGGAACAGTGAGAACCAACTCGGAACTGTTGTTGAGATCAACGAGCAGTTCGGACGAGGAGTCAAGGTCACCCTCGACTCGCTCTACGCCCCACACGCCGGGAAGAGAAGCGGAAAAGTGAAGCTCGACTGGACTCTCCCGACCGCCAGAGTGAGTAGTCTACTACACATTGCGGGCGAAAAGTATGGCAGTGCTCGTTTCAAACTTGATTGGAAACTAGATTCAACTAGGGTTTGCTTTTATTAATAACACCGTGATTGTCGCACGGAATGGTTTTTCGACTGAGATTCCAAATTTCTCAATGAGGTTGTAAATGCTTTTAGATCACCGCTGATGTCGGAGTCACCTCCACTCCAGTGATCAACGCCGCCGGAGTTTTCGCCCGCGACGGATGGCTCATCGGAGCTGCCGCCACCTTCGATTCCGGATCGAACAAGCTGGCCTCTACCTCCCTGGCCTTCGGACACTCCACCCCACAGTACACCCTCCACTCGTTCGTTGTCAACTCCAGCGACTTCGGAGCTTCTCTCTACCACAAGGTCGCTTCCAACGTTGAAATCGGAACTCAACTCGGATGGAAGGTAAAAATGCAGTGTTTGTGAGCGAATCAAAAATGTGTTGTTTAGGTTGGAGGAAACGGAGCTGACTACGCTCTGGCCACCAAGTACTCGCCAAGCCGCGATCTCGCCGTCCGCGCCAAGGTCAACAGCTCGTCTCAGGTCGCCGTCGCTGCCACCCATTCGCTGTCGCCAGCTCTCAAGCTCACTCTTTCCACTCAATTCAACCTCGCCACCCAGGACGCCCACAAGTTCGGACTTGGACTCGAGTTCGACCCATCCAACTAGATCTGCTCTCATCTCTAGAAATCGTTCCAAATTCACAGTAGTAGAGAGGCAGCGACCATTGAATTTTCCATGTTTCTTTTATGTTCTCTAAGTTTCCCCGTTACAGTGCAAGTATTTTAATGTCCCATTTTTCGCGTCCAGGTACTCTTTTCTGAACATAAATTATTAAATTTTGTATGAATAACTCGGAAGGCAAGTGATATGTACAAAACAATCAATGGGTTCTCGCATGAAAGAGGAGAGAATAACCGTTATCTGTTTTGGAATGAAGAGAGACAAAGATGATAAAAAAATGAGTGGCAGATTAGCTACTACACGTTCTCATCGTTGGGCAGCGCAGTATAAGGAGGCTCGAGTGGGTTGCTTCGCCAGGAAAGGTGCAAATTGGTGGCAGAGGCGCGGCACGATCCGATGCGAGACCCGATCTGGGAGTTTCCGGCAGTGTTCGCGTGGTTCAGGAACAGCTCTTTGGAGGCCTCGGACAGAGTGAACGAAGGCCTTCTGCTGGTGGCCGCCGACTTGAGCAGTTCGATTTCCCCCTTGATCTCGGATTTGTAGTCGTGACGGGCGTCCGCTTTGTCCAATTTCTTCTGCAAAAAAACGGAAAAGTATTGGGAAGGGAAGGGCGTGGACGTACCTGCAGGAGATGTTGGACGACCGAAGCGGCATAAGCATCCCCGAGTACATTGACGGCCGTTCGGACACGGTCACTGAAAACGGATCAGTTTGGGTTTGGGAGGGATTCGAAAGGTCTTACAGAAGCCAATCGACAGTGAAAAGCATGGAAACGTCGCGGATGGGCAGTCCGACGGTGTTCAGAATGAGGAGGATGGACACGAGGCCGGCGGGCACGGAGCCTAGCCCGATGGAGGCCACAGTCGCCGTAATGCTCACGGTGAGCACCTCCGCCAGCGACAATTGCACATTGTTCAGCTGGGCGATGAAAATGACGGCAACCGCTTCGTAAAGCGCGTTTCCGTCCATGTTTATGGTGCTTCCCAGCGGCAGGACGAACCGAGAAATGCGCCGATCGATTCCGCAGTGCTCTTCCAGACATTGCATCGACATCGGGAGAGTGGCTCCTCTGAAAAAGAGATGAACGAAATCAGATGGGAATCATTCCGCAAGCTTACCCAGAAGCCGTTCCGAATGCAGTCACAATCGCCTGAATCATACCTCGGAAGATGGGAAGAGGGTTCTCTCGAGTGATGAAAAAGAACAAGAGGGGCACTGTGATGATCGTGTGGAGGATCAGTCCAGCACAGACGGTGAACACGTACAGGGCGAGAACGGTGGCGATGTCGGAGAGATCGTCGAGTTCGAGGAGGTTTCCGCAGATGAGGCACGTGATTCCGAGCGGGGCGAACCACATGAGAGTGACCACCCATCTCATGATGACCGCGTCCAGGATGACGAAGAAGTCGACGACTATCCGGGCGCGCTCTCCCAACTGAGAGATGACAATGCCGAAGCCGGTGCAGAAGACGATGATGCCGAGGATGTTCATTCCCTTCGTCATCGCAATGTCTCTTTTCACTATTATATTCTCAACTGAACCGTTTTTTGATGCGATTTTCGGGCGGATTGCCACGTAAGTCGTTTGCATTCTCTCGAAAGTCGCCTGGATTATATTTTCGGGGAACATGTTGCGGACGAGATCGAGGAAGGTGTCGAGCGGAGAGACGTTCCCCTCTGCAGGCATGTCCGAGACGTTGGTTCCTTTGATGGAAGGATCTCCCGGATGGATTATGGTCACTAGGAAGATGCCCAGCTAAAATGAAAACGGAACTGAAGGCAGGGAACTGATGGGAACGTACGAGAGTGGCAAGAGTTGCAGTTGACAAGTAGTAGAGTACTGTCGATGCGCCCATCTGTCCCGATTCCTTCGCGTCCATCTGAGCGAGCGCTGAACATGCAGAAGATATTAGAAAGTACGGTGAGCAATGAGTTACCCGATATCAGAGAAGAGAATATCAATGGCAGGATCATCATCTTGAGTACTTGCATAAATATCTCGCCGGGGAAGTTGATGAGCTGCAACGTCTCCTGGGAGAGGTTCAGGGGACGGAGCCCGAATCCGAGGACGACGCCGAGGAAGACGGAGAACATGGTCATGACGAGCAGGGTGTTCTCCCGGCAGAACTGCACGACCTCGTCCCGACGTCGCGACTTCATGGCTCTGAAATCGAAAACAGTGGAAAGGTGAAGTAAAAAGAAGAAGGAGAAGAAGAAGGAAAAGGAGAAAGATTGATTTCAGGAAGGGCGGATGGTTACGTGAGCATGTTGACATGGCTGATTACGGGAGATTAAAGGGAAAGGAGGAACACGCGGAAGCTGGTTGCGGAGAGTACGCGCGGAAACAACCGGAAGGCGCGGAAACAATGATGAGCATTTGACCCGAGACAGAGAAGTTCAACAAATAACTGAGCAGAGATCTGGTGGCCCAGAATGGGGAGTGTGGCGTTCTTAGCACGAGAAAACAGAGTCGACTGGATTCCGGTGTACAACTGCGCCGAGGGCGACACTCCAGTAATGTTATGCTGATTCTGATTCCATTTGCGTCATTTCGCACTTTTCCGTCGTTTTAAATCAGCTTATCCTATATTTCTGTTTTAGCCTCTCACCGTTTTCCCTCAAAAATGGTCCCGCCGCGAAAAGAGAGGGAGATTATTCGGTAAAATCTTCTGCTAAATCTCATCTGTCACCCGTTTCGGAGCAATGAATCACTTCACCCGTCGTCCATCCCGTTTCGCTCTCTAATTTCACAAATGTTCTCTGTGCGCTCTCAGAATTGTGTGCTGCGTCGTCCGGTCAGTTTTGAACATCCATTCCCCATTCTGCACTCAATTCTCACACTGAGGGAACATCTGTCCGAAACGGAGTCCCAGTCGCCCTCCTCTCTCATTTCATTTCTTTTCGACTTCTCAGCTTCTCGACTTCGGTTCCTTTTTCACATTTTGTGAATTGCTTACTGTAATTAAGAAAGTGTGCATATTGACGTTACGGTGAACTCTAAAATTTCAAATTAATTTTCTGCCAATTTTTTGCGTTTCGTTTGTTTTTCGTTTGGATTCGAGCTATTTAAATAAACATTCGCACGGCGGGTGGCCAAAGCATCAGATTATAATTTAACTGTTTTGTTTGATTTGTCACCAAATTCTCAAATCATGCACGCTTTTTTGTTTGATTCCGCCCAATCACTCGACTCTCTGAACCCTTGCTCTTCGGCTCAGTTCAGCAAAACAGTCGGCGCTCTTTTGTTTATACGATGATGACGAAGATCGGCTTCATCTTCTTCTCACGAGCTTTTCCTGGGATATGACTCTTAGATGAGTCAACCACATGATTGCGAAACATCGGCAAAGAGCACTGGCGAGCACGAGCATTCGGGAGGAGGTCGCAGTGAGTCAGAAACGTTGCGCAGCGGGACACAATTGTGCATGGCTCTTCCGTTTTTTGTGTTTCTCTTGTTTGTGCTCCCGGCGGGCTTCCGCACCGATGGGGTCCTGGTTTGCTTCGCTCGCTCCAGTTCCATTCTCGTTCGGTTTGTCCATGAATTTTAAATGAGTAAGCGAGACGAGGAGGCAAATTAGTCTCGGTCGAAACGATTAGAAAACGAGCCCCCGTAGTCGTTCAGTGTGCGTCCACTCTTCCATTGTTTTCGAGACGACTACTCTCCGTCCGTCCGGCCGTCCTTCCACTTCTCCGCCGAGTACGCCTTTTCTCTGAATACGTCGTGTGTGTCCAGTAGGTTGTTGATGACCGACTACTGGTTATACTCTTCTCGTTTCTCTATAATCGGTGCTCATTACTTTACAAAATTGGCAACGTTCTTGTCTCATTGTAGTCTCACTATAATTCGTGTTGTCTCAGAAGCATAGATTAGGTTCAAGAAGATGTTCTCTTCAAGTGTCATCTGATCTTTTCTTCCTTCCGAATACATATACTTCTCAGTTTTCACAAGAACCCACTTCACTCGCTCAAGAGTAACACTTTTTTTTTTACTTTCTTTCCGAAACTTCAGTTTTTCAGTGTTGCACTATCTTTCCATGAATGCGGATTGTGTTCTGTCGCTTCATTCGATGTTTCTCTGTTCCCTGTCTGTCTGTACACTTCCGCGCGCCTTTGTTTGCCCTGTTTCTGCCAATTTCAATGCATCCTCCGCTTGCCCAAGTGCCTTTTTTGGTATTGTGTTATTTATCGTTGTTGGATAGGATGTACGAAGGCGAGAAAGACCAAGAGGAAGACGAAGAATACTTTTTTACAGTTCGCTTCTCGTTTCGTGTTTGTCCAAAGACTCCCTTCGTCTTTCGCTCTCATCACTCATTAGTCCGGTTTTTAGTTATTGCCTTTCGTCCGGCCATTGGGACAGTGCCAAAAAAGAGTGGTACGTAAATATAATACTAGTATGGATAGCCGAATATTCTAAGCAGAAAAGCACATATGAGATAATTGCAGCTCAGTATGCAAACCATTTTAAAGATAAGTCGAATATAAGTCGCCAATTAGGCCGGTCTTAACTCCTTTCAAAAAGCGAAAGATGGAGATGAGTTGATGGTTCTGTGTCGTGCGCAGCAAACTGGTTCCGCCCGACTGTTTCCACCCCGATTTGGCCGTTTCGTTCCTCAGCCTCCATACCTCTCGTTCCTCACTGACGGCATCTTACTCCCCCTTCTAAAGTTTCGTTTCCTGAGTTTCAACTGTCCTTTCAAACAGTAAACCGAGACGTCTTTTCAAGCAATTTGAAAATTTACAGACAACCTAATTGTCTCGACTCTGAAAAGTGCAAGTGAATTTTCTAGTCACTCTTTATCAGACAATCACTTCTTCCATTCAGACTAACTGACGCAAACCGGCTTATTTTTGAGGAATGCCTTACTTTACGAGGCGGAACTTTTCAAACTTTTTCGACCAAATAAACTTGTACGGTTTCAAAGGAGCGCGTCGTCAAAAAGTAAACATACTACCATTTTGAAGGACGACATCTCTCGTAATGCAACAAATGTTTTCAAAGTTGAACACGAGTATTCTGATGTTTCCTGCGTGCGATTGTGATCATTGAGAAATTATCAATTCGACCTCCGCTGTTTTGACAATCCGTTTTCGGTTATCTTCATTTTCTAAATGAGTGTTTCATCATCATCATAGTCGCCGTACTGGTGGCGATAGTGAAAACGGCGAAAGAACAGCGCCGATGAGTCATCGACCCAGCGTAGTTAGTGACATTCGAGTATAAAACATGCCTCCTTTCTTCATGGAATGTTTGCTTCGCAAGCACCATTTTAGAACACAGTTAGTCACCTCACCCACGCAACCTCGCTCATTTTTCCATCTTTGCCTTTCTTAGATCTACCATTCCTGGCGCCCATTCTCAAATCGGGCAACCACGATCGAGAACCGTTTATTCATATTCTCACAGAAGTTGGTGGGTAAGCTTTTGCCTCTTCCCGCTAATTAATCCATCTTCTCATTGTCCTTTTCGGAAAGCCGCGATGTTTATCGTTTCCCGTCATTCGTATCTTCCCGAGAATGACTCAATAATTCGAATTCGTCTCAGCAGCTGGTCTTTATCCATATTTGAAATTTCTTCCGTTTCTCTCCGAAGCTAATCATTATTTCATTTCTCTCTCACCTTGCTTCTTCTCCTTCTTCTTTCTCCTTTTCAGCGTGCCATCTGGATGACATGCGCGCCAAGGTGCCTTTATGGCATTCTTCGCCGTCTGCGTCTCCCCACCCTTGTCGCGCATTCCCACCATTCTAACTGTTTGAATTTCGACTTTCCACCGGCGATAAGCACTCATTTTCGACGTGAAACTTGTTGTTTGTGTCCGTCTTTCCCCTCCTTCTTCTTCTTCGAAAAAATTATGCATACATTTGCCTTGGAAGATGGTTTTCCTCTTGAACGGCGTTGTGTGCAAAAGGTGTTAATTCGGCTCAGAGCACGCTCACTTTTTCTCCTCCTTCTCTTCGTCCGGATCGTGTTCTCCGTCCCTCCGCGCGGTGTTCCCTCCGGTCGATTCTCAAGTGTTTTTGAGGCTGTTCGATTCGTTCCGGACGACCCATCGACCTGGTGAGAGAACATGGTAATTAGTCTATGGGCCGGACGAAGACCAGGACAACGAAGACCTTTTCTCAAATGATTTGGGAAAGTTCGAGAGGGCGCCCGATCCTCGTCGCCAATAATCGCAAAAACACGAAACGCGTTTTTCGTTGCCTTCGTTTCTCCTTTTCGGGACATCGTTCTCATTGAACTCATTGTTCGATGCTGAATTGAAAGGACTTCTGGTTTACTCTTTTCAAGTGTTCTTTCTTATCGTTGTCAAGATGATAATCTTTGACCGACATTGACACCGGTTTCCACTTATGATACATTTGCTCGAAAATATGTTTGCTTCTATCCGGCAGATAAAACCAAACAGACTGTTTCACTTTCCTTTCCGATGATATTTTCCTTATCATCATTCGGTTCCCACCCTTTTCTCCCGTCACTTTCTATGCTTTTTCTCATTTCGCTTATCTTTTTTCTTCTCGTCTTTTCTTCATTTTGGCAATTTTAATTCTTCGCAGAACAGAATGTTGTCCAGAGAGCAGTTGACAGACCTGCATGAGAATTTCCCGACCATCAGTGAGAGCGGAAGCGGATTCATTCCTCGGAGTGATGTGCAGACGGCGCTTAAGGTCCTCGGTATTGACGTTCCCGGATATAAGGTCAGTTTGTGGTCTGGGAGAGCTCTTGCATGACATCAGTGACGACAAAGGCAGCCACTTGACAAGAAGATATTGTTTGCAAAAGAGTCTGACAAACGGATTGCTGATTACAGATGCGCGAACTGCTTGACCAACACTTTGGAAACGAGGGACAAATCGATGCGGACAAGTTCGGGAAGCTCTACGAATCACTTGATGCACAGAGAAATGAGGAGGCAAATCGATGGAAGCAACAGACAAAGTGAGCGTCTGAGTGCGCCAGACCAGCAGCCAACTGATCGTTTTCAGACAAGTCAGCGGAGCCTATCAAGTGCACAGTGCTAAGCAGGAGAATGCCCACCACACCATCCGCGTCGAAGAAGAAGTAGCCTTTTCCAACTGGATCAACAGCAACCTGTCAGATGATGTGGATTTGAAACGATTGTTGCCGGTGAATCCAAAAGGAGGAGAGCTGTATTCGAAAGTACAAGACGGTCTCGTCATATGTAAACTCATCAATTTGGCCGTTCCGGGGACAATCGACGAGAGAGCGATCAACAAAAAGAACCTGAACACTTACACGAAACTTGAGAACTTGACTTTGGCTCTGATGTCTTCTCAGGCCATCGGATGCAACATTATAAGCATTGACAGCATCGATTTGAGCAAAGGAACTGCTCATCTGGTGCTCGGACTCCTCTGGCAAATCATTCGGATTGGACTCTTCAATCAGATCGATTTGCAGCATTGTCCCGGACTTTTTCGTCTTTTGAGAGACGGAGAGACACTGGAAGACTTGCGAAGACTTTCTCCAGAGGAAATCCTTATGCGATGGGTCAATTATCATCTGGAGAGAGCTGGAACTCAACGACGACTTCACAATTTCACTTCGGATATTGTCGATTCTGAGATCTACACCCATTTGCTCCATCAGATTGGTCCAGTCGGAAGCGGTGTGACACTGTCCCCTTTGGGAGTCCAGGGAAACATTCCACGTGCCGGAGCTATGCTCGACGAGGCCGAGAAGCTCGATTGCCGTGAATTTGTGACTCCAACGGACGTCGCCGCTGGGAACTACAAACTAAACTTGGCGTTCGTGGCAAATCTCTTCAACAAACATCCGAACCTTCCTGGTCCGGGAGCAGATGAGATCGGTACGTGTTTCTTTGAAAAAAAGAGATTCTAACGCCCTTTGGAGGTTTTTCAGTGGAAGATGTCATCGAAGAAACACGCGAGGAGAAGACGTACAGGAACTGGATGAACTCGATGGGAGTGGATCCACACGTAAACTGGCTCTATGCCGATCTTCAGAACGGAGTCGTTATCTTCCAGGTTTGACCTTTGCAGACAATGTTTTGCGAATCATCTCAAAATTTGCAGCTCTACGATATTATTCGACCGGGAATGGTGACGTGGAAGCGAGTTGTGAGGACCTTCCACAAACTGCGTGGAATGATGGATCAGATCCAGAATTGCAATTACGCAATCGAACTCGGAAAGCAGCTCAGGTTTTCGTTAGTCGGAATTCAAGGAAAGGACATTTACGACGGATGCAAGACGCTCATTCTGGCTCTCGTTTGGCAGCTCATGCGTGCGTACACTCTTTCCGTCCTCGCTCAATGCACTCAGAGCGGAGATTCCCTTCCGGCCGACAAGGATATCGTCGTGTGGGTCAATCAAAAGCTGTCGACCTCCGGAAAGTCTTCATCGATCCGTTCGTTCCAAGACTCGGCCATCTCCGACGGACGAGTCGTTCTCGATCTCATCGACGCCATCAAACCGAATGTGATTGATCACAGTCTGATCAAGACAGGCGGAAGCAACGAAGATAAAATGTCGAATGCCAAGTACGCGATCACCTGCGGAAGAAAGATCGGAGCCAAGATCTATGCCCTTCCCGAAGATATTGTTGAAGTGAGTCATGCAGAGTCTTCCATTCGACTCACGTAATTCTTTCAGGTGAAACAGAAGATGGTTCTGACGGTGTTTGCCTGTTTGATGGCTCGCGACTACATGCCCGATATGAAAGAGGCTACTGCTCCAATCGCTCCGATTCTGAATGGCCACTAATCGATTCGCCCATCCCTCCCCTTTCTGCTTTAATCTGTTCTCTCAAATTGTGTTCGTTTTCTGGGTTGACTACCACGCCCGTTAGCTTCTATTTATAGCCTCCTCCTCTAATTCGAATCGATAATGTGATATAATCGCTACTTCTCTCCTTTCCAAATCTCGAAAATTGCGTTTGTTCGATCCCCGTTTTCACCAGTAAACCGTCCCCATTTCCGCCTCCACAACAGTTTCACTTATTGCTCATTCCCCCATTTTCTATTCAATTGACTTATTTTATTGCACTATGCGTATTTATTAATGACTTGCTCTCCAACAGTCATCGTCATGCTGTACATCACTTATTCGTTAATCCATTGCACAGTTTACAAGTGTCAGAAACGTTTTCGCCTCCCTCTCGAAGTATCCTCATATGTTTTCTTATCAAATGAACGTTTTCTCGAAACCAATCAAGTAAGTTAACACCGTTTTATTTAGCAGATACCCGTGGTTAGCAAAAGAAGAAAAGAATGTTTGCACGAATCAGAACTGGGGAAGGCGCATGTAGGTCGCCCGGTCGAGCATTGCCTTCCGTTGAGCCGTCGCCACGTAACTCCCAACGAGTGCGATCGAATTGAACAGACAGAATCCATAGAATTCTCTCCGTCGGGCTTCTTTCGGAGACGGACACGGACGGAGCACAGTGGTCGACGATTTGGAGCAGTTCACACGGTCGTAGTATCCCGTTTTTAGGCAGTGAGCTGGAAATGTTTGGAGATGGAATATGTCGATGGTTTGGAGAAACTCCGAGTCAGTCATTCAGTCATGGACCCACCTGCTTTTATGGCCTTTATCTCGAAGTCCTTACACGCAGTGCACTGTGTAACAACTTCAATCGGTTCGTATTTCCAACACTCTTCTATTGGATATTCCGTCGCTTTCCTCGTCGAATCCGTCCCGTGTTCACTCTCTGCAACAAGCCTCACTTTCCTTATTTGTTTCGCAACTCACTGTAAAATGCCTTCTTCATTTCCATTTCGTTTTCCATTTCATTCTCTTCTGTATACTCCTCAATGAAGAAGACGAGGATGGAGAATCCGATAAGCGCGAGCACGAATGTCGAAATCTGCTTCGTCGTGCAGTAGTCCACCATCTTCTGCAATCGAAACGTTGGTCTGTGTCACGGGGCGAGACAGAAAGTAAAAGGAGGAGGGTATGCAAGTGCGCCCCAATGGACGGTCGTTGCGAGACGCGGTCGCGGCCGCGTGTTTACTCAATTGCCCCCTCCGCCTGGCCTAGCATGTGGTGTCTCATTGTGGCAGAGAAATCGAATTGATTCGGCCTCCAACCGCCGTCTCTCCGCTCTTTCGTTTCTTCGGCCATTTTGAATTTACCTCGGCCCTCCGCATCTATAGCATTTGAATCAGCTTAATTGTTCTCTTTGTTTGATGAAAAATTAAACGCTCTTCTCGAAAAATCGATAAAACTTTAAACATCTCGGGTCAAAACGCTCAAAAAATGCGAAGAAGTGGAAATTTTTTTCAAAATCCGAGCATCGGCAAAAAATTACAGTACTTTTTTTGTGTTTTCGTGGTGGGACCGGCCTAAAAGTAGTAACCCGCCTTCAAGGTACGGTTTAGGACCGAAGTTTCTCATTTCGGAAAATTTAGGCCACGTCGCGAAACATCGTATTTTTACCGTTATTTGATAGTTTTTGTTCAGTTTTTCGAATCAAAAAATTCCATGAATGCTCAAGAAATGCTTGACATTTCTGAAATTCATCCGAGAGAGAGCGAAAGTCCTGAGATGTATCAAACTTCATTGATTTCCAGTGAGTAATTATTGTGCATTTGTTGTCTCTTCTTCACTGATGTGTTATTTAAGCAAGTACATTGTTGCAGCATTCAGAATGGAAACGCGCAAAGTTCGAACTCCCTCGGCTCGCTTGTTGGCAGCGAAGTTAGACGAAGACAAAGGACAGTCGATGTCGATTCCTACTCCGAAAGCGGCCTCGAACAACCTCGCTTCCCAGTTGGCGTGAGTAATTTGGCTTGAAATTGTGTTACGTTCATGTTATAGTTATTATAGAAAAGTCGGAGAAACATCCACTCCGGTCAGAAATATCCCGTCTATGCCGTCGAATGCTTCTTCCCATGAATCCAATACAACCTCTCGTCTGAGCCGTATGGAGAAAGAGCAGTCCCCAATGGACGAAGAAATAGATATTTCGAACACGGAAATGGAAGATACAATTCCGAAAAGTGAATCTCGCCAGAATGTGATTCAAGTGGAGCTGCTGAAACCCGAAAAAATTGGGTCGATCGTTCTGAACTCTGACTTCCCTGTTTCGAACGAAGTGACAATCAGTTCGATGAAATACACTGGACGTCCTAATGGTAGAAAGGTTGCCTATCACCACGTTGATAAAAGCGGAGAGAACTATCGCACCGGTTTCACTGGAGAGACGCTTAATTTGAAGTCGTCTGATTTGAGCATTCCGAACAAAGCCGCCCATTTTCTTTACTTTCGTTGTTATGATGAGAGTGAAGTGCAGAAGGAGTTCCCGCTGACTATAGACGAGAATCGCAAAGGACCGCAGAACTTCCTAGTGGAGCCACGCGTTGGACTGAAAAACACGGACTACTACATCGACAGCTATCTGTGGAACCGTGGAAAATCGACCAGTTCGAAGAAGAAGATTTTTGTCGAAATAGACGGAAATCACGTCAAGACTTCTCGTCGCAGTATAGAATCGGCTCACTATCTGCTGAACTGGTACTATTCGAACATGGAGAATCGTATTTGCAAAAAGGTATGGTTTTTGTCCAGGTTTCGCTAAAAGAGCAAGAGAATGATGCAATCACAAATCCTAGATTGGTTTACAGGTGTGCTGGCTCGAAACAACTTCCGACGGTGTGCGTGCCAGTCCAGTTCTCGTTCAATATCACGTCAACTATCTATCCGACAATCCGATCGAGTTGCGCAAAACGCCGAAGCTCTACAGTGACACTCGTTCGGTCGCCCAGGAACTGCTCAGAAGCGATTCGCCTCTGCAGACAGTGGCTCGATTCGTCGAGACCGGAGAAACGGACCCACGCGAGATCATCAACAAAAAACAAGTAAGTGACGGGAAAGTACACATGTCAAAGTGAGATGTTCAGGCGTATGAAATGCGACGCTACGTGATGGCGAGCGCTCGCAAGAGACAAGCCCGTAAGAGAGAATTCGAGGAGAGCGGAATGTTCTACGACGACGAAATGTACGAGGAGGTGTACTACGATGAGCAAGGAGAACCGGTGAGCATGCCGCCAACCAGAGCTCGTGATCAGACCGAGGCCAGTCGAATTGCGCATATGGTTAGATATCAGAAATTCCATTTCCATTTCAATCTCACGTTTTACAGGCATGCCGGATTGTCGGACGCAAAATCGAGAACCGCATCGCGTCGTACCTCGACAACCGTTTGGGACAGCCGAAAGGAAGAGACGTTCAGAGTCAGGCAGAGATGCTCACTGAATGGATCAACACCCTGGACGGAACCACTCCAGACGATTACGACATTGCCATCCACAGCGTCGTCGCATCCATGCGCAAGCATCTAGACGAAATTCTGTCGCCCGATCATGAGTATATTGTGGATACCGGATCCACCTCAAAGAGACGCCATCACATCGAAGAGGACGAAGGAACATCGGGCAAGCAGCCGAGATTCGAGGGTAACTCAGCGCATCATAATCCCTCTAATAATCTTTTGTTTATGCTTTGAAGGAGAGTCGTTCATATTCGAGGGCGAGTACGTCGAGGAGGAGGTGATCGCTGAAGAACTTGCCGAAGGACCGAGCACTTCGGCGAACGGAGAGTCGTCGACCGAAGTGAAGTTCGAGCGCGCCGAAGGACCCACCTTCTTCTTCCCGACCGAGAGCGGAACTGACGTCACTGTCGATCAATAATTCATGTTCGGTCATCCCAATCATCTCCAGTATCTGGATAACTCCCCTCTTTAAATGCCTTTTCCAATCCAACCACACCACTTGTTGACCTCAATATTAAAAAAAAACCGTAATCAATTTATTTTCTGTCTAAACCTACCTTATTTTAATCAATCATGTACCTCCTAATTCTCTGAATAAATATTCCGCGCGAAAAGATATTTGCGAAGTTAAAACGGGTTATGACCCTGAAAATATTTTGTGTGTTCATCCTGTGTTGTTTTGAATTTAGAATTTTTGAATAGTTGTAGAATGCTCACTTTCTGCCCGGAATGCGGATGTGTGATGCAAATTGAAAACGGCGAGGAATGTATGCGATTCTCGTGTCCCGCGTGTCCATACGTCTGCCCCGTCACGCACACGGTCAGCAGCAGAATCTATCCGAAACTCAAAGACATTGACGACGTGCTCGGCGGTCCGGGAGCCTGGGAGAATGCCCAAGTGACCGACGGTAAACAGCGGCCTTCCATTGAACGTGCGCAATCCGTGCCATTTTCAGAACGGTGTCCGCTGTGCTCGCACGAACGAGCCTACTTCATGCAGCTGCAGACGAGGTCCGCCGACGAACCGATGACCATCTTCTACCGATGCGCAGACAACGCTTGCGCCCATCGATGGAAGGAATGACCGTTTCTCACTTTGTATTGTCCTTGCTTTTGCTGTTTTTGTTTTAATAAACGTGGTTTCCTCGGAGATTTGGAAAAAATCAGTTCATAGTTCCTGATAGAACCCGTATAAACGTCATCGGGGCCACAAAAATGGGGGAAAGAAGGCACGGCGTTTGAAAAGATAAAAAGTGAGAAAGACTATCAAGACTGATCATCCGGAGGAGGAATGGTCGGAAGTTCCAAAGGATCGGGGAGCGTCGAATCGAGAATCGGCGGATAAGTGGAGTTATCCGGCAGGAAGTCCTCCGGCAGCGGGGACTGCAGTCGTTTGCATTCCTGAAACGATTCGATGGGAAATTGGTGGGAACGGGAAGACACACTTTCATAATAAAGCACGGTTTGATCGGTTTGAATTCTCCGCCGGTCATCTCGCGATAAAGGAAGTCTCCCTGGTCCTTGACCGCCATTAGACACCGGCGACGATACTGAAATGACGGAGGAGTAAGCGGAGAGAAAAGGAGGTCAACTCGCATTGAAATGCCGTTTGCACTCGTGCTTCAGCTGATTCACCAGCTTCTTTCGCGACGGAACGTTGGCAGAGAAATGGCCGTAGACGGTTCGGAGCACAATTTGACACATTTCACAGTTCTCGCCCGGGGTGAGGCAGTCGATCGGACACTGGAAAACGGGAGGGAAATGCGGAGATCCGAGGGGGACAACTCACGAGACTCGCATACAGAAATGGGAGGAAAAGCAGGAATCGCATTCAAAATTGTTCGTCCTCTTCTACAAAAACATCGGATCAGAATGTGGAAGGCGGCGGAAAAGAGAGAGAGAGAGAGAGAGAGAGAGAGAGAGAGAGAGAGAGAGAGAGATAGAGACAGAGAGAGAGAGAAGAATACGTGATAGTTTGTTCGGTTCGAACGAATGACGGCAGAAACGGCCAAGGATCGAAATGGTTTGCGACTGATACGACTGAACCCAAATCAGAAGTGAACCGACCAGTTTGGCGCGATGCCAACTAACTGACAATTCTCATCTAAAGAAAGAGGGAGAAGGAGGAAGTGGACGGACACTTGAACTGAGGACAGGTTCATGCAGAAGCCCCGAATGCCACGTCACGAGCAGGTTCGGGCAGACGGAGCCCGTCGACCCTTGATCTTTCTGCGAAACCGAGCGGGCTTCCGTCTGTGTTGACCTTCGTTATTATCAGTAATCCCAATAGGGCAGCAGCTCATTTCTTATGCAACGGAAACGAGAAACTTCTGAGTTTGTGATCAGAAAGTCCGATCAAATCATTCCGGTTAACATAAATAAAACGAAAAGGGCACAATTTGGAGAACTTGATCAGGTGGCAACGTGCCGTGCAAATGTTGTTTTTCAGAAGGTCTCATATGATATTTGGAAAAAAAAACCGGTGGCCAACAATAAAGTTGGCAAGAATAGAAGGATCATGGAATAGGACAACAGGATGAGAACATCAGAAGACGTCATTGTGGCAAATGAAAGGAAATCAAAGAGAGAGAGAGAGAGAGAGAGAGAGAGAGAGAGAGAGAGAGAGAAGATGACACGGATGGGAACAATAGTCAGAAAAGGACCGAAGGGGAGGTGCATGAGCCGCCGAAGGACGGAGCACAAACAATCGGAGAGACCGGAAGACACGAGGCAGAGCGGTGCCCTCTGGCCGACCGGATAATATGCGAAACATCGACGAATCGATCGATTCTCTTCCCTCACAACGACCTCACTTCGACGACGACGACGCCAGCCAACCGGGGAGCGACAGAAGAAGACCAGATACACATCTCTTTTCAAAACTATTTTGGCTGCAAGAGGGAGGAGGCAAGAGGAGAGAGCGGAAAACAGAAAAGTCCTCGCAGATGGAGATGAAGTCCTGAGGACGATACGCGGCACGTTCTAGTTTTCCCATGTCAAACTCGTCTTGTTCTCAAACGATCGGTTCGTTCCTTCTTTACTGCTTCGCTGGTGGCTAGGTACACACAAGAGTAGGCGGAATCCGACGATGTTGTACGAAGAGACGAAGAAGAAGAAGAAGAAGCTATAAATCAGACAAAGAATTGTCTTCGGGCGTACCAGTCACTGAAAAGGTTGAATGATGTCAGAAGTGTTGTGATCACTCGAATACATTCTTTCTCTTGTCTTTGTAATACTCATTTATAAATTGGAAAGCAAAAGTAACCGAACAGAAAGATTTTTAAGAAGAGAACGAGTACAATTCACATTGTAAAAGAGGGGGAATCTAGCGACAAAACCAAGTGGGGAGGGGAGGGGATTTATAAATAGAACTAAAGCAGTTTATCGACCGAAGACGGCGGTTAATCCGTCTTGCTGCCGTTAAAAATTCTAAAACAAAATGCATAAATATAAAGGGAGGGTAATACCTAATCGAGGAGCTGTTCGGGGAAAAGGGGGAAGCCTATAAAGCTTTGGATAAAGCCCAGTTAGGATAACGAGAAGAATTTGGAGAGGGGGGAAGGGCCGAACGGGGGGAGAGTTGGCAAGGATACTGTAGTTATTAGACTGGTTGAGACAATGGAAAGAACGAATTTATTAGGTTGAGTCTAAGAACCGGAGGATTAGGAGGGAGGATAGGGGAAACCATCGGGGACAGACTTAAAGGAAAGAAACGGAGAGAGAGAGAGAGAGGAACGATTGGAACGAAGAAGAAGAAGGCTGAAAGCACTGATAGATGAGACGGGGGCGGAGAGTATGTACACGGGGAGACAGAGGTATTCGTACAGGGAATTGTGACGTTGACGGGGAAAGAGAGAGAGAGAGGAAACTAATACTGGGAGAGGATCACTGGCTGCTCATGATGTCACTCAATGACGACGACGACAACGAATCGGAAGATGCGTTGCCGTTCTCGAAAAAGCTCATCAGGTTCATTTGAAGCACAAACGGGATGATCGTCTCGATGGACATGGGTCCGATGAGTCCGGAGAAGAAGATGTCGACGATTGTCTGCGGGTCGAACCATCGGAGACACGGCAGCAATTGGAGGAGGCGTGAGTATCTGGAAAAGGGAAGTTGGCTGAAAGAGAGTGAACTTTACAATTTCCTTCCCAAGCAGACCCCACAATTAATCCGCCACCAGGCTTTTCTGCATCTCGCCTCACAATTATTACCTCTCGGCGGCAAGATTGGTGCTCGTCTGCTGCGATGTGACGTGCGTGTCGTTGTCCTCGGACGTCGAGTCATCCACATTTATGTGCTCGTTCGAGTGATGATGGTTGCTGTTTTTCGACGAGGAAACGTACTCGAACAGCTCCTGCGAGGCCAGCAAATTCACGCCGCGAGTCTCGGAAGTCGACATGTAAACGGGGAGATCTGCAGAGAAATTAGAGCGTAGAACGGGAACGGAAGAAAGTGAATTACCTTCGGCAGTAAATGAGATCATTTTGAGATAGGCGTACTCGACCAAATTGATGTCGCGCGAGGCGAACAGGTGCGACAATTGGATCAGACGCTGCATTTGCTCAGTGATTCGCTCGAACTTGTCCGCATTCAGTTGACCGCACTCGACCGCGATTGCCAACTGAGTCGAAAGGCTATCAAGAAGTGTGCTCAGCTTTATCTTTTCGGCCGTTTGCATCAGAGCGAGGATGTAAAGATCACACCACTTGGTCTTGAGGACAGCTTCAATCGTTGAGTTTCTGGAAGGAATAATTGAGTTGGCGGGTGTGTCATTGGAAAGTTCACCTTATGGTTACTCGCGAATCTTTAACGAAATGAACTGAAAGGAAGAGTAACCGAGTGGTGATCTCCGAAATGAACTGTTGGTTGATTGGTGGATTGGGTACGTGCACGGAGATTTCGAAACGGCTCCGCTCCGAGTTGTAGATGGGACCGCTCTCATCGGAAACAGAAGAGGAAGAACCGACTCCGGAAGACGTGGGCGAGGCGGAAGGCACGAGTCCGATTACGGTCATCGCGTCGAGACCCGACTCGTCCTCTCCAATCGACTCCCGCTTCACTTCCATGAATTCCGTGGACGGAGAGCATTCGCCATTGTTGACCGGACTTCCCGGTTTGATTATCGTCTCGAGCATTCCTACTTTCTGATTCTCCTGCTCCAGTTTGACGAGAGTGAGCAGTCCATTCACAAGTCCGTTATTCAAGGGAGTCATTGCTCGCGGAGTGCCGTTCTGATTCGGCGGACTTTCATTGTTCGAAGCATTCACCGGACGACGTTCCGCTTGCACAGCTGGAAATTCGAAATGTTGCTCATTGAACTGTTCAATTCAAACCCACATTCACTTCTCATTCCCATCGAAAGACACTTTCGGAGACGACAATATTGGCATCGATTACGATGAAATTTGGTGACTGGACAGTCCTTTGAACTTCGGCAAACGTAGCCAATCTGGGAAGATATCTATGGAAAAGGGCGAACGAACGTAATTGGTCAGTTAAGGTTAGTTGAATTACCCGCTTGCGGATGGATCTCTTGAAGAACCCTTTGCATCCTTCGCACGAGACGGCGCCGTAGTGTCTTCCGGACGCCTTGTCCCCGCACACGACACATAGTTCTCCGCAGTTTTCGCTCCGATCAGAACCTGAACGCGACATTATGACGGGGCAATCGGATGGCAATACTCACTTCCATTCACCATTTTCGGACTCGAGGAGATTCTTTGCAAGTTGGCCATGGTATTTGCATTCGACAGCTGAAAATGGGAGCGGATGAATTGCATTTCTCTGTTTTTGAGTGCTATATAACAAACTCAACGCGGGGGTCAAATGCACAAGATATGGAGCCCATTCTGTCATGCCGCTTTCTATCTCTGCCTAATTATCCGCTGGCCCCTCGTTTCATATGATGCCTTCTATGGATATTGGGAGACAAGTGAGCAGGAAAGAGAGAGAGAGAGAGAGAGAGGGAGGTCACCGTGCTCTCGTTCGCTTGCAAGTGACACAAGAGATTAGACTTCATCGGGAATAAAAATATTCCGATTGAGGCGAAGAAGCGGGAAGTTCTTGTTTGGATCGGCTTAGCGATCGGAATGAATGGCTCCCCGAGGGAAGACGTCTAACAATCATGCGAGCAGCAAATCTTGGCGACGGATTTAGTTTCGTACTAGCGAGGTACCCCGCAAAAGAGATCGGAAGTGCACTGCGATTGCCCGTTTGCATTTCTTATCACTTTTATGAAAAGGTCAATTTGGTTGCCTTCGTCTATACGAATCAGACTCAAAACGAGACCCTTTCCCGGCCGTCACGCCCACTCTTTTTCGTATTCGTTTTTTTGGCGTGCTAATCAGAAGACAATTTCTCCTTTCTTGTTGCGCGTGAGCAATACGAACGGGAGCCAGCGGCCGCCCTCACAGCTCGTTAGTCACTGAGCTCCCAAAGGAACAGAGCTCGCTTTTCGACTGATTATCTTGGCTAATGAGAGCAAAACGTGATTGTGGCGGCGAAAACAGAAAATTGGAGCAAGAGAGGCGGTGGGGCATGAGAGAAGGGAACTGTGAGGAAATGGGTTGGCGCACGAGGATGATGACATACAAACCGACGCGGCTGCTGACCTCTGGCATTTGAGACAGTGTGCCTCGGCGGAGAGACGACTGAGACGGTAAGTCGGCGGGACGGATGGGGTCAAGTGTCGAAAGGGAGCGCAGGAGTCAAGGCCGGATAAGACCGGGAGCAGTTCCAGAGCAGAGCTCTCGGAATAGCTTTACGTAGGTGTGCTGTCTCTCTCTCTCTCTCTCTCTCTCTCCACTTTCTCACGGATTGTCTACCGGAAGGTGTGTCACACGTGTAGGCCCTCGACTAAGGACTGCTGCCACGTCATCAAGGGCATTACTGCATATGACTGTCTCCAGCGAAGAGCTCTTATCAGCTGGAGAAGCAGTTTGCCTTGGGTGTCAAACATTCAACAAGAGAGTACAATTAATAACAACCTTCTGCCACGTCATTACAAAAACGTACATGCTCCTCTTCTTCTCTGGATTCCATTGACTTCGAAAGATTCAACGGATTCATTTCGAGATCCTTTGTGTAATTTGCAATATACATTAGAAATTCGTAGATCTCCTGATTCGACATCACATCTCGATCCAGCTGAGGTGAGTCACGCATTTGGAGTGAGGAAGAGGTGGGAGAGCACTGATAAAGTAGGCTCTTGGTTGATGAGGATGGTGATTGGGGGGGGGGGGACACCCGGAGGAGGGCAGCAGCCGTCGACACGCCGGGGCAAAAATATAATAAAGCGAAGAGAGCGCGGCACGAAAACGGCGGCGACCTGGGGGAAAAGTGGGCGGGGAGAAACCGAGAAGGGCTCCTCTCACGAGCTGGTGAGGGTAGCAAGTCACCGGGGCAACAACCTCTGACTCTCGAGCAAAGGCTCACGAATTCAGAAGATTAACGGGCAGGAAGACGCTGCCGGACTACTTGTTTTGCTGCTTCCGTGACCTCTTCAAGGCTGAGCCATATTTGAAAAACGAGTGGAATGACCGGGATTATAAGGGATCGCTGGATGCTCAGCAAATGGTTTCGAGGAATGCGTTGTGGCGTGGAAAAGTGTGTCTGTGACATTTGAAGGTATTTCAAAAGTATTAGGTTTTCGAAGAACGATTTCAATGACGTGGTCACGTTTTCTCTCGAGAAGAACTTGTTAGAAACTGTCTCTCGATGAGGTCAACGCGCCGAGATATTTACTGCTATTCACAGACATCCTGAATTACTGATGTTTGTTAGTTCAAGGCCAACATTGTCTCAAGCGCACTATGATAAGCCGTCTGACCTTTCCAACTCTTAAGAGATAGTTATGAATAGCTGGAAAAGATCCATGAGAGAGCGGCGCTCTTCGATCGGATGACGTAGGAACTGAAAGGTGAAAGGACACTGGCGCGATGTGGAAAGTGTGTGGAAAGTGGCTGCACATGTTGGGGAATGCGAGAGTGGCCGGTTGATAAGAGAGCGGTCCTGAAGGCGCCTGGAGACGAGGACGGAGAGTTCAAGGAGCACGCGCAGGAGTCAGCCGACCGGAGGAGTCGAAACAGGGAATGGACAGTAATCTGGCGAGTTGCCAAAGTGTAGAGGTCACCCGGTGGCTGATGACGAGGGACTGATGCGACGAGGGAGACGATGACGCGGCAAGGAAACCTGTTCAGGGGTCGCCAGTGGCTCCTTCCGCGCGATTCTGGCCCCTGTCCTTGTAGTGCGGCAAATAGAATGGATGAGGAAGAGAGAGAGAGATAGAGAGAGAGAGAAGAAGGATCGGATTGACCTTTGGAACTGAAAGTGATATCCCCGGCAGAGAGTCTGATCCGTTTGAATTCCAATCATCGAAAGGTCGCTCGGTGAAAAGTGAATTCCGCGAAAAGAAGAAAATGGCGAATTTTGCAATTTAGACGACGAAAGATGAGACCAAATTGAGAAGATATTTTCGTGTAAGGGACTGCGAGGATTGGCAGAAAAGGCAACATGCGGGAAGAAGAGAGGACAGGACAGATGACCTTTTGAGGCGCAGGAATGATACCGAGGGAGGGCGAGAATGCACTCCTAAACGGATATCACGGTGATTTCTCTTTGGGGTCTCGCCGAGGTTTCAGCGTTCCAGGAAGTTTAGATGCGCGCCGTCGGAGAAATACAGATTCATCTTATTCATTGTCATAGTAAATGCGTTCGTTATGATCAAAACTGACAAATTGCAACAAAAAATTAGCAAAAATGTCTATAGGTTGCTGGAAAAATGGCTGCTTGTGCGTGCTTTTTGTGTCTTGTTAGTTTACATCACAATGAACTTATTCCCAAAAAAAGCGAAATAAGCAGTCGACAGTTCACGGGACGAGGGCCGAACTTTCTTCCTCTCTCCACTGCGCTCCCAGAAAAAATCACCGTGCGATATGTTGCGAAAGTCTCGAAAGAAAGGGCAGACTTGCAAACAGTTTCACCCTGATACAGCACCCTGCAGTCCATTGTGAACCTGTCCAGAATCGCTTCAACATTTTCAATATCGTTGATTTCAGCAAAATGCGGTAAGTCTTCCGGATGAGCCGATATCTCGGAAAGGGAAGCGATCAGAAATCGGATGCCCATATTTTTAACGACTTCCAGATTATCCGGTATCCCTTAAGAGAATTAGAAAAGAGAAAGTTAACAAAGTCTTCGCCCACTCTTCGAAATATCAAAAAGAGAAGGAATAATCGGGAATAGGGGCAAAGGTGCATGACACACACACACATCGTTTCGTCAACATTTCGTTTGCATTATACAGTTTGACCGAAAGGTCGTGGACGCCCTTTCTCTCCTTTTCAGATGATGTTCCGCACGTACCTGAGCATTTCGGAGAGCGTTCAACTGCTGCAGAATATTGGGCATCATGGGCGGGGGGACCACTCCGGGATGAGCCATCAGAGGACTTCTTGCCGCCTGAATTTGTCGGTTGAAGAATAGGAAAAAGTGGGTTTGATAGAGGAGTTATCACGCGCGGGTCATCGTCTCGCTCGATGACCTTCTTGAAAAACGAGGGCCATTTTTCATATCATCAAGGTTTTTCGGCCCGGACATCCCTGACTGACACACGCACCCACCCGCCCCCTGTGTTGGGATAAAAAAGTGTGGTGGTGGAAAAGTGAAACGGAGATCTTTTCTTCCTTTTCTCTTTTTTTGAGGTTAATTGCACGCGACCCTCGTCTCCAATCGTACGTCCTGTCCATCATTTTTTCATTGTACTACTCTTTTTCTGCCCCATCGGAACATAAATAGTTGCCGATGAAACATTCAGATAGTGATCGGAAGAGTGTATCCATTTACGTACGTACGGACGCAGACTCTCTGCGAGCCGCCATCCCATAGTGGCTAGGATTCGTAGTTTTCACCCACGCGGTCCGGCTTCGATTCCCGGCATGGGACTTTGCTTTTTTTGAATTTTCACACCTGCATCATTGCCATCAATTGTGGGTTATTGAAAACATTGAGCTGAGCAGCCATCAGAGCAGGATTGAAGATGTTCGCTTGGATGTTAGGCATCCCAGTTTGTGCCTGCTGTGGAGGTTGAAAAGCTGTGGGAGTGCCTGAAAAACAGAATTTGTTCAGAAATTCAAAAATGTTAGATACTAACCAGGAGTGGATGGTATGAGTCCATGGCCCGGTTCTTGTTTGATGGCAGTTGGAGCAATCAGCGATCTGGTGAAGTCGACGGGCGGCGGAGGGGGTTGCTCGACGGAGCAAGGATCACCCATCGTCTGCAACATGTAACACTAAACCGAGTGACCGGTTGCATGTGGTCATCTATCTCCCTCCAATTTCGGTGGCAATGACTGGTTTCGTGGTCGAAGGATTTGCTACCCCCCTGCAGTCTAGCTGCCCCCGGTATACTCATTTTTGACTGTGAGAAACTAGAAGAAAACAAGTCACTTTGCGGCTAAGCTTAGATTATCGCAGTCCGAGTGATAAGCGTTGAATTTACCGTGAGTGGCAAAATTCAACAGGCAATATCGGGCAGAAGCCACCGCCAATCTGCCCACACGAGTTAACCCCGCGAAAGCCGAAGGATGATCTGGCTCCGAGCTGACGGGATCGAGCCTCCAACAGCCCGCACTACTCTACAGTTAGATTTGACATTCATCGAAAACGAAACAATATGGAAAGTATGGTAGGGCTACAGTATCGCCGACTTACCATATTTATCCAAGTTTGTGAGCCAGGACCACAATTTTCGATGGCGAAGTTGGGTGAGTTTTCTGAAAGTGCGGAGGCCATTGTATACATAATAATAGTACAGTGCGACAAATAGGCGAGAGTTCCTGGAGGAAGCGTTATCGGGCCGAGTGGACAGTTTCAGGTGGAGGCGGCACAAGAGAGTGTGTGGAACGAGGAGGGCGGCAGAGAAGGGGGAGTGTCCGAAAGAGTGACCAGAGGGCATTGATATGCTAATAAGTACTGCCTGGGAAAGCATGTTGCAAAATTTTAATACGACCGACTAGGCAGAGGTTGTTGGCTGGCGTGTTTCAGGTGAGCGCAAAGATAGAGACGACACATATGATAGTGGACAGTACGGCAGAACAGAAGAGAAGAGGGGAAACGTGTTGAAATGAGGGCTCCGTGGCTCCGTGATCTGGGAGCCCCGCCCCCGGGAAATAAGTGACAAATTGCGGTGCGAATCCAACAAGTAAGCCGTCGCTCGCGCAAGGATCAGAGGATTTCCCGGGGTGACTGATGAAAATTTGAGTGTGAGCCGGCGGCTTTTCCGATTGACGACTCCCTCTCCCTCCCTTCTCATGATCGGATCGAGGCGGTCGGGACATTGTTCTCGGACGAGAGGATCCGTCGCGCTTTCACTCCACTGGTTATCTTTTCGGGAGAAAGAAGAAGGAGACGTCGGAGGAGAAGATCGAGGGAAAGAAAGAACGGGCGCGGACAGGATGCTGTCGTTAGCCGGGAGATAGGGAGGAGGAGGAGGAGGAACGGGATGCCGAGAACGAGGAAGATGAAGCCGAAATGTTTCTTGGTGTTTCTGTGGGAACCTAATGATCAATGGGAATAGGTCTGAGGGAAGGTAATGGGATTACGGTAAGCAATAGTTTGATCTCGAAGTATTAATCATAGAGATCTTTTTATAGAGAGAGCATTAATACTTCAAAGCTCAGTTTAGGATCAATACTTGAGACGTGTTGAAAAAAAGAGGATTGTGAATGAATGACAGAAAAGAAAAGCCTGGATGAGAAGGACTCGGAACAAACATCGGGGCAAATACGGTAGTAGGTAGCAACGCGAAGACTCGGCAGGAAATGGACGGAGCAAGAAAAAAGAACTAGACACCGGAAAAAGCAAACATCGGAAAGGGTTCATGCACTTTTGACCCTTGATCTGCTCCACGTGGCATCACAAACAAAGCGAAAGAAAGCTTCCAGGGGCGCGGGGTACAAGAGTGCAAGCGGCCGGGGTGGCTGGCCTCGCAGCTACGACGACCGGTTTGCGATGATCGGAGGCCGATTCTTGGCTAGCCGAAGCCGCCACCCGAAGCGGCGGCTAGCGGTCATTTCGAGAGAGAATGGCAAAGGGAACCGAAAGAAATGGGGAACTATTGGGTAGAAGCCTTACGAGAAAGGGGCGGGGCCAAGAGCCAAGTGTGAAAGGGTAGTACAAAAAGATGAACGAAGAAGAAGAAGAAGAAGAAGAAGGGAACAGAGGGGCGTGTTGATATCAAAATGCTCGGGACGAATGGGCAAACAGAGGGCGTCCGTTACTACATTCGGTTGGGCAGAAGCCTGTCCTTCCTGGGAGGCAACACAGTATTACTGTACATTTGTGTTTGCCGGACGACGGCCGTAAGCCCCGAAACGGGCGACAGGCGCGGCAAAAATAGGGAGAGCGTCCGGTGTTCAAACAGAATTGTGGAAAAGAGAGTGACCAGGACCAGAGGGGACAATAGAAACGGTAGGTGGCAAACGACCGGAAAACCAATTCTCAGGGACTGATAATAGACGACGGAAGGCGTCTCTTTTTTTCAAAACACAAACTATGACGTGGCACACGCAGAAGTAAAGTAAAACGAAGTAAAACCAATTTGGCTTAAGTTAGGAAAAGAGTTTATCAGAAAGGGGGTCATTAGGTAATTCAGAGTGCTTAGGACTTCTCCGGAATTGAAAACATCAGAAAGGTCGGCGATATATACGAATATTCTACCAGACAAGAGAATTATGCATTGCTCAAGGTGGTAGGCTGTTGTTGTTTGGTATTTCGGAATAGCTCCAAGCCTTGAATTAACAAGTTCAAATAACCCGCCAAAGGTTGCATCAGCGGAAAGCATATGACCAAATGAGCAAGTTGGGATACCATAGACACGACCAGACTCCTTCGATGTATGGTTCTTGGAAGTTCAAGAAGTTAGAGAAAAAGAAGAAGAAGAAGAAAGAGTCAATTTGAATATTATTATCTCTTTTGTTTGCTAATTGAACTCATCGTGCACGCTCGTCTCCGTCACCCTGATAACCTTCGCCCCAACCACAAAACATTCTGGTTCAGGGACTTGCTGATAAACGAGAACAATGTGAGTCGCCGGCAGAAAGAGATGATAACGAGGGTTGAGTCTCTTGAAATTCAAATCGAAACACAACAATATAAATGCACACAAATAGTACGCGAGTAGGGAAGTAGGAAGAAGGAGAAGGAGAAGAAGAAGAAGAAAAGAAGTACGGCAGCTCTCCCAAGTTCCAGGGTGGGAGGGCGTCCCGCCTCTGAGGCGAGAAGTGTAGGCAGTCAGAGGAAGCCGAGGGGTGCAGTTGTAGATATCAGGACCGGTCTTTTTCCGGGTAGTACCCCCCCTGAGAAGTGAGGACGAGAAGCAGCGGGAGAAGAGGAAGAAGAAGGCAGCCAGCATAACCCCGAGGGCCATTCGGTATGCACTGACCGATGGCTTCAGTCCGAGATACTGTCGGCGCGTGGGCCTCTCGCTCCCGCACACTCTCTGCCGGCCATTGCCCCCGGCGGCAGCGCAAACTGGTTCTCCCGTGCGGCCGCCGCGCGGACATTGTCTGCGGTCTCTATAGTCCGTCTCCGCGCGGACGCCGCGTTGCCAGACTGTGTCGTTGGCGCGGTCATCAAGGAGACGCAGGCGCTTCGAGGAGTTTTTTCGAGATTGCGAGATGGCATGGGAACGCGCGCTGGGATGCGGAGGGACGCCGAACACTCGGGGACTGCAGGATCTGTGTGAACTGGAATGATGTACTAGTTACAGGATCCAACTGGAAACATTGAAGGGACAGTGGCAAAGTTGAACAAAAGAGTGTCTCCTACCGTAACCCTTCTTTCCTTTCTTTACGCCTTCCGCACTTCCGATTGCACAATCAGACGAGGCAGAAGTGAAGGGGCGCGCCGCAATGAAACCAATTCGATTATTCCGGTATGAGTGAGCTCTGCTCACAGAGCACAATAAGAAGGATCCGGAGGCAGAGGGACCGGTGGCGGCTCCCAATCAAACCGACGAAATTAGGTTTATAAAGAAAGGAAATATGAAGAAGGCGTCGACAAAGAGCACTCTGTGAGCGACCTAACGAAGGCAGTATGGCCCTGTTTCTACTAGCTGATCACAGGGAAACTCGCGCATTTTCTCGCGCTTCCTTACCGACCACCTTCTTCCTCCTCCTTCCTCAGCTTCATCTAAAAATATCCGGGGCACCGTTTGCTTTTGCGGCGGCGGTCGTCTCCCCGGGGGCGCACTTGATCTATTCCGGACGCGGCAGGTTGCCGGAGCGAGCGCGGAAAGCCCCGCGCATTTTTTGGTATGTTTGTTGGAGAGTGCGCGGCGAGGCGACACCCGAAAAAAGAACGCATGGAACGGGATCGCGTTGCGGCGCGGCGCGGAAGACGCGGAAAGTGTGCGGAAATGGCAACGCAAGGTTTCCGGGTTGCTGCTGCTTTTTTGGGCTTCTCGCGCTCGCGCAAGAGGTGTTTTTGAAACAAACTGATGATGCCGAGAGCGGCAGAGAGCGACAAACGATGGACTGCGGAGTCGATGCGGAGAGCGAGCGGAAAATGAAAAATGGGTTTGGGGAGGAAGGACGAGAAATGAGAAGGAAAGGTACGAATTATAGGAAGATTGGAGACCTTTTTTGAGAACTTAGAAGTGCCAGCTCGACGAACTCAAAATGAACTGTCCGTACTGTAGCATCTTCCTGTGATCCGGATCCACTAGAAGCGGCTGCTTCTTTTTCTTCTTCTTCTTCTAATTCTTCTTCTTCTAATTCTTCTCCTCGTGGGTCAGCCCGCCATCTTTGAAACTTTCCCCCCTTCGGTATCTCCTCATCTTGTCTGCAAAACCAGCTATCCGCGTCATCACCCCCCGTCAACCCTGACGAATGTTCCGGTCATTAGGATTCACAAAAATCATCAATCAAGCTAGTTAGAGGGCAGGATCACACCTCAATGACGCATTCGAATCTCCTCCGCCTCAGCCGATCCATTCAATTTCGTAACTGCCCTTCAGCAGAAGCTGAAGCCCCTTTCTCAAGTTGTCCGGCCACTGGTCGACCTCCTGGAACCTGTTTGGATCGTCCGTCGACGGGGTTGCGATGGTGTTGGTCACCTCTTCGCGGAGGACACTCGGACACCATCTCGCTCGAATTATGCAGACAGCACGGTGACGAGGAGGGCGCCAATAAGATGAAGCCGAAGAAAAAGAAGAAAAGGACGACGGGCGGCTAATTTGAAGAGGATGGACAGGATGGACGGACTGGACGGTTGCGCTGCAGCCAAAATTGCACAATCAAAACAGCTTGACACATTTATTCGCAGGGCCAACTAGTTTTTTTTTCGAAAGTGGGCGACGACTACATCGGGAAGCGCAGATCGACGAATTAGGCGATGGCGGGCAGACGGTGTAACCAGCTGAGGGTACTTTTACGGGGACAAAGGATACAGAGTCTAGGGGCATCCTTATGGAAAAAAAACGGAATGAGAAAAAGGGATTGAGCAGCTACAGTGCTCATGTGCGATGATAACATGATTGTGCAATTGAAAGGAAAGAACTCTGCGGGGTTCATTTTCAGAGCGGAGGTTAACTTTCTTCGTCTACGATGGTATGGGCTCGGATCAAAATCGTTTGGGAATGCTCCAATGTTCTCTGTATCGTACACATTCCTTCCAAAAAAGAGTTTTACCCTCGACAGTCACACATAAATTCTACCGTAATCCGTTACGCGTAGTCATATGACACGCACTGTCCATTCAGCCCTCCAAAGTCGACTTCATTATTATGCCTCAATGCGGTTTGAAACAGTCCGCGTTGCTAGTAACCGCTCCCCTCCGCGCGAACTTTTCTGCGTCGTCCGACGACTACGCAACAACTGGATACGAGTTTCAATATTGTTTGGGTGGGAGGGCGCCCATCGACGGCGCAATACGACCGGGGGACTACTTTCGGAACGATGGCTAATCGAGCGGATCAGAAGGGCGCAGACACCAGATGGAAGCAGAACCGGATCGGAGCGATCTGACGACGACGGCGGCTAACAACGAGGGGATATGAATCGAACAAGGGGTCATCTAGGCTAGTTGCATGAAAAACGGGGACGGAGACGCTGAAGAGGATGAAGCCGCCACGGGAATCCGAGGAGAACTTGAGGAGGCGACAGAATGATGACAATGGCCGGTTGAATGCAACAAGAAGCTTGTTTCGAGGGACTCCCGAACGGGCGCATGACTCCACGGGATTCCCACACCCAGCAGCAGTGTCCGTTGCCACGTCATGCTCAAACACATCCTTCTGCTGTTGCTTCAGAGCAAATATCCGAAAATAGGGCAAAAGCGCATTGCGATGCGGTCATTTTTAGTATTCGCCGGTATACTACTGTAAAGAGCAAACACGCACTGAAACGAAGCGATTGTCCGGCACACGCACATACACACAAACCATGTATGGCCGGCCGTTGAAAAAGCAAACAGCGGTGCGTCTGTGCTTGATAAAATATGGGCAACACTTTCAGGGCGGAAGATTCAAGAGCTCGAGAGGGACGAGTCCCACGCGAGTGTAATTGATTTCGAGGAATGGGTGGGGAAGGAGGGACGAAAAAAGGGAAATATTTCTCGATGACCATGAATAGAAGACGCTTTCCTTTGCCCCGTCTCGCCATTGTCCCACAGTTCGTTTGTGCACTGTACGAATTCACAGTCCGTTCACTTCAAGTCCACTGGCAACAATCTTCAATTCATTTTTTGACTCCACGTCACCGCTGGTTCAATTCCAACAGTAGTTACTCCGTTTTGAGAAAAAGAGGTGAGAAAAGGACAAATAACAATACGAGAAAGCCTAAAATGATAAAGAAGGAAGAAAAGAAATACAGAAAAAACGTTTCGTACAGTCGAGAAGCTGAAGGGCAAAACGTACAACACTCTGGGAAACGGTCGAGGGGCGACGCGGAAAGCAGTTGAATTTGGAATCGACTCGGAGTCTCCCACGACACGACAACGACGACGATTTTCACAAAATGAATAACTGATAATTTCTTTTTGTGCGTGTTTTTGTGCATGACACCCGGCTTGGCAGCAAAATAAGGGTTGGCAGAAGGTGTGAGGCCTTAATTATGGGAATTGTTATCACAGCTACCGTAGTCATATCGAGGTGTACATGGGAACGGAAATGGAACGGAACGGGGAAAATGAATGACGGACGGAAGCTCGAAATGAATCAACTGGGAACAGTTAAAATGAAAAAGAAAGCAAATGAAGAGAGACGGATGGGTCAAAACGGATGGAAAAAGAGCGAGTGCTGTATGATAATTGGAAGCGAGGTTTGCGGGAACGGAACGGGACCGCCCATGACTCACTGCCTCGGCAAACTCCCCGAAGACACGACTTCTCGGCTCGCAGAAGAGGAAAGCAGAACAAGGTGAAGAAGATACAAGTGAGGGTACTGTAGGTTAGTTCAGGATTCGATTCGATTCCTCCTCGTGCATTGTATTGTGCCCTTTTTGAAAGGATGAATAGAAGAGTGTCAAAAGTGTGACGGTCAAAAAACAAACAAGACCCCGTCTGATATGAGAACTGTACGATCAGCTGAAAGCCAAGTTGGTGATGAAACAGCAATGCGAAACGATAAGATACGGCGGCCAACTGAAGGTGCACACTCGCTGCTTCAGGGTGCAGTCGAAACAAAAAAGTATATATTGAGGAAGTGATGTTTGTCGAATCGAAGGTGTTCCGGACGGAAACTTCCAGCGGCATCAAGAATAAGAAAATGAAACGCACGATGCTGTATGGACTCCTCCCTCTTTTCCACAAAATTCGTCGTGTTTTCGTCTTGAAGCCCCCTTTCCGCGTTTTTCCGTGAATCAGCAGTTCTATTCTCTTTTTGTCATATCGTTTTTTCTTCCGATAACCCTCCAATTTGACAGCCAAAAACCACCAATTGTTGTAGTGGGAAAGCGAAAACGACGCACGAAAATATACAAAATTAGCATGAGCAAGTGATAATCAAGAAAGGGGTTTGTGGTGGGCAGAGAGCGAAGAAGAAGAAGAAGGAGAAGAAGAAGAAAGAATACTAGACTTGTTCCCTCCCCCTCCGGAACGAAACGAACACAGAATAGTACAGCAGGGTCATTGCTCCCTTCTCGCATATGATGAGCTCGACGACGGGAGTGCAAAAAGTGGGTGATCTCGGCGGGAAGGAGCATAAGAAGAGCGGAGCGCCCTCACTTTCAAATATTTTAAAATGTTCGTTTCTTGCTCGTCGAGCCACCGACCGCGGGCACTACGTCCGTGAGAATATGCCATCGAGAGGCCGCCGCCGCGGGAGACTCCGAAGGTGTTGTAATGAGCAGCACGGGAGGGCAACGACGACGAATAGTTGAGAAGGGGCTGCAGCTGATCGGACGGCGAAGGATCCATGCGGACATCCGTATAGCTGATGACCGCCGCCAGAATGTTTTGATGGCGAGCCCCCCGAGCACCTCTGTCATGTGTCGCTTTTCTGTTCGATAAAAACAACTGAACCCTTTCTTCGCTGGAATAATGGAATCTGAAGGAGGGGGATCGAAGTGACACAAATTTCGAGTGATGATCTATGACGTGGCAGCTGTCTGTGCAGAGTTCAAACAGGAAAGAAGAAGCAGGGAAAACGGAAGGAAAAGAATCGAAATGTAAGATTCATAAATCAGAAGGGAAACGAGAGAAGGAAGACGAGGCTGCGTGGCAACAGAGAAATGACGGAGCACTCGAAAAGAACAAGAATGAATAGTGTCTTGATCTATGAGAATCTGAAACAGACCAGCTTCTCATCCCAAAGCATCCTGCATCCCTTCCAGACAATCCTTCCCAGCTGCCGAACCCCCAGTAGTTTTCCCTCGATCCCCTCTCTCTCTTTCTCTCTCTTTGTTCCGCCTCCAACCCATCTGATCAATCTCCCACCCGCTAATCATTTTCTAATCTCCGTCTGATTGATGCACCTCTGACCAGCCGCCAGTCTGCTCGATCCCTCGCTCTCTCGTATCACTTGTTCCTGTGATCAGCTGGTCCTACACATGCACACAACACTTCTTCAGAGGCTGCCATCCGCCAACTACTATACACACCTGATGTCTCATGCTTCCTGGTCACCTCCGCCTGCTTCTTTATCTTCTTCTCCTTCCGCAGGTCCCCTCCACCCTCGCCAATAGGTCAGTTTGCCGTCAGCCAAAAGCACACCTGTTGTGTCTGCGTCTCGTGTTTTCCGTGTGCTCCCTCTCTCTGCTCCGCTTGTTGCGAGATCTCCGTGATTGCGCCACCAGGGAGAAGGGAAGAACGAGCATAAACGAAAGAATCTGAATGTGGCGGGGGCTTCTGAAGGGCCGTGCGATCCCTCCGTCAGTCTTTTTGACACGATGTCGCCGCGTCAACTACGGGCATATGCTTTTGACATGGCCATCAGCGAGGCGTCACACATTTTGACTGAAGGCTACCGTATCCCGCGTGCCGGCGGGAATTAGTGTCTGAAGGAGTCTGTCAACAACAAGAAAATGTGTTAAGGAAGGGATCAGATTTGTACACACTTTCTAGAAAAAGGTTTATTGCTATGGAAACAACCGGACAAATCAACGAGAAAGCTTGCTTCTTGGAGGGCACTTGCAGTAGTTGGCATCCTCTCCAGGGGTTCCCGAAGGTCCCTGCTGTCCGTCGAATCCTGGCGCTCCTGGAGCTCCGTCTTGTCCTGGACCTCCCGAAGTTCCCTGAATTCCTGGCACTCCGCTGTTTCCGTCGTTCCCTTGCTGTCCTGGGAACCCTGGTTGTCCTTGTGGTCCCTGTGGTCCCTGTGCTCCTGGAGCTCCCTTCGATCCGTGGCTTCCGTCTCTTCCCTTGTCTCCCGGCTGTCCATTGTTTCCTGGTGATCCTGGTTCTCCTCCATATCCTGGATTTCCTGGATGTCCTGGGTGTCCGTCTGGTCCACGCAGTCCTGCCGCTCCGTCGTTTCCTTTCTCTCCTGGAGCTCCTGGTGGTCCAGCTGGTCCTGGGAATCCTGGTGGTCCTGGTGGGCACATGCGGCACTGCTGGTGAGCATCCATGTTGATGGACGGGTAGTTTCCTGGAAGTCCTGGCGCTCCCGGATCTCCGGCAAGTCCAGCAGTTCCGTCCAATCCTGGCGTTCCTGGCGGTCCGGCTGCTCCTGGTGGGCAAGCGCTGTTCGAGTTGCAGACTGAAAAGAAGTGGATGAGGTAAAGAAACGGACAGAAGGAGCGTACCGCATTCTCCTGGACGGGTAGTCTGTCTCTTCTTTCTGGCGAACGGAACAACAGAGTTTCCGAAGGTCTCTCCTCTCATGTTGGCCCAAACCTCATTGTGCAGATCACGGAACTCATTCATATCGTAATGGAGCTCCCCGGTGATGTCATTGATCTTGTTCCACAGTGCAGGAACGAAGGTGGAAACGAGGAAGAGCGAGGAAACGGAGAAAGCGATGGCCGCGTATCCGGCCACACGAGCTGACATTCTTCTGAAAACGATTGTACAGATGTAGAGGGACAGAGGAGAGGATGTAACGGAGAGGAAAGTGATCATAGCGGAAGGATTGACAGTCCTTTTATAGACGAAGCGCCGCCCACAAATCATTCGTTCGAAAGTGACACCTTGTCATTTCGCCGAACCAGTTCCGAGAAGGTCAGAACGAACTACTGAAACAGGAATGCGAATAAGAATTATCATGTCATCCCGAAGATCAGAATGAATTTCCAGAATATTTTTAACCCTGCCATTTGTGAGAAATCTGTAGAACATGTTGGGAAATCATCTCGCCTTCTGAGTTTGACCTTCCGGCTGTGCACCATTCATAATAGTTTCCATACCAACAGTTAGTTTAAGACTACGTGAACACTAATTCGTCTCTTCCATACCCACTCTTTTCGTTTTGGTGACGCAATTATCATTTGACAATTAAAGACACGTAGAAAAAGGAGGGAGGAAGGCAGCTAACGAAGCGGTGACACAAGTGGAACGATAAAGATTCGCGAGTGGAGATAACGGTTACACCCGGGCGGACACGAAGGAAATCGACTCGAAAAAAGAGAAGAACCGATCATGAAGTGAAATGCAGAGTGATGGGGAAAAGATCGGACGATGATCCCGTTGAATAAGAAGGATTGACCCACAACAGAGAACACCGTTTAGTCAGTGAAAGGAAGACGAAAAAAACAATAAATACAGTTGACAGTGGCTAACGATCGGATTATCTTCGTGTTCCGTCCTCGAAGAAGACTCCTCCATCTATGGCACAGTACCTGGAACACGACAATAGAGGATACTATAACTACGATGTCTCTTCTTACTTTGGACATATTCCGCGTTCTCCTGAAGCTCCTGGCGGACCCGGTAGTCCTCTAACTCCCGGCGGTCCGTCGTTTCCAGGAATTCCAGATGCTCCAGGCGGTCCTTTTGGTCCGGGCATTCCCGGAGGTCCTTCTTCTCCGATATCTCCTGGCTCCCCGGGGGCTCCAGGTGGACCTGGTTCTCCCGGAGGACCAGGTTCGCCTGGCGAGAAACTGACTGGCTCTGCGTTGAATCCTGGCTGTCCGGGTATTCCTTGCGCGCCCGGAAGGCCTGGTTCTCCCGGTGGCCCTGAAATAACGACTGGTCACTAGAAGATCATCCTATTTTTTACCTGGCGGACCGGCTTCTCCAGGTTCCCCGTCTATTCCCCTCTCTCCTGGATTCCCCGGATGTCCAATATCTCCTGGTGGTCCTTGTGGCCCCGGTTTTCCCGGAGGACCAGCAGGACAAGGAGAGCAGGGCGGCGGAGTGACGAGTTCGCACGGCTGTTGAGGCGGTTTGCCGGGATTGCCGGGGAGACCGGGAACTCCGGGCTTTCCTGGTCGTCCGGGCCTTCCAGACTCTCCTGGCGGGCCGGGTGCTCCCGCAAGGCAGCAGCCATCACAGTCTTCGGAAGACTGCCCTCCGCCTTCCGACGGTCCCGTGTCATAGAAACTGTTCTGATAACGGGAACCGCCCGGATTCAAGTAGCCGGGTGCCTGACGGGTAGTCCGATTCCGGGGCAACTGCTTGAATTGCTGCACTTCGACCCAAATGTCCTTCGCAGAATTCTAAACAGATACGTTCATAGATTGATGCAGTTTGAAACTGTTACCCGGCAGAAATCAATTTCTCCTTGCATTGAGAACTTTACATTTTTGATGTAAAAGTAGACCATGGGAAGGGAAAGACATACCTGATTAGGGATAAATTGGGAAAAGAACTGGGGAGGGCGAACTCACTGCGAGAATGGAAACAAAACTGAATGAAATGGCGGAATAGGCGATGAATCGGTAGGCTTTAACCTGGAAAAGGCGAATGATTAGTGTAGTTGGGAACGTATTCGGTACCTTCAGTTCGTGATCCATCGAAGACGACGGACGACTCCTCGAGTGGCCGCTAGGGAGTTGCCTTTTATATGGCAGACGCCCACGAATTACTTCTTCTCACTTCACCGCCACACGACCAGTTACTTTACCGTGTTCGTGTACACATTAGCGAAATCCGACATGTCTTTTTCGCATAATTATGGCTGGGAGAGGGGCCGGGGAAATAACTAATTCTTCTGAAGAGAGAAGGAAGAGTGCGAACATTTGCCCGGCGGGATTTGAATTAGCGTCTATAATTCATCGCCTGACGTGTAAATTACCGGGATAAGCATCCATAAATCTCCCATTCTCGGCTTTCAATGGACGAATCTAGTCGTGGACGACAAATAATGACCGGATTGACCGAGAGTATCCAGCATGACTTCGGAGACTTCATGAAGATAATCTAAATTAGAATAAGCGCGCATTTTTGAATGACCGGCATACACGAAAACCTAGTCCCCCGCTTGTGTACTCCACACGGACAATTTCGTTTCAAACGTTCCTCGCGCCAATTCTCGATTTACTCATCATTTTCAAGAATGACGACGACTTCTAAAAACGCATTGGCTCCGTGGGTCGAGAAGTATCGTCCTGCGGTTAGTTTATAACAATTCACTTGAACCAACTGACCTCTTCCATTTCAGATTCTATCGGATATTGTCGGAAACGAAAATATTGTTGACAGATTGAAAACAATTGCGAAAGAGGGAAATGTGCCCAATATTATCCTCTCGGTGAGAAACCTAAGCTATTTCTCTAATAATTTTTAATTTTCAGGGACCCCCGGGATGCGGGAAAACGACGTCGATGTGGGCTCTCGCCCGTGAGTTGCTCGGAGACAAAGTGAGGGATGCTGTTCTCGAGTTGAATGCGTCCGATGAAAGGTAATTCCACTAGAGGCGTGAAATACAGAAAACCTCTGTTCACAGGGGAATCGACGTTGTGCGAAACCGCATCAAGACATTCGCCCAGACAAAAGTCACACTTCCCGAAGGACGGCACAAAATTATCATTCTCGACGAGGCCGACTCGATGACTGACGGTGCTCAACAGGTTCGTATCTGATCTTCAGTCTCAATTAGAATCCCAATTGTTCAGGCTCTCCGTCGTACCATAGAATTGTACTCGAAGACGACTCGATTCGCGTTGGCTTGCAATCAATCTGAGAAAATCATCGGCAAGCATTTGATCAGAAGTAGAAGAAATAAATAAAATGTATTACAGAACCTATTCAGTCACGTTGTGCGCTGCTGCGCTACACAAAACTGACAGCTCCGGAGCTGATGATGCGAGTGAAAGAAGTCGTCAAAGCGGAAAATGTCAATGTGGACGACGGAGGTCTTGAAGCGATTCTGTTCACTGCGCAAGGAGACATGAGGCAAGCCCTGAACAATCTTCAGGCGACAGTCAATGCCTGCGAACTAGTGAACAAAGAGAACGTGCTGAAAGTTTGCGACGAGCCACATCCGGATCTGATGGTCAAGATGCTAATGTATTGCATGGAGAAGAAGTGCTTCGAGGCTGCCAAGATCCTTCACGAATTTCACGAACTTGGTTTCGCTGCCGAAGACATCGTCTCGACCATTTTCCGAGTCGTCAAAACTATAGAATTTCCGAGAAAAGTTTCGGAACAGCTCAGAATGGAATACATTCGGGTATATCGGATGATCTCCTCCAATTTTAAACACTTGTCTTGCAGGAGATTGCTCTCTGTCACATGAGAATCATCCAGGGACTGCCCACAAGACTGCAACTCTCCCGCCTCGTCGCCGAGCTGTGCCGTGTCACCACCTCTCTGTGATTGCTTTCTGTCAACCTGCATTAACTTATGCCTATTACGGTTTTATTCGATCTTTTATCTCCTCATGAACGTCTCACTTGTAGTCTTTTTCTTAGAGCGAGATCATCAAAATCATCACACAATTCCTCTCCATGACGTAATGGCCAAGAGCAAACCGCGTAACGTTCCGATCAAAATCGATCGTTAAAATCAAAATGCTCTAAGATCAAAATGATTAATATCACACACCTTAATTAAAGCTCGCTCGTAAATGCTGTTCGTGGCGAGACCCAGAGCCGCGAGGGATTTTTTCAGGAATTCGTCCAACAAAGTTATGGCCCCAGGAGAGAAAGGAACGGCGAGACGCCAAATGCAAATGACGTTAGGTATTTTATTTGAAAATCATATAATTTTTCTCAAAATTTGTTGTGGAAACGTTTTTTGCTGACCTTTTGCTCTAAAATGTGAAAATTCAGTGGAGCGAGACAAAGTTGGGGGATCGCGAATCTTTTATTCGTCAGAATGTCATTGCAGAGACGGCGCGTACTCCTGCACCTTCTTCTGAACCTCTTCGTCTGTCGATTTCGTCTTGAACCACAGGGCCAATGCCTTGTGCGCCGTGCCGAACTGCTCGGCGTTCTCCACGAGTCCGCATCTCTCCGCTCTCAGCTTCTCAACGATTTCCTTCACTTTGATTTCCTTCTCCTTATTGATGTGCAGCATGCTCGTGAAGATTGTGAGCATCGTACCGGCTCTTCCCGTTCCATTCATACTCATCAGCAAGGTATTCTGCAAAACAGACACCCTCCTCATTATTCGTAGATTGGCGCTCACTTCGTTAGTCTTCACAACTTTTTCCATGGTCGTGACGAGCTCGCGGACGTTCTCCAGCCCCCTCTTCTGCCTCCAATTGTGCAGGTGATAAACGGTCGTGCTGAGTGAGTTCGAGCATCCGTCGGGCAGCAATTCCAGAGTGTAGGCTGTCATGGCGACCGCCGACTCCACTTTCTTATTATTCAAAAACATTTTTCCGTGGTTGGCGAATGTTCCACTGGAAATGGGGAAAAGTTGCTGAAGAGTGATGCGGCACTCGAGCGGCATCACGGCAATCACGACCGACACGATCTCTTCCTGGAACACCATCCGCCAGAAGTCCTCGATGTTCGACGGTTGGCTCACATCGGGCACTTGGGTGACAATCATCGTACGGTTGAATTCGGGAACACTGACTTTGGCGGCGCAGATGAAAGTATCGGGCGCGTGAGTCAGTTTGATGAGCTTCTCGTCGGGAATCGGGTAGTCGGGAGCGCGTATTTTGTCCAGGTTACCCTTGAACCGAGGACATTCGTCCGCGGGCGGTTTCGCTGTTGGCAGCTCTTTGAAAGTTGCGTTGATGATCTCCGTGTCTGAAATTCATCCGATGAGATCTTTTCCGAGTTCGGATCACTCACTGAACAGTCCACTAGCCACCATCTTCTTCGCCACTTCCTCCCCTGTCCACGGCTCTGGCTTTGGCTCCGCTTTCGGCTCCTGCTTTGGCTCTTCTTTCTTCTTTTTCTTCTCAAAGCTTGTTTTATCGTCTGTCGGCTCCGGGAGTCCTCCAGTGGTCCCATTTCCGCTGGTGGTCCCTTCGGACGTTCCTGGAGACACCGCTCTCATGACGGTCCCAGTCGCGTTCTTCTCCGCTTCCTCTTTCCTTTCGGCCCTCGCCTTCCGGATTCGCTGACTTCTCTGACTCCTTTCCTTTTTGGCAGCCGCCGTCGACTGTTTCTTCTTCCGTTCACTCCGTTCTTTGCTCTTCTTCTTACGCTTCGATCTCTGCGATTTGTTGAGCTGAAAGAATGGACTCTGCGGCTGAAATGCGATCGGATTCACTCACAAACATTTCGTCGACTTTGAACTCTCCGCAGTTAAATCAAAAACTGATTTGTGAAAGTGAAAAATATTATCTGAAGCGTACCGAAATAGGAAGGAAATGTGCCACGCAAACTCTGAAGCTTCACGTTACTCGTGACTCATTCATTTTGTGTGGCTACTGTAAACTCGTGATATTTTCTTCTGACGAGGAAATAACCTCGGAAATTCCCCAAAGTTTCGGAAAGTGACGGCAATAAACAAGCAGACTGGAAATACGAAGGTAACTGAGCAATTGGAGTAGTGTCTGTTCCGTTCTACGTCACAAAAGACGATGGAAAACACCGGAATGTATCTCGAAGCTCTTATTCCGTATGTCGAAGATCATAACGCATGGATGAGCCCATCTCCCACTTCGTCTTTGTGAAAAGTTCAGTGCTCTTCCGTCTTTTCTCCTTTTGTTCAATCTTTTTTTCGCCAAGACATTAAATTAAATTAGAAGGTTCTTTTAGTGAAAATTGATAGTTAATAAGACAAAGACAAACGAAACGAATTAGGTTAATCGTATCGTGTGGAAGAGTAACGCGTATCCTTTTCCCCGTAAATAGTTGTCAGCGACTTTGCCGGCAACGGTCGGACCATCCATCTGCAGAAGAGCCGTCGGAATCCGTGGTTGTACGGCTTTATGTAGTATATAGTGATGACTGGCTGCACGAGCGGAATTACGCTGAAAGGATGGGAATAAGTGGATGGAATGGGCTCGGGAGGGCACCTGAATATGGTATAAACGAGGTATTCTGCAACCGTGACATCTATGAATTGGAGGTGATAGAGACCGTAAAGAGTGATGGGAGGGAAAACGAGAAAGATGGGAACCGAGGCCTGGATCGTCAGCACCTGGATCAACTTCCGATGGCCTTTCTCGGTGCCTTCGCTCATTGTCTGAAATACGATTGCGTTCGAAGAAGGCCAATGAAAGACTGGACTGACTGTTCTGTTGTGCAGAAGATAGTTGTGTACTTTCTTATAGAAGAAGATGACCATACAGTAAATGGGGAACATCGGAAGAACGATTGTAGCCAAAGTGATAGAGGTCAGTGGAGACTTGATCATGTGGTTGCCCGAAATGAAGAAATGATCCAACTTGTACAGCGGCTTGTTCTCCTTCAGATACGCGGTTATCTCATCTGGCGGAGACTCGGAAAAAATGAAGCAAATCTGGAAACGGTCATTTTTGAATGGCTCTATCAGAGTGGTTTTTACATGTTGAGCAAAGGCGACAAGCCATAGACAAAAGCACATTATTATGCAGGATCTTTGCTCCGGCGCCGGTCTGATGAGGATCCAGTAACGGAACCCGAACGAGATCGGAAAGCAGAGGAACATGTAGAAAAGGGAATGGAGCATGACGCAGTAGGCCCAGTAGCCGCCTTGGGAGCCTCCGATCCAGCCAGCGGGACCAAGGGAAACATAGGCGAACGCCCATTTGTTGGGGATGATTCTGAAGGATTCTCCATTACCATTTTGGATTCATTCCTGTTGATATACCTTATCTGAGCCAATGTGCATGAAATCGAGAAAACCAAGTCTCCGAGAGTTGTGTTGATCAGAAAAATACTGTAGAGTTGAAGGCTTTTGGGCGATTTGAACACGATCAAATAAATGAGAATGAGGTTGAGCGGGATGGCGAGTGATCCGGTGAGCCACCAGAATGTGCTCGCTGCGTAGTCGTACGGGGTCCATCTTTGCTTCTGAAAATTGAATTCAGACGTTTCCGAAAATAATGTATTGGTGGGGGATCACACAACACACGTCAACATTCGAAGAAATGAGATTTTTCGGGGGAAATGAGCCCTAATGTTTCAACTCGGCCGGCACCGATTACGACCGCAGAGACCGAAGTTTTTCGTTCCGTTTCGACTTGAGGGGAAGTAAACGGATTGAACAGAAATGAATAAGAGAAAGTCATTTGACAGCTGCAAAGAGCACGAACGAGGAACTTTTGAGATCATTTGAGTCATTGGCATTACATTCGTGACAGATCATGATGCATTTGCTAAACGAACAATTGATTCAAATGAACGTAATTAACGTCAAAAGTGTCCTTTTCCTTTCCGGCTTTCTTCCCTTTTCCCGTGCTCTGAACTCTATCCTTCTCCTTTTCACTTACCCCAACTTCATTCAGGAAAAACATTTTGTTCGGTCGACTATGACAGGCTAGGAAGAGTCGTCTGCAAACGTGACAATACGCAATCCAAAACAAGAATGAAGCGAACAAATAAGTGATGAAAACGGGCGAAACGGGAGGTGGAAAACGGGAAAACGACTGAGACTCGCAGAGCAAAACGATTAATCAGTAGCACCCAAGAAGTAGAGAAAAACGGAGAGTAAATCAGGTTTTGTTGCGATACAAACCGATAATTGGGTTAGTTATGAAGTCGGGGCCCGCGGAGAAACACAACTGATCTTATTAGGATCGCATCCAACTGATCGCAGTGGCTGAAAGGCCTTTCTTTTTGCTCAAACTCTCACATTTCCGGATGACTGCATCACAAACTGATCTGCGCAAAAGAGGTAAGCGTCTATTGGTTAAAAGTGAAATGTCGGAGCTCAAGAATCTAAACTGATCCCTCTCTAGATTGGGTTTACTTTTTTTTAATTCCGTAAGCAACGGGGGGGGGGTGGCTTAATGCAGACGGGAGCAATTAGAGAATTCGAACGACGCCTTTTTATAGAAGCAAAACTGTGTTTTCATAAACGAATATTGTAGGAAAATAAGGAAGAAATCGGGAAGAAAACACGACTTTTCGAGGAATCGCCATGTTTTTTGGGAGCAAATGTATTGCACAAGGCTATTTTGCACATAACTGGTAGGGAAAACAGTTGTAGTTCAGAAGAATGGAAGCCGAGGAAAACAGTCGTGGTCAACTGGATCACGAGTGAGTGACTAACTGACGACGCATCCAACTGGTAATCACTGTTATTCAAACGGCATTGCTCACCAGACGAAAAAGCGGAAATCTCGGCGGAATAGTGATGAACGTGTTCGGCTCGAAAGCAATTAGACTCGGAGATTGGGTGCACGGGAAGGAATTTGGAAACCAGAAGTGTTCAAGGAGATTGTTACGCGAAAACGTTTTTCTTTAAAACTTGATAACTTTCAGTTCAGAATTTCTTAGGGAACTTCCGCCATTCAGACATCAGTCCTCTCTGTGAACATCCCGATTGTCTGATTCAATCAAATCCATTCAGAAGTGCTCATTGAGCGCTCCTGAGCTCTTTCAGACAATCAAGCTAATCGACCGTTTTTCAAAGAAATGTCTACTTACGCACAGAAATATTGGAGAAAACGTGCTCAAAAAGAAGACCTGAAAACTACGGGTATGACGTTTAGAAACGGAGCGAAACTTTGTCCGTTTCTTTGAATGGAAATGAGTTATGTGGAAATTAAAAAGGGAAAATGAGGAGGAAGCAAGAGTTTCTCCTCTTTATCGAGAGACTTTCTGCTCTTTGGCCGCCTCTGTGAGATGGAGTTATTTAGAGAAAAGGGAATGTAATTGGGCAATCAAATTGGCTAAAAAACAGAGAAATATCAAAAGATTGTACCGATTGAAGCAGGAAAACAGAAAAAAGTGACTTGACCTGAGAATCGAGTAAACGTCAGGCGTCTGCGTCAATACTTCACCGACTATAGTCGCTTTTCTGATAAATTGCTTTTTGATACCGACTTGTCAAGTTTATTGGAGCAATAACAATCAAAAACGGAAAGGGGACCATTGTCCAGCTGACCACATCAAAACAGAAAAAAGAGACTTTGGCGGTCAACGTCAACGGCCGAAAATAACGAAGGAATCCGTTTGGGTGAGAAGCAGAAAAAGAGCTCCGTGCAACTCTCGTCTTCTTCGCATTTGTTCCAGATCAGGAGAGACGAGAGGGAGCATCAAAGAGTTTTCTAGAGAGATTCTGCAGGAAATGCATGGAAACTTCGGAGCATAGTAGAACGGAACAGATAAAGGGAAATGGGCAAACGGCACGGAGGTTTTCGATCCAATTGCCGTGGTGCACTCTCGCCAGGCATATCACTTTCTTCTTTCTGGAAAACAGTGTTGGCAACGTGGTTACTCGAGATGATATTTGTCGGAGAAGAAGGACAAAGAGGTCCCGATTAGCGCAAAGTTCAAACGGAGAAAGCCAGAAATTTAATTAAATTCCCGCGAAGATGTTGAAAGAACTTGAACAAGTGAGTAAGGGAATCGAGTGGGACGGAAAAGCATCAGTATTCCGACATGTTTCGCTACCAGTTGATGTCGTGGAGCGTGGGCTGTGATCATATGAAATATCACGTCTTCTGAATTGTGTACATATACATGTGACATCATCGAATAAGTACATCGCGGCACAGTTCTTCTGCCAGTTCACATCCATCACAAGCTTTTCCTCTTCAATGCATATTATTCGATCCCACATCACTCCATACACTGAAAAAATGTTTTCTGGGTCCAATATATCATAACAGAGCGAATCTGAAAGTATTCTTTCTTGCTTCAACAGAAGTAGACACGTTACATTAACAGAAACTGACAGAATTCAGAAGGCAAAAATCATATTAGCGCTCAACTGAAATGTTCAAGTTCGAATGCAAAACTGGAAGCAGTTCAGAGGTCACTTGTTCCCTTCAGATATTATCTGTCAAAACAAGTGAGAACCGGATTGTTCCCTTACAGATTTTGTGATCATTTTGTTTCTCGCGCGCCCCAACTGCTATTGTCCATTTCAATAATCACATCCAGACAGTAGTCCTCTTCTCGTCTCTTCCAAATGCATTTCCCTTTCTTCATTTGGTAGTCACCGCCTCCTTTTCAGACTATTGCTTCTCCATCTCCTTTTGGCTGATTTCCATTCGAAACTACCGTAATCTGTGAAAACGAAACGCTGTAAACAAGTAAATCGACGTGGGCGGTTAGTCGAATGACCTTGATAAGAGGCAGAAAGTGACGGAACGAGTTAGGCGGAATGGGAAGAAAGGGGTTCGCATCGAGAGGCGATTCCGCCCTTTCCCGGCAGATTAGGGCTCGATCGGATTGCCCTCGAATGCTCGGAAATGATGCGACATTGGGCAGTGTTTTGAGCTCCCCTCCCTTCTGCTCTCATTTCCCTTCGTTTTCAGAGCAGAAGTTATCTGACGAAAACAGAAGAATTGTGTGTCCCCTCTGAGCCGCTCTACTTTCCCATTCTCATGAAAAATGTCCTTCGGTTCCTTCCGTCCGTCCGTTTTTTCATTGCTCAATCTCCTCGCATGACTTGAATCTGCCCGTTTTTCGGTGATTAAAATCGCATAGAAGCTGGGTGATGTCACCGGAAAACGAGCACTTTCAGCTGGTTCGTCGGTCTCCGCGAATCATATTCTTCGTGTTTTCCCTTTCTCTTTTTATGGTTTCTCGCCCCGAAATGGCCGCTTCCACTCTGCCGTTTCCGCCCTTTTCACCCAGTACATCATCAATTTGACTAATCCTTTTAATGTTTCCGTTTTCCAGAAAATGTCCACAAACGACTTGTATCTGTCGGTGCCCAAATTGAACATGAGCCAACGGAGGTGAGTGAGTGATGACGTGCCAAAATTTAAGGAAGATTTACTACGGATTAGGCGTTTCTTTGAGTTTCTGAATGCGAGTTCCGAGTACGTCTGACGTAATGGGCTCTCAAGCTTTTCCTATTTTTGGTGAAACTCAGACAAACGGATATAATTGGCAGGACCCAGAAGGCCTGAATAGCAGTTTCATTTCGTGACGTGGAACCGTGTTTGTGGCATCCTCCGTCGCCATTTCTAATTCCTTCTTCGCCAAGAATCTCATTTCAGGGTCAAACGGGGTCACTCTTCTGCAGCCCTTAGTCACGCAGTTTCTTTATTTCAGAAGCAGCGAAGGTTACCTGAACGCCCTCGATCTCCTCTCGCAAGACCAGGACTCGAGCCCTCTGCTCGACTCTCCGATGCGTGCGTCGCAGCCGAATCTTAAAGGAAGAAGAGGAACGAATCCATCCATCTTCGAAGGTCATTTCATGGATGCTCTCCGCAAGAATTATGAGATCGGTACGTGAAGCATGTTTGGTTGGCTGTCATCAGATGAGGCAGAAGCCTTCTTTTCGGTGAAAGTGAATTACAAACGTTCGGGTAATTGTAAAGGAGATTGCGGTTCGGCATCCGTTCAAGAGTGTGATCAAATCAAAGTGACACCCACGCATTGTCATAAACATTCTTATGTTCTGTGTTTTTAAGGCATAACTGTCCCTTTTATAACCTAAGAATTGTTTTGTTTTCGCTCCCTGTCACGGTGCAAAAAAGAGTCAGAAGAAGTGGGTGTAAAAGACGAATTCGCCCCCCACATTTCTAATTTCGTTTCGGTTTCACTTTGAATCTGCAAAAAGAAGGAGGCATGAAGAGAGACTGACCACCCACTTTCACTGTCTGCCAGAATCAAGATGACCTTCCGAAAGAAACCGAGAGAGAGAGAGAGAGAGACGGGCGGGGTGACCGAGTGATTCGTCCGAAACGGCCGACACTTATCACGGCGGTTCCGAACCGTTTTCTCTCGCGAATGCGTCATTTATGAAGTGTGAAAGATCTTCACCTTTGATCGGGATTTCTAATGAACTTCTCATGAACTTTACTGTATCATACCTTTCAAATCAACCGTAGAACACCTGAAATGTGTCCTTTAAGAGATTATGTTCTTTCCGATGATGATGTTCGTTTCTTTTCCTACGTATTCGTCACGTTCCTCTCTTCTGGTTTCCGTCAAAACCCACTTCATTTGACCGTCTGGTTAGTCATGAGAAGCAGCAACACAAACATTTTTCCGCCTGAAGTGCTCTTCAACCTGCCATCTGAACACGCGCCCTTCTCGTCCGTTTTCCTTTTTCCCATCGACCACTTTCAGCCATCCATCCTTCTTTTTTCCGTCGATTTGATAAGATTCTATTGCAAAAAACACTGGAGAATTCAACAGCTTATCATCTTTGTCTCCCCCTGATTCCAGTTTTTCGCTCTCCGATCTTTCCGCCCTCCCGTTTTTTCGCTCCCTTGTGTTCCGTCCGCCGGATCCGATTTATTCGATCTCCCAACCAGATAACCCTCATTTCACCTCTCACCCGACCGATCAATAGCCACTCATTCCGATTCCATTTATTACTGTTTCCGACATACTTTCAAGTTCGGACAGAAAGTACACATTTCATGTCAAAGCAGAAAGTACGGATCAGAGAGAGAGAGAGAGAGAAAGAGAGAGAGAGAGAAAACATTCCGTCCATACCGAATGCGATCAAACTCCGATATCTTTTCTAGGCTACAATTCTCGCGAGCGACTTTTTTTCTCGTTTTATCCGTCCGAACCATCAAAGGTTCATCCCGGCACAAACGTTTTTTTCTCTAAATCCATGTTCTTTGTGTGAATATGAAAATACAATTTTTAAGAATGTGGCTCTGAATTACACAATACAGTTTCAGTGGGTACTCATTTCCAGATCCAATCTTGTGCCCACGTGTTTCCATTTTTTCCTCTTTCGTTTCGACCTTGACGTCTCCTTCCTTTCACTTCGAAAATCCGTCCAGCCAGTCCTCATATCAGCTTAGAATCATTGTGATTACAAATTTTCGAAGAATGACGAATCATACCACTAATTCTTTCATTCTTTCTTTCAATTTGTTCTAGTCTATTCGAGCCTACAATCCTTTTATTCCCCGTTCGCTCAATGTGAGTGGCGTTTCGAATAAAACTGCTCCCTCAGCATTTCATAGCATTCTGCCAATATGAAAAAGAGGAAGAAGCTGGAGGATTGGTCATCAGATCTAACTGGTTATCAGTACGTTCGCGACTTGCCATTTGTAGTTTATCTTTGTTTTATTCCCACTGAAAAGCGTATTATCGTCCTTGTTCCAGACATCCTTCACGCTGTTTACCCCGCCATTTCCATTCCGACAGATCTTTGAAACATACAATTACTGAATTGCTCGTGTCTCTCGCCTCAAGTACCAACCTTCTGACCGAAAAGTTCACCTTTCCCTTTTCCTTCGAACTGGCTAATCGGATATTCGCACGCGCAGATTAGCTCTTCCTCTTCTTCTTCTTCTTCTTCTTCTTCTTCTTCTTCAGCCTTCCATGATTACTATTACCTTCCAAATATGTCTCCCATTTCAGCTTCCGTCGTCGCCGATCTCGACCCCGACCAAGAAGCGATCGCCAAGAAAGCAAGTTCATCGTGAGTGTCTGAAAGCGAAAAGCGGGTGGTTGGTGGCAATGCTAATGAGCGGCACGAGAAAGGCTCGCCGAAGCATGTAAATATTCGGTGCATTCCGTTTTCCTTCTTTCTTCCAAAAACGAGCCGTTCTCTGTTCTGTTTTTTGATCTACTCCTTATCAATCATTTGTGTATCACTCGCCCTCTGGATGTAGTCCTCACAGCTCGTCAAAACAACGTGAGCACCATGAGCATCCAGGAGAAGTTGAGTGGCACAAACGATAAGTCAGAGTTCAAATATGACGCCATTTCGAAGTCAGATACCATCTGAAAGTGAAAATGTAAGAAGCGAGACACTGGTGGACGGTTCTCGTCATTTCGTAACCCGACAAGACAACGTCATTATGTTGCAAACTGAGAAATTCCCTGTTTCCGTCAGTCAATTGCATAGGCCAATTGTCTCGAGACATAATAGAAATAGATTGTGTTCGTATCCAAGCGTTGCCACGCCATAACTTCATCTACGTCAACCTCCGCCCATTTCCTTCTCTGCTCATTCTCGCTTGTTATGCCATGCTGAGAGCACGAGGCGAACTCGTTATCTCGCGACTCCACTACGGTACTTAACCAGCCTCGCCTCGTGTCGCTTGCCAAAACAAACGAGTTTTCCTCAACTGAAACAATAGTTGCCCTTTCAGAATGGTCCGCGGAGGCCCGCAGCTTCGCACATCAAGTCCCCGTCCGTTGATTCTTCAAAATCATCATTTAAAGTGGAGAAATGAAGAGAGTTCTTCAATCTCATCTGCAGATTCGGCTCTTGGTAAGTCGGCTCTGAGCCAAATTCCATGCACATAGGCACTTTTGCAGATGAGTTGACAGTTCTGACAGAGAATGGAAAAAGCATGAAATGGGAATGGCTTCGGAAAGAAGCAAAGAGCTTCGTGGATGACGTCATAAACGCATTCGAATCGGGATCTCCCGAGGAGCAATCTGCCCGGCAAGAGAACGAAAAACTATCGGCCGTGGCACTCAGAAAGGATATCAAGAGATTCTGTAAGTCAAGTGATCCCTGATGTCCATTTACACCTTGTTCTTTTCAAGATTCGGCAGTCCATCCGTACTTGGAAGTGCTGGCCGCTCTCTACGACATCATTATGTGGAAGAATCCCCTTTCGACCCTTCTTCTCGTCCTCGTCATCGTTTATTCTCTGTTCCGTGGCTGGCTCGCATCTCTTCTCTTCGGGCTCCTCATCTTCCAACTCGGCATCAACTATCTTTCGACTGTTCGAAACATTGATCTTGGATGGATGTTTATGCCACGTAAAGCAGTCACTCTTCCCAAATTCGACATCAGCGGAGCTCAGTTGATTTTTGACATTGCCAAGTTGGCTCAAAAGCTGTTGCGTCTCTCCACAAACATTCTGGAGAAGCTAGAAAGTCTGTTGCTGTGGAAGGATGTGCGTGTGACCCGCGTGTTCTTTGCCCTCGCCGTCTACTGGTTCGCATGGTCCATTTTGTTCGCCACGGGCACTTGCATCGGATGGACGGTCCTCACAATCGGAATCCGCATCTTCTTCACCACTTATCTTTTCCAAAAGTTTCCGAGACTTCGCAAGCGGTTTGATACTTACGGATACTTCTACCGTAACCTTCCATTACGGTCGACCGCCCCTGCAGTCACTCCAAGGAGCCAACCACAATCGGCACGGGCCGAAAGGGCTACTGTCCATCAGGAAACGGATGACAGATGTGTAAGTGAAACGATGCAAATGAGTACGAATTATCTCTTTTTTTGCAGCACACACCGAGTTCTCGAAGCTTGAATGCGTACTGCGGAGAGAAGTTCGAGTCGCGTCTCGGCAGCAACTTCAATCTGGACCAGAATGCGGCTGTGAATCTTCTGCTCGGACCCAACCACCGCGTGCATCCGCACCCTCTTCAGTACGATTCAAACTCTCATTTGGAGAGTGATCATCTGGATTCGTCCCTGAATGACCATCAGGAGGCTCATTCCGCCGATGCTCACCCGACAACTCACTTGCATGGCTCTGCAAGTCTTCCGACCAATGACCAACTCGGCAACCACCGTGTTTTCTCCGAGCCGACGACTTCTTACGGAAGAAACCACACTACAAGCAAGAGCTCGTCGATTGAAGAAGACGAAGAAGACGAGAACGAACACAGGTCGAGTTGCGCCGACCCGATCATTGATAATGTGATTGCATGTAAGTGGTCACAAGCGAGAGAGAATGATGTTATTGTGTGTATTTCAGTCAGAAGTTGTGTAATGAACGAGAGAGAACGCCTTTTCCCGATGGGAATCACTCCGGGAATACTGTACCTGACGGACGCGGCCCTCGTCTTCCGTCCTCGCAATCAAAGTGATGAGAAAGAACAGTTGATGATGCTGTTTCATGATTTGAAACTCGTCAGGAAGGTACCTCTCTACATCCAGTGTTCACTTTCTAATTATCCTGTTTCAGACACAATCTTTGCGCTCAATGTCCCTGATAACGGGAACACGGAAAAGCCTTGATATCCACGTGGAAGGCCGTCGCAAGCCAGTCCAATTCATCGGACTCGCGAAGCGCGACGATTTCGTGACACGGATCCAGCTGATGTGCCGGAACGCTTCGGCCGCCGTCGAGTTCGCAGAGCAATGAACTTATTCTTTAATCTTTAAATGTGTGAATCTAGTCACCCCTGCCCCATCAGCCATCGTCTTTTTGCGTGTAAACTTCTCTGTAACTGTTTTCTGTAGAAAAGTTGTTATTATTTTGTGTCACGGGTTCAAAAATAATTCATAATTTCACTTCTCCGGTTGTCTACTCCTCTTTCAAAGCTCCTCTAATTTTGAAAAGTGGAATGCGAGACGGCAATCGCATGACTCCTTCTGTCGAACAAATCGGCCGCCGATCAGTTCCTCTTCGCAAGTATCTCACAAAAACCGTTTGGTTTCCAGAGCGACAAACCTGTTTGCTACCGTTTCTTATCACATCTTCTTCCTTTCTCTCAAACAACAATTCGATGGATTTTTTTTTCAACAAAGTTTACAGCGAAAGTGGGAGGAGCGCATGTCGATCACTATAAAAGGGGCACGCGATGCGAAGCAGAACGGCCGAACCGTTTTCCGCTTCCTACAGTAATACGTATTGTTTTTCAGATGGGCGCCTTCGGTACGCTTGCGTGCGCCTCGGCCACGATCCTCACCATCGGATCCCTCGCCACGATGTGCTTGATTGTTTCCGACATCAACGGACTCTACCGTGACGTCATGGAGGAATCCCGCACCACTCGAGTCGTTGCGGACGACGCCTGGGCCGAGCTCCTCCGCAAGAACGGAGCTCCAGAACAGTCGCGTGCTGCTGTCGCCATGCTTTTCGGAAGAAACAAGAGAAATGCCCAGTGCAACTGCGGAGCCAAGAGCCAAGGATGCCCAGCCGGACCACCAGGACCACGTGGACCAGCCGGACAGCCAGGACAAGACGGACCAGACGGTCTAGACGGACCGGATGGAGTGCCAGGATTCACTTCTGCCATCAAGGAGAGCTTCGGAGGAGCCTGCGTCTCCTGCCCAGCTGGACCACCAGGACCACCAGGACCAGACGGATGTGCTGGAGAATCAGGAGCCGATGGAGCCCCAGGAAACGACGGAAAGAACGGAGCTCCAGGAGCGCCAGGAGGACCAGGACCACAAGGACCAGCGGGAAATCCAGGAAAACCAGGACGCGGAGGACCACGTGGACCACCAGGAGCCAAGGGAACCACTTATCTTCCGGGACCCGCTGGACACCCAGGAAACTCTGGACGCCGCGGACCACCAGGACCAGCCGGGCCAAACGGAAAGAATGGAAAGAACGGATCCGACGGAATCCCAGGAGCCGGAGGAGCGCCAGGACAGCACGGAGTGCCAGGAGTCGACGGAGAGCCAGGAGCGCCGGGAGAGGACGCCGCGCCAGGAGGAGACGCCGCTTACTGCCCGTGCCCGAACAGATCGGTGGCTGTGGAGGCGGCTCCGGCGACTTCCGAACAGGTCTACAAGACTCACTAAACATTCCCAGCAGACCAATAAACCTTTTGCATTCCATTTTCTTGTTTGTTCGAGTGACTGTATCTATTTTCAGAACAGGAAATAACCTCAAGACGCACGAGTGTAAAAACAGATCGGCGAAACTTTAAACGCCGGAAGCATTGTTCAAATCAAGAATCCGAATTCCATTTCTATTTTATAATCCATGACAACTAGATATCGAACAATAAATCAAATCCAATTGAATCATTTTTTGTGAAATGCTGATGATGATCACGAATTTATTATCGCACACCGTCCGTTTTCTGGGTACGAATCGGAATAATACAGTAGAAAATACCCGTGAATCTCGAATTCAATGCTAACAGAAAAAATTGATCACGTGCAAGTTATATATCTACACAACCATTATCGTTATCAACGTCGTTGACGTCTTCTTCTCATTCACACAATGACCGTTTTCAAGGCATCATTGGCGCTGATCTCGATTGTGGCGACGGCGCCTCGGGGAAATGGGATTTTGTTGGATCCATCGAGTACGAGGTATCCATTCGTACACCGGGATTCCAGCTTGATCTTGCGGGCGAATCCGCGTGTAGCGGTGCGTTTGTACGTGGCGTTGAAGATTGGTTCGCGAATTGAGAATGCGAAGCCTGGAAACAATATAATTAAAAAGGGAATAAATAGAGAACTACTCACTTGGATGATCTGGCTCGAAGGGAATCTTCTCGTTGACAGCATTCACGACCTTTGAGACGAGGTTTCTATTCGTGGGCACATTGATTCCCAACGACTGGAGCGCCTCGATTACCGATGTCGCATCATTTTCGTCGATGCGATTCACTCCGAGATACCAGCTCGTACTGCCAGTTCCAGTCGCCACAATCAATCCGCTGCTCTTCTGTTTCACCGTCGGCGAATCGTCAATTGAGATATTGTAGGTGGAAACCTTAGCAGCTTCATCCTCTCCTATGAATACTTCATTTAAAGCGAGATTCGTGATGGCCGTTTTCTTCGCTCTTTTCGTGAGCGAGAAAATCGAAGTCTTCGATGATTCTTTGACAGTCACACGGATACGAGACCGTTGCACCCATTTCAGTTTTCCGGATACCAGGAGCTCGATGAGATTGCGTGGAGGGTTCTTGCCGCCAACGCAGAGATGTCCTTCCGATCCGATCGGGTCCGTGTTGATTCCGACAATTGGAGTCTGATCGTTGACAGCCGAAGCGGCCGTTAAGAATGTTCCGTCTCCACCGGCAGAGATCACGAGATCCGTCTCTGGAAGGTGCTGCTGCAGCTGATCGCGAGTCACCACTTTCGTTGTGATTCCAGCCTTCCCCAGCTCGCCGACTATTTCCTGCACTGCGCTCATCTGCTTCTTTTCATTGTCCAACAGCTCCTGTACATTGACTCCTTTTGACTGGAGATATCTGAAATGAATTAGTCGAATTATGGGAATACTAGGCTCAAACTTACTTTTTCAGTTCCGAATCGCTCATTCCGGTCTGTTCTTTCTCCCATTGCCATCTGGTGCTCTTTCGAAGAATAAGGGCCGATCGGAAGTACTGAAAACAAAGACTGTAACCTTTATCGAACTGATAACATATGAAGCTAGCGAGCACACGGTACGATTACTCTGTTTCCGCCCGTTATTTTATGCTGACTAAGAATTTACATCAACGCGCTCGGAACCAAATCCACTGATACTGCACTATCTTTTTCCCGCACACTCTCTCCGCGTGTAGTCAATAAGTGCTTGGGTTTCCGCGTTGCGGACACAAGTTCGTACCTGCTGTTGTCGGCTTCCGCCGGGCTTCGACGGCAACGTTGTCGGCGAAGCGGGACGTGTCACGTGACTGACGCACTGGGAAATCGCCAAAGCGGCCATTGAAAGGCTGAAAACGAATGAGTTTGCACTGGTGAAACGGCGGAGGTCACGAGAAGGTTATCAGCAAGGAAAAGAGAAGCTGCATCAAGCAAAGAACAGTTCATGTGGCACCACTTTCAGATGATCATTTTATAACGTTGACCGCCCTATCAGAAAGAACCGCCCACCACGCCTGTGCGTCCAGACTGTGCCTCTTTCTCCGGCTGTTTGTGGTGTATTTGTGTTGGTCGGAGAACGGTGGGCACAAATAAAGTGTAGGCTAGAAGAAGAATAGAATGAATGATACGTGGGTGGGCTACCGGCATTCAATGCGGACATATGATCGAACTCGCACGGTTTTTGTGTGCGGGCGGTCGCGCAAAATGTAAACTTTTGGATTATTTCTGCTTTTTTTTGTAAAGTTTCACGCAAATGTCAAATACGAACGAGTGCATGCTTGTGAAATTTGAGAAAAACCGGAAGATTAGAGAATTTGTTGGAAAGAAAACAAAACGAAAACGTTTTTATTAATAGCAATACTACGGTAGATTTTAAAGGCGCATGCCGGTTATCTATCAAGAAACTTCGATGGGAAATTGACAGTTGCACGCATGTGTGCCTTTCGGAAAGGGCAGCAGAAAACGAGTGATTTGCGGCAAGAAAAAGAAGAAAAAAAGTGGAAAGAATCAGCGAGGAGAGAGCAATTACGCGCTGCTCACCCCAGAGACCAACAGCACTGGAATATTCACAGACAGCTGTATTTTGTGTGCTTCTTTGCCTCTCTGAGCACCGAGACACAGCTTTTTGTGTCCATTCATCGGCTTCGTTGTGTCCATGATGACAAATAGTTCCTTTCTCGCGCAGTATTTTCCGAAATCTGTGACCAATGTGGAAAGAAAGACACATGGTGTTCACGTGTCTTCCGATGCATAATCAAGAATGATAATGCGAGAGATAGTGAGAGGGCGCAGAGTGTTTACATCAGGTAAGAGAAATGTGGCACTTGTACAATAAGCATATAGCATCATTAGATAAATAAAGTGATCCAGCAGGTCTTACAAGGCAAAATAGGAAGTGGAAAAGGGAAAGAAAGAGTATTTGAGGAAGGGGGAGACAAATATTTTGGGCAGGAACGATCGGTCGAACGGGTCAGAAAAGAGAAGAACCGAAGGAAAGGTCACTTGGCAGAGTGCCAAAGGCGCATTTGCATGTGTCAGACCACAGACAAACTGTGACCAATTCGAAGGGACTTGTGGCCAGAACACGGAATGCTGGGGGACAGTACCCTTCACTTTTAATTCGATTAGCTGGCCGACAGAAGGATAGAAAAAACAGACGAATTGGGTGACGTGGAAAGGTGAAGACGAAGACGGAAAATAAGGAAAAATGTCTGATTTGTAACCTAAAAAAGGGAAAACATGATTTGGCTCCAACGGATATCAGAAACAGAACTCTGGTCTAGATAAACAAGATCTGTTTTGTTGGACAACAAACAGTATGTGGACGGGACTTCTTCGGCGATCACATCATATAGAACAGAGAAATAACTGCACTATCAACGAAATGAATCTTTCCGTTGATCAACTACGAAAGACCACGAAATGTCAACGTCGTCTTCGGCGTTTCACCGCAACGAAAGGATCGCCCGAATCGATACGAAGAAGATGCGAAGTGATATAATGAGATGAGTGATTGCGCCGTCGACGTCCCATTATCTTCTCTTCTCAGTCATTCTCTTCACCACGCCGCGATTTCGCTGCCGCACGAAGCACGTTTCCACATCTTCTTCTCAAAATTCAAAAACCAATTGGTTGGCGCTCGCCGTCGAGAAGTTTGGCCAATCACTACTGTGTGTGTGTGACTGTTTCTCCTCACGAGACGAGAGAGCGAACAGCAGCTACGAAACAGAAGTACACTCGGACTGGAAATGACGGGCGAAACGGGGGTTTCGTAAAAAAGAAACGAAATTTCTGAAGTATTCATTCATCACATGTGTTTGTTTGCTTCGGCTAGTTTTTCAGTCGCTCTAGGAGTGCACAAAGTTTTACATTTTTGGGCGGACAACAAGAGTGTAAGAGAATGAAGGGAAAACACTATGACGTGGAAAATAGGAAATACTTTAGGATGAGCGATGGAAAATGGCTGACAGCTCCGGAAATTATGTGCTTCTTTGTGAGGAATGTATGGGACTATTCGAAGTAATCCATTTTGAAGACTTTGGAAAGGACCAAAAATCAGAGATGAAGGTCATCACGTGTGTTCATTCAGAACTCCCGCCATAAAAATTTGAATTTATTTTCGAAGGGCGCTACGCACCGATTCAAAATTTTCGTTTGCCGCCTTTACGCCGGCGTACGCCCATTGGCTGCGTGTCGCCCCTGTGCAAACACCGTTCTAGATATTTTGCGTACTTGGCACCAGATACTACGCAAATTTTAGGCCAGCTGTTTATTTATTCAAATTAGAGAGTGCGAGATTGAAGAGACGCCGACGATGTTCGGTAGGGCGCGCTTGCATGCGCGTAACAGTTCGAACGCTCGTGGGTCATCAAAACAGAAATAGACAAGGTTGAGAATGATAATATTTCAGAGAAGCGGATACTGTGAGAACACAGAATATTGTGTCAACATATTTTGATACGAGAATGATTCGTTTTCTCGAATTCACAAGAGAATAAGCTCCCTATCAAACATCGTTTCACAGGAAACACGCCATTTTCGACGAATCAAACTATTCTCCGCCGAGCATCATCGCTGAGAAGAGACGACAGTTTGAATGGGTGCTTCGTCTATTTATAGGCTACATTTGACCTGTAGCAACAAAAAAAAGGAACCAGTTGGATTGGAAGGGATATAATTAGTGGAGGAGAAGCACACACCGTTTGATGCTTCTGCTTTGAGCACGTGGAGCCGCAGGTTGGGGAAGGTTTGTTTGGTGCTCGGCAAACACGGTTTGCTCGCGGAGCTCTGCGGGAAGAGCTGGTGCAAAAAATGGTGGGACTGACGAAGAAAGTGTACTATGGTCAGTATTCGAACGGACAGTGTTTGATCGCCGAGCAACCGCGCTTTTAATACTGGTTGGAGGTGGAATGGGAACTTGGTTGTTCCTGGAGATCAGTCGGCGCGGCGTCGTTCAATTGGATCTATCAGCTGGCACGACCGCCCGGACGATTGATGAGTTCGCGAAAATTAATAGGTGGAAAACGGCCTTTTGAATTAATTTCGCTGCGAAGCTACATACGATGAGATCATTCATCTTTCAGAAGAATCCCACCCTCCGATGTCTTTCACAATTCTTGAAGAAAGGTTCCTCGAAAGTCAATAACACCTCCCGCGCTTTGTTTCTCCGCCGCCTTGCCATTCATTGCTCTTTTTGCTTAGTGCTCTCCATTCCTACCATCTCAGGCCAGCATTTTTTCAAAAACTAAAAACTTTTGCGGTTCCTTTCAGGTCGGAAATCACATGGAACATAAATGCTCCGGAGTTCGTCCCGCCCGGCGTACGGGTTCCAGTTGCTCGGATGCAAATGATTCCCATGATGCCATGCTAGGCGGCCAGATGGTATCGGGAGTTCAAATGCGTCCCGAAGTTCAATTGTATACGGGAGTACAATTCATGCCGAATGTTCCGATGATGCCCAGGTTTTACCGATGAATTGGAGAAAGCACAATTAATTTCTCGGGTTTTTAAAAAATTGTCTCAGGTCTTATAAAACTATAATAAATATGTGGGTTATAATAAATATGTGGGAAGAAAGTTCCCTGCTTGAATGTGTTGCAATCTTTGTTAAGCTAAGCGAGGGCTGCAAAAGTTCCCTTAAATTCCTAATAACTTGCTCAATTTTCACAGAAATTTCTCATTTCTGAAATCCTGAATTAACGCCGCGATTCATTAAAATTTGCATAAGTCCGAAAGTTCCTTTGGTTACGACGCTCCGAAATTCCGTCGCACGCAGTTTAACAAAGAAGCAAAAATTCAAAATTGTTTCGAACTTTGGCGCTATAACGAAGTAGAACTCGCACGGAATTCCGTGCGAGTCCATTCCGTGCGAGTTCTACTTTGTTGTAGCGCCCGAACTTTTCCTTGCTTTCTTGTGTGCTTTGCTATTTTCATTTTTCTAATCTGCCTTTTTCCGAATGCTTCCGAATGCCTTCTTACCGAGTGAATAAAAATTTTAGAATCGAAAAATGACGATTAAAATCACAACGAACACAGATGACTCGCAGATTCCGAACAAGACCGAGATGATCTCTCCCACGCCTATTTCTCCAGAAGTTATGCAGCATGCCGACGTCAAGATAGCAAAGGTTAGCACAAAAACAACATTAAAACCTGGTTAATTATTTCCATTCTGTTTTTTTCAGGTAATGTTCACCAAAGGAGACGCTTCGCAGATTCTTCTGCTCGGAAAAGGACGCGAGCGATGCATTGCGCTATGGGAAAGGGACAACGGCATCGATCCGTTCAAGATTCTTGCCACCAAGAACACCGACGTTGATCCTAATGATGCAGTGTACAGGAAAACGAGGTGTCCTAGAATTAATAGTTTCTTTCAGGCTCATGACAGACGATCGTGTCTGCATTGGATACGCCGACGGTTCGCTCGCCATTTTCAACACAGACAAGGACGATTTAGCTTTGGTGATTACAGAGAATTTCAATATTCCGCAACAAATGCAATTTCAGATGATTCGTATTCCGTCCGTACATAGCGGTTGTGCAAGCAGATCTGTTTGTCGAAACGGTTCGGGAATTCTAAGGTCAGTAAAGTGGAGAAGTATGAATGAGCTTTCAATAGTTTCAGTGCTTCAACAAACGGAAGTTTGGAAGCGATAGACGTAGAAACTGGAATGTCACGAACTGTGTTCTCCGTAAGTACACTCGATTTCATTCACAGCCTGAAGTCTTCAATTTAGGGGCTGCCAGGAATCAGATCAATTTGCACAACTTTTGGAGGGAACGTTGTGATGGCTGGAGATTCGAACGGACAAGTCACAGCTTGGGATCTGCGAGAAGACAACGAAAGAAGTACGGAGATGGCAATAGCTCGTGAATAAATTCTCATTTTTCAGCGACCATTATTGAACCAATCAAGACCCTTGTGCCATCAAAGAAAGCTCTGGACTCAGTATCCTCCCTCTGCACTCATCCGGCCCAACCTAATCTGGTTTGCTGTGGAACAGACGAAGGAATCGTCGGTTTGATCGATGCGAGAAATATTCGGACCGCGAACATCACAAGCACCTATTTGGTTGCAAAGCGGGGAATTTCTCAAGTGATGTTCCACCCAACATGCGTTGACAGCCTCATTGTCTCTTCCAACGATGGATGCATTGTCAGAATCGATTCCTCTTCTGCTCCAATGTAAGTTCTCTTTTCCGTTGGTTTTTCTTTTTTGTTCTGTTTATCACAGCCACTCACAATTGCTTTCATTGCAGTGCCGTCGGAACTCGTGCCACGAAAGACACAATTTGGCTGGAGGGCGACATTGCGAGCTCTCTCCGTTTGGAATCAATCCGCAACGAGTCCGTGTATCCAATTTCTTCTTTCGATGTTTATTATGACACCATCGTGGCTGCGAGCTCTATCGGAATGGTTTCACTTTATCAGCAATTGCCCTTCTTCCCAAACACTAACGTCGGCAAATTCTAAATGTGATCTCTTAACACTTCCGGTTTCATGCTGTTTTATTTTCTGCTATGATAAACTTCCATCGTTTTGGCTTTCGAATATGTCAATGTCCGGTCCGATATCCGGAAGCTTTATCTGGCCGTGGGCAAGTGCGCTCCCCCGCTCTCCGGTTTGTTTATGTAGCCGATTCCCCTTCGCCCATTCCATTTTATTGAATTCAAACGCCCTTTCGTTCTTTCTTTTCTCTCACACTGTGCGTTCTTTTGTGCGTCACGGAAAGACCGAAGATAAGAGAAGAAAGCGTCGTTTTTGTTGCAATGCAGGTTCAGGTGACGCTTTTCTCCTGATAACACTCCAATTTCGCTCGTTCTGCATCGAAGCGTGGTCATAACTGATCGATCAATTGCAGTCATAACCACACAAATCAGTTGTCGTCTCGAGTAAGTGTAAGTGGTTGGCGAGGGAGGATCCGTTTCCCTTGCCCGCTCCCCTTTCACTTTGTTCCCACTCGCCTCGAGATCTTTCCGTTTTTCTCGTCTTTTCCCTCTGTTTTATGTGTCGAACATGTGCTCAACGCGATTATTGTTGACAAGAGACAAATTGGATACTGTAGGTTCGGATTGGAACATCAGCCACGTGAGCACGCAAACAGCAGAAATCAAGACGCCGTCGGTCACTGATTTAGTGTCTGTGTGACGAACGTCAGTCTACTGGTTCCCCGAAAATTAGCAGAACATTGAAAGGTTTTTTCCAACTTCTCAACAGTTTTTAAAGTCAAAGGCTGAAAAGGGCACTGTCCCAGCTGTGAAACAACACGATTATTAAGTACAGTGTACTTTTACTCTCCAGCACGATTGGAAATGGGTCACACCCGGTCACATCAACGTTTTCTTTCTCAATTCATTCCCATCTCAAGAATGCTCCCATAATCCTATTCCCCAATGATGAAATTGATAGAATTCTTTTGGTTTGATAAGCAAAGAAATGTTGCAAACTTTCTTCCTCTTGCTGTTTCGTTCGGGAGTAGCGGGAAGATTTATCGCAATAAATCGGATCACATCCGACCGCCTTCTTTTTTCGATGCCATCCGGATCGCTGCGAAAATATCACCTGTCACCTTGACTCTCAGAATCGTCGCAGATGCCCGAGGCTATTTGTTATTTTGTTACTCTCTTTCTTCCCTCCCTTTTTCTCTGATTCTCCTCTCCCGAGGGCTCGATTTCGTCCCGCCCGCATCTTTTCGCGCCCTCCTTCACAGTCACTGTCATATCGATCTTCATTTCTCGCCCTCTATCCTCCCACCTCGGTTCACTTCTCGTTGCGATCCTTGTACTTGGCGTAGCACATATGTTGTTTGAGTTGTTGCTTAGAAATGCGTTCGTTCCGATACTTCATTTATCCCCTTCTGATTACGTCCTGTTTGCTCTATCAGTCACTTACTCTGTTATTTGCGTCTTTGCAGAGGGCAACCGCCTCCATCGTTTCTCTGAGTGCCCTCCTGCCGAAAGAGTGAGCACGGGAGAAGCAACGAACGATCAGTCTATCTATCAGTTTCGAACGAGAGCATCTCCCTGCGGAGTCGACGTCAGACACGTGAGTTCTTATGCAAATCGGCATTGCTAGTTTTTGTACAAATTCCAACGGTACGACAATACATTTCAACACCCATTCCTATTTCAGAATCACCCAGTTTGCTGGATTGATTGATTCAATTAGTCGTCTTCTTCCTTCCCGCTCGCTCCATTAACCTTTATCTGTTCGACCGTCCCCCGCGAATCGAATCATGGGAATTCTCGATTATCCGTCATCATCCGGTCAGTTACTGCGCCTTCGTTTTTAGTGTAATTTGCGGAACCGAAAAGAAATGGCAAAGAAACGTATTGGGAATGATGAATAGAAAGTTTGAATCGAGGCGACATGTTATCGCAAGCGTCGCGCGAAAAATTGATGTTCGGCGGACTTTGATCGGCTGATCTGGCGCGGTGTGCAGAGGGACCGAAACACGGGCGAAGCTTCGCATTGACATAAATCATGCGGACAGAACGTTCTCTGATTCGAGAGGAATGCTGTCAACGGAAAAACGAGTGATGCGGGAGAATCCGCCAGCTGCAGCCTTTTTTTCGCGGACCACAGCAATACTTCGCACTCGGGGATTCCATGGGATCAACTTCCGGTTTCATTTTGCTTTTTTCAGGCAATCAAGCCGGCCAGCCACGCAGCAGCTTCGGGATCGAGTGGTCGAAATGGTTCCCACCGGTAACTTCCCGCTCGTTCCTCTCGCACTATCTGCCCGCTTCCGGAGCCGTCTCGCACACGCTCTACACCGTCCATCTGTTCAGCCCCAACATCATCTCAAGGTACTTTTACTAATAACTCGAAGGATTCTAATTCATCAAATCCATCTCAGTCTGTTCCCGACCGGCGACCTTGCCGTCAGCAACACGATTCTGTTCAATGCGAACGTGGGACTCGGATTCTACGTGTATTTCAGAAGACATCTGCACCGTACTAATCCCTGGGAGCGCGTTGAATTCAGGTTGGCGTATGTTCTACCTAATTTGTTTAACGTTCAATTTTCAGTGTTTTTGCTTCAACGCTGTTCAACTTCGGAAGTCTGCTCGCCGCCGTTCTCATCAAAGCTCTCATGCCAGCAAAGACTCCAACATTGCTGAAGAGCTTGACGGCAACGGCGCTCAGCGCTTACTTGCTCTCGCGTGCTTACAAATACATGGGACTCCTCGACACGCGAGCTTCCCGAGGCTCGGTCTCGCCAGCCAGAAGGTAAGAATGAGTGGAAACCTTTTTGAGACAGTTTTGAATATGGAAATGATTATTTGGTGAAGATTCTTGCATGAGTTTATGCCAGTATCTTCTGAATGGCTTCTTCTAGCATGACGTCGGCTCGAAAGGCCCGTTCGGTTGCTTCTACCTCGCAATACTCTCCGGAGATGACGTCCCCCACGTCGCCGCCGCAGTCAGTGCAGCAGCATCACTTCGAGACTCCACCAAGGAGCAGTGAGCCTTCATTTCTTCCAATGACTCCATCTGCCACTGAGAACACTGTATCCGATTTCGGGGATGATTCAGATCCTGTTGGCTATGGAGACAAGCAGAACTATCGATACTTGCATTCCTATGCACTCAGCAACCTGAATCACAGTCGACCGAAAAAAGAGAGTATTCTGAGAAGAACGACGATGAATCAGCCGCAGTCCCCGAAGCAGACGATGCAGTTGACACCGAAACGAAGACCTTCAGAATCGACGACGGCACAGTGCTTTGTAACGCCGGAACCATCCCTGAGAGAATTAGAAGTCGCTGTCTACACGCCTCCACCTTCAAGAATCGAGAGCAGGCCAACGACGACATTGAGACGAGAGAAGCGGAGGTCTGAACGAAAAAAGAAAACCGTCAAGAAGATTCCGAACGAAAGAGATGACCTCGATCGAGTGCTCGACCTGATTCAGTGGCATGCTCCGTTGGCTTTGGTTCCATTCGCCTTCGGCTGTTTTGTGACTGGAACCGTTCCCATGTACAACACGATGCTATTCATTTTTGCTTAAGAGTGCCCCTTATTGCTGCATTTTGTCCCCTCCTCTTATCTTCAAAAAGATTCCCAATACCGGTAGATCCTAGCGACCAAATTAATAAACTGCATGAAAAATAACACGAATTTCGATGCACATGCAAGAATCTTCGCCAATAAAAATGAATCATTTTCCAAGAAAGCTCCAAAACTGAAGTGTGTTTCATTTTCAGACGTCTAAACTTTTAGCATTCCTCCGTCGCCGATGCCAAATGAAAACGGACACGCTCTGACGAACGGAATCCACTGATTCGCCGTCAATTCTCATCCTGAAGATACTCTATCCCTCGTAGTTTTTCTTTTCTTGGTCTCCTCTATTTTCCCGTGCTTTTCTATTCCATTCGATTACATTGTTGGATTTATTCTGTTAACATTCATATACAGTGCGTTCAATAATGATAAGCCCCCTATATTTTGAAGGTATAGCCAAAACGAGAACAGTTATGAGAATTCTGTGAATGCAGTTCGATTTGGCATGTGAAAAACCGCCGGTGCACGTTTTCTAAAGTAGTTGCGCAAAAATTTGGTCACAACCACTGTGCCTTCATAATATAGGGGGGTCTTATCTTTATTGGACGCACTGTATTATTTAACTGATTTGAAAGATGGAAGAAAATGAAAAATAAAATTGCAGTGACAGACAAAATAATTTTTTTGAAGGCTCAAAAATATTCGATTTTGCTTGAAAATGAAAGAAATGAATGGATCTAGGCGTGAAGTTTGCAGAACGGTTGACCGTTTTTAGCGAAGAAGCTCTCTCCCTCAAGATTGTGATTGCAACGCTGAAAAAATGGGAAAACTTCAGATGAATGAGAAGGAAAGCAACTGACAGTGCACGTGAAACAGTTCGAATGGAAAGCGTTACCGAGGGCCTCGACCCACCGGTCCCCAGCCTCAATCGGGTAACGGCAACTGACGCATTTGGTGGTGAAGAGGGCATTCCAATCCTGCTCGCAGTACGGCAGCCCTTGCTCCAGGTAGAAGGCGCTGTTTCCGAACGGCTTCTGGCAGTGAGCACACGTGAAACAAGTCGGATGCCACTTCTTCTGGAGCGCGTTCAGACAGTCCGAAATGATTGGTTTCGAGCACTTGGCACAGCGCGGAGCAATGTGCTGCTCGAAGCAAGACTCGCAGAACTTCTGTCCGTCCTCCTCGACGAATCCGCACTCGAGAAGACGACGACGGCACGAAGAGTTGGCGCAGACGAAGTGCTCCGGACACCACGACTTTCCGGTGGCGAGGACGAATGCTCCACTGCAAAGAGGGGAGGATGCTCGAAGAGTTCTAAGGGAAGCTCACCGGATCTGCTGCTTGCAAGCCTCGCAGTACGGCACTCTTCCTCCGTTCTGCTGGGTTGTCGTCGTCGTTGTCAGATGCCCGGTTCCCCGGAAATCTCCGGCCGACGGGGCTGTTGCTCGCGGAGCCGTTGCGTGGTTTTCATGTGGTCGAGACTCGGTTGTCGTTCGCTCGAAGCTGGTTTTCGTGTACGAAGAACCTGTGTGCCGTTTTTCTGTGTTTAAAGTTCGAACCCTATGATTGGATGACACCTCAAATGTTTAACCTGATTAGGAAAAGCAAATGAATGCGGAGCACATAGAGGATTATTTGAATGAAAAAGAACACACCCTGTTGCGTGCTGGCACTCCGTTTGTTCTCATCTATCATCACTTGTCCGAGTCGCGATGCCAGGAAGTTTCTCGAGTCTTCGGCGGCCGCGTCTGAGGAGGCGGTCACTTTGCGAACAAAGGTGGTGGGTGTCGGCTTCCGCAGTGAGTAGAACTCATCAAGAACGTCATGCAAACTGAAGACAAGGACAGGGACGTGAAACAAAACAGAGAAAGAGAGAGAGAGAGAGAGAAAGAGAACTGAAGGTTACCTTTGAGTTGTGACAGCGGCAACTGGCGGTGGAATGGGATGGGTTTGAATTGGTGGGATAGGGACGGGGACGGTGACTGGGGAAACGGAAACGGGCGGTTGATAGGACGCGAACGGGAAGACCTTTCTCTCCGGAGGAACTGGAGGATCACTGCCGTCCCCGAGGATCGGAAGGTGCTGGAACTCCTCAAGCACTTGCTTCCGGAGTTCTTTTACTCTTTGCTCCGCGCGAGTAGGTTCGGGGGTCTCAAGTATAGCTTCCATAGCCGACTGCTCGGGGCGAAGATTTTGGAGATATACAATAGCGGACTCGAGGAGGGTGCTCAGCTGTGTCTGCGTCTGTTCGAGCTCGCTTTGATGACGGGCGATGCATTCAATGGCACGTATTCGGTCATCGTCTTCCATTTCGCGAAGGCCTATCATTCATTGCTTATGAAAGAGATGCAAAAAGATTCAGTGGGACCTACCTTGAAGTCGTTCGTTCAGAGCTGCCACTATCATCAGATCTCTCTCCGTCTGCGCATCGTCGTCCAGCAACTCCATGGCTCTTTGTCTCCACTGTTTCTCAGCTTCTCCCTCTCCCTTCCCAATTACCCGAATCTTCCTTGCCGGAACTATTTCCACTTCTTCCTCCTCTATATCAAACGTACTCGTCACATCACTCTTGTTATCTATCATCTCCGACTCATCACCGTCGTAAGTGGCTGCTTTCAGGAAGGAAATACTGTCGTCTTCCTTGGAAGCTTCCGTCAGAATATCCGATTCGTCGACAATGTCTGCCGAATCTTTCCATTCCGGAATCACAACAGGACTGTTCTTCGAAAAATCAACTTTCTTGAAGTGCTTCGGATCTTTCCGAACCGGAGGCGACGGACCACTCGGCTCGTGGATTTTTATTGGGGAAGTTGCCACGTTCGTTATAGACACAAAAGGAACGGGTAAAGATTTCACTGGCTCTGGCTTCCTAAGCAATCGAATTGAAGGGATCGGAGAGGTGCTAGAGTCAGTGGTATGGCACGGGGTCGGCAGGAAAGTGTGTGGTTGCTCGTTTTCGGTATATTGACGAGTGACTGTCGTCTGGAGATTTGTGGAAGTTGTGATGTTCGCATCACTGCTACGGACAATATAACTCTGGACTGGCTGAGGGGACGGGCTTTCGGAAGTCTTTAATGGTTCAATTGAGACTGAAACCGAGGCAAGTTGCTGTTTGATTCCAACTGAAGAATACAGCGGTTTCTTGTTTTCTTCCGTCTGGTCAGGCTCAAATTTGAACGGTTTCGGAATCGCCGTCCTCGAAATGGTAACTGGGGTTCCATAGCTGGCAATCGGCTTCACGACTTCGTTACTTTCGTGGACAGCTTCAGAAGTCACTTTTGCGGGACTTGGCGACCCTCTCGGACTGTGAATAACCGTCCAATGAATGCCGTTTCTGATCTCCGGCGGTAGCATTTCCACCGGCCTTTCCACGTGTTCCGGCTCCACTGCAGCCACTTCTACCTTCAATTCCTTCTTCTGCTCCACCCTACTCTCTTCTTCTTCTTCTCTCCTTTTCCGATGCTCTTCAAATGCTTGTTGCACTTGTTCCTTGCTGATATTCGATGCTCTTCTCCCATTCCTCACATTTTTCTTCGGCTCTTTCCTGATGACAACAGGTTCTTTCTCATTGCTCATTTCCCTGATCATCGCGGCCAAATCCTCTCCGTAGTTCGGTTTTTCCCTCTTCAAAGTATCCGCCGCATCAATTTGCCAGTATCTCGTGAGAGCAGGAGCTGCCGGCGGAGGCCATTGTCTGGGAGTCTTGCCGGATCTTCTAGGGGAAACCGCCGATCGGACAGAATCGGGAACACGAGATTCTGAAACGGACATTGGACATGGACAAGAACAAAGGACGTGTGAAAGGACGAAGACCCGAACGGAAAGCCGAAACAGATATGAGAAAAGCCAGGCGAAGCCCCGGGGTGCTGTAGGACTTACCGTGCGACGGCGGCGGATTCGACGGGACTGGCGGAGGAACTGGCTGACTTCGGGAGGACTGGGAGAACTGCGAAGGAGCTGGGGACAGACGGTTCGGGTCGTAATGTGTTCCGCCCGGGCCGACGCCTCCTCCGTAAGTGACGGTACGCTGGAGATCGGCACCGAAGGCAGCGTTCGGAACTCCTCTTTGAGCAGGGCTGAATAGCTCTGATTGCACGAAACATAGAGAACGGAGATGTTACCTCAAGATTCCCTGAGTCTTCGGAGTGTGATAGTGAGTAGTGACCTGTTTGGTTCCGACGGACGGGGCAGGGGAAACGGAAAGCGGGCGGGTCTGGTTGACTTGCGGATGATAGGCGGCACGAGGACTATCTTGATGAAGGACTGGTTGAGCGGCAGTCGGAGAGGACTTGCTGAAAAGGAATGAGTACATAGCCTAAACATGTTATCATTCAAACTTACACGAAAATGTTAGGATCCATGCCAGGTCTTCCTCCCGCCTTTCTTTGAGTTCCATGGATGTCACAGTAGAACTTATCTGAAATAATAGTAGATTTAGCAGACTCGTCCTTCGTATCAAAGCCAACCTTCGATGAAGTGATGCCCAACATTTCTGAGCGAGTTTCCGCAAGTGGCACACGAAAGACAGTCTCCGTGAAGGTCTTTTCCGGCGGCACGAGCCATCACTCCTCTGCAACCAAACAATAACTCTCGCTCATCAAAGGGATTCTCTTACAGAATGGGTCTCGTGCAAATGAAGCAGACAGGAAGCCCAGTCGGATTCGGGTGATTCGAAAGAGTCGTTCCAGCTGTGCCCCGTTCTTGTTCCTTCAGAAGGCGAAGAGTTTCGCTTCTCAGGTATGCGGGCTCGTCTTGTCTTTGAGCAGTCACACGGGCTCTGAAAAGAATCGGAAGTGATTTTTGTGACTTGTGATGGATGCGTGAAGAACGAGACTATAGTGGCACGGATTAACGGCAGATTAAAGAGGATCGGAGAGCGGGAGATGAACCGAAGACCGGGTCACTTATATAAACGAAACGGTTTCATCACAAGTAATCTCTTTTTTGTCCTCATTTTGCCGTTTTGGAAAACTTTCAAATCGATTCGTTCCCAGATATGTCCCGGATTCTCATTTTGATACTTTCCATTGGGGGCACATTTGCTGACTACACAAAACTGAAGCTTGGGGGAGAATGCGATACACTCCGAAATGAGCTTGAAGGATCTGACAATGCGACTGTGAAACTGTCTAAACTGAACACGTTCCTGGACAGTCTCGGATCAGACACCCGCCAGAAGTTCTGGGCTATCATTGCTGCAGCGAAGACCGATGCTCAGACCAATCTGCCTTCTGATTCCGCCAAGACGCTGGCGGCTGGAGTAATCAGCGACTTCGAGGAGGGAAACCTCTTCCTCCCAGCCAAACAAGTCTCTTCTGATGTGAGTTATTTGCTGCGAATCACTCCTAATGTCCCTATTTCAGCTCAAGTCCAAATTTGAGTCCCTTTCTGATGCTGACAAGGCTGCTGTGAAGAATTTAGCAAAGGTCTACGGAAAACAGATCAAGGTCCTCGTGATGCCGCTTCTTCCCGAGAACTGCAAAGTAACCTCTGAAGCAGCCTCCGTAGCAGCCAATGCCACACAGTCCGGAGGATTTGATACTGTGCGTTTCAGGAATCATTTCTAGTATGTAAAACCTTATTACAGGCTGAATACATGCCGCGTCGGAAGCGAGAACTCCTCTTCATCGAGAATCTGACTGCCGCTTTCCGCGAGTACAGACGTCGCCGCAACGTCTGACCATCTATCCCGAATTAGTCGTCCAACCAAATGAATTGCTTGTTATATTCTCACCCTTGGTTCTCCACAAGTCCCTGAGTCTGCTGCACGTACTGCTCGGCGGCTGATTTGTCGGAATAAATGCCGAGGGGCGAGTTGTACTGCATGTGTTTCACTCGCTGATCGGTGTCGAACGGAAGGGCAGAACTGTTGAATCCTTGTGGCGGGCGGGTCTGAAACGATGACTCATGAGAAGAGGAACGCATTCTGGCACTCACGTCGCTGCTATGTTGCAAGTTCACGCGGTATGGTCTCTCGTCGTTTCCGGAATTCTCAGTCACTTCCGGACGCCAGATGCGAGCGGGGGCACCCGAAAATTGCCTGAAACAAAAAATTGAAAAGTTGAAACATCAGTTCTGAAAGTGTATTCTTCTCATAATCCTACCCGGGCCTTGGCGTCGTTGTGATTCTCACCATCACTTGAGTTTAGACTGAATGAAAGCAGAATGAGAAGAAGAGGAAAGAAAAGGAAAAGAGAGGAAGTATCGAGTGGAGCGAGTGCAGCAATCTTTTTCTCTTTTGTGGGTGAGAATATGAATAAATTTTGAGAGAGAAAAGAGCGAAAATCGAAGTGTGGACACAATGAGTAACGGAATCAAAAGTGGGTATGAAGTTCAACGTTTTTTTGGGAATATTTTTGACTCTAATACTGAAAAGGTTATTCATCTAGATCACAATCCGTCACGTGCCAAAGGATAAAAATGGAAACGAAACCGAAAGTGATTCACTGCAATGGCCAAAAACTGTATGCCGATGGACTTTTACAGTGTACGGGGAGGCCTCCGCACTGTATTTCTGATTGATCTAGAAGCCGAGAGGGTCTGTGAATTATATGTATAAATCTTGTGTCTACAGTGCCCGCGACTTCCCGGCAGAGATTCGGAAGAATGTTGCCGCTTGGCCTGATTCTTATCTGTTCGGCTGTGCGTTCGCTTCGAAATTTGGATATTCGGAAATAAGCAGACGAAGAGATAGAGGGATCGAGAGAGACGGAGAGAGGAAGAGACAAAGAGCGAAAGGATGGGGATATCAGGGGCGAACGGATGATGTGATCACGCCGACACCTGTTTGCAGACGACCCAAACTGGTAGTAAGTCGGCCTACTTTCAAGGATTGGGTTAACTAATAAGGAAGACCGAAGACTGCCTCGGATAACTGTACCTGGTGACGATCAGTTCGATCTTGTCGTGAGCAGTCACCAGCAGACGGTCCACCGCATTGATGTCCAAGTTGTCCAGATCTGAAAATGTGCCTGTGCATCCTCTCTTTGCCCTCTTGGGATCACCTTCCAACTTGTCGACGACGTCCCCGTTCCGAAGTCCAGCACGGTCGGCCAGACTGCCTCCGACAACCTCAAAATGCGAATGGTTTGTGTTTGTGTATGTTCAGATCCCCTTTCGAATGAGCTTACGACTCATTTCTCACTGCTCCGCGAGCCGCTCTCTTACTCGGATTGTAATAAGTTTTTTGCTGTGTCGGCATGCCCGAGACAAGTTACGTTGAGAGGGATGCGGAAGAAAAAGTGGGGAAGAAGAGAGAGGTAGGAAGCTGGAGTAACGGGTTGTAAATCATCAGTTGCCATGTGTTTTGTGGTGATTGGGAAAGCTCTTACGGGGAACCGAATGGCATTCTGGGGTCAGCAAATCACTACGGGATCGAACAACTCCGGAACTACATACATTACAGTTTGATTTCCAATGAGAAAAAGTACCCTGATCAACTTCAGAAAACGACTCACATTGACGATGAGAACGGCTCCATCTGGTGCCTCGGTCACGCCGAATCCCCACGGAGTTCGGCGGTCCGAACGGGCCATTCGGACGGTGACTCGTTCCATTTTCGGCCGACTACCTGAATGCGAAATGCATCGAATTTGCATAATCGAAACAAACAAACAAATCAAAACAGTTTCACAGTGGAAGAGGATTATGCGGATCGAAAAAGATTTGAGTGAATGGGACAGAGAAAAAGAAAAAAAGGGCGATGCGTTGTGTATTTAAAGAATGGAATGTTGAAAAGAGAGTGATGAGTAATCAAATTGGGAAATTCAATGTGAATGACAGATGCGTCGGCTTCTTATCTGCTCGAAAACTATGCAGATTCGACTCGTTCCTGACTTCTTCTGTCGCTGCTCTATGACGTGGTTTTTCTGTTATTCTCTGATCCTCTCCACAAGTCTCATCCAAATATTTGTAGAGCCAATATTCGGATGGCAGCACAAAAAAGTAACACAAAACAAAATGAGTTATCATCCCCATCGGTGCGGGCCGGTGCGGGCGGAGAAGGGGCGGATATAGGCGGCTTGCTCCGGTGTACGCGGGCGTGAGCAGCCCGAACTCTGACATCCTCGGCGTCTCCCGAGCTTCGCACTTCATGCCGATTCGGCTCTCGGGGAGCCTCTCCTCTTGAATGAGCCCCCGGCGAGGGAACAAGGCAGGGCGAAGAGACGCACAGATCGGTGTGAGGCGTGTTTGTAGTAAAGCGGTGCGCGCTACTGATTATCAGTGGAAGAAACGAGGGGATGAGATGATAGAGGGAGGGAGACAAAGTGCTTGTGGCGATTCGGATCTGGAGGAGCTGCTCCGACTCCAGAACACTTGCTTTATCTCTTATACTTTCTCTCGGTTATCAGTTTGTTCGCAACGTGCAAAAAAATCAAACTTAAACCCACTAGACTCATGATTCGAGAGTTGGCATCATGAAAGATATCAAGAGAGATTCAGTGTATGGATCATATTTCAACGTAGCAAAACAATGGGAGCAGGATGAAAAAAGACGATCGATGTGCGGTCTCTCGCACTCTTAACACGCGGCTCCCGGGGGTAAAACGCAAACAAAGAGGAGTTCCATCCCCGACGATTATTAGGGATTGTCGCATGTGTCGATAAGGAACACGGTCAACGGACGAAATGTTTATTCGAAGTAGGCAAAGAGTGATCTTCCGAACAGTTGCGATCAGTGCGAACGGTGACGACGGACGGCCGCCAGAACGAACGAACGAGGAGGGCACGGGCAGTATTGACCGTCGCGACCTGAAAGCGGAAAGTATGAGACATAAAAGTTGTTGAATGAGTTGTTCTCACCTGGAATACCCGGTCCTCCCGGAACTCCGCTGCTTCCCGGCTGTCCTGGGGCTCCCCGTGGTCCTGGAACTCCAGGGATTCCCTCGCTTCCGGCATCTCCGTCCTTTCCTTTCTGTCCCGGTGCTCCGTTTGCTCCGGCCTTTCCAGTTGCTCCTGGAAGTCCTGGTGGTCCCGGAAGTCCTCTCTGTCTCTGTCCGTCGGCTCCTGGCCTTCCCGGTTCTCCATCCTGTCCTGGCAATCCTGGTTCTCCAGCATCTCCCGGTGGTCCCGGTTGTCCTGGTCTTCCGTGTGTCTGCGAAGGGCTTCCAGGTGCTCCTGCGGCTCCGTCGGGTCCTTGTGCTCCGACCGATCCGATATCTCCTGGAGGTCCAGGTGGTCCCCGCGGGCATTGAACACATCCAGTGATTTGGGTATCGCATGCAGTGCTTCCTAGAGAATGTGGGTTGTCCATTCCACGTGGACCATGGTCCCCAGGCGCTGAAAAACTTAACTTCGTTAAAAACGTTAATAAGATTCCGCCATACTTCCTGGTGCTCCTGGTGCTCCTGGTGGTCCTGGCGGTCCTGGTGGGCACTGTGGAGCAGAGTCGCATTGGCACCATTCGGGCAGCTTTGTGAATCTTTTGTCCCTTCTGAGTAGTGGATTTTCAAGAGGACGAGATGGGGCAGAATGTTTGATTTGGACGTCCATAAGATCAATCCAAAGGGAATCCGTTTCGACCTGAATCCAGCAGTCAGTATGCAATATAACACGTGACAGTAACCTTGAAACTCTCAACGACTCCGACAACTTCTTCCTGCAGCTCATTCATTTCCCAGTAAATTTGAGGAACGAACACGGTCAGAGCAATAATAGCGAAGCCGGAAAGAGTGGCGAATCCGGAGACGATGAGCTTCATCATGATGAAGCACGACGTCGTTGTTCTCTTCCTCTCCGGCCTCACGGTCTCCTTTTATACCTCTGAGGAAAGGGGCGGAGTCTTCATCTACCGTATCAGTTTCGAGGCAAACGAGTTAGGCGTCGAAGGACGGAGGCAAAGATTGGATTGCCGTTGATGGAAGAGAGAGAGAGAGAGAGGGAGGGAGAGAGGGTATTGTCCGTCGACGGAGGATGGCAACAAGTTCGCTTTTCGTTGTACGAAAAAATGTGTGTCGGACAACAAACGAACCCTTTTCAGTTCCGTTTCAGTTATTCTACTTTTCGGTTACAAAGAAGAATAGAATTACCAAGTAAGCAGAACGAACCAGTAGATTTCTTGCTGCAGCCGAGAAAACAAATGTTTTCACGGTGACACGTCATCACGGATCTGCTGTCAACTTTCCGATCCTCGTGATTCATCCGACTGCCACTGCCATACTGCCATATTGGTTTTGGCGGATTGCCAGCCCAATACAATGCGGACGTCTGCATCTCTCCTTCCGCCGCGCTCTATCTCGGTTCCCGTGCCCAATGGACCGTTGAATGGCCGCCCAGCAGGACATCTCATTCGATGTTTTATGCAAAGTAAATGGCATTTCGTTTCAAGGTGACGGGAGCGTTCTCCTTTTCCCCTTCTCCTCATTTGCCACGTTGAGTGGTTTCCATCACAGACGCGATCATCATCATCATCTCAACTGATTGTTGCGAACACGAATGTAAATGAACCGCTGAGATGGCAGAAAATGCAATCGTCTCTCACCGATAATTGGGTTCCGTTTCGCAGAAGCGTCGTCTCTATTTTGCAACAAAAAACGTTTGACCGAGCGGACGGAATGGAAACCTTTCAGTCTGGAATCTGTGAAGACGCCAAAGGAAGAACTGATGTGTCATTGTTTATTGAACTGAACGAAATAGCATTCATCGACCCGTAAAGTTATTGAAATTTAGAAAAAAAAGGTGACAAGGATCAGGAAATCAGCATAAGTTTACGTGGATGGATTCGTGAGAACGCATTCGAGAGTGTCGATGACGAGAGTGGAGCCATCAGTTGTGTACGTCCTGAGAACGGAAAGAATAAGAGAAGAAAAGGACTGTGGGCCGGCCTACCAACTGCCTCCGGAACAAGTGAAAGGAACAGTGACCGTGGTCGCGGCGTAGTCCAGATAGTTCACCGAATTTCCGACAATAGCAGCATTCAAGTCCAGAGAGGAGTCAGTTGTTCTGGAAATGAACCAACAATGAACCAGATAGACCGTAGATGCACTTACGAGCAAGTAGCTGACGCTGTAGTCCGACACGTGTCACTATTGTAGGAGAAAGTCATAGTTCCATCCGGAAAACTGGTAGAAGTTAACGTTTGTGTCAAAGCGGAACAACAGGCTGAAAAAGGAGGAAACCATGAGCGGGAATATATTGCTTAGTGGTTTGACGACAGGGACATGCTCCAGATGATTGTGCAGACGGGACTCACCAGTGGATGCGACTGTGGTGGTGGGGACTGTGGGATCGGGGGTGGTTGTGATACCTGAACAGGAAGGTGCGGGACGGAACGACACCTAGGATACGACGGTTCAAGGGACACGGTTGCACTTGGTGGGAAATGAAGTTTTAAAAGAGATGAAGTGATTGCGAGTACATTTATTGAGACGTCAATACAATTGCCCGTTACCCGAGTGAATTTGAACGTACTTGTCGAGGGAGTTCCTCCGGAAGAAGTCCGAACACATGGCAACGTGGAGGGGATCATCCTGAGGATGAGTAGAAACACCTGAAAAGGTAACATCTCGGGAGTGAATTCAGACTGATAAACTCACTATAATCATTCCCATTCACCGGGAAGCGGCGGACAGATAAGAGTGGAAGTCTCGCGAATTTTGAAATGTTTCCGAATTTTGGAACAACTGGAAAGGAAAAGTGGTAGAAAGCGAAGAAGTAGTGGAGGGAAACACGAAGTGAGGAGGAGAAAGGAGACGACGGAATGTGGGTCTTGAACGGATTATCGCTTAATGGGCATGCAGGAGAAAGGAGCAGAGGACTGCATTCGGAGGGGATCGAAGGTCGACGGAGAGAAAAGAAAGTATAGACTTTGATCCGGGCAGGATGTACTTTTGATTGCGAACGGATTGTCAGCTTTCGGAGACCATTTAGAGACGCTTAATCTTTCATTCTTCTCCAAGTTCTTATTACAATTACAGTTGAGTTAGAATTCACGCAAAACTAGTGTTAGTTGGGTTAGAACATGTTACAAAGTGACTATATAGGGGCAAATAAATCACAGAACCGAACAATATTCAAGACGGGAAAAGTTAGTTATCAGATCAAAGATCCGGTGTAGATTTGGAAAAGTAGATGACTCGAGTCGACTCTTTCCGAAGAATGCTGAAAAAATCGAAAGTTTATCGAAGAGCACCAATTCAAAATTACTTTTCGATGGAAAAGAAGAGTCGGATGGTGTTGTCCTGCAAGTGCCTGCAGTACCGGACGTCGTGCTCTTCGGCCGATCCGGGGCAAGAGCAAGAAGCCGTTCTGCACGTTTTCGCCACGATTTCTCCGGTTTCAGCGTACCTGAAGTACTACAGTAATCTCCCGTTCATTCCAATGCCAAGATATTTCACAATTGGACATGCGCCAAACGGAAAACACCTTTCCGAAATCGGAAATTAATTCTACACGCTCCTACAGTCGTTTTTGGTTGTGAATTCGGCGATTTTGTCCATAGATATCCGGCAAGCCGTTTTCATAAATCATCACATTCTCTTATGTGATTTGGTGAGATTAGTATGTAAAAGGAAGGACGGCTGGCACCCGAATGAACGGAAGATTCCGATGATCATAACGACGATGGGGTTACGAAGTATATAAATGGACGGAATACGGTAGGCGAAGGATTACGGTAGTAGGAGCAGCCACTGGGGGAAGCTAGGGATTAGGGCTCCAGAGAACGTTCTTCAATTACCTACGGCTTTCCTATCTAGGCCCTCTTAACTGGGCCAAAAACTCTTTTTGGTCAGATGTATGCACAGACCGATTATAAGACAAAAGTGAGTTCAGGGACCGAAGTATGACGAAGCAGGTCTAACAAGAAGTATTCTTGAGACTAGAAACACTCTTTATGGTCATAAACTTTCCAAAGAAACCAAGAATACTTTTCGGAAACACTCGCTCACCTTCTAAGCACTTTACTGACACAACTGTGCGTGATTCCCAACTGCTTCGCGATGTGGATCTTCTTCATTCCTTTCTTGTAGCACTCGACTATCTTTTGTCGGTCGCACGTGAGCAGCGGCCTTCCAGAGATGTACGGTCTTCCGTAGCGATTCCGAGAAGGAACCACGTTGGAACCTGGCATGATAAATGATAAAATAAGGCAGACGATCATTAGAACTCACTTTTCATATCTTTATGCTTGTCAATACAAGACGTTGCCAGTTTTTCAATTTGTAGATCTGGCCGACGGAACGCTTTTGATAGTTTCTCGAGCGCAGCCAAAGAAGAGCCTATAATAATACGTGGGAACTGAAAGAAAACAGGATGACTCACCGGTAGGATGGACGGAAGAAAGAGCCTTCTGAGCGGCGATGCTGGAAAAGAACGCCGAGTTCTGGATGAGGAAGTTGATGGGCGGAAAGATCGAATTGGACATCACCGGTATTTGGGTGGCTGTCATTTGCCTCTTCTGAGAACAATTGATTAAATGAGGGTGAAGTGAATCGAAAGGTTAAAAAAATGAGAATGAGAAGGCATTCGGTGTCATCTCTGTTGATCTCGACTCCGCCCTCTTCCGTTCGATATACGGTTTCGTTGTGACCCGCTGTCGAAAGTCTGTCGAAAGGGTTCAAAACGCAAGGGCGCCGCCCCCAAATTCTGTTTTTTATCCATTCTGGTATACGGTAGCGATGTGTGAAGCGACGAACGGCCATCATCATCATATCTTGTCGACGGATCGCAGGAAGCGTGGAGAGACAGGCGGTTCCTTTGAAACTACCGACTAGGTGACAAATGATGATCAGGTGGAGGCGATGATTGGAAAACGAAGACGGTGAAGCGACGGAGTGATGGAGAGGAACTGCTGGAACACGATTCTGGAAGGGTTGTAACAGCAGATGAATGACGTCACGTGTGGATTTCTGGTGTTTGTCATCTGACTGCTTCTTATGTTATCAGAAAGTGTTTCGAGTGAATCCGTGCGAAATTCAACCTGTTCTTCCCCCACAATCATTGCATCTTTCCCAATTTCAAAATAACAGAGAGGTGTGATAATCGGCACCCTTTCAATTTAATCAAGAACTTACTCCTTCTCGCTTTTCAAACGAACCGCTCGTTGCCGACAAAAGAGCGCGTCTGGAGTGATTCGCACTTTCTTTTCCGCAGCCGTTTCCAATTTGTCTTCCCGCCGCTCTGTGATCTCCCGACACCTCGATGATAACAAATGTGACAAGAGAGTTTGCAACAAACGATTCGATTGCGTGTTTCGTCGAATCTGTGAGAACCTGCCATCTCCATCATCTTTCTGTTCCACAAGAAAACTTTTTCGATGGACAAAGTTCACGTCTCTCGCGCAGACGTTCTCCGTTTGCAGCAGAACAAATCAGGGATGATAGGCGAGACAAAAAGGGCGTGAAACTGATTGATGAGAGGAGCGATTCGTTCTGACGGCGAGCGAGTGATTCTCACGAAGTCAGTGCCCATCGCAGATGAAATTACACAACTATCGGATGCTTGAATGTCTATTTGCGAGGGGAATCACTGTTTTCCTCATGACGACGGCGAGCGGCCCGTTCAGAGTCAGCGAATGCTGGCTGCTCAAATGAGACTTTCGAATGTCGGAGGATTATTGCCGCTCATCTGAATACTTGAAATTATTGCAGATATTGTTCAGTTCCAACTAACCGCAACAGCCAAAAGAGAGAGAAGGAATAGAAGAAGGAAGCCAAAACGCATCTCCGAATGGTTTCCGTTCAGCTTCAGCCGCATCTTTTAGGCTTCACAGTTTTGTCTTGTTCAGCGTTTCCGTCCGAAACCTCTGAACTTTTACGTTTGCATCAGATCGGTCTAAAACGTGAACCCCAGATTGTTAAATTCAAGCCTAAGAAGACCATTGTAAAATTGCAACTAGGTCAAAAGTGCATGACTACAAATGCCTTCGAAAAGCAATGGAAAAAGCCAAAATGTGCCCGACAGAACGAATTAACCGAAAAGTTGATTAGGCAAGAACGTGCTGTTCATTGTTTTGCCGGGCATAAAGCAGCTATTTACAACAGCCAAACACTTTGAATCGAGTTAGGTCAGACGAAAATGGATATAAAAAGATTTCCAGGAGACCGAAAAGGTTTTCCGTTCCAACTACACCCGAATTTGTCCCATAAACATGTCAGTATCAACATACTGCGCGGAACTAAAAACGGCGTGTTTCCCTCTTCCCACGTGGTAATGAAATTTGGAAAGCTCGCTACTTTTTTGGCCGTGTCCACTTTGATTTATGGCTGTTTTCCTCCGAGTCTTTGAGATTTTCCCCTCGAAAAGGTTATGTTTTCTCGGAATAATAGTTATTTACAGTCGTTTATCCCGCTTTCTCTTGACTCCAGACGCCTTTTTGTCAATCCGAAATTGCCCACTACAATCACCTTTTCGAATCAACAAAGGTCTCCGTTTCACCTGTCGAACTTATGAAAAAGCAACGGATCACAGTGCTTACCATATATAATTTCAGATATTCAAAACACATTTCATCGTGTTTACAGTCAAAAATTTAATACTTACTTGGATACGAGTGTTTTTCTCCCGATTAGCATTAATAGTTAGTAGAACACCTTTTCATCTGCCGTTTTCGAGGACCTGAGAATCAGAAAACTACGATCAGAAGCAGGTGGAAGGCAGCAAGCTCCGTAGAAACGGGCGGATCGCCCCGCTTTCCCACGTGAATCATCTCTGCCGAGCACCGATTCCCACACTTGCACGTGGTCCTCGATCCTTAAACTTATGAAGGCGTCTGTCCAATCTAGACACGGGCAAAGGTCGCCGTAAAAAAGTCGGTGTCAGTGGTGATTAGGGCTCGATAAACATGTCGAACCCCGCCTCGTCTCGCGTGCCAATCATCAGAATTTGATTTCGAAAAATTATTCAACTCGGCTACCTTTTGACCAAAAATAATAGGATAAATTGCGGAAGAGAGCACGGGAAACGGGGAGGGCACTTCCCGAAAATGTTTTTCATCCATTTGAAACGCTGACCACTTGACCAATTGACCGATTGAATGATCATTCTCGATTCGTGGGAACTTTTCCTAGCACGTGAGCTCCGTAGTTCCCTTCTCAATCATCTCATTCATAGACATGGCATAGACATTAGACGCCAACTTTAAGAAATGTACAATTAGCTCGTAAGAAAGAGTGTGCACTTTGAGTGTCTTTCTTTGAATTCTCTGTTGCCTATTTTAAAGTTAACGTATATTTTCAGAGCACCGATCAGTCCGAGAACAGAATCCGTTTTAACCTGCCACTATTTGATGTCGTTCGCGGCGAACATGTATCTATATTTAGCTGAAGGTTAGTGCATTCAGTCACTCCGCATTCACGTGTCTCTCCTCCAGGAATAGTAATTTGTGTGACGAACATCACCCTCATCTGGTGCATTCTTTCCGATCACCGCAACCGACGACGGCGGGAGTTCCTCCTCGTGGCCGCTCAGGCACTCACTGACATCTTCTACGGAGTCGCTTTCATGTTAATTGCTAATCTTAGGCTAGGACTATTCTATGAAAACAAATGTGCGTCACTGACTTGTCCATGTTCCTTCATTTTATCATTCCGTTACAGTAACTCTGACCGTCCCCACTTCCGACTGTGCCTTCATTCCTGCCCTTTGGCTGCACAACTTGGCCACTCCTCTTCTAGGACTCCTTCCGCTCACCACTTCCATCAACTTCCTCGTCTGTTCTGTGGCTCCTCTCTGGTACATGAGAGCTACTCACATTTACACACTCTTCTTGCTTTCTGGTGAGTTCCCATTCCTGTTCATTTCCTCGTCATTTCACTTTTTTAGTTCCGCTCTCAGTCACAATCTCCCTGGTCTCCATAAATGCTCTTCTGATGGTCGAAAAAGAGAATCCGATCGCCGCTCTCTGTATTGCTGCGAACGGAGCCGCGCATCCGATTGTCTATCACGTAATGCTCTTCTTCCGAATAATGGCCAACTTGGCATCTGCCCTCATCTACGGACTTATTATTTTGTACTTGAAAAAGGTGAGTTCCAATTGAGTAAATATTGAGCACCTAATTGTTCTCAGAACCACGGCGGATCCCTCAGAGAGCTGTCCCCACAGCAGCTGAAAATGCATCGGAACGCCAAAATCACCCTGGGACTGGTGACTACAAACTCAATTATTCTTCTTTTTTTCCCTGATATTCTACTTTTTGCTAATCCGTGGAATATCACCAAAGCCTATTCAACTCCGTTGTATTCGATGACTCTGAGCAAAGTGAGCACTTTTTCATTGTGAATTTACCCTCGCATTCCTCGTTCAGACAATGATCAACTTCCTCATTTATATGATCCGTTATCGAGAACTTCGGAATATAATACTTCTGAAAGTGATCGGATGTCTCCCGAAGAAATGGAGTGTTCCTCTTTCCGTTCGGGTTCGGAGTACGAACGAAGCATCGAATGCGCCCAAAGGGACGTTTGTTACGAGGTCGTCGGTGCAAATTCGAGAAGGTTACAGACAAATGGAATATCCGAAGCATCCAGAGCAATTACAGGTTCATCGGAACATCGGAAGAGCATTAGAGGCCGGCGTTCCAGTTCTATCATCGCTTTCCCAAAGTCCAGAGTCGTCCCGAATGTGAACGAAGTACCGGTCGGCCCGTATCACTTGCCACCACTGCCCAATCGGAGTTAATCAGCTATCAGAACATGATCATCTTCCATGCATGCTTTAATAAATTTAGGTTGCATTAAAGAGTCCAAATTCATTATTTTATTATGTCTTTCGTATCTTTTCAAGTCGCCCTCAAGCCTTGACTTTCTCGTTTTCCTTCTCTTCGGCCGCAGCTTTGTCTCCCTTCCTGAAAACGTCTCCGATCTTAATTATGATCCGGAGTACTCACTGATTCTGAATAGCTCTCTTCGCCAGCTTCTTCTGTGCGTGCTTCTTGTACTGGTCCATGAACTCTTCAACGCGTCCGGTGCGCTCGACAACTCCTTCCTGTAAAAGAGACTGTTATTAGTTTCCGAATGAATGTCACCTCGATGAAGTACTCAAGCAGGGCCACGTAGAGGAACAGGAACTGCATGTGGGACTGAACTGCTTGGAAACGCATGCCCCGCATCTCGCGAACAATGTCCAGCATTTCAATGTTCGGATTTTCCATGATACGACGAGTCGCGTAGTCGATTCCTTTAAATGAAATGATCTCTCAGTGCTCTCCAGAAGCAACACTCACCGACAAACGTGGCGGTTCTTCCGACGCCGGCACTGCAATGCACGCAGACGGGAGTGCCCTTTGGGTTCACACTCTTCACCCATTTGTACAGTTCGATCATCGGACGGGCATCTTCCGGAGCCAACTGATCCGGCCACCAGGGCACTTGCACGTGGTTCATGATGAGCGGCTCCGAGGCGGAGTCTCCCGTGTCGACGACTGTGAGAGCGTTCCAGATGGTCCCTGCGACGGCCTCTTCCTTGCATTCGGTCATAGTGATCTCGTACCTTCCGAACTTGACCACTTCTCCCAGTTTCTCCGGATAATAGAGGGTACACTTCTCGACGCCGCCCTCGAAAAGAGTGCACAGCATCAGCACGTAGGCGATCTTCTCCTGGAACACCATGTGCCAGAAGTCGGCAAGAGTCTCGGGAAGCGGTCCCTGAGTGGTGATGTAGACGGTGCCGTCATTTCCGGGCATTCTCATCCACGATGCGTGGATGTAGTCGCGGTCGTGGTTTTTCAGAATGACACGTGTCTCCTCAATGCAACGGACGTCCAGGTAGCGGTTGAGGTCCGGATTGGCGTCGTAGGCAGTGTAGGTGCAGTTGGGCGGCATGTACCCCTTGATCTTGTCCTGGTGCAGCTTTGAAATAGCCTGGCATTTCTTTAAAAAAACACGGTTGAAACGTTTTTGAATATAAGATGTTACCAGTTTAGCAGCCTTGAATGCCCAGATCTTGCGTGGATCACTGCCTGGCTCTGGCGGTTTCTCATCGTCTTCGTCCGATTTGCTCTCCGACTTCTCTTTCTTCTTCTCTTCCTTCTCCTTGCTCATCTTTTTGCTCTTCTCCTTCTTCTCGTTCTTTTTATCCTCCTTCTTCGCCTCTTTTTTCTTTTCGTCTTTTTGCTCCTCCTTTTTCGGTTCTTCCTCCTTCTTCAATGCCAACATTTTGCTCTTCTTCTTTTCTTTCTTCTCCTCTCTCTTCTCCTCTACCTTCGGCTTCACAACGTCCTTCTCCTTACTCTCAGCAGTCGAATCAGACATTTTCTCATCAGAAGTCGAGTGCTTCGGAATCTCTTGGCTTACCGGTCGAACCAAAGACTTCGTCAGATCCGCCTGATTCCCCTAAAGATTTCCGTTATTCGGAGAACTTCTTTACTTCCTCCCATACCTTTTTCTTTTTGGCTGCACAATTCCAGAGCACGTACGCATTTGCTCCGCACGATATCAACAAGAACGCGTTGGCTGCATTAGCCATCGGAATTATCCAGTCTCCGTTCATTTTCTCCTTGTTCGTTGCTAACTTCGACTATTCAAGACTTGATAAAATCGACAATAACCACATTTTTCCATTTGACTTGCTCCTAGATTAATTAATTCACGTTGGGGTCAAGTTCAACACTTTTCCTGATGGTATCGCAATGGTGTCGGTCTTCACGGCATCTTTCGATTCTTTCTACTTCTTCTGCATCTCTATCTTTTCTTCCCATTCCTTTTTCTCCGCTTTTCCCTGTCCCTTTTCGCTGTCTCTCGCCGCAAAACAGCGAGCGTGAGTCAATACTCTCTTGGCGCAAGTACGCTCCACCGCACTCCCTCTGGTCTCTCGGTCGATGTTCGATTTTTGGCCACTCGTCGGCCGCCATTTCCACTGCATTCTTTTGCCTCTCCGCCCTTTCTTTCACAATCACCCGATCGTTTTTGAGCCAAAACAGACTCATTTTCAGAATGAGGGTACTTATAGCCGCGTTTTCACTGATCGTCGCGGTCCACGCCTACGACGCCGTCCTCTTCTCCAACCAGAGAGAAATAGCGTAAGTTTCAGTTTCTTATCAGTTTATCACTCGCTTAACTATTGATCCAAATATTGATTCGTTTGCAGAGGAGCTTCAGTTGATCAGCTTGTTCAATCTGCCACGCCAGAGGAGCCGATCGTCTTCATTGTCAACCCAGATTTCACCCTTGGTACGCTTTCATTACTTCTTCAATTGTGAAATTCATACTTTCAGGTCAATTCTCTGTAAAAGCCAATTCTTATTCTGATGAACCAACCACCGATTATCTGGCCAAGTCTGTGAGAAGCAGCAACTTCCACGAGTCGCAGTACTTCGCTAACCAGGTCGAGGTGAGTCTTCCACTCGAAAAACTCTTATTATCAAAATATAAAACCATTCAGGCTACTTCTGCACAAGTTCTCACTTCTGCTGATCAGTACAAAGCTGGATCCTCGGTCTACGTTCTTGCCGGCGAAGAATGGACTTCGATGGAGCAGCTCGCCGAGAAACTTATCTCGCAGATCGACAACTCCATTGGAGTCGTCACTTCCACCGACGCCGTCTCCCACGAGAAGAACCGTGTGAAGAGAGTCGCCACGGACGAAATGAACAGCGACGGAACCTCGTCGACCGGCACTCCGAACGCCAAGGAACTCGACTTCCCACTGGTCCTTCCCCCATACAACAAGACTGAAATCAACATCAAGCCAACCATTGACAGCACTTGCCTCTTCTACCTTGAGGGTGTCTCCGTTGTTGTGCAACAGAAGAACGACAAGGTTCTCAGCTACGCTGCTGCCTATCTTCCAGGAAGCAATCTCACTTATCGGTACGCCGATGGAGACGCGCAGTGCCCGAACGGAACCCTCGGAAGCTTCGTGTTCCGTCTGAGACTGATCCCGCAGCAAGACGTCGTCGGTAAGCAGCAGAACACCGAGCAGTTCACTATTAATAACGGAGATGCTATCGATTTGACGTTAGTTTTGAGTTTATTTCTATCCAGTTTTCCTTTTTGTTTTTCAGTTTGAACATCACTGGAGATAAGCTAGGATACTGGGGTCTGACGGGAGCCACCCTCCACTCTGCCAAGATCACTGGAAAGAACCAATTCAAGTCGGCCTCAGTCACCGAACAAACTCTGAACGCGGCGAGCACTTCGTTCTCTGGAATCAGCTCCGTCGCAGGATGGTCTTTGGTTTGCGGACAGACTCAGGCGCTCTTCTTCCCGTCTTCCGATGACACCGTCAAGATCGGAATCGCCCTCGTCAACACTCAAATCCAAACATTTAACATCAGAAACCCATCGAAATGGGTGGAGAATGCTCATTTCACACTGCAATCGGAGGACTGCACAGGCACATTCTCTCCGGGATCCTGGATGGGTATCGTTTCGGCTCTCGTGCTCATTGGCGGTCTGCTCTTCGGATACGTCATGCTTCAGTCCGTTCAGACTATGGATCGGTTCGACGATCCGAAACAGAAGCAGATTGTCATTAATGTCCGAGAATAAGCGTCCTTTTTCTCTTTTGTCCCTTCCAGATTTATAGTCATTTCTCTGTTTGTGATTGTCCCTCTTCCTCTCTTTTCATTTTCTGTTTTGTTCTTTTGCTTCTCTGAAAGGGTATCTTAGAAGAATTCGAACTTCTTTCTCTCTCTGCGTCTCTCTCTCTCCTTGCACGACTCCCTAGGCACTTCCCTTCCTAACCCTTGTTTCCAGAAATCATTCCAGTTACCTGAATCGACGGTGACGTTCTCTCGCTTCACTTTACTTATTATGTATTCTCTCTACCAATTCGTATAATTATGATCGTTGATTCAGATTCAGATTCCAAAAAAAAATCGTTTCTTTGCATCATTGCTCCATTTTCATTCTTTTAATTTGAAACATGATAGTTATAATCGTTAGCTGTAAATAAATACAAGGTAGTTGTTAAACGATGGATCACTTGCTGACGGCTCGTTGGCGACTGGGGAAAAGGCAGAAACTCTTATTTGAGCGAATCGGACAGAGGAACATTCACAACTAGAATTGGCGAGTTCAAAGGCTGAGACTTGCTAAAATTAGCGGAAATGGGTGAAAGGAAAGAAGGCACCGAAAGTGAAACTGAAAAAGGGGGATGAGTTAGTTCGAAGGGCCACTGCCACTACTGCTAGGACCGTCTTCGTTGCCGCTTCTCTGCTCCGGCTGTCTGCCGACGTAGTCGAGTTGACTCGCGAGCATCGCCCGAGCCATCGCCGAGTCGTCGTCGTCGTCATCGAAAGCCGTACCGTCTTGAAAACTTTTCTGTTTTGACAAATAAATGAATAGTTCATATACCCAAGCTCTGAGCAGCCAGCATTTGCTCGTACAACCCAGTAGACGAGGAAGTGTTTCCGGCACTTGTAGATGGTCCTGCTCCACAGCTACTGTCATGCTTTTTCTCCAAATCCTGGTAATAGGACTTCAGCGACTCGCGGGCGATATGATCCTCCATTTCAGCTTCGGTCCTTTCAAAGTCTGACAATCCAATCTTGTCCTGAAGCATTGTCTCCTCGATGTGTTCCAGCTCCGACGATTTTATGGCTTTGCTCATCAGATCTTTGTCCGCCGAACCCGGAACCATTCCGGGCAATCCGAGGCCCACTCCGATAGTGGGAACGTTTGGATCTAGGACTGAAAAAAGAAAATGTATTACGAGAGCAAAATGATGATATCACTCACTAGCATTGTAATGAGATCCATTGTGATAGCTCAGCCGGAATGGCGGATTCTGTCCCACAATCGGCGGCACTGCGGCACCCTCCTCAGGAGCATTGGCGGCATCAGGCTCCGGACGAGGATTCAAAACGTTTATGGGCTCTAAAGCAATTTTGTCTCGTTTTCAGACGTTTACATCCTCTCCTTACCAAGAGTAAATTCATACACCTCCACAGGGCGTGCGAAGATTTCAGAGATCGCCTGGAGCTCTATGTGATTTCCCTGCACGCCATCCTCTCTTTTTCTCTCAACGTATGACTCAAAGTTCTCCGTCATGAACTGCTCGAAATGATCTCGGTTGTTTGCCATGTAATCCATGCACAGTTTCCTGATCTGTCCGTGCATTTCCTGGTCCCCGTAAACTTGCTCTGCGATCGCACGGAACATGCACGACCCGTCGCCCACGATCTCTTTGATGATGAGACCGCGAGTCTTCAATAAACTTTCCAATTGAGCGGCTTGCTGTAAACTCTTTTCACTGAATTATAGTTGCTAATTGTTGGTAACTCACTTGTTCGTAATGTTTGTTTTGTTGTTCGTACTCGTCGTCCGAGTTATAGTCTCTTCCTTGCGAGTTCCTATGCGGCTTCTTCTCATCCGATCCGGACGCGTAGCGAGGAGACGAACTGGCCGAGTGACGATTGGTCGGAGACATGACCCCTGAAGCTGGTTAGACATCAGAATATGTTTAGAGCTGTGGCTCTTCCTACATCTCTTGCTGGGCGGTCCGTCTTCCTGATAACGATTCCGCTTCGAAGCACTGTTTGACTGGCCTGATGACGGGCGGCTTATCTCGTTTCCGCTGAAAAACTTTCAGAGTAAGCACATAAGTACTTCTCCCTCGTTCTTGCCACCTCGGTGTTTGCAAACTCAAGCCGTATTTCTGGAAATTTTGGCTAGAGTCTGCAAACACCGAGGGGCAATAGCGATTAATTGAGTTTACCTGGCAGAGGGAGCCTTTTGAGTACAATCCTTCTCGCGCTTCTTCTTCACTGGCAAAATGGTCATTATGCGAGTTGATTCAACTGTTAAACCTGAACATAATATTTGAAACTGACCAAAGAAGGATAGAGAAGGGGTGATAAAAGATATAAAAACCGTTGGTAACGGAAGAACTGTGAACCAAAAATAATCAAGAATAACGATAATAACGATTTTATAAGTTAGGAATGAGGTGAGGAGCTCTAGAAGCTATAAATACATTTAACTGGATTCATCGGGAAATCATTGGTGAACTTGTAAGTATGACTACACAGCGGATATTGAATGTCATTGAACTTTGGGGAAATACAGATATTATTATCGTCCTTGTCTGTTGAGTAACTCGTTCAAAACGCGCAATTCCACGTCATTCATCTGCATGTCGATCTCATCCTCTATCTCTTCTTCCTCTTGTTGTGGCATTGCATCCATCCTCGCCCGCGCTTCTCGTATTTGAGCCAGAACGTTATCCATCGCTGCGTCCTCTCCTTCTCCAATTTCTGCTTCTTCCATTCGAAGCTGTTCTTCTTGCATAAGTCGTCGCTGATGACGATCAGCGTACGCATTCAACTGGGCTTGCACTTGCGCGAAAACGTCACGTTCCTCGAGGAACTGACGGAAGTCCATCACACCAGCATTAGCCTGAGCATGGAATCGAACGCGCTCTTGTTCGCGATTCATTCTTTCGAAAAGGAGAACCAGATTGTGATCAGCTTCATTTGAAGGTCGGTACGGCTCACCGTCCAGCATCTGAAGAAATGCATGTTTGTATGAACTCTTTACTGTCCTTACATCGCTCAACTCTCTGAACTGACGGGCAATGTCTGCACGGAATCCGAGAGCCCACAAAACTGCATTGTCGCCGCGGGCACTCGCTGCGATAGCTTCATTCAGCAGTCGCACATCTTCTCGCATCCTTATCACTTGATTCTCGTTCATTAGAAAATCGTTTTTAACTTGTTCTTCATCGAATATCGCTATGACCGGCGGCCCACGTACGCGGTCAAAACGGAATGCGTTTTCGACGTTGTGCAATCTGTCCACTTCTTGTCGATGGGCAATTCTGAGACGGACGTTGTTAACGTCGTACGGCCGTCGAGCACGTGCAAGCATTATACTCGGTTCTTTCGAAATGCCATCCGTCTCGATTATGTAGACACGCTCGAGAATGACGGATCCTGAAAGCTTTGGAGCGGTTTTGACGCCATTCTGGAGCAGATCACCAACCTTCTTTGTACCGCTCTTCATTCTTTGGAGCCAATTCGTACATCCATCCGAGTTTTGTGTCGCATGACTGGCAGGAGACATCGCGCACGTAGTGATTTCCTGTTCTCATTTCTCGTAGATCCATCGGTCCGTAAGAAACGTTCACGACGTTCTTGAAGAGGTAAGCTTGACCAGTTATCCCTGAAAATTATTCCGTTCAAGTTATTTCCGTCACCGTCATATTTCTTACCTGTGAATTCCGTCGATTGACATGACGATTTGTCGGCCAAGTACACAGAGCATTCGGCGCAAATGAATATCTTGTTCCCTCCAACGTTCTCGAAGAATTTTAAACCCATCTGAAACGGTGATTGATAAGAACAAAAACAGAAAATCAGTTAAAAGTTGGAGATAAGGAATTTGGTTGAAACCCAGGAAAAGTCAATCGGCAGAACAATTTCCCAAAGAGTGTTTGCATTTTACAACTGACCAATTGAAAAAGGAAAACGTTATGTACATGCGGAGTTCAATCGAAACGAAAGGTTTGATGAAAGAAAAGTCGGAGGAAATGAGGAAAGCGGGGACAAAAAAATGAACTGTGACTGGTCGGAGTGACTATAAACACGGAAAAGAAGGCGAGAATGAGGTAATCGGCGAATGAACAGACAAGTCAAATGAACTTATGTGCAGTGATTTTTTACATGTGGAGAGCTATGATCTAGGCAGAAAGCGAGATAGCATGAATGATCTACGCGGCACGGAAAAGTAGTTTTAAACACTGTGCACAGGGTATTTACAGGAAGATTTCTTCATTGGCGGCCGACGCGTCAAACGTTGCTGCCCGAATTGGAAGAACTGCTTTCCGAGTTGGAACGACTAGATTGAGAGCTCTCCGAAGGCGAACGGGTGCGCGATTGTTCTATATTTGGAATAGGATTGACGCTTTTCTGTCTTTTGCTGGAAATTGAAGCAAATGAAATTATCGGTAGATGAGCCCATACATGTTATCTCCCAATGGGTCGGTGAGGCATTGCGATATTGTGCAAACTAGCGCATTCTCAAGAATTACTTGCCCTTCTTTGTACACCTGATCCGGCTCCATCGCCATCTCGTACATCCATCCGAGCTTGCTCTGTTAGCCGTTTCGTTATTTTATTTTATTCTGAGGTCTCTACCTTGCAAATTATGCACATTACATCACGGACAATGTGCCATCCGGTGGTCATTTTGCGCTGCTCCGAGCTGCCGTGTTCTACATTCCACACCCGTTCGAACAGCGTAGCAGGTCCGGTGCTCCCTAAACTTGAAAGGTTTCGAGCTAACTATCCACACTCTCACCATTGAAATGAGGACTGGTCTGATGTTGAAACGAGGTGATATAAGTATGACAATTTTTGCAGCCGATCAGCTTTCCGTAGCCGTCTGTAGATTTTATATACTTTCGTTATCCCATTTTGAAATATAATCACCACAGGTTCCGACAAACTGCTTGCCCATCACTAAATTGAAGCTGAAGAACACACAAAAGAAACTGAAAGTGTTCGACCAACTAGAAGGAAGAAATCGATCGATAAACGGCTGATTTACACACTGAACATGCACGCCCGCCGCCGTCTATGCGACCAGAAAGCAATCCATCGATTCGGCGACGCGCCTCTCTCCTCTCTTGCCCTCGTTTCTACGTCTCTGCAAAAATTGCGCTCTACTTTTCAGGGCGTCTCTGCGTCTACAGCCGACGAGAGCTATTTCAACCCTTCCCAGTCGGCTTCTGCCCACTCTTTCGACGTCTCTCGATCACATGTTTACCGTAGTCTTCGCGCACAGTGGTGACGCCTTGAATGAGGGAAAGGACGGAGACGCGAGAGAGTCAATGAAACGAGAGATGAAACTACAAGATGGCGCGGAAGTGCGTGGACGGAAGTGCGTCCTGAAAGAATGATCTGAACAAAAGAACACCGGGCTATTTTTTCCAGAAAGAGAAGACGAGGAGAGGGGTTCGCAAAGCGCAAGCCTCAGAGGCACAGAAAGAAGCCAGAATACCTAACAGGCAAAAAGATTGCAATTTCGAACTTGGTGACAAAAAATCCTAAACTCGAAAAAATGCGTTTTCTTTCTGCGCTGAAGTGAGTTTTCAGAATTCGCTAAACTTGCGTGTGCTTGTTGGAGTAATTCTCGTGTAGTTCGATGTATGTACGCAAACACCGGTACGCAAAACTGCAGACGCATTGGCGTCGCGCATGTTTGTGTTTGTCCATTTTCAGTTTTGCTTTTCCTAAATTCTTGGCGGTAAATTGTCTAAGACCGCGAAAATTTGGATGTTTTGTTGATTATGTGTTCCTGAATTCCTAAATGTTGGATCCAGTCGTGCATAGTACGCTCCTGAATCCATCTTGTCACATGACTCTTGTTTATCATCATCCTAACTGTGCTGATCTTTCCGTCTTCGACCCTTTTGTTAGTTTTCACTTTATTCGCACACGTTTTTCTTGTCTGGTAAGTACGTATAAGTTCTATTTTTTCCCGTTTCCACCAGTTCTCGGCGTATTGAATTTTAACGTATTCTGAATAATTCCAGGATGCTCAACGTTTCGAGAGCTGCTACCCGCTTCTCGCAAGTTGTCGTTCGCACCGTGACTGGTGGACACGGAGACGGAGCCGGACGCGGAGGAGGCACCGGCGGATCGATCCGCGATGCTGGTGGCGCTTTCGGAAAGATGGAGGCTGCTCGCGAAGATGAGTACTTCTACAAGAAGCAGAAGGCTCAATTGCAAGAACTTCGCCAGCACATCGAACAGGAGGTCGAGCACCACAAGGTCCAACTTGAGAACCACAAGAAGGTTGGGAAAATACATTTTGAAAAAGTAAGGAAACCTTAATTTTGCAGGTTCTTGATCGCCACCAACAACGCATTTCTGAGATCGAGGCCGCAGAGCGTGCCCTGGGAAAGGAATAAAGTCTGCTCTCAGTTGGCTTGTTCGCGACTAGTTGACCGTAAAATCCCCGTTCTAAGATTACTCAATAACCTGTTTCAATCACGCCACGTGTTTCTCATGTAATAAATTATAGTCCGTTGGCGATTTTTTTTCCTCGTTTTTGCTGATTTCACTCCTGTCTGCTTGTCGGAGATTTTTACTTCTGTTTTATCCACCTTTCAGCTTCCAGACTTAATATACCTTCCCGCAGGAAATCGAGAATGTCGAAGGCTAACGTTGGAATTAACGGATTCGGACGTATTGGACGTCTTGTGCTTCGTGCTGCTGTTGAGAAGGACAACGTTCAAGTTGTTGCCGTCAACGACCCTTTTATCACCATCGACTACATGGTCTACTTGTTCAAGTATGACTCGACTCACGGACAGTTCAAGGGGACCGTTTCGTTCGATGGTGACTTCCTAATTGTCCAAAAGGATGGAAAATCGTCCCACAAGATTAAGGTTGTAAAAACCATTTTAAGCGACGTCTCATTCGTGAATTTCAGGTGTTCAACAGCAGAGACCCTGCTGCCATTGCGTGGGGATCTGTCCATGCCGACTATGTCGTTGAGTCGACTGGAGTATTCACCACGAAGGAAAAGGCCTCCGCTCACTTGCAAGGAGGAGCCAAGAAGGTCATCATCTCAGCACCATCGGCTGATGCTCCGATGTACGTTGTTGGGGTCAATCACGAAAAGTACGACGCGACCAACGACCACGTCATCTCGAATGCCTCGTGCACCACCAACTGCTTGGCTCCATTGGCTAAAGTTATCAATGACAACTTCGGTCAGTTCGAAACACAATTTAGAAACGAGATTTCCTTTAGGAATCATCGAAGGACTCATGACAACTGTCCATGCCGTGACTGCCACCCAGAAGACTGTTGACGGACCATCTGGAAAGCTCTGGAGAGATGGACGCGGTGCGGGACAGAACATCATCCCTGCTGCAACTGGAGCCGCTAAAGCCGTCGGAAAGGTCATCCCGGAATTGAATGGAAAACTGACTGGAATGGCTTTCCGTGTGCCAACTCCGGATGTGTCGGTCGTTGACCTCACCGTTCGTCTTGAGAAGCCAGCTTCGATGGACGATATCAAAAAGGTTGTGAAGACCGCCGCTGAAGGACAGCTCAAGGGAATTCTGGCCTACACTGAGGATCAGGTCGTCTCGACCGACTTTGTCTCGGACCCACACTCTTCTATCTTCGACGCTGGCGCGTGCATCTCTCTCAACCCGCACTTCGTCAAGCTCGTCTCGTGGTATGACAATGAGTACGGATACTCGAACCGTGTTGTCGACCTGATCGCCTACATTGCCACCCGTGGATAGACTACGCCGCCTCCCAAATTGTATTTATTGTGATTCAGTTTATGTAGCTTTCTCAACCCATTCCTCTAAATGAACCGGTTTGTACACACACAGAAGTCTGGCTCCGAATTTGTCATCAGAGGGTAAATTGCATCAGAGGTTGCCAATTTCGCAATCTTTGCGATTACGATAAATGGACAAACAGAAAATCGTAGATAAATACGGCAGAGGGAAGCGGGAGGAGCGGTCAAATCTCAAATAATCGACGCTTACTTCTTTTTCTACAATGTGTCTGAAGGTTTTGGGTAAATAGGGGGCGATGTTATTTTGGTGTTGCATGGTCTTTTTCAGCAGCACCCACGCAAACAGGCAAACATTTCTATAAAAGGTAGAATCCATTCGGTTTCCAGATAGTCTTCTTTCCCGAAATGTTCGCAGTATCGACGTCGTCTTGCAGTCTGGACAACAAGTATTCGGGAAGCACAGGATACACGGCCAGTTCCAGTGAGTTCCGGAAGTGTTCCGTCCCGATCTTATCCGTTTTCTCGCTTTCAGCAGTCAGTCACCCGTCCTCTCCTTCACAGTCTTTCTCCGTTTCTCCCCCGTGCTCACAATCAGCGCCAGCAAAGTATTCGACTTCTTCTTCGCCGGCCGTGCATTCACTTCGAATCCATCCGGCTGATATTGCTCTCATGCTCTTCTAGACTCGATGTTTTCCATTCATTTTTTGTACTTATTTCAGATGTCCCAAATTTAAAGACATAAATAGAAGAATATCAACAAAGTTTATTGACAAGTGAAAAACCCGAAAAGTACACTGTAAATGGAAGGGAACCCGACAGATTTGAGAAAAAAGAAGAGAAGAGTCAGATGGAGAAGTTCTCCGGAAGTGGTGGAACGGGAAGAAACGCGTAGCGGAGGAAGAGCACCAGCACGAGAACATTGAACATTTCGAAAAGAAAGAGGAAGAAGAAGTCGATGCGCGCGAATATTTTATTCCATTCCACTTCGACCTGCAAATGAGTTGGAAGTGCTCCTTCTCTCGGAAATGCTCACTCTGTGCTGCCATTTCTGCTTCTCGATCCTCTCCCGATATGCTCTTTGAGCCCTTGCCACTTCTATCAGTTGATTGTAAATTGAGATGAGGTCGGGAAATCGAGGACTGAAAAAAGATAATCGAGGACTGGTTTCTCGGTCATTCCACTCACGTTATCGTCGTCGGCTTCTCGTTCATCGGCGCTCCGATCCCGTTATTCTGTTTCACAACTCTGCAGATGTTCAGGAAAAGAAGACGATAATAGAGCGGAGGAGGCATTTTGGACGTCTGAATGCAACTGCGAGACATCGAAAGCATCGCCATCGACACGGCGACTCCGATCGCACACAGAAGGATCACGAGCATGATGTAGTAGCCGAGCAGCGGAATGGCGTCGCTTTTCGGCATTGCTCCGGCGACGATGTCGAGCAGGACGGTCATGGCGAGAAGGGAACCCAATCCGAGCGAAACCTTTTCATTCCTTGGCCCGTCATTCGATCCGGGAGAGAAAATGCCGAGGATGGAAAGGGCAGAGATCAGGAAGGTCGGCACGACGATGACAGTGATGTAGTATGTGGGACGACGGTTCAGATGGAGAATATAGTGCACTTCTGCACGGTACTCGCCCTCTTCCATGAATTTCATCTGCCGCACTGTCACGTTCATCACTTGCCATTCGGCGTTTCCCTGCAAGTTTCAATCTTTCCACTTGCACTCAGTGCACCCATTCCATTCCTTTTTCTCACAGTGACGTCGCCTCAAAAAGTTATCCGACTCTTCAGAATCACTCTCTAATCCCCCGCTTCCTCCCACTTACCGAGAAGTACGAGTCGACGGGGGGTTGTGTCGCATTCACGTCCATTTCCTCGACCGAAAGAAGGGGACTGGCCAATGCAATGGCACAGAATTGCGTGTCGAAAGGGAACAGATCGATGTTGATCCGACAGAGAGTGCTCACGAACTGGGGACTGTTAACCTTCACGTGTCCCGTGTGCTGTACCCGAACGTCGTATCGATCGTCGGTGAGCATGTCCTTCGTGTCCATACTGTTATAGATGAAGAGTTTCGGCACCCAGACAAGGCTCCTCGGCATCACCACTTGAGTGATTCCCGAGTGGTCCGCGGGATCCCATGCCAGTTTTGGATCCCGCCATTTCTGCACATGCGAAATGACGAACGAGGCGACTTGCTGGTTTTCCCGCTGAAAGTATTCGAAAATGGGTCTTGACGGTTCTTATTAATTCCTCACCACTTCTGTTAAAATACCCAGCACAATGGTCATGTGCACAATCACAGGCCGGTTCGTTTCTGCGAATGGCCGCACTCTTTTGTCGTATCTGTTCTGAATGGTGTCGATTAAATGTGAAGGTTCTGCTGAAAATGGGGTCAAATGTGAATGAGAATGAGAAAGAAACTCACTTTTCGGATGATTATCTACATAATGATGGGGTAGACGACTAGACCGGACGTGGCCCACTTTCATGGAAATGAGCACTGATATCAATTGAAGGAAGAACATCCTGAAGTGAATAAATTGGGCAATTGAACGGAGGGAGGCGCTGGGAGCAAGTACAACGATGTCTCTTTTCTTCAGAGCGAGAGAATTGGTGACAATGCGGTCGGTTATAACAAGATTTCGGAGGGTTTGAAGTGAGTGTTCTGACTCTGACTCAGTCACAAAACGGACCGCCTTCGCGGAGAAAACGGCCAAGAAGAAGCAGAGAGAAGGCATTTGTGCAAAACGATTCCGAAACAGACGAAGGGTCGATGATTCGGGCCATTGTTCGGATGTGTTTAGGTTGTCGATGTTTGGTGGTGGGAGAAATGAGAAAAAACGGAGAAGAGACGAGGGTGGAATTGGGTTGCATCGGATGGGAAATGCAAGAAAACAAGAAGAAGAAGAAGAAGAAGAAGAAGAAGATGGAGAGATGTTTTTTGATTTCCGCGAATTTCGTCTGGGTTGGGCGAAAGTGAAGAGGTACCGTAGACTGAAGAGCAGGGAACTTTGGACTTTTCCGAGGAATTCGATCGGCTCGTGAGTCAAACGTCCCGCAGATCCACTTCAGTTCGACTGCATTCCAACTAACGATTTCGAGAAACACGAATTTTCAAATTATACCAGTTGGAACCGGAAGTTTATCTTCTCACTGATGTCAGCGACATACGATAAGTGATAAGGAAAAGTGCATAGGAAAAAGAAGAATGGGAGGAATCTGAACGAGTAACATTCAAGAAGTATATTCGGATGGAAATGTGAACAGGAATGGGTCCCATGAAATTGGATGGAGTCGCAAAACATTGTTGGGGTCAAAGGTCTGACCGACCGGAAGACGAGCGACTTTGATGAAAGAGTCCACCCTCACAAAAGGAAATCTGGCCGAATGGGAGATCGGACGGGAGAAGTGCGAGCAAGCAGAAAAAGTGTGTTGGAAAGTTGAGACAAGACGGACAAAAGTGTAACACTTCTGGAAAAGTCAGAGAGAAAGAGGAAGGAGAAGAAGAAGAGAAAGGGGAGGTGTCGAGTTACGGAAAGGATGTGATCATGCAGGGAACACCAAAAACACTCGAAATATCTGTGACAATCAACAACTGGAGTGACGTGGCATATTCCGTCCAAGGTTAACCGGGAAATGCGCGGCTCTTCCCAGGGATTAGCCTGCACGGCGGAGGGACGTGAAGAGAGTTTCAAAAAGGGCTTTTTGAGTGGGAAAACACGGAAAAACGACGGAGGATTGTTTATACTTTGGTCTTTTTGGAGGCAGTTTGAATTTAGTCCCCTTACAGAAAGACAGGGCCTACTCTGGGCTCACTTGCACTTATCCGATCGGAGACTCATTTGGCAACAATGTCTGTTTTGGTATGAAGTGTGAAAATTTAATGAAGTTTTTGGACTTGGAGAATGGAAAAAGGACTTAGACTCCTCCACCCGAGAAGCCAAACAAATGGCCATGAATACTGTTTTGGCTTAAGAGAACAAAACACATTTCGATGGAGCCAACAAAAACAAGGGACAACTGAAATCGGGAAGCTTCCAAGTTGATAGAACGTCTAGACCCACATTTTCGTTTCCAAAAAAGAGTGAGGTCAATCGAATCAACACCACTTATCCAGATTGAACTCGCCGCATTTCGATCCGAAAAATACGTGAGTCCGAATGAAAATGGGACCGAAATGCGGAGTTGCAACCGTGTGTGGTCGTCCCGAAAAGCGCCCAAAAGTTAAGTGAAATGAGCTCCTGATTGGTGCCATTGTGGACGACGAAAAATGAATAGAAGTCGGGCGGTTCGGGACTTCTCAACTCTCAAGTATCTTCCTCTAATCCAGGACTTTTGTGGAGGAGGAAAACGAACTAAAAGCGAGCAGCACTTGAGAAGGCTCGGTGATAAATCGGAAGGACTTACTCGTTAACTCCTGATGAAAAAGTGACAAATGAGCGGGAGACAGGGAACAGGAGGGACCAGCTACACGTTTCCAGACGGCTGAACTTCTGGCCATCAGAAGTTCCGCTCGAACTTCTTCCTCCCAATCTTTTGTTCTTTCTTCCGAATGCATTAACCTATAGTCAGCCGGAGGAAGTCACTTTTCTTCGAACCAAATCCGATTGGAATGACGTGATCAAGTGCAAGATCGTGCAATTAGAACATCGGTTCTTCGGACCAATTTGTCACACACAGAATAGAATTAGCGTCCGAATAAAACGGGCGGGGCTCGGGAGGCCTGAAAGCGGCGGAACACAAAAAGCAGCGATTTGCTGCACAAATACGTGCTCGAAGACCAGACATTTTAAAGAGCAGACACGCGGCAAAATGTTTATTAACATCGAATTGGTGTCGGAGGACCGAATTCGAGAGAACGAACGAGGTGTCCTTGTGAATAATGGAAATTCAAAGCAATGTGCTTTTTGTTTTTGTTCTCAAAAAAAGACTAATTAGGTCGCGAACAGAGTTGCGAGGAGTTATATGTTCTTAGAAATTGTTCAGGGAAAAGGACTGATTGTAGAGAATGTGCGGTCAAATTGATTTGTGCATTTCTTCCTAAAATCACTGCAGTTTTCAGAAAGAATTCGGAATATTCGAAGAAGCAGGAAACTAATTTTGAGAAGCGATTAAAGCGAAATTTCCGCTGTTAAATATAATTGAGCACATAAATGGACTATGAACGTGAGCACTGCTTTTCGATGTCTGGCAAACTACCGTACTCTTCTTCGTCGGAGCGCATTTGCACTGACCAGAACCGGGCGGTTTCTGGCCGACAAAGAACGCATTGCGAATGCCGTCAAAACGGGTCGGCTTGCCGGAATTTCACTACGAACATAACACATTCGGAAGTTGGCAAATATATTCTGCAGGCCTAAAAATTAGTTGTTTCTCTCTTCTCTCCCACCGGCCGGGAATTCACTAAGTCGCAAGTTTTCAAGAACTTCCTGTTCTACGGCTAATTCTGTTTTTTTTCGGGTTCAGGGAATCGAATAAGTGGGCGAGGCAGAAAAAACACGGAGCGAAAGGTGGAAACAATGGAAGATTTCCAGCCGAGAAACGACTAAAAGCATTCAGAAAAGAAGAATATGTTGTCGAGTGGAAGCGATTCCTTCTCTTTCTTTCTCTTCTTCCGATCCCTTTGAGCAACATTCTTCCAATGAAATGACGATTGAAATGCGTCGATGCGGAACGAATCATGCTCGCACATCAGCAGGAGCTCATGATCTGATTTGACCCACAGATGCTCATCTCGAATGGGTTAACCTAGATCCAGACTGGACTACTCGGAGCGGACCTTTCGGGAATAAAACACCAGAGATCTCTAATTATTGAGCACTTTCATCCGAGAGCACCGCCTCTTCAGGAGCACTTGGGCGCTGAACAAAGCGCGATTCGTGCCACGTCAAAACAAAATATACCGCCGCGCTGGAAATCGGGAGCCTCCGTCCCGAATTTGCATGCGAAATGCGCCTACACATTTTTGACGGTGACGCGTTTAACGCGAAAAGAAGCCAAAAGGCGAACCTTTGTTTGAAGCCCATAAAACGAACCGCGGTGCTCTCTTTCGTGAGTTGACGGGGCCCGACTCGAAACCAACCAATTCCATGGCCTTTTATTACTCGTTCTGCCACACTAAAACTCACTAAACAAAAGAAAAACAGCAAAAACCGCGCCTAGAATCTAAGAAAAACGTGTTCGGAACTGGGGGTTGAGAATCTAAGCATCTACGGGGGAAAAGTTGGGGAACAGTGCATATAAGCTCTACCGAGAAAAATCGTATAAAAAGGCATCGGGTCATGAAAAAATGGGGTGCGAAAAGAGGGGAAATTATGATCAACTTGAGAAGAGAGTTCATATAATCTATGAGGAACAAGACGAAAACGAAAAGGCGGTGGGTGGTACATAATACTTATGCAATGTTGAGGCTCTTCTTGACCGCTTTGACGACGTGCTCCGTTGTTGGAAGGGCCGCCTGTTCCAGTGTGTGTGCGTACGGCATCGGCACGTCCACTCCGGTCACTCTGCAATTAGATTTCTTTTCAGCTGTTCCTCTTGTTATTTTAAGTTTCATTTCCATTTCTGCTCGATCCTCATGATAATGTTTTAGTTGAAATTTTGTTTGATTTCAAAAATATCTGAACATTGTAATGTCGGGAAATGAAAGGTCTGCGCAAACATTCCAAGAGACAACAACCTCGGGCCATTTTCTTAAGTTCTCGGGAAGAACAAACCTGAGAAGTGGAGCATCGAGCTGGTCAAACACGTCACTCTCCATGACTTGGGCGGCGATTTCGGATCCGATTCCGGCGAAAGGCCATCCTGTTTCGACGGAAACGAGGTGATGCGTCTTGAAGACGGACTGACGGATCGACTCGAAGTCGAACGGGCGCAGCGAACGGAGGTTGATTACTTCGGCGCTGACTCCAAGAGCCTCGAGTTGCTTGGCGGCTTCCAGGGCGAATTCTACTCCTCGCGAGTAAGAGACGATTGTCACGTGGTCTCCGGCTCTCTCGATCTTGGCTTTTCCGATTGGGACAACAAAGTCGTCAGAGAGAACTTCATCGGAGACTGGGAACGACTGTCCGTAGAGGATCTCATTCTCGAGGAAGACGACTGAAAACGGAGAATGTTCTTTAGAACTGCGGGGGAGGGAGGAGAGGAAACATGTGAGCGGAAAGTTGGTTACGTATGCAGAGTTGCGTGGAGTTCCGAAAATCGGCTTTGCAGAATATGCTCTTTTTCTCAGTAATGTTGTGGAGACTGGTGCGAGAGAATAGTTTCTAGTGTGATATTGCGAATTACTCGCTTACATTCCGTCACTTTTTCCATTTTTCAGTTCTCACCTGGGTTGTCATCTCTGATAGAAGCCTTCAAGAGTCCCTTGGCGTCTTCAGCACTGTACGGCGAGACCACCTTCAGTCCGGGGCAATGAGCAAACCAGGCGGAGTAGTCCTGAGAGTGCTGGGCAGCCACTCCGGCAGCAGCTCCATTCGGTCCACGGAACACAATTGGCACAGGCACCTGAAAATGATCTCTTCTCTTTATTAACAAGGCATGGAAAAATCAGAAATCAAATTATTCCGAGAATGTTTGCTTTTTATCATATCGCTTGCTGCAAAATTGGTATGGCGTGAGATGTTTCACGTGAGGGACACGTGATTTTTTGGAGATAGTTTTGAACAGTGTAAAGGGACTGACCCGTCCGGCTGACATGTAATAGGTTTTGGCAGCAGAGTTGATCATCTGATCAATGGCCTGCATCGAGAAGTTGAACGTCATGAACTCGCAGATCGGACGGAGACCAGCAAAAGCGGCACCAACAGCGATTCCTGAAAAATAAGCGTCGTCTTTTTTTCTTTGGATTCGAAAGAAAATACCCGTAAATCCCATTTCAGTAATTGGAGTATCAATGACTCGCTTGTCTCCGTGCTTCTTCCACAATCCCTTCGAAACTTTGTACGCTCCATCGTACTGAGCAACTTCTTCTCCGAGCAGGAAAACACGATCGTCCCTCTTGATTTCCTCGTCCATAGCCTGATTGAGGGCGTCACGGACGGTCATGGCTGAAGAAGAAGAAATTTTTCAATAGAAATATTACAAAACACTCACTGGAAGCCATCCTGCTGGAGGTTCCAACCAGACGAGCGACGAGCAGGTTTCCACACGTTCTCAGAGCCATTTCGACCGGGAATTACCTGGAAATCAGCGCTATTTGCAGAATTTGAAAAGTGATCATAAGACCAGAAGATAAGCCTCATTTCAGAAAAAATAAACTGTGAAAATCAATGCAATTTTCTTGAAACGCAAACAAAAACGGAGTAAAAGTCGCGGGCGCTTCCGAGCTTGCCTCTCCAAATGTCTGCGGTTTGTCGTCGCGGTGTTTGCACACTCCATCTTTTTCTCGTTGACGACCGTAGTCCGGAGCTGTTATTGGAAGTTCCCATGGTAACCAAGCACGAATGGGAGTGAGAAGAGGGGAATATTGAACATTTGAGGGGGTGCACATACACACACAGAACTATGTCGTATCGCGAACTGAGAAGTAGGTTCTTATTACGTTTTTCCCAGATTTCAACCCACTCCTTACGTTCAGATCTTTGTGAGATGACTCGAACTCTTCGATATCCTCGCTTGATGTCTATCGAGAACTTCCGTACTCCAAACTTCAAACTGGTTGCGGAGTTACTCGAATGGATTGTCAAAAAGTACTTTCGCACGAAACCGTAATCATACGATAGATACTCTTTCAGATTTGAGCCAGATGCCACTCTGGATGCTCAAATGATCGAAAGTGAAACAGACAGAGTGGCATTCATCAAGAGCGCCGTCCTTTTGATGCTTCAGAACTCGAGAATCAAAATGAATCCGAAGAAGCTTTATCAGGCAGACGGGCACGCCGTCCAAGAGCTTCTTCCGGCTCTCAAGATCCTTTATGATGCGAAAGCGGACGATCCCAACGTTGATATTGCTCCGAAATGGACACAAGTCAAGAATAAGTTGACCACAAAGGTGGGGTATTCTGAAGTCTGCGAGAGTTGCTCAACGATGCCTGTTTTCAGATGCAAGAAGTGCGGATAACTCGGCAGCTGTCCAACCAACTTCCGGAGACTGGAGCACTGCTCAGCGAGCTTCTTTCGAAGCAAGAGTTCATTTCTCAGCAACACGAAAGAGCCGCATCGCGAGCCATTCCATTGGGAGAAGTCGAGAAGACATTGCAAGCGGCCATTCAGGGAATAGCAACAGAAGCAGATCAGTTATCGGTGGGAACAGAAAGAAGAAGGGGGAGGACTGAACTGGAAAACTTCAGAATAAACTGAACAACGTGGCAAGTGACGAGGCAGAGTTGGATGAAAAGATTGAGAAAAAGAAGAGAGAGTACGAGCAGATGCAGAAGAGATACGCAAAGTTGCAGTCTTTCCGTCCTCAGTACATGGACGAGTATGAACGATATGAGGAACGACTCAAGAAACTTTATGAGGTAAGAGAGCAATAGGCTTGTTTACAGTTAAAACCAAACAATTCAGATTTACGTCCTGAACTTCCGTAATCTTTCGTATCTGAAAAAAGTGCACGATGACCTGGCGAGATCTGAAAGGCAAAGGCAAGAAGAACTGGAGAAGGCGATGAGATTGGCAGTGGAGAAGATGAGACTGGAGCAGGAGAAGAAAAATGAGTGAGCAAAGAGCCTTATGTGCGTTTGAGTAGTTCTCTTCAATTTCAGCATTGGATTACATGACGACGACATTGACGCGCCGTTGGTGGACAGAAGACAATGTGAGTTATCAAATCGTTGCAACCACATTTAATCTTCCGTTTCAGCCGTCCGTAAAGTGTACGGAAACATGATGGGTGGCGACGACGCATCGGATGACGACGAAGACGACGATGACGACGACGACGAAATCATTCGGATGGAGGACGTGAGCAGCAAGAAGCAGGTTGATGAGGACGAGGAAAGGGGAAGCGAGAACGACTACATGATTGGGGTGGGTGGAGCCAGAAAAGGATTCGAATGAAACAGAGGAATTTTCAGTTGAATGCTGGGAACGCCGAGGATGCGAAGAGTGATTTGAGCAGTGGAGATGACTTTTAAAATTTTGAACGTTTCATTCAATTCGGAAGGAAAATGAGTTTACACGTACGAATGGGATGTCGACCACCGCCCAGAATTTTTCCTGAAATATTACAATATTCAATCAAAACAATGAAGTGAACTTACGATCTCGCTCTGTCGAAATTATTTTTAAGACAGGTACATATAGATGGTAACAAACTGGAGGACTGCCTGATTTTGACTCATATGGGTTGGCCCAAATTTGGTCCTCGTTTCATCCTCAGCGGGCAAAGAACCCCGCAGGGCCCTGCTCGCTTGGGATTTCGGAATTCTAGCTCATATTTCACATACAGTAAACATTTCCACGTCAATTACTATTTATCTTTAAAAACTAACAGAAATATAGGATAAAACGTGCCAAAGTTCGAACAGATCACATATTATAAAAATTGGGCACGTAAGAGTCACGGTCGTCGTGGAAAAGTTGGCTCTCGTCCTCGAAAGTCTCAATCCGGTTTTGGCGAAAATTTGGATTTCTGTAAAAGTAGGGTTACTCATTCAACTTCTGAGAAGTATAATAAATTACCTTGTGAGCTCGTCCTTGAAATCCTTGGCAGATGAGGAACAACTATTTTTTCCGTGTTTTTTGTTGAACTCCGCACGCCTCTTCTCGCTGAAAATGTGTTTTGTGCTAATACTTTCATGAGAAGTAAAAACTCACAGGAATGAATATACCGTGCTCTTGATCTGCGATAGAATACGTGTCTTGTCCATTAAGTCTGAATCCATGCTGAATCCTACAACGACCAACTCTGAAAAACTTGTGCAGATAAAACGGTGAGTAGAAAATTGTTACCAGTTAGGACGTTGAAGATGGTTTCGTCGAGAATCACGTAGTGTGTCTTCCCCGGTGTGGTAGTTGGAGTGGTGTACATAGCGAAATATGGATCTCGCTCGGCAAGCTAAAAAACGTTGTCAAAGACGGAATAGTGAACAATGACTCACAACTTTGCTTATGTCTCGGATCACCTGAGCGACCGCCTTGGTCTCATGGACCATTGTCCAGTTGGCACCAGGGCTGGGCAAAACATTGGCCGGCCTTGGCTGGCCAGCGGTCGGCCAAGGCTTTGGCCGGGCTAGTTGCAAGCGCGCTCCACTGCAAAAAAGCCCTGGCCGGCCAATGGTACGGTAAGCAATTCGGTTCACAGAGCGGTGTTTGCACACAAAGCATTTTAAATAAAGAAAAAATCGAAGAAATTATTTTAAAATGAGAAGAAGACATACTTGAAAGTAGAAAAAAGGTGAAAAGAAAGTAAGTGAATTAAATTTCGATGAAATGAAAGCTGACAAATTTCGAAAATTAGCAGAAGTGAAGAGAAAAATAAAAGAAAACGACAGAATTAATGAGAACGAGATGCATGAGAACGAAACGAAAGAAAAAAATGTATGGGAACAACGTTATGAATCGAATTCATCGAATAGAGCATTTTTCTGTGAAAATATTTGATCATGAAGTGAAAAAACTTAGAAAAAAAAGAAAACCCTTTCGAAAACACGTTTTTTTCTTTATTTAAAATGCTTTGTGTGCAAACACCGCTCAGTGAACCGAATTGCTTACCGTACCATTGGCCGGCCAGGGCTTTTTTGCAGTGGAGCGCGCTTGCAACTAGCCCGGCCAGGGCTTTTCATTGGCCAGCCATGGCCGGCCATGGCCGGCCATTTGCCCAGCCCTGGTTGGCACACATAGCAGTCGCGATCATATCTGTCACCTTTATGACTAGTCCGCCGGGGAAAGCGACAGGAGAATCCACCGCTTTTGCCTGCGCCAAGTTGAATCCTTTTGCCGTGTTGATTTGAGTCACAGGAGCCGAAGTTTTCTTAACTTTCTTCTCGTTTCGCCCTTTTTTGAGCTGAAAAGAGAATAAAGAATATGGAAATCAATGTTTACTTAACCATGAGCAACGAGAACGCCGAAGTTAGATAGAAAGTTTGAGGGTCGACGACGACGTCAACCTGGCACGCATTTTCGACGAGTCCGTAGTAATCAATCTTTTTCCTCGTCTTGAGCACTTTGTTAATCTCTGCCACATTCTGATAGACACACGTTGACTCATCTACAGTTCCTTGAGTGTTATCGTCCACTTCTACGGGAGCACATTCTTCACCATTATCTTCAACATTGTCACCTGAACATTCATGTCACTACTGTTTTCAATGGCTCCACTGACATTTCCTATTCTGGAAGTATTTGTACGTGCGACGAGGCATCACCGAAAATCAACCCTGTAATCACAAAATGAAACGCTATAAAAGTGCTGAAAAGAAAAGGTTCTGAAAAAATTGACTGCATCATTGTCCAAAGGATCACGAGCCCATCACATGCGCATTTCATCCGCATTTCACCAGCTACTCTTTCATAGTATCATTATTGGCCCAAATTTGGTCCTCTTTTCGTCCTCAAGCTATATTGTGTATATAGTAACGCTGTTCATCCTCAATTCGCCCTCAATTCATTCACATTTGTATTCAGATTGTTGTGCCCCCTCACATTGGTCCTAATTTGGCCCAAAGTTCGGACTTTTTGGCTTTTCACCCTCATCTCGTTCTCAATTCGCCGTGGCGGTTTGCCTGTGGTGCAGGGCAATGCGGTGCATTGCGGGCCGTTCTCTGGTCGACTCCGGGTGCCGTTGAACGTTTTTGCCGTTGGTGGACAGAATGATCAAATCGTTGCAACCACATTTAATCTTCCGCTTCGGCCGTCCGAAAAGTGTACGGAAATCTTCCGCTTCGGCCGTCCGTAAAGTGTACGGAAATGTGATGGGTGGCGACGACGCATCGGATGACGACGAAGACGATGATGACGATGAGATCATCCGGATGGAGGACGTGAACAGCAAGAAGCCGGGAATGGACGACGAGGAGGAAACGAAAAGCGAGAACGACAATATGATTGGGGTGGGTGGAGCCAGAACAGGATGAGAATGAAACAGTGGGGCATTCAGTTGAATTCTGGGAACGCCGAGGATGCGAAGAGTGATTTGAACAGTGGCGATGACTTTAAAACTTTCAAACGTTTCATTCAATTCGAAAGACAAATGAGTTTACACGTACGAATGGGATGTCGACTTTCGCCCAGAACATCGAGTTTTCCTGAAAGCATACAATATTCAATCGAAGCAGTATTCAATTAATAAACTCACGATCTCGCTCTGTCGAAGTCGTTTTTAAGACAATACATATAGATGGGAACCGTGGGGAACTGAAGAAGATAAATGATGTAGACCACTGCATCCGCCTAAAAACTTATGAAGTGGCAAGAGTATGTAAGGAATCCGGCTCACTCTAATGAACTTTCTTCTTACTGAGAGGTCTGTACTCTCGCGGAAATGGTAGAATTCGTCGATTAACTGGAGTGAATAGTTGGGAAGATTCAGAAGCAAAGTGACTGTCGCCAGCAGAAGACACCGGCGGATCGCCTCGTTCCGCCTACGCATGTCGAACTGAAAGGGTCCATCAAACGATTTTGCTTCTAAAAAATGATTACCATGATCTTCGACTTGTGCACTATTTTTAATGGACTCTTCTCGTCTGTCTCGTGCTCATGATGAACGATTTCATCGGCGGATATCAAAGTGAACGAATCGGGCGAAGAGCACGGATTGCGCATGATAAGGACCGAGAAATCGGCGATGACGGTGAGCACGAAAGGAAGGAAAAACGTCATGAAACACTCGAAAAAGATGAGATATTTGAGAGTGGTCTGCCCGAATATCCGGGGATCTTCTGCACAGTAGGTGCCCGATGCTTCGTCCGCGCCCACACTCAATTCGGTTATCAGAATGGGAGTCCACAGCTGGGAAATGATCGAGAAGGCGCACAGACTGAAACAAGTGCCCGTTCAAGAATGAGACTGTAGATCCACTCACGCTCCGATCGTTTCTTTGCTTCTGCCGTTGGATCTGTGAGCCCGCAAAGGGAAGAAAACGTGCAGAAATCTCTGAAATCCGTTCCATTTGCCCCTTGTTTTCTGTGTATTCTGTCACCTGAACGTACATGGCCACCCACGCCCAATGCACGAAAAACGAAGAAGTGTTCACGAGAAAAGCACTCAATTTGCAGACGACGACTCCCGGAAGAATGCCTGAAAACGTCGTCGTCTGGCCTCCGAATTCGTCTTATGCATAGAAACGTACCCGCGAATATTAGCACATTTCTATCCGATATCACATTTGTGACAATTGTGGCGAGCAGCACGAAATTGCCGGTGAGAATGGAGCAGAGGAAGCAGTAATAGTTGGATTTCGAGTACTTTCGAAGGATGATCAACATGAAGACGAGCGCCGGAAGAGTGACGACGGCCACGCAGATGACCGTGTAATACAGCAGTTGCGAGCTGGCGGCCCAGTCACGCAGCAGAGCTTCTTCTTCGGACATTGCAGCTGAAAATGAAAGAGGATGGTCAGGAGGGGGACTTGTTTTGGCAAGTGAGAGCGCACTCGCAAAGGCACGAAATAGGGCATCATAACAGGGGCCAATAATGCACGGGTAACCCCTCAAAGAACACGAAGAAGGAGAAGAAGAAGAAGACATATTACGAGTGGGTACTGGAGCATTGAAATTGTATTCTGGTGACGTGGTTTCGTACGGAATGATAGCAAAGAACACATTTGTGAGCATAAGAGATTCGCGGAATCCGAATTCCGAATTCCGCACAAGAAGTGGTTCGTTTTTAGCAATTTCAATGCTTTTCTGATTCTCAGATTAATTTCTCCTAAAAAGCGCCAAAACAAACGGATTGAACCCATGGAAATTGATTCCACATTCCGCAAACATACATTTTCACTTCCACGAATTGACCATGTGAACGGAGGATCAAAAGGTCCGATGGAGTAACTAGTAGAAGGTATTGGAAGGGTTTACAGTCTCAACCTTTGCTGAAAACGTCTCGCTTCTTTTTTGTCTGACGAGCGATAACTGGGAACGACTGCACGAGCAGACAATATTTGTTCCGAAGGATTGAGCGCTCAATGTGCATATAGTTCAGAACGTGCTCCGAAAATATGAATGGGGCGGTATTTGGAATGGGATAATATAAGTGACTTCGTTAACTTCTAATAATAAATTGAATGAGATCGGAAGAGAACCCGTTGCAGCGAGATGTTATGGCTTCTGAAAAAGGAGCGGTCGGCGGAAAATAAGAAGAAGAAGAGCAAGAAGAATGCGTTCTTCTCTTCTAAACTATTCCATGAATCCCCCCAGATGACGTGGCAACAAAGCGCCATTGTTCCACTTTCTGCACGTCGAAAAAACACCAGCAGTGCCAGAATTCTGGAGAAAAAAAGCGAGGCGACTAGGCGGAAAATGAGTTTGTGCCGTGCCGCGTGCCGCTCACAATAACCCCGAAAAATAAAAATAAAAGTAATCATTACAATTTCTAGTGCTCTCTACGAGCAAGCAGACTTTTGTAGAGTCGAATGGAAATGAGCAGAAAGAATGCGCGGAAGAGATGCTCATGAAATATTCAGAAAAACGGGCTGACAATTCGAGGAAAGGTGTGAGAGTTCGACAAGAAATTGGAGGGCGTTTTTGATGGAAATAGGTGAGGGAGGGTAGGGTTGAAAGGACAGGGAGAAGGAGAAGAAGAAGGCGAAGAAGAAGAAGAAGAAGAAGCCGGAGGGCGACATGTTGAGGAGCCAATTATAGAGGACCAAGTAGTTTGTTGTTGATGAGTACAAGACGAAGTAGCCGACGAAGGACGGAGTTTCAAGAATCTTGAGAGCCCAGAGATCCTAATGGCTCTTGGAGCATCAATATTATGAATACGAAATGAGGGTGTCAGCAGCTGAGCCGAGCAAAGAAATGACGTGGCATTATGAGAAACTCCGGAGGATGCAGGGGAAGTTACCAACACATCCGTAAGCCTTCTTTTGAGAGCATCGCTTCTTGCTTCGAGTAGTTGGTCGGAATTAAGGACATTGTGTGTGTGTGTGTGATGTTCTAATTAAATGGGGGGAAGCAAAAGGTATTAAAGGGGACTTTGCAAGACTCTTTCTCATCACCCATTCCCAGAATGAAGACGTAACAGATGGATGAAAGATTCTGAGACTTGTGGATACAAAGAAGCATTCTGATTGTGTCATTTTGAACGAGACCTGGTATTGACCAAAGTAAACATCGGGATCAGGTTTCAAGCAGACAGAGTTCAAGCCTTTTCAAACGAGCTTCTGGATGCTTACATACATCAGAATACGAAATAATCCCGAGAACGTGCCTTCGACAATCCAGACTGTCCTCACTTAGCACTCTTTTCGGATTACGTCTTCTTTTCCGCGTATTCAATTCAAAATCGAGCCACGCTGAACATAGTCACGAAAAGGTTCCCTCTGCGGTCTTTTATTCATTCACTTTCGTCCCTTTCTTCTCTAAAAACTCTGCTCTCACATGCATTTCCAGCACCCCTGTTCATATTTTTATTTTTCTCCTCATGTTTATTATGACAGACAGAGGCGACAAAGATGCGTAAATGTTATGAGGCACGAAAAGGAAAGGAAAAGGGGGAAGAGAAGCATCATCCTCCCGGGACGGACGACTTCTAATTGGACGGAGCATGTCGGCCGAGGACGAAGGGCCAAACAGTGCACAAATTTAAGGAAGGAAGAAAGGTTTATTCATCAAAATTCGACTTTTGACAGAGAAATGAGAGCGATTCCGAGAAGGGTGACAAAGACTCCGATGTACAGCTGGATGATGTCCCGCTTGCCTTGGATCTCTTTGAAAAGAAAGATCGCCCACAGACTCACTATGATTCCCGGCGCTTTCGAGAGAATCGGATAGGCAATCACCTGCAATCACAGACAGTTTTCGCCCAAATTTCAGACCAACCTGATCCAAATGCTGGTTTGCCATGAAGAACGTGGTGATGGCGATGCCGTACAAGATTCCGGACACGAGAGAAGGCATCGACAGCTCCGCATTCACGAGGGGAACGTTCTTCTTGACGCATGAATAGAGGAAGAAGATAACAGTGGAGGTGACAAAAGAGCCGAGACAATAAGAGAGAATGTAGGCACGCACGTCCGGCAGGGCTCCCTCCTGCAAACACTTTCTTCATTCAACCCACCCGAACCATTTTGAGAAGAACCTCATTGGCGATGATGTAATTGATGGGAGTGAGGAAGTTTCCGTAGAGGAATCCAACGAATATTGTGAGTAATAGACATCTGCAAAACATTTCATCCTTCTTGTCTTGAAAACTCTGCAACTGCACTGACATGACTCTCCTCGTAAGTGAGACTTCCTTGATGACAAGCGAATCCGACTTGTAGTCGTCTTCCAAACTCCACGGAGCAGGTCTCACTTTCGACGGAATGTGCTTAATCGGGGCGTAAACGGCTCCTCTGAACAAACACCTAAATACCACTTGATAGCGAACTAACTAACCCCACGCAGACAGTGATCACTCCCAGAATATTGAGCCAATCACTTTTCGGAGACTGTTGAGGATTTGCGAAAAGGCCAAATCGGGTTACCGCCCAGCCAACGACACCTGACAAAATACAATAAACTGATCATGAGAGAAGCGAACGACTACAAGTGACTGTGTTCCAGAGAAGGTATCCGATGGCCAGTCCGATTCCGTCCATTATGAAGACAGTCAAAGAGTTGCCTGAATGCATTCTCAGTTCGTTAACCGTTAGTCTGAACCTCACCGATTGAATAGAACATTCCTCCGAGCATGGCAATCGGATGGATCGGAGTGGGCGTCGTGCTCAATGCGACCGCCACTCCGACGAGTAATTGGCCCAGGGACTGGACCCATTGGAAGTAGATTCCGTCTCCCTTGTGGAACCATTTCAGGGGCACGTACGTGGATCCGAATGTGACTGCCGAAATGAGAGCACAGACGATTCCGAGAGAAGTGTCCTTTTCCATGCCGCTGTCAGTCACTGAACGGGGAGAAGAAGGCGTCGACAGAATCAATTATTTATACAATAGTCATCGGTTCGATTTGAATAATACGGAAGGGAGGAAAATGATGATATTAAAGGTTTCCCGAAATGGAAAATGGATTATTTCAGGCGGAGAGTTCAAAATTTCGATCTGTTCTGGTAGGTCCTGATGATATCCGAGTAGATTCCTTTGACTTTCGATATGAACATTGACAGGATCATCGACTTCTCTGGCACATCCGGCATTTGGAGTACTTTCTGAAATGCTCAGGGACTTTAGTACACTTGAACTTGGTCAAATACCTCTAAAATTGCAGTGAGAGCGGGAAGAAGGTATGCAGAGACACGTGGATACGCGAGTTCGTAGGTCGAACGGAGCTGTAAGTGTTTGGAATGTTATCAGGTTGTTTCTTTCACTCTCATCAAATTCAAACTGGTTATACATTAAAAATTATCAAAGGATCATTGAAGTTGGAAACTTCATTGTTCACACGCTCACCTGTTCAAATTCAAACGGAACTGGTCTGTCCTTTTCTGCACAGTGCTTCTTCAACGATTTGTAGTACGATTCCAGGTACTTCTCCTTGTTCTGTTGTCTGTCTTCCGGACTCAGACAAGTATTGAACACTCGCGCAAGGTCCGTGGCTGCGAGACCGAAGTGAATCATCTGAAGAGCGGTAAGTGGGTGAGCAGGACTCTCCTTCCTACCTGGAAATCGATCAGCTTTGCCAGTCTATCTCCTTCCCACATAATGTTGGCCGACCACAGATCTCCGTGCACCAGAACCTTTTTCATTCCCAACTTTGCCGGTACTTGATCCAATTCATCAGCCGTAATGATTTCCGGAAGGGAAACCGCAAACTCTTCCGCCAACTTTTGAAGGTCCGGGTCAGGGAACTGGAGCATCAGTCCGTTGTTCAATTGGAGAAACCAGTCCTTGAAAGTCGAGTAGAGTCCTGCCAATCCCTGATGTGGAGCCTTTCTCCGTTGATCTTCCGGCATGTCAATGAAGTGAGTTTGCAGTTTTGCGAGTGCGTCCAGCACTTGAATCATTTGAGCATCCGAGAAGTTTTCCAGCGGGGAAAGAGTCTTGACACCTTCCACCAATTCGATGGCAATACATCCTTTCGAATAGAATCCATCCTTCAGAAGCTCGATTTCACGACCAAAGTAGAACTCGGGGAGTTCAGGAAGACGGGGATGAAGAGTGCTGACGTATTCGTAGAAGTAGATCTCCGAGTTGTGACACTGAAAAGAGCGGTATATGTGGAATGGGAAAAGGAACGAACTGGAGGCAAGAATCGGATGAATTCGTCAGAGACATTGGCAGCTACCTCAGGTGGCAGTTTGGCGGCTTGTGCTTCCAGTGCTTCTGAAAAAAAGCACTCCAATTCGTGCCCACTATTTCCTCACTCACGGAGAAGAGCAACTGGGGACCCGATCTTCAGTGCAAACTTGTTTGGATACGGCTTCTGGCCGTCTCCCTTCACATCCCATTCCACTTCAGCCATTCCCAGAAGAGATTGCAGTCCCTGAACAGAGGAATTAAAGAGCATCGGCCCGTCCACTCACCACTCCCTCGGCCAGCGGTCTAATTGTCTTCTTGTCTCCGATCCTCAGCTCTCCGTCGAATCCATCATTCGCAATCTCCTCCACATCGGTCCATTCGAGAGTGGTTCCGAGCAGTCCGTCGGCCAGCTTCGTGCTCTTCAGCATGCTTGCAATCGCTTCCCTCCTGGAAAATGCTCTATTCTTTTATACGAGGCACCGAACCGACAGACTCTCCTTCTCGTCACACACTGTCTTCTTATCAGTCGCAGTAAATTAGTGAAAAAGTGTCGTTACCGGGACTCTTGATTACTTTTTGAGTGTCCGGTTTATTGGCAAATCCGTGTAGAAAAAAGGTGTTTATTGTTAAGGAGTGATAAGAAAGTGTATGATGATGAGGAGAGGAGTTCCGTCAGTCACATGAAAGCATTAAAATAGACGGACACGGCAAAGTCGAAAACTCGAAAATGAAACTGTCGCCAACTACGCTCAAACCTGCCTCGTAAATGTACCAGACAAATAAACCAAATGTTTGGGAAAAGGTGAACGAGACCAAAGACCGAAGTTTCTAAACCGTTGAACCCTTTGCCACACCTCACATAATCCTTTTTATCCTCTTCTGTGTTCAGCACATTCAGAAGCACTCACCTAACTTTGGTTTCCACGAGAAAATCGCGGAACATGGCTGACTCAGAATTTAATAATAATACGAATGCAGCCTATATTGGTCGTGCTTCACAGGCTCAAAAACTTCCAAAAAAGGTTGAGAGACTCAGACGGGAAGAAAAGGCACTGATAATTGAAGAGGGAGCGGAGTGGAAAGTTGGACGACACGAAGGGCTTCTGCAGTTGTTTGCAGATCCCCCACTGTCCAAAGTCCATTCTTCCACCTGCATTCTGGGAACTTCCGCGTCTCTGCACTCTATTCTCATAAAAGTGATCATTCTATTCCTTTAATAACATCAATTCTCACTTCAATTCAATCACTCTGAAGCCATGTGTTTCATAGTTTTCTGTTAGTCATGTTCTTGGAAAATTTAATAATGTCTGCAATCAAACTGCATTACCACGAATTTATTATATTAGTCAGTCTCTGACATGAGACAAACGAACAATTGCAGATCAAAAAGATTTCGACATAACTGTCATAGTTGTTTTTTTCTCTTTTTTGGAACAAATTTGTCTTCTGAACTCGTGTCTATATATTTCGGATCGAGCGTAGTATACGTAAAACGTCTGAGAATAAGAGATCACGCCGAAAACGACCTGAAACAGACGAGAGATTAAGATGTTCTGGGGCCGAATCAACTAACTGCATAACTTCGTATAAGCATAATGAGCAAGGAATTTGAAGTGATGTACTCGATGAGAAAGACTGATCCCATGCAAGTGACCCACGAAAAACAGAAGACCAGAACCAGAATCGTCATCGATCTCATCACTTTCTCAGTGTTGCGCGCATCGCTCGTCCTCTTACCTTAACTGATTGGATGTGAAAAATACGATGAACTGAAAATGCTCACATTGGTCGCGAGCATGGAAATAGACGTAGCCATAAACGATGAGAATCAGCATGTTTATGGAAGTTACGAAGGCTCCCCACATGCTAACGGATTTGTCGTCCATTGATAACGGAGGATTGCACAGAAATATCATCTCACCCGTTGCTCTGCTCCAAAGGAGAATCAGGAACGCAACTGGCAGTATAACGGGGGTGACAGTGAGGAGTACCAAGTAACGGGAAGTGCGCCACTTCTGATACTTGACTGCAAAAGTGCAGGAGAGCAGAACATCTATCGCAAGTGACATAAATGTGGTAGATTGAAGGAAACTGACACAGATGTACGGGGAAAGGTACAAGAGACAAGTACTCCGGGGTATGTGGATGCCTGTCAGGGCGAAGTAGACATTGATGAACTCGAAACACAGACAAATCGAGTGCTCGGAGCAGAGAATCACCAGCAGCCAGCCGTGTTTCGACTGCAGCTTGTGGTTCTTGAACGTCGCGTAAATCAGATTGAAGTTACCGAAATGGCCGATCGCATTGAAAATGATAATAACGACTCCGATGGTATTTGGTGCTGCATCTACCATATTACTCAGCAGCCAGTGGTCCGATGAGGCCGAATCCATAGTTGGGAATGCTATCGAAGCCAACTGATTTAAAAAAGGCGGGCTCAGCAGGCAGCTCTGTGTCATTCCACCCTAATGTTATTGGCGCCGTTTTGATTAGTTTCGCAGTAGTGCATTAAGCGTCACAACCAATCAGACAAGTTCCATGAAACGCTATTCTCCAAAGATATTCGTTGGTCAAAAAGTGAAGCTCAAACTCTTTCACTGTTTTCAGTTTTTCCAATAGTTTATTACCAATAACGCCTGAGAATCGAGATGTGAACATCTTCCTTTAAATTCCCCTCTCCTCACAATGTCCGTCAGTTTCGTTCGACATGAAAGTTCTACTCATTCTTTCGACACTGTTCATTGTTTTTCTGATGATTGAGGGCCGAACCCATGTAATCCTTTTGTTATTCTTGTAGTCCCGCACAATCTTTTTCAGCTGCTCGCTCCCGCTTCTTCTCTCAACTCGACCTCTTCGATCACTGCCAAGCCAATGACTGCAACTCCTTCTTCCCAGAACTTTCTGATGTCTATCCTGGAATTTTGGAGCAAGTTCCACTCGATGTTCCTGAAACTTGCTGATTCTCAAAAGAGCACAAATGGAACGGCAAAGGCGTGATTTTAAAAGTCAATAAATATCTATCAATTTGAATCAAAGAAAAAAACGGACCCAAAAGAATGGAGAAAGAAAGAGTTAAGAGTACGGTAACACAGTTTTCACGGAGGAAAAGTTGAGTGATTGAGATTTCAATAGATCAAAAACAGGTCGAAAGAAGTGCCATGATGAAAAGTGAGTGAGTGAGCGGGTAGGAAAGAGAATGGGATTGAGATATGGAAAAAAAAGGGGGGAAGGGGAGGGGATCATCGGAAAAAGGGTAAAACTTGACAATTGGAGCTATAATAACGTGAGGGTCTCACGTCCAGATTCCCTCTTCGTCTTGGTCCACAGGTGGTTGGGAGACGTTGGGAAGAGGCATTCCGATGGTTCCGGGGATGATCGGAGCAGGAAGAGGGGCACCCGGGATCACACTCGCCATCGCGTTCATCGAGATAACCGGATCGGGATGCGCTACGAGGACTCTTCTGAAAAGCACACTCTCTTTTATTAATGAGTGAGTAGTCTCACCTCTCGTTCTCCTGCTTAAGCTTCCTCATCAGCGCGTCTTTGTGTCGACGGATAGTCTCTATTTCATCGCGAGGTCCACGAGACTTTTCGAGCAGTGCCAGATGCGTGTCCTTTTCAGAAATGGCTGCGAGCAGAGCTTCTTGTCTGGAAAGAATCGAGTTGGGATCACAAATGATATTAAAACTCACTTGAGCCGGAACAACTGCTCCAAATGCTGCCTTCTTTCCGCTTCAATCGCTCGAATCATTTGATCCCGATCGCCGGTTTCTGATAGATTCTGTTTGTTCCGACGGAGATCGGAGATCTGAAAATTTAATTTGGAAACAAACTGTTCATCGAGGACTCACTTCTTTTCTGGCTTCGTTCAACTGGGAAGACATCTGCTGGAGATGGTGTTTCTGCTGCGAGAGGTGCACTTCCCTTTCGGCTGTAATGGACACGGACTCCCGAAGCGCTTCTTCCAGCTCCTCGATTCTTTTGTGCAAGTTCGACTGTCCGCTGGCACTTTTCGTGATCGTGCTCATTCCAGAAACACTTCCGCCCATTCCTCTCGGATCTCCTTTATCGAAGTCCCTCTTCTCACTGCTCAGCTGCTTGCACTGGGCCTTCAACGAAGAGTTCTCCTTCTCCAGTCCGTTCACCATTTTCAGCAGCTTATCCACTTCGCTCCTAGCTGCCTCCACATCCTTTCTCAGTTCATCCGTTCCTTTATCGACCATCGCATCTTCTATTCTCTTCTTGGCTGCCACGAGATCTCTGTTCATGTCTCCGATCTTCTCGTTCTGAGATTCCAAAAGAATATCTCTATCGGACAACTCCTTTTGCAGATTGTCGATCGTCGCTTTCAACTGGGTCATCTCGTTCTGGTACGTCTTCTGTTGCTCCATCTGTTCTTTTTCCGAGTTCCGTCTGAGCTGATCGATGTGCTCCTGAAGTCTCTGTCTCTCTCGCTCTCCCTGCTCGATCTTCTCGGTCATCTCTTTCTCCTTGACGACGTCTGGATGGCTTAGCAGCCTGATCTTCGCTCTGTCAAGTTCTTGTTCCTTGTCTCGGACGGTGTTTTCCAATCCATCAATTCGTCCGATCAGTTGAGACGTCTTCATTTCGGTTTGTCGAATCAGTTCCGTCTTATCGGAAACGTCGGCCTTTGAAGAAGAGAAATCCCTTTCGAGTGCTCCGATTCTCTCTTCCTTCTGCTCGAGCTGCTTGTTCTTGCTGTCCAGCTTTTGTCTGAGTGCGTCCACGTCTCCTTGGAGCAGTGTGTTGTGTTGTTCCCGATTCGTCAACTGATCTTTCAGCAACTGCAGATGCGATCTCATTTCGTTAGCCGTCTCCTCGGCAGTTTGCATCCTCGTTTGACAGTTCATCAGCTCGTGTTTCCTTTCCGCCAATTCCACCTCACTCCTCTCCATTTTCATTCTCATTGTTGCCATTTCGTGCCCGGACAAGTTCTTGTCGGTGAAGTCCCTCGGCTGATTGCTCCGTCCCATCCTCTGTCTCATCAGCTCCTCCTCCAACTCAACAATCCTCGCCTGCTTCTCGTCGATCCTTCTCAGTGCATTCTCTATTGCTTGCCGGCCGCTCGGGTCTTGACTGCTCATCATCGCCTGAGTCTCCTTGGTCGTCAGAAGATCCTGCAGTCGCATGATCGTGTCCTCCAGCTCGCGAACTCTTGAATCCATTCCTCCGCTTCCAGACTCGAGAGCAGTCGTCAATTGGCGGATGCGCTCTTCCCGCTCACGCAGTTCCATTCGAAGTTGGAGAGCTGGAAATAGAAGGGGTGCTGACTCTTCGGGGAAAGAAATGATTACCTTCGTTTGATCCGACGCCGTACTCATTAAGACCTCCTCCTCCTGAGTGCACCATCCTCTCTAATTGAGCTATTCGAGTGGCTTCATCGCGACGGAGCTGTCTTTCCCGCTGCAAGCAACACAATAGTAATAGACAATCTTAATGATGCTTACTTTCAGCTCCGGGCTCCAGAATGTCTTGATGCTGTTCATTGTCTGGTTCAACTTCTCCATAATCGTTTCGTACTCCACTTTCAACTGCTCGTACTCCCTGGCGATGTTCATTCCTCCGGCAGTCGTCGGTGCCATTCTTGATATGCCCGGCTGCATCATATCGTATTCCTGGTTACCTGCCGATGTGGTCGCCATGCTGAAATATGTGAATTGTGCAAAACGTTATATTTTCTCTCTCTCTCTCTTTCCTTCTGGATATCACATTTCACCGAAAAAGGGAAAAAGGAGCGAAAGAGGGGGAGGCAGAGAGGGAGTGCATGTCATTCTGGCTTCTCCCTCCGGGGAGTATAATATGCATGTCGTTCGCCGCCCAAAAACAACTGCATTTCAAGTGTGCTCCCATCCAAAACCACTGGCTTCTGAAGCCGTAAAGTAGCTCAATCGCACAGCATTTAAATCCGATAAAATCAATGAGGGAGTGAAGAAAAGGAGAAAAACGAAAAATCAGTGAGAAGAAATCGAGCAGACGGCCAGAAAGAGCACATAGTTTCCTTTTTCCGTCGTGTGGTCCCAAATTGCATTAGCCCCCTGACGGACCCGCACAATTTGGTCGCCAATTCGCTCTCAGTCTTTAGTTTCTCTCTCTCTCTCTCTCTCTCTCTCTCTCTCTCTCTCTCTCTCTTTTCTTATTCACCTATTATTATGCTGCCAAAAAGCATTCTGCGTGGGGATTGGATTGGAAAGAGCAAGAGATGCTCCGCGATTGAATTGCGGCTGAGTGGGACCATGATGATGATGCGGATGGTGTTGAGATGTGGAGATCTCAAGGGGCAAGTAGGACGGCTGATGATAGGCTTTGCCCGTCGGCTGGACCACGTCGTACTCGAACGAATCTTTGTAGGCGTCGAGCACTCCGAGTCCGTCCATCGATCGGTGCTGTCTGAATGGCTCTGATTGGATGGTGTGTTCCTTTTGGTGCACAATACCTCTGAAGTGGTCTCCGAGATGCCGATGAGATGGAAGTGTTGGCCGGAACAGTGACGAAGCTCATCGGATTTCGACCAGTGGAATTCATTACTGAAGTCCGACTGTATGGAGCTGGACCTGTAATGCCTTTGGTCCAGCAGAATCTTGGTGCTTAAGGTCAGCCGAAATCAATATATTTTCGATAGTTTAGAACAAAAATGATCAAGACTCACCAGGTGCCGAATGGTCCGGGTAGTTGGAGGGTCCTGGCACGTGAGCATCGTACGGCCAATCGGCATCGATGCCGTTTGTCGCCGTACCGTACCACCCGCCTCGCTCCAGTGTGACTCTGAAAAAATGAAAAACTCCATCAAAACGGGATGCAAAACAACACGTGTAAAGCGCAAACGAGTCGGTAACGACGAGCCGAACAAAGCGGAAGAGCCCGTCGAAAAGGAAGAGAGCACAGAGAGAAAGGAAGCCGATTACGCGCGGATAAACAGCGCGGAAAGGGGACAGTAATGTGCGGAGTGTCGTAGGGAATACCGACGGGCAGTAGAGGGTCCCTCCCTCCAGCAGCGGGAGGTGTCTGCCATCCACACCGTTCTGCTTCTCTCCGTCTCTTTGCATTCAACATTGTCTCACATCTTCCTGTTTTTCGCATCAAAAATTTGGGTGGTGTCTTTTCACGGGCGGGGGAGAAACGGGAGAAGGGACTGAATCGAATGAATAAGTCATGCGAAATAGATAGCGCAAAGGAAGTATGATCACTACTGTATGCGTCTCTAAACTGATACGCCACGTGGATCTCTGCTCCAGAAGGAACTCGAGATGAAGAACGTTGAACGAAAATAAGAGATTGACGGAAATCGCGAATGAAAATAGAAAATTCTCTGCGTTTCTTCTCTCTAGTTTTCTCATTTTTCGGCAAATGGGAAGTGGGTACACGCGAGGATTAAAATGGGTCAGACGGACCGAAATGCACATGTAGGCAGTGTCTGAGAACGGGTGAAAGCTCGCTCCAACAAATGAAGGCAACTGTTTTTATCAGAATCGATCAGTGGCGACTAAAGGAACATTGCGCAAAACGACGTAAAGTAAACTTTGGCAGAGCGGACGGCGGCGAAGAGTGGGAAACATCAGAAAACAGTACAGAAGTTACGTCACTTTTGTGACAAAGAAGAGACAAAAGAAACTGCCGGCTAACACTTTACGATTGTGGTAATTTGTTGGCGCGAACAAACGGGGAACCTTCGCGTCTTTGAGAGATTTGAATGCATAGGATCGGATCGGAAAGATCGGAACGGTCGGACAGAAAAGAGAAGGGTAATGAAAGCAGTGGCGAGGTCAACGGAGGGCACCGACTTGAGCATGAAACGTAGGCACAGACGACGGGCGGGCGGGCACATCGAGAGCAAAGCAACTCGCGTGGCTCCCTCCGAAAAGAGCTCTTGCTCTTGCTCTCGGCGCAACCGAGCGGCTTGTGCGCGCAGCTTTTCCGTCGCCGTTGGCCTATTGCCAAGAAGACGGAAAGGAGGAGGGGACCGCCCTCTTCGGAACGAGTCGAGGGATCGGGAGAGGCGGAGGGCGCAGACGTGCGTGTGTGTGTGCTCAATAGGGCTTGCTCTCCGCACCGGGCCATGGGAATTAACGGAGTGGACCTTCGAAGAAGGACGTCTTCGGCCGTCAACGAGTCCAAATACTTGATGATGTCGAAGGCCTTCGCCCCTTGTTTCCATTAATTAGCTCTCTCTCTCTCTCTCTCGCTATCTCTTTCAATTGTGTCTGTTGAATAATGAACTAGAAATGAGAGAGATCTGAAGAATGACCGGAATGAGAAGATGAGGGTGTGGCTGACGATGAAAACGATACGAAAGAGAGAAGAAAAGAAAAGAAGCGAAAACGCATAAATTCCGAGAAAGAGAAAAGTGTCAAGACCAATTTGAATACTAATTTGGCCTTTTGGCCCCAAGTGCAGTTAGTGGCAAACGGGAAACACCTTGACTTGTACACATCTCTGGAGGTTAACAGAATTTATTGAAATGAGAATTGATTAAATAACGACGCGTGTTGAATGAAAACGGTAAAATGGGTTTCCATGAGTATCTGTTTATCGCTCAAAGACCGAGACGTCCCGTCAGCTGCGGCTTGTTCTTGCGCACAAAGTTCTCGATCGTCTCCCACATTTGACTGAATCGGGCCTTGTCCATGTGCCGCTTCGCAGCCGACACTGGTATTTTGTGCACATTCCACTGCATCACTTGGGCCACCGGCTTGTTGTTGTCGAAATGGAAGTAGAATGCGGGAATGTGGGTGAAGATGTCGGTAGGATTGCCATTCCATTTCCAGCCTTTGAATTGCCACGCGACGCCCATTACGAATACGGCAATCACGCGGTCCCAATCTTCATTGGCTAACTTTTCTGCATTGTCGACGACGCGAATGTTAACTGAATGACGTTATATATTTTTTGCTGATTTGATACATTTTCAAACTACTTACATGTTGTTCCGTTCTTCTGACGCTGTATTGCCAGATCCGTTGGCTTTTTGTTCATTTCTTGGCGCCGCTTTTCTACTGGAACGAATCCAAGATTTTGGAGAATATCCCGTGCGTTATAAAGATTGATCATTGCGTTCATCGCTGCCGGCACAATGATAATCGGGGAGCGAGACGCTCGTTTTCCTCCCTGGACCGTGAGAGGGGACGGCGTTGGTTTGGAAACAGGCGGTCTCATTGGAGTTGGCGTTTCCGGCGTTTCTGGAAAACAGAACTTCAGTTAACAGAATAAAGAAATGGAGTCTTACTCTGTGTTGTTGCCGCATTGTGCCCCTGTTTGAGAGTGCTAAGATTGCTACCAATGAACGATCCTTCGGTTTGGATTTCTTTCGTTTTCTCCTGAAATAATCACTTGTTCATTCGAGTTCTGTGATTTCTAATGCAACTCACGTGCGCGAAAGCTTCTTGTGCATATCGGGAATATCCGGATCTCTGCTGCTGAGTCTGATCTCTTGACAGACTTGACGCGTGCACAGCCGCCACTTTCTCCTTCTTCTCATCCAAATCCCACTGACGTTGGGCCGAACTGATGACGTCGAGAACATTGCTCAGATCCCGCACACCGAGCATCACGTTCTCTCTGGTACGATGAATTCTCGTTTTTGGTAGCGACGATGATGTGAGAGTTGACAATGATTCGCTGAAATCAAAAAATAAACACTTACTTTTCTCTTTTTCAAAACAAAACTTACTCAATAGTGACAATTCCCTTTTCACGGTGACTTTGTCTTTTCCTTCTCATTTCAGCGATTCTGTCCACGGTGAGACTGTCATTCAGAGCCCGAACTTCCACTTCTTTCTTGGCTTGCAGTGTTGGTTCAGTTGGTTTTTCAGCTTCATTGTCAAGACGCGGCTTCTTTGCTTCTGGTTCTTCGTTGCCGAGCAGTTTTTTCAGAGAGATCGGAGGTTCTGATGGTATCGTACTGACCAACTCTGGACGGTCTCCTTGCAAGGATTCGATCACATTCTTTCTGTCGATACGAGTGACTGCGCGAACGTTCGCAGCGGCTGCTTCCTTCACATAATGTCCGTGGTTATCAAGTTTGTACTTCAGAAAGACGACGAGGGATTCGAGCGAATAAAATTCACTCTTTCCGTAGATGGGCAGGCTTGTCAGCGTATCCTTCTTGTACGCAAAGTCACCGAACGCCAAGTAATCGACACCATCCTAAAACACAAGTATTCAATCGATGATGCTCTCGGAAGCAGGAAAGACGTACCACGGTGACTGTCCTGAGCGGATACTCGTCTGGCTTCTTGATGTGCTTCTGAAGTGCCTCCAACGGTTCCATTTTCTGAAAAAAAAATAGATTTTCATTGAATTTTTTACAGATTTGTTAAGAAGAAGTGCGAGGTTTGTGAAGAAAAGAGAATTTAAAGTGCGAAAGAAAATGAGGCGACGTGCGCACGGAAAGAGTAATTCTCCGGGAGAATCTTAGGCCGCGCTGTGACGGCCATGCAAAATAAAGGTGTTCTGCACAAATCCACTGTGACTGTATTGATTTTCCGAAAAAGTTTGTGATGAAATGTTGAGTTGAATGGTAGAAGGACTACAGCAGAATCAGAACTATTTGGCGTACTTAGCAGTTCTTATTCAGGAGAGGGAATGCGAATGGAATGAAATGGAAAGCAGAGTGGTCTTCTCATTTTGATTTTAAATAGGAAAGAGTACATTCGAGCAAATGGGAGGAACCGAAAAGGCGGAGAAACCGAAATGAACGTATGGCGGAGTACCCTGCGCGGCGATTGACCTGAAGAGGTGAACATTAGAACGGATCGAAATCCGCGTCGCCTAGGCGAAGATGTGCACACAACAAAGGGAATGTGTAGAAGTAAGAGGTTTTAAGAAAGTGGAAACTGTAAAACAACTGTTTTATTGTGATGTACACACCTAAAGCCATAGTGTATTGTAATGAAAGACCGAGTGAAACATAAAGATCGAACAGGAAATAATAATAATAATTTATCGGCGAGTTCCGTCCTCGAAGAAGACTCCCCCGTCGATGGCGCAGTACTTCGGACAGATTCCCTTCTCTCCCTTGGCTCCGGCTGGTCCAGCGGGTCCTGGGGCTCCTGGTTTTCCATCGGCTCCAGGAGTTCCTGGGTTTCCTGGCGGTCCCTTCGGTCCAGGTGTTCCTGGTCCTCCAGGGTTTCCTGGCTGCCCATCTGGTCCCGGTGGTCCTGGGGGCCCTGGCGGTCCGGATGGTCCTGGCTCTCCTGGGATGAGGGGCTCGCTTGGAGCATCGTCTCCTGGTCTTCCTGGTTCTCCTGGTGCTCCTGGAGCTCCCGGTGGTCCTGGTGGCCCCTTCGGTCCTGGCTCTCCTGGTGGAGCCTCTCGCCCAGGTGCTCCTGGTGCTCCGTTAGTTCCAGCATCTCCCGGTGGTCCTGGAGGTCCTGGAGGTCCGGCCGGACCTTCTGGGCATGGTTTGCATGGTGGTGGAGTAATCGGTTCACACGGCTGAACTGGTGGTTTTCCCGGGTTTCCAGGCAGTCCCGGCGCTCCCGGTTTTCCTGGCTTTCCAGGGTTTCCGGGCTGTCCAGCAGGTCCGGCTGGGCCTGGAAGACAGCAAGCTTCGCAGTTTCCGCCGCCGGCGCCTCCTCCGTGAACAGCCGCATCGGCGTACGCCTGACGAGCCGTCCTGTTGTGGATTGGCTCGAGAGCAGTCTTTAGGGATCTCACTTCCGACCAGATGTCCTTTGCAGAGCCCTGAAATGGAGACAATGAGGGGCTAGCGATAGAGTGAGTGGACTCACTCTGCAATAGACAATCTCATTCTGCATGGTTCTCTTGACGTGGTGAACGTAGTTGTAGACCATCGGAAGAGTGACACACACCTAAAAGAGGGATCATTTTGGTGGATGGTCCCTGGAGGTTAGCTCACCGAAATGACGGCGACAACTGAGAACGCGACGGCCGAGTAGGCCACGAAACGATACGCTTTCATCTAGAAGAAACGGATGCATAAAAAAGAACCATCCGAAGGGGACTCACCCGATTTTTGATCTCCTGCACCTCCATGATTGATGTGAAAAGTGCCGTTCGTCCGTCGACTTCTGCCTCCTTTTATACCGTAACCTCATTGGGAGAGTGAGAGAAAGAGAGAGTGCGAGGCGGCGAGACAGGGGAACCAGTTGGTGGCGCGAAAAGATTGTGGCAATTAGCACTCGGATGGACGTTAAGTGTCTGAAGATGGCCAGATTCGAAAGGAGATGCAATTTGCACAGGGGAAAAGGACGAAGGAAAAGAAGTAGAAGAAGCAGAAGAAATATTGTTTTTCGATGTTGAGTAATTCGGTGGAAAATGAATCGAAAGTGACCGAACGGAAGGAACTCATCTTCTTCTGAACGGCAGTGAATCTTATGAATTTGTCCAGAAGACTCGAGCAATTAAGAAGACGTCAAACTCGTCCGCCACTTTAGAGATCTGGTCCTCCTCGATCTACCGTAATCCCTCCCTTCGTCCTTTTGTTTTGACCATCATGCCGCTTCATTCGTCCTTTTGATAACAAGTGATATATTCCCTCCGTTACCACTTCCTCTTTTTCTCCTCCTCCTACCACGTCATCTGAATTCAGCGAAAACAAGGTACTTGAGAAGTTGTCCCAAACCGGACATTATCTCGAGATCTCAAATCTCATCGAAGAGTAAACCGTCCTATTCTTTCTGTTCGTTTTCGTCCCTCTCATCCGTGTTTTCATTATACCAGTTCGTTCGTCATACATGATAAACAATTGCGTAATCGTTCAATCATGGGGCGCTTCAAAGTCATTCAGAAATAGTGTCCCCTCCGCTTCTGTTAATGAAATGCAGTTTATTGACTCGAAAAAGACCATAACACATCAACACGAAGCGTTCCGATCCGGAATGGAAGGGGATGACGACGGACACGTGCGTCAATAGGGATCAGTCGATGAGAATGGGCGAAAAACTACTGGAAATGAGATAGGGTCACAACTCCGGACGCGATGTTGTGTTAGCAAAATAAAAACAGAAAATGGGAGAGAGAGAGAGAGAAGTAAAAGAAGTACTGATAGTACGTTTATGAAAAAGGGATAAGACGAAGAAAAAAGGAAGAAAAAGGATATAACAAAGCGGGACAAAACACCAAAAAATAAGTTATCGGGTAAAATTCTATTGATTTGGCTCGTAAGACGGCGAGCTTGGACTGTAGGACGGCGAAGTCGGGGAGTAGGTCGGACTCGACGGAGAATAGGTCGGAGACGACGGCGAGTACTGAAAACAGATTCGGATGGTGCAAGAACGATGAAATCGTCTATTACCTGCGACGACGTGCCTTGTTGGCTGTCGTAACCAGCTGGACTTGGAGTGTATGTGGGACTCGTTGGAGAATACTGAAAAAAAACTATTGACATATACAACTCTAACTGCAGAAATTACCTGCGGCGACGATGGAGTATACGATGGAGACGTCGGAGAGTACGTCGGCGACGTGGGAGAGTATTGCGGCGACTGGAACGCACGAGGCGAAGTTGGATTGTATGTTGGACTCGATGGTGTATACTGAAACGAATGATATTGATGGGAACGAAGAAGGAATATAAACTCACGGTCGGAGAGCTCGGGCTGTATTGCGGACTCGTTGGCGAGTATTGCGGCGAAGTCGGAGAATAGCTCGGGCTCGTCGGACTGTAAGTCGGTGACGATGGAGAGTACTTCGGACTCGATGGGCTGTATCCCTCGTAGCTCGGACTTGTTGGAGAGTACGTTGGAGACGTCGGGGAGTATGTTGGCGACGTCGGAGAGTACGTCGGGCTTGTCGGACTGTATGTCGGCGATGTTGGTGAATAACGTGGGCTCGACGGAGAGTAGGACGGAGAGGTCGGCGAATACGACGGGGACGTCGGAGAATAACTCGGTGACGTCGGAGAGTACGACGGAGAAGTCGGGCTGTAGCTTGGCGACGATGGCGAATACGAGGGCGACGTCGGAGAGTAGCTGGGTGATGTCGGACTGTAGCTCGGACTCGTCGGAGAATATGACGGAGAGACAGGTGACTGTCCTGCAGCTGGAGAAGTCGGAGAATAGTTGGGACTGGTCGGAGAGTAGCGAGGGGATGTCATTGAGAATTGCGGAGAAGTTGGAGAGTACGCATTCGGAGACATTCCTCCGTATGATGGAGTTCGTGGGGAAAGAGCTCCAAGCGGATCTCCAGGAGAAGCTGGAGACCATCCTCCCTCGTTGAATGGAGAAGCGCCGCCTTCACCGTTTCCAGCTGGTGAGAATCCAGCACTTGGTGAGAATCCAGCACCACCACCTGCGCCAGGAGACCAGGCAGCTCCAGCGTATGCTGGAGTGATTCCGGAGTTCCACGGGGAGTGAGATGGAGAGAATTCGCGAGCGTTCGGAGTACCAGCAAAGTTTCCGAAGAAAGCTCCGCCCATCACCACATTTTGAGGGATCTCCATTCCGTATTTACATTTCTCCACATCAAGAACCAAGTCGAAACATCCAGTTCCGCAACGAGCGAGTTGACCGAGCATGATGTTTTCAGAAACACCTGAATGATTATTGCTTGTGCTTCTTACTGAAAATCCAGCTTACCTTTGACCGGATCCACTTCAGCGTGGACAGACGCTTCCATCAGAATATCTACAGTCTCCTCGAAGGAACAACGCATGAGTGCTCCGACTTCCTGTCTGTTGATTCCGTGACGAGTGATCGCCATCAAGTGTCCCTTAGCAGTCATCACATCGCAGAGAAGTGCCAAGTGACGGTAGTTGACATAGGAACCGTCGAAGGAGATGACATTGTGCATCTCTCGTTCAATGGCTTTCCGGACCGCCTCAATTCCGAGCACTTCAAAGATTTCACAGATGTCGTTGGAGTACGTGCGAACGGGATCAATTTGTCTCTCCGAAAGAACTCTGAGTAGAGCAGTTCCGTCAGTTTCCAGAATCCAATCGGCCACAGCCTTGAATCCTCCCTCCTGTGTGATGATGATTCTCTTTTTGTCGTCAGTGTTCGGCTGATTCATATACACCTTGGAAATGGCTGGAATTCCTTGTAAAGTCAAGTCCGACAGCATATTCGCTTCGATACAGCGCAAGAAGACGTCGTCCTCCATCTTGTCGACCTGCTCTTCTTGGGTATCGGCTCCCTTGTCTTCTCCGGCTATACGAAGACGGAAAACGAGCTTTTCGGCGTTGTCATCGGTGTAAATGGTGTGCACGTCGTTTCCGAATCCTCCATGAATACGATCAGCAATCATTTCCATAGTCAACTTCTTGTCAACCATCCTCTTGCGATCCAGCTCGATGCGCAACAACCACGGTGACGTTCTCGACAAGTCATGATCCGGCATTTCATAGAAGATCGATACCCATTCCTCATCTTCAGAGATCACGGTGTTCTTCGGATCTGGGTCATAGTAGATAGCCGTGTTACAGGTCACCTTCTTCAGAGTGGTGTGCTCCAATTTGCACAAGACATCCTTGGCCTTTTCTGGATCTTTGGCAGCGGGTCCGGTGAGGAACACAGTCAGCGATGGCGTCTTCAACTGTTTCGACACGTTGATGATCTCCTTCAGACGCGGTACTCCGAGTGTTACGTTCTTGGCAGACACTCCGGCGTAGTGGAAAGTGTTCAGCGTCATCTGAGTGGCGGGCTCTCCGAGCGACTGAGCGGCCAGAGCACCGACCATTTCTCCGGGCTGCGCGATCGCTTGTTGGAAGCGAGTTTCAATCTCTCCGAGGAGCCAATCGAACGCTTCTGTGTTCAACTTCGCCGTTGTGCACAGCTTCTTCGTGCATAGAGTGGATCTCAGCAGAATGTTCATCAGGAGTGTCGCATTGTACTGGGCCTGCTTCGAAATCACATCGTTTCCAGACACAATGATCAACTTCTTAGACAATTCGCGCACGCCGTTGATAACGTGAAGTGGAGACAGATTGACTGGCTTCCGGAGGTCCACTTTGAATATCTTCTGTGCATTCCAGATAAGACGCTGTAGATTGCACGGGAGAACGATCTTCGCATCTCCACGTGGGAAAATCTTTCGGAGAAGGCGTCGGTCTTCTTCCAATTGTGACCATTCGGATTCGACGAGGGAAATTCCATCTTTTGATTCTTGTATTTCACGAACAACGTCCTCCGAATATTGCTTTTTGAGGAACTTGTTGTCAGTGAGGTCCATCTAGTAATGAAATGAGGTTTCAAATAAACAATCTTTTCGCTTACTCTGAAATCTCTCTCGAACACAGCATTGTTCGGCTTCATCGTCGGCATGTTCTGGTTCTCGACCCACATTCCGTCCAATCCGTCTTCTCCGTATCTGAGCTGCACCATTTGAGCCAGAGAGTTACGCACAGTTCCGTCGTAGTTGACCATCACACTCTCCATTGCCTTGATCAAACGGCGCTGGATGTATCCAGTCTCGGCAGTCTTGACAGCAGTATCGATGAGACCTTCACGGCCTCCCATAGCGTGGAAGAAGAATTCGGACGGTGTTAGACCAGCGAGATAAGAGTTCTCGACGAATCCTTTTGACTCCGGTCCATAATCGTCCTTGATGAAATGAGGAAGTGTACGATGACGGAATCCGAATGGGATACGCTTTCCTTCGACGTTCTGTTGACCGACACAAGCAATGACCTGAAACAGAAAACTTGTATTCTTACTAGTTCATACTGGTGAATTACCTGAGAAATGTTGATCTTTGATCCCTTGGATCCCGACACGACCATGGATTTGAAGTTGTTGAACTCAGACAAACTCTTCTGGGCAGAACTACCAGTTCTGTCACGAGCGTCGTTCAGAATCTGGTTGACTTTGTTTTCGAAAGTTTGACGGAGGGTGTTTCCTGGAGTCGGCTCCAAGTCGTCGTTGTGCGCCTTCTCAATGACATCGACGACATCTTGTTTGGCCTTTCTGATCGTGCTCTGAATATCGACGTAAGTCGCCTGATCGGCAATAGTGTCTCCGATTCCAATTGTGTGTCCTTCTCGAAGTAACCACGCATTGATGACGGTCTGGATATGAGAATAAAAGTTGGCAGCGATTTCGTGTCCCAATTCAAGTGCGACGACGTGCAGCAAGTTTCCTGCCGACTTTCCGACTGTCCTCGAGCACACGATTCCACTGAGCAGTTCTCCGTGCTCAATGAGCACTTTGGTGTCTCCTGGGGAAATCCATTTGTATTGTCCGGCATCTTCAGAGTCCGGATGGGTACTGTGGGTTCTCAGTACATTCACGTTTCCGGGAATAATGAGCGAGAACACTTGCTTTCCGGTCCACAGAGGTTTCGGCTTCAGAATCGCCGGCTGTGGAACTTTTCCGTCCCAAGTCGGTAAATACATGAGAAGATCCATCATGAACGCCCAATCTATGAATACATCACGCTTCGTCATCATGCGAACGGCACAAAGAGTATCCTGCACAATTCCCATCACAGGTTTGTTGGCTTGCGGAGTGATCAGTTGTCTGAAAACGAATGAGAAATTTTCAAGCGAAACTGGACCTTCACTCACCTCGGCACCATCGCGATCTCTTCGATTTCAGCCCTGGTTTCGAGAGATTGTGGCAAATGAAGATTCATTTCGTCTCCGTCGAAGTCAGCATTGTACGGAGATGTCACAGACAAGTTCATTCGGAATGTTGACCATGGAAGAATCTTGACTCTGTGGCCCATCATGGACATTTTGTGGAGTGTCGGCTGTCTGTTGAACACAATGATATCTCCATCCTTCATGTGCCGTTCCACTCGGTATCCTGGCTGTAAATGCAAGTCGGCAGCTCTCGGATGGTAGCGAAGATCGACGCGAGCTCCATTCTCTCGGATGATATACTTGGCTCCTGGGTATTGAGTATCTCCACGATTGACCAACTCCTGAAGCTTGTCGACGTTGAATGGTGTGACTATCTCAGGGAACGTCAAATTCTGCGCAATAGTCCTCGGCACTCCGACAGTGTCGATCGGCAAGTTCGGATCGGCTGTAATGACGGTACGAGCGGAAAAGTCAACACGTTTTCCCATCAAGTTTCCACGAATTCTTCCTTCTTTTCCTTTCAGTCTTTGTTTGATCGACTTCAAGGGTCGACCTCCTTTCTGTGTAGCTGTCGGAAGACCAGGAATGCAATTGTCGACTAACGTGGCAACGTGGAATTGCAGAAGACGAACATCATCAGCAAGCACGTGAGCAGCAGCGCCATTCGCTTCGTTCCTCTGCAGTTGCTGATTCGTTTTGATGATATCCGAGAGCTTGTGCGTCAAATCATCCTGATTCTTTGCAGATCCGAAAGTGACAACAGCTGGACGGACAGCGAGTGGAGGGACTGGAAGGACGGTGCAGATCATCCATTCCGGTCTGGAAAACTGCGGATCCATTCCAATGACAAGGATATCTTCGTCCGTGATCTGCTTGAAGACCTCCAGAACTCGTTCAGCAGTAAGAACGATCTTTCTCTCCTGAGTATCTTCGTTGACGTGCTTCTTCCATTCTGCGTTAATATCGATTCCGACACGACGGTACGAAGGTTGATAGCGTCCGCATCCGCCCGGAACCTTCTTTCCTTCGTTCATGGGATCGTCTTGATCATCTGGAAGTCCGTCATCTTTTTCACTGGCTCCTTCGCACACTGATTTTGATTTGCACAGATCGTAGATTAGTGTGAGACGTTTTCTAGGATTTCCTCCGGTTTTTTTCAAGATGTCCATAACCCGTGCATTAGATTTGTCGATGAGGAGACGTCCACAGTAGAAGCAGACGCATCGAAGTATTTTTAATGTTTTCGTGAGAAATCCAATATGAAAGACAGGTTTAGCCAACTCCAAGTGACCAAAATGTCCGGGGCAGTCGGAAAGATTTCCGGCACACGTCATGCATCTGGAAAAAACCCGTTTTCACAGACCTTCGCACAAAACCCGTTTACCTTCCACGGCGATCGATAACTCCTTGACGGGGGTCCATCAATCCACCCAACTTTGGTTTTCCGTTTTCATAGATCTCTGGAAACTCCACATGGGCCACTGACATGCGCTTCTGAAAAAATAACAGTTGAAACTTCTTAAGAACGATTAAAAGCGTACAATCTCTTCAGGTCCAAGAATTCCAAACTGCACGCGGTTGACAATTCGCAGTGGTGCCTGAAAGTCGACACCGACAAGAGCCATCTGTAAATCGGTGTAGTGTAATGATTGTTCTGGTCATTCAAAGCCTTTACCTTGTTCCTTCTTTTATTATATTACTTCCTGCTTTGTGGTGATCTCTGTCCTCGGCAATCTGGAAAAACAAACAAATCAAAACATTTATTTCACTTAAACAATCGAAAAAGGCAAAATCAATGAAGGATTGCGCAATAGGTATGTGTCAATTATCCGAAGAGTTTTAAATCAATAATGGCAGCCTTTTTTTAGTTAATTGTGAAGCTTTTTTTTACATTGTTGCTATGCCCTTTTTGCTGGAAAAACACAATTTCGTCCGTTTTGTACCTTTTTCTCCGGATAACCCCGCAAAAAGCAGACAGAACGGAATTCCGCGGAATTCGAAACGACCGGAGAGGAGGGGAGTTGCAGAGCGAGAGAGTGTGCTAATCGAAGAGTGCGCACTTTCGTGGCGGGACACATACCGCAAATAATGGCATGCGCCTTTAAGCATTTGAGCGGGAATTTCGAATCAGAGTTTTTTTTTTGCAAAAAATAGCTCCTTTTCTCCGACCGGAGAAAAACAGAATTTTCGAAACAAGTGTGAAAAAGCATATTTCCTCCGTAATTTTTCTCCTTAAAAATTTCATGTTAAAAAAGTTCAAAGAATCGAAGAAATCGAAGAATCAGAGAGATTATCGAAGAAAAAACAATTTCATCTGCAGAAATTGAATAGAAATATTGAACACAAGCTTTTCGGAGTTGAAGTTGAAAAGCGGAATTGTTTAGTTGAGGCAATCGGTGGTCGTTCCGGTGTACTTGTTGGCCAAGTTGAGCGTTCCGACGTCGTACGTTCTGTCAGGAACGCTTCCCCAAGTGATGTAGTCGTCCGGAATGGTGATTCCGAACTTTTTGTAGCACAGTCCCATGTAGTTGCAAGTGTGGTACACATTCAATTTCGGGTCAATCGTCGAGATTTCCCGTTTTCTTCCGGTTATCAGGAACACTCCGTTCATATCCGTGTACACTTCTGCCATTTTTCTATCGAGGACTGAAACGGGAGCAATGATCGATGTGTAGTAGACCGGGAAACTCACAAAACTCTTTCTCGTACAGCTTGACTTTCACTCCGGCGGCCGGTCTTCCATCACAAATGAGTCTTCCGCTAACGGCGACCGACTGAAGACGTCCGATGCCGAGAAGGCCGTGAACGGAGCACGAGAGAACGACGAAGAAAAGGAGCAATTGCATTTGGAAATGACGACGCATCTGAATTGAGAAAAGGGACGGTTGGATGGTGATTACTGAGCGGATGATAAGATGCTGATGTCATTAGTGCGCACGATACCGTTCGAGAACCGAATGAGCACATTTCCAATGGAAGACAAACCCTACCTACCGACCGTCGAAGGTAGAATGTACCTTGTGTTTGTAAGTTTATATAACCAACACTTTGGGCTCATTTGCATAATCGGCGAGGGTGACTAACTGAAATTCGGCGAACTCTGTGAACATTTGGGGAATCGATTGACGTGGCAGTTCGAAATTGGAGATTAGCCATGCGGACGGTTCAATTAACCTCTAACTCCATGTCCTTCACTTCGCCATATTCCATTCTGGTACCTTTCGAAAGTGTCACCTCCTCCCAGAATTGCGCCCTTCAAAAGTCCAATCGATCACGCATCGCTCCCGTACCAGTCCTTCTTCGCTGTCGTTTCCCGCTGTGTGCAAGCCAGTTCGATGCCGAATGCAAATTACAAACGCAGGTCCAGGCTTCTCGTCTCCCGAATAACAACGAAATATTGTGTTGTTCGTATCGTTCGTAAACAGTCTGGTTTTTGGAAGTTGGATGAAAGAGTGAAGGAGAGCGGGCTTCATTGAATGGAACATTCGGATTAACAAAGAGATCACGTGAAACCGTTGCCGTTTCTCGATGGTCGGAATCTGATTCTCATGGTCTTCCCCCACCTGTCCCATTATGATAATCAAACAAGCGAACCTGTCCTCATCTCCGAGTACAATCCCATTATTTCAGTATCATCCGCCGCTCGGTCTCCTCTCTAATCACCCCGTCTTTCCGTCCAAATTGTCCAATTCTCCTGCCTCATCTCATTGAATATACAACATTCGGAAGAGAAATGCGGGCAAAAACTGCCTCTTCTCGGCCGGTGAAGACGGCGGTTTCGTTCGAAACTTTGGCGGCGGATGGGGGCGGAGCGAAGCAGGAAACGACTATAAATAGGAGGAAGGAGAACGCACTCGACAGCGCACACAATGGATCTGGAGACACGCATCAAAGCGTATCGCTTCGTCGCCTACTCGGCAGTCGCCTTCTCGGTCGTCGCCGTCATTTCAGTGAGTTCCATTCCATTTTCTCGCTGCTCTTCAGCCAATTTCTGACGTTCAGGTATGCGTGACTCTTCCGATGGTCTACAATTACGTGCACCACGTCAAGAGGACCATGCACAACGAGATCACTTTCTGCAAGGTACTCCATATCCATTTCCATTTCAACCAATCCGAATTATCTTGCAGGGATCCGCCAAGGACATCTGGAATGAAGTTCACGCCCTCAAATCTCTCCCGAACAGCAACAGAACCGCCCGTCAGGCCTACAACGATGCAGCCGTTACCGGTGGATCTGCTCAGTCTGGTTCTTGCGAATCTTGCTGTCTCCCAGGACCTCCAGGACCAGCGGGAACTCCAGGAAAGCCAGGAAGACCCGGAAAGCCGGGCGCTCCAGGACTCCCAGGTAATCCGGGCCGTCCGCCACAACAGCCATGCGAGCCGATCACTCCTCCACCATGCAAGCCATGCCCACAAGGACCGCCCGGCCCACCAGGACCACCAGGACCACCGGGAGATGCCGGAGAGCCAGGATCACCAGGACTTCCAGGACAGGATGCTGCTCCAGGAGAGCCAGGTCCAAAGGGACCACCAGGACCACCGGGAGCCCCGGGAGCTCCGGGAACACCGGGAGAGCCGGGAGTGCCTGCTCAAAGCGAACCCCTCATTCCGGGAGAACCAGGACCACCAGGAGAGTCGGGACCTCAGGGACCACCAGGACCACCAGGACAGCCAGGAGCCGACGGATCACCAGGACAGCCAGGACCAAAGGGACCGAACGGACCAGACGGACAACCGGGAGCCGATGGAAATCCAGGGGCTCCAGGCCCAGCCGGCCCACCAGGATCCCCAGGAGAGAGAGGAATCTGTCCGAAGTACTGCGCTATCGACGGAGGAGTCTTCTTCGAGGACGGAACTCGCCGCTGAGCCCATCGATTATAACCTTATTCCCTTTTCCCTTTCCAATAAAACTGCATCAGAAACGCGTTGATTTACCACCGCGGCCAACTTTCGCTCCTCCGCTGCTGTCACATGGCCGGTTTCGAACTGCCTCCCGGAATAATTGCTTTGCTGCATTAGATGGCACTGCGACGGCCGGTTTACGCGCAATTGAAGACGCAAAAAATTTAGTTTGAAGACATCCGAATCGGGCAGCAGACACTTGCGCTTCAAGGACCTGAGTTCGAAAAGTGCCTCTTGTCTGTGAATTACGCAATCCAACAATATCCAGAGAAGACTGTCCACGACGAAAAGAAGTTTTCAAACTTGCATTAGGCACCCACTAAGACGTTCTGCCCAATGTTTGCTTTCCACGACCTTCTGTCATCTGAAGTTGTTGGGTGAATTCGTCCACTCAAGAAAGGTTATTAGAAGGGTCAATTACAGAAAAGACCACGGAAGGGAACCCTGAAATATTGTAACTTTCTCGTGTAAACACTTGCCACAGCCGCGGGGATCATCTTCTGCGTAAAGTTGTCCCTTACCCAGTTTTCTGCCCACTTTCCCTTACCCACTCCGATTCTTCACTTTCCCTTTTTCGTGCGAACGAATGCCGATGACAGATATTTTATTTGTGCGATGAAAGACAAAGAATAAATTATATGTGCTCCGCTTAGCGGCGAGTTCCGTCCTCGAAGAAGATTCCTCCGTCGATGGCGCAGTATTTCGGGCAGATTCCGCGCTCTCCTGGGGTTCCTGGTGGTCCCACTGGTCCTGGCTGTCCTGGGTTTCCGTCGGCTCCTGGCTTTCCGTCTGGTCCTGGTGGTCCCTTTGGCCCAGGTTGTCCTGAATTGAGAGAAATAAATAATCGGATGAGGTCCTCTCGAAAGTCTTACCTGGGGTTCCGTCGTTTCCTGGCTGTCCAGATGGTCCTGGTGGTCCGAGTGGTCCTGGCTCTCCAGTTGGTCCTGGCTCTCCCTTCTGAACTGGCTCGCAAACAGCTGGCAGACCCTCGTCTCCTGGAGCTCCTGGGGCTCCTGGCTTTCCTGGTGCTCCGTTTGGTCCCTTTGGTCCCTGCTCGCCTGGAGCGGCGTCCTGTCCTGGCTGTCCTGGCTGTCCGGCCTCTCCCTTATCTCCCTGGTCTCCTGGAAGTCCTGGGGCTCCTGGTGGTCCCTGTGGGCATGGCTTGCATGGTGGTGGGGTGATCTCCTCGCAAGGCTTCTGTGGGGCCTTTCCTGGGTTTCCTGGGAATCCTGGGGCTCCTGGCTTTCCTGGACGTCCTGGCTTTCCTGGCGCTCCTGGGGCTCCTTGTGGTCCTGGCTGGCAGCATCCCTCGCATCCCGAATCGAAGTTTGGTCCGTTTCCGGCGACATGGTCATCACGTCCGTAACGGACGGCACGGGCGGTACGGTTGGAAGCGGCATCGGCGCGGAGGTGGTGGACATCAGCCCAGACATCCTTCATGTTTCCCTTGCAGGTGAGGGCCTCGTTGTGCAGCTGACGACGGACGGAGTGCACATAGTTGTAGACGATTGGAAGCGTGATGCACACCTGCGAAGAATCAAATTCAAATAGGGAACATTCAGAGGGGAAACTTACCGAAAGAACTGCGATAACCGAGAAGACGACAGCCGAGTAGGCTACGAAGCGGTAAGCCTTGATTTTGGTGTCGATGTCCATGGCGAAGCACACACACACCTATTCGTGTTCTGGGCCATCTCCGACCTTTTATACCGCTTGTTCGGTCCGCTAGCCGCCCCACCCTGCTCGCTTATCCGATCCGAACGGGCTTGCCGCGCCGTCTTCCGCGCGGTACACGCTCTCTCGCTGACATACCTTGGCGGCGTCGGTCGCTTCTGTCACAGAAAAGGTTGCTTTTCAAGTTTTTTCGGGGCGTCTCTGATTCGTGCGAATGCTTCGCTTTGGCTTAGACGTTGAGAAGTGGAAAGGCACTGGGATGGAGTAAAACAAACTTCGAGAGACTGAACATGATCATATCAGCGACGTCTCAACAGCTAGTGAATTCTCCATAACAAAAATTAAATTGATATTCCTTGCGTATTAATATTAACTGTTATGTTGATAAATATGAATGATCACATCACAATTCTGCGCATCTCTTTGTTAGGATTTTTTCTGAGTGTACCGACATCGAAGGCTGAAAACCCTATCGAAACAGATTGTCATAATCTATGCTTTTTAAGCATTTTGATAAATTTGTTTTAAATTTTTTATTTGAACTTTAACTTTTTTCCGGACATTTCAGACGAATTTCAGTTGGTTTTCCATCAGTTTGTGTGGATTTACGAGACTTTGTTAAAGGCGCATGAGTATAAACGCGCGGGTCTCGGCACGAAAAAGACGCGTCGCGGTTATCGACCGGAGCGACGCGTACGCTTCAATTTTTTGCGCATTCGAGAGCATTCGCTCTACGTTTACTGCTAAAAAGGTACGTTTCTCAATTGTCCCGCGCGTTACTTTTTGCTTTATCGTTTCTTCTTAAATAAAATAACTCAATCTTATAGATTTAGCTCGAATCCGTCCGTCATTCCAGTTGAAAACTCTAAAATAGTTTATTTCCATCTACTCATTGCCTTGACGAATAGTACTGTTGCATGCGTCAAATAATTCGTTACTATCTATCTACTGGAAATAGAGAGCTTTATACAAAACCTATTTCAGTGATCTACAGCATCATTCATTGTGAGTATTAGCACTCGATAGGTTGTTTACGTGAAACTAGCCTGTCTAAGCATACATCATAAGCTAAGAACTTGTTAGCCATCCGATCGACTACTAAGAAATAGATCATGACCGACGTGGAAGTGAAATCAGAGGTTACGTTTGTTCCCATGCTTCGATAGGTGTAGGCCACCTAGTTGCGCACCCAACTGGCCTAAATACCGATTTTTCAGAATGGAGGCGGAGACAGTGTGCTCGAGCCGGAGAATCTTCGGAAAATTTTTGTCGGAGGACTTACGTCAAACACCACCGACGAGATGATGCGCGAGTTCTACTCGCAGTTCGGAAGTATCACCGATATAATCGTCATGAGAGATCCGACTACCAAAAGATCCCGAGGATTCGGATTTGTTACCTTCACCGCTAAGACAGAAGTCGACGAAGCCATGAAGCAACGTCCGCATGTCATCGACGGAAAGACTGTTGATCCAAAACGTGCCGTTCCACGTGACGACAAAAATCGTTCCGAGTCGAACGTTTCGACAAAGCGTCTCTACGTTAGCGGTGTTCGTGAGGATCACACAGAGGACATGCTTACCGACTATTTCTCGAAATTTGGAACCGTTACTAAATCTGAAATTATTCTCGATAAGGTTACTGCGAAGCCACGAGGATTCGGTTTTGTCACATTTGACGATCATGACTCTGTTGATCAGTGTGTGCTTCAAAAGTCGCATATGGTTGGTGGGCATCGCTGCGATGTTCGAAAAGGACTGAGCAAGGACGAGATGAGCAAAGCTCAAATGAATCGTGATCGTGAAACTCGCGGTGGAAGAACTCGTGATGGACAGCGCGGAGGATACAACGGCGGTGGTGGCGGATGGGGCGGACCAGCTCAACGCGGAGGAGGACCAGGATGGGGTGGTCCAGGAGGAGGCGGCCAAGGTGGATACGGAGGAGGTAATTATAAAAAAAAGAATGACATCTCAACTGAAATAATTTGAGTTTCAGAATACGGAGGCTGGGGACAACAAGGTGGAGGCAGCGGCTGGGGAGCCCCTCAGCAGCAACAAGGAGGGTGGGGTGGACCTCAGCAAGGTGGCTGGGGAGGACCACAACAAGGAGGCTGGGGAGGTCAGCAGCAAGGCGGATGGGGAGGACAACAGCAGCAGCAACCGCAACAAGGAGGATGGGGCGCTCAACAATCTGGTGCTCAGCAATGGGCTCACGCTCAAGGAGGAAACCGAAACTATTAATTTTAAATTTCCGACGTTACCAGTGGCTGCAAAGTCCAACGTATTGGAGTCTTCCCTCCTTGTCTGTATCGATCTTCTTCTCTGTCATCTCATCATCAAAATTCTACACTTTCCTGTCAACCTATTTTTAATACCATCAATTTTACCAAACTTTCAAGTTTTTAATTTATTCCTGTTGTTGAGAATAAATACAGAGTTAAAAACATGCTTTTCAAGTTGCATAAGTCGCGCCTTTATCATACCGGGATTAAATTAGTAGGGCTAATAGAAAATTGCATTTCTAGAAGATGGCGGGTGTCTTCGGAGTAATTGTTTCTGGCCGTACGGTAAGGCTTTCCAACGAAATGAGCTCCAAATACAAATAAGTTCAGCCGGTGGAAGTAGTTCCAGTGTCGGATACCGAGTTTACTTGCGAGATTGTGAATGCAGACTCAATAAATCACGTGGTTGTCTTCCTGACGGGCGCACAACCGTTTCCGGATGGAATTGGAGGCTCGGGTAGATTGAAATCAGCAAGAAGTTACCGGATTGACGCTCATTTCAGTGTACATTCGATGGCCAACGGCTGACGGCGGAAACTGGCATTACCTTGGCTTCATTTGTAATCAGAAACCCAGTGTCATTTTCAAAGTTGCACAGGTTTCGTCCTCAGACACTACTTGTTCTCTAAAAAGAGTTCCAGCTTCACAAATCGGACGCGGACCACAGCGGTGTCTTCGAAATGCAGATGCAGGTATACTCGAGTGGCTCCGCACAAATCGGGATTAATGCCGAAAGGCTTTCGGTGATAGAGGGACGGCAAGCTGCGGAAGGAACGCAAGCCAGTCAGCAGGTCAGTCCTTGTTCCTCCCGATTCCATAATAAATCATCTGTCGTGTTGTAGTCGACGCTGGTGGAGTTTGCGGAGAAGATGATACGCAATCTCATCAACCACACCGAATCCTTCTCAGTCCGCCTACCGAGTCCCTCCGGCGGTGAGTGTTTTCTGATTCGTCCCGAATAAATAGCCATTTGCAGGGTCTCAAGAGTACATTCCGGTGACGGCCTTCCAATCGTGGTACAACTCGTTCTCCCGTCGTTTCCAGGCGAATCCCTACTTCTGGAGAGCACTCAGTGATTCATGAGACAATGAGGTATCGCTTTTCTGTCCTTTTATCACTTCCCCTTCACAAATTGATCCATTTCTTGTTCTATCAAAATGAAGTTCTTGAACATTAAACCGGTCCTTCTCTTCCTGTCAATGAAACAAGTTGCGAGAAACTTGTGCTCGAAATATTTGAGAGCAATAACAGATATCGACTCGGTTCCTCAACTGTGATAAGGTCAGTGATAACGGAAAGGGCACTTTGCTCGCACCAAATTTCCGCCGTTTTCCCCCACACAGTTTCCAGTTTTAAGAAAGTTCAAGTTTAAAAAAGTGTTGTTTGTAGCTCCTAAACTTTTTTGACTTCTTCTATAAGTTCTTTCTCGCAATGGCTCCCTTCTGAAACCCATTTTTAGGCCCATCTATTCTCGACCCTTGCTGTTTTCCTTTCGCTTCTCTCCGTCTTTCATTCTTTTGCGATCTCTGTTTCCAACGCCTTCTCTGTCTGCTTTCTTTCATTCATTTCGTTTTTCTTTTTTGTTACCCTCACTAGAAAACCCATCGTCTGCTCCCGTTACTCAGGGAAACCGCAGAAGAAATCGCGTCTTTTCGAAAACAATATGATAAGGAAGTTGTTAATCTTTTCTTCTACTCGCGCACGTTTATTTACGAGACGAAAAGTGAGCAAATTGAAATTACAAACTAATTTATTTTGGGCGCGCGCCAACTACAAAACACAGTTTTCTACGACGGGTACAAGTTGAGTGGAAACAGACAAAACCATGTCTTTTGGTGAAGTGTGGAAAACGTGACGCTCTCGGAGCAATGACCACCGTTTTTCGGATCTTTGAGAAACCACAAAGAGTTGTGTAAACTCTTGAGACCAGTTTAAAAGACTTGGAAAGTGGAAATGTTCCAGATGAGCATTCTGAAGTTGGCACATTTTGGCACATTTCTCTAAAAAATTATTCCGAGTTCTCCTAGTGCCTAACCCCTATTTTTTCTTTTCCTTATCCGCTTATAAATAGTTTAAAGCCGCAAAGTGAAACCGCTGCAAAAAAACCGTTGCCTTTCCACATTCGGCCGCAAATAATTCAACAAAAAACCGAATAGCGAAACAAAAGAGTGCCGTTCCTCCCCAAATGGGACGGTCTCTTCGACGGCTCTGCCATTCCATGCTCTCCTCGCTCTCGTTTCTCTCCTGCTCCCTCTATTTCATCATTTCTCCGCCGCCGCCGGCCGCCGAGACATTTTTAAAAAAGCGGCGAGCAGAGAAGAGCAGCTCTGCACATTTGCTCCGTTTTTTTTCGGTTCCACGACCTACTCGAAGATTCTCACTCCACCCCCTCTTTTCGACTTCTCATATGGTTAAAAATCGAGTTTTGAACCTGGTGACTCCGCGAATCGGTTGCAGATGCCTTCGCTAATTCGATTACGGTGCCACCGGTTACCTGTTTCCCAAATTTGATATCAGTCCGTCAAGACTCCGCCCGCTTCCCCTCTGCTAAATTCACTTTTTACCCTCTGCGCTATTTGCTCTTGCACAGCCGTCGGAGATCTCGTCCACTACACTGTTTGGACGTCCTGATATCAGTATGTTTCAGTGACGTGATCTGGGACGGGCCACGTGTGTGTTCCAATGAAGTTTGAACTGGTTTTCATGTCTGCACACAATTTTGTGTCAGGCTGTGATCGAAATTGTGTCCGTGAGAAGATTGCTCAATGAAAGTCATCTAGCTACGAGCCGTCGCGCACATTTTGTTGTGCAGCTTCTTTCTTTTTTGCGCCCAGTTATGAGGCACTGAATTATCATCATTTTGGGCGGGGTCGCAGATGAAATCTAGTATAAATATAAGAGGAGAGGATATCAGAGAACGGAAGCCGTCGAGGCAGAGGAAATCTATTTTTCGCTTTGAGCACAGAATTCTGCATTCTCCTAAAAGATACTTCGAAATTTCGCTGAGATTTAGACGGACAAAAAATGACCTACTGTCGTTGATCATCATCCTCTTGCGATTCTTTCGATAAAGCTAATGCGAGAAAGTGACCTTCAATAGTGTTGCCGTAATTTCCACGAGATGCTGTATCCCATTTAACTACAGTAACACTTTGTGCAGTGTGTATTTGGTAGTTCAAAGTGTCAAGATAACTTTAACGACCCATTCCTCCGCCCGATTGCTTCCCTCAGAAAGTGTGTAACTACGTTGTCGTATGCAAAAGTCTCTCTTTCGATCGTATCTACATCGATCGTTTTCTGCTGGTACAGTGTTCGAGGAAAACATAGCGTCATTATTGTCATCTCCTCCATTTCCCGACACTTTGTTTGCTCTTATCATTTCCCTTATCATCGTTTTCATTTTCACCCCAATAATGCAGAGATTCCCGCACTTAGTACGTGCGATCATTATCAAAGAACGAATGTTACAGACGATTCGTCGACGGTAAAGCGGCGGCTCACCCCAAACAGCACGGAAAGAGGCAGAAACGTCAGAAGAAGCGTGGTCGTATGCATACTGGTTGTTGCACGAAATTCGACACTCACGTCCTCATAATCGGTACGTCATTGGCGCGAGCGGATCGGGTTACTGTAGTTCGGTTCGGTTGAACAAGTAAAAGAAGGGAACGGGAGGAATGGTCAGCTGATAAGAAATAAAGGAAGGGAGTGGAACTGGAACTGTACTGTAGGCGATATTCTGAAGAACGAGCGGGATGTTTTGCAAGTTAATTCTGCGAGAAAATGTTGAGTAGATCCATCATAATCCAGGCAGACAACGCGTGTGTTGTCTGAACTTTTCGAAGATGTGACACTTGATACACTCGAGAAACTTGACACTTCAAAAAATATTTTCGAACTTCGCGGCTTTCAACAACACTGAAACGCGCGAAGTTTAGGCCTGATTGTAAAAAACCTATTTTTTGTTCTTTGAACTGATTACGTCACAGAGGTCATTCGATTGTTGATTCGCCAACTGCTCGCTCCCTTCCCATTAACTGCCCGGTGCACAATGTTTTCCGCCGGCTCGATCCCAATCAACTGAATGTTTGCAGGCAATGGACCGGCCGGGATTGCCCTCTCCGCCTTTCTCTCCGGAATGCATCCGTTCTACGACGCCAAACACCCTCATCAGAATCCGACTGTGCACGAGAAACTGCTAGCCAACCAGGAGTTCTCCCTTATAGATCAGGTAATCCATTTGGACACTGATCCTCACGTCATCATGGAAACAAGAAAATGTGACACACACGAGAAGACGCAAAAAGAGAGAAACCTGCCTTGGGAAAATGCTGACAAATACGAGAATCTAGCGAGTGTTACTGGACGGGAGAGCGCAGAGAAAGCGGCTTGGTCGCTGGTTGTTGATGCTCTTCGCGCCGAGTTGGGCCTCTCCGCCATCAGAGTCGTGCGCGCTTTTGCAACATTGCTTTCGCGGGGACGCTGGATAATCAGTGAGGCCAATGGTCAAGGTCGTTTCGAAGTGAGACGAAGAGACACACGCGTGACTTTTTGACCGTGCCGGGTGGTCGGAATGGTCAGAAAGTGCCGACGTGGCAAGATCGGGTACATAAAAGAAGCAGAAGGCACGAGGATATCACGGGACGGAGAGAGACTGTTTTCGGAAGAAACTCGTGATGGAATCGGGAGGAAAGGGAAACCAAACAGGGGTACTGTACTCTCCGGAAGTAGTTCTCTCTCTCTCTCTAAGCACATGCGTAGCCAAAAAAGGAAAAACAAAGTCAGGGAAGTTTCCGGTATCGGGTAAACAGAAAGGTCTCCTGTACTCCCGAACGAAAAGAGATTATATCCGTCTCTCTCTGTGTGTGCGTGTGTCTAAAAATTGTCTACGCGGAATAATTCCGCATCAATGATCGAGATGTGAACTTGCTACCAGTCTTTGAAAAGTACTCACAAAGTGCGAAATTCGACTGGCCACCTTCGGAATAAACCGTTTCCAGGATCTCTCCTGGTCAACTAACCTGACGGAGCTCTCTCAATCTGGCCGTCCCCTCTCAGTTCTCTATGACATGCTAGTCCGACCAGGGGCAGACACGGGCTCCGATGCTCCCGGATGTCTCCAATGGGAGCTGGACAGAGCACGCGAAATACCGCATATGGTGATCGGAGAAACAAAGATCGGCGGAAGTTGGAACGAATATGATCCGGAGATGTTGACTGTATCGTTCAGTGATTGGATGGATATGCCAGGGTTCACAATGGAGCAGTGGTTGGGAGGAAGACCTCTCGTCAAGCGGTAAACAGGGAAATGCTTCTTTCTTTTCACTATATCTTCTTCCTCTGCAGACTCCCTTCGTGTGCAATCGCCACTTACCTCAAGAAGTACGTGGAGAAGCTGAGGATCCGCAAGAAGTTCCACCAGTTCTTTGTCGTGACTACAATCAGAAAGATCGATGACGTCTGGATTACCGAAGGAATCCGGAGCACAGACGGAAGACAGTTTGTTATCAGATCGAAGACAGTGGTGGTCGCCAGCGGGAAAACGAGCCCGAGAAAGCTCGAAGTAAGCTATACCTGTTTGATATTGCTAGAAGTCTTCAGAAGGTTATAACCCTTTTGTAATATTTTCCTCTCCTGAACGTTCTCTCATTGAGTGTCTTTTTCAGCTACCCAACGAGGAACACTGCGCTTCAAACATTGTGTACGACGTGCGAACACTGAAAGAGAGACTGGACGCAACGAAGAAGACTGTCGTCGATGAGGAAAATTACAGCAGACCGTGAGTGAAAAATATTTAGATGGAAGTGTTCATAAGTTAAACAGTTACAGAAGCACGTCCGCGTCTGCTCCGGTGATTGTTGTGGGCGATGGAGTCTCTTCAGTGGACTGCGTGCGGCACTGTCTGGAGAGAGACATTCCTGTCGTGCACGTAATCCGAAGGAATCTCAGAGAGCTTCGAAGTGAGTGCAATCAGAATAAAATATATCGCTTTTTCAATCTGTGCTTTTCAGACGTAATGCTGTCTCGTCTGTCGCCTATCCACTATTCCGAGTACACTGACATCTACCGCATGATGATCGGCCGTTCCACGCACAAGCACTACCAACGCATTCTAAATGCCAACGTCACCGCCATCTCGAAGATCCACGTGGAAATCACGACTCCCAACGAGACAATCGAAATGCCCTACTCAACAGTGGCCGTGTGCATCGGCCGAGAGTCCCACTTCTCTCAAGTTTTTGACTCTCCACCCTCTTTCCTCGACTACCGGAGCCAGCAGGACGACACCCTTTTCGCCGTTGGAGCATTCGCCGGAGACCACTTTGTCCGTTTCCTCGTGGGCGGGTGTCTCCGAGTGGCGCAACACATCACTGGAACTTATTGTGTTAACAATAATGTAGTTGGTAAACTGTCCCTTTGTGCATGACTACTCGCTTCTTTTCATTTCTTGTACCCCCTCCCCTTCCTACCACAATTAAATCGCAGGTCTATTGTTACAGTTCATTCATTGATGAGTATTTCCCTATTTTGTACCGGATGTTATTTGCATACAGCAATTAAAAAGCAGTAAAATGAAATCATATTTATAAGCCATTCTCCTCCCCGACAATTCCTTGTAAAGCTCTCAATGTCCATGGTGATGATGAGTTCCATTTCCTCCGTGAGCATGTCCTTCTGCTCCGTGATCGTGGCCGAAGAACAACTGCATCAAAGTGACCAATGCAAATCCGATTATGATCCACAGAAGCTGCTTCAAATGGTTGAAGTCGTTGATCTTTTCAGATGCCATTATTTCGATGAAAGTCACATAGATGAATGTTCCTGCGGCGAGGGATTCCAAAAGAAGAATCGCACAGTCCTTGTAGATATTGGTCTCGGAATTCTGGAGAACGGAGCCAATGATGGAGCCGAGAGGAGCCATCATACTGTAGATGAGAATGGTGACGAGGACGGTCTTGATCTGAGAACACTACAGTTTAGATGGACGGTACATCAGAGGATCCTCACTTTGTTCGAGTTCGCCATCGAAATCTGCAACCCGACAGAGAACGCTTCGACTCCTTTGTGCAGGAGCAGAGAGAAGAAAAGAGCATAAATTCGTTGGGTGGAGTCCTGAACTCCGAGTGCGAATCCCTCGAGAAGCGAGTGAAACGACATGGCAACTGCAAATGTGAGCGATTTGAGAATGTTGGACTTTTCGTCGGAGACCACCCAGGTGGACGCTTCTTCCATTCGCAAACTGAAACTGGCTCATTCCATCAGAACGGGTCACCTCTAACCCACTTCGTAATGTTCACACTTCCTTTTCTCTCCTTTGAAATTCCGGGACTCAGTCCTCCGGTGTAATCGTTTCCTCCCGAATGTGACACTTTGTTTCTGGCCGAATGCGAATGGCCATGCGGTTGTTGACTATTTCCGAACACCTGAAATTGGATGAATTCGGAGGGGAAAACCGAGGGGCCGACTCACAAAAGTGGTGAATTCTTCGATGAAATAGATGAAGAAGAAGCCGCAACAAGTGACGAATTGGGGATAGGCAAAGTGCCAATTGAGGGAGTACGTCTCCATAAGCTCTTCGTATCCCTCACTGAAAAGGTTTGCATGGAATCTTAGTCAAATGAAAAAGTGTTCACGTCGAAATCTAACTGATAACAATAGAAACGTCGAAAATTAGGCTGGTTAAGGCACAAATGGATGAGTAATGCCTTAAAGTGCTCTACGCGTGAAACTTGCAAATAAACTTTACAAACTACTTACTTGATATGAGGAATGATATCCAAAAAGCAGGTGGCGAGGAATACACCCCCCGCAAAGCAGGTCAGGTAAGAAAGATATCCCTGTTCGTCCTCATTTTGACTCTTTTTCATTACTCGAACAATCTGAAATTCAGAACAACTTGGTTGCCCTAAGCTCATTGTGCACTCACAAATAACGGAACGATGCCAATGACTGCAGTCACCAGGAACATTGCGAACGCAAGAATGTACTGAAGAACCGCCGCTTCGACCATACCTGAACTTCCAAAAATAGGTTGGAAAAGATAAAGTGATGTGAAGAGATGAGGGAAACGGAGAAGAAGAGAGGGGAGAATGCGAGAAGAGATCGTGTTGGAACCATGCCAATACGTTTGTTTTTGTGGCGGGAAGACGTGTTTATGAGGGACGATGGAAGAGGAAACGATGAGAAGACGGCAGGAAATGATTGAGGAGAAAGGTAGTTTCAAGGCAAAATTTACTCGCAGAATGAACTTTGTTCGTAGTTATTCAACCAAAAAGTGTGAGGGAGGATTAGGAGGCAGAGACAGTCCAAACAAGACCTTGTTTTTCAGATCATTTAAAGAGGATTTGTGCGGGACTGACAGGTTCACAAAGAGGAGGAGGATCCAGGTGATCGAGCAGTCCGTATACCGTAAAAACCGGAATAGAAGTCTCTATGGACTGTATTGGGGGTGTCCTTATATTACAGTTTATACGGTTGGTCACTTCTGAAATGCGTTCGAAATCTATAAACCAATAAATTAATCTTTGAAAGTTAAAAAAAACTGTATTTCCGAGAGAGAAAACAAGTAAAAAGTGGGTTTATTCGATTTACAATGACAATAAAACTTGGCAGTAAGCGAACGGATAACAAAAAAGGAGGAAGTCTTTCCCGAGGAATTCTCTTCTCTTTTGTACTAGATCGTAGTGAACTTAGAAGGAGAGCATCGATCACAAGAGAGATAAGTAGCAAATTGGAGTGGGGGACTGCTGCAATTGGTCGACGATTAGCCACTTTTGAAAAGAGCGAATTCGATTGTAATGGAGGATTAAAACGAGGCAGGCGGACGGTTTTCTCGGAGAAGGTCGTATTTGAAGTCTGGTGGGCAGCCAACCGTGCTTCTTTTGATTACAGCAAGGGATCAATTTTAATTGAATTAAAAACGAAAAAAGGATGGTCAGTGATGTTCATAAGAGGATCTGAAAAGAGAAGTGGGTTTTTGGAGAAAACAGAGGAAATCAGGGAACGGTCCGAAATATAACTCATTCGATTCGCCTTGTCCGTCCTTGGTTATTCCCATCCTTGCACCCACATTAGTTTGATGATCTGGAAAGATTCGTTCCCCTTCACAAACCCATTCCGTTCCTTTTTAATCCTCACTTACCACCACCCGATTCGGAAGAATATCGTTCGGAAACACAAGTGATAAGGATAAGAAACGAACGAGTTATGCGTCGGAGATGAATGGAGAGTTGATATGCGCGCGGCAAGGATCCCGTTCCTTCGTTCCTACCAATCTATCCCTGGTAGTACTATTATCCGCCATTCCGCATCCATCTTCTTATCCGTCCGCCTTGCCTTCCGCGACCGTTGATTATTGCGTAAACCGAAATATTTGACATAATTGCGGTGGTGTTCGGTGCGAACACTCATTCAGGGCCAATTGTCGTTTCTACCTCTGTTTTCTCAACTTTCCTGTTTCAGGCCTTTTTGTTTGAATCGTTGAATTAGAGAGAAAAAATGGTGCGAAGATCAAAAACCGTTCCGAACAAAGAGAGGAACCGATAAGCAGTTCACTAGTGGTACTCATTCTGATTATTTCGAATCCAACAGGGATGTCTAAATTGACTGAATGTTTCTTTTACATGGTTATACTGGTAGGAAGATTTTCGTTCTACTGAGCGATGCCTGAGTATTTTCTCCGAAAAAGTTAAGGTTTTTCAAAGTTCGGGGATCTGGTGCCGGTTAGATCGCAACCTGATGCACCTTTGCTCTTCAAACTTTCCATCTCGCTGTGGGATTCATTGTCCCAGGTGATCTTTGTTCGGAGCAAACTACGAGCATCCAGGAATAGGTCTTGTTGAACATTCCTTCCAAACCATGCTGTTCGTGTTGTGCAACCACTGCAATCGGTCCCCTTCCAACTTCTAATCCTCATTGTTTCGAAGCTCGCCGACCAATCAGTTTTCTCTCGCCCTCTCGCTCTTTCTCCGTTTCTCTTGAGCAAGCTCAACTGTTAGGCCCACCCCGTAGAAGGGTAAGAATGACCGCTTGCGGTCATCGTTCCCTTATTTACCTACTTGTCCGGGCGAATGTCTCGGTCTCTCGATTTGCTGAACAACACCGACGGAAATCCTCCAAAACTTATCACAACGGAGATCTTTCCGCGAGTGCGGGAGGGGCACGGCCGCCCCGACATGTCAACACATTACACCACCGCAACTCTGATTGTACAATTAAGACAGTCCGGAGAGGGTCTGACGTTTCGCTGATCTTCTAATCTTGCAGCTCTTTTTCATTCATCCCATAAGAACTGAGCTTCCTGGCTCTTTTCCATCCTCGCGAGCGCATCTTTTTTTTCCAATCACCCAACTTTATCAGCCTAACCTCTTTATCATGCTCGAATGCTTTAAACCTCTCAGTTGAACCCAAACTTTTCCTATCTGTGCGTATACTGTAGAAGATCCAAAGTCCGAATACCCTTGAAGTTCTTGAAAAACGGTTTCCATTCTCTCCTCAGATTTCGCCTTCCCTCTTCCGAGTCTTCCTTATTTGTGTATGAGTTTGAGCATGTCGGAGGTCAATCAGCGGCTCCAACCAGAAGCCCCCGCAGTGCTCCGCGGCTGCTGCTCTCCTCCCTTCTGTTTACCCAACTTATATGAACCATAAGTGACCGTCACTAGCCATTCTCTCTTTCTCTTTTTCTCTCTCTCTCTTCCTCTCCTTCAAGAGTTTTGAATTTCTGCTTTTCGGAAGGAGAGAGAGCGGGAGAACATGAAAGAAAACATTGTCGAAATCTCGGGGCTCGTTCTTTCTTTCTTTTTTTGTGCCGACATTCGGATACAATGGCTCTCAAGCACACCGTCTCGTCGGCAATTGCAAATTAGCACTCATAATAATAACCGTGTGTTCTTTCCTCTTTTTTCTTTTATTCCAAATTTACTGTAGTCCTAGCCCAGGATTACTGTAGCTATCCCCGAGTGACCTGATTACTGTATATCATCTGCCCCTCTTCTTTTCCATCTTTTCCCTTCGCTCCAATCTCTTATCCTTTATCCACTCGTCTTTCCAAATAGCGTGCTCTCATCCCTCTTCTTTCCGCATTCGTCATTCATTATCGATAAGTGATGGCTGTCGAAAAGTGATAATACAAACAAACGAAATGACCCTTTCCGCCCTTTCCGAGACTTCCGCTTTTCCCCCAATTCTTGAAGCCCCCATCGAATCGTGTTTCCATTCAAAATAGTTTCGAACGGGGCTGATTTGAATGCGAGATACGGGTTGAATTAAGGCAAAGATCCGTTTGAGATAAATTACTTTCGACGAAATAGTGGTTTTGGAATCTGTTCGGTTTGCAGAAAGGCAACAACGGGGCACAATTATTCCGGCATCATCGCGACGAGATGAGCAACGATGGAAGGTGTCGGAAGCGACTCGTTGCTGCTGTCGTCTGCTTCCTTTCATTCGCACAGGTCAGTCAGTCCCCCTCGAACCCCTTTACAAACTAGAAAATGTGTTTCAGACTGTCTACACAGCCTCAAAACCGCCTCCAGAAGCAAAATTAACAGACGTGGAACTGACGTGCCCGGACGATTGGATCCGTCACGGCACGAAGTGCTATCTCCCACTGAACATTTATCAGAGTTGGCCGTTCGCGCTCACAACCTGTCAGAGATATGGGTCAACCCTCGCAAAGATCCAAACGAGCTCAGAAAATCAGTTCATCGCTTCTCTTCTTTCGAAACCCGGAAAACCGACGGAAGTGAAGGAATATTGGATTGGACTGACAGTCGAAGTGACCGATGATGACGAGCTGTTCGTGTGGTCGGACGGTACGCCTACAAGCAGATACGTTGGATTCTGGAGACAGGACCAGCCCAACTTCATAAATGGATCATGTGCTCTTGGAAAAGTGGACAGAAAGGAATTGGAGTGGAGACTGGAAACGTGTAATTTGCTGCGAAAGTTCGTGTGCGAACGGCCTGCTTGTGTGCAGGAATCGTACTTCTGCTCTTCCGGAAGCTGCATTTCTGAATCCAAAAAGTGCAACGGACACAATGATTGCGACGACGGAAGCGACGAGCAGAACTGTCCGTCGGCCTTCCAACCGGCATGTCGCACTTACGAGAAAGGGGAGAGCGGTCAGCTGACTTCTCCCAATTACCCGAATGTCTACGATCCGAATTTGAACTGTCGACACGTGATCGAAGGACCTGCTAGCTCCAGAATCGAACTGACCATTGAGCATTTCGACACGGAGCCAGACTTTGACATCCTCACAGTTCTTGACGGAGGACCAGCTGAGAACAGCACAACCGGTGAGTTCGTCCAGAGTTCATTCGAGCATGTTGCCATTTGCAGTCATAAAACGCCTTTCCGGCTCACTGGACACTATCCAAACAATAACCTCGGCGACAAACATGATGATTGTTCAATTCCGGACTGACGCCCAATCGAATTCTAGAGGATGGCAACTCAAGTGGAGAGCTGGTTAGTTATTCGGTTCGAAGCGATCTGAAGTGTAACTATTGCAGTTCCATTCAACTGCGGAGGCCATTTTACTGCTCAAGCCTATGTGCAATCGTTTGTTTCTCCCGGTTACCCGAAGACGTTCGCTAATGGAGCAGAATGCGTTTGGACGTTGGAAACAATTCCTGGACAAGTTGTCTCTCTAATTGTGGGTTTCTATGATCATTAAACCAAACTGTTTCCGTTATCCTTCCAGTTTGACGACTTCTCCATGGGCTCAGACGACAGTCTGATTGTCTACGACGGTCCATCTCCAGCAGCCACAGTTCTCGCAGCGTGAGTGAACACTTTCTGTTTTGCATTCTTCCAATCCAACCCATTCCAGCGTTTCTGGCAACTTGACCACAAAGAAGTACATGACTTCATCCACCAACATGGTCTACGTCTACATGATGACTCGCACAGTCTCGAATTCACGCGGCTTCTCCATCTCTTACAAGCGTGGTTGCGATATTACAGTGAGCGATTCGCACGGAGAGATAATATCACCAGGATACTTGAAAACTGCCTATCCGAATGACGTCACATGCATTTACACAATCGAGAACGAAGACATGAAGACCGACCGCAGTCTCAGTCTGATTCCGAACCGATTTGACCTGGCCGACGATGACTCTGTGAAGGTATTCGAGAATTCCGTGAAAGGGAAAGTTCTGCACGAGAATGAAGGATTCTCTTCGAAATTAAAACCGGAAAAGCAGATAGACTCTCAAGCAAACCGACTGCAAGTTGTGTTCAAATCGAGTGCTTCCAGAACTGCAATGGGATTCAATTTCACTTATTCCATCGGTATCTTGAAAACAACAACATGTAATCCATACATTCCTCAATTGCAGACTGTCCTCCGTTGGCTTCCATGCCCATGGTGACATTGTCCACGAGGGACCGTTCGGTCAATACAAAAGTCACAGTTTCCTGCCCTATTGGTTTTGAATTCGCATCTGGAGAGGGTCTCTCGAAGAACATTGAATGCCTGATTGGCGGAAAATGGTCACATTCCATCATTTCCACGTGCCAACGTAATTGCCCACTTTCTTTTTCTGTTATTCACTTCTTTCTCATTGCAGCTATCTACTGCGGTCCAGTTCCGCAAATCTTGAACGGATTCGCTGCTTCGGCTACTAATGTGAGCTTTGGAGGACAAGCCAAGTACTCGTGCTACAAAGGATTCTTCTTCGCCAGTGGCAAGGACGTGGAAACGGTTTATTGCGGAGAAGGAGGCAAGTGGAGTGCACCTCCGCAGTGCAAGGCTGCCACGTGTCAACCACTCACCCAGATCACAAACGGAGATCGGCGTCTGGAGTTCGGAGACGGCACCGGATACGGAAGTGTTTTCCGATTCGAATGCCACTCTGGATACAGACGAGAAGGCGTCGAGTCCCTTCTGTGCAAGGCCGACGGCACTTGGTCGTCCAAGCAGCCCACGTGTACTAGTGAGTTCTGAATGGGGCAGAGAACGGGAATAAAAGTGTACTATTGCAGAGGTGGCATGCACGAATATCCCCAAAGTTCCGAATGCCAATATTGAAGTTCCCGATCGGTTCTTATTCGGTGACGTGGCACGAGTTGTCTGCAACTCTGGATTCACTATCGACGGACCTGAAGAGGTGAAGCGGCCCTCGTCCCGTGAACTGTCGGCTGCTGTTTTAGCCGGCCGCGGCACGCTCCCCAGGCCTTTTTCTTCTGATGCGTGTTGCTACAGATTTATCTTATTCATTGTCATAGTGAATGCGTTCATTATGATGTAAACTAACAAAGAGACACAAAAAGCACGCACGAGTAGCCATTTTTCGAAAAAAAAAACTATTTTTTAGTGACCTATAGACGTTTTTGCGAGTTTCTTGTTGCTCTTTGTTAGTGTTGATCACAATGAACGCATTCACTGTGACAATGAATAAGATGAATCAGTATTTCTCCGGCGGCACGCATCTTAAGTCCCTGGACCGCTGCATCTAAGCATTCGTGGACGACCGGCTGCCGTTCGGCCATGTTTCGGCACCAGAAGTAAACCGGTCGGGACCAACTTTTTTTGCTGTTCTTTTTTTTCAAAGAAAGCTTTAAAAAATTTAGAAAAAAAGTACATTGTACTTTCCAGTTTTTGAGAAAAATCCGAAAAGCCGGTTTTGGCCAAGCAGAACGGCGATGGCGGCGGAGGCCAGGGACTAGAAACTTCCGCGCGACCCCCAGGAAAAATCACCGTTAACAATCTTCTCATTCTTATCAGTTTCTATTAGATCCGCTGTCTTGCCAATCAAACAGTTTCCTCCACTCCCTCGTGCATTGACGTGGACGAGTGCTCTTCTGGAATCAGCCAATGTCAATCTCTCGGAACGAAGTGTGTCAACCTTCCAGGGTCCTACATGTGCCAGTGCCTCGGCGGTTATCAACCGCAACTGAGTAAGTTATTCTAATTCTACATCTCGCCCGGAAAAGCATTTTTAGTGTGCGTGGAAGCGAGTTCAATCAGCGTACAATCTGCAAACAATTGGTGCATTTCGGAGAGTGATAAACAACACAAAACGACAGTCGTCAAGTTCGCCATTCCGATGATTGTGGAAAAGATTAGGTTCGGTGTCACGAAATGTTGGTTCAAACGCAAACAGTATACGATTACAGGTTCGGGAATACTCAAAAAGGAAAGATAACGAAGATAAGTGTGAAGTACAGCGAATCGGAGAAAACGAGAAACAAGAAACTGATAATTGACAATGAATCGGTTTTCGCATTAGACGAGGAGAACATTGTCACGTTGCCGATGGCCATTGAGGCGCAAGTACTGGAGATTGAAGTGATCCTCATGGAAGGATCTCCGTGCGTCGAAGTGGAAGCTCTCGGCTGCCAGCGGACCTCCTGCGCAGACATCAACGAATGCCTCAAGAACAACGGTCACTGTGATCATATCTGCATCAATACACAGGGAACGTACAAGGTGCATTACCGCGCATTCATTTAGAAAACAATTATACTTTTCAGTGTGCTTGCCGCAACGGATACGATCTTTTCGTCGAGAACGGACAATCCGGGAGAAACGTTTCGATCGGAGAAACCGGAAACAATGAGAACGATTTCATTCGCTTCAACAAGACCTGTGTGCCACGGCAATGCGATAACATATCTTCGCCGGAAAATGGAAAGTTACTGTCGACTGCCAGCCAGTTCCAGTACCCAATGGTCGTGCAATTCCAATGCGACTTCGGCTATCAAATGATGGGCCCGGACTACATCCAGTGCCTTGCGGACGGAACTTGGAATGGAACAGAACCGTTCTGCCTGCGTAAGTACAGTTTGTTACTAGTTTTCATTGATGAAAAGGATTTCAGCCGCCACGTGTCAAGGAATCGAAACTTCGAACAAGGCGGATGGTCTTGATGTGAGCCCGAACAATTCGACCATCTCGTTCGGCCGCAACGTTAGTCTCTCTTGCACTCTCCCCGACCGTCCCGGACGCACTTCTTCTCTTTCTTCCTACCGCCAGTGCATCTTCGATCCAAAAGAGGACGGAAGGGATTATTGGCTCTCCGGCCCGACGCCCGAATGCTCTTACATCGAGTGTCCGGCTCCTCCAACTATGCCAGGAGCAGTTTACATCGGTGATCTGGGAGACAGAAAAATGGGATCTGTCCTGGAATTCACGTGCCGTCAACCGTATACTGTGGTCGGAAGATCTTCTGCTGGTGATCAGACGATTAAATGTTCGTCAGATGCCAGTTGGGATCTTGGTGATTTGAGATGTGAAGGACCCGTTTGCGTGGACCCAGGATATCCTCACGACGGACATGTCGACCTGACATCTGTGGAAGAAGGAGCAATTGCAAAGTTTTCCTGCAAGAGATCTGGATACGTTCCGTTCCCGACGGACACCCTTCAGTGTACTCTCGGAGCATCCTGTGTGCTCTCCGAAGACGTTGGAATCACCTCAGAATTCGTGCCAGACGGAGCGTTCTCTGATAATTCGGACGCTACGATTCAGGGATATGAACCACATAATGCACGGATGGGATCCTCTGGATGGTGCGGAGGCAAGGAACAGTACATCTTCTTGAGTGTTGATCTTCAGAGGTGAGCCTATTGACTTATGACTCAAGGGTTTTGGAACTTGGTTTCAGAGTATACACCCTGACGACGCTCCGAGTTGCTGGAGTTGCAGGAAGTGGACACCTGAAAGGACACGTCACAAAGTTCCAACTCTTCTATAAAACGCAGTTCTCAAAGAAGTACGAGCTGTACCCAGTTGATTTCGAGTCCCCAGCCGGGAACCACAATGCAATGCATCATTTCGACCTGAAATACTCTCTCCGCGCTCGCTACATTCTGTTCGGTATCACTGAATACGAGGGTAATCCGTGCATGAAATTCGATATGATGGGCTGTGTTGCCCCGGTTTCTGTTGCTCATGAAGTGGATAACCATCTGCTCATCGGATGGAATGGATCCGTTCCCCAGTGCGTCGATATGGAACCTCCCAAGTTTGAGAACTGCCCCACTGAGGAGATCTTTGCCAAGGTCGACGAAAATGGACAGTTGAAGGCAGTGGAGTTTGTGGAGCCAGTGGCCAGTGACAACAGCGGAAAAGTGAGGAAATAAAGAGGGTCAATTTATATTGAATCATTTTTTGTAGGTTGCATACACACAAGTGGAACCCCTCGGAATGCGCAGTGGTCTAATGATCACTTCTGACGTGGATATCACTTACACAGCATACGACAGTGCCGGAAACACTGCCGTTTGCACCCTGAGAATCAGAATACCAGACACTCAACCACCTGTTATGAAGTGCCCCGATTCCTACACGATTCCAGTGGGAAACAGCACAAAGCACGTAGTGTTCGACATGACCACAGTTGATTTGGTGCTCCATGATACCTCAAACATTTCTGAAATCACCTTCTCTCCATCTGAAGCAACTTTGAAGGTCGGAGACTTTGTGGAAGTGACGGCTAAGGCTGAAGATGAGAACGGCAACAGGAATAGTTGCAAGTTCCAGGTGGCTTATGCTCGTTAGTTACACCTATATTTGTCCTTCCCTGAAAGTTAACATTTCAGCAGAAGCATGCTCTCCGGCTTCTCTCGCCGCTTCCAACCACGTCGTCAAGAACTGTGTCCACGAGGATGCAGCTGTTATCTGCAGCGTTGGATGCGCGGACGGCTACCGATACGTGGATCCTACTCAAACAGCGCAGAACTTTGTGTGTAAAGACGGAAGATGGTCCCCGAGAAGCAATGCTCCAGCATGTGTTTCAATTCGTAAGAACTCAAAAACACTAGATCTGAACTTCACTCATCTTGATCTCTTTTCAGCCCAAGATCCGGCTGGTTTCCATGTCAACGTCGGCATCAACTACCCCATTTCCTCTCCTGTTCCTGATCACTGCCTTGAGGTAATCGCATATCTCACTCAACATTTCAAACTTTTCACTACTCAGGGTTACGCGAAACTCGCCGCCAAATCGTTTGACGATCTTGACAAAGTGCTCAGCGAGCGGTGCTCTTCGTCGGTTCAAGTGTTTGTCCGTATGCTCAAATTGGACTTCAGCAACCAAAATGGACAGGTGAAACGAAATTTGAAAGCTTTAAAAACAAACAAATCATAATTTAGTTGACTGGAAATTACACAGTCCAAGTTCTTCCGTCCGTCCAACAGAGTGTGTTCTATGACTTGTGCGGACTTACTCTCAGAACCATCTTTGACTTACGAATTCCTGGAGCCACGCAACCGATTCAAGCTCTTCTCAAATTGGAGGGCGATTCAATCGCTTCACAATCCGTGGGATGTCCGACAGTGTCGGCTGCTGGATCCAGTTTCCTTCAAGGATTTGCGTGCCCGACTGGACAAGTTCTGAGACAGGAACAGAAGGATAAACTCCCCGAGTGCAGTAAGTTTTTTGCTTGGTTGCTCATCTGCTCATCTCTCTTTTCAGTGGCATGCCCATCGGGCTCAGTTAACGTCAACAACACATGCGCATTGTGTCCGCGTGGATCATTCCAAGACGAATACGGTCAAACCGCATGCAAACCGTGCCCTGATGGAACTTATACTCTCGATGAAGGATCTCAGTCCATGGGAAGCTGTCTCGCTACTTGCGGCTACGGACTGCACAGTTCCACCGGACTCATTCCTTGCCAACTCTGTCCGCGACACACATTCTCTGGACCTGCCCCTGTCGGTGGATTCAAAGAGTGCGAAGCGTGCCCTTCTGGAGCGTACACTGCAAAGTTGGGAGCTTCATCCGCCACCGAGTGCCGACTCGCTTGCAAGGCTGGCTCGTACAGTAACTCTGGACTAGAGCCCTGCTCTCTTTGCCCCGTCAACTTTTATCAGCCTACAGTTGGACAACAGAGCTGCATCGAATGCTCCAACAGCACCGCCACCCAAGGTCCAGGAGAGGCTGCCGAGGCCTCGTGTTTCCCTATTGATTGCTCTGCTAAAATGTGCGAGAACAATGCGGAATGCTCCGTTTTCATGCACCGTGCTCTATGCCAGTGCAAGCCGGGATACGTGGGAGATCGTTGCGAGACCATCGAAGACGTCTGTGCCACGCAGCCTTGCTACAACGGTGGAAAATGTGAACAGATCGGAACAACGTACAAATGCTCGTGCCCCAAAATGTTCACTGGTGCTCGTTGCCAGTTCGAAACGGATGAATGCGTCGGTGTGGCGTGCCCGAACGGAGGAGTGTGCCACGATCTGCCGGGAGTCAAGTCGACGACTTGTTTGTGCAGGTGAGCAAGCAAGCCTGTGAATATCCGAGCATAATCTTCTATTTCAGGACTGGCTTTGCTGGGCCGCAGTGCGAGGAAGTGACGGATATCTGCTCGACGAACAACCCGTGTCGGAATGGAGCGAGATGTATTGGAGAAAAGTTGGGACGGTTCAAGTGCCAGTGCGTTCCCGGATGGGATGGTCCCACTTGCGCTCACAACATCGGTAAGTCCTCGCCATACATTCTGGAAATATCTCTGGGAGTGTCATGGCTCATCTAATTCTTCTTGTCCTCATTTTGTCTCTTCTCTTTCTTCTGTCGCGTTGTCCTCGACGCAAACGCAATACTAACTCAATTTGACTCCTCTTTTTCTCCCCAAAATAGAGGAAAATGGGTGTACATGTAGTTGTGTGCATTGCCGAGCACAAGAGCACCCCCAAAAAGAGGCCTCTCGTCTTGTTTATGTGAAAGAGGGAGCAAAAAACGGGCGGGAAATGGGGGAGGCGGACGAAAAAAATGGAAGAGGAATTTGCGAGAAAACGGAAAGAAGGCAATTTTTCATAGACTTGAAGTGTCTCTTGAGATTGACAGAGATCTAGAAACGGAAAGAGATAGAATCACAGAGAATCGGAAAAGATTAGGCCATATTCGGATAGGACTTGAGTGGGGGCTCCGCGAAGGCGGGATTGTGAGACAATTGCGGAGCTGTCGGCTCAGTCGGCACCGGCTCGAAATCGTTGAGAGTTTGTTTGAATTTGATGGTGAGCCACAGCTCGAAGACGCTGGAAGAAGGTTCCTGTTTTGAAGAGAAATGTAAATTTCCTGCCGCTCACTTGTAGATGAAAAACAAGAAGGCGAGAAGGAAAAATGCGACACCGTAGTAGCGGAGCTCGTGCTTCAGCTCCACTTTGTCAGAGTCAGTGAGTGGAACCCCGAAGAAGTATTCGTATACGCGGAAGAGGAAGGCGTTCACGGACTGGGCAGAACCGGCAAAGTAGGTGGCCATGAAAATGAGCACGATAATGGAGCAAACGGTCAGACCAGAGATGAGCACAAGTCTGGAATTAGGAAGTCTTAGTAAAGGTGGTATTAGTTGGACGCGTACCTTGGAAGGCAGTATCTGGCAATCTTTTTCTGATGAGCCAGGACAATGAACACGGTTCCGAGGATATGGCAGATTAGGAAACTAGTAAAGAATAGGAACGACAGAATAGTCGTCCAATGCCTGGAAGAAAAAGATGAAGACGTCGAGGAGATTAAAAAACGACTTACAAGTTATTGAAAGTGTCCATCAGCATGCCGAAGGATTTGTAAGCAAAGACGGCGACGATCAGAGTGTCGAAGAAGGCGAGCACCTGGAGCATTTCACAAATGGGAACGGAAGGGAGCACGGCGTTGTTTGAATTGACACTACTTCAGTTTGAGTACAAGAGAATGAGAGTCACGGGGTTTTGCCTGACGCTTAGTTGCTAAGAGAGTATCCGGAGACTTTTATACTCGATCAGAAGTGGTGGGAAAGTTCCCATGTGTGACTACCATTGCACTTTTCACTTACCTTTGCACATTTTCCAATTGGCCAGCAGCAACAGAAAAACATTTTGACTAGCAATGCGCGTAGAATCGATAGGAGTGAGCCTCCTCTTGCTCCTTCTACTTCTTTCGGCAAGTCGTCGTCTCTTCGTCGCGCGTCTCCGCCCCTCTGCCCCGAAGACGACGAGGGCGCGTAATTTGGAGTAGTGCTCGTCGCCAGCTCCGGGTCGGATAGCCTCTGCCGATGACAGAGGACTTTTCTTCTAAAAGAGCACATTCAGATGGATTGGGAATCGTAATGGATCTGAGAATGACAGCGAAAGGAATGTTAAGGTGGAAGTTTAGCTTCAAAGCCTATGGGTTCTGAAGTGTTTCAAAGTTGACTGGTTTGACTGACTGGTTTCAAACATCAATTTTTTGAACTTGAACAACAAAAAGATCGATCGAAAAAAGTGAGAGAAAGCGAAGTGAGGGACATCTGTCTCTCTATTTCTCTCCAAGTTCCCTCATTTCCCGACCACCTCAGGTCAATGAATCGGAAAAGTGAAGAAACAGAAAAACAAATCATTCGTTAGTACTTGAAAGATCTGAAAGTGCTGTTCTTGCACAAGTTCGTTATAAAAAAGAGGACAGCAAAAGTTGGGTTGGAAGTTAAGAGTGAGCAGATTTGCGGCAAAAGTTATGCTTTTGTCAAGATGTCAACTTGTGTTGAATCTAGGAACACTATATTTCGAAATGTAATCAGTCGGAAATAGTTTGGGTGTGTGTGTGTGTGTGTGTGTGTGGAAGATGAGGCGTAGAGAAATTGAAAAGAGCAAAAACAGACGAGCAGCTGTCTCACACCGGTGTGCGCTGTACGAACCTATTCGGGCAGAGTACAATGCCCTCTTGAATGCCTCCGAAATCATTGTTTTCAGATGATTGTGCTGACTCACCGTGCGTCCTCAACGCCACTTGCGTCGATCTTATCAACGATTACAAATGCGACTGCCCCACCGGATTCAGTGGAAAAAGATGCCATATCAAGGGTGAGTACTGTTTACCCCAGCCAATTCTCATAAAATAACCATTCCGCCACGACCAAAACAATGTCATAGCTATGTTTTCAGACGATCTCTGCTCCGATTCGCCGTGCGTTAATGGTCTCTGCATCGACAAACTCTTTGCCCGTCAATGTCTGTGCGAGCCTGGATGGAGCGGATCGAACTGCGATCAGAACATTGACGAGTGTGCTGATTCTCCATGCCACAACGACGCCAAGTGTATCGATGAAATCAACGGATACAAATGCGAATGCTCCGAGGGATACGAAGGAGTGCACTGCCAACATCTCGTCGATCACTGCTCCAAACAGCCGTGTCACAACAATGCCACGTGCACCAACATGGGATCCACGTACCATTGCGACTGTGCTCTTGGATTCGACGGAGTTCACTGTGAAATGAATGTGGACGAGTGCTCTAACAATCAATGCGACAAGAACGGAACTGAATCCTGCCAGGACGTGATCAACGATTTCAAATGTGTCTGTAAACCAGGATACACAGGCGCTCTCTGTGATACGAAACTTGATCAGTGTGCAGATTCTCCATGCCTAAACGACGCTCAGTGCGTCGACATGGGCGGTGCATTCAAATGCGTCTGCAAGCAAGGATGGACTGGTCCGAAATGTGAGCAAGACAACGGAAGTTGTGCGGCGAAACCTTGTCGCAATAACGGCTTCTGTGTTAGTCTCGTGGGTGATTACTTCTGTGTCTGCCCTCCTGGAGTGTCCGGAAAGAACTGCGAAACGGCTCCTAATCGGTGCATCGGAGAGCCATGCCACAACGGAGGCGTCTGCGGAGACTTCGGATCCCATCTCGAGTGCTCCTGCCCACTTCAGTTCACTGGTAAGGGATGCGAGTTCAGGAACAGTGGATGCACTGAATCTTCGTGCAAGAACGGAGGAAAGTGTACCGAATCGCCTACTTCTCCGTCTGCTAAAAAGTGCGAATGCGTGTCCGGATTCACTGGTGATTCTTGCGAGACGAACGTTGACGAGTGCTCGAGTGCTCACTGCCCATCCGGAGCCACTTGTGTGGATCAGATCAACGAGCACATTTGCGTGTGTCCATTCAATTTGACTGGAGTTCACTGCGACAAGATGATCAATACGAACTACGATCTCCAGTTCCTCGACCCGTTCCGGCCGACGTCCGCTTCTCTCTACGCTCCTTTCCGCGTCGAATCATCCGCACTGTCAGTTGGATTGTGGGTTAAGTTCGAGAAACCTCATCAGAATGCCGCATTCTTCTCTTTGCACGAATTTGGAAATTCGAGCAAGGAACTCGTAAAGATCAGCTCCAATCTGGTCAAGATATCATTGTTCGATTACCTTCCTGCGATAGAAATTCCACTATCTCAGCATTTGAATAACGGAAGATGGAATCATTTTATGATCACTTGGCAGTCAAATACTGGATCTTATTCGATTATCTGGAATTCGTTGAAAACTTATTCAAGCACAGGATACGCAGTCGGAAGACAACTGGATGTGAGCACGGGAATCACTCTCGGATCGTCTGCCCTTCCGTCGTTCGTAGGATCCATCGCAAGAGTCGGAGTCTGGAATCGCGTCATTGACTTTGAAGAAGAACTCCCTCTGATGGTTCAGCACTGTCAGAGATCAGAAGAGATCTACAAGGGACTGCTGGTGAGATTCGAAGGGTACTCGAAGATTGTTGGCAGAGTGGAGAGAACTCACAAGTCGACGTGTGGAACGGAAGAGAAGGCAATGTCCCAGCTGCATGCCTCCAAGCCCATTCTCGTCGAGGACTGTCCATCTGACATGGTCATCTCTTCGATGGACAGAGAAACGAATGTTACGTGGCAGGAGCCAGCGTTTGTGGGAATTAATGACATCGAAAAAGTGGAGAAGAACTTGAAGCAAGGGCAGATGTTCACGTGGGGAGAGTACGATGTTCTGTACATCGCCACCGACAACGCCACCAATCAAGCACAGTGCAACTTCAAGATTCGAGTCGGAAAAGAGAACTGTGTAGACGCATCCGACCCGGTAAACGGAGTGCAATCCTGCGAGAGCTGGGGACCTCAGTTGAAGTACAAAGCGTGCTCGATTGAATGCCGCGATGGATTCGAGTTCCCTCGTCAGCCAGCGGTGTTCTACACGTGTGCAGCTGACGGGCACTGGAAGCCGAACAAGAATCCGAGCACTATGTTCAGATATCCGCAGTGCACAAAGTGAGTCTTCACCTGACCAGCAATCGAATAAATGTTCATTTCAGACACGTTCCTGCTACAAAGGTTGTGATAATCCGCATAGTGTACGGTGCTTCTCCAGCCTGTACGGAATCTTCGAAGGAAGCATTCACTCAGAAGGTCCAGCAGACAATCAATGCCATTGACACCAAGTGGAAAATATGCAGTCTGACGTAAGTTGTTCTTTTCGGAAGTTCAAGCAGTAATTTCAACAAAACTTTTGAAACCGGGGCCCACTGCGCGGGCCGAGCTAACGCTCGCAAGCGGCTACGCCGCTTGTTCCTTTCTTATAACCGTTAGGATGTTCACGTGTTCATTTCTCAATTTCTCCGTCACAACTACTTTCGTTTTAGAAAGGAACGTGGGGACGGACAAACAGAGAAGTAAACAAAGAAACAAACAAACTGAGGGACAAATCCGTGAAGAGTTATATTAATAAGAATGATTTCAGAGACCAAAACGGATGCGTCGGCACACAAGTTCGTGTGGAATGCGGCAACAAGAGGCCGTCAGACGGACGTCGTCGCCGCGAATCTATTCTTGCGTCAGCGTTTGGCGTTGAAATCGAAATTCCGGTGAAACGAAGACTTCTGACTGATCCGTCGTCAGGACTGGAGACGTCAATCCGAGATGCCCTGCACAATGAGATTCTTTCCGGAGTTCTCAACTTTGAAAAAGTTCTTCCAAACGGAAGACCTGATGTTGGTTCACTGAAGATTGTGGAGCAGTACAACTGCCAAGCAGGGCAGGTAGTCGTCAGAGATCTTTGCGGTAATTTCTGAATCTTTAACTTACTCTACATCTCATTTGTTTCAGTGCCATGTGCTCCGGGAACGTATCACTCAGCAGCCACTGGTGAATGCGAAATGTGCCCGACCGGAGAATATCAGCCGTTGACCGCCCGTACCGAGTGTTTCAAGTGTGCAACTGGACAAATAACTGCAAGCGAAGGAGCCATTTCCGAAGGAGAGTGCAAGGATAACTGTCCTCCCGGACACCAGTACGACCCGCTGACTTCTGGATGCGTTGCATGTGGCTACGGATACTATCAGCCGTCTTCTGGATCTTTCGAATGTATTCCATGTGGAATAGGCAAAACAACTCTGTCCGAATCGGCAACAAGCGAGGATGAGTGCAGGGATGAGTGTCCAGGTGAGCACATCTTCCGATGGTCCTGCATTGAATTTTGAGCAAACATGTTTTCCGTACAAGAACACTCCCAAAACCCCTTTCTTCATTCTCCAAATCGGAGAGCCGAAAGTTCATTTTGCAGACGGCGAGCAATTGTCGGGGTCCGGAGTGTGTCAGCCGTGCCAAGTGGGTACTTATCGGTCCCGAGGCGAAAACAAAAAGTGCGTCGCGTGTCCGCCGGGTACCACCACCGAGTCGGTTCTCTCCACCAGGCGCGAGCAGTGTAATACACCGAAGTGCAAGGCCGGACAGTTCTTGGTCAAAGAGACGTGAGTTCCCGAAGACTTTCAGGCGATCATACAATTGAAACATTCCAGAAAGAACTGCCAGTTCTGTCCACGTGGAACTTTCCAAAACGAAGAGCAAGAGAGCACTTGCAAACTATGTCCTCCCGATCACACAACTGCTGCTCAGGGAGCCACTGCAGAGTCTCAATGCTACTCGACAAATCAGTGTGCGACAGGAGAGTACAACTGTTCGTGGCACGCAAATTGTATTGACTTGCCCGATGAGAACGACGTGCCGAGCTATGAATGCAGGTGCAAACCGGGCTACAGAGGCAACGGAACCCACTGTACGGACGCTTGCAACGACTTCTGCCTCAACGACGGAATATGCAAGAAGAACAACATCGGAAATGTGGAGTGCATTTGCAAAGAACACTTCAGCGGTGACAGATGCGAACTGCGATTCCAGTCGAAGTCCACGCGCATGTCGCTCATTGCCATGGCCATCGGCGGAGTCGTCGTCATTCTCATCATCATCGTTATCATTGTTTTTATGATTTCGTTCCGATTCAACCAAGTGCAGGACACTGCCGAGAAGTCTCCTACTTTCGCCGACTTGTCTCCGAATACCAATAACATTTTGTATGGGTCACCGCCAGTTTGTAAGTCATTTACGACGAACTCCAATCTAAATTATTTTTATTTTCAGGCGAACCGTCTCGAGCGTTTGGATACTATTACGAAGACGACGATGTGTACGAGACAAAGTCCCGCGAAGTGATCGGAGGAGCGGGCGGCGGCGGCGGAGGAGGTTCGGAACGTCGTCCCACCACTTCTACAGTTACCTCGATGGGCGGGGCGATGAGCAGAGCCATCGAACAGCACAAGTACGAGCAGAGGATGCGACAGGCCCAGCAGCATATGTACCATCCGTCGAACAACAACAACGATGAGTAGCAACGTCGTATATCTCGTTCTGAATATGTAATCTACGGGTCACTGACACGGCATTCTCACCCCTTCAAATAGTGTCTTTCTCTGCTTCTTCTTGCGACGAAGAAAACTTCTCCCAGATTGTTCTAACCTTAATTATTTCGCCCCCCCCCCCCTTGTTCTCCTTCCAATTGCTCTTCTCAATTCGTGTAAATACCGTACCTCAGCCTATTCTTCTCAAACAGTTATAAACCTGAATAAATGAATGAATGCAATTAATTTAACGACAATCTCTTCAGAAATTATTTTCATTAACAAAATGAAAAACAATGAGGAAAAACGCTTTTCGGGTATAAAATTGGTCTTTTCATATGTACATAAATTACAGCAAGTGTGACACGAAAACAGAGTTCGCTAAGGGGATCGAACGGAATGAATTCTGAATCTCGATGGGACACACTTTGGGATGTTACGGGAAATTGATAAGCGCCTATGTGTCTGGGAAGATCGGGGAACCAAAAAAAACAGAGAAAAGGAAAAAAGTGAACGGGGAAGAATCGAATCGAAATAGGAGGGAGCAATTGAGGTGAAGTGGAAGTGGGTGGAAGAGGGGGCCTAGAAAGAAGGAGAATCGGTGATCCTAGAGGGTTCAGTTCCACCTAGAAATATTGTTTTTTCGCACTTTCGCGTTGGTGATACCCGCCGACACACATTCATTCTGTTACGCGCTGATAGAAGGGAGGGAAGAAAAAAGGGAGGGCAGATCGGATTACGGTAGATAGGTTTGGTGGGAGGACCGAGAGAGTTACGAAATACATTGAGTCGCCTGGATTGGACTAATTTTCAACCGTCAGCAAATGGAGGAAAGGAAAACAAAAATATTGGTGTTGCCTAAACGAGAAGAGGAACGAAAAAAAAAGAAAGAGAAAATGTACATTGGGGAGGGGAGCTATCAGAGCACGCTTTATACAATTGGATGACGACTGGAATTTGTTGCAAGTAAAATAGAGAAAGAGGAGGCAAAAAACGAGGTGATGGAGGAGGGATCACAATTGGATTGATAAAATATGATTATGAGGGGGGGGGGGGAGGGGGATGATGAGAACACGAGCCCAGCAGTGAAAAGGATATTCAAGACAACCGAGCATAAAGCGTTTATGTACAAAACACAAGAGAACGGCAAGGGGCGAGTCGTTTAGGAGAAGTCCATGTGATAGTGGCCCGAATTCGACTGTTGCGAGTTGATTGGGTCGGGCGAGAAGCCAGAGGCGTCCCAATGGATATCCGGCGACATTTGGGAGCTGAAGTGGGGCGACGGTCCACCGGCGGAAGAAATCATCGGGTCATTGATCATCGGCTGAAAACAGAAAGCACTGAGTGACAGACAGGGACAAGGATGCGAGAAACGATGTGTGAATCAGATGGTTATCGGGTTGAGTTCAAGTTAACTTGAGATTTGGAAATAGAAATAGAAACACAAAACACTGATATCAACCTCCACAATAAATAAGGAAGACTGCATTCCTGAAAGAGTGACCGCGGCCACTCGATAACATGCGGGAAACGGAAGGACAGCAGACGGTAGAAGCTTACGTTTAGGTCATCCATCATCAAGTCAGAGAAAGCGTTGCCTTGCAACTTCCAGTTGTTCGATCCTAGAATTCACAAATTGGCTCCAGAAAGCCGCGTGCAAACGTTGGCTCACTGTAATCTGGCGGACTTGCCGAGCCAACGGAGAAGAAGCTGTCCGACGTAGCGGAATTGTTCATGAAGTTGTTGGATCGGTCGTTCGGCGAGGTGATCTGCATGGCCGCCGTGTTGTTCGTCACCTCCGACAAGAATCCGGAAGTCGACTGAAACGAGGGACGGTTGAGAATAGACACGAAAGGTCAGAATCATACCACGAAGGATCCGGTGGGCGTGTGGTTCGGCGGCGAGGAGTCCTCGATTTCTTGCTTGATAGGTCTTTCGATGCACTTCGGAATCGGGGGGAGATGGGACGGAGGGACCTGCACTCCCTGTCGGGCGAGCATCTCCTCGAGTTCTTTCACTCGGTCGGCGTATTTCTGTGCAGTGTTCTCAAGGGATTTGGTTTGTTGTTGCTGTTTCAGGGCTTGTTCACGGTCCTTCTGGAGTACTCGGATGTAGTCGCAAGACGCCTTCAGAATGGTTCCTTTGTTCAGTTTCATGTCTCTGAAAATGGACACTATTTGTTTTCATCGAATATTATCGGAACTCACTCAGAAGTGGTTTTCGGAAGCATCTGTCCAAGTTCCTTAATTCTGTCGTTGATGTTGTATCTCCTTCTACGTTCGACTGAAAACTATGCTCAGGAGGCTAACCGACTTGAGATAAACTCACTCATATTATGGATGTCCTTCTTCCTCCGGTCACGGTAGTAGTCCTCCGGATCTCCGTTGCTTCCTCCACCGCTGCCTCCGCCGTTCGACACCGCTCCAATCATCTTCTCAATGTCGATCGAACTTGTCGGCGCCGAACTTGAAACAACCTGAAGGAAAAGAGAGACATAGTGGGTAAGAGAGTGGGAGATGGGGGCGAATGATACAATCTGATCACGGAAAAACCGGTTACGACGGGTACATCTCTTTCTCTTTCTTTCTCAATCTGTATCGTCGCATGGTCATCACCATTTGCCGCATTTCTCCCTTTTACCCAAAGTTATGATAAAATGGTGTCTATTAATAGACGAGACGACCATTCTCACCTGTCTAAAACTGTTGGACATCGCGTTAGGAATGGTGATGGGACTGCCGGAATGACCCGAGCCGGCTCGACTGCTGGCTCCGGGGATCGGTCGGGCCATCGACATGGTCTTGTCTCCGCCGATTGTCATCTGAAAGAAAGCGGGAGAAGTGAACGCAACTTTCCGTTCTTTGTCGAGAAAAAGTTAAATAGTGTCGGAGGACAAGCGTTAGTGGTTCTTCGATTGTGTACTAACCGGTCGTGTAACGCCTCCGGGTGCTGTCCTGCGTTGTTCCTCTTCGATGCCCATTAGCTCATCAATAATAAGGTCGTCAAGCTGAAATGATCCGCATTTTCGTTCGTTTCATTGCGATTTGTTAGTTTGGTGAACCGTTTTCGGAAGTGTGTGCAACAACGCTCTATTGATGACTTAACGTTATCTATTTTTGTGCTAGGCACTCTTTATCAATTACTCTCTCTTTGATATTTTGAAATCAGATGAACTATTTCAAAACGAAAAACAAGCAACCAATGAGCGGGAGGCAAAAAGAAATGTCGAGTTTTTGAAAACGAAACATGCAAATTTGAAAAAAAAGAAAAAGGACGAACCTCTGCTCCGAACACACTTCCGACGACGCTGTTCGGAGTGGGACTCTCTCCGAATCGGTGGATCTTGTCACTTCCGTCACTCGGTGGAGAACCTCTTGGCTGGAAGAAAAACGCATTGAAAACCGCAGACAAACATTTCAATTCAACATAAATTGGACAGAGACGGACAAGGGAAACATGCATTTCCAGACGGAAAGAATGTGGTTTCTCATTGCACCTTTTCCTTTCTGATTCCGTACGGACCACCCGATCTCTTCACCATCTTCGCAGACGGCGGAGACGGAGACTTGCTGCTGCTGTTGCTGTCGGATCTCAGTGAAGACACGTAAGAAAACAGGCGGCGTTCGTCTGCCGAGGGAGACCAGCGCGGATTGGTCGGAGCGGACATGAGTCTGCGACGAGAAGGCGTCGCACGGATTCGGTGAGCTGAAGAGCTCGGACGGCCGACCAGGGCAGCGAGCGTCTGCGAAGAAAGCTCTTCCACGTCGTCGTCCATTATGTTCGGTTTCTAGTGACACTATCAGTTGGAACGGTACGAAATTGTGAACTTTTGTCTTGTTGAAGGCTGAAGAGATGGAAATAAGACGAGAGAAGAGAAACGGGAAAACTAAAGAACGAAATAGACAATAAAGAGTTGAGGGGTTTTGATATCACTGCCGAGCGAAACTGGCATTGTACTTGAAATGTGATTGTTTTGTTTGCGAGCAGAACACGGAACTGTACTTGAATGGAGGTGATAAAATGGGCCAAATGGAAGAAAACATCCTACATCGGCGCCAAAAGCGTCTGTAGTTGTTGACCTAAAAACTGAAAACAAAAGTCTCCGACTTTACGAGAAGATTTTTGACCTTTTAGTTGAAAAATTATGATTTTTGCCGCTGGAAAATCAATACAACGGGACACATCAGTGTGGCAGTCGAGAAGAGACCCCACTGGGAGACTGCTGGCAAAGATGCAACACACTCGGAGGGGAGGAAAAATGCGACATACGCACACAGCGGGGCCCGGACGGAGAGTGGAAAGTGAGAGAGAAACGAGGCAAAAGGTCGGAGCGGGGCGATTGGCAACGCATAGAGGAACTTTCAGCGAAAGAGAATAATTCTGGAAATGCCCAGTGCATGGTGGCTGATTAAGGCTCATTTTGTGACGAAGAGCCGCCGCGAAGACGGAAAGATGAAAACAGGACCAAGTGGAGGGGCGGGCAGGCAGTAATTACGAAGATGGATGAAGAAGGGAGAGGAGGAGGGAGAATAGACGAAGCAAGAAGAAGAAGAAGAAGAAGAAGGAATGAGGCAAGACAGAGGCACGCACATACAAGAAAAATACGTGTCTGGGAAGAAGAAAAAGCTGGAGAGACAAGCGGAGAGCAGTTCAGAGACCAAATACAGGGAATTCTGGATTATTCTTCGAGTCGAGTGTTTTGCGAGTTGGAATGGGAGTGAGGTGGAAGAAGAAGCGAGACTCAAGGGTTCTCTAGTCGACTGATAAAACGACGGAAAAATGATAACAAGTGTGGCTAACCACCGACTTCTGCCTGTTATTTGATAGACCTACGATGACCTAATAAGCAGCAGACTGCGAAGGACGGACGGCCTGTTTGTCCGGTGTGTTCTCGCTTCGAGCAATCTGTGTGCTCTCCTCGAATTTCTCATTGCCAGACCCAGTTTCGGAGCACATTTTATACTCGATTCTCAGTTATAATATACTGGATTCTCGCTCGTTTGCTCTATGCAATCTTCTTGCGAAGAGCTAGTTTTGAACTGGACCTTCAAAACACTTTACATTTCGGTTCGAACTTTGGTGGTAGAGAAATGAAGCTTTTGTTAGTTTGCCGAATGCTAATGGATTGGAAATGTTTTGAGAAGTGCGAACTATTGAAAGAAGAGCGGCTGAGTCAACGGTTTCAGTTTCACACAAACAATTCGATTTGGCAGTGAAAAGAGAACGAAATGTGGAGCGAGACTGGAGAGAGAGGAAACTTCGGTCGGCAATTTCGCGCCTCGGAAGAATCAATGTTTATTATGTGTTTGTACGGAACGAAAAAGCACAGGGCCGCTCTCATATACTATTCGGACACAGGGCCGGCCGGATAGACAATTTACAATAAGGGCAGACCGGGAGAACAAGAAGACGTGGACACGCAGACAGTGATGCATCGTCGGCGACGTCTTCCAGCCGTGGCAGGATCCTTTGCGTGATCGAATGGCATTGGAATAGAAATGAAACAGGTTCAGAAGAAGAAGAAGGAGAAGGAGAAGAAAAAGAAGAGGAAGGATGTAACAAAGGAGAAGAGGAAGCAGCGAAAGCGGAGAAAGCGAGGAAAATGAGAGTGTCTTCTTCTTCCGAAAAAGAGTTATGGAAACATTTCTTCGTTTATTACACCGCTGTTTCGTCTATTTTTCGTCTGATACACAGCTGACCGCGGGTTACTGTAGATACGAACTTGATACCTACACATGGGACGTGGAACGGGGGGGATCGACGTGGAAATGACCAACAGATCGAGTCAGCTTACCGGAAACACATGAACAAACACACAAACAAAAGCGGAGAAGACGAGAAGAAGGACGGGGGAGGAGGATCTGTATATTACATTTCGTTCGATCGCACTTTGACAAACTACGCAAAGCGCGCACGCATCGATGGGGATGATTGGGCCAACAATGGACAGACAGACAGACAACCTTGTTGCATGTGCCTAACGGCTTCAATTATCGCCAACATTGCATGCGTTGTCGAGTGATCTGACCAGCCGTCAAGAGCCCCCACAGACGGACGGGCTCACAATTTATGGGAGGCTCGTTTCCGCGCCGCCGCCCTTTCTTCTTGCCTTATGAATTACCAATGTGAAATGGGAAAAGAATGGGGTGGGCAATCCATTTGCATCTCCATTTCCAGCCGAAACACATTAGACAATAGAGAGTAGAACCGAACCCCATTATACGGGATGCGGTAACTCATTATGATATGCAAATAGAGGAAGGCAAAGAGGAAGAGAGAGAGAGAGAGAGTCACTGTCCCTGTGTACGGCCCTCTTATTATTGCTTAGATGAGGGGATGAAGCGATGAACGGAGTGTGTAATGGGAACCTGTAAGAGGGTGACAAACAAGATCATATCTGGATCTCTGTCTGTCTTTTTATTTCTCCTCCGATCAACGATCCAAAAAAAAACGCTTTGAAAGAATGCGTGCTGGAGAGCAGTGTTCTGTGCACTAAAAGGACGGAGGCTCGATGACTGGTCGCCGCTGCCGGGCAAGTACAAATCAAGAACGACTCTTTTTGGACCGAGGAAAGGCACCGAAGGTCGGATGGGTACATAGTTGTTTTGAATGAAAAAGTGGAAACGAATAGTTGGAGGGAACGGGAGGAAGGGGGAGCCTGCTTATTTCGGATAAACAACAACATTTCTAGGGGGGAAGAGGTCGGGGCGCTTCACTGGCTGCGTCAATAAAAACGACGGTGGTACAATGCACCAGTTGGTGTGCGTCTCGACGAGAAACCCGCTGTCTCTCCGAGTGTTTATTTGAATCAAAGACCAAAATAAACACAGACGGGCGGCGGCGGGGAGCACGGAGATATGGCGCCCCTTGCAAAGAAGATCGCAGTTCCCTTAAACACCACAAATATCGTTTTCATTGTTTACTGCTTATTGTTGATTATGATGCTTGCCGGAAGTTAGGGAGACGAAAACATTTCAGACGACGAAATTTCGAAAGATTTCACATCGCAAAAAGTGTTGTTTGGACGGAAACGTGTGCTTCTTGATGATAAACTGCGATGGAGAGATAGAAAGAGAGAAGAGATCGCAGTGAAGTTCGACCAAAATTTTTGGGAGAGAGAAACCGAAAAAAGAGTGAAAAGTACGAGTTTTATGGCTCCATTAAACTGAGATTTATGGGGATCTTTGTTGCGAATCGGACAGCGAAAGTCGGCGACACAATACATTGACAGGGACTCTTCTGATGTGAGTGATCTGTGATTTATTCAGGTTTTATGTTCGCCCAGCACACGCAAAAGGGACTCAACTTGTGAAACATGAAATCTTTCTTGAGAAACACGCACACGGCACACGCGCAGGAAGTGTCAACACAATATTTTCGGAGAAACGGCGCATTTCAATACGACTCAAATTGGCGCACCTTCATCTCCAGAATGGAGAGAAAGAGAAAAGAATCAAAGAGCTCTCTTACGTGACTAATCCATCATAGGCCATGTGCCCTTTCTGAGCCCTCCATTACCAGTTGCGCGGGTGACTAATCCACTACTGATTTCCCCTTACGTTTCATTTTGTTTACCTCTATCTTTGTGCCCAACTTTCCGTTTGATTAGTCTGCTCTATGACAACCTCCCTCACAACATTTTCAAACCGCCAATGATCAGTTTCTCGTCCGCTTTTCAACTCCTTGCCTCCCCTTCGCCGCGTGGTTCATCATTTCTCTGCACTCTCCTGTTTTCTCACAATCTCTCGCCAGGATCGCGTCGTTCTGGCGCCGTGCCAACGGGAGCGAAATAATGGGGAAAATGCGGAGAGTCGAGTGTCTCGACAGTCGGTTTTTTGGCACCCAGCCAGGTAAACAAACACTTTGTCTTCTCTATTTCTTCGTTTTTCCCTTCAGACATTTGTGTGGATCAGCTGACTCTTCGCGTCTCTTCGCTCTCTTATCTTTTCGTTCCGATTTGGTTTTATGGTTGAAAGTTATGCACTTTGCTGGGAAGGAATTGGGCACCACGTCATCAAAAACAAACGTTTTTTTTGTATGCGCTCTATTCTGGTGTCCGGAAACGCGATTCGTTCGAAAAAAAAAGACAAAAATGGGGTGGAAGATTTCTAAGAGATATGTGGAAGAGAAAGTGACGTGGCGGGAGGAAGAAGAAGAAGAAGACATCGATCATGAATCAGAAGAAAGGGTGACAGGAAGGGAAGAGAACTTACCGAAACAGGAAGAAGATAAACGGCGTGGCACTACAGTATCCCCAGACGGAAAGTGCATTCCACGCGGTGATCTTTGACTCTGAGAACTAGATGGAGCGAAAAAAAGACGAAGAATGGGGGTGTAATTGTCTGGAGGGTGTTATTGTGCGACAATGACGTAATTCACAAAGTACTGTTTTCAAAATATAATCGACTAAATCATCACTGTTGGTGTTTGATTACTGACATCAACATACTTGTTCAAAAGTGGAACACTTCTGGAATGAGATAATTTGCAAAAAAGTGCTCTTCAAGCGTGCTCAGAATCCACGACATCAAAAATCAGAGTAACGCCTACAATAATCTATTCATCCACTCAAAAGTCCCTCTTCGTCTCATTTCAAGTCCCTAATTGTCATTCCAAAGTTCATAGTGCTTTGGCGGGAAAACAGACATTGGTCGTCCACTTTTCTCCCCTTTCGACCATCGAAAACACGTCGACGGCGATGGCGTCTTGCTCGAGAGAGCGTCAAAACACGAGGCGCAGACGAAGAGACCGAACGCCACGTGACGACGAAGGCTAGAGAGTCGACGGTGCCTACGTGCCGATCGCAACTAATTTTTTAGCGACTCGTGGGGTGGCGCCGGAACGGGGAAATGGATGGGTGAGAGATAGGGAGAAGGGCATGAAAACAAGTAGAAAAAGACGACGATATATGCACAAACAGACAAAAACAAAAGGGACAACATCGAAATGGAGATGAAAAGAGCAGAAACTGACCGGCTGAATTGCTCCGAAGAGCATGTTGTGGGACTGCGGCATCTTCCGAGGACTGCTCAGCGATCCGCTGCTCCCGAAGTAGGATTGTGCGGGCGCGGAGCCGAACGGCGTCGAGGAGCCCATCGATCTCTGCGCGATCGGGATCAGATTTCCCGTCTCGCGACGTTGTTCCATCTGAAATAAGCAAAACATGTTGTCCTGTGCGGAGATGCATTCACTATGGAACTTTTTTCGATCATTGGTGTCTCAAAGCCCAGAACCATTGCTCATCGAGCGCAGACTTTGGCGGCAGGAACGCCATTGTTTACTACCATTTTAGCAACAGCTGCGAGCTTTTCGTTTTTTTATTTTTTGGAACAAAAAAACTGCGCATTGAAAGTAATGTAAAAAATTATTCTATGAGCTCATCCTAGATTGCTTATCATTCAAAAAACAAGTTGAGTCAGACATTCGTTTCAGAAAAGAGGTCAAAGAAAGAAGAGAATGTTGGAAAAGTGATGTCTGTTCTGGCGTCGCCTCGTTCATCTTCTTGTTCAGAAGAGCGGCGGCGCCAAGTTCTGAGCGATGTGTCTTGTTCCTTCCTCCCTTCCTTCTCGCTTCCCTTCACTCATTTGTCTCAGTGAGGCTCTCTTTGCCGCTCCGTGACCGCCGGGACCTCTCAAGGATCCCGAGTTACTTGATAAATTATCAGATGACGGAGAAGTGAAAGAGAGCCCCTCTGTTGATAACAATTGGCGCCCCGATTGCCCTCTGCTTCGATTTCGATTCGATTCGAAAGTGAAAGGTGGAAATTGAAAATTGGAGTAGGAGAGCAGGAGAAGGAGGTGAAGGCATCGAAACTGTTTGTGATAAGAATGCTACGAGCGGCATGAGGTGAAGCTCAAAATATCAATAAGATTAGGAGCGACTACAGTAATCTCGAATCTAATGCGATTTGGCGACATTATTAGCTCTTTTTCTATGAAACAATTATCAAGCAGAAAATAATGATTTGACTGCAAGCTGTGAATTAATTCAGACCGCCGATCAAGACTAGTGTAGGAAAAGTTCTCAGGTAGTGGAAACGTGGCAGTTCAAGAGATCCAAGTAGATTAGACTACAAACAATAGAAAACAATCAACATTTTTGAGTGGGGACTGGCGCATGACAGGCCAATCAATCGATTCTTGCGGCCTTATCACGAATTGGTTATTTTGTTCATTTTGAAACTATTGAATGCCATCGCAACATAGAAATGTTGCCCCCTCGGTTGCAAAAAGAGAGAGAGAGAAAAGGGAGAGAAACCATTTCGGTCTCTGTGGGAGGGTTTCAGCTGGAGCCCTCCTTACATTCTTGTTGAATCGGAATTGCGACGCGTTCGCCTGATACGGCTCATCGTCGTAGAATTGTTGTTGCGGCCTCGGATTGGATGGCAATCCGATGCCACCCGGCGAGTTAAGTCCTCGAATCATTCACGGTTCGAATCAGTAATCGTTTGGAAAGTTGGGGGGGGTGAAGATCAAGATCAGGAATCTGAGACAATTGATTTCAGAGAAAGGCAATCAGAGAGAGAGAGAGAGAGAGAGAGAGAGAGAGAGAGAGAGAGTTAAAGAAGCAGACAAAGGGGATCGAGAGTAAATGATGGTAAAGGTCGGTGGGGAGGCGCCGGGGGCGCTCGGGCCGCTCACAGAGGGCGAGACACAATGTGACATATCAAGAGGTCGACACGGGCCCCGCCGGGCGGCCAGACACTGTAGACGTGCAAGAGACGGAGATGACGGGAGTGGACGCAGATAGGCGGGAAGAGACGGCGGGATGGGATGGAAATACCGGCGCGCGCCCGTCCGAAATACTGACTGCCCTCGAGAAACGAGAAGGAGATGAAAAAATAAAGAAGAAGAAGAAGAAGAAGAAGGGGACACTGCCTCTGTGTGCGATGAAACACAAACCCGCGAGAGAGAGAGAAAGAGAAAGACCCGGGGGCCAATGGAAAAAGAAAGAGACGGACCACGAACGGACCGAGAGAGACTATGATGTCACCGACGAACAAACCAAATCATGGGATCAAGAGTAAATAGATAGTCGAAGACTATCGAATCCGTGTCTCTCTCTCTCTCGAATGGTCAGCTGTGGATCCGAGGGGCGGGGTCCCAAAAGGGGCGGAGCCTAGGAGGTTGAAACTGTAAAAGTTCGAGAATACTCGCAAAAATAATCAAGCCAGTGAGGTAGCGGAGCTGCCCATTTAGATAATTATGTAGGGGGACAAGTCTAAAAATAGTAAATTTAGTTCAACTGGAGAGACCGAGTTAGCTAATCTGATGCACCCACACATTTATTTTTGAAACGAAGAACACGTGAAAGTTGATACAAATTTACCGAAAATGGACAAGACTAGAGTGTTCAAGAGAACCGTTTTAAAATGGAAATCTGGTCTGTCCAAAGATTCCCATGTTGTCTGCCATGCAGAGTGACTTTGGCTGATCAATGCGATTAAGCGAACGGATTGTCCAAACTGCGGGATCAAAGCAAAGAACTCTCGCGTCTGCCGGATCATCGAACGTCCACGCACTCATTCGGCAACTGCCCCCGTCGAGATCCCTCTCGTTCTTTCCGCCTTTCTCATCAGTCCCCCGACTTCCTTTCCCCTTTTTCTGCAATCTCTCGAAAACGTTTTTGCTGATTATGAGATCAGCGTTAAAATCAAAACTTTTCGGCCGAAACTTCGAGAAAATGACGAATCGGACAGATAAGAAAGTTGTTTCCACGTCATAATAAACATGTAAATGAGTGAAGATGGTCACGTGGCAAGCGGTCTCAGAGATCATCAATGAAAACAGACCATCTTCGGGAATCGGAAGTTTCGCGACGATGACTAAACAAAAACAAAAAGGCGAGAAAATCGAGAGAGAGAGGGAGAGAGAGGCGGTTTTTGTGTGGTTGGGGTACGGGTAAACGGGCGTTTGTAAGCAACCGCGCGTGCGAGTTTCTCTTCTCTTCTGATAAGCGACGCGGTCTGTCCGATTGAAATTGTCGTCTTCTTCGCGCTAATAATTAGCGATACCGAAAAGAAGAAGACAAAGAATCGAAGGGAGACCTCCTTCTCGGCCCGTATCATCGCAGACAGTAGCCATTCTCTCGGTCTCTTTCTCCTAATCACTCGGCAAACAGTTCGCGCCCTGCGAAAGAAAGAAAGAAGATGAGGGCGGGCGCCACGTTGGTACTATCCACACTGCAATCTCAAATATTACTCTTTCCTGCCATTTCCACACAGTCAAAGAGGAGGAAGGGTTTTCATAAAGTTTCAGGGCAGTGGGATTTGATTTCAATTAGATTTCCTCGAAGATTTCATCGTTTGCCCCTCGGTTTTCTCGTTTCCACCATCTAATTAGATTCGCTTAAAGCCCGAAACTTTCGGCTCCTCGTCCCCTTTTCCCCTCCTTTTTTGACTCAGAATGGGTGTTTGCGAGCGCTGAGATTAATCTGCTGCAAGACGTGAAAAAAGAAGAACTGATAAACAACATCCGCGAGCACTCCGTCCCGCTTCTTTTTCCCCTTCTCTGTGGTGGCTTCTAATATGCAGGATTCTTTGATCTCCCTGAGAAAAGGATGGCTTATGTAATCAGCAAATGAGAAACGAAGCGGACTGACGAATAAACATCTGAGGTCATCGCGGAAGGGGAAGAAGAAGCAGAAGAAGAACAGGAGGAGGAGATGAACTGACATGCTCACTGAACAGCTGAGCAGCCGGAGCACTCTCTGATTTCAGGTGATTGAGGAGGGATCTGCGAAGGCATGTGACGTGGCACTCATCAGATTCACTTGATGGACTTGCTATCAACGGACCAACGACCATCCGCTTGAATAACAAGGGCCTAAAGCTGCCCGAGACGAAGTTATTCCACCTGCACCGGGAACAGACACCATTTCAGATGGCTGATTTATCAAGAGTAGAACACGGAAAGTCAGCAGAGAGAGAACTGGGTTTTTTGTGCTTTGGAATAGAAAATTATGACAGAAAATTGGATTTACGAGGGATATTGCGAAAGAAAAAATTGAGTAAGCCAGATAACGTTTGGAAAGAAAACATGTTCACTTTATTTAATTTGGTTTTCAGGCCGCCGCGACTGACTATAAGATGCAGGTGTAGTGCACAAACTACGGGAGCCGAAAAGAAGGAGAAGGAGAAGAAGGAGATAGCAAAGATCATTTCGAATTTAGATGCGAAAGAATGCCGGGGCAAAAACTGTGATAAAATCTTATTCGAAACAACCTCTTTGAAATTGGAGAAGAATACGGTGGCAGAAGAAAGAAATGAACAGAAAAGATAACATTCGGGGAAAAGAAGAGAAGACGTCGGCCCGCAGAAAAGACAGTTTCGGATTCAAGGCCGACCACTGAAAACCGATGATGGATCGGTGCGCGGGGTGGGTCGATAGATAACGATGGTTGGGAAGCGACGAGAAGGACGAAGACCTTCCAGAAGAAAAGGAGGAACAAGAAGAAGACGCCCCTTCTCTTTGGGCCGGCTCTCGGACCCTCTCTGATTGCTCAAAAACACGAAAGAATGCGGAGAGAGTGCGCGGATTAGAGAGACGATTTGCACTTTTTGCTGCGGAAAAAGGACACCGTTTGCAGAGCGGAAAGTGCAAACGCAATGATTCAGAAGGCAGCGGAGGCACTTCTCTCCGAAGGCAAAAAGAAAACAAGAAAGGGTCGGGTGGCCCACGGTTTCGGCAGAAACGCAGATGTTCTTCAAGGCCAACTCACTCGATTTTGTCACCTTTTCCCCCGTCGAAATTTCATTTCAAATAACTCGAAGGGACTGTATATCTTCCGAATTCACTTTCTCAATAAAAATTGTTCTTTGCAAGCGTCGACTTTGTTTTTCGGGCAAACGAAACAGAAAATTCCCACGAATCGGTCGATTTGGGCTCTCGTTTTTTCCCACAAAGTGCTATTGAGAATAGAAGGAAAACGTTGTTGTTTCGGAAACAAAAGTTCTGGAAACCAACTCGACTTCTTCTCGAATAGTTCGTCGGTCTGTGATCAGTCAAAGAGGTGAAGCGGTGTGGCTGGGAGGAGCAAGAAAGACGGAGAAGGAGTAAATTTGTGGTCGGAGAAAGAATCAGATAATCTTGCAGAGTCAACTTATTTTTATCTCTGAGAGGGGCCATTGATAAGATAAAAATCTGTCTTATCGACAAGACGAATCTAGAGAACGGTTAAAGAAACTGAAAGAAAGAAAACGGAGAAGAGCCAAAGAAGAAGAAGAAGCAGAGAATGGAAAAAGGATTTCGGGAATGTTCTAGAGATATCAGCTGGTTTTTTCGGTTCCCAGAGGACCGATGGGTCTGTCGGCCGAAGAGTTGCAAGAGCGCCTGGCGCCTCCCTTTGCAAAGACCGAATCGTTTATGAATTGGTCGGGCGCTGCCAACATACGGCAAAGAGATAGGTGTTTACAAACAATTTTAGCGAAAACCCAATGTGTTTCGTGCTTGCGGTGACTGAAAAACTGAAAGTTATAGCGTACTGGACCGACAGTTCAGAGAGTTGCAGGCGGCGCAGCAGAAGGAGTTTGAGAGAAGAGCGAAATGTTTGATTGGAAATGGGCAGAGAAACTTCTCCAGATTCAAGATTATTATTTTATTTCAGATTGTATGTTCTTCTACCAATTGTGATACCCGTTCTATGGCCTGAAATGTTGTGATTTTTTGCACTTTCGCACGTGCTCACATTTTGTTTATTACCTAATAAGAGGATATCACCAAAGTTCACCGAACCTCTCGCTAGCGTATCTTCTCCGAATCGCTCCCCCTCTTACCCATTCGCTAACCTGATTAACCTGATGTTGAAGCCATGAAGCTGCCATGATGACGTCGTTGCTCTTTGTGGGCTCAAGCCGAAATCAGTCGCTCTTCTAACCTAATATTCGAAAATGAATGAGCCAGAGACACGAGAAGACGATGAGGAAGGGGGCGGGGTCTGAGGACGTCGTCGCCGATGCTGATGCCTTTCGCGGACGCCGCTACTTTTGCTTCTTCTTCTTCTCGTTTTGCTGCTGTTGCTGCTGCTCTGGCTGCTTTTTGGGCGATTTGCCAAGAGGTGGGCGTGGTGTTGGCTCGCCGCCAAGCATGCTCCCATCTCTGTGCCCTCTCCGCCCCGCTATATCACCTTTTTGAGCGCGCCGATGTCTGCACTATGCTATGTTTCTTTTTTCTGCGTGTTTTTCGAGCTCCAGAGCTTCTTTCCCTGCCGGCTCCGCGGCTCCTGCTCCCTCTTCGGGAGCCACAGAGAGAGTGCAGAGAAAGGAGGACACGCGATGAGTGTGTGCTCCGGCGAGTAGCAGCCATCTGGCGACTCATTCTGATAACCCCACGGCCCTCCTCTTCTTTGTCTTCCAAATGCAATCAATCGGAATAAATGAATCTGGGTTGCGTGGGCACCATAGCATCCACGTGGTGACCGCGAGGAACGGATCGAAAACGACACGAATAGGAGGGAGGAATTGCAGAGGGAACCGGGGAGCATTGCAAAAAGGTAGGAGCGGATTCAGAGAATGAAGGAAAAATGAATTTTTGAGAAGATTGAAAGATATAAACGGGAAAAAGGGAAGTCTAGACCGTGAGCAACGACAGTTGGATGAGCCCAATTGGAAAAGAAGAATGGAAGGAAAACAGCTAGAGCGCAATGATTGGCAGCGTTTATATTCGCGAATTCTCTACTTCTTTCTTTCTGGACGATATTGTATTGGTTTGAAAATCTTTCCGAAGGATTTCCTTCAGTTGAACTTCCGACAGGAGCACAAGGTCAAAAAAGATTATTCCGTACGTAATCATTGGCATAATCTGTTTGCTAATCCCCATTTCAGCTCGTCTCTTTTTATGCTCTCTATAATCTCATTCCGTTTTTTGTTTCGCTCAGTTGAGACGCAATTTCCGGACAAACGACGTACTTTGCAGACAGAAATGAATCCTTATGGAGGAGACCTCATCAAAATGCTTCGTTTTGCTCATTTCCGATCCGAAAAAAAAGCTTCAAAACGTAGTTGAACTCACCTCTGGAAACCGATGAAAATGTGCGGGGAGAAGTAGAATGTAGACGACAAATTATGACTGAAAAGAAGGAAAATGTTCTTGAGTCGTGTTGATTATATGTTTGCTCGGAAGCCTTTAGAAAAAAAAGAGCAAGAAAAAGAAGAGAGCGAACTGAAGAAAACATAAAAAAGATGATGAGAGAGCAAAAAAAGGAGAAGAAAAGTGAGGGCGATCGATGAGGGAAAGCGGGAGTTTCGCGAAACTCTTCTCACACCGCTCCCCTTTCCCCGTTTTTTCGACATGTCAACACAGGAAGAGCGAGAGAGCGGTGAATTGCTGAACTGTCTGAGTCTCTGACTCTCTCCCGAGATCAATCTGTGTCAAACGACATCTATTTTTATGCCGTGTCCAAAGTAAAAAAATCTGTGAAATCTGCTCATCGCAATTCTACAGCAAAAAAAAGGGGTGCGCACAGCTGAAACGAATGTCACCGTATACCATAAAACTACGGTATTTTTTGAAAATTTACCCAAGAAATTTGAATATTCTCACGAAATTTAAACTTTTTTACAACGTTTTCTCTGGTTCGCATGTCATCATTCTGATTCTGACCAAATGTTTGTAGGATTCTGATCGCAGATATTCGATGCCGAAAGTCAATTTCCGGTGGATTTCGGATGTAATTCTCGGAAACGTCATCAGTTTTTATGGTTTAGAATTCACTTTGACTTTCTGATCATCTCGTACATTTCTAACTTTTGTTTATCGTTTTTCGTCCGCCAAAATCTATCAGTACGGAAACGGACAAACAAACAAAAGTTTGAAGAAGCTAATTGGCTCGGTTACTTCTCGAAAGATTTATAATCCGATTGTTGTTGTCGGTCAGAAATGAAAACGGATAAACAACTTGAAGAGTTTGTTGTGCACCGGGTACATGAAGAGGGCTCTTTCAGGTCAACAAACAAAGGAAATGAGCACGAGCTGGAAGGGTATCCGAACGAATTTGAAAGAAATTTACGGGGGGAAGAAGCTTTTATGAAAAGTTGAGAATCAGGAGAAAAGACTGCTCGTGGAGAGGATTTCATTGATGAGCGAGTCGCCGGTCATGAATTCGAAGAAGGACATGATGATCAGACTGTTCACGAGTTCCATCACTTCCGCCTGAATTTAGATAGTTCATCGTCTTGCTTTCCTCCAGAACTTACGCAGATTGACGATGCGAACAATGTGATGTTTCCAGCCCTGACAGGACCTTCCTCTTCTCCGTAATTCTCAATGCACATCTTCAGAAGACATTGAGTTATTAGCAATTTATTCTTCCGAACCGTCTCCTTGTCACATTCTTCAATGTTAAAATGCGAAGTCTGCCAGCAACAAAGTGCTTTGAAAACGGCGTTTTCCTCGAAAGTGAGACCGAGAGAGTGGTAGAGAGGAAGGAATTCGACCCATGACTTGACACGTGGCTTTATGATATTCTTGTACTTCTCCAGTTCTTCGTTCTTCGTGAACATCAGAGCAGCGCCGGGTTCGTCTCCGAGCAGTGGAAGTGGCATCATTTGGATGTATGTCCCGTCTTGACTGATCAGAAGATTACTGTCCGTTCCGATGGTACAAGTGTAATAGGAACTGCTGATCACAAAGTCAACTCCGCAAGCGATGCGGAACAGAAAGTTCTGGCTGGCATTCGAAAGATCGTGGAAGCCGGGCAGAGTGTTCGCGTAGTTGAACATCATTACGTACTCCTGCTTCTGATAGCCACGATATGAACGGAAGTCGAACGGCTGCAGTTGGTGCTTCTCGTACGGCTGTAAACTTGGCATTGTGTCGTGGACCCCTTTGGAATGCGCACCATTTTGCAAAGGCCGGAGAATATGTCAAGCAGCCGCGAATCAGTGAATGCCATCCGGCGGCTTTTGTTCAGATTCGAATCCATTTTCACAAAGTGCTCAACCATTTTCCGAACTTCATCCTCGTCGGAAATCGAAGGAATTGGGCCTGTGCTTGTGGAAGGGGTAGATGAAAAGGGGCTTGAGGATCTCGGAGGTGACGTCGAATCCTGGAACATACATGAGTAAAGTTTGGATTCGAATAATTGCAAATACCAGCCAAGCAGCCAAAACTTCGGAGAATACGATACTCGGCATATTAAAACTTTTTGAAAATTGAACGTTTTCTGTTGATTCTCCCCTTCCTATTCGTGAGAAGTGGGCGGTTCTCTTTGGCTAGACTCGGCACCAACTCTAGTCTGAACTCACCTCGTTCGCAGCCTCTTGTCGTCCTCGCTTCGACTGAACCACTGCAATCAAAACACTCCTTCTTTCGTTTTCCTTTTTCACTCACAATATCTCTGCATGTTATTCTCAATGCACTTCTGATATCGGCACCTTTTGCAAGCCATCCGACGTTCTCAAATGATTTGATTCCACCTTCAAAATGTTTTCGTTCACTCCTTACCAAAATTAACCTCGCAGTCCTGTTTTCCAGTTATGCATTCGTAAGTGATTTCTAATGCAACCGTCCTTCGGAAGAAAGCAGCACATGCCTGGAAAGAGGGTCATCTGAATCCGTTTCAGATCTCACGCAGGACTTTGCAACTGGGTGCTCCGAAGTGGAGAGAAAGGGCATTTGAATCACAAATGGAACACTTCATCGCCGAACTCTGGAAACAATCGATTGCAAATTACATTGAAATCGACAAAACAAGTCGACGGGAAACAAAACTCGAGAGGCTACACTCTAGCAATCAATCGGCCCACCGAGAGAGTGTGCGTGCCGGAGAGGCGGCAGAGATAAAGAGACCCAGGCTAGAGTACAGAATGTGGTCTCGTAGATAACAATGAGTGGCGGAGAATGTCGGCGGAAACATCCATCGCATTCTGAAATTGGAGACTCTCATATCATAATTTCCTTATTTCTCGATTTCAGATTATTTCTGACGGAATCGTTCTGATCTTGAAGATGGACCTTCGCAATCGCTGCTGCAAAAGTCTGGCAGTTTCGCTCTACCGCTTTCTACAATTCAGGATCGGGGCCGTGGCCGAGTTTTCACGTTGGATTTCGGTAGAGCAACATTTCTAGAAATCTGCAATTCTAATATGCTGGTCACACCTATCCAGAGTGGTCTTGCAGTTGTGCTTTTTTCGTCTGTGATCAAAGTGATTCTCTGAATATTTTGAAAGTGTCTTCCCATTTGTTTTATTCTACCGTAAACGGTTCTTTGTAAAGTAAAATCATAGATTGACAGATCCAGTGTAACAAAGTTTAATTCCGAAACGATCCGTGACTCCAGAGACGAGAGCACTATAACGTTCCTTTTCACACATCAACCATCATAAAACAGGAACCGTTCGTTCCAATTGTGTGTATTCGAACCGTCTTAATAACAAGCTGTAAAAGGATTTTGATGAAGAAGAAGGAGAAGGAGGGCGAGAATTGGTCGGTACACACACGGAAAAGTCGACACAAACACTTTCATAAATATTCTCGGATATTATTTGTTCTTCAACCTCCTTTTCCTCCTTCCACAGACCAATTCTGGGGCGATTTAAGAATTGCAAAGTGTGCGATTCGCATTGCATTCATTGTAATACATAGTTGGCAAACAGACGAAACGATTCGACAGTGTCCCGCCCGTCGAACCCCTTTCTCTAATATGTTCATTGTTATCGAATCGCCCATATTAGACACCTCTCCCGGCCATTTTTCGCACTTTCATTCTCTTCCATTCTTTCCATTGCTCATTATGACGTGGCAAGAGTTTTGCGTAGGCCTTTGCTTCGAAATAATGAGATTCTCGTAGCAATGTCCTCCGCAATACTTTTGTGACGACACTCGGAAGTACGGTAAGAATTTCTAGAAATCAAAAAAAAGACGGAGAAGTTTCATTCGGTTCATAGCAGTTTATTTCCTTTTTCACAGTAGCCAACGAAGTGAGTATTGATTCCTACCACGATCACTTTCAGTACGTGAGAAGTACGCATTGCCCGTGTGCGTGGAATTCGGACAGAGCCACTACGTAGAGCACTCGGCAGGATTCGAACATCGCTTCGAACGGTCGCACATTCTTTGAGTTGGTATTTTGATAAGGAAAGAATTAGAAAAGTGAAACAATTTCAGTGATTTACCAGCACGCTTGGCAGCTTTTCTCATCCGACTCATCCAGAATCGTAGACTCCGTCGCACAGGCGGCTCGAATCTCGTTGCCATGCAGTCCGTCTCGTCGGAACTGTCGGCACAGTTCTGAAATTGAAGCTAAATATGAAGGGGCTAAATGTAAAAGGAACGTACGTCTCCTCATTTGACACACTTCTAACATATTTCCTCGCCGCTTCCGTCAGAGCAATCCTCGAGCAATCCTCGAATAACGAGTGTCGACTGAATCTTCCTTTTTCCGCTTCTTCTTCTTCAACTTTTCTTGGGATGAGCAGGAGAACCTGAAAATGAGCCAGTTTATGATTTGAAATCTTTCACCAAAACAGGTAAGCTGTGATGGTAATGCTTTGTCGACACTTTATTGGAAATCATATTTTTCGATACGTTTTATTGGAAGTCAATAGATTTACGCACCTGCGAATTTTGTGGGCAAGCCTCCGTTGAGCCGTCCATCTAATTCGATCCGATCGCATCGTTGATCAGCAACGTATTGGCTGGAACTTGAGATACTCGCCGTGAAACCTTTGTTGCAGAAACGACCGATAGCGACAGAAAAATCGGAGCTCGAAAGAAACGGAACTACTAGTTGAAATGAAGGAGAGAAGCAAAAACGGGGACAGTTTGAGTGAACTCCAAATGCTTCCCCGAAAAAACGTTGTTCTAGGTATTCCCAAAGACTGGGAAAGAGCAATGTTCTAAAGAAGTGAAGACGGAAGATCACGGAACGATGCACGAGAACAAAGAAAGTTATGATTCCGAACATGGAAAATGAAGCGCAAGCGTAAAATGCGATAAATAGGAGGATCGGGGTCAGTTCTAATCAAACTCAACGTGCTTCCCCGGAAAAACCTTCTTTCAGGCATCGTGGTCAACAAAGATGGAAAACTTCTCCCCACAACCACCCCATCCCGCCCTACTCTCTCTCTCTCTCTCTCTCCCCTAATGTTCTATAGTCCATCAAGTATTTTCAAAACAGCCAAGCCGTATTGCTATTACTATCATGACTATCCTAGGGTTTTCTATTGTTGTAGAAAGGCCATGATGTGTCGAGCTTTGGGCGGCAAACTCCAATAGTCCTCATCGACCGCTCCGAATTTTCTGAAATTTTTGGATTCGGAGGCGTCCACTTTAAAACGGATGTGTTGCGATTTCCAATTGTTCTCAGTCATCATAACGATTAGCTTGTTGAAGAAGGTGCGGTCGATCACTCCATCATCGCTTTTTTTCACAAGTCATTTTAGTGTAGTTCAGGAGAACAAATGAGCAGCTGATCGGGGTTTTGCTGAAAACTTTGCAGTTTTCATTCCAAAGTCAATAGCTTTAAAAGTCAAGAGTTGTCATATTGACTTATTCGTTCTTGTAATCGACTTTTGAAACCGGGGCCCGCAGCGCGGGGCGCGGGGCTATGCCGCTTGTTTCTTTCTTACAACTGTTCGGAGGTTCACGTGTTCATTTATCAATTTCTCCGTCACAATTGTTTCATTTTAGAAATGAGAAAATGACCGGATAAACGGAGAAAGGAGAAGGAGAAAACGGAGAAAGTTACGGACAGACTCCGCTAGCTTTTTATTAAATAAGAATGATGATAACTAAACTTCGTCGACGCGTTCAAAGTAAGTGAAGTGAAATTGGTTCAATTGTCAAAATACAAAACAAGTAGAAGTGAAGGTACAAACAGAGAAGGCATAGTGGTTAAATAGGTAGAGATCGGGAGTGAAAATGTGAATTATTCGCGTTAGTCCATGTTCTCCTCGTCATCAATCTTCGGAGCCAGGTAGAATCGGAGATATCCATTTTCCTCAATCGGGTACTCGACGACGACCGGAACTTCGTTGCAGAGCGACAGACGGACGCGATCGGAGAGTGCCGTGGCTTTGGTGAATTGGTTCATGTACTTGATAGAGAAGTTCACGTTGACCGGCTCATTCACCTGCAGGGAGACGGTGTCGCTCTCATCGTCACTGTTGGAGGACGGCGAGTAAGTGACGACGGAAGTTCCGATGTCTCCCTTCCCGGTGAACACGATTCCTGCCTTGGTGGCGGTGATATTGATCGAATCACTGAACGTGGACAGATCCTTGCAAGTCTTCTGAAACTCTCCAGCTGGCATCTCACAGACGACGGCGTAGTCCTGATCTGGAATTCCAAGGTGCTCGCTGTCAATATCCATCATTTTGACAGTCACATCCTGAGTCTTATCGCGCTTCGGATCTGCGAACGTAAAAACAATCGAGTCTCCATCGTTCTCTTCGTACTGAAAGTTGAACACTTATTTTGGTTGTTTATAGCTTTGCTCGGTACCTTCAACATGCAAGTGTCATCGTTGTTGGCGCATTTCAAAGCCTTCGACATGTTGGCCAGGGAAAGTCCGAGATTGATGGTACGGTCGCATCGGTACGTGTCGAAGAGGCCAACCTGGAAAGAGTTTGGAATACAGAAACACATCTTGAAAAGAGCGTCTACCTCCAATTTCAGCGAAACGAGGGCGACATGGGAGGAATCCATTGCCTGCAGGCTCATGGCCGTCTCGGAGCAGTCGAAGGGGGCATCCGTCACGAGATCCTGTAGAGAAGGAACGTAGTAATGAAGAAAAGTTGTATTTCTACCTTGATGGATTCGACGATCTTCTTGAGAAGTCCGGCGTTGGCGAGCTTGGCCTCAAACATCGTAGCGGTGCCTGAAATATAATGGAAGTGGTGGGGAACAAAAAATAATATGAATTATACAGGGGAGCCACAAGAATGAGAGGCTACCCCGTATCAGAACTGTGCCGAATCAGAACCGATCGGCAGATGGTTCTTGTTACACGAAGTCTTGTTTTGACCGGTTCTGATCGGGGACAGTTCTGATTCGGGGTAGCCTCAAAAATGGAGAGTATTCGTTGGAAATGTGTCACCACTCACGACTTTGTTTGAACAAACTCTCGCGCGCATTTTTGCCTCATTCGAAAAACGCGTCAGCAAAGACCTGGCGTGAAATTTATGTGCAGACGTCAGTGTACACCGCATTTTATTAGACATGCAAAATCATGAGTGTGAAACTAGCTCTACAATTCTGAAACAGCAAAATAAAAACGTTGTCCTAGTTCTTCTTCAAAAGTGAGCCAGCAACATTTTGGTAATCGAAATCTTTCATATCGTTGAGAATATGCGGTTTTCGGAGTCGAAATGCACCTGAATTCCGCTCCTATATGTACCCGTTCAGGCCTGAAAAGTGAAAAGCACGTGGCATCCGACAGACAACGAAATAAAATTATCAGGATGTTCCTTCTTTTACTTTTTCTGCAGGTTCCCCATGAGTTCGTTCCAATTATGACGCACTTGATACCGTCATATTTGCGATTGACTTTGGGACACACGAGACTGTGGTCCATAAAAAATTCAAAGTTTTATGACCGACTAGAAAAGGCAACAAAATACAAAATATGAACCCGGCAATACCCGCTGAACAATAAATTAGATTATGAATACAGAAATAGGACTAGAGATTTAACAATAGAAAAGTCACGGTAGTTTCACTTCCAATACGGCCACTGATTTTGCCTGTACCAGGCTGGCGGGGTGTCTGGAATGTTACCGCAGTGGTAACGGTAGACGAGCAGGTTGTACGAATAGTTTCTGCAAGTATTCAGTTCAGACAAACTTTGGACGCGTTCAGAATCTCACCCGTTAGGCTGCTTAATCTGCCGAATGTCTCCGATGAGATCGAAGGCTATCACCGCGTCTCCGTCCATTTGTTCGTCTCCTTCAAAGTACTCTCCCGGCTTGATGGTCAGCTGAAAGAGGAAAGCATTTGCGATATGAAATCGGCAGAAAAGCTTACGTTTTGATACTGGATGGTGGAATATGTTGGCAGGAGATCGTACTCACAGCACATGAGCTGCAAGACTCCGTCGGAACGCTGAGAGACTCCGCCCACCCACGAAGAGTTTGTGGAGCAGGATGAAGAAGTGGCACGTTCAGGGCATTCCTGAAGACTCGAAACGATTGCTGCTATTCTATATTCGATTCGTACTCACCGCATATTTCTTCTCGTGGCAATTGGGCCGTGAGCAGAGAATGTTAACCACTCCGTTCTTGTGCACTTCCATTCCGAATGGCACTTTGTGCTCTCCGCAGTAATCCGACCACGTGGCACTCACCGTCATTAGCAGAAGAATGAAAAAATGGAGCATTTGTCTGAAATGAGTAGAATTGAAGGTTGGAAACGCTCGGATTACGACGAGTCAAGCAAACATTGAGAATGCGGTAACTTGTGTACATTCTCTGCCTCAACAAATGTACATTTTCGACGTGCGATCGGTTGTGTTGATGACGACGAAAATGTATGTAACGGGTGGTGGAGCGATGCAGATTAACCGATAATTCTATGCTACTCATTGGGATTCGCGACTGGACGCAGACAGTGTGCGAGAGGAAGAAAAGCAGAGAAACCGAGGTGTCGACTAGAAGAAAAGCGAAGAAAACAATCGGAGTGAGAGGTTCAGACGGCACTGATCATATGGATAAACGAGCAAAAAGTGAGTGGAGACGAGAAGAAAAGGAGGGAGCGAAAGACTTTTGAAATGGGTTCTGAATAGAGGCCATGTGAATGAAAGAGTGAGCACCGAGAATGAGGCATCTGTTTTCGATATTGAGAAGTTCTGTGAACGCTACCCACACAGAAAGATCTAGAATTGGAGCCCAAGTCTACCAGTAAGCATGATGATTCGCATGCCGTTTTTCTCGCCAACAGAAGGGTCTCAAGTGGCGCACAACTCTTTGCTCCAAAAGTAAACGAAAGAGTGTGCGAGACGAGGAGACGCAGAGCGCCGAAACGTGTGAATTGGGGACGATCGAAGATGGGGGTGGAAGGGGTGTCTGGGAAAGGAGTCAACGGCACTTCATGAATATTTTGGTTGGATTCGAAAGCGCGTGGCGGCGGACCATCTGGGAGGAGGACAACAGAATGAACGTGCCCATTCCACATACATTTCAGACGACGACTATTCTGGGAATACGTTGTTATCATTGGAAAGTGCGGAAATCGATCGGAATGATATTACGGAAAGGACGATCGGAAGGATGATAAAAACGGAAAGAAATATGCTTCCTTTTTCGCTCTTTTTCTTTTTCGTTTTCGTACAAGAACAATAACTTTGGAAGCGATTCCCATAAAATAAAATCAGAACAGAAAGGATAACATTTTGAAGCGGACGAGAATATTGTTTTTTCCGTGTATTTCCCGCCAGCAGGAGGCGTTCTGATAATAAAAAATGCACAATACGACTGGACAGACGTGTATTATTGATCAGAGAAAGAGAGGTGCACAGTGTGAGACAGGAAGACCGCTGAAACTGTTATCGGTGGAATGTCAAGAATCAAAAACTGTGTGGGAAAGAAAGCACAGAAGATGGGAAAGAAATCAAAAAAGACGAGAAGAGTTTGCAAAATGAAAAGCTGTGAATTTGGAATCGGAGAAGACGATGGGAAGTGCAGTGGCGCAGAACCGCGCAGGTTGACGATGACTGTCGTCGCCCGTCCTCTTCTTCTTCTTCTTCTTCTTCTTCTAATAACCGGACAATTATTAACACGAAATCCTTGCGTCTTCTAGAAAAGAGAACGGAAGGATGAGTGACGGAGAGAGGAGTGAAATGGGTCCGCCGATTGTTTATGTGCTATTGTCGTGAGGATCAGAGAAACAGACGAGCAGCTGTTCGGGCAGGATCTCAGTCTGGAGTAAGTAATCGCAGTGGGTGGTAGAGAGAAAGTAGAAGAAGAAGTAGAAGAGAAAGTGAGCGAGGAAGTGGGACAGCCAGAATAGTCGTGTTGTTTCTCAGATGTTTGCTCTTGTGATCGAAAGGACCGTACAATGTCCGAGTACTTGCCAACAAGTGGATTCCCACTCGCATTTCTTCGCGCTTCGGAGGCCGAGAAGCGGCGGCTCGCACGAAAAACAACGGGAGGCACCGTACAGTGTCGTTAAATAAATGGACCATAGTTGCGGTGTTCTGACCGTTTCTCGCGTCTTATTTTAATGAACACACGCATTCAAATTCGAATTGGAAGCCAGTAAGGACTGCCGATTTACGAGGAAAAGCTTTCAACTACTATTACCTCCTATTGTGATTTCTTTTCCAATATTTCTAATCCAATTTTTTCCGGTCCCTTTTGTTTGAAACCGTATTTTACAACATTAAAAATGCCGGTCTCAAACTATTCACGTTCCCATGAACAATTCTGATCGCTTTTAGACTTTGACAATAAACAATCTGAAAATGGAATGTTCGCGTTCTCTGTTTGATGAGCAGTTCCGAACTGTTTATCAAACTTCAAGAGCATTTTACACGACAAAGTCAACGACTTCTTCTGGATATCTGCAGTGTGTGGAGATGGTGGAAATGCACGGTTCAAGCATCCAAATGTGCCTGCAAAGAACGTCCAGTTGACGCTTTTCTATGTTTGGCATCATTAGGAACTTGCAAAACGACAAGTGTGCGCAGCTGTTTACCATTCTTGCACTCCCGGATACTTGCCATAAGTGAAGTATTTGGTGCATCTTCGGTTGGAAGACGGAATCTTGTTGAGGACCTGAACATGTTCAGATCGGACGAATGGAAGACGATTATCAGTGGCACAGACATGCACCTCATAGTCCCTCGGACACCGTATGGGACACGCCAGTCTCTGTTTCTTTCCGTCATCCGTCGGTTCTCTTTTGCACTTGATATTCAGGTCTAGATTCCGAAGTTTTGTGTCTGGAGCGGTCAGAAAACACTCATCGATGCCGTTGGATGCCGTACAAGCCAGCGTTCGATTCTCTGAGAACATCATCGAAGAAACATCGAACTAGATAGTAATTACCGTATCGAAAAGCAGTTTCCACGGGAATAATTAGGAACACAATGATGCCTAAGCGGATCATTATTGAGTGAATGACAGCGGGAAGTGATTATGCGATAACATACATTCGGCCGTTCCATCCGGTTCTCTCTCGCTGTTCTTTCTATCGGAAGGCGTCGTAAAACGATATTCGACGAAACTCAAAAAGCAAATAATAAAAAGTTTATATTTCTTTCCGGAAGCCAACAACTATGTCAAACATATATTCCTGGAATCATTTGAAATGCGTTCGGTGCCTCTACTTTTCCTAATTTCGGTTGTTCTGATGGCTGTGGGCGAGCAGCAGTGGGTGCGACGGTGCAAACGTGAGCCACTTCTTCTGACACGTGGCAATGGCGACATTTGATTCCATTTCAGGTTCTTCCGACTTCTTGAATAGCGTGTCATCGGCAAAGGCAAACAATCACGGTAATCTCGCTCAAAAATGTCATGCCTTTTTTTTTCAAAAATGTACTTGAACTTATCACAACATCAACAAAACTTGTCCTCTCTACCGCACGTTAACTACTATTACCATTCACACATCCAAATGATCCAGTTAGTCTTCTGTCTGTTTGACCGACAAACTTTGGTTGTTCGCATGAGTGCCGACAGATTAACCGATCAAACTAATGTGTTTGAGGCTGCTCCAAAAACGTCTGGCTAGCCATGGATCGTGCTTCGAAGTGCCCCCAACTGAACGGACTGGGCAACTCGGTGCCGATTGCGGAAGCGTCCATTCAGCCGAGACTCTACGGGAGGAGTGGAATATACAGTGCAAACTGCGAATACATGGCACGATCCACTTTCTGATGGCATTCTTTTATTTCTTTCAGGTGATTGTTGTGAAGAGAAAGGGATGCATTCTTCTGGACACCGACAGTATTCAGTTCAAGTGCCGCAACAATTCAATCTTTCACAACGGGCATGAAGTGAGCAGCTTTGTTTGCGCGGAAAGCGTTTATTAAGGTTGTGATGGACATTGTGAGAATGAAGAAAAGCACATTATCATCATGCAAAGAAAAAAGAGTTTAGCTGAAAAGACGTTCGAAGAATCCCTTTGGTGGGGCTCCAGTCGGTGGGGATCCAGTCGGTGGGGATCCGGTCGGGCGGCCTTCAGGTCCTCCCTGTGGTCCTCCGAATGGTGGGATTCCAGTTGGGGGCGATCCAGTCGGTGGAGATCCGGTTGGTGGGGATCCTGGGGCTTGTCTCTTGTCTCTCTGTGGTCGGCCAGTTGGCGGGGATCCAGTTGGTGGGCTTCCAGTTGGTGGGGATCCATGTGGTCCTCCATGACGTCCTCCGAATGGTGGAACTCCGGTTGGCGGCGATCCCGTTGGCGGCGATCCCGTTGGTGGGGATCGTCGGGCTTGTCTCTTCTCTCTTGGTGGGAGTCCGGTCGGTGGAGATCCAGTTGGTGGGCTTCCAGTTGGTGGGGATCCATGTGGTCCTCCATGACGTCCTCCGTGACGTCCTCCGAATGGTGGAACTCCAGTTGGTGGCGATCCCGTTGGCGGCGATCCTGTTGGTGGGGATCCTCGGGCTTGTCTCTTCTGTCTTGGTGGGAGCCCGGTCGGTGGAGATCCAGTTGGCGGGCTTCCAGTTGGTGGAGATCCTTGCGGTCCATGTCCTCCCTGCTGTCCTCCGTGTGGTCCATCGTGTGGTGGGAGTCCAGTCGGTGGGGATCCAGTCGGTGGGGATCCGGTCGGGCGTCCTTCAGGTCCTCCCTGTGGTCCTCCGAATGGTGGGAGTCTAGTTGGGGGAGATCCAGTTGGTGGAGATCCGGTTGGTGGGGATCCTGGAGCCTGACGTTTTCCACGGTTAGATCCTTGCTGCTGGACCTGTCCTCCGAACGATCCCTGTTGGCTTCCGAATCCGTAGGAGCTAGTCACTCCCTGGTTTCCGAATCCTCCCTGACTTTGGCTTCCACTGAACACTCCTCCTTGCTGGTTTCCGTACGAAGACTGAGAAGCTCCTCCGTAAGATCCTTGGTATCCTTGTTGGCTTCCATACTGCTGGTTTCCCTGTTGTGGGGATCCAGAGAATCCGAATGGCGGTGGGGATCCAGTCTAAAAGTGTTTTGGGTACACAACCTCAGCGCTTGCAGAATTCACTCACGTGTCCTCCGAATCCTCCCTGACTTCCTCCAAAACTTCCTTGTTGCTGACCGCTGTAACTCCCTTGCTGACCGCCGAAGCTATTGCCGCTCTGAAAACATTGCAGTTGAGGTGTCTCAGAAAGTTCTTCAAGTCTTACCTGTTGGGCGACGGCAGCGGAGACTGCCAAAAGGACAAAAAGATACTTTGCCATTCTGGGAAAATGGATACCTGATTCTGTCTGCCTCCTCGTTTAAATACTGCGAAACAACCAGTTTTGATGCTGAATTTTGACCCCTCCCACCGCCTGACTCACCCAGTTTTGTCTGTTTAGACAGCCGATGCACGCCTTTTTCCGGGAGAAGATGGGCGAAAGAGAGCATCGAGATCTGTGTCAGAAGAAAGGGAAGGAAAGGCAGAGAGTGTGTGCTCAGCATGGACGTGTTTATGTACTTCCCTTTTGGAGGATTCCATCGTCTGGCTCTCTCAATGAACGATCAATTCACGTGAACGCCAAATGATCACAGTCAGTTGTTTTTGATGTTCGGTTTGACAACTAAGAGAGTACCTCATGCAGATCTGTGAACATCAGCTTCTGGAATTCGGTCTGGAACTGTGCTTTCTGGTCGCATCTTCCGGATGACAAACATGTGAATGCGATTGATCGCTGACACAACAGACGTCTACAACAATAACAAGTTTATTACAAAATGAAACAAATAACAATGGGCGACCCTTTCTTTTCTCAACTCTTCTTCTTGCTCGCCGTGCTCTGAAAACATTGATGAATTACAAATCGAAGGGTGTCATCTCATACCACTGTGACCATTTTCTGGAACTCATTCGCCAACTTGTTCACGCTCTCGCTTCTGTACGACGTCTTCTTCGAGTGTCCCGATGGATCCACTTTGAAAGGATGTTTGCTCTGAAATTAAAATAATTGTCATACGAGCCCGTACTTCCCTCCTCTTCTTACCGTATCCACAACACATCCGTTCTGCTGAGCTCTCTCGACGACATCGCTCCAGTACTTGACTTTCTTCAGCATTTCCACGTTTCCAATCAGAATCGTCACTTGTTTCGATCTCGACAAAGCAACGTTCAGACGGTTTTTCAGCTGCATAAACTCTTGAATGTCGTCGTTCGTGCAGCACAAAATGATGATCTCTCGCTCGGATCCTTGGAACGAATCGACTGTTCCGCACTTGACTCCTTTCTCGCGGAGAACTTCAGTGAGCATGGATGTCTGCGCACTGTAGTACGAGATGACTCCGATATCCGACGGCTTCACAACCTTATTCTTTCTGCCGGTGTCGGTGATGAATTCGACAATCTGCTGTACAATTATCCTCTCCGTCGGATTTGCGAAAGAAGTTCCCATTGCTTGTCCTTTGGCTTTATTGTCGACAACCATGATCGGGAAGTTTCGATTCGGCCAGAAGTGCGGTCTGTTTGTCGCAAACTCATTTCGTTGGTCCTCAGTCACTCCCGAAACGAGCTCATTGTTGTAGAACAGCTCGCCGAGCAACTGAGTCGTGGCCGGATGACATCTGTAGACGCATCGGAGCACCACTTGCGGAAACATTTCCTGTTTGACGGCTCGTTCCATCGCATTGCCCACTCCGTAATCCTTCAGTTTTCCCGTTAATTCCTCCTCGCAGTACGGCGGCAACTGCTGGATATCTCCAATGAGTCCGAAACAGGCACGTGGCAGAAGAGTGAGCAAACCGAGCAAAGTGTACTCCGGAAGTTGGCTGGCCTCGTCGATTTGAACTGTTCTGACAGTACTGAGAGAAATGAGCGCAGAGAGACCTCGCAGAGAGTTCGCAGTGACAACGATGATGTCCGGACGGTAAACGGCAAAGAAGACGCCAATCAGTTGTCTCGGGAAGACCCGTTTGGTTCTTCTGACATCGCTGAGCACGCTCAACGCTTTGGAGTTCAGACGGGAAGAAGGAGTTCCGAGAGCGTGCACAACGTACTGGACGATTTGGACCATATCACTTCTCTGAAGATTTGGAAACTTGGAAGTTGGACCAGTTTCAGTGGCCCACTCCACGAATACGTCGTTCATCAGTTTCGGCATATCCATTTCAGTGCGGCATTGATCAGGAAATTCCTTCCAGTTATTCTCCGACACATATCTCAAGAACTTGACGTCTCTGACACGTTCTAGGGTCTTCAGAGCGATGTCAATAAGATTGACGCTTGCGTAATTGCTTTGGGTAATCAGAAGTTGTGGTCCCTTCTTCCCAGGATCTCGCTTGTTTTCCTCGAAAAGATAGAGAGCAGCAGTCACAATCGTCATCGATTTTCCGCATCCAAACGGCGAATTTCCGAGCAGAATGGGCGATTCTATGAGCATTCGACTCACGTATTCGCACTGGTACTCGTTCAAATTTATAGGAGGAACACTAGGAAAGAAGAACTGCCTTTTGGAGATCGAGCACTGAGATTTGATTGGCGGCCCTCCGTACAACGTGTTAATGATTTTTTTCCCATTCGTGTCAGCATCAATTGTCTTGTAGAAACCGTCCTGAATCAACGTTCCCTCCATCGGAGCTCTCTGCTGCACAGTGTGAACTCCGGATTGAAAATTGAAGTCGTCTGGAGCATCTCTAGACAGTCTTGCCACAATTTTGAGATGGCCGTTCTCGCAAAGAATCGTCTCGATGGTCGCATTTACCGATTTCTTCTCTCCTTTTATTCGAATCCTTCCGTTGCTGTGCCAGAATCCTTCAGTCGGCTGACTTTCCGGATTCGCAATTGAGAATTTGACGAGTAGTCCGTTTCGCGAAGGATTTATCATTGGAAACGGTCTACTGTCGTCGTGAGCACTGAAGACCGTGTTGGCAGCCGAGTATCCGATGAGGGCACAGAACTCGAGGGTATCTGCACTTTCCGACGTCGGCTTCTTGAATGCATCCGTTCCGATCTCGAACATTCTGGTAAGTCTGTCGGAAGGAACAAACTGGTAAATGGTTCCGGCGGATTGCGGGAATGGAGAAATGTTCGACGCAGCAGAGATCAGCAACGCATTCATGCTCGGGTTGTGATTTGCAGTGAAGTTACACGACACTTTGACAGGAACGAACATGTCTCCGATGTACACTTGGTTCTCCTTCACCGAACAGTTCCCTCGCACATCCACACTCAGCGCTTCTCCGACTCCTTTCGCTACCGCTTTTCCGTTCTCCATCACAGCAAACTGGACGCTCTGTGAACGGTTCCTCGTGAGAAGTGTCATCGAACGGACCGTCCAAAAGCAGTCCTCTTCCGCATTGACACTTGAGACATTCGGTGGATTGAACGGGACATTCAGTTTGTTTGATTTCGCCAGTTCGGTCACGTAGACAATATCTCCGAGGAACAAGTTTCCAATGACGCTTTCATGGAATCCTCTGGCCACAGTAAAATCGTTTACCTCCACGAATCGAAGATCTCCGCGATGCTCTCCGTGAACGTTGACGTGGCAAGCCATCAGAATGTACGCATCTTCTTTCTCGGCAATCACTCGGTACAATGCACGGTGTCCTTGTTCAGTCGAGTATGTTGGAATGTCTCGGAAAGACTTCTTGTGGCGGGGAAGCGATTCCGATGGAGCCTCTTTGTTCATCCAACTCCACGAGATGGCCATGAAGTCGACGGCGTCTTTGTGTTCGTACTTTTTCAGTTCTCTCTGAATGTCCTGAAGCTCCTCCAGATCTTCGTCTTTCACCGGAAAATTCGTGCGGTAGAAGCGACTGAAACTGTTTCTGTTCATTTCGCAGTCGAATTTGCCTTGAAACTGACGATTCTCCTGAAAAAAAACGTATTGTCGCAGCACACTTCTAAGGATTCTCACCTCTTTCACTTCTTTTTCCTTTTCATTTCTTAATTTCTTCGGTGATTCCGGCTCCACTTCCATAGATTCAGCTAATTCAAAGTAAGCGGCCGTGAACTTTTGACGACTGAAAAAAGGAAAACAAGAATTGTAAAAGGTTTTCAGAATTGATTTTTTCTACCGATTTTGCCAGCGTTTGGACATTTTCTGAAGTTGATTTGAGAATGATAACCCGATCTGAAATTGATTATTTTAATTTAGGAGTCAAATATTCAATCAAGTCGAAAATAAAGTGCCTGCGCGGCGTTTCAAATGCTTGCTCAGTCGACAGTAATCCTCTTGGTGCGGTCGGAACACTTTCCAAAACGGAAGAGAATACTGTAATCGGCAGTTGAAGCTGGAGAATTCTGAACAAGTCAACGTGTAAATTATTAAGTATTTACTTTCCAGTTCTTTCTAATCTTTTTTAGGTACAGTTTATACAGGTAAAACTGATCGAATCATTCAGTTGTGTATGAAGGATGAGCATGAAGAGAGATTTTGAATTCCAGAGCATGGTTCTTTTCCAGAGTGACCTCGATCCTCACTGTTTTCCTAACGTTCTCAACATTGCCCCAGTTCGTTCCTCATTTCCACTTGTTTTCAGTTGAACGATACATCGACCACCGCCCCGCTTCCGAACGAATTCTCTCCGGCTGATTAGATACTTTCTCCTCTGTTTTTGTCTGTTTCTCTCCCAGAATAAAGTCGCTTTTCAACCCAAAAACCATAAAACGCGACGGCTCTCGGCGGCCGTAAAAGCAGCACCGCCATCTGGCTCAAGAATCACAGACTCTTCTCGGCTTCTTCTCGTTTCCCTCCTCTTCAACTTCTCCATTTTCTTTTTCCTCGACTCTTCTGCGTATTCTTTTTGTCCGTCGTAAGACTCATCAAAAATTTCGAAACGTTTTTCATCTGCCCATCAACCAAAAACGCCATTCATTCGCCCCTTTTGCTCGCAAATCCCCTGAAGAATTGGGTTGCTTTCTGAACGTGTACTACTTTTTCGCCTTCTCTCCCTCTCCTGACTTTTGGCTTTCTATTAGCGTCCAAAACCCCTAGAGAGCCCGTCGTGACGTGGCAGTCCAGTCGGCTCCCTTTTTTTGTGACACTTGATCTCTTTTCTGTACCCGAGAGTTCTCAACCTCGCATCCTATTCAGAAATGCTCGAATCTCCCGACTCTCCGGTGGTTGTTTGGTCGCGGCCCCCTTCGCTACGGTCCCTCCGAACCGGGAAGCGAGTGGTACCTGGTCAGTACGTACTCGATGAGCCCGACACTCTCTGCGTGCTCCCTTCTTCGATGCGTCTCGTGTGCTGTGTCCTCACTCTTCTCCTCATTCTCTCCCTCATCGCCGCCATTCTGAACAGCCTTCAAACCAGTTCCAATGGGTCGGTCAGTTACTGCAAAAAGCCGGAAGAGCCGTTCCGTCCCAGTGTTCTGTAAGCTGTTCTATCACTTTCAAAAGTTTCAAAGACTGTTGCAGATGTCCTCGGGAGTCCATGTTGTTCTTTTACAAATGTTGCCCGTCGAGTGAGGATCCGGAAAGAAGTGAATGTTGTGCAAAGATAAGGATTTGGTTACTGTAAGTGGTTTCACAGAACCTCTCCTCACTTTCCCATCATTCCAGACTGGCCATCGTCTGTGTAGTGCTCTCCTGTCTCGTCGGCATCTGTTATTCCTTCGTCCGTTATTTCTGCCGCCACTGCAGACTCCTTTCTTCGTGGCAAGCGACCCGACTCCGTTCGCATGTCTGACAAACATCCATTCTCCGATTGTTACTGTACGTGTTCAACATTCATCCGTTCATTCGTCTCAGGACAAAAACATGATATAAATATATTCTTTTTGATGTGTGTGTGCGATCATGAGACGATCCAAACAAATACGAAAAAGACATAAGTTCAATAATTATGGCGTAAACGGGGAATCGAATCGACGACGCGGTCTCAGATGATCGTTGGCAATTCTGTGGCTAACGGACGACAGGGGAGAAACTGCTTTTTTGGAGGGAGGACCGGTGACGAAGTTAACGGCGAAACGAGTTGAAATTGTCCGACGAGCTAGGATCGAACATGCACTGCACCGGGGAGAAAAAGCAGTTGCGGTCGAGTTTCGGGGAGCGCGAGGAGACAATTGGCTCCTTGGCTCCGTGTTGAGCACGACTGAAATGAAATGAACAGTCTTGGAACGGACCGAATGGGATTGAACTCACACGAGCCAATCATAATAGTTCTGGCGGCTCTGAAGTCGGCGTTGTCCTTCCGATCCTCCGAACAGTGCGAGAATGGCGAGAAGAATGAAGAGGAAAGCCTTCATTGCGTCGGAAGATGACTGGGGGTTACCTGATGAATACTAGTTGAGAATCAGACGAACACCTCCTTTTTATATGTGGTCATTTTAACGAAATGAGGGGGAGTCTGACCAAACACACCAAGAAACAATGGAGCACATGAAAAAACAAAAAAAAGGCGTCTGAAAGAAGGGCGTTGAAGGCAGAAATTGTTGATAATGCGAGTGGAGCACCAATCGCCAATTGATGGAATTGTACCGAAAGATACGAAGGCGGGAAGACGTCAGGCCACGAACGTCACGTTAGGAATGAAAAGGAAGAAGCAGGAAATGGAAGAGGCGGTTCATCGGCTCATAATTGAGGGCGAGAGCCGACGGAAGGACTTTAATTGCACGGGAGGAAGAGTCGATTATAATGAAGAATTGGTAATTGAATACTACTATTTGGAGAGGAAAAGATGATGAAAAAGATGTCCAGTGGTCAGCGATTACTGTTGTCGCGTCATCGAATGAACTTTAAAGTGAATAACGAAACGGAAGAGTAGCTTGATTAAAATCTCGCAAGAACTTGAAACTCTTCTAACTGATAGAAGGGGGCAGCTTCTCGGGGGATTCGTTTGTACCTTAATCATGTCATGATATCCACCACGTCAGACCGAAATACAAACAAAATCAGAAGTGGTCGAGCACCAAAAGCCTTGCGAAAAGAATGGAGAACGGGCGGATCTCGGATCTTTTCAATGCCATTCCAGCTGCTCCATCGAAAGTACCGGAAGCACTCGGGAGTCTCCGACATGAGAAAACAAAAACAGAATCCACGTGGGAAACGTCATCTTCTCGAGTCCATCTGAAGTCCGAGCAGCGGTAGCATCGAGAGAGCCTCTTTTTTGTGTTCGATTCCTTTCGGGCCCAACGGGAAAGGTTGAAAACAAGCGGAAAGGAACGAGTAGACAGAATGTACCGCGTGTTTTTGAAAACGGACAAAGCTGAAGCACACAATATCCATCCAGAAAAGCTGTGATCGGGACTCCTTCGGGGGAAGCGGAAGCTCTGCAGGATTGTCTGACAGAGAGAAAATGTAAAAAAAGGAAAAGAGAGATAGTCACACGGTTCTCCCCTCAACAAAGTTCATATAATTGTGGGAGCCCAACTGCGTAGAAGGCTCTTCCGTTTCCAGACATTATTCAAGCAGGATTGTCAGATATCAGTGAGATCAGAAATACCGTATATTCAAATTGAAATCTCTCGGCGGTCGGTGGAGGTATCAGAAAGTTTTCAACTAATAAATTGCTCCTTAAGAAATTACCTACTTTTTGTCAGTTGGCTACTTTCTGATATCTCACACGACAGCTGAGATGCATCGATTTGAATGGACGGACAATTTTCGATTACGGTTGTTTCAGTCCGATTGAAAGTTCATCTGCTGAGAATTGTACGGAAATGGGCCTGAACTTTTAGTAAAAACACTCAATTATAATAAGTCTCCAATAGAGATTCGGGCTGGAACTTTCATTAAAAACCTAGTTATTATTTTGGGGCACCGGACAAAAAGGACGCGCTGTTCGCAATCTGGCCGAATTTCTAGGCCGCGAAGTAATTTTCCACTGAAAATGTGGCCTAACTTTTCAAACTCGGCCCCGAGGTCGCTCAATTTGCACTGCAAAAAGAGTTTCTCAACAGAGCGCCATTTCTGTGCGGTGCCCCTATAATAACCTCGGAAAAGTCGTTTTCAGATAGAAAGGAACTCGGAAAGAAAGTGTTTTGCACGAGTGACTCTCTTCCATTTTATAGTCCTCTTCACTTGTATTTGTAGCCCGCTTCTTCTTCTTCTTCTTCTTTTTTCTTCTCCGAAGCTCCGCCCTTTGGCGCCCGGAATGGACTCGACAGATGTTGTTCGGTTTATTTGGTGCAGCTCAAGAAGTATTTTGCGAAATCAGTCAATAATTAAAACGAATAACTGTATTGGGAAAGGTTTTCATGGGAGAAGGAGAGACAGAATTAGAGAGAAACGAGGGAGAGAGAGAGAGCGCGGGGGCGGTTTTATATACAGCAACTACCGATTTGAAATGGAGAAAAGTTAGAGGCGGGAATCCTGGATGGGAAATTGAACGGGACAGACAGGAAGAGAGACAGGGACGAAATCAAAATACAGTAAAAATTAGACTTTTTTCGATGAAGATGCTTCAGATGTTGGATCCGCTAGCTCCTTCGTCCATTCCGTCGTCCGCGTTCCCGTCTCCGACAATCTCTTCCGCGTCCCCGTCGAGTTCGTCCTTCAGCACAGCATCGCCTTCGTTTTCTCCGAAATTGAGCCACGACTGCAAACTCTTAATGAGCATGTTTTTGAATTCGGTAACCGATTTTCTCTCAATCCCGTGAAACTTCAATTTTTGTATTCTATACGCGGTGTGCACCTCATTAAAAAAGCGATTCTGACAGAAAAGTGTACACAAGACGGATTGTTGTGGGATTTCGTATTTGGAAATTCGTTCTCGGTATTATTCTTGAGAGGGCTATTTGTTTTTTTTTTAAAGAAAAATGGAAGCGATGGGTGTCTTTTGTCTGTGAAAACACACTTCCCCGACTATTCACAAAACCAACGATACTTCCTCTGCCTTAATGCACTCCCTGTTCAACTTCTCACCTGCTCGACGATTTGCTGCACTCTCTTCTCGTATTCTCTTCTATTCTCCTGATAGAGCTGCGCGGCGAGCGAGTTGGCCGGCGAGTTGGGGTTTGGCTCGTCAAGCAACGACTGAATCGACGTCAGAATGGCGGCCACGTCGTAAGTCGGTGACCATCTGTTCTGGAGGATGTCGAGACAGATCGACCCGTCTGCGTAGACGTTCGGATGGAACATCTTTGAAATGAACTTGACCGTCGGCGGCTTGTTCGGGTACTCTTCTGTGAACTCGAGCGACAGTTTGAACGTACCGTCTTCGAACGGAGTTTCTTGAGGACCGAAGATGATCGCCTCCCATGTGAGAATGTTGTCTTCAGTCGGAGCTCCAGACACTCCTGCTGGTGGGTCCTCCTGAACAAAAACTGGTATATTACAAATGTCAGAGTGGAATGCTCACCTGGAGCTTCTTGAAATCTCTCATCAAACGTCTACGGCTTGGTGTGGTCATATTGATATCCTAACTCCTGAAAACAAATGAGTTGGTGAGCGAAATGTGGAAAAGTTTTCAAGATATAAACGAGCGATCATAACGCAATTAGAAAAAGAAAGCAAAAGGGAGAAAAGTAGAAAGAGTTTATTGGCAAGGAGAACTCTCTAAAAGCTCTCCCAACTGCATCAGCTGTTGCACTTCAGAAGAGTCTGGCCATCCTTCCTGAAAGCTAAAGATATTCTGGAAAAGGGACTGGAGGAGACCCACTTTTTTGCAAATCTCATCAAGGCGGTGTACTCGTTGCAACAAATCCATTAATCTCTGTCCATTTGATTTCTTCTTACTCTCCACGTTGGCCATCATCTCTCGCACTTCCGCACTCAAATCCTCATCAAAAACCACGGCTTCGCCGACTCTAAAAACATCCCAAAATGAATGCGTCGTCTCAAAATGGGATCACTCACACTTCCACTTCTTCTCCGATTAACTCGCTCTCCGGCAGTGCTCCTGGTTGTTCAATCTTTAAAACAATATCGTGTTAAAAACGACAAGAAATGGTGGGGCGCTTACGTAAATTGGAAGAGCATTTCGATACGAATAGGAAACGACGGCGAGGTTCTGGTTAACAAGTTGGGCGGCGACATCCGACGGACAACTGGGCAACACTTTCAACACGAAAATCTTGCGGACGAATCCGAATGCCGAGCTGAACTTTTGGCCGTTGTAACGACGGCAAATCACCTGAAATACATGTGAAATGTGTAAAGTTCAAGGCGAAGCCAGATGTTTGGGTGAAAAAGAAGAGGAACGACTGAAAGGATAGGAGCATAAACAGCCGATGAATCCGGGAAATGCCTGCCAGATGGCGAAAAAATCGTCCCGTGACCGGCAGATCCATCAGCTGTTGTGAAAAGAAAAGAGAAGTGTCAGGTGTCATTTTGTGACGACTATGAAAAAACTTTTGAAAAAAAAAGCAGCCTGGTTCTCCCACCTGAATGTCGCTGTTGCTGGCATTGTGGTCTGATTCTGTCCGTTCTATTCGCCACGTCGATAAGTCGTCTGGAGTGGAGTAGACGACACGGAAGAAGCGATTGCACCCGGACGGGCGCTGCCATTCGTTTCCGTCGAGGTAGAGGGCACGGTCGCCGCCGCATTCATTGATGTCAAGCACAAAGGAAATGCATTCCAGCACGTACTGGGGCACCGATTTTCCATAACTGAAAAAAGAGAGAATGTCCAGTGAACGAAGATTCTCGGAAATGACGGATATGAGATATTTAATGGGATGCAGGAAGAGTAAGAATGTCTAGACAAGAATTTATTGAAAATTCTAGCAAAGTCCATGCGACCAGTTAGATAATGTTTCGCAACCTGATGGTTCGTCACCTGAAGACACACGGCAGCTTTTGTTTCGACGACTCCAGAGTACATGAAACTGATCATATTTCAGAAAAAATACTTTTTGAAGAGAGAGTGGCAAAAAGAGAAAGATACTTTTAAGAACATGAGTCGGAGCTTTCTCTTCTTTCGCACAAACTGTCATTGGGAAATCCCATGAGAAACGGGGAAAACACTTATTTCCCATCATCGCCGGTGAGAAGTCAACATGTTTTTGTGGGACGACCGATCCGAAAAACGATCAAAACACGGGCGGCAGCGGTATCGGAAATGATGAAAAGATGGAAAATTGATCCATTTTGTGAAAGAGACGTTTTTGTTATGGCAGCCCAGACAGCGCGACGAAAATATTCGATTCACGAGATGGTGCTTCGAAAAGGTGGTCAAGGTGATTGGTTTGTGATGAAAGGTTGCTCCAGAAATCATGTGGCAAGATTGAAAGAGATGGGAAAAAAAGGAAAACAACGCGAACTGCTTTGCACTGTTTTGACTGACCGTGGTTTTTGATTCTCTTCGATGTGTTGCACTATTTGTCGACTAGAAATTGACCATCGAGGCAATTTTAGGGTTATCAGGCAATGCGATAATGGCAACTCTGTGACAGTTTCTCTTATCGTTAAAAGTTCAAATTCCTGTCGCAGACATGGGAACACTTTACGTTTTCGTGAAAAAAACGTGATATCCGCTAGTCCTAATCAGTTCTGGGAACTCGACACACAAAAAGTGATCAGCAATCTCGAGCGAGGGCTGGGTGCTGCGCTAGAGCAGGTGAATCACCTGATCTGGCGAGAGGAGGGGCACGCCTGTGTGCTCAAAGAGAGCTGAGCAAAACAGTACGATTTTCAATGAATGCTTCATTGAAGAGTGTTGGAAACCATTGGGTTGAGCTAGTTGAGCTTACGCTTTTGTGTCGCACAAGTTTTTTTTTTTTTTGAGAAAATGTTAAAAAGGCACAGAGAAGAAGAGAAACAGGAAGGAAGTAGGAGAAGGGATTGCGTGTGTCAAAATTGGCCCTCTCTTCGTTTTCCAGCTATTTTCTCCTCTGTTACTCATTATTAAAACCTTGTTTTCGTGCCTTCTCTTTTCCATCTTTCTGGGACGTGCCCTATGGGCGCTAGCGATCGTACGTCTGGAATGGAGCCGGATTCTGACTAGAAGGAAAAAAGAGAGATAGAAAGAAAGAAAGGAGAAGGACAAAGTGCACGTCAGAGCGGCAGCCGTCCATTTGAATCGAGGATGAGGGGAACGAGCGAGCTGAAAACAAGGACGAGTCGGGTTCCGTGGATGCGTTTTTTTTTTGAAAATAGATGACGTCATATGAAGGATTGGGTTACTTGTAGCGGAAAGCTGGAGACCATCACTCAATTTCCAGAAGACGAAGAGCACATTGAACATGTGGTCTGCTTGGTTTTTCAGTGTCCGAAAGACTGTTCTGAGGGACAACTTGACCTTTCCCAGAGGGTTTTCGATTTCGCAACAAAATGCACTCAAAGTTCCTAGCACCTTGCTTGGTCTCAAGAGAGAAAAAACATTGTTTACTGAAAAAATCCGAGGGATTTGCATGCATGTGGGTGTTTTCTCGAGCAGAAATTCTTCCAGTTTAGGTGCTTCGGGAGCTGCTCCCACGCTTTCTTCGTTTGCTGACTTCGAGGACTTTCTGTGAGAGGCTTTGGGAGAGGCCTTTTCCGGAAATAGAATGGAAAAGAGGTATTATCCGAGAAAAATGACGACGTGGTGGCAGCTAGTTGAAAACAAAAAGAAGTAGAAAATAAGGAGAAGGAGAAGAAGAAGCCAATGACGACGTGGTGGACGTGGGAGAGGATGGAAACAGAAGGATTTTAAGAGGAGGACGAGGACGAGTGACGAAATATTGATGATGAGAAAGAACAGACGGAGACGACGAAACAGTGGGCAAAAATAAACGAGCGCAGGACGCGAGACTCGCTCCCTTTGAGAACGAAAAGAGAGTATATCGAAAGAGGAGGGAGCAAAGAAATGAGCGCGCGACGGAACGATGTGGAAGGTTTTCGTTTCGGCTTCGGATGAATCGATGTGACTGAGTGGGGAAGAGAGACGAGGCGCAGGGGACAAGATTGGACACATATTTAACACTTTTCTTGTCAATCCTTATGCACTATGACGTGAGATTGGAAAGCGCGCAAAGAAAAAACAAGTGTGATTCATGCCCTTGGCAGCGGGTCAACTTACGAGGTGCACTTTTCGTTCGACAAGAGAATAGAGGCGGCAAAGTTAAAATCGCAGCCATGGCGAGCCAGAATTGGAACTTGCTCTTCTGCATTTGCGCATTTCTGAATGAATGTTTATTTCTCAAATAATTCTCAGTCGCCTCTGCTCACCTTCCACGTCATCTGCTCAAACTGTTTTTCCGTTTCATCCTCGTAAACAGTGAGCGGGTGCGGCTGTCCCATCCATTCATAGCAAATGACTACGTACGGAATCATGTGCTCATCATTGTTGAACCCTGAAAACACATTCTTAGGGAATTCCGAGCTACATGATATCTACAAACCAATGTAAATTCTTCTGATAAAATCACCACGGGAATCAGTGCCAGGATGGATAAACTGCTCACAGACAACCTGGACCAATGATTACCTTTTTTAGTGAAAATATCCCCTACTTTCAGATTGTGATCGTTTTTCTGGGTCATCAACGGATGGATATCCCCGCTTCCGAGCACGTACTTCCGTACGAGCATCTGCGCAGAATTCCACGTTCCGAGGCCATCATCGCATATCTCCTCTTTCAGAAGTCCCTCTTCTAGATGCACGATGAATGTGCCGGTGTTTGTAAACTCTTGTGGAATTGAAGTGCAAATAAGGTTTTTCGGAATCTAAGAGCAGATTAGGATTAGCGCCCTCAAATCATTCGTACTTGAGAAGCATCTGTTGAAATGAAATTGACGACTTCTTTGAGATTAACCGCCTTGTCCATGAATATCGGCCAATCGAAGTGCATTCCGGATCCGTCTTTCCGCACGAATATACGCCATGTTTTCGATGAAGACGGCTCTGGAAAGAGAGGAATCGAAACGTCTTCTCAGAATGTAATACAAAACAATACCTCCATCTTCATCTACAATTTCCGGATCAGAGTCTTCGAGATCCGGCTCTATGTCATCGAAAGTATCATATTGCTGGAAGGACTTGACACGGGCGGTACGAGGAGGTTGTTTTTTCGGAATGTGAATTACTCTGAAACCTTTCCGGACGGAAACTTCACTTCACTGTCCTCCTAAACTCACTCTCCAGCCCGTTTTCTTCCACATTTCATCTTAGGCGCACCTTTCTTTCTGTGTTTTGCCAACGGTGCGCTCGTGCCCTCGTCCTGCCACACCTGAATCTGAAAACGAGACCCCTATAAACGTTTTGCTGTTGCTCTCCATTGCTCACATCTTCGGCTGCCACTTCTTCGGGATCTGAACATCCTTCTTCTCCGATGTCAAAATGATTCAGCACTTCTGAAAAACCGAAAAAACATCAGAATAGCGTTGGCACACAAACCAATGTTATCGACGTCGTAAATTATTTCTTCGCCTTCAATTAGAATTTCCTCTCGTTCTTCTTCCATTTTTTTTTCTGCAAAAACTACCGCGTTTCGAAAGAATTTGGTGAAAATAAAACTGACGGAAAACGAAAAAAAACAACACATCCATGCGGCCTAGGTTTCCGCCCGGTTTCCTAGTCCCGAGGCCGAGAACGAATTGGGGGATTTCGCAGTAAAAAGTTTGCAAAAATCAACATCGTCTTGAAAGTTTTCACAAGTTCAGTGTACATTAGTTAAGTAGCTAATTCTGCTAACCTACGAAACCACCGATTAACAAACACAATTCCCACGAAGTTTAAGAAAGAAAAAAATATTTTTTGGTCAAGTTCCGCATTGTAACATTTTCATTTTGTGTAATAATCTGACTCCATTCGCATCGTTATACTAGTCTAGTCTCTGAATTCAATACTGTTCTTCGCGTTATATGTTTTTCGTGGTCCGCAGCTTTTTCCAAGTAATTTATCCATCGCCATGCACCGAAACTGTTCTTTGGGGAACCTTCGATACCTTTTGGAATCAATTTACCAAAAAACATCCAGCGCCTGATCATGTGTCTCTTTTCGATTGCATCAGAGAATTGTCATCGTCTAACACGTCATCTCTCTCTGTTTACACTCTGCTCTCTCCGCACTATATAACCTTCTCTTTCTCTCTTATCATCGAAACGCAGTTCTAGAAGGGGTGTTTGACTTTCGAATGAAATTATGAAAATAAACAAACAGATCAACACCAGACTTCTTGCCCTTTTCACGGAAATATGGTTTCCGTCCTGGCTGTAATGAAAAATTAAAAATTCTGACTCATTTCTTCCCATTCTTTACCCGCCCCTCGTCGCCTTTTAAAATCGAATTCATTCTCTTCTCGGCCACAAAACCGGTCTCTCTGTCTCTTTTCCATCCGTTTCGCTGCGATTGTTTGTTCCTCACGACCACCCTCAATCTCTTTCTCGTTCATTTTTTCATCCGACCGTAACGTCAATACACATTCTGATCCAGTCGCTTTCAGCTCAAAAAATGGCTGAATTGTTCGCCGGAAAGCCTTTGATCAACCAGAAAGGAGAGACCGTCGACGGAGGAGAAGTCCTCCACGGAAAGAAGGTGATCGCCCTTTACTTCTCGGCCATGTGGTGCGGATCCTGCCGTCAATTCACCCCGAAGGTCAAGAGATTCTACGAAGCCGTCAAGGCGGCCGGAAAGGAACTTGAGATTGTGCTCGTTAGCAGGGACCGCGAGGCCGAGGATCTTCTCGAGTACCTCGGACATAACGGAGACTACTACGCCATTCCGTTCGGAGATGAGAGAATTCAGTCAGTCCCTACGTTCCCCGTCGCTTCTTCTAATTGTGTCGTTTTTGCAGAGAGTACCTGAAGAAGTACGAAGTGCCGACCATTCCGGCGTTCAAACTCATCAACGACAAGGGAGAACTGCTCCACGATGGCCGTGCCGACGTGACTGAGCGCGGAAAGGACGAGCCCGTCGCCGTTTTCGATGAGTGGGCCGAGAAGTACCCAGCCAACTGAGCTTTCGGATTCCGTACAAAATTCCAACTTTTCGAATAATTCTGTGTATTTTTTTGTAAAATTGAAAACTCTGCCCTTCAATATAAACTTTATTCATTCCACTTCTTTACCTCGTCTTTCCCGTCACAACGCTCTGCCGACTCCTACGGAAATGTGTTTCACATTTCTCGCAATTGTTTGAACGGATCCTTTTATGGAAGGAAGACTGTGCATTTGACGACCACTTCGAAGGCACTGGAATCATTAGATAATTGTGAAGCAGACAGCAGAGAATCATTTTCCCAGAATCGTACGAATATGGAAAAGAGTAATACCAGTTTGAGTAAACGCATTCACGGCCCGGCTTTTCATACATAGGACTTTCGGTTTTTCAATATATCTCCGGAAATCGAACATAGGGACCTCTGATTTTTTGATAAGAGTTCAATTTTATTGGGTTCTTCAAAATGAGCCAGGTCAGAGGTAAATGTATGGTTTCTGAGAGAAGTTACAGCTTCACAATTTCCACTCCTCCGTATGCTTTGCCGGCCCGTGGCACTTGGAAGTTTCCAGAATAACTGACTTCTCCGCGATCATCGGTTTCTCATGAACAATGGGTTATCATTTCTGACTCCCACAGTCAATTGGTTTTCCAATATTTCGTGAGACAAATGATACTGCCAGTTCCATATAAATACGAGTGTCTATGACCGAGACTTCATCATTCTGAAAATGAATTTCTTCGTGCTCCTTCTGCTCGTCGCCCTCTTCTGCGTCGCCTCGATCGAATCCGGAGATGCTGCCGGAGCCCCGGACGTCGGAGGACTCTTCAGTGGAATCAGTGGACTGATCGGAGGCATCGGAGGACTCGCTGGAAAGAAATAAACTCTCGTCGTGCATCTTCTCTCAATAAATATACTTGCATCCCAACGCATAATTTTGAAACAAAAGTTGATAGGACTGATACTGGACGAGTTCATGATAGAAGGATTTCTGTGAACGACTCTAGAAAAACATTTTGGGTTTGATTAATTAACATACGGAAAGCCATGCTGAAAATGACTTTTCTAAATGAACTGGACTATGCTTCACTTATCGCGAGCACATCAGAAATAATGTGTTCGGAAACTGAACATTGCACTGAATATGCAAATCGCTCTTCTCTGAATAAACTAGAATTTCACTCTGACTCTTTGACATGGATTCCTCCGAGAATGAGCGGATTTCTTGCAGACCATGCATTGCTGGAGACGGATTACACATTCCATATCAGACAATTGCAAGGATACTGGAAGAGAATGAATTAAAATTTTTGCAAACAAAATCCGGCTCCGTAACTCTTCCGTTTTGCGAAATGGTTGAACTTTGATAACCGCTTATTCACGGGGTCCATAAATCAACCGGAGGGCTATGATTTCCATTTTCTTACATAAGTTGATGCTGAAATTCAGCTAGATTATCACATTCTCTTGGATATTGGTCTGGAAATCACTTCCACGGCCGAAATCACAAAAACTAATCAGAGCGGAAAATACCGTAGGGTAGGCTGGTCGAACAGGCGATTTTAGGAGCCTGCGCCTGTTCGACCAGCCTACCGTACGGCATCACGCGCAATTAAATTTCCCATTTCCGAGATAGGGTGCCGTCCATTTCATTCATTAGGAGCAGATCATTTCACGAGTCCTCTCGTCTTTCTGAATTTGTAGGACGACTACTGTACTATAACATCAAATGGGCACACTTATGTTTCTCCCATCACTGGTACCTTCCTTTCAAAGATTATAGTACTGTCCTTATGGAGTTCTAAAGCATTTATGTACTCTGCTGTACTTTTCTGTTCTCTTCTTTTTTGCTCTTCTTCTGTTCATGTTGATTTGTATTTCCCGGTTTGCAGTTTCCAATTCTTTTAGAACCCTCAAAAGCTCATTCTCATTCCAACCCAGTCCTCAATTCTCGGTAACATATGGGAAAACGGTCATGTTTATCGGCAAGTTGAAAAGAGGCACCCCATTGCGACCATCTTAAAATGTGCAGATATCTGCGACGCACGTGTCCATTCGTTTACAATCGGTGTCCTGCACCATGTGAAGGTATACTCGGGGCGTGTCTGTGCTCTCGGGAAACACTTGCCATGGGTATTACAGACCGCGCCACTTGCAGAGGAAGGGGTCACACCGTCATTCCTTCTATTACCCATCTAGCAGAATGGTGACCACTCTTTGTTCTTCCTTTCCTTTTTCTTCTTTATCCACATCATCTACCGTACTACTCCTGTCGCATTCTCTCTAGTTTCTCTTTTTCATTTGGATGTTTTCAGAAAAACAATCGAAATGTTTTCTGTTACTGTCCCACGCTGCACTCCGTTCCAAGGGGAGGAATGGGCTGCCTACGGACAGACTGTCGAGCAGCAAGTTGCCGGGGAAGGACGACGACTCCAGCCGACGCTCCAGTACAGCCTCGAGAAGCTGGACATGGTCCAGAAATACAAGGTGCAGTTGAAAGTGGAACAGGTCGGCGAGCACAAGTAAGTTTACTCTCCATTCAATAGATTTGGCTGTAACTACTAAATTACAGGTACAAATTCAACGAGATGGTCAAGGATGGTCAAGGTGGAGCACTGCTACTTGGAGCAGTCTGATCTGCAGGCCGCGCAGATCGTGGAGCATCCTGACGGCTGGAAGACGGGAATGGAGTGGATGGATGAGACGGTGAACTTCTCAAAGCTCTACATCACCAACAAGCCGGGCTGCACCAATAAACTGCACGTATTTGTGAACCCGCAGCGCAAGTACACAGTCACCTTCGTGCTCATCTCGGAGAGTGGGCTCCATTATACGGAACACCACGAGGCACACACATTTGTGGTCGTCTCCAATCATGTAAGTGTTTGAGTGTCCGTTCCATCAATTCATTCATTCCATTTCCAGAGCCAGCAGTTTAAAGCGAAGAAGGCAGAGTTGAAAGCGGCGAAGAGAGCGGAGAATCCGAGCAGAGCACAGAAGAGACCGTCGGAGAGGACTGCAGAGCCGAAGAGAAAGCAGATGAAGGTATGTGCTGATGAAAGTGAACAGGCTCAGGGGCAACAACAGCAGCAGGCTCCGTCGGAGGTGAGTTCTAACGCTCCGTTTCAGATGTACCCATACGAACAGAATGATCCGGAAGAAGACAACGTTGAATGGGTGCAGGTAGACGAGGATGAGCTGGTGCCCGAGGATCAGGAAGGAGACAACGTTGAATGGGTGCAGGTGGACGAGGATGATCTGGTGCCGGATGATCAGGTGTTCTATGAGTACCCAGTGGAGCAGCAGGAACACTGGGAGGTGGTTCCGCAAGAGGTGGGTGATAATGTTCCATTGCAGCAGTACCCATCCGATAACAATGGTCCTCATGGGCAACAAGTGCCCGTTCAAGAGCAGAATGAGGATTCCCAACTTATGCGGGAATTCTTTTACAGCCCAGAGCAACAGCAATGGAACAACCAAGTGGAGAACGTGGAGAACGTGGTCCCACACCAGGTACGCACTAATATCCCATTGCAGAACTGTGCATCCACGCGCAATGTTGCTCATAACCAGCAAGAAGCACATGTTCAAGGACAGCATGTTCCCAGGTATGAGCAAATTGGCAATGCCGAGCAGTATCCGCTTCAGCAGCCGCATCAATGGGTCACTCATCCTCAAGGAGCGAATGTGATTCCGTCACAGGTGAGTGCAAATGCACCATTTCAGAACAACTGGCACATGGATCATCATTACCAACATCGTCATCATGGCTACCAAGTACAGTACGGAAACGTCGAGATTCAACCAATGCCGACTGCTCCAGCGACGAATAGCCAATGGAATCAGGCACCGAATTGATTCTAATTTCGGTTAACTTCTGCTCAATAAATTGTCTATTTTTAAACTGTTTTCAAGAGAACACTGTATCCATTCGTTCCTACCCGGGTCATTTACTTTTTATTCAACAAACGTAGAAAATGAGCAAGAAGATCCATTGGGCGAGGGTGATATCTTGATGATCCGTCTGCTATCCGCGCTCCTTCTTCTGTAAGTGAAACCGAAGAATTTCGTGTCTTCTCTTCTAAATATCGGATGGATGAAACAGAAGACCAAAGGGACGATGCCAGTCTCCAAATCTTTTCGGAACGGACGAGCTATTGTCGTGTACGAGTTGTAGTTGGATGACAAGTTGTACATGACATAGGCGCACTAGAAACAGAACTGAACTTGCGGACACATCTCAAATTATTCTCACTCCGAATTTCAGGTTGGTCACGTAGAGCACAATCATCGTCGCCGTAGTGATCGAGAGATAAAACCCTGCTTTGAACGATGGAACGCTCCTCTGAGCCCTCGCAATGCCTCCCTTCACGTGAGTGATTTTACATCTTTTTTTACAGACGCTTTAAAAACAGATAATCATGTGGATAAGGGGGGAGAGTCATTCGAGCACAATCATCGAACTTCTCAACGGTTCCACCTCGTCGGCCGCTTCCTTTCGTTTTTCTGCAAAAAATGAGTAAAACTAGGACGCCAGACGTTCCTAAAAGTTCACATAAAGATCCTAAAAGTTGGTACCATTAATTTTCCGCCGCAACTCTTCGAGTTTGTAGAGATATTGTGTGTCGCGCGAGCGCCCAGTGCGTTGAAAAGAACTTACTTACCGTAAATACTGTAATAGAAGGGAACCTCTAATAGAAGGGCACCTCCTCGGTAAAAGTTCGCCACTTTTACGGAAACCTTACGCAACTTCTCTTCTAAGGTTGCACAAACTCTGCGTAAGGTTTGCGTAAAAGTAGCTATTTTCGTCCTCGCGCTCATTTTTCCCAGTTCGTCCGCATTTCACCCGCACTTCATCTTCGCCGGTCGTCCGTTTATCCGCGAATGACTTCAAATTGAATGTGGGTCAAATAAGGGTCTGATTTCGGCCTCCCCGCCCGTTTGTCCGGCAGGCTGCTACTGTGGTTTTGTGACTGAAATTCAAACGTCGTGAAATCGCTTGAATTACTAGAAAAACCCTAATGCACCCTTCGGCAGATAAAGCGGCGCCGGTTTATTTACAGACAAAGATACCACGCAAAATAATTTGCGGCGAAAACACAGAAAGAAACTGGGAAAAGAAATGAAGAGTGGATCAGAAGACATGAAGAAGCACAACGAATTGGAACGACGAGTACTAGCGATATGGGACAGAGAAAAAATATTCGTGGTTAGGTAATATGGAATTAAATTAACGAAAACAACTATATTATGAGCACAGTTCAATTGAGCAGCGAATGAACGACAGCGCCGACGTTCAGGTTGCGGAGATCGGCGTATGTCTGTCCGCAGCCGACGAAAACGATTGGCTGGCCTGTGATGTAGGTCATCGAAACAGCTGCTCCGACTTTGTCGTCGATTGTGTCGAACTTGGTGAGCACGATACCGTCGATGAGCCGAGGCTTCTGTCCTGGAGCGGCGTGGTTGGCGAGGGCTTCATTGAACTTGACCAACTGGTCGACTGCCTCGTTTCCGACGAGGGCCTCTCCTACGAACAGAACCAAATCCGGCTCATTCACTCTAATCAACTGCAAGATGGCATGTTTCAAACATTTAACTTTTCTGTCTCACCTTAGCTAACTCTCTCATGAGTGGCTCATTGTCCTGCATTCTTCCTGCCGTATCCACAAGAACGACGTCGAAATTCCGCTCCGTCGCAATGTTGATAGCAGCTGCAGCAAGTCCAGCCGCATCTTTTCCGTATCCTTGCTCATACAAATGTACGGATTGAGGATGCAAGGCATTGAGATGGCGTGTGTGCGTTCGCAGTTGTTCGACAGCTCCAGCGCGGAAGGTATCACCGGCGGCAATCAGAACACGGTGCTTATTTTCCGTCAGCCAAAATGTGATCTTAGCCAAGTTGGTACTCTTTCCTACTCCGTTTACACCGCAGAAAACGATCACGTAAGGACGGCCATCTCGTTTCGCTTCAACCACATCACGGAGAATGTCGACGCGGTGCTTCGGAGTTAGCAGCTGAACGAGCGACTCGCGAACTGCCGTCTTCACTTCTTGTGCTACTCGCGAAAAATTATTGACTACTTTGCCCTCGAGCTTGCTGACCACGGACTGGCAAATCTTCTCTGCTGGTTCCGAAGCAACGTTTTTCACTGTAATATAGTTGTTATTAGTACTGGCCTGACACACTCGACTTACTTATGAGATTATCTCGCATCTTCTCAACCAGTGGCGTCAAGTCCTCAGCATTCAGCTTCTTTTCTCCGACGAGTGTCTTGATCATACTGAACCATCCGCCCGATTGTTTCACTACTCTGAAAGAACAACTATGCAAACAGTTATTCAAAAGTTGTCGTACTCTTGCTCATTGTCATCGTCATCTTCTTCATCGTCTGAATCTTTAATTCCTTTCAATTCTCCTTTCAATGACTTTCCGCGCATGCTTTCAACAAATCTGTTATCTTCTTCGTTCACGGCGTTCTCATCATTCTGAACTATTATTTGCTCGTGACCGTCCTTAAACTACTCCGCTAACCTCTTTCGGATTGGATCTATCTAAAGAAGCGACGTCGCTGGCTTTTCCACTTAGCTCCCACACTCGCGCTTGCTTTCCTTTTGGCTTGGGAGGCGAGGATACCTCTTCCGGATTTTTCTTTTTCGTATTTCCACTCATTTTCTTGAAGAACTTGTCCCGCTGTCTCAAAACTTCTTCATCTGGAGAACCTGGGGGCGACGTCGAAACGTAACCGTCGGATGCGTTTCCGGATTGAGAAGGTTGCACATTCTCCTTGGCGGCTTTTGTCGGTTTTTCCTCCTTCTTTTGTTTACCAGGACGGCTCACAATAAGAGAATCGATAGTTTTCTGAGACTTTGCGGACTCTTGGAATGTCTTTGGCTTCTTGGTAACGTTTTCAGAGGCCTTGGCGCTACGAGCAGCTTCAGACAGGACATCTTGGAAGACGTCATCAAAACCGCTGTAGAGTGTCGACGGAGGTTCTGCGAGAGCCTGAAACAATTATCTAAATTAATTAAAATGATTAAAATGATCACCTTCTCATCTCTGAGAGAATTAGAATAATCCTCTCGGAAGTTTTCAATAACCAAACTAAGTAGTTTGTCAGCATACGAAAGATTCGCAATTGTTTGGTAGATCACCTGTAAACCGGAACTATGTTTTCATCACTTCGTTCTTAGCTCACCAAGAATATAACGTTGTATTCGTTATCCAATTGGAACTTCAGCATATAATTTCCTACTTTTTTCTGTCCATTGTTTCCTCTTTCTTGCATAAGAGTTCCTTTGATGAGCTCGTTATTGATAGTTTCTGTGAAATTGTAGTCTCCTTCCTGAAAATGGCTGTTATCGTGTGTTTTCGCACATAAATTGATTAGCTCACCTGATACTGCCATAGACAAACACCTCCTTTAGTGAAAATCGAAAAAAGTTCGATCATATCGACAAATTTGCAGAAATTTTTCACGTTTCTGGCCTGAACTTGACTAGTTTTAGCACAACACGTGTAGTTTTGGCGTCAAATTCGATGCCGCAGGCGCCTAAACACCACAACCGACGACAAAGTGCACACTCGCCTCGTGTAGATTTTTGAAAGCGGATTGTAGAGGATTAATTCCAGACTTGCCAGATTTCGGGCCGGCCATGCGGGCCGGCCCGGGCCGACCCGGGCCGGGCCGGGCCGGGCCGGTAAAGTGCCGGCCCGGGCCGGGCCGGGTCGGTGAAGTGCCGGCCCGGCCCGGCCCGGTCGGCCCGGTTCAAAAAGGCGGGAATTCAAATTTTCGCGGAAATGTTTTTTTCGTTATTACAAAAAAATTTTTCGAACAAAAGTTTTAGTGTTTCTTCTTTGTTTTTTTGCTATTATGAATTTTTTTATGAGAAATACATTTGTTTTTTTCAATGTTCGATGCTTGCAAAAAAACCCCGAATTCTACAAAAAAATGGCTTCATGCGATCAATAATTCAAATTTTTGAATTCCCGCTTTTTTTGAACCGGGCCGACCGGGCCGGGCCGGGTCGGGCCGGGCCGGGCCGGGCCGGGCCGACGGGCCGGGCCGGGCCGGAGTTTTGGAAATTTTGGCCCGGCCCGGCCCGGCCCGGCCCGGCCCGTGGCAACTATGATTAATTCAGAGCTCGAGCTAGCTCTAATGAAATACAATGCTCCAAAGACAATTCAAAGGCCCAACTAGACAAAAATTCGCTTGGTGAAAAATTTTAACTAAAGGTGGTCGATTTTTTGCCCCTATAACCACTCGGATCCATGGGTAACACTTTGGAAGCATTCCATGTTACAGTAAAAATGCCTAGACAGTTCATTAAACAAAGGTGCAAGAATGGAACACATTTATATGCAATTATCATTGGAAAACTCTTCGTGATTCCTGTGCTCATGGTCGGATGTTTCCTAACAGCAACTTCAGTGATGGTCTGTCCTACTTGTCATCGAATTCTTTGTATATCTTTAGCGCCGCTTCCGAGGCGTCCTTCTGTGGAGTATTGTGAGGAAGATCCTTTATTCTTTTTCTTCTTTTTCTTATCATCGCGGGAAGAATCAGAACAACTGGAGTCGGATGATGACTTTTTACTCTTTTTCTTATTGTCATCGTGACTGGAGTCCGAGTCCGAAGAGCTCTTTTCCACGTCTTCCTCCTTCTTTTGCTCCTTCTCCTTCTTTTTCTTCGTTTCCCTTTCATGCGTCTCACTGTGATGTACAGGGTAGGATTTCAGATCATTTCGACCAATCAACTTCAGGAATCCTGGAATGAAAGATTACATTTTACAGCAGAATTCAAGTATCGTTACCAGGGAAATCAATTAATCCATCTTTCGAATGTTTCTACCATCCATCACTCAGAAGATCAGTAGAATTCCCTAGGTATTCATCTTCTGAAACCGTCCGAAAATATGTGAGACTTTCGAAATGAAACTCACTGATCTGTTTGTTGTCGGGCATTTTGCAGGGTTCTCGCTTCCCTCCGATAAAATAGTGCTCTTCCGGGCGGCGCGTTCATTCCCACCGTCTCGTCATCGCTCCCGCTGATAGACCATTACTCATCGAGTTTGAAATCGAGAAGAAGAAGAAGAAGATGAAGATGAAGATGAATAGGACAGAAACGAACGGAATTATTAGTCATCCGAGATTGCATTTAACCAGAACACAACCGGCATTTCATTTGGGTTTCGAAAGTTCAGATTGACAATAGAGTTTTTGATTTTGTGAACATTCCATCGAAGAGGAAGATGGTTAACGTCAATAGTAGAAAAGTGAGAGCACTTGATGTACAGTATTTCTTTTTCCGTCTGAATTCCGCAGAAAACACAAAAGGCCACCACCGACGCATGACTTCTGTAAGCCCTTTCCCTGGTCAACAGATGACGTGTCCTTTCCCCTTTCGATCCTTCTTCCTGCTTCCTGCTGCTGCTGACCCCTCATTACGCATGTACATGTCCCAATCCGTCGTCCATTTGTAGAATGTTGTCATCCATCGGACCGATTATCGGTCACTTCTCTCCGTTTGTTTCGCTTTCCGTTTCTCTCCTTTTTTGCTTTGCGGTCGCGCTTGTCTGGATTCGTTTCCGAACACGAAAAATTCGGTCGGAAGGAGCGAACCGGTCTTTTCCGAGAGAGATATCAGAGTGATGCGATCGGCCGGCTGTGTTGCTTCCCATTTTTTCGGTTTTCCGCCGTCTACCTTTTGCTTCTTTCGTCGTCTTCCAGTTCTGCCAACTATACAAAGAAGTGGAACGGTTCCCTCGAAATTCACTCGGGATCAAAGCCTTTTCTACCGCTGCGAGAGAGAGAGGGAATCGCTCGAGAAACTCGTTTCCCCACAATGCGAAGGGGCGAAGAAAAGCGAAGGAGGCAGCTATTATTCCCCTCCCTTGCCGCTTCAGACACTCTTTTGCCATGGCGGATCACACTTCCGCGAATACCTTTCTTGAACCTCTTCTTCTTTTTTCCAAATACTCTTCCTTGAGAATGAAACAACATGGAATCCTTTCCTTGTATTTTGTAGACTCCAACTGTCTAGAACACTTGAAACAGCAGTTCTGATTAAGTGAATTCTTTCCTCATGACTGCTGAAAACATCATTAAAGGCAAGTTTCTAGATAGTTCTCTTTTCTCCAGAAATCTACGTTTCAAAGTATTTCATTCTGGACGTGTTTCTGAAAACGAAGAGGATGAAACATTTAGATAAATTGGCAGTCATTGTCTCCAGCAGCACCATTCCATGCGAGTCATAACCATCCGCCTGCCATTGTTTCAGTTTCCCATCCCGATCCTTTTCATCTCCTCCAACTTCTTGATCTGCTAATGATCTTTCCGTTGCCTCCAACAATGACCTGTTCCATCACACTCTCATCCACACTTTCCCACTTTCCTAACACATTCTCTGTCGGTTTTTTGTGCGTCCTTCGGAATAGAAGGACATCAAATCAATGGATGTTGTTAGCTGTCTGCGCCTCTTCCTCTCCCGTGCTCTCTCCTCACTCCGCCATCCCATCCGATGTCTCAAAAGCCGCTTGTGAGGCTACGTATACAAGCAGATAAAATGGTTTGGGCGGCGAGAGAGTGCGCGGGACGAAGAGACGCAGCCGCGGCAATCCGGTCGGTCGTGTCGGGGCGACGTTTCCCTCATCGTTGCCATCCAGAATTCATTTTGACGCGTTAGCAGGAGGAGGATTGCCAGCTCGGATAATGAGATCGTCCACCTGACCAGCCACGAGAGTCCCGTTATGTCCGCCGCTAAAGTGTACTCTGTCGAGGCGAACGGAATGAAAACGAACGGTACGTCGAGGCAGGGGTACGATAGATTCGAAGAGCTCATTTCAGTCGCCGCGCACCGAGCAGTTCCGTTGAGTACTCGTCAGATTGTCGCCGCCATCGTCACTCTCTCCGTTTTCTCATTCATGTACCTTGGGATCGCTCAAAAACATGCTCTGCTCTTCTATATTATGACTGGGTGAGCGAGATATGCTTCTCCCACTTACTCATCAATTGTATTTCAGTCTGATCGGAGTGTACATTCTGTTCGTCTACACTTCCGGAATATTCGCCGTCCTCTACATGGTCGCTCGGGACTATCCGCTCGAAGAATTCGATGACAAATCATCCGTAGCCAGTAAAGACATCGAAGAGTCCAAAATGTAGTCATTCTCCGTTTCATTCCCTCCCAATACGAGTACTTTCAGTCTTTCTTTCTCAATAGGTACTGATTCATTTTAATAAAGCGCTTAGTGATTGTAAGTCTTCCGAACTTTGCTTGTGCTTTGAATGGTTTCAACGCAAAACAGCTCTAGAGAAAAAATGGCAATTTTCTAAACTCTCTATATCGATAACTGATATATTGTCCTGAATGAATGATATTAGGGTTTCCTTCTGTAACAGCCTTACGGTAGTTAACAAAGGACTGCCAACTTTTCAGGTCCAATAGTGCTTTATACTTTTCCGAAAGATTCTTCCTCATTCTGTTTACCATCAACCCGGAAACATTGCTAACTCTTGTTAGTTCTTTTCTATTCTCCGTTTCCAATCACTTCTCTCCTCTCAATCTTCATTTTTTGATAACACTTTCCATATACGTTCTTCCTTTCCTTTCTACAGTTTTTGCGATGATTACGGTGACAACCGTACAGCTCAGAGGAAAACGGAACCCACTGTAACACAATGTGTTTTGTTTTCCTTTCCTCAAGCGTTCTCTCTTTTCTCACCGTGGTTCTTGTAAACAAAATTAATGCTGAGCAAGAGGCTGTTGACATCGAAACTATGAAAGAGAAGAAGAGGGACGGAAAACGGAGATAAGCGACAGAGAAACCGACCATTTTCTGCCTATTCACTTCCAAAAACCAATTTCGAAATGTCTGCAAGAAACGAGTTGAAAGAATATGCGAACCGAAACTCTGAATTGATGAAGGTGAGCTCAGACTCAGAATTGTTATTATCGGTTTGCACAGCCTTCATTCAGAGAGAAGAGAGAGATCATCAGAAAGAGATGAAAGAATTGGAAGCTTCGATTAAAGCGACGATGAACGAGTTTACGAAAGCAAGAAAGAATCTGTGAGTTCTTGACGATTCACTGTTGCTGGAAATGGCTATTTCAGAGAGAAACAGAAGGAGAAGGACAAGGCCGAAGTTGAAGTTCTCAAATTGGAACATGAGAAGACATTGAACACGAAGAGGTCGGAGATCAGAGAAATGCAAAAGGTTTGAACCGTTTCTCATACAGACGTCTAGTGTACGTTTTAGTTTAGAAAAATCTCGCGGAAATAAGCAAGAAGAAGGAGGAACTGCAGGTACTCGAAACCCAATTCGAAAACGGAAGAAGAAGTACTTCAAACGCGATGGCCGGAGAGAAAATCGTTCGCAAACTGAACTTCCAACTGTTCGAACTGAACCGTCTGTGGCTGCTAGTGACGGAAGAGCACGAAACGATTCTTGTGATGAACGGGATCGGAAGTAACTGGCTTAAGTGGAAGGATGTGTTTGTGAATGCGCTGGGAGACATGAAGGAGAAGAAGAAGGAGATGAACGACCGCGTGGCCGAACTGAAAACCAACGCAGATCTGCAGAAATACGTAACCAGCGGCAACGTTTCGGAGATTCTGCAGCACATTGGAAATCCACTGCAAAGATTGGACCAGCTGGAGAGAGTTGCTGTGAGAAGCACTTTTCTTTACACGACTTCATTAACTTTTTTTTTTCAGAAAACCGGAATACTGGGAGATGTCAACGCGTTGCAGAAGGAAGTGATGGAAGTCGGCAAATGGGTCCAGAAGCTGCGCGAGGTTAGGTTGGCTCCGCCGAGGACCGTCATGCAGGTGCTCGACAGCGAAGGCGTTTTCTCCATCATCAATAGCTAAATTGTATATTATAGACTTTATAGTTGTTACTAAGTTCAATAAATATGTCAAAGTGAGAATTCCAAAGTAACCAGAGTTCAAATTATTCTTCCCTACTTTACAGGTCTAATGGTGCCTTGTACTTTTACAAAAGATTCTTCCTCATTCTGTTTACCATCAACCCGGAAACATTGCTAACTCTTGTTAGTTCTTTTCTATTCTCCGTTTCCGATCACTTCTCTCCTCCCAATCTTCATTTTTTGATAACACTTTTCATATACTTTCCTACTTCCCTTCGTTTATTCGCAGTCTTTTTTCAGAATGAGTTTGAAAGATGTGGAAAAGTATCTGGAAGAGCAGTTGATGCAGCTGAAACTGAATGGATTAGCAGAGATGAGGAAGACGGAGCGGAGATTCCGAGAAGAGAAAGAAGAAATGGAAGAGAATCACCGGAAGGAAATGAGCCGATTGAGCCTGAAAGAGCTGGAAAAACAGTACGAGATGATGGAGTTTGAACGGAAAATGAGGATGACGAAGAGCAATGAAGAGATGGAAATGGAAAGAATTCGGGAGAAGCAGAAGAAGCAGGAAAAGGAGCTGCGGGCTGCGAATCTGAGAGACCTTCAAGATGCAGTAAGAGAAAGTGCGAGGATGAGAAGAGATGAGGACGGTGAATTGTGCCGGAATATTACAAATATGATGGGAATGGATGAGGCCAATAACAATCAAAAACAAGTGGCTCAGTTTGGAACACAGGTATTGGGAGTGCAAACTAAATGGACGGAGCTGAAGGATTTCTATGAAGAACAAGTGAGACCGCAGCTGGACGAATACAAGGGAAACGATAAAGAGGGCATTTTGGCGAGTTGTAAAGCAATATTTTGACATGCCAGTTTTAAAGTGTTTTAGGAAGACTTGGCGAACCTGGTAAAGATGAAAGTGGCATTGAATAAGAACGTTCTGAGCGTCCAGTGTTCTTTGGGAAAAATAAAAACTCTTGTTTCTGATGACAGTTATAATGCACAATCAGTGAGGATTCGTTCGATGGCAATAATAATATTTCTCTTTAGGACGCCTTGTCCGCTGTAGTCAATCAAAGATTTGAGGATAAGGAACTCGTGAATCTCAGGAGAAGCATTGTGGGTTTGAAAGAGAGGGAAGGGTTCGGAAATAGAAAATTGCAGAAAAGTAGCGGGACGGCTTCTACTGAAAACGTGGATGATGCTATCGGAAAGTTCAACGAAACAATCAACGGACTGTCTGTGCATCCTTTGCAACTCAAAAACTCATTCGCTCAGCTGACCTAAATCGTTTCGTTCCCGTTTAATAAACATTACTTTGTGAACTGTGTCTCTTATCAAATGGGTAAATTTCCTCGCAATATTAAAAAACAGAATGAGCAAGAAGAAGAAGAAAAAGTTAGAGCTCGTCTGAAGATGGAAAATGACAAGAAACTGAACGAGACAGAGTTGGAGAAGACGATGAATAGGAAAGAAACGGAGGAGCACAGGATGAAGATGCTGGAGAGATTGAGGAAATTGATGGAAATGAACACGAGGGAGAAGGAATTCCAGCCATTGATCGACGCGATCTTCGACGTCATCGAGGAATGGACGTACGTCGAATTCCTCTTTATGAGTCTGGCTGGAATGGTTCGCAAATGAGATCGCATTTAAACTTACCTAGTTCATTTTCAGAGTTACGCGCTGAACGATGCTTACGAAGACTGTGAAAATGTGATTAGAGGGAGAAGAAAGATGGAGGTTAGTACACTTACAAATCGGCGGTCTAAATGTAGTCGATTGTGTGTTCTCCAGCGAAAAATCAAAGAAATTGTGGAACTTCACAATCGAATCGAGGAAACCGCGGAGAAAATACTCGAAACATTTGACAGTCTGATGGATTTTGTTGAGATGGGAAAGAGTGAAAACCAGCAGATAAAATTGACTCTGGTGCTGGAATGCATGAAAAAAGTTCCGTTTTGGGCAATCAGGGCGAGTTTGATAATGATATTTTCAATGGAATTCTATTTTTTAGAACAATGTAACGGACCTGGAGATCAGAAAAGTGAAGAAGCAAGTGAGCGAAGTGAGGGAACATCTCTTCCACGTGAAACTCTTCCAATTACGGCCAAAAATTTCGGTGCGGCAGCAATTGATAGAGAATGTGAAGCTTCTGGAATAACATTGACCTCTTCTTCTTTAGTTTTTGCATTTTCGATCTGTTTCGTTTATCTAAATAATGGTACAAAGTGGAATTCGATGAAAATACAGACAACATGAATTGAGGATGAGAGACAGATTAAGGAAATCATGAGACGAGGACAGCAAGTACGGAATACCCATTCAGGTTACACTATGAACAGATATTACGGAATGAGAAGCCTATTAGGGAAAAAAGACTTATCACATTTACTGATTGGACGGCAGATCGAGATTATTAGTTGGCTAAGGGCCGGTGAGACATGAAGGAAGATGGGGGCAAGACGATTAAATATTGAGGCGACGATTGAGAGCGTCGACGTAAGCCTGGTGGATTTGGGAGACAAATTCATCGTCGGTTTGCATCAGATGAGAAATCGCAGAGATGAACTGAAAAAAAAACGTTGTTCAAAGGAAAAGTGAACAAATCTGACCTGCTGTTTGTTGAGGACTGGCGTCGTGGCTCCAGACCCAACGACAAATGACGCCTCGAGTGGGTCTAGAACTTCTCCATCGGCTACATCAGCTTCGCCATCTCCTTCCGACCCATGAACCGATTTTGTCGAAATAGCAGCAAGTGAAATGGCCGATGGAGAGTTGGCAATGTCCTGAAGAAGGCGTGGCTTTGCAGTCTTAAGGAGATCCTTCTCTAGTTCGTCAGCGGACATGGCTGTTCCTGGCTCTTTGAGCAACGAACGAGATTGTTCTTGAACCATTAGCTTCTGGAGAAGCACTGGCATAGTGTTAACAGGAGGATCTCCCTGGTCAGACGGTTTCTCCGTGGCGGGTGCGATCAAATTGGAGAGGAACGGCGGCAACTGAGCGGAGATTGGTGCAGCAGAAGAGCCTTGGGCAGGAGTGGAAGACTGCTGTGCCACTTTTATCATTTGCAGCAGATCGAGTTTTTTCGAACTAGTAGATGGTGCAGCGTTAGTAGCTGGAACAGCGGGTGCGGAAGCTGCCACGGGGGCGGAAGCCTTAGCAGCAGCGGCGGCAGCGGCTCTGGCCTGCTCTGTCGTGCTCGACTTCAGCTTGTCAACAAGCTTTTTGAGCAGATTAAACGCACGCGTCTTGTCTTCCATGTGATGGAACCACAGTGCACGGATAGCAACTTCGGGTCTGTTGAACAGTATGAAGTTCCCATTTTCTTCGAGAACGTGGTTCATGGTCAATGGCTCGATGAAATCAGACGGATCGGAGCGATTAGCAATGAGAAAACTGGAAATGAAAAGTTAAAAAAGTTAAAATAAATCGTTCATTAGGAAACTAACCTGAAGTATGGGCGATCGGCTCTTTGATAGATAAAAAGTGTACCCTCAATTTGCTTGTTGTTCCAGGTTTTCGTAGCCGGATCAATGGTGTATATCGTGGTAAATGGCATCTGAAAGTGTCAATCAGTCACTGATAACATTGAAATTTCCGATACCTTATCAAGAATCTTGCTGGCGGCTATGTCGATTTTTTGAAGCTGAGCGAGGTTTTTCGCGGCCAGCTCCGCAGAAGCTTTCTTTTTCGCTTCGCTCATTTTCATTTACTTCCTGCAAGTCGATGATTTGGAGGTAAAAATTGAAGTAAAGGATATGAGAACTTTCGAACTGAACGAATCAAGAAAATAAAAGTGTCTGCTGAGACATGCTAAACAATGCGACGGCGGAATGTCGGAGCGTCGTTCGAACTCATTTTCTGCCAAAATCCCTAATTTTTTGCTTTTGTTTACGAATTCCGGAATTTCTCTAATTTCTTCTTCCAAAATTGATATTTTTAGGGTAAAATATTTGCCGACATGCCGATGTACCAACTGACTCCAACTTTCCCAGCGAATTTTGACGTTACCCCAAAGGAAGTCATTTATAGAGTTGCCTCGTACCACGAAAGCACAGTTCAAGCTCAGCAAAATGGCCAAGTCCAAGTTTGTCTTTCTTTTTTATCATCTCACACTGTGAATTTTCAGCAGGAAACAGACCCCCGAAAGGTCTTGGAGCAAAAACAGCTGGAACTAATTGAGACACTCAAAGCTCAAACCGACTCGCTCAACAAACTGCTTGTATCCCTTGCAAAGGTTACGGGAGAAGACAAAAAGGCTACTCCTGCCAAAAAAGAACAGTCTGTTCCTGCTGCCGTTGCTCCAGCCAGTGCCGACACGACCGGAAAAGACGGAAAAAAAGACAAGGATGCGAAGAAAGAAGCCAGAAAGGCAGCGAAGGCCGAAGCGGTGAAAAAGTTGGCCTCTGGGGAGGCACCAATTCCGAAAGGAAAGACCCCAAACGTTGAATCTAACGGATGGACTGTAGAAGACGACCGGAAGACGTGGGAGGACAAACTGTCTCTGACCGTCAACATTCCAACCAGCCTTGTCTCGTATCCGCAGGAGCACCTCGGACAGGCGACTCTGACTGTAACCGCCGCCGATCAGCAGTGGGTGGCTATTCTGGCGAAATCGGGTGAAAAGAGACAGGTCGCGTTCACGGGAGATGTCAGCAACAAGGCTAATGATGCTAAAACGACAATTAAGGTTACGAAAGGTTTGCTAATTGTCTAATTCAATATTAAAACGTATGTTTCAGGATCAAAGACGACTCTTGCATTCGCAAAAACGACGGCGACTTCTCTGCAAACCATCTGGAAACTTCTTGGTGCCGCCCTCGGTCTTTTCTCGAGAAAGTCTCAGCAGGTGCTGAGTGCCAGCCACCAGGCTCTCTGGCTCAACCAGGTGATATCGAAACATGGAATGACTTATTTAACATTGGTTATTGAACAGGCTGAACAAATTGTTCACGGATCGGGAGATCTTTCATACGCCACGCGTCAAGCTTCTCAATTCTTAGCTCGTTTCGATTCTCTCAGCTCGCAGTGGGAAGTTTCGGTTGCCGACGTCATCTTCAGAAGCCTCTTGAATCTGGCCGAAGCCCACCCGAATAACGTTGAAATCTGGGCAAAGAAGATTGATAAATTGCTAGCCTAAAATATTTTCTAGCTTTCCCTGTTGATGGTTTTCTTTTTTCTCATAAATTTATTTGAATTCATTAACACTTCCTTCTGTATTTTTGAGTTCGTTCTCTGCAATATTTGAATTTTTTTTTGCATTTCTGAATTTCTAATTTCATTTCTTGCTATTTCAGCTAATAGTCATGCCGTTCATGCACGGATCGATGCCGCTTCGGCGGACATTCTTCTACTTGCAGCAGGGAAAAGTGAAGTTCCGTGACAACGTGCACGTCTTCGCGTTGGGATTCCACAAGAATCCAACTCCGGAGCAGACGGGAGCTCGCGACTTTGTCTACTGGCACTGGGCTCAACTACAGTACCACAACCCAAAAGTGCAGCTGGTGAAGCACGCCGACAAAGTGATCACTCCGTTCGCCCGAGCCTACTTGAGTCAGTCCATCCCTATGCATCGCAAAAACCTCCCAGTTTTCAGATGACGGTCGAGAAGTGCTCTTCGATTTGGAAGGTCTGAAGCGTGAAGAGATCGAGCAGGCATTTGCGAAGACGCTTGGAAAGACGGAGCTCGTGGAGAGAAGAGAACACCTCGAGAGTATTGCAAAACTCAATCCTGCTGATTTCGGAAGCAAGAATGAAAGACAGGTTTGACTCGAAACCGCGCAGGAGTGCTTGAATTCGAAATTTCAGTGCATGTGTGAAGTTCAGGGTCAACACCCGTGCACGGGTCTTCTAAGAGCTCCGAAGTGTGTTACCGGCAAGTGGCGATGGAATCACAAACTCATTTAGATCTGTAAATACTAGCTCGTTAGTTCTTCCCGTCAATTATCCTGTTTTTGTTAATGAACTGTTGATGAGTTGTTCGAATTCAGTGATGCGGATCTTCCAATGCAAACAGGGGAGCCTCGCCGCCTTAATCCAACAATTCGTTCGTCGTTCTTGGCTCGTGTTACCCGCGTATTTACATAATCCCCGTCCTTATTCATCACTACTATACTATTAGAAAAGAGAGGGCCGGACGGGTGCTCCGGCCGAAACATTCTCGCCTCTTTTGATGCCTCTTCCCTCTTCTCGTCCTTCAAAAACGTCGTTTTTCCACAAAGCGTTTCGCATTTGAAACGTCTTTTTTGTCGGCCGGAAACCGATGGCTTTCCCTTCCCGAATTGTTCCGAAAAAAGAGAGAACTCGCAGTACTTTCGACCATTATTATCAGAGCTCATTCCGACCAGAATGCTCCCATTGTGTGCCAGGTGTTATCCATTTCCCTTTGCATAATTACCCCGTTCCCTCCCTCTCCCCCTCAACTTCTTCTTACTTCTCAATTCGCATTGACGTGGCTGTCAGCTGTCTTCTTCTTCTTCCTCTTTCCTCTGCAGATCATCCGTCATTCCGTTGCGCCCCCAAAAAACCTTGAGACCCCCTTTCCTTCCCTCTCATCGAATTACCGTCTGCCCCGTTAATGCCCAAATTAGCAGGCCAGTCCGCGGCGCCGAAACATACCTCCCGGGCCGACCGTTCGGCTGTTTGCCACCTTGCCAATGTGTGAAAGCACACGGAAGCACGGCCTTGATCCGAACCACCGAACGCCCGTCTGCTGACAGTTTTTGGCAGGAAATTGGCATCTGAAAGGGGTCCACCGCCGCCTTCTCTTATCACATTATCAGCTTGTTCCCTGCGGTCTCTTCCTTTCTCTCCGTCTCTTCCTTCCGCATTCTCTCTCGTTCATTGTTGATTCGAATAGAAAAAGAAACGTTTTCTCTCCTCCCCACCTCCACTTTTCCCTCGTCGTCGCCATGTCTTTTTTGACCGAAAGCGTTGTTATCCTACTTGCCATATGGTCGGGACCTCCTTCTGATGATGGATGGGCTCGCCGAGCAGTTCGATGCATCTGGCCGTTTCCAGTAATCGTCGCGCTCTTGCTCATTACGTCGCCATTCATTCGGTGCTCTTCTCGTCCCACTTCTCTTTTAGTAAAGTGTTCGTCATTTTCCTTTCCAATAAAAACACAATCGATGAAGATGTTTTGGCAAGCAGGAATAGTACTGTTTTTCAATCGAAAATGCAACAACATTTGATTCAGATTCAGAAATCACGCAGAAATTTTCAAATCTTTTCGATGTTCGATTCCTGTTTTCTTTTTTGTGTCCTTTGAATGTCAATAACTCTCTTCCCATTCCATTTACGCACTCGTGCACTCCGTATTCAAACACCTTGTCATTCTCATCTCCCACTTGCCCCGCCCTCTTTTCTGAAGTGTACAGCCCTTAGGAGCCCTCTTCATGAGCCCCATCTCGGTTTAATCCGCGCCCCTTGACACCCTCTGGGTCAACGCATAATAAAAACAATAAATAACATTGGGACGGGGTCAGTTGTCGCCAGTGCTCCTGCCTAGCCAACTCTTCCTCAAAAAGAGGCTCAGAAAGTTCGCTCCCCCTGCGCGTACACAAATCAATTGGTCAAGTGGAGTAAGGCAGGAAGGAGCTCCCGCGGGCGACCGGTTGCTCCTCCGCGGTCGGCTTCCGGTAAAACGATTAGGAGACACTTAGAGGGTTGCATGACTGCATGAGTCAAACAGTGTAATACTCCTTTGTCTCATCATAATCTGTGAATAACCAGTAATCTATGCTCTGCCACGTCACCCGTTTTGTTTACCTCGATTTATTATTACATAACCCGCTTCTCTGGTTACCACCAAACTACCAAGATTGCATTCACAAATCTCCATATTCTTTGCAAATTCCGCCCTACTTTCTACTCTCTCTTCCATTTCATTTCTCTTTTCCGAATTGCGAATGAAATTCGGCAATTCGAGAAACTGTTAAAACGACCGTAAAACGACGGCCGTCTGTCCGGACAGAAAGAGAGAGAGAGAAGGGAAATGACTGAATGAATATACATATGAAAGGCGGCGGCGTCGGCCGATTCGGAAGCCCCCTTTCTTTCCTTTTCTGACTCATTCGGCCGCCGTTTCATCGCACACTTGCCACCCGCTCCCTCTTCTTTTTTGAACAATTGTCCTCTTCGTTTCTGTGCATTTTCGAGTGATTCTCGCAAAGAAAACGTACCTATTGAAGTGAAAAGTAGTCGTTTTCGTTTTTGTTCCAACAACGGATTACAAAAGATTTACGTTCGTTCTGTTTTTCTTTCTACTCTCTCTCTCTCTCTCCCTCTCTTTCTCATTTCCCATTTCAGTTTCCATGTTCGCAACCGCATAATGGTACTGCTCCATCACCAATCCATCAGCTCCACATCAAGTGGAAGCCTGCTCGAAAGGGCCGATTTGAGTCATCCGATCCCCGAGAATGCACGCAAACTGGCTCCGTTGGTCGAGTACGACGAGAGCCGAGTGGAGCTCGGGGTATGAAAACACCTTGTAAAAAACAACTTCAATAGCACAGTTTCATTTGCAGTCTCATTCTGTGTTCGTCCGTGAAGCACGGCCTCCCGGAGCCCATTATGCCAAAGCTACCGTAATCTTTTTGCACGGACAGAGCTTCTCCTCGGCCACGTGGACAGAGAACAACGTGCTCCGGTGAGCAATCCGATGCTCTCTTCAGTTGTTCACTGACAAAGATCTTCCAGAACGTTCGCGGCTCTCGGATTCCGGGCAATTGCCATCGACCTGCCGGGCTCCGGACAAACAAGAGGATCGGCCCTTTCGCAGACATCCAAACCGACGTTCCTGATGGATTTCATAGAAACTCTCGGCCTGAAGCAAGTGATGATCGTGTGCGCATCGATGGCTTCCCAGTACGTACTTCCGCTGATGACTTCCAACCGACACGTGAGTCCGCCTCTTCCGGACTCTTCTGAATTCCTCCGTTTCAGCTGTCGTGTGTCGTCGCCGTAGCCCCGTCGAACACTCACGAAGTGGTCAATCCCTCCGCCTACATCGTGCCCACCCTCGTCCTTTGGGGAGACCGCGACACCTCGCTCGGTCCGACCGCCGCCGCCAACCTCAAGAACCTTCCGAACGTGAAGCTGCAGAAGATCCCGGACGCCGGCCACGCCTGTTATCTCCACAATCCCAAGTGCTTCGAGAATCTCTGCGTCAACTTTTTTGATCTGATCCGCAGTTATCACTGACACTCGCCCGTCCGCCCAAAGTGCCATGCTTCCGGTGAAATCCTGTTATTGTCCGCCCACTCTTGATCTTTCTCTCTTCCCCCATCATGCACCTCATATTTCACTTTCAAAATAAACAATTTTCTTTTATTCAATTGAGTCAATTATTCGATACATTCAGTCAATCATAGTAAATAGGTAGGAAATTTGAAGAAAAGGGTGTAAAAGAAATGAAAAAAGGAATCGAAGCAAGCTGAGAAGATTGGAAGCTTCACAGTGATACCATATTTCACTGGTACCGGAAGAAAATATTCGAACAAACAACAATTCAGTTCAGTTAGCGGCGCTGATTTCGAACGAACACACGGGAGAATACGGTTAGAACTGCAGAAAAAAACTAACTAAATTACATAAATCTGGAAAATTATGGACGACGACCGGGGAAATCACAATAATCTCGTCGAATGGAGAAAAGAAAAAATGAGAGAGAAATTGGGGAGAGAATGAATTTGGCAGGGTGAGCAGAAGAAAAAGTAAAGGGAAAAGAGGTTCGAAGGGTGCTAATCTTGTCATAAAATGCTCGACTAGACAATGGAAAAACAAAGAAAATCTACTGGAATTCTGAAATCTGAAAGTAGAGAATGGTATAGTTATAGGGAGTGGGTTTAGAAAGAGAACGGCGAGACGGTGGCACTAACCAGACAAAAAAACAACAGGATCTAACCGTTACATATATACAATTATTCTGAAAACAGAGAAAAGCACAGAACAAGGAGAGAGAGTTAGAAGGAAAGAAAAAGGGGGAAAGAATGAGCATGTTGGAAAGTGAGCAGTAATCGTCGCTTAGAATCCCTCGTCCCATCCGGAGAACTCATCTGGAGGCACATCGTTGTCTGGTGGATAGTTGTCGAAGTTGGTCACATCGGCTGGGTTCGAAACCTGAACATAATACGTTGAGAAATGGACGGCTTTCCGAAACGGTTACCTTCGGCAAAATTGGTGGCTTCAGGGTCCTTCCTCTCAGTCCTTCCCAGTCGAATCCCATGAACCAACGATGTTTGCGGATGTCATTAACTCCTCCGGATCCCGATCCGAGGCGCTCTCCCGGGTTGTCTCTGCACAGCTTCTTGACGAGAGCCGTCGCCGTCTTTCCAATGCGGCGGTTCGGAATCTCGAGTGCGTCGACTCCCTTCAGAATCAGAGTGTACGTCTTCATCGGGTCGCTAGCCTGGAATGGTGGTCTTCCGAGCATCAGCTCGCAAATGTAGATTCCGAGCGCCCAGTAGTCGGCCGCCTGGTCGTGTCCTTTGTTGAGAATGATTTCCGGAGAAACGTACTCCGGAGTTCCACAGAACGTCCACGTTTTTCGGCCTGATGCCAGTTTCTTCGCGAATCCAAAGTCGACAAGTTTGAGGTATCCGGTATTGGCGAGAAGACAATTCTCTGGCTTCAGATCTCTGTACACAATGTTCTTTCTGTGCAGGTATTCGAGTCCTTCCAGCACGCAAGCCACGTAAAACCTGGCGGTGTAGTCGTCGAAGTGTCCTCGATCTCTCAAAGTCGTCCAGAGCTCTCCACCGAGACACACCTCCAAAAGCATGTAGACGAACTTCTGATCGCGGAAAGTCTTGTACAACTTGACGATCCAATCGGTCGACGTCTCCATCATGATGTTCCTCTCGGCGAATATGTGCTCCTGTTGCCTCGTGTCCACAATGTGCTTCTTCTTCAACGCCTTCAGTGCGTACGTCTTCGATTTGTCTCCATTCACACAGACCAACTCGACTCTTCCGAACCCTCCGACTCCAAGAGTTGCCAGTCTTTTGATGTTCTTCAAAGTGACCGCCGCGAATTCTTCTCGGAAGTCATCGACCATCTTGACCGGACTTGGAGGCTCACGAATAACCTGAGCCAGGCGTTCCTTATCCCCATAGTCGCGTTTCAACGTCTCGAGATCTCCTATCAGTTTGGTGAAAGATTCACGGTCCAGGGTGAGCACTTCGACTCCTGGTGGCTGTGCGATGATGTTGGCAGTTCGGACCTCCTCTCCGAGAAGTGCTCGCTCTCCGAAGAAGTCTCCCTAAAACTGATGTTTGTGTGATGTTGTGTCCGATGATTTCTCACCTGATTGAGAATCCTAATCTCTCGCGGCTCTTTCTCTCCTTCGATCTGCTGAGTCACTTTGACTTGTCCGGAATTGATGACAAAGAAGGCGTCTCCCTGTAAACTCTTGCGAACTTATTTATCTGTTCAAATGCAATCAGACTGGGACCTGTTTGCGGAGCCATTTTCTAGACCGTCTGACAGATTTCCTTAGAAATGGTAGAAGGAATCGAGATAAGTGAAACATTGAGGAAGTGAAGTAGAAAACAAAGAAACCAAAAAGGAGGAAAAGAAGGAAGCACTCGGATAATTATATTGTAAAATGCGGGAGAAGAAGATGTAAAAGTCACATGGAATTGTGAATGAGCGAACTAATTTAACAGAGAACACCTTTTTCAAATGGCTCTCCGCAAACAGACCAATCATCTTCCGCACACCCACCTTTTCCCCTTGTCTGATGATGTAATGGCCTCCGTCGTAGTAGTCCTGGTCCATGACGTCGGCCATTTTCGAGATTCTGTCCTCGGACAAGTTTTCGAAAATGGATACCTGCAATAAGAGCACTTTAGAAACAGCGTCACACCCTTTTCGCGAAACCAACCACAACAATTTGCTTCATGATTTTGTTGTTTTTTGGTCCCTCTATAGTAGTAGCTTCAAAATGAATACCCGTTTTGCGACAATATCAGGCTTTCACTCAATTTTGGTTTTTGAGCGACGGCGCTTCTAGAGAAACGCTTTCATTTCCGAATCAATGACGTTCGACGGTTTTTGAAAGGAGCAGCGATGAGACATCAGTCAGTAGAAATGAGTCAAGATGATCGGAAATAATCGGCGAAAAGTGGGAGAGACGCTCTGCTTACTGTAACTGAGCCGACCCGACGACAGACGGTTCGGCGACTGAGTGAGCTCGATTGTTGGCCGATCGAATTAAACGAAAAGGGGAGAAGAGGGATGCTCCATCAGGTTCATTGTGCTTCTCAAGAGGAAAGAAACGGCTCAACGCACAACGAATGAGCACAAATGAATCAGTTTCGATGGTGATGAAGGGGTGATCATCGGTGTAGCGCACGGAGCAGGAAATGCTCCGTTTCTGGACAAGAGGATATGCGTGTGCCCTGTGCTGAGCGGGCTTTCCTATCAACAAAAAGACCTGTTTGCGTCGTGTTTTGGTGTGTACCCACTGGACGAACAACAATATCAAAACAATGAGTATGACTGTTGTATGAGCATTTAGAGTAAACTACAAAGGGATGAATGTTTTGATTGGACTTCTATCTGAAGACTAAAGGCTCTCTAGAGGCCGTTTACGGGCTGCTCTTTTGTTTATACGCCGACTTCCTCTTGGTATAAGAGAATCAAAAAGTCAACTGTGATTTCGGTCGAAGACACATTATCTGTTCACGTGAACACCCGTCTCTCTACGCTTTTCATTGACCCACCGTGTCCCGGTTCGAAATTGTCGTAAAATAAACAGAATGGCGCTGCGGCGCAGATTAGGGAAAAGGGTCTTGATCGCAACAGTCATGTACTCGATTCAGACCATCGCCGTACTCACTTTTGTTAAGAAATTCATCAGCTGCGAATGCCTTTCCATTCCGAGACGTTGCGTGATCATCTGGAACACCGATCGGTCCAGTACCCATAGTTGCACGTCGGTCAGGGCTTGCACGGAAGCCGTCCTGCAAAATGTGATCTTATTATATTCGGGTCGGATTATTTCAGCACTCCGATGACTTTAGAAATTAGCCGGTGATGGCATAGTTTAATTTTCAGGTACCAACTTATTCTTTTTCCTGGTCACGACTGGATCGTAGTGAATCTCCTCAACATAATAGTCATCAACATGTTTTCTGTGTGATTTGAGTGCTACTGGCACCATCTCATCGAACTCGTATGACGTGGACGGCTGGCCCCAAATGAGCCGACGAAGTTTTTCGATGAATTTCGGATACGTCGGCGAAATGTGACATGTTGAACAAGTGAGCATCAGGAGCGCTACTGGAACGGGAGAACAGAAATGATAGTGAAGGAAAGATAACAATGCGGAGAAGCAGAACAGAATGAAGTATGTCAAGAACAGAAATTTCAAAAATGTCAGTAGCTATTAGAACATCAAAGAGACGGGCCAAACAACAAATTGCTGGGGACCAGACGCAGACGTCAACACGGTCCTCTTGATACGAACGTTTCCGAAATCTACATGTTGCTTCTTGGAGAAAGCAATTAGCAAGAATAAACTGCGGAAAAAGACAAAAAGTGGATGTAAGATAGAGCCAATTCAGATGATTATGTGAATTTTAGAGAAGTTCCCACGTGGATCGAGATGGAAGAAAACAATGCGGAAATGGAGGACCACGAGAAGATGTGCACGGAAATGGAGACGGACGAACAAACTTTAATTGAGTTTCAACCAAAGACTGAAGTGAAAGAAAGGCGGCGTGACAAGAAAACATAAGCAAACAGAGAAGAAGGAGAACAATGCGGAGGCGGCTAATCTAAGTGAACTAGGTGTCATGGAAAAATACAACAGTAGCCGTTTGCAGTGACCTCCGAACGTCTCGTTGTCGGGAGACGTACCTACATACCTAAGACGCTGAACAAATCAATCTGGAAAGCATCTGGGCCAAATGGGGTGTCGTAACTTATTACACTAAAAGAAGAACATAATCAAGTAGGATGAATGGTAGGAGACACACCGAGTCCTCATGAACGCATTGCTTTTCAGAAAAGCTTCTTTTCCGGCTTAGGTGCTTTTTGAGTCGGAGACATGAGTGGGCTAAGTAGGTGAGTGGGAAGTATCAAAACACGGGGAGAAGGAGAGAAAGGAGGGACGTCGACTGACTGTCCTTCGGTTTGCCGTCGTTGAATTCTCGAAAAATGGCAAGAAAAACTGAGGAGACAAAGGCAAAGGGCGCCAGAGACGAATTCGAACAGTCGGATCAGTACAAGTTCGAGAGACGCAGCCATAAGAGAGGCAGAAGCGACATGGAGAGGAAGATTGTGAACCGAGATAACCGGAAAGGACGATCTCATCGAATTCGAGAAATGCTTCATTGACGGCCTGCATCAGCTGCTGTCAACTGGTATGTAGTTTCAGGCGATGGAAAGTGAAAAAGAAGACGAAGAATAAGAAGAAGTGAATTGAAGAAAGATCGAAAAGGAGCGAGACGGATATAAATAAGCGGTGATCGAGAAACAGAAGAATGTGCAGGTGCCACGCAAACATTTTGGTTCAGACACAAGAGTAATTATGCAAACAGTTTGCCAACGCCTGCACTTACTCAGGAACCGGTCTCTGCTAGTATTTCCGTGAGCTTTTCGATCTTTGACGTCCAGAATTATAACCCCTCCTTATCTCCCCTAATCCCTAGGTACGTCTCGTGAGGGACTGTCCTTTCCACCATTCGTCCTCCCCTCTCACGTGTTGTATCTTTCCTTCTCTTACATTGATAAATAAACGAATGAAAATGAAAATTAGAATCCGATTACCCCTGGGTGGCAATTCTAGTCAAGAACATACACAAACTGAACCGATAGTGTTAGGGAGGAACGGGTGTAACCCGAGCAAAACCGTGATCGGAGAAGAAAGCAAGTTCCCACCGATGGTTTCGGACTAGTGTCGATTAAAAAAAGATGTACTAGTTTATCGGAAAAAAACAACCTGTCTCCGCAAAATGATATCTGACACCATTGTACACTTTCCAAAAGAGTGCATGGGTTTTGGTAAAATATTGATAACGTTGAGTGATCGATTAGGATCGATTACTGTGCGAGAAACTTTCAACGGTTTTCGAATGTTGAGAAGAAACATCTCCATCACCGATTCACGTGTTTTTTCTTGTCCGCAAAAGATACGACGGCTAATGTGATAGTGTGAGAGGGGCTGAATGACCACTGAAACCGACATCTCCCAATGTGATTGTCCTTCAAACCGAATATGCCAAAAGAGACGAAAAAAGAAGAAAAATATGAAGACGACGAGGAAACTAAAGGAAGAAGCTACAAAATCGACGACTACCGAACATATGGCGGCAAAAATGGTCAGGAGCGGGAAGCGAAGGAATCTGGTTCGTCGTGGGCCCTGTCAAAATAGATTAGGGGGAGGAACTGTCGAAAAATTACAGCCGATTTGTACCAAAGACTAGGTAACTGAAGACACGATGACGCATCCGGAGAAGGACGAAAACAAATGATCCGGGTTATCTTTGAACACGGAACAACTGCAGCATGTGGTCTCCGTGTTTTGTTGGTTCTACAGGATCCACCTGACGGACTGGAAAGACACGACACCAGACAATTTATGGAGGCTCATTAATGGGATCACAAGCATCGTGACGTCGGGAAGAGAGCTACACAAATAAGTTCCGGGGTGGGCTTGAGAGACCAAACGACGACGACGTTTTGATTTGGGCCAGAAAACATCACCGAACCAAGTAATGAAACTTGGAATGTCTTTGGTTGCAGCTTAGATTTCCTTTGTTCCGTTTTTGAAGATTGCGCGTTCTCTTATCAACAAATGGAAGGACTAATCGAACAACGAGTGAGATAAAAGCGAACTGATAGATTGGAAACGCATGAAAGGGAAAGAAACCGAAGGGGAACTCGACGACTTTAATAAATCAACTTTTCGTCATTTCCCTTTTATCCACTCCCTTTTTCCATATGTTTTCTCTTTTCAGATGATCAATCCGCCCAAACCGCACAAGAAGATGATGATATTGATCACTACACACATCAGTTTTAGTGGCGGAGACCAAAGAATTACTCCATCACCGGCTGATTTCTGTTTTCTATGCGACAATGGAAAAGAGGACGCACCTGGTGCAGTTGTACAAGATGGCGAGCTCTCCCATCACGGTTCCAGCTCTCATTTTTCCAAGGAGAGCTCCTTCGCGTGACACTTGCAGCTCTCCCTCTGAAAGTTACACATTACAGCATATAAAACCTTCAAAGCCCTTGTATTCTAGAAGAATATTAATATTTGTGCAGCGAGCCTACATTTGCAAGTCTAAAAGGGCGAAGCGGAGTGTGAGCAGAGAACAAGCTACAGATGTTACAAAACTTCTGACCCCTTTCCTGCTTCAGAAATTCGTGTCCCTCAGACTCACCGGCAACCACAAAGAGACGATCTCCGGGCTCTCCTTCCTGGATGACCCACTGTCCGGCACGAGCTCTCATTTCGTACATGCAGTTCACCAATTCGATGATTTGCTCCTTCGCCAGCTGCTTCAGGAAATCGTTCTTCTGTACGGCATCTCGAATCATCTGCTTCGCTCTGCAATCAATTAGATCTTCTTTCAGGCAGAAGTGAATTCTACAAACCCGACTGTCTTGTTGTAGTGCTGAAGTGTGGCGGGCTTGTTCTCAAAGTTGGTCGGCTCCGCGGAAACGGCAATCTTCTTGGCTCTCTGAGCTCCATCAGCCGGCAGAACGGCCTTCTGTTGCAGATCATTGCCGAGCTGATCCGTGCGTGGCGACGGGGATGGTGGCTGTCCCGGACTGGCGGCCGATTGGGCTTTCTGCTCGAGGACTGAACGCAGCTTGTCACATTCTCTCTGTAAAATAATACTTCGTGGGAGTTTCTGTAATGACATACCTGAAGGGTGGTGACTTCTCCTTCGAGCTCCGAGATTCGCTTGATGTGCCCCTCGACAATCGATTGCTGCTGTCTTAGCTGAGCATCCTTTCGAGAGATCGCCTCTTCCAGCTGCGGAATCAGCTTCTGCAGCTCGTGCGCCTCGAATGTTCGCGATCCGACTTGTACCTGAAAAAAAAAGGAATTTTCGATCGTTTCCAAAAAAACACGTAATTGGGTGCTGTTCCCTGCTCCCCCCGTAATTGGCTCAAATGATCGAGTTCATCATTTTTTCAATCATGTGATGTCCTTGCCATCTTTTTCTTTGCATTCCCCGCCGATCATTCTCCCTTTACAGTATCCCTTTCGAATCAAAGTTCACTTTGTAATGGCTAGACGGGGCAATTCGAATGGGAAGATCTATTCGCCAAAACACTTTGAAATTCCCATACTTGTTCTTGTGATACGAATGGACTGATTCTTCTTCTATCTTCAAACATTTGTGGGTGCAAGTTTGTGTCCGTGTTTACTGTATCGCTTATAGCCTACGGGGTTGCATCAGAGAACTGTTCTCCGATTTATTTAGTTCGAAAAGTAACTGCTGTGTGATAAAAAGAGATCGGTACACTAAACTACACAGAGGGCAGACGCAGAGGGACACAAATTTTATAGTGTTGATAACGACGATAGAGACGACGCGCAGGACGATTTGAGACGTCGACGCCACATACTTTTTCGTTCCCAACGACCGATCAAAAACCAGAAAGTCATTCTCTCTCTCCTTCCTTAATCGAAATTCTGTTTCTTTCATTGAATCGAAATAAATGAACAGACGGAGTGAGTAACTGATGGGAGAAGAGTTGTGGATGCGCCTAGGCCCCGGAGAAGACTACGACCGATCAAAACATGTTTGTGTTCGTCTGTTTTGCGAGTTCCCAATAAGAATTCGTTCTGGGCTGCTTGACGCAGCGCCTAATTCTTCCGCTGGCAACTGGCTCAACGTAGGAAACAAGGAAAGGCAGCTGGGAAAACAAAACTTGTTGAGGCTGTAGAGCCGAAGGAAAACGTTTCTGCTACTGATGTGAACTCACCAGGAACGACGCGGAGTCGGACATCGAATCGTGATGATGCCGACCGGAAGAATACATCAGACCGGATGGAATGCGATGAATAAGTGCCGATGGACGAGGTGGTTTGAGCGAAGAAGACGACAGAGCGCGCTTTTCGCGGGTCGTCCGAGAGTGCGTAGTTCTGTGTGTTGCAACACCCGACTCCGCCCACTTCTCTCTTTTTCTTCTTCTTCACAGTTAATTGATGTGAAAAAGGAAGAGACGTCGAGACAGAGAAGGATGACGACTTCTCAGTGGTCAGAAGAGCACACACACACCCTACAACAACCCACACTTTTTGCCAGAGGGGAAAAGCGGAGCGCAAGAAAAAAAAGAAAAAGGAGGAGCAGAAAAAGAGAAGACAGCCACGGGGCATAGAATTCAATGGTCCTCTGCCGCCGCCTCTTGTTTTGTCTTCTCTTCTGCAGAATGCTGCCGCCGCCACTTGCCCGTCCTCTTGGACCGTCTGCGTCTGGGACTCTTTCGTCGCGGGCGCCGCCGTCCTCATCATCACTCACAAACATTATCTGAACTAAAACCAACGTGGAAGTGGGAAAAAAACGAAATAGCGATCAGCGAGGTAGACGCAGAAATGGCTGCAAACGGAGACACGGCGGGAGCGACCGTTTTTTTTCTGTGATCACGCGCTTTTCGCGGGCTGGGCATCGGTCAATGATGGTGGGAAGCGAAGACTGTGCCCGAGACAGCAGACAAACGATTGTGATCGGGAAGAGGAACGTAGCGGCTGTTTTGCACAAATGTGTCTAACGCATCGTGTTTTTCTGTTCATCACACACAAAATAAACTCGCTCGCAAATTCCAACTTCAGTTCCCACGAGTCTGTTTAAAAACAAACACTCATGTTTCCGGACTGTTCCGTTTAATCAGATGTGTTTCCTGGTGACAACAACTGCAACTTCGAGGACTCTACCCTCTTCTATCACGAGAAAACCTATAACGGAAGAGCTTCTGCAGACATATTCCGCCTGCTGTAAACTTGCAACAGCCGAGTGTTGTTTGACCTCTTTGTGTCCGATATATCTTCGCCGACTCGGAGCATTTTCTCTCGCAAATCACTTCTCGCTCTCTCGGGAAAAGCCGAGAGCATTTTTCGAATCAATGCCCTTTCGGGGCGGAACTGCATCAACTATGTGAATATTATATGCCCAGATTACTTCTCTAATTACGCATCTACGACCCGTTGGAATCTCGAGAGAGAGGTCCGCATGCAGCGCCTGATTCATGTTGTTTTTCGTCATCCGTGTCAAACAAAATGCTAATTTCGAGGGAAATGAAACCTTCTGTTTACGAAACACAGCACAAATGTGGGAGATTCCCTACTCTTTCACTGGATAACGAGAAACACTTCAAATGAAGAAATAGCGGCTCATTAATAACAACTAGAATTTCAGGATGTTTTCAGGAAGAGGTTGAAGTCGCCTTTATCCGGTTGACTGAAGTTTTTGAGTTTTGTGCAGTCAGCTGACAGAACGGCTAGACAGTTGATGAATGTTCCGACAGCTACTGTAGCTGTGTCGTTCGGAATTCAAAATATGCGCTGATAAACAAAAAGAAGAAAAATGAAAGAGATCAACGAGTTCTTCCTGTTTCATTGTTCATGTTACGTACAAATCCATGCTTCATTCTTGCACTTCTTTTTAGAGAAAAACGTCAGTGGAAATTCGACTAGTGATTTAGGGACTAACTTCAAAATTGCGCGGAAATTGCAAATTGACCGTTCAAGACGAATTTTCGTCAAAATAGAAGAAAACGGGTTGTTCTGATGGGGTAATCTGTCTCTGTGACCAGCTGATACTCTTGATCGATGAAAAACTAATAAAGTACAGGCTACGAAAAAGCATCAGCATTCTTCTAAAAAAAACATGTCGACTACAGTAATTTTATGTTATGCACATGTTGTTTTGTTTGAGAGAAATGGACAGAGGGAAAGAGATATATATGACTACATAAAATAAACGGTACGGTACTCACCTCAACGACTCGCAACGCCTTGAGCGGGTTAAATTTCCAGCACATTCTGAGAAGACGGGCTTCTGAACGATATGTTGCACCGAGAAATCGTCAACAAAAATGGGGCCGAAATAAGTGACAATGATATGAAGAAGTAATGAGAAGCGAAGCAAAGAGACTGTTGAGGCGCGGCCAGGCGTCTGCAAAGGAAGGTCGAAAGACTAGTGTCGGAGACGTCGTCGCTTCCGACCTATCATGCAAGTCGTAACGGATGTAATATGATCTGAGCAAGAGCCTAATCACAGCTTCTGATTCTGTTGAGACCGGCAGGTGCTGGAATCAGATTTAGTGGTGCTACTGAAAAAAGGCTCGAAAAGAACAAAAACAAAAAAAACAGCTTTTCTCAACAATCTGATATGAGCATGACGAATACGCTCAGAAAAACTATCATCGGTTCTCATAAACCAGGAATGGAATGGAAGGGACGACGACATCTCATAAAAGGAAATTGATGTTTGGGGACCACTGAAGACGATCAGAAAACAGCAAGGAATTGAGGGAAAGATTTAGACACTGATATGGGGTTTGATGAACGTTTCTGGTTGTTTATATAGAGAAAAGTTGCAGAATTTCGAAGGTCATCAAGATAGGAAAGGGCTCTCGATAGGAGCGAACGGGTTCTTCTCGACCAGTGTTCATCTGTTCCAACTTGTTATGTTCAATTTTCCCAATTTCCAGGCGCCATTCCTTTTCAAGGAGAGAATGGGTAAGACTGAGAGACGCCGACTTTCAATTTGAGCAGTCTTCTCCAGGAGCCAGAAAACACGGCGACGGCATCTGTCTCAGCGTTCCAGGCTACCGTTCCTCATTAGGAATCGCTTGTTTTTTTCTCTTTGCTTCTCTTAGCTCCGCCCACACACGTTCAGAACTTTTCTTCACTTGTCATTCTGGAAAGCTTTGTGTCTAGGCATGCCTCTAATGATTGAATTGTTTTGCCGTAGCGAGAGCGGTGGGGCGATGAAAACAATTCAAACAGACGTGTGTGCATTTGTGCGTGTCTTGGTTGCGGGTTAGAGAAACCCGGAAGCGTTTCCGGGGAATTCAAGAGTAAATTTGGTGAGGGAAAGAGAATCGAATTGGGGGAACGACTGGAATTGGAAGAAGAATGATCAAGGGCGGTCAAATTCCAATCTACATCAATTTCTAATTTACAGAATGAGAATAGTAGCACTGCGATCAACAGACGAATGAAATGACTGGGACCAAGTTTCAACAGACATTCTATTGACACAATAAGTTCAAAAGCTGCCGTTTTACGAACACTTCCGGAGAAATTTTGAGAGTGAAAAAAGATTTCTGTTAGAACTCCACTTCAAAATTTCATTTACACTCAGCCAAAAAGAACTTTAAAGAGATGTTGACTGAAAGCGCGTGACAGTAAGAAAACTTCGAAAAAGGAAGAGTGTGGAAGGGACGAGAGAAGAAATGCATTGTCGGGCCGATAACTCAATAGGGGGTTCGTATTGAGTGCCCCTAACCTGTTTATGCCTTTTTGCGACGTTTTCAAAAACATAAAAAAGGAGTGAAAACACCGAAACATCGGCGGTCGGGTCTTCGGAGCACTGAACTAACGCCTCTATCTGTCTTTTTGTTCCTGTCTCGTTATCGCCTCGCTTCGCTTCGCCATTTATTTTCCTTATAAAAAAATGAGTGAAAAGCAAAGAAAATCCTATTAGCGCTCCCATCTGATAGGCGGGTGGCCCTGTGCTGCGTGCAACAACGGGTTCAATCGAGCGAGAAATTGGCTGAAACTCACGTAGATCTTCGGCACTTGCTTGTACATTATAGTTTGAGAGCGCCGGCGACAGCTCATTAACAGAATGGATGACGGAAGACAACACGGATTGGTTTGAGGTGACCCAAGACAAATGTCTTGTTTTTCGATGAGAACATGAGGGACAAGATCGACCCCCAGGAGAGCACGGGGGAGCAGTTGTTGCTGGCTTGCAAAAGATGTTGTCGGAGCGTACCTGTTGCGATCCGATCAGTTGGTCCGATGGCTTCCGGAGCTTCGAGAAGAATCCACGGATACCACCTCCACTGCCGCCGCCGCCGCCTCCACCGCTGCCGGCTCCTGCCGCACTGTTGCCGCTCGACGGACGACTCACCGAGCTCATCTTGCGTGTCGTGACCTCGAAGTTGACGACGGCGCCGTCTCCAGATGAGCGAGACGCGTCCTAGCCTGCAATATTTCCAAGTTTTATTTCTTTGCTTTTTGCATTGCCAAGCGAAAAAAGAGAAGGAATCAAAAGGAGAGGAAACTAAACGAAGAGAGGAAACTGAAGCATCTGTCGAGTAAAAAAAAAGAAAGTCAAAAACGGGGGCTCGTCAAGCCGTGATGAGCCGCTTGATGTGCTGGCTGCTCCTCCCTGAAACGACAAAGGTTTATGGGTCCGAAAGAATTTAAATCCAATTACCCATTCAGATAATCGCTGAGTCGAATTGGTGCATGTCCTCTGCCCTCAACACATGCTTCAAATCTGCAAATAGGCGACGGAAGTTGCAAATTTGGAGGGAGAAAAAGGGCAAAAAACTTACATGAAAGACGCTTTTTGCGATTGGGACCAAGCAGCTCGACGAGTTTCTGAGCAAAAACTTTAACGTTTTGCTCACCCGTGTTGTATTTGCGGATGATCTCGCGAAAGTGCGGAACCTCTTCTGGACGCAGACATGACAGCACCTGCAAAGTGTTCGGTTGCCAAGGGAGCAAAATAGCGGAGTGTCGTACAAATGCATTGGATTTCAAGAGAAGTGAGATAGCTTAGAAATGAGGGAAAGCGCTAATTAGCTGGAGAGAATGGAAAACTGCGAAGCGAGTGAGTTTTCAGAAAAAAGTTGTTTACTGACGATTCGGAAGTTGCCAACTGAGCTCAGATGACGTCTCAGTTAGGCAGAAAGCAAAAAAATTTCGAGAGAAATGACGTGGTTGTGGCCATTTCTGTAGAGCGTTTCTCTCCAAAATAAACAAGCAGATCTGAGCGAGCGAGCAGAGCAGTGGCCAACGGGTGCGGGCGGTCAGCAACTCGTTTCGTATGCAAAAAATGATAATCTGACTGGAAACGAGGAGAAGGAAAACGAGAAGTGTTGCGTGTCGACGACGGCCACGATGTCTACTCTTGGTTTTCGTTTTCGCTCTCGCGCGAATGAGTCGGGAGGCGAAATTTCCGTCTTTCACGCCCTCCTCTATTGCCGGAATGAAAGAAGGAAGAAGGAGAGGCACGAGCTTCATCCTTCATAGCAATAGTGATCAATAAATAAATTGATGCTGCTTCATGTCTTTCTTTCAGACGACGTCTCATCCTTCGTAGGATGACGCTTCGGAGTGCGATTAGTAAATCCGCGCGGAAATCCGTAAGAAAATGAGTACGAAGATGAGGGAAGGAGGAGACCAAGAAATAGAATGAAAAACGAAAGAAAAATGAAATTGGATTCGGTCCGGTGCCCGAGGGGCAACAAAAAGAGTTAGTTATTCTCTCTCTCCTTCCCTTCTCTGCTTGGCCAAAAAAAGGAGGGAAAAGTGAATTTGTATGATGAGAGAAAAGATGAAGCACGCGGGGCCAATGCAATGAAGTTCTTGAAGGTGCTGTGGACGCGCTAATCCCGTCAGGCTGTGACACGTCATTTAGCTTATTAGCACCGAGAGAAACAATAGGAAAGAGCACGAGAGCCGATGCTTTTTCTCACAAATTAGGAGATTCTTTCGGTGGAGTGGAAGGGAGCAACAATGCGTTGCAAGACGAAGAAACACAGACGGAGCGAGAAGGAAAAGATGTGGTGATTAGTTGTAGACACGGAAACGAAAATAGTAAGTGAAAGCGAAGCCAGACTCGGAAAGGAAATGGGAAAAGAGAAATTCGCAAGGAACGTGACTCACTTTGGACAGCGATGATACAGGAGAGCATCGATCTCAACTTCCGCATTAGGTTTTTGCAAAGCCGGAAAAATGGGATAATAAAGTGCACATTGCTCTTGTTTCTCAGAACGGAGGCCGGATTACATGGATAATCGGCTAGGGCAGGAGGAGCAACGCTAATGCGATGCGGTTTCCTGAACTTCGTATCGTCACTGCTGCTCCCTTAGGGAGGTCTTTCACGTGCTCAAACACCAAAAATACATAATTCTGCATTTTTTACTATTTTCGCTTGAACTTGAGCGAAAACTAGAAAACTTATCGAGCAAGAGGAAACTTCTACAGTACAGTAATAAAGACAAAAGTTTTCATCAAATTCTGGTGCTCAAAAAGCGCGCATCAAGAGCAGGAAAGTTCAAAATATTAAATTAGTTCACGGAAAGTGAAGAAGCGGTTGGGTCGGTTCGAAAATGGGTGAGAAACGAGGTAAACAAAACGAGAAAAGAGAGGCGGGCGCGGCTGTATGGCTCTATTCGTGGGCAGACAGTTAGAGGGATTAAGGGCGGAGAGAACGCAGAGAGACACAGACGACCGTCGGGCTAAATAAGGAGGGCGGGAGGGAAGGAGAAGGCGGCGGCCACCGTGGTGTAAGAGGAGAAGACACCGGAGATGATGAATTCGTTAAGACCTGGCTCTCGCCCACTTATCATACTTTTCTGCGAGCACCCGCCAGCGGCCCTCTGCAAAATCAGCGAACGCAAAGAATGGCAGCAACAACAATGGAGACGGAAGTGGATTACTTGGACGGAGAGAAGGGAAGACAAGAAGAATGAGAGATCCTTTTCTTGGAACAACGCGGATTTCCTTACTTGGTTGTTGGTCATTACACTGACATTTTGACTAAAAAACTAAAAAAAAACAAAATTAGAACGGAAACGAGGCTTCTAATAAACTTTTCCGTTTCCGTTCTCTGTTCAAGTTTGCATAAAACCGTATTACTAAATAAATAACACAAACAGCGATATTTTTTTCTCACAAAATCAAAACAATTCACCCCCTTTCCTATTTTCTGTTCTGTCCTTCAAAACAATGTCATCATCTGCGGCCTGGTGATTGGCCGTTCAACCTGTAATTGAGAGAATTGCGAAAGTAATTCCGAGCGTTAAATGTCAGATTCGATTGTTGAGAGCGAATAAACGGAAAAGGAGAAAGGAACAGGAGTAGTGAAGGAGAATCGGCATGGATTGGGACACTTACTTCGTTGATCGCTTTGCTGACAACAGATGATTGATGACTGGATTCAGTCAGTGGAGTGTCGAGATTGGCGAGCGGCGAGGATCTGGAACAGGCGCGGTGATTCTCAATGAACATTCAGATGAACACTTACGCTTCCAAAGAAGACAACGATTTGGATTGGCCTGAAAAAAGAGAATTGTGTTTGAAAAGGGAAAAAGGCAGGAGCGAAGGAGACACCACGCATTTTATATTGCAAAATATTTGGGAGTAATCAAATCCTGCGGGTAAATAATGAGAGAAGAGAGCAGAGTTTTCTTATTCAGACGCTTCAAGCATTGGCGAACAATCCGAAGGATTGCCTAAAGGGTAAAACGGAAGATCGAAGAAGAGTCGTCTGGAAATGGAGGGAACCACTAGGTCCACCACATTGTCACCAATGGACCCAGAACAATGAAAATAGGGAAAGTCAGTGGGGGCAAACTAGCCCTCTCTCTCTCTCTCTCTCTCTCTCTCTCTTTCTTCTCGTCCCCTTCATATAAACATTGATTTTGAAAATGTCACCACGATTTCATTCAAAACAACCTGTTGTTGTAGGTATGTTTGCAGGCGGGCGAGGGGAATCAGAAGGAGGTTGATACTGTGAATTTGGGGGAACAATGAGGGAGAGAGAACGAGGGAAAGTGAGGGAACTGACATTTCCTTGCAAATGATTCATGGTTCGCATTTGTTTTTATACTGCTACATGTTCCATTCACCAAAAAAGAGTGGTAGGAGGAAGTGAGAGATTGAGAAGAAACGGACTCGGTTGTATTTAATTGGCCTATCTATGTCTTTACCGATAAATATAAACTGGCGGCGGGAAGGACGGGCGAAAAGTTTTGTCGCGAGAAAAGAAAGAGGGAAAGGACGGAAGAAGAGAGGAGGGAGTGCGTACCGCGTGGAGTGCTCACAGAAGCAGAGACAGATACTACGGGAACAAGACGACGGAAGACATCGCTTGTTAGTGGCCACAGCTTGCCGTGATAGTCACTTTCAAGATTTACGAGCGTCGGCCAATTTGCGAACGGGCTGTTTTGATCCGAGCCACCCGTACTCCCCCTTCATGCATTTCGAAGACGTGCAAGAGATTCACTCACGGGAAGCCGTCTGCAGTTGTTGTTCGGCGAAACGAGCGAACTTCGCATTCAGCTCTTCTGATAGTTTTTCAGCTGTCTTCTGAATTATTAGTATTCAGTAGAAGTGATTGAAACTAAGAGGAATACCTCGTTGGGAAGAGCTAACACCAGAAGATCTCTATAGTTCTGATTGGCTGGATAGGGGGCAATGTTGAAGGTGAAAAGAACGATTCCGTCTTCCGAAAGGGACCCACATGAGAATATGAGTGGAATGGATACTTCAAAACAGCAGTTCTTCTGCAAACAAAAACGCTCTTGTTTTCAAATGTTTGTAGTCAAGAGATTATCCGTTTTTATGGCAAGAAAGAAGGGAGAGAACATACTTAGGAACGGATCGGAACGAGTTGAAATTTGGTCTCAGCTCAGGGAAATATAGTTTCGAGGTCACTAAAATAGGCGGAAATGACCTCGGGAGATGGGCGAAATGGAAACTATACGAGTTCATATGCCCATAAAAACGTTTCAATTGTCAAAAATGTCCCGGATGAAATGGCAACATTGCGAAATGAGAATTGGAATAAATGGATCAGCAGAAAGTAACTATATAAAACGGTGAAACGGACAAGGGCGTTGTTTGAACTCAAAACCGAGAGAAACGTTTATCTGATAAGAAAAAGTCCTTTGAAACGAGAAAACTGACCGTTTTCCGCTCGATCACCGAGATTTTGTTGTGAAGAACCTGGAGAAGATGCGAATGAAACTCGACTTCTTCCACACTTGTCACCATTTTGATCACTTTGTCTCCCTGGAATCTCCCTCCGGTTCCGTCCTATTTCGTGCACTCACTCACCATCGCTCGATCATAAATTCGGAGAAAGTCGGTGCGTCCAAAGTCGTCGAGGCCCGCATAATTCTCATTTGGAATGACACCGATGAACTGAAATGAAGGACGGACTGAAAACAAAAACAAGAAGGAAATGGGCGTACGTCGACTGAGAACTCTGATGTCGAAGATTCCATAGTTTGGCACGAGGTTGAAAGAGAAGGAAATACCTAGAAAGAGAAGGTGAAACGTTGACAAATATTTGGATGCGCGGCGGTGGCCGACGGGAACATCCCTCGGCTGCCAGAGGGCGCGAGTGAGAGAAACACGATGAGTTTGTACTCTTGTCTCGGAACGTGAGAAGACCATGATCAAGAAACCAATCGATAAGGGCTCACACATGAAGTAAGGCACTCTTATCACTTCCAAACACTTTTATCACGAGAATGGGTGGGAGCACACGCCCTCTGCACAGTTTGCATCCTCCCTGAATGATAGTTTTTGAGATTTCGGAACTCAGTAACATACACTTGTTATTTTGAACTTCAAGTGACTGGCGATCATAGGTCAGTGATTTTGATGTGATTTTACAATAATAATAACTTGAATGGAACGCACTCTTTCGGCTGTTAGATTATTCTGGAGCTGGCGTAATCCAACAATAGATCATTCATTCGTTTGAGATCAAATCACAAATACTTACAATAATAACGGGAACAAACAGTACTGGGGAAGAAATTCAAAAATCGTTTTGATTATACGTTTGAAAGGCTCGGAGCAGTCTTCATTTCGGAAGGGAGGATTCGGGAGGTGAAGCGGGGATATTTACAAACAGCCATAAAAAGAGGGACGAAATGGAGGACTAGAGAGGAGAATCATCACAGAAAAACTGAGAATTCAAATGGGGGAATTTTAGAGAACGGGTGAAGAAACCCCTACGGAAAAATATGGAGGAAGAAGGGAATGTCAGGCGTGGAAAACGGGGGTTGGTTGTGGAGGCGGTTGCGGCGGCTGCTGCTGGGCTTGCTTGTTCAGACGATTACTGTTCGAGGAGAGACGAAGCATCTGGAGCTGACGAATGGCGGCGGCAGCATTGTACGCCTGCAATCGAGGATGTGACCTGAATCTGTCGGCACTCCACCCACCTTTTTCCAGTTCCTCTTCGCCAGACTCTTCTTGAGGTGCACTGCGACAGTTCCGTGGATATCATGCGTGTAGGCGGTGTTTCCACTGATCCTGAAAGCATTGAATAGTTGGGAACCCCTGTTTGTCAGGTCTCTCTCATTACCATGGATGTGCCAGAGCGTGCTGGCAGGTGAACCTCTGTTCCGGATCACAGCACATCAGATGCGAGATGAAGTCTTTTGCTGAAAATAATTTCACGTAATCAAAGAATTGTTGACTTGTTAGACTTACCGGAATCTGAGATCTGATCCCAGTATGGCGCGTCGAATTCGTATTCGCCTTTGATTATTTGGGCAAACAAATTCGCATCGCTCTCATCGTAGAACGGAGGATAACTGAAATCAGCATTTCTTATAGCGAATTGTAAATGGCGGAGGTCTGACCCGCAGAGCAGGATGTAGGCGATGACGCCAATGGACCACACATCGACCGCCTTGCCGTACGGCTTCTGCTGCAGCACTTCGGGAGCCACGTATCCGGGGGTTCCACACGCAGTCGCCATCACGCCAGAGTCTTCTGTTTTCGAGAGTCCAAAGTCGGAGATCATGATCTTCGAGTCTTCATCTTGATTGTAATATAACAGGTTCTCGGGCTTCAGATCCCTGTGCACAACTCCGTTATCATGCATGAAAGCGACTGCTTCGAGCACCTGAAAATTGAGTTTTCCTCTCTTTTCAGAGTCACTATAAATGTCATGGGAAAACAGAGAACGGAAGTCTCCAGAATTTTTGACAAAATGTGCCAAAGAAGTTGTTGACTGACCTGTCTGATAAGATTTGAGGCGTCTTGTTCTGTGTAGGACCCTTTCGCAACAATTCGATCAAAGAGCTCTCCGCCAGTTACGAGTTCCATGACGAGATAGACAAACTGTTTTTCATCGTATGTGTCGAACAATTGCACAATGTTCGGGTGACGGAGTCTAAAAAGTTAATGTCGTTCTTTTAGGCTCTTCATTTCATTTCATGTTTGCTCCCCATAAAAGTCAAACTCCGTGATCAGAAGAGTATGCTTTGGACCCGATATAAATTTCATGTGCTTCTCAAAATGTATCGGCTTTCAGTTGTTGTTCAACCCATTCAAAAGACAGAAATAAAACGAGAGGCCGTTAATTCCAGAGCACCCGTCGCGCACTCACTCCACTTCTTGTTTTGACGTGGCCGTAATGAGGCAAGAAGTCGGTGCCAAAAGAGGCGGAATGACATCATCAGAATAGGTTTTCTGGCTGCATGACTTGAAAGCGGATACTTTGTGTTGTCGTCGGTCACCTCCTACTGCTCAAGGAGACAAAAATAGGAGCCGACGAGCGAGGAGCACGACGTTTTTAGAATGAAAGCGGGAAGGTCTCCCTCTCTCACTCTTTTCTATACGACTTCATTCCGAGACTCACTTTCTCAGCACTTTGATCTCGTTCTCCAGTGACTCCTCTTTGCCCTTCAGCGCTTTTTTGTCGATGCATTTGACGGCGTACATGTGACCCGCCTCGCATTTCGACTCTGCCAAGAACACCTGAAAAAGGGGAAGCATGAACGGATGTTTCAGTGTTTGTTTGGATGAATCTTTGGAAAACCACACATCACATATGCAATATCCCTTTCTGAAAAAGAGAGCGATACAATTGGATAATGCGGTCTGGCGGACACGAATAAACAATTTTTTTTCTACGAATGCACGACGCACTGGAGCTTGAGCACATTTCCAGACAGATGTTCGTGTTATAATGGGATACTCGAGGCGCTGCATAACATGCGTTCCAGATGTCTCACTACAGAATCATTCAAATATTTGATAGCCACACAGAGTTAAAAACTTCACTGAACACAAGTTTGTTGAAAAAGTTCCCTGTTCTCGGTTGAACTCTTTAGTTTCGAAGGCGCCATCGCTTGTCCCAGAAGCACGTGCTCCGTCGGAACCCCCGCTTTTCCGGACATCAAAAACCCCTCAGATATGCCACTTTTCCAACCCAACACGAGTGTTTTTCTTTTGCTCCTTCCTGCCCGATTTCCTTCAACAATCCATCATGCACTGCCCTCCGTCGCAACCCCATTATCCCAATATTCTCCCTCTTCCGCTCTCTGTCTCTCTCTCTGTTTTCGGCCTCCAACTCGTGACTTCACGCGACGTCGTCTGAATTCAATCCAATCGGATGACTAACTAATAACGACAGAGCGTCACAAAAGTGAGCTCTGCGATCAGAGATCTAATAATAGGGATATAATAAATGTATGTGGTTTCCAGCCCGTGACGTACTCCTCTCTGCTATTTCTTATGCAACAATAATGCAGCCGAGAGCGACCGACGAGCCCGTTTTTTTCCAATTTCCCATAGACCGCAGGTCATCAGCAGTCTGTCCCATGGGGGAAGAGACACGAGTCCGCCGCCCCGGATTTTTCGATTAACCGACCGGAGAAACGGATTTGTGACCACAAGGCACCAGAGATTGGCCCCGAAACTTTGTGAATTTTTCATCCGCCGTAGCCGCCGTCCGATAGACTCTTGCCGTGTTGACTCTTTACCGCACGTGAGCCGCTCCGATGGACGACGGAATTATCGGGAAATGATGATGATGATGTCATGAGGATGAAGCGGAAATGGAGCACAAATGGGGGAAAAAGCAGAAAACAGAAGAAGGCGCAACGTCACTGAATACTCCAAAACTCATTCAGAATTGTTGTCCTTTCTGCCAGAAGATGTGTGACGTTTCAATTGTTCTCTAGTCAAAACAGAAAGATTTCAGATTTACAGCCATATTATGAGAGTATTTAATTTCAATTGAATCACCTGCCAATCGTTGGCAGATTACGAAAACAAGAAAATGTCAGAAAAAAAAACAGACAACTTGATCAAATATCACTTATTCTCAGGTTTCTCCGGCACACTATATTGTCGGTCCTACTTTATTACCAGGAAAGTGAACATCCACTATTCAGAATAGCTAATCTTGTTTTGGTCGGAATCCCTTAATTGTCCTTGCACCGTGGTAGGACTCTTCCGGGAACCTCACGTGCTTCGTGACGAATACCGAGAACTTCTGGCGATCTCTCCCACGCCCGCCCGCGCCACAAATAGACTGGTCGGTCGAATTTTCGATCGAGCAAGTGTTCAGATTGTAACGTACTAGTGATCGACCGGATGGCTCATCGAATATCCGGTGTTTTCCCCCGCGCTTTCCTCCACTTCGCCGCCGCTCATTTAATCCGGTTCTCGCATCCATCTTCTATCTCTCCCCTTCCGACGGCGGGATAAAGTCGGGTTTCCGAACTGAAACAGGCGACGAGAGATTGTGTAGAATCGGAAGGAAACCGGGAGAGCCGCGGAGCCGGAGAGACGGGCGGATAACAAAAATCCATATATGGAGAAGCGGTCGGGGGCGCTGAAGGAGGGAAATGGAGGGCGAGCCGCCGCCCCGAGTGTGCCAGTGTTGCTATGGCTCTTTGACATATTCTGCGTCTCCGGGAAAAACCCGTTGGCTCGCCGTTTACACTTTTTCATGTCCGAGTGATAAAGCAGAATGATGGATAATTAGAAGGTTTCTTTCGGAAGGATTTCGCAAATTAGTACTTTCGGTGGTGTTTATATTTTCAAAGAATTCAAAGCAAAAACGAGACCTACCTTGGAAAAGGCGCCAGTGCCGAGCACATCCCGAAACTCGTACTTGTCGCGAATAGTAGCGTTTGGCGCTGGAGCATTGCCGTCCCGTCGCTTGAAAAGGGGCATGATCCGACGCGGGCAGGCGAAGAAAAAACACTAAGGAGTGGCTCTTTCGGAGCTGTCGAAGGCGGAGGAAGAAGAGATGGAGCACACAAGGCTCGTCGTCGTGGGCCGACTCCGCCCCTTCCCCCCTCGCCACTGCTCTTTTTCCCCCTCGTCCTCTTACTTCACCCCGGGCCGATTTGTTCTTTCGTCCCTCCTCGATTCTCTGCAACGTTTCCAATTGCAATTACTTGCCACCGCCATCGCCTTCCTCGTCTCTCGCCGTCTGCTGCCGGAGAACAACGAGGACGCCATCGGGTGAAAAGGGGCGGTCGCCAAGGACCTATGTTGCCAATTATCTGGAAGAAGAGGGAGAAAAAGACGGAGAAGAGGACGAAGCGCTCGTCTCGCCGTTCAAGAAATTCTTTCTCATGGGAAGCAGAAGAAGAAAAAGAACAAAGAAAGAAAGAGGGGGAATGCAAGCAGCTGATTCAGCGAATCAGAGATCGACGACAGCGACTTCGAAGAAAACGAAGACGTACTTGATGCACTCGAGTGCAGAGAACGTACGAGATGAAGAGGCGTAGAGAATCCGGGGAGAAAGTGACAAGATGATGCCTCGAAAAGTCAGTAGAGACGAGTCTTCAGGGGCTTTCGTCGTCGAGGAATGTGATAGTTTACCACACACTGCCACGTCACAACGCACCATTATCAGTGGGTGTTTCCAGGTGCTTGTTCCACGTCACAACGAGATCAGCAATGCAACACGACTTACGCTTATCCACGCCTAATTCTGTCTCTACTCACTTTTTATCCGCATTGACGTCAAAGATTTATGGCCCAAAGTGCGCTTATCATTCCGGCTGGCTGCTAACAGAAATGTTGAACGAAGTGGACTGAAATGCGTTCAGAGCGGAAGTCAACAAATGCACTCTGATCATTCAAACGCATTCTCGATCACTAATCATCATCTGCGTTCCGCTTCATTTTAATACCAGCCTGTTCCACTCGGCCACTTGTAACGGCCGGAGGCGTTGGTGGGAATGGTGAAGCAAGAAATAACAATAATGGGGAAATAAGCTACAAACAGATACATTTCTCTTATTCATGAGGAGACACGATTATTTTTCGGATGAATAACAAGCTGATTGAGCGGGCCGGTACGAAGCGGATATCAAGGTGAGAGCAGATAATTCAGGGGAAGGTAGAGGATCTTCTGAAGCTTCTGGAGATTCCACACAGGTGTACTGTAAGAAAGATCGAACTAAGTGCATATGCCGCCGAAAGGGAAAGTCCATTGATACCCTGTAGGATTCCCAGACAGCTTCCTGGTCGCCAGCCATCCAATTCATACAAAGTGCATTCTTACGCGCACTGTGTAATGTATGTAACAGTGATCCTCGGACCACGTCATGGTTACGCTTTCCCGTTCTTTCGATTTTAGCCCAAAGGCGGCAAAAAAGGGGAGAGTGTGGCTTTCGCTCCCTCGAAAGTGCCAAGAGGTTACTGTCGCCTTCTCCTTCTTCTTTCCGCTGTTTCTTTTCTGCTTCCTCTGCCGTCTTACGCAAAACGATATGCGCAACACACGGAGAGAGAGGCAAGGCGCGCGGTTCCGCGTCCGCGACCACGCACCTTCATATATAACCGTCATCCGGTCTCTCGAAGCCCCGCCCCAAGAAGCGCCGCAAGCGACCGAACGAGCGATCGCACGGCTTTTTCAAGTGCAAACGCCGACAGGGGCGCTGAAAATCGCGCTACCTTGTACATAACCCCGCCTTTTGACATGCCTCCATTCATATATAATCCGTCCTCCAGCTTTCCATTTTATTATCATTTCCCTCACGAACTTGCTACAGCGTTACCCGACACCCGCCTTTCTTATCTCTGTTTAAAATACATTTCTAGTTTGAATTTGTCACTTTTTATCTCTGAAACCGTTTGCAGGGTATGGAGGACACACGAGAGAAAGCCTATAAGGCTGTCACCTACTCTGCAGTCACCTTTTCATTCCTCGCTATTCTCTCAGGTGGGGACCAATTTTGTACTTAGATGGCAACACACAGTAGATCACGAACGATCCTAGATTAGTGTAGAATTTTGAACATTCAAGCTTCGTCTCCTGAAATGAGACGGTGTTCAAACAACAAATGTTACTTTTGTTAACATCTTAGAGCTACAGTATGCCCTTTTTACCTTTAAAAAGTTAGCTTACAGTATGTATCTCTATGCCAATCGTGTACAACTTCGTGGACTCGATCCATCAGCAGACGAAGAGAGACATGACCTTCTGCAAAGTGAGTCCCCTTCTTTCTCCCTCTTCTTATGGAGTCTTCTTCTCCGTTTTTGCCTCACCTACGTTCCAGCAGTGTGACCGCTTGCGGAGGATACCGGTTTGCCACAGGGTTCTCAGATCAATCATAACATTGACACGCGCGTCGCCCAAGGTGTGTAATCACCCTCATAATCGTGTTTATTACAGTCGACCGCCAGAGATATCATGTCTGAAATCAGCCACAAGAAGCCGATCGCCGCCGCCATCGCCGGAAACCTGACCACCATTCGTAACAAGCGTCAAGCCGTCGGATGCGCTGGCTGCTGCAAGCCAGGACACCCGGGACGGCCGGGACTTCCAGGAAGAAACGGAAAGCCAGGAGTGCCAGGAGCACCAGGAAGACCAGGAACTCCAGGAAGACCTCCGATTGTGTGCGAGGAGCAAGACGTGCCACCATGCAATCCATGCCCACCAGGATCCCCAGGACCACAAGGACCACCAGGAACAAGCGGACAGCCAGGGCGGCCAGGAAACCCAGGACGACCAGGAGCCCCGGGAACACCTGGCCCAGTCGGACCAAATGGAGCCCCAGGAGAGCCAGGAGCACCAGGAAATGACGGAGAGAAGGGAGAGCCAGGAAGACCGGCTCAATCAACTCCATCCACTCCAGGAGAGCCAGGAAATCCAGGAGATGCCGGAGCCAGCGGAGCTCCAGGAGATGATGGAGCCCCAGGAAGAGACGGACAACCAGGACAATCGGGACCTCCAGGGCCACCGGGACCACCAGGAAATGTTGGACCAGCCGGATCCCCAGGAAAACCAGGCCAGCCAGGACTCCCAGGACCACAGGGAGAGAGAGGTCAGTCAATTCTGCAGTCAGTCCTCATACTAAACATACTGCTCTTTCAGGAATCTGTCCCAAGTACTGCGCTCTGGACGGAGGAGTCTTCTTCGAGGACGGAACTCGTCGATAGATACCACGTCATCGTGCTTTCTGCTCTTTCTTCTCTTCCCAGTCTCTTGCCACGTCACCATCACACGTGTGTAGGCGTCGTGTTAAAACTCGCCTCCGCCGACTCCACGTACCATCTGCGCCGCCGAAATCCGGGTTCGGGTGATATTATTAATCTATTACCTTTTTCTGTCTGTACTATAATTTGTGCCCATAAAAGCTACAATTCTGGTCAGCCATCGCATCTTGGTCTTGCTTACGAATGCTCAGAAACGAGACATCAATCACTGTGTCCGGCCTCTTATTTTTTGAAGAAAAACCGGGGAAACAAGAGCTTCAGGCACCTAATCTCGGCGTAAATTTGGGTTTTCGAGGTCTTCTTCGTTTATTTCGTTTCGCCTCATTTTCTCTGAGTCTCTCCAAGTTGCGTTCTCTCTCGTTTTCGGTGCATTTTGGATGCGACGCTGCGCTTTTCGAAAGGGTATAACATTTCGACTTTACGGGATTATACGCTCTCCGTCCCGTCTTCTTTTTCTTCTTCGCCTCGGACGCCTACTCGATTATCCGCCCTTCTTCTTGGCGCTTGATTCGTTTCTTTCCTCTTTTCTTAGCACTTTGAATACAAGTCCGCGTGTTTTCTGTTTCCTTCAAAACAAAGCGAGAAGGGAAACGAATGAAAGAAGAAAGGAAGTTTAAAAAAATTTTTTCGAGGAGCACTTGCAAGAAGTGAAATGAGTTTGGAGACGGACAACTTTGGATATTTCTGAAGATGGATGAGTTTCCTCGAAGATGGATGTACGCAAAGGGAGAGCGTAAGAAGCCCTACTTGCACAGCCTACACTTCCATGTTCGATCTTGAAACTGTGTCATGAATGGCTTCCGAGCTTCTGATGACGTGATCTCAGCAACTCCCACCTATTTAATGTTATTCCAACTACCCTGTTGTTGTTCCCAGCATCCCCATACGAGGTTCTCCTCCAATCCAATTTCCGCCGAGTCAGCTCGCCTCGATCCGACACCTTTCCTCTCGATTCCATTAGATCACAACTTTTGGGTGTCCCATGACATCTCGAATGTCCGTTCCATCCCTCTCCCTTCTTCTCCCTTTCCTCCCTTCTTTTCCGAATTGATTCAGCTTTCTGAGTCTCGTCCCTCTCGTCTCCTCCCCCACTTCCTTAGTCCCTCCATGTGTGTAGCCGGCAGCACACTTTTTCTTTTCACCCCTCCACACACCACATTTCATTAATATTTGACATTTTCCGAAAATCCCCGCTCACGGTTATTTCTCTTTAGGGTCTCGCGGAGGTTTCTAGTCCCTGGCCCCGCGGCCATCGCCGTTCTTTTAGGCCAAAACAGCGTTTTCATATTTTTCTCAAAAACTGAACTGTACTTACAATTCTTAATCATCCGCGTACTTTTTTTCTAAATTTCATGAAGTCCGCCGCCGTCGCGCTTCTTGGCTGTTCTGAGACTTCAGATGCGTGCCGTCGGATGAATACTGATTAATTTCACTTGATTTTTTGGGAATGAGTTCATTATGATGTCAACTAACAAAGAGACACAAAAAGCACGCATGAGCAGTCATATTTTGAAAAAAGCTGTTTTGGCAGTGACCCCTAGACATTTCTGCGAATTTCTCGTTACTGCTTGCGAGTTTCAATCATAATGAACTCATTCCCGAAAAATTAGGAAAAATGAATCAGTATTCTTCGAACAGCACGCATCAGAAGTTTCGGCGCGCGGAAAAAAGGCTTGGGGAGCGTGCCGCCCGCCGTCAAAATAAGCAGCCGACAGTTACGGGACGAGGGCCGAAATTTCTTCCTCTCTCCACTGCGCCCCCAGAAAAAATCGCCGTGCCGCTCTCAAAACGACGTTCAACGCTTTTAAATATGAAGAGAACAAAGACAAGGAAAATGAAAAAGAATGAGTTCCCGGCTTTCTCTCTCAGTTGTTGTTTCCGTTTCTAATTATTCGTTTGCCCTCCTTTCCAAATTGCCTCAATTTTTGAAGCTGCCATCTTCCCAGGGGACTTTTGCTCCTCGACATTCAGCCTTTTTCCGTCTCGATTCTTGCTCCTTTCTTCCCGAATATTCATCTCAATCCTCTTTGTATATCCTTACTTTTCAGATGAATTTCTTCAAACGCAAATTCTCATTTTCGGAAGACGAAGGGGAGCCTATGGAAGAGGTCAACGGACCTCCGTCTTCCTTCTCTTTCCAGTCGATAGCAAACAAAGTATCCAATACTATCAGGTCAGTCTTTTCTGAGTTCCAACCACTCTTCTGCTCTCCCTCTCTTCCTTCCCAAGCAATTAAACTGAGAATCTCATTTGTATTTTTCTGTTTTGTCACCCCAAAAGAGCACTAGAGACACACTTGCAATCCGAGCCGGGGACACAAAGAGAAAAATAAGAATTCGTGGGAGAAATGGTCCGAATTCAAATGAGAATTTACAATAAGGCATTTGCATTTCGCATCATTACAATTAAGCATTTGCATTCGACGTTTCGTGAACTTAAACATGAAATCGCTCTTTTTCCAGCGCTCCGACTTCACCTGCAAAATCGCGAGAATCCCTTGCAGCTGCCGTCGAGCGATCCCTCAACCATGACAGGCAAGGCACTCTTTCTCTTTTCCTTTCTTACTGCTCCCTTCAGAAGCCGCGGAGAACCGGTGATGAAGGACGCAAAAGTGCTTCTTGTCATTGATTCCCATCACGTCGATTGGAGCAAGTACTTTCGGAATCACACGGAGTTTGCCATCCGTGTGGAACAAGGAGATATCGACGAGCTGGATGTGATGTGTACAGAGAAGTCGTGTACCGTCGAGCTCAATCAGCCAGGAAAAGATGTTCGGACGTTCACTCCGTCTGCCGTTTTCTTGGGAGCCGGTGCTACCCGATGTGCTCAATTGAAGACCATCACGAGGGCGTTCATTGCTGCTCATATTCCTTTTTTGAACTCGCACACTTCTGCCGTTGCTTTCCTGGACAAGAACAATCTAAAGAAGCAGTTGAAAAAGATCACATTGTCGGACGGAGCATGCATTCCGATGCTTCCAGTTGTGCATTACCCTCATTTTCATAAGTTTGTGAGTGTCTCTCGCCTAATGCCTATGCATTCAGTGACTTGTATTTCAGCATCAAAACCAATCTGCCACGTATCCAATGGTTGTTTCGGTGAATGAGGGATTCCAGGGAATCGGAAAGATCAAGGTAAACAGCCAAGAGGAACTGTGCGACGTTGAAGGAATGCTCCAGATCATGTCGAAAGGTGATACGGAAGTGAGTAATGTGGAACGGAGAAAATTGAATATAGGCACGTTTTTAGGTGGAAGTGCAGCCGTTCGTTGATGCCAAATACGACTTGCATGTCCAGAAAGTAGGCCACGAATACAAGACATTCCTCAGAAGGGGCATCTGCAAACACTGGAAGAGCAATGTCGGATCGAGTGTTTTGGAGCAGATTGCAACGAGCGAAAGGTTCACTTTTCATTGACGTCTGCTTGTGAGCAACTCATTTTCAGACATAAAAAGTATCTGAAGGCTATCACCGACCACGTTGGGCCCATGCAAATCTGCTCCATTGACGTTCTAGTTTCGAGAGAAGGCCGGGAGTTCGTACATGATGTCAACGATGTGATAGGTATCATAAGCTTAACATTCTATTCCAGCTCCATTGTTTACAGCTTACTTCGGAGAGTCCGCAGAAGATGACAGGAGGGCTGCAAGCATGTTGCTCCGAGCTCTTGTAGCTCCCCGAATTATCACGTCACCAGGAGCAGAGAATGGAGTAGCTTTCTCGGAGGCTCCGCCCTCCTCTTCGACCAACGGACATCATGCTCCAGGAGCACGCCGTCTCCCTCCTCAGCCAACGACTTCCCATCACTTACCCCGTGTCGGGAAGGACGATAAAATAGAGTCTCACCACAAAGAACACTTTGCTCCGCCGCCTGCAATTCCCAGAGCTGCTTCAAAAGAATCGATTTCGTATGTAGACGACACGATGGGACAGCTGAAGAGGACGTTCGCGGGATTCTTTGGAGAGTGATCCCATCGGATATGAAGATGCTTTCCTTTACTTATTAGTCCGAATAAAGTGCATTCCGAGCTTTGAAACAAATATATTATTGAATGGAACACAGAATGATGCCGAAGATGGAAATCCCGCTCGGCTAGATTCAGGTCTCGGCCGCTGTGTGAAATTTCGGCCATGTCTCATCATTTTTGTGTGTTGATTTAAATTTTTAAACTTTATTCATTTAAAACAAACAGAATCATTAGGAGCAAGTATTTGTGTGATGACCGCGTCGTTTTTCTTGATGATGAGTCTGATCTTGTTGTCGATTTGTGGGACGGCTTCTGGAACGGGAACGACTTCTCGAGTCCTCACGGCAACGACACGGACTGCGAGTGAATTTGCGATATCTCTCGGAATAGGAAGAAGAAGAAGAAGAATCGGAAGAAGAAGTAGAAGAAGAGTCAGACGACGTTACGGAAGAACGATCGTCATCTGAGGAATCAGAGTCAGAATCAGTGCTGGAATCAGAATCCGATTCAAACTGGTTAGAGAGAGTGAAGGGAATACGGGAGAAATTGGTCTTCTTCTGCATGTCGGGAATGGAGGGTAGTCGTGAGAACGCACTGCTCTCTCTCCCTGGCCCACTTCTTTTTATACTGGACGAGGTTGTCGAAAAGTTTCGTTTGTTGGCTTCGAATGAATTCGAAAAGATGATGTGATGGCCGGAGGTCTCTCCCTCTCTTGTTTGCTCAACCAAATGTTATCAAAGCAGTGACTCATTCAAGGCGAGAAACGTTTCAACCTTTGGAACTATAATCTTTTTTTTTTGAAACGAAAGTTTGGAATACGAATTAGCTTTGAAACTCTTTGAATTTGCTTTATGAATCATCGCGCAGCTAACGTTGAAAATCCCGTGAACGTGGCCGAATTTTCAGGAATTTTGGATGATCATGATAATAGAGTGTCTAAAAGAACAACTTTGGGAGACAATATTTTGCGCGTATTTGAACAATTCGAAACAAGTATAAAATCCCTCTGTATTGTGTGAATAGACATGGGGATATTGTAGATTATACTTTGAGTTATGAAAAAAATGAACACATTTTTAACAAATGAATATTTATTGAAATAAATGATTTTAAAATAATTTTTCACGGGGCAATAAAGCATCAAAAGGGTAAATAAAGTAAACAATAGGTTAGAAATGTTAGAATCTTCCGAAGCTGGCACGTGGATCGAATGGATGATGACGTCCTCCGAATCCGTGATTGTGTCCTTTGTGTCCTCTGAATCCATGATGTCCTCCGCCGAATCCGAATGGACCGATGTGGTGGTGATGGTGTCCGTGGAATCCATGAGGTCCGTGTCCTCCGAATGGGCCGAATCTTCTTCCGAACGGTGGAATCTCGAGTCCTCCTGGTCCTCTTCTCTGTGGTGATACCGATCTGGCACGTCTTCCGAAGCACGGACGACCTAGTCTGGCACTCTGGGCCTCCAGAAGCTGCACACGTTGAGCCAGATGACGGAAGAGTCTCTTCTTTCCGCATCCTTCCTTCAGTCCCTTTGTACCTCTCGGTCCGTGACCGTCTCTTCCACGAGAATGTCCTCTCGAGTGAGAACGGCTGCGGGCACGGTCGAATCCACGGCTTCTGGAGCGATCACGGCGACCGCAGTGACGACGACGACGTGGCGATTGAGGAGTAGCATCGATGACAAGGATCTCCTCGTCTCCAGACTCTTCAGAAGAAGAATCCGATGAGTTTTCAGCAGAAGAATCAGCAATAGCAAAAATGGAAACATGGGGCGAGCTCTCGTTGGCCGAGAGCATTTTGCGAACCGAGTTACGGACTGAGTTGCTGGACAGCGAGATGAGGTTTCCCTTCTCGTTCTTCCAGTAAACAACGTTCAGAGTGAGCCCGAGCTCGCCGAGTTTAATCTCGAGATTGTCGACGAAGTCGTCGAAAGAGCGCTTGTCGAAGTCGACAGAGAACTTCTCAACTGCGCCTGGAGCAAGATGAAGTTTGAAGTTGATTGGGGTATTATTGGCAGCCATTGCAATACACTGACCTCTTCACTCAAAAATCCCATTTTATATGTCCGGAGATGGGCGGGACCTAGACAGAAAAGATGTGAAAAGACACTGAAGTCTTGCGAAACCATTTCGAAAGGACGCGAAAACACAGTTTTCCTCCCTCGTCCCTCTCGTCCATCCATTGCTGACTCGGCCTGTTCATGTGTCTGCGTCCCCCGAGGAAAAGAGGAAATGGAACACGCATTGGCGCTGATCTTCTGATATTCAATGGTGCAAGGGAAGTGACGTCACTCTTGGCGTGGAACTATTTCGCAATACTATCGTGGTCCGGTAGATCAAGAGCAAAATTACGTCATGAAGAGCCCTGAATTCATTTCCATGCATTGCTTTTGTGATTTGGTTGTGACCACTTTCTGATTTTCATAAATCACTAATTAATGCAATAATTCAGAATGGAAAGGACTACGGAGTCAGAGGAGACGGATGATAATGAGAGATCGATGGGAACGGATGGATTGGAGGACCCGCAGAGAACTGAGATCAGATGCTGTGGTTGCTGGCGGTGGAGCACGGAGAGGCACATTCAGTCTTCGGAGGAGCATGCGAGTCCGCGTTCAGTGCTTCCTGAAAGCAGCGAGTTAGAGAGGAGGACATCTTTATCACTCACGGCCAGAAATCCTTTCTTCATGTTCTGGATGATAAACTGAACGAACTTGAACCACGCGTGAGTGACGTGCTTCTCGACGGTCTGAACCTTCTTGAGGCCTCCGCAGATCACGTAAGTGCCTTTTGTGTCTTTAAGGAGAGCGGAGACGACTGAATCCAGTAGACAATTCTTGACACACAGCCAATTCTCCGCCTGGAACCACACTTTCATCCGGAAGTGCATGGCCCCGAGCTGGAGAGAAAGGTCCTGGATCTCTGCGATGTAGTCCTTATCCATCAGCTTCGAAATGACTTTGTTAAAGAAACAGTTGACTCCATCGGCCACAGATCGGGCCCTCTTCATATTGTTGACGTCGTCTGTCGTGTAGTTCACACTGCCCAAAAAACTACCGGACTTACATTCTGAAAAAGAAACCTTTGTTTACTGTCTATTCACCTTGAAAATTACCGAGAAGTGCACGGAAACGGGTTCTGTTGTCGTTGAGAAGCCGTGCGACGAGTTCGCATCCGATGTCTGACTGCGTGGAGGCTCTGGAACATTGGCGGTTTCAAGAAGAACGCCTTCATTTCACTCACTTTTCCCAACTCGCACATATGCACTGTCTCTCCGCAACACTCAGATTGATTGATTTCAGCGAAGCGGACGGGGATCCCGGGGCGTTCGCCTCGCGGAATGGAAGATTCATTCCTGAAATACATGGAAAAATAATTCACGTCTCGGGTCAGAATGAAACAGAATAACAAAAACATTGGAAATTGGAACAATCTGTTTTCTATGGGGGATAGAATGAGAGTACTGTAAGAAAACAATCAATACCTTCAAGAAAGCACTTCTTTTTTAATGTGTTCCGTCTCAGGGAAACGTTATTCGGGAAATGATCGACAACACATGCATGCGTGAGTCTGTGAGCATCGGAGTGTGATCATTCAATTGTTTTCCATGTCTCCTAGACAGTTTTTGCTCAACAATAACACCAAATAAATCCCAAAGAAGAGCGAAATAATAATAACTTGGCGATGCAGAGAGCGTGGGCACAGACAAGGCGAAAGTTGAGGAACATCATGTGATCGGATGCCTTCAATGACTTCTACTAATAAGCTCCGTTTGACCGAATGGGGACGATGCGAGCAGCAGTTGTATTCTAATGTCGAGAACGATGAGAAACGTCAGTTTTTGTTTGATATAATGAATGAGGGGCCAGAAGGATGAGCAGAAGTGTGCGTTCTCTGCCTGATTGCCTCAGGATCTACGCTCCGATGAGCCCAGACGGTTTCAAGAGAACTTCGTCACGAACGCGTGTCTGGAAGGACGGTCTTATCCTTTCGAAACGCCTACTTCTTCCGGAACCGAGTGCAACCGATTATGAGTGAAAAAGTACTGTTATCGATGAAATTCTACTCGGAAAAGGGTTGCAAATGTTCAGAATATTCTCGATTCAATGAGAGAATCGAGCTGAGCTTTCGTAGAAAATGAATGAGTTTTGGTTGACTTTGGTGTCATAAACAGATGAGAATGCTTACATGGAATGCCGATTTCCGGCTTTTCTGTCTCCAAAAACCACATCAGTAAACAGTTAAAAAGTTCAGAAGCCGTCTAAAGTTGTCAAGTAATGCAAGAGCAAAGATCGAATTAGAAAGTAAGGACTGGCTGTTTTTGGATGACGAAAAATTAGTGGAAACGGAAGAAGAAAGGGTCACTCGGGAGACGGAAAAGAAAGATTCGCAGCGAGTGCAACAGGCACAAGTGGGGGCATTTTACGAAAAAGTTATGATATTGGGAATGCTTGAGGGTTCAGACAGATAAAATATTCTGACACGTTGTTTATTGTCCTACGAGCCCACGCTTCTGATCTCCACTACAAAGGGGCCCCGGCATCACTTTTGTATCGTGATCTTACCAGTCTAAAATAACACGTTTCTCTTGTTTTCGGCACGGAGACAGTCTCACGAGAATGCCCTGAGAGATCGAGAGAGGGCTCATATCATGTGTTGGAAACGAGCAACAAGGAGTACGAGATTCTCTTTCACGACGAGCATATTCTCCAACAGTTCACTGAACACATTGTGTCAATATGCAATTCACAAGAAGGGAGACCAGAAAGACGGCCGATTTTTGAAAGCGCCCGAAGCAAGAAAAGAACGAGCCGAATGTTGTCTTTTTTGGGAATGGATAATAGAAAAGTGAGAATAGGCGGGAAGAAGAAGCGCAAGTTTGTGCAGTCTTTGAAAGGGAAAAAGGGCGTTTGTATGTAATGTGCTGACTAGAGCCACGTCACCCGTTCACAATTTGTGTAATTTGTTTTCTGCTTTCAGCTTCTTAGGGTGCAACTATTTCAGAGCAATAAATTTTAATTGCTCCCTTCTCGCACGAAGCAAATGAACAATATTCGAACGCGAATAACATTTTGCTCTAGCCCATTTCTATGAGTGCTGTATTTAGTGGCAGATCAGACTGCACGTAACCAGAATAACTGAGGGAAATTCTAGAAAGGGAATCGGAGACGGAGCGGATCTCTTCCATTGGACCCCCATTGTGTGTCTCTTTTTAGGAGAGAAGGAGCCGTCGGCGGAATGTTGAAATTCCCTCGCGCATATGTTTGTGCTCGGTCGGTTTTCAAATGAACCTGGTGGTCTACGGTCTGAGAAACGGGAAAGAGATGGAGAAAAGCGAAGAGCAGAGGTTCTTATGGTAATTTTAGAAGCGAAAGAAGATAAATGGATGGGAGAACGTATAATGTGGGTAGACGGGGAGCGCAGTTCTGGGAATGCTTCGCAGATAAATCCAAAACGATGATTTTTTCTGGGGGCGCAGTGGAGAGAGGAAGAAAGTTCGGGCCTCGTTCCGTGGACTGTCTGCTGCTGGCACGCTTCCCAAGCCTTTTTCTGCGCGCCAAGATTTCAGATGCGTGCCGTCGGAGAAATACTGATTCATCTTATTCATTGTCATAGTGACTAACGTAAACTAACAAAGCGCCACAAAAAGCACGCACGAAACAGCCATATTTCGAAAAAAAAACAATTTTTTCAGTGACCTATTGAAATTCTTGCGAGTTTCTTGTTGCTTTTTGCTGTTCTCTTTTTTCAAAAAAAGCTTATACAATTTAGAAAAAACGTACGTTTGTGATTAAGAATTGTACGTTCCAGTTTTTGAGAAAACTCCGAAAAGCCGGTTTTGGCCAAGCAGAACGGCTAGAACTCCTAGAAACCTCCGCGCGACCCCCAGGAAAAATCACCGTGGCGAAAGCTTCCAAACTACGCGCATTCAAACTCGAATCAGCATGATGTTATTGTGCAAAATAGAAGATCGGCGGTTCATTCATATAAATGTTTTCTACCATTCCAGCATGAGCGATCATAATATTGCAGCGCTTTAGCTCAGAACACAGAACTCAGAACTGTTCTGAAATGAGAGTGAAGAAGCGTCCGCCTCCGAAAACACATTCTGATTAGAAAAGGGGATTGTTCTGATTTGAGAGCCATGGAAATCATTCTGAGCAATCACAAAAAACGTGACAATGATAGCGAATTTGAGGGAGAATAAACGAGAATGTGGTCAGAAAGAGGATTTCCTCCATTGTATGAGTCCAAATGCATCCAGTGGAAGAGTGAAGGTGAGCAAGGGTACTGGAAGTAGGATCTGAGGGACCAGTAACCATGAATTGCATGACTGAATGGACGTGTCATTTCCCCAAAGATCTTGCAAAGTGATCCATCAAGGATGCAAAATGGGAGAGCAGAACGTCTTCTGGAAATGGTCGCTACTTGGACGGTGACGTCGTGTTCGGAGAGGTATGAAGAGAAGAATCAGCCTTCTCCTTCACCATCCTGTCTGGTCTTCGAAACGTTTTTTTTATTGAATTTAGATTTTTGATTGGCGCAAAGACGGAGTTGAGCAGAAAACGAGAAGAGCACGAAGAATAGGCGAATCGGAGAAGTGAAGGAAGTGAGTCAACCGGACAGAAGTGCACAGACCGACAGAAAACGAGCAATTACACGAGATGAGAGCAATTAATTTGATGCGGGAGGGCCATGAAATGTTTTCATTTCGGGCGTGTTTTTGCCTTTTGAATCGGATGGAGAAAGTATAAACTGAGCGAGAAAGGGGAATTGAGCTGAATGCTCCGAGAGAAAGAAAGAGAAAAAAGCGCGTCTTCTTCAGAACAAATTAATATTCCTGCACTGCTGCCGTTCATGTAATTAGTCAGACTCCCGTGGAATTTGCATATAAACTATGCGACTACTTTTACGAGACGAAAATGGACGGGACACACAGAGAACCCGCAAATCATGTTATGAGGAAGGGAAGGAAAGTGTGGGAGGAGTGATGTGATCAACGGAAGAAGTTGGCATTTCAAGGGAATCCAAAGAGGCAGGTACGAAAGTGCCCATTGAGCAGCATTTCGAGGTTTCGAGGAAGTGTGAGCACAAAAAGAGTATCTTGCACGAGCATCAGACTCTTTCCATTTCCCTTCATTGCTAAATCTTGACCTTTCGATGACCTCGAAATGAGAAACGTGCAAAAATCCCGCCATTCTGCTTCCTTTTGTGCATTCAAGTATATTTCTCCGAAAATTCGTCATTTTCGGTCAGCATTAAATGAATTTTCGGGGGCAGCCGGGGCTCGAAGTTCTCGGCAAAAGAGCCGCCTCGAAATGACACATGGGCACGCGAATCCCCGAAAGATCGGCAGACACTGCCCCAAAACAACAGACAGACAAAAATTCATTTTTGGGAGGAATGAATTTCAATTCAATTTGCAATTAGAAATGCTGGACAAAAACAAGGTTAATCGTCAGCAAAATGGAATATTCTAGGAAAGAATGAGAATGGAAAGAAGAAGAAGAAGAGAAGGGATGGCAGAGATGTCTGCTGGAGACATGTTCCAGACCGATTCGCTCGCGATTTGTCTGGCCAGATTATGGCTGGGAAACGTATCAGAATTCAGGATCGCACGCGGCTAATCAGCATTGTTTTGACGGGCACGCCAACTTGTGACTCACAGCTTAAACGAGGAAACACAGGTGACTTCGGAAGATTAGACAAAGGACGACCAGACGGATTTGTTCGATTGTCAACCCAATCTACTCACTTCTCCTCCGTTTTCACTCCTTTGCCACGTGGAAACGGAAAAGAGAGAAAGTTACTAAAAATAAGTGCTCCGAACGGAGCAGCCCGGTCTTGAGTGCCGTTCTTTAAAGTATCCTTTGTTTGCCCGGGGATTTTGTTTCAAATTTCACGAGTTTGCAACCGATGAAAAATGCGGCAGCCGAGAGATTTGCTCGGCGGATTGGAAAATAATGAGTCTGTTGATATGCGGTCTGTGACGACAAGGCACCCGAATTCGGAATTATTCAGCCGCAAACAGGAATTCGTTGTTGGGAGTCGAACTTCGGTCTTGTCGATGACACTAACCAATGGAGCCCAAAACGATAAGCGATCGAACGGAGGCGGTGTGTAATGTGACTGCTTCTGAACAGTTGTCCGCGCAGATGCACTTCCTCCGTGATGAAATAAAAAATCATCGAGTATTCTGGCTTCCGCGTGCCTCTTCCGCCGAAAAAGTTTCGTGCCTCCGGGGGGACGAGTCTCGTTAGTGAACTTGGAAAATGCGTGACGAGTAACTCAATTTGACGGATTTCGCATCCAGGTTGTGCTTTTCCTGCCCGCACCGTCGTTACTTCCCTTCTGTTTTATCCTGCAACATTGTCGGCTAACCTGTAGCACTCGCACGCGTCTGAATCTTGCGGATCGAGTTGAAAATCCCATTTTGTCACTGTTAATAGCGCCCATCACAGTGCACTGTCATCTTTTCAATCAACCAGTTAATATCAATCCAATTAACCTGACCGTTTCCCATGTATAAATCACGAAATCACATCGTCAGATAGTGTAATAGCGCAAAATAAATGGTCAGCTCATCCATCCACGGACACTCCCGCGAAGAAAATGTCATTTGCAGTGAGAAATGTGTGCGTCTGTGTGAGGCAGTTCCCTTCTCCGGTCTCCTCAGATCGTCGCCACTTTTTTGTTTTTCCCGAAATTCAAACCACCGACACTTTCCACGAATATCGGATTGCAGCCGAATGGAGAGGGGCTTGGCACACCGCTTGACCGCCCGGTATTCGGATGCGGCCGCAGAGGGCAGAAGAAGCCGCCCGCCTTTTCGGTGTGCTTTCCTTTCCGGAAGCATAGTGCGAGCGAAAGCTGTCACAAAGCCGTCTCATTCGACATTCATACCCATAACATGTAATGGGTTCTCTTTTTTTTATGATGAAGACGCTCCGCCCTTCCAGTCACATTCCGCCACTTCTCAGGTCATTTCAGTTTTGTCATTTTTCTCAGGTGTTGTGCCTCACTGAACAAGATCCAATTGTGTAAGATGTATTCCATATGTCACCGGATGCTCGTCCATTTCCTCATCGGACGAACCTCTTCAAACAGGAAGTTGCACACTTGAACGGGAACGGGTGTACGTGGGAAATAGTATGCACTCAAGCCCTCTATTCATTCGGTCAAGTTGTATTTGTTTGAATAAATACCAATAAGTTATGCGCATAACTGTCCCGCGCGGCCACCCAAACGTCCTTCATTTTTTGTGCGAGTTTTGTTCCAGTCGGAACCAGTCCGGTCCTCTGTTTTGCATATTCCACCCCCACTGAGATCTCATCTGCCTGCCATTTCCCATTACTCGTGAGGGTTTCGAAAGTAAAACCAAAAGTTTTCGCACTTTCTCCCTCATGGCTTATGGACTTCTTCTTCATTTCATTCTGCTTCTCCACGGCCGAATCCCTTCATTCTTCGCATGTCAATTTTCATTTTCATTTTCCCTCCACTTTTTCTTTCCCATTTTTTGTGGCCATTCGTGGTCACTGAACCAGAGAGACTGCCGAATGGCATCGGGTTTCCAGGCGGCAAAAGTTCAAGGTGCGAGTCCGTTTTTCCCCGTTTTGAAAGGGTCAAAACTCCTTTTCCACTCCCTCCGAGTTCGATTACCAGACGTCTGCTCTCCTTCAGTAACAATATTTATTTACATTTCTCAATCTATGCCATCTGCTCTCTTTTTCCCGTTCCACCGATTTGTTTGGATTTCGGATTATCAACCGAGGATTTGCCATTCGACGCACGCGCCAGGTTTAGCGTAGAAAATGAGTGATAGACGGAAAACCAGCCGAGCCCGTGTTTCGACAAAAGAGCATCTTGAGATTGTAGTAGGCTAGAACCATTTGTTCTTTGGCCAGAGTTTTTGTTTTTTGGTTGCCAATGTGAGAGGCAAGAAAAACACTCTCACTTGTTATTCTTTCCGCCACTTGAACTGTAACAGTTCGATGACACCCACCCGTATCGACGCCCGATCTCTGGCTCTTCCGATCTTCGTCACTTTCCCCTTCTGCGGTGTAATCCGAACCGTCATTCCCAGCCTTTCGTACCAAATGAATATATATCTCCGTGGTCAAACAGTTCTGTTTGCGCCACTCGCTGTCACCAACACGTCAAATTGTTCTCTTTGCAGCAGTGACCCAGTGTACATAGAGTACACCCATCCTTCCGAAATATGCGGTAATTCAGATAGCCCTTTGTGGTATTCTCCTCGTTTGATACCGCCCGTTTCAGACGTCTCTTTTACAACGGTCCAAACAGCCAGTACACGCGGGGTACCACCTCCTTCATTTCGTCCCCTCTCTTCCATCGGTACACTCTTTTCCCATTTCAATTGAAGACCCCCACAATGTATGACCGGACAATTATCGCACTCCGAGTTGCAACCACCCAACGACCGGGTGTCATTTTCTAGTAATGACTGACAGGGTAAAATCCTCTTCGGTGACCTTTCGCGAAACGGAAATGAAATGAAATGACACACTTGTTCTTGCCCTGCCCCCCCCCCCCACTTACTGCCGATGTAATACTTTCAGCTACCTCCAGAGTGTTTTTCAACAAATCCTATTTTTAGCCATGTTCTCGTTCTGTTTCCGAGTCTTCAGAAATTCATTGCGCTCCCGAATGTCTATGCAAAAAGACCAGAAATTATTGAACGAGCAGTTCCAACTAGGTTTTAGGTTCAGAATATTTAAGCTCTTTGCTTCGAACAAACTCGATTACGAATTCAGCCTTCAAGAAGATTGCCATTTCCTAGAACAGTAAGGGATGCCACGAATAAGCACATTCCGTATAAATAATAACACGTTCTTCATCTTCATCTTCTTCTTCTTCTTCTTCTTCTTCTCTTCCTTTTCCCCCTTCTTTTTCCTCCACTTTTTCGTCGTTCGATCCCCCTACCTATTACTGTGTGGCGGTCGCTCCTCGTCCCGCTAAAGTTTTGAGGGAATCATCGCTCGTTTTCGTTTAAATTGCGGCTTGACTTCTCTCGTGTGCCCTCCCCCGCTTTCCCATAAATCCGGTAGCTTCGCTCTTCTTTTCACAAGTAATGAGAACGAATTCTCTGGACTGTTTTGTGTCGCTCCTCCAGTACTCGTGTACATACTCGTGCCGTGATGGCTCTTTTTCTGTTTGCCTCAATGTTGATCTTATATACTCTCTTCCTGTCGGCACAAGAAAATGCCGTTTTCGATTGGGGAAAAAAACGAGATTCCCAACCGATTTCTGATGTGATTTTTTCCATTTCTCAAGAGCCCCATCAGTGCCGTTTCGCTGCCCAATTTCTACGTAAACTATTTGGAAATGCGCGCAGGTAGACCCCCCATCCACTGGTTACTCCCCTACTTTCTCCTCGCCGCCATCAATTTTTCATGCTCTTCCACTCGTCGCAACGCTCCCAAACAGAATCATTTCAGTAAAAGATGCCATCTTCGTCGACCACCTCAAACCTTCGGATTCTTCTCTTTTCCCTCCTGCTCGTCGCTGCCAGTTCAGAGGTCACAGAATCTTCGGGTAAGTATTAGTTGGTTTGTTTTGTAAATACTCCGAAAATCCACTAGAGTCACTTCCGAGTGGCGAAAAAAAGTGAAAGGAAAAGTAACGGGAAATCGGAACTGAGAGGTTCAGAAAGTTCGATTTTCGGAAGGATAATTGAACCGAAATGTTGCCTACAGTCTGGGATTTGGTTCAAGTAGGATTTGGAATTCAAAGAAAAACGGAAACAGAACAAAACTGAGAATGTAGATTAGGGGGAAACGCACGCAATATACTAATATGTCAATTGAGTGAACTGAGTGGAAATGACTTTATCAGCAAAGATCTTTCAAGTGCTCCCAATATCAAACTTTCAGATATAAAGCAGTCGTCGGCACAAGCAGTCGCCCCGACTCCGTTCCAAGTGGCCACTTCTCCGCATCCGTTCTCCCGTCAGATCGCTGCTCCGTCGCGTATTCACCGCAGATCCATCACTCCCGTCCCAACCCGAGCCCACCGAGTTTACCACTGATTCCCTTCATGATCAACTTACCTTCCGTTCATTGACCTTCCCTTCCAGGCATTTTATTCCTTACGTTAAACATTCCTCGGGTTTTCTTCATTTTTCTCGATTAGTACCAGAATAAACGCTTCGTTCGATTTATCTGTTTTCTTCCGAGTAATTCTTGTGATGACGTGGCAACGGGTGTGAGAATCCATGTGACAAGAAAGTGGGGGATTCTCGGCAGACACGCCGAGTCCGTGGGAATCAATGGCCAGTCAAGGAAACCTCCGCCGCAGAGTAATTCATTTGATTTTTCCGGCAGTTTCAATCAAGCCATGTCCTCAAATGATACTGTACTAGAAATAACAGAAATGGACAATATCTATGCCTCAATAATTATCTTCCTGGTATCCGGTTCCCTGCCGATTTCAGTTGGGATATTAACTACTTTCAGATTTCTTTCTCCGGTTGTATTTTCAATGTGTTAGCCGCTGTTGTTGTTCTCAGAAATCCGATTCTGAAGAATGCGTTCGGAACTCTGTGTTTCAGTCACACTATAGCCAACTTCGGAGTACTGTTTGTGTTCGTCTCATGGGTCACCCCAACAACTATCACGTAAGGGCTCTTAACAGGTACAATTGATAGACTCTCGTTTCAGGCAGTACAAGTACACTGAGCTCACATTCGGAAAGATTTTAGGACAGATAAACATTCTTTTCTGGAATGCCTGTTGCTATTCCCATTTGGCCATATCTCTTAACCGTTTCCTCACGATTTCCATGCCCACAAAAGTAATCAAACGCCTAAAATATCTCAGTCGTCAGTTGTATTCAGGTTGCCCAACTGTTCAACTTCCGAAACACGTGTTTTCTGATCGGTTTCGTGTGGAGCATGGCGATTGGCCACGTGATACCGTACTTCTGGAGAGACTCTTGCTACGTGGCATACGATCCCGTCAGTTGGACGTGGGTTTTCGCAGACACGCCGTGCGGATATGTGATCACGACATTTACGGATTACTATACAAGCGTTGCCATCTTTGTAGTTATGAGCAGTCTGGACTTTGCAACTTTTGTGAGCTTTCATTTCGCATCACTATTGCTATCATCTGGATTTCAGACGATGCTAGTACTGTACCGCCGCAAATCCAACATGACTTCAAGCGAAGAAATGAAAAGACGACGTCGCGTCGAAATCAGATTCTTCGCTCAGTCTTGCCTTCAGGGATTGCTCTTCTTCTACGAAGTATTCAATTTCTACTACGTCGTCACTTTGAATACCAATCAGTGGTACGTCTTCATGACTTCCACGTTTGCCTGGGAACTCTGCCATTGTCTCGATGGGTATGATCACTTTTTCAACAGCTCTCGATCTATTTATTGCTTCAGATTGGTCGTGGTTATGTTTCATTTCAAACGAAGTTTTCTTCGAAAATCCTCACAAACTACTGTCTTTTCAAGAGCGAGCGAGATTCGGAGCACGAAAAAAGTATAATTATTGTGTGCTTGATTTGTTGCTTTTCTATGGAGTTTTCGTTGATTTTCACATAAAAAAGGAAGATCACAAAGAGATGAAAGAGTTTATAATGAATGAAAGTGAATTAAAAGTTCGAATGAATTAGTTACTTCATCAGTCCAGCCACCGGTTTCTCAATCTTCTCTACACATTGCACAATCTGAAATCACAATTGAAACAGGTCCAACTTGCGCGTCTCTTACAGCTGACATGGAGCATCGATTCTCGGGATCCGCGGTGAACACACGTTCGGAGACGATCTTTCGGAGTTCTGTCGGAGCCGACGCTGTCAACTTCAGGAACTGATTTTTCTTCGTCTGATTTCTGATTGTCTGCGCGTTCTTTCCGTCGTGTGGTTGTTGCCCGTTCTCGTAGATCTCCCAAATGACACATCCAAATGAGAAGACATCCGTTTTAGGAGTGAAAACAAAGATTTCGAGGGTCTCTGGAGCCAGGTACCGCACGGGAATCTTGCATTGCTCTTTCATCTCGTACCGTTCCGTCACTTTCGCCAATCCGAAATCAGAGATTTTCGGCTGGAATGACATAGTTTTCATTCAAAGGACATCAGTCGAACTGACTATCATGTCTTCCGACAGCAGCACATTTCTGACTGCCAGATCCCGGTGAATCGTCTTTTGAGAGTGTAGATACTCCACTCCACGCGCCGATCCGAGCACGAAGTTCAGTTTGTCTGCGAGTGTCACTGTCTTCTGATTCTCTCGAAGATATTCTCGGAGAGCACCGTCTGAATCCATCCCATTTGCGAGTGAGAACCATGAATCAAACTCACGAGCGCAAAGTTCGGTCATCAGGTAGAGTGGCTCGTGGAGCACTGCGATTCCAAAACTGCTGAGCACATTCACATGATCCATCATTCTCATAACTCGTGCCTCGTGGAGCAGCTCTCCCACTTGCTCACGAGTGACGACGTCCGAATTCCGGAGCATCTTCACGGCCACTTCCACGGTGTTCTTCGTCTCTTTCGTCTTCATCTTGCCCACCCGCACTTCTCCAAATGCTCCTTCTCCGAGCTTCTTCTCTTGTAGTTCGACGTCTTCGTGTAGGAATTCCCAGTTGGAAAGAGGGATCGCATTCAGAAGTTGGAAATCGGTCTGAGAAAAGAGAAACTGAAAGTATTGGTGCAAACGGAATGAGAACCTCTTTGCAGATCCCAGAATTCTTTTGATAGTACGCAAAGAACTCTACCATCGTTTTGAACTTTTTCGATGGTTCCACGTGCACCATTCCGTCTTCCCTTTTGATAACCAAGTTCCGAATGGGCGTGAGCAGTGGTTTCCCATTTGTCGGTTTTTCCTTGTCCCCTGGAAGTCCCGCACTCATGTACTACTGCATCACAATCGGGACTCACTGCAATTGACGGATATCACAAACTCCCTCCTCCCGACGTCTCCGACCGCCGCCATCTTCGTCTCTTTCTCCTTCTCCTTCTTCGCATACTTTTCTCTGCTCAAATTTATCAACACTTTCACGTCAGCAATGTTCTTTTTCCGCTTCTCCTGCTCGTGTTTGTTCGCCTGAACAGACAGCCTGACCAGGAAGTCCCCGACATTTTTCAGCAGTCCGGTTAAGTCTTCCCGTCCGATGAATCCGTGAAAAAACGGTAGTTTAGAGATTTTCTCTTCGAGGAATTGAAAGTCTTTAGGAGTTGTCGCCACTGGATGCCCGAACACGGAAATTTGGGACTTTGGCTCTGGTTGCGCCTAAAAGTGAAATATTCGGGAGGGGTTCCAGATGTCACACCGACCTTTTTCACCTTCGCGCTCGTTCCGCTCCTCTGATCCGTCGATGGATTCGATGCTCTCGGAGCCGGACTCGCTGGCGACGCCTTCGGTCCCTTGTGGCCTCTGTTTGAAGTGGCCGTCTTCTGCTCTTGCTCTCGCGCATTCGGCGATTTCCTCTTGTCCAACGTCTTCTGCTCCTTCTCCCGATTCCGCCCTTTTCCGGAAGCTTCCTCATTCTGAGCGAGCAATCATTTCTCTCTTTCGAATCATTCTAACAAACCCGCATAGCCATTAGCTTGAATCAATTTTGAAAACTTGTTTGTTCCCTGTGAAAAAGTAAAATGATAGAAAATTAGAAATGGGAAGATGATGACGTGTAATATCTGCCGTTCACTGGCGTTAGTTGAAATTAAATTCACTTTATTATCTGAATGCTACATAGTATCAACTTTTGAGAACTCGGAATGATGATGCAGGTGATGGATGTAATGATTATGCAAAGGATCATGAGAGTGAGGGCCGCGATGAGGATGGTTCTCGACGTTGACGAACGAAACCGGATGGGCGTCCCGGTGCTCGGCGAGCAGTTTCCTTTCAAAATGCAGAAACACGACGACCAGTCTGAAATTCTCAATTACTCATATCCTCCTGCCTGAATGACATACCCATCGAACAGGTGATAGACTTGCCATGCCAGAGAAGAGAAAACGTATCGCTGCCATTTCTCCAGAAACAAACTTCCGAGCACGTTGGACGAGAGCAATATCAACAGAAATGCACAACTTTTCGTAATTGTCTAGATGAAAACGACGCTGAATGAATCTAGTCCCACCTTGTCTCACCTCCACAAACAACTTGATTTCCGTATTGAATTTGGAGAACGGACACTTCGTTTTGATGTAAATCGCTGTGATGATGTTCGTGATCACAGCGATCCCCATGACAATGAAGGAAAAGTACTGCATAACGAACAATCTGTACTTTTGTCCGCAAGTTGTTGTGCTCATATCCCATATCCAAAAGAGAGGGTCATACGTCCAGAAGCAGATATCGTACCAGAAAAGGGGGATTACGTGGCAGAAGCCGACAATCCAGATGAAAACGATGATTGTGATACAAAGATTGTAGGAGAAAACCGAATGGATCCGGCGGGAAAACACGAGTGAAACAAGTCGATTGAGCGATAGAACGAGGTGAGAGTAGATCAACGAAACCCATAACAACACGTAGAGTTGCCCTATTATCTTTCCGAATTCTGAATTGGCGTCAGATGATTGTCTGGAAATAAATGAAATGTTCGGAAAGCCCGAGGATGTAGACAACTGACACGTAAGTGATCGGAGTCGCCCACAGGAAGTAGACGAAGAGAATAGCGAGATTTATGGAAGAATGATTGAAAGACAGAGTGCCGTACGCGTTTTGGAAGTGAGCCGATTTGAGAGTTGTGAGCAAAGCGAAGCAATTCAGAAGAATTCCGATAAACCCGATCTAATTTGTAACCAATTCAATTTGATTGTTTCATCAATCTAAACTTACAAAGAAATTGAGCATTGCGACGAGAAGCGTTTCCGAGTATTGTTCCGTAAAGCTCATTTTTGAGAGAAACGTGCGACCAGCAAGCAGAAGGCGTGCGAAATGTCACTTTCTCGGTGCTCATTAGTCTTTTTGTGCGTGCTCCGCTGCACAGAGCTCGGCCTTGTCAGTGCCTTGAGATGATGGACCGAGTGTGCTCCGAACGCCGGACTTTTGTCTGTAAATCAGTCGATTGCCATGTGGATTTAGATTCAGATTCGGATTCAGATTGTTGGTCCAATTTTGTCTGTTTCCTGCAAGAAAATGAAAAGAAACAGTCGAACAGACAAAACTGAACCTCCATTCAAAGCAGGCTGATTTTAGTCGGCCGCGTGTTTGTAACGGTCGCTGCTTTGTGAAATGTAGTCACAGATCGGGGAGCTTGCTGACAAAAAGAGTCTCAAGGAGCCAACGGAAGAGGATCTCTCACCGGACTGACGTCTCCGAGGAAGATTCGTCGACGGAAGTGGAAGAGGACGACGACGAATCTGAAAGGGAAACGGGAGTGAGAGAAGATGGAGAGAGAGAGAGAGAGAGGAATACCCATCCAGGCAGTGGCAGATCTCCCAGGCGAAGGTTGTCGTGAAAAAGATGAACCATTGGTTGGGGTTGAAAGTGCTGATGTAGTAAAAGTTGAATATCTCGTAGAAGAAGAGCGCTCCTTGCAGACACGACTGCATGAAGAAGCGGATCTCCACTTTCCGACGCTTCCCCGATTCTTCCGTGGAAGCAAAGTGACTGTGCTTCCTATGCAGGACCAGGAGAGTCTGAGAGAAGGAAAAGATATGGAATAGAAAACATAGGAAAGTGGGTACCAGGGTGGAGAAGTCAACTGTAGTCATTGCAATGAAAATGGCGACGGAAGTGTAGTAGTCTGTGTAAGTGGATATTACGAATCCACAGCTGGTCGGAGCAAAGTTCCATGTCCATGATATCGGATCGTAAGTGATGTAGCACTGGCTATCTGCAATACGGTCGATGATCGTTCGATCAACCGATCACTCTCAACGTGTTATTTGCATCGGAACAACTTGTGTTTTGTGTGACTACAAGTTCACCGATAGTACAAGCAATCATTCCGTGTGACTGTTTGCTCTCTCCCTTACTCACTCGCAAGTAGACGTGCAAACCAGACTAGAAAAACACGAGTTCGCACGCCCTCATTACTTACACCAAAAATACGGGAAAATGTGGCAGAATGCGATGAACCATACAATTCCGATGATGATATGCGTGTTTCGCGGCGAAAATATGAAGCTTGCCTGAAAAAAATTAGTCATGAGAAAGCAAAGAATAGACAAAGCAAAACAAGCCTTCGCTGGAATTGCAATCGAGAAGAATCGGTTGAAAGAAATGGCGAGATGAGAATAAACACAGGCATCCCAACAGAGGATGTTCAGTTGTCCCAGCAGTTTGGACAGCATGCCTTCTGTACTCGAAGCCTGTCTGTAATTGATTCCTTCCGTTACGACGTCTTCTGGATTCTTCCAAACTTACACATAAGTAGCGGGAGCAGACCAGATGAAAAACACGAAAAGAACGCCGCTGTTGGCAATGGAATGGCTCAAACACAAAGATCCGAACGAGTTTTTCAGTATGGGATTCTTGAAAACTACTGTGATACCGAGAAAGTTGAAGATCAGACCGATAAATGCGACCTGAAACAAACGGTTCTTAATCAAACATGTAGAAAGTCATACGAAGAAAATGATGGCGGCGGCAAGGAGGACGTCTTCTCGAGTCGTTTCGATAGACTCATCTTCGGTAGGGATCGGAAGGAGGGTCGTGGTAGAAGACATTCGCAAATTCTGAAGATGGAGGTTACTCATTTGGAGGCTGCCCAAACACGTGCCACGCAGTCTGTCTCACACGCACCTTCCCATAGCCAATATGAGAAAAAGAAGAAGAAGAAGAGGTGGGAGGGAGAAGAAGTGATCAAAGCATGTCGGGGCATGCGTGCGGCTCTTTTTGAAAATCCAATTAGAAATTAGAAACCAAATGATCAATGTTCGCAACTGTCACCCTTTCAAATCTAATCAATCGGAACATGGTCAAGTGGAAAATTTATGAGAAAATCTCATTTGGAAATCGCCGAATTTAAAAAAAATGAATTTTCCTGGTTTCAATGAACTGGCAGTTAAACAGGTGAATCTTGAAAAAGCCAAACGGAAAACAGACACCCGTTGTTGTTGGAGACCATGATCCCACTGGCAGCTTTTCCAATTTACAACCGAAAAATTTGGAGTTTAGAAGATCTGTGTTATGCGTGTGGAACCGAAATGCAGCGAGAACAACTGGTTTTTTGATTTTCCAGTCTTCGCAACTCTTCCATGTAGTTCGAACTTCGAAGGTGGAGAAAGGAAAAAGGAAAACGGGGGAAGTCAGTCTCCAGGCCAAACGCTTTCGGTTTGATCTTCATGTTCAGGGGCGTAGTTGCAGAAAAATTCAATTCCAGGTACTTCATTTGCACCTAAGTCGTTTACAGAAGCTTTCAAATCTTCTTGATCCAACGTAAGCCTCTGTATTGCTCAAAGTCAATCACTTTGTTCAAAGAAACAAATCGTTCTGGTTCGGAAGGAGATGGCTCCTGATATCATCATTCTATACTTGATCCCTCAAGGCGAATGAGTCAGAAAACCATTCTTTGAGGAGCAAACAAGCTGTTCATTTTCCGTACAGACATCTCTTCCGAAATGTTAGTTTTCTCCTTGTCTCTTTCTTACTCTCTCACTGTCTTTTCCATGCCAACAAACCATATAAAAAGGAAGAAAGAGTACGCTTCCCACATCCACAACTCCTTCCAACATGCAGTACTCCTTCCTGGCTCTTCTTGCTCTCGTCGCTGTCGTCTTCACTGGATCCAATGTTCCGATGTTCCTGAGAGACCAGCCGAGAAGTGTCCAACAATCGTTCATGACTATCGCTAAAAATTCGCAGCTGACCATGCAGCAGAAGGGCCAACAGTTTCAGCAATGGGCTCAGACCAACAATCTCACCGTAAGAACTCTCCGAAAACACAACGGAAGATCCCAATTTCAGACCCAATACAATGATTTCATCCAGCAGTATATGCAGATGAATCAGCAGGCCAGCCAGAACACGACGCGCATCATCGGCCAGCTCTCATCCGTCCAAACCCAACTGGAGACCATCCTCAACAACACCTCCCAGACTGAAGCGCAGAAGAAGCAGGCCATCATGACTCTTCAGAACCAATACCCGCAGGCAGTTCCGACCGTTCTCTTCATCAGAAAGATGTCAATGATGGGCATGATGGACAAAAACATGAACAAAATGGGCATGAACATGGACATGGACATGGACAGCTGGGAAAACTGAACGATCGAATTTATTCGAAAACACCGCTGATCCAATTCATTCTTTGTAGTGCATTTGCTTGCAGAAGACCTCCACCTAAAATAAACTCATTCATAATTCAATTTTGTGCAATTCTCATACATTTCCAGCTCCACGAGCAAATGTTCCGTCGTCTTGTTTCCACAAAAAATTCTGAACTTCGAGAGGAACGAAGCGGTGGTCCTCCGGTTTGCTCGGATCGTTGTACATGCAGGTGAACGTGTCGGTCAGAGAATCGTACGTTCCGATGCACTTGTTGTCGTCGACATTCCTGTTGACATCGAACAATTAGTGGATACTTTTAGGGACTCACTTCTTATAAGTCATCAGGACGCGGTGGTTGTATCTGTAGATGAGCTTATCCGGACCGGCTCCGAAGCCACTTCCTTCTTTTCGGCACACGGTTTCCAGATCGGGCGTTGCTCCAGTTCCTCCGAAAGCAGTTTTTTGTAGTCTGAAACCATCATTCCGTACATTTGCTCTACCTGATTTTAATTACTTGACCATATCCTGATGAACTAGGAAGTAGCTTTCATTGCACATGTGATGCACATTCGTGGCCATCAACGGCTTGCAGCCTCTATCACCTCTGTCGAACTTCTTACTCGACCACGAGTCCATGTCACCGCCGAACGTGAATTGATCCTCGATCAGTGCCACGTAGATCTGTCCGAACACTGGCTTCGTCGCGCCGTTCGTGCTCTTGCTGTCCAACTCATGATACACCGCATGATAGGCCTTCTCGGCAGCCGGAAGAACGTGCTGCAAACGATGGTTGTGGGATGATGGCAAGCAGATGTATTCTGACTGGCTTCAGAAGAAAATCATCATTGCTGAGGGCAGAAACCGCGAGAATCATAGACGCGGAAAACAAGACCAGTCCGGAGATGGTCTGGAAAAGAGTGGAGGTTGATCCGAAGGAATCACCGAAGAGCTCGCCTTAGCAGGATGCATGATGAACGCAATTCTGGAAGACTCTTCCAAGAAGATCTCGAATCTGAATTGATGCTCAATCGGTGGATCCACTAAAGGTCACTATTGACAAGTGGAACAGTTCATGAAAGTTCATAAAGTTCACGAAAACATAATCTTTAAAACGTTTATTGAGACTATTTGTCGCTCGTCTTCTTTGCTCAATCGAATTTGTGCATAACTTTGCAGAACACTTCGACCTGAAGCCGATAGTGATTCATTGAATCCCACACATTTTCCCTTACCGTATTGTCGTCTCTGTGCGGATTTCCGGTGATCTCGTTGTACAGGAATCCAGAGATTCGGAGCTCCTTGAGGTTGCCGTCCTCCTGCGGCCACATGCACGAGAACTGATCGTCTTCGATGTCGTACGTTCCGATGCATTTGTTGTAGTTGTTTCCCTTTTTGTAAGCCATCAGAGCACGACGACCGAAACGGATCATGAAGTTGTTTTTATCGGTGAGGGAACTGTTCGGATGGAACTTCTTGCAGACATCGAGAATGCTGTCAGTTCGCTTGAAAATCACTTTCTTGATGCTGAAATGAACATGATAGCAACTGAACTCAATGATTTATCACTTCACAAAGTCGGCATTCAGCAAGAAATATTCATCTTCGCATTTGTGCACAACGTTCGTTCCGTAAAACGGATGGCATTTCCGGCCGTTCGCCTGCGTCAGTCGGTTGAACCAACGCTCGTCAACTCCGCTGAAAGTGAACATTCCATCGAGAAGCCTGCAATGTCGAGAAACTGAGGGTTTGAGAGGAGTTCTGCAACGTGGAACTGACATGACTCCGATCTTTGCGAAGCTCGGAGTTCGGCTTCCACCCTGAGCAATCGTGTCGGCTTCGATCATCACATAATGATAATCTCCTTCGGCGGCCGGAACGACTATCTAAGAACGAACTGTAACTATCAAACACTCAAAGCTTTCGGACCGGTTTATCGAGCAAATACTGATCGAAATTACTGCGGAATTGCAGAAATCCGGGAACGAAAACGAGCAGGAGCAGCAGCGACTTGCAAGAAAACGTCGACTGAAAAAGTGGCGAGGAACGGTCGGAGCATGAGAAAATTGTTACCATTTAGAGACGAGTTTGTTCCTTTGATTACTCCGCACTCCTCGATGTTCGTTGAAATTGAAAAGTGTAAAATAATCATGTGAAACGAAATGCTTGAACATGATGGCGTGGCAATTGGGAGTGCTCACGCGGAAAACTCTAACTTTCCGAGATTTATGTCAAATTTTCATACCGTAATCATTTCTCATGTTGTCTTGATTGTTCTGCATTTTACACATTTTATTTACACAGTATTTGCAAAGACTTTACGTAACAAAATACACGATTTTTGGAATAAATAGTTCTTTCGAACTCATATTGAAGCTCGAAATGAGTGGGCGCTCGAAATAGACTCTGAACCGCACAAGAATGGGATAAAATATTGTTTCACAGGTGCAAGACGTGTTGACCAGAACTGGGGGACGAGGATTGGAATAGGCAAGCAAGTGTAACGGAAACAGATTTGACGTGGCAAAGAGAGTAGATGAGGAGGGAATTCGTATGTGGGCAAGGGAAGAACGGGGGAGAAAGAGGAGAAGCGATAAATAGAGATCAATTTGGCAGAAAACGGGGAAGCTTGGAGGGGTGGAAATACAGGGATGCCGAGGAACTAGTGGGGAGGGACCGGCTCGAGAAGGGCTAGAATTCGGGGATTCTGAAGAAAGACTTTTGGAAATGGAGGGGCGAGAAACCTACTCTCGGCCCGGAGGTACCGTATTCATACTAGTTTTAAGGGTGATGGGAGTAACCAGTGGGAAGAGATAAACTGTGAATGAGTAGGGAAAAGTCATCAGAGGAGGATGAGGTAATGGAGAGAAATGCACACTTGTGCGGAGAGAAAACAAATAAACACACACAAGCACAAGAATCAAGTTGAGTATCCATTTTTGAGGGCGACAGCAAAAACATTAAACAATTGGTTGAACGGCCACGTTTGGCATAGCGCCAGGCGGCATCAGAAATTGGGGGATAGATGGTTGCGGAGGAGCGGAAGGAAGGTTGACTGCGGCAGCCAGAGAGGAGAGAATGTTCTGCTGGAGAAGGTAGTTGAGGTCTGAGGAGTGGAGTTGCTGGAGCAACAGTTGGGTGGAGAGAATGCTCGAGGACAGAGGTCCAAGATGAGCGTTGGCGAGAAGAGAGGGGCCTTCCGAAGAAGTGCTTTTTCTCTGAGGAGCGTGGAAGGCTGAGATGGCCTCGTTCGGCTGGATCGCTGGCGGTTTCGAGGCAGTCAGCGGACAGAACTCAGTGGATGGCAGCTGAAATGAGACATTGGGAAATGCAGAAGATGGACTGAAACTGGAATACCTCAGCAGGAGTGAACGGTGCATGCGCAGTCAATGAAGAGAACACATTCTGAGAAGAAAGAGATGGCAATCCGAAGTTCAGAGATTGAGAAGCCAACGAGGTGTTGCCCAGAATAGAGCCCAGAGAAGTGGGCGGCGCTGAATGTTATCAAACGATCATTAAACACAGTGTATTTTCTCTTCCCACCTTGTTGTGCATAAATGTTGACTGGAGGAGGAATCTGTTGTTGAGACGGCGGAAGAGTCAGCGGAGGATTCGGAAGAGGACAGATCTTGACTTCGGCGTCCGATTCGGAATCACTGTTTACTGGCTGCTGATGTTGTGGCTGTTGGACTGATATGCGTATCTTAAGTAGGTTCTTGTAAGCCTCGCACTGATTGAAATGTATTTGGAGACTGATCCGTTGCACACAGCTCGTTCCGCATCCTTCGCAGTTGTGCCTGAACACCCGAGATACGTCTTAATGGAGAGATCGGTGAACTTACGGGAACTGAGTGACACTTTCCGCACTTTGAATTCGCATCTGTTCAAGTTTCAGCTTGTTCTTGTGCGCTTCGCACTGATTGTGATGAATATTGAGACTGATCTTTTGATTGTACGGCTTTCCACATCCGTCACACGAGTAACTAAAATGAAGAAAGTCAAGGGAGAACGGAGAAACGAGGCATACGCTGGCTTCTCTCCAGTGTGCTTCCGCATGTGTATGCAAAGACTGCTGGCATACGGATATCTTTTGTGGCAGAATGTGCACTCGTAGCTGCCCATTTGCTCGCTTGACGACAGAATATCAGTGGTGGAATCAGGCGCGTGTTTGTGAGTCAGATGAGTGGATTCGTGGGCGGTCAGTTGGGACTTCTGTAAGTCTTGACTGTGTGAAAAAATCTGTAAGTATGCTCACCTGGATAAAGGTTCTCTGACAGTATTGGCATGAATAGGGCCTCTCTCCAGTGTGCGTTCTCTCGTGAGACTGAAGGTTTCCCTGACTGGCAAAAGCCTTCGGACAGAAACGACAAGTGTACGGACGCTCTCCGGTGTGCGTTCTCACATGAACCTGCACAAAATCGTGTTCTGATGGGAACTTTTCTGTTTTTGCTCACCTGTAGACTTCCAGCATACGCGAATCCTTTATTGCAGTACACGCAGACATGCTTCCGCTCGTTCTGCTCGTGCACTTGCTTCACATGAAGCTTCAGATAGTTTTTGAGAGCAAACGTTTTTGGACAGAACTCACACTGAAAACAACTTTTAAATACTGACCTTAAATATTTATTCAAAAAAATACTCACCCGGAAAGTCTTGTCTCCGTGCGTTTTTTTGTGGGTGTACAGGGCGGAAGGAGAGGAGAGGGACTTGTCACACTTGGGGCACTTATAGTTTCGGATTCCCAGATGGGCGCTCTTCTCGTGAACCGTCTTCGTTCCATACTGCGCAAACGTCTTCTCGCAGTACCTGCACTTGTACCTGCAACTTTCACATATTTATCTCTGTCACTCCTCTTCCTCTCTTACGGTCTCTCTCCAGTGTGCGTCCTTTCATGCACTTGCAGTGTTGCCTTTTGAGCAAACTTCTTATCGCAAAAATGACAATCATAGGGTTTCTCCCCCGTGTGTGACCTTTTGTGGGATTCGAGAATTGAAAAGTACGAGAATCCCTTGCCGCAGACGTTGCAGATGTGCCTCTTCTCGGGATGGGAAGATCCTTGACTCGGAGAAGATCCACTGCTATTCCGGGAAGGACTCTCCACTTGTAAAGACGGAGAATGACTGCTGTTGGAGCCGGAGGAAGATCCATGAGGAGAACCAGCAACCAGTGAGGAAGAACTGTCGCTGTTCTCCAAGTCGACGTCTTCATCGAAATGATCCTCGTCCTCGTCGATCATCAACTCTTCCTCGTCATAATCTTCCTCTTCCTCTTCTTTCATTTCGACTTCCAGAGCAGAATGCGGCTGCATATAATCGAGAGTCATTGTGGAAGATGATTGTGCTAACAAGAGCACAATCCCTGCAAGAAGTGCAAAGTGGAAGAGGAAGAATGAAAAAAGAAGATGGAAGTGGAAGAAAGATGATAACCAGTGATCACTAGGGTACAAGTGTTTCAAGATATCAGAGACCCGAAGGGACTAGATCAAGAAGATCAGACAGAAAGAGAGTTGCAGCAGGTAGAAAGGTCAGTATCAGTCCCACTTGATTCAGGAATCAAACAAGCGAGCAGCTCGTTTAGAGTTCCACCACATCAGAAATATTTAGTGTTCCGAGACTGCACCTCGAACACCGTAGTGACCTATGAGCCCTCGACTGAACCACAGCCTGGTCAGCTGAGTCGGTGCCTGTCTGTGATGATGCTCTGTTTCGCCAAGTCAGCTGGCAGACCTGAATGTGTGATTTCGTGTTTGTTTGTGTTTATGGCGTGCCGCGGCGGGGCGCGATGCCACCGTGTGCCATGCTGCATCATGTTGTTGTTGTGTTCGTCCGTCCGTGCGGACTGGTCACTCTCCCACACGCAGCAGCACAAAAACGCCTGCCTTCTCTCTTCCCTCCCCGCCACCGCCGCCCCGACTACTGGTACCAGCCGCGGTGCTGGCCGCGTCGTCCGCTCTGCTCGTCTGCGCCGGTCCGCGGCGTCGGCCGCCCGCAGGCAGCAGCAGTGTTGTCCGGAACACACAACAAACAAACACCGGCTGGCACATCGCACCCGGCCGCCAGCGCTCTCTCGTGCCGTCACTGCTATTTCGAGCAGTCTTCACGCTGCCGCCGTTCCGCGTTATTATGCACCGCCTCACAGCTACTTCGAAATGACGAGCGCGTTCTCCGGAGAGCATAATTGTTTTGCTCTGCGCGAACTCGGGATTCGTCATCATGTCTTGGGGATGTTAAAGACCAGGATTACGGAAGATGTTAGAAGATCCGGAAGACGTGTTGAGAAAAATATTAACAATTTCTAGACAATGGAAAACGAGTTTCAGCTCACAAACTGCCTAATCGGAATATTCAGAGGAAGGCAACGTGATAGTCAGGTTACCGTACACCTTGGCAGTTCTTGTAATGATTTTTAAGGAAAGCAATCACTTCTAGAGCTGGTTGCTGATTGGCAATAATCGAAATAAAGAACACAAGCAAAACCAGCCAGAGTTCGGCGTGCTCAATTCAGAAGTCTACCGTTGTCCCCAGTCCTCTAGCATTGCCCTTTCTTCTCCATCCCACTCAGTCTCTGGTTCATTGAACTCTCTGGTGCAGTCATCTTCCGTTTATCATCAAAATCTTTCCGCGTGACTCTTGCCGCACGCCTGCCGCCTCGAGGAAGGAGCCGAGAGTGGCACGGACGGAGCAGCGTCCGCGTGTTTGCCGGTGAAAGTCAGTGACATGCACGGCAAGCGACCAGCCGATAATAATGGGGTGCAGTTCGAATTGAAAAAGGAAAAGAAGAGATAACGACGAAGTGATGCGAGAGCGGGAGAACAAACATTTTTGAAACGAATAATACCTGACCGGCAATGTGGGAGAGGAGAGGTCGGATGATGGTCAGCGGAAAGATCTGGTTTAGGACTAGTTGTGAAAGGGATGAAGGGTAAAGGACAGAAACACGAGAAGTCTGGAAATGAGTGAGAAATGGGAAAAAGCAACAGTGAAATGGTCACAAATAGAAACAATGAGTTCGAATGAACAAGAGAAGAAGACAAAGGAGGAAGCAATTGAAGACTGGTTAGAAGTGAGTGACCAGGAGGTTATTGTTCCAGAGGAACAGGTCCCTTTGTCTACACACTCCTAGACGACGGTTTCAGCCACCACCTTCGAAGGAGCCGTGCGTCTAGAAGCGGAGCGGAGCGGCAGTTGGGCGCGACGCGGACTGGGAAGCGGCAACCAAGTTCTGCGTCTCTTCGTCTCACGCACTCTTGCCACGCCCGGCCTGGTGTCGACTGGCACGCGGCCATCAAAAAAGCATAAGCGATAGAGGCGCAGAGAAGAGTGTGCGCCAAAAAATGACCAGTGGGACGAGAAGAGACACGCGTGAGAGTCCGATGGAGGGACAAGTGACCGGCACGGGCGACGAAAAAACGCGTAGGAATCTGGCAAATTAGAGAGCTCCGCTGCCCAGTCGGGACAATTTTCAGTCTGTACAATTGTGCTATTATATTTTGTACTTGTGAAAGGGGAGAATAGAAACAGTGAGTCAGTCGGTCTCTCGGCCAGCGGCGACGGCGCACGGTGCCAGGTCACACCTGGAGCCACCCGCGTGCCGGACGGCGCCCATTTTCCGCATGCTGCTCTCGAGAGCGACGCGGACGAAAGGAGATTCGGGAAAAGGCGGGGGCAAAGGAGAAAAAGAGGGAGAGTCGCCGAATGGGTTAATTGCCTTTCACTTATGGGACTCGTCAAAACTGACCACGAAAAGGAAGTGAAACGAACGAGAAAAGGAAAAAGTGAAAGTGGAGATTTGGACCTGCTGGCGCCTGGAGATCCGATGAATCGAGAGAAGTGGACAATCAAGAATGCGGAAGGAAACATTAGAAAGGCGCGGATGAAATCCAAGACGGCATTGGCACCTCGAGGCGCGGTCCTCCGGCACCCTGCGGTACCACCCCTGCTCTCTTGTTGTCTCGAATGGCCGAAGCCGCAGGGCACACAGGTCACCGTGGGCATGTGCGTGTGCTCCAGAAGATCTCCTCCCCCTGGCTCCTTCCAGGGCGGCCTCCCTGCTACTACAACTTGTTGTTGTTGTTGTTCGTCAGTCCGCCCGCGCGACGCGTTGTGCCGCGGACGTCTTTCCGCGCCGGCGCCGGCACCAACCGGCACACGCACACAACTACCAACACACAGATAAATAGAACGCATAGCACCAGAGAGCGAGAGAGGGCGAAAAGAGAAGCACGTATAGGAAAAACTGCCTGTGTGTGGAATGGAATACGTGTTTTCTGGGAGGACCACACTACCAACAAATTGTTTTTTGTTCCCTCTTTTGGCCACTCCACACGTAGTTTACTCAGTTCATGAACAGAAATACGCACTCCGAAGGATCTACGGTAGCAGTTGAAACAGACTGATGAGAGGAACAAATGCTGCGGCTTAATGAAAGCGGTTTAGAGAGTATGTTGTGTATGTGACTGAGTTGGTGCCATGGGACGGACGAGCACCAGTGGCCGGAGATCGGGAGCGGGCAGAAGGTCAAGTGGGGATGATAGGGGAGACGGGAGCAGAAAGTTGAGGGACGAGTGATAACACAATCAGCTGGGAAAGCAAAGAGATAAGAAACTGCACGAGGTTAGGAGAAGGTTATGATAGCTACCGTAGTCTCAGTCTAGAAGTGGCAGCCTAAGGATCACGACAGGTATCCACTAGGCTCAGGAACCAAATCTAGGGATCTGGAAGAAACAGGAAATGCGAAAGGTAATGATAATAAGCAAGCCATCATATCAACTCTTGCATGTTGCTTCGCAGTTTCCTATCCTCCATTTCACTTTCATCTCTCCTCGCCGCTTTCCTCTTCTCTCGTTTCTCTGGCGGCGAAAAACATTTGAATGGTACCGACTGATACGCGGAGCCGTGGCGGCCACCCATCCGAGCGGTCACTCTGCGAAGACTCCCGACAGCGCCAGACGCGAAAGAGCCCGCTGCGGATGGAGGCGCTGGAAACGAGAGGAGCGGCGTCGGCGAAGAGACGGCAGAGAGCCGGAGCACCGAGAGAACGAGCCCCGCTTGGTTTTTTGCTCTCGCTTTTCTCTGTGGCTATTTTTTGCATTTTGCTTCTTCTTTTTATTTATGTTGTCGGTGTGCTCTTCGGTGCTAGCCGGTGCCGTGGGAAGACAACGAGAGCCGGCGCGGAGAATTAGATTACGAAAGAGCTGTTGGGCAGGCGAAAGGGAAGAAGACGTCGTCGGGAAAAGCGAAGGGATTCTCTCTCTCTCGGTGCGCGCCACCAGTTTCACTTTTGGATGGTGTGTTGCACGGAACACCATTAAGCAACAAACCATCGAATAACAACAGTCGTTCTCGTTTCTTGAAACTATCAAAAGAAGGGAAGACAGAAGCAGTAAACACTTCTCGAAAGTCACACAAAAAGATTAGAAAGAGAAGGAAGGCGGAGTAGAAGAAGAAGAAGAAGTAGAAGTAGAAGTAGAGAACAAGGACAATGGGTTTGTTTAAAATTGAAATTTGAAGGCGAACTGGGTTCATTTGAAGAGCAGCCTTTTACAAATCAAAAGAACTGAGGCAGTTATTACGAAGAATCGAGTTATCCATGCCAATCTGACTACTTGTCACTATCTGTTTATCAGAGACTTGGAATGTTTCACTCGAGAATCTGGATTCTAGTTGTATGACGTGGCAGCAAGATTTGGTCCCTTCTCAGCTTTTCAATTATAATGGAAACCTCTGTAACGGTGTACACTGGTCCAGCTTCAGAACTGTTGCAATGAAATGAAAATACCTGAAGTCTACAGTACACCCAGAATAACACCCAATTCCTGGCTCAAGAATAGAATACAAAAACGGAACCGACCGTATTGGTTATCCGAGAGCAGCCCATCCGTGGCGATGTCGTCCTTTCGCTTCTTCTGGGTCCTTCCGTACGTTGCCGCCGTTCCACGAGAGTGAATGAACGAGAGAGAAACGAGAGAGGCGGGCACAAGAAAAAGAAGAAGAAGCCGTCGTCGTCGGCGGATTCTCCCTTTCCCGGCGGGGCGAAAGTGTTCCCGTCCGCACTGTTTTCGATGTCTCTTCTCCATTCATTTTCGAATGGCGGTGGGGGGCGAGTTATGTAAGGACTGGTATTTCTCGGATATATGCAATCTTCTGTGTGTTGGTTCGCTGTTGTTTTGGCGATTCGCTAGAAGCGACGATTCGAGGCGAAAGTCGTTCTTCTCGAGTACTTGTGGACGGGAACCGACTGGTTCGCAACAGATTGTATCATCTGAACGCCGTCGATTGGCAAATGTCTCTCGCGCTTTCAGATCACACTTTCGCTTCGAAACAAATTTAATAAGGATGTGTTCGGGTCGAACTGAAATTAACGTATTTTCTGAGAAAAAGAGAGTTAACGATTGGCTCCAATCAATGAGCTATTCACAGTGACCCTTACCTTTCATAGTCGAAACTGTCGCATTCTCTGCCTCTTCCTGACTCGACCAGGTTCTTCTCGCTTGCAAATCCGTTGATCCGTGTGTGAACCGGTCATTTTTGTCGCTTTTCCCTCACTTTCCAAGTAACCAGTAGCCTTGTTTTCCACTTTCCATTCGAGGCTAACATTAGCCCATAGGCGAGTGTTTTTTGAATGAAAGCAGCATAGCGCTTTCCCTTTTAGTCACTGTCGACCAGAAAATCTCCCGAGGGAATGTACAGTAATGCAAGAGATAAACCAGAAGGTCTTGTTGGTTACCGTAATACCGTAGGTGTTCTCTTCCATTCGAAACGATCCCGAAGTGAAATACACCACCCTTCATTTTTACTTGCTGCAGAATTATTGGCTGCTTTTCAATAATTCAACACGAGCACGGTTGCTTTTTTATATGTTTACAAAATAAATATCGGATGTACAGTAGATTAAAAACAAATTTGGTGTTATGGGGAACAATTACATAAAACCCGGACGTGGACAGCTCAATCGAATGAGCTCTACGAGAGATGTTTGGCGAATTCCGGATGACGGGCGACAATCATATCGCTGACTTTGTTCACTTGCTCGAGAGTCGACAGGATTTGGTTGTCCCACATTCGCATTGGGTTGATGTCCTCAAAGTGGAGCACTCCGTCCGTCTGGTCGATGTATCCATGCAATCTCTCTGAAGAGATCATATCACCGGCCATCGATTCTGCCTGAAAATTGAGGGTCAGTCGATCATGACTAATCGAAAACACTTGCCGCGTCGGATGTCACTCCAAGAAGCATTCCGAGTGTTGAGAAATTGATGTTAATGTACAACTGGCTAATTGCAGTGATATTGTGTTCTTGAATGACTCCCTTTAGAATTGATTCTCCGTGCTCGTCGAACTTCTGATGATCCTGAAGCTGCAATTCGAACTCGGCCAGTTCGTCCTTGTGAATGACCTTTGTCAGATACATCTTGGCAATCAGTTCGGACGAAGGGCACGTCGGAGCGCGTTCATCCTTGAAAATAATTGTGAGCAGACGGCTTCTTTGAGGGCCTGGCTTCGCGAGAAGTACGCAGACGATCGCCTTTCCAAGGGCAGTGATGCGGTCGGATTGTGGGAGCACGTCTGTCGCACTCAGCTCGTAATATCTCTGTCCGGCTTCAACGAATCGCCGCTTCGCGTCGCTCACTCTTGCCTGCAGAGCTTTGTGCTCGATGGTAATTTCCGGATTGATGACGTCGACCATCAGAATGCTCGTCCGATTTACATACTGTTCAGCCTCATCGATCTCATTGCAATCAAGAAGAAGTTTAGTGATTCTGATGCACAGCTGAGCCTTCGTTCCTTCACGGGCGGCATTCGGTCCATTAAACTTCGGACTCGTGTCCGAATTGATTGCGATAAGTGCCTGGGCGGCATCCTTGATGCGCCCTTCTTTTTCGTAAAGACCCGCCAGCATCAGTCGGAGAATGCACACCTGAAAAGTCGTATTTTAATAGAATAATGATGATTTTTCTCTACCTGGTCCTCATAAGAAATCGTTCTCGTTTTGATAATGCCGAGAATGCCTTCCGAAATTGTTTTAACTGATTCCGAATCCAAATTTCCCTTGTCGAGTCGTTCGGTAACCAATGAAACGAATTGCCGGGAAACCACCATACTTCCAGTTTCCAGAGCGATCACTGAAAAAAACGCGCAACTCAAAATCCTGTTCTTTTCCGTCTTTGGAGTCACCTGTATCGATTATTTTTATAATTTCCTGCGTATTGCCCGTTCCAGACGCATTTTCTGGCAGGTACTTGTCGCACAACTTTGCAAGGCTAAAATTCAAGACAATTCACATTACTCTCTTATTTTCCGTGGACTTACGCTTCGAATTGCGCCTTGTGGTCGGTGTCCTGGGCGAAGATGTCGGCTACTTCCTGCGATCGATCGACTTCGGTCATTTTCTGTGAAATGTATCCGTTACTCCGCTGTCATTGCTTTTTAAGTTCAAAATAAGAAATTGGGGAACCCAACCGGTTTCTAGAGATGAGATGTGCGTTCTGCATATATTAACTCAAAAACTTTCATAAGGCGCAAACAACTTGAAACAATATTCTGTGGAAAAAGAAAGAGAAGCTTGTGCAATAAAATCAGCCGATAATGAATCATCCCTCACTCAGAAAACAAAAACACAAAAAGCTGAAATAGTGGAAAGTAAAAGATCATATAAGGATTGATGAAGAAAACGGGCGAGAATCGTAAACACACTGGAGCACTCTCAGACGGTTACAATAAAGCGAGTCAGCGAAACAATGGGTATGGGATAGAATGGGGCAGGGCAGATGGGTATGTTTTATGGACTTGATCGTTTAAGCCATCCCCTCATCATCCTCGTCTTGCGGTTTTGGACCACGCGGCTTGGGTCCTCCGGTGGCTTGCTTGGCCATAATAATCTGATCAACCTTCAGGATCGTCGATGCGGCGTCAGTAGCCAGTTTGATAGCTAATCTCTTTCCAGCGTACAAATCGAAGATGTTGTTCGCGACGGCGTCCATCGTTTCTGCAGGAAAGTAAATTGCTTATTCATTCTAGCCCTTTGTAACTAACCTCGCTTCCAAATATCAATTCCGACGTTCTTCTTTCCGGCGACGTGTTCGGCGTGCAATTTGGTCAGAGTCTCTGTCGTTGGCATGCCAGCATTCTCGGCGATTGCCTTTGGAAGAGTCTCGAGAGCGTGAGCGAATTTCTTGATGGCGTACTGCTCGAGACCGGGTGCCTTAGCTCCGTACGACTCGATATCCTTAGCCAATTCGATTTCGACAGCCCCTGCTCCCGCGAGGAGCTTTCCGTCCTTGGTAAGAGCTTTGTATGTATTGACAGCATCATCCACAGCTCTCTCAACATCGTCAATTCTAGATTGCGAAGATCCGCGGATGATGATCGTAGCCACCTTTCCAGTCTCGCTGTTCTTATCAAAAACGACGACATTCTCATCTCCGATCTCAGTGACAGCAACAGAATCACAGTGTCCGAGAAGGTTAATAGCTGGAGCACAAATTCTAGCTTGTGGCTGGGCTCCCACAGTTCTGCACAGACGTCGGAGGTCAAACTTGGAAGTCAATCGGACGGCCATAATTTTGTACTTGTTCAAGAAGTGGAGATACAGATCTCCGAACTTTCCAGCAGCAACGACAACCTGAAAATGTATCGTTGATTAGCTGAACGGTACTAAAGGAGTTCACCTTGACACCATTATCAGCGATGGCCTTCACTTGCTCTTCAACCTCGGATTCCTCTCCCTTTGAGAAGTTAACAAGTTCGTCTGCATTCTCGATGAGAACAGTTCCCTTCGTCTCAGTTTGGGTCAAGTCGAACGGGCACGTGTACACAGCGATTCTCGCATCGGTAGCAGACTTGATCTCTCCTTCGGCTCCTCTCTTAAACACCATTCCATTCATCACCTTCGACGTGTGCACTCCCGATCCGATGATCTTGCAAATTCTGATGTTATCCACGTTGAAGTTGAAGCTGTTGGCTGGGCACGTCGTAACGCAAGCCTTGGCAACGAGCTCAGCAATGACATCCTCGTTATCGTACTGTTTCGAGGTGATAGCGGATCTCAAGTACTGGCGAACTTCGTCGATGTTCTTCAAGTCGGAGGCCTCCTTGACGACCAGCGTAGGCAGAACTTCGAGCGCTTTCTCGGCAGCTTGCTCATATCCAGCGGCAACCTCCTGCGGCGTCATTCCCTGAAGCTTTATAATAAAGGAAGACTTTAAAAAGCGACAAAACCATGTTGATGAGGTTGGAAGCATGTTCCAGAAGAGCGGCAGCGAGAATCACAACAGTATTGGTGTTGTCACCGACCTGAGAAATTTGCGGTTTTTCACGCACGTTTCGATGTTTGTTTACCTGCTTCTCTTGCATTTCTGTTGCCATAATGATGATTCGGGCAGCTGGGTGCTGAATTTCGAGCTCCTTGAGAATGGTGGCAGCATCATTTGTGACAAACAGCTTCTCGATGTGGTTGATTACCATCTTGTTCATTCCTGAATCGAATTTTTATAAACTGGTTACATACGGAGAACGTACCATTCGGGCCGTACGCGGAACGAATTTGCGAAGCAAGCTCAACGCAAGCTTCAATGTTTCTCTGAACAGCCTCGTCGGTTCCTTTGAAGTGCTAAATTAAACAAATTTATGAAGACTATTGAAATTATATACCTGCGCTCCTTCCTTCATGAACCGGTTGTAACCGGACTTTGGAATCTTCATCGCCATGATTTTACTGCAAAGAAAACAATTTGAAAGCTTCTTGAAAGCAAAAAAACGCAACATGAAGGATTTTACAAGTACTAACGGAAATACAATTATTTCGTAAATAATGAGCAAGCTGACAGGGAGAGAAATTTACTACTTGAGAGGCAGAAAAGTTTCAACAGAATAAGAACGAAAGGAGAGAACATCCCCGAAAAATTTTAAATACGGAAAATTCGGGAGCGCTCAGTGACTGGCAGGTCTCGCCACGAATGACCACTTTCAATGAGCGCAGTTACGGTGCGCACTTTTCTGCAATAAACTTGCGCGTAAAGTCGGATGTTTACACATATTCTGCTAATTTTTATTTTTTTCAGTTGTATTGATAATTTTCCACTAAGGTTGACCTGCCACGGCGTGCTGAAGCGTATGTGCAAAAATAAAAGTTAAATTTCGCGAAAAAATCGCTCGTTTGAATTGGCTGCGAAGCGACAATTGCGTGGCTGGCACAGTGCTAGGGGTGATATGTAGTCTATTGTTGAATAGAGCGCACTTGCAGCCATACGCTTCAACTCGCCGTGCCTGGTGTTAGGCTAAAAAATAACCAACATGCATAAACTACGAAAAATAGAAAAAAAGATTTTTAAATTGTATTTATAGCTACAGTTTTAAGGTATATATATGAGTATTGTCCATTCGCGCTTTTTTCAGGCAATGTCGGTTGTGGTCGTGCACGAAGATTCCGATTTCAACAGAAAGTTTTCTGCTGCGAACGGGAAGGCCGTGTTTGTCGACTTTACCGCTTCCTGGTTTGCTATTCTGTCGTTTTGATCTTTAACGTGCAGTATTTTAGGTGTGGACCCTGCCAGTACATCGCACCGGTTTTTAATGATCTTGCAAATCAGTACAAAGGTTCCGTATTTCTGAAGGTTGATGTAGACGAATGCCGTGCGACTGCTGCCAAATTCGAAGTCAACGCCATGCCGACTTTCATTGCATTCGTTGGTGGACAAAAGAAAGCGACAATCCAAGGGGCTGATGAAAGTGGATTACGGTCAATGGTCGCAAAATATGCATCGACAAGTGCTGCTTGGTCAGGAACCGGACAAGTTCGATTTACATTTTTAAATAATTAAAACAGTACAATTTTAAGAGGCTCTCTTCTTCCACCGGGGCGACTTCTTCAGCTGCGAACGCAGGTCAGCGGCCATCGTCTTCAAACGTCGCTCCCGGACCGGATCCATTGGGAGCAGTCAATGAACTTCTCGAATCTCTTAATGGACGTCTTCGAGGAATCGGCTTGACTGATATCAACGCTGGCGGCATCACTGTGCAGCCATCTCACTTGCTGATCGCACTCGTCCTTCTCTTCTTCATGGGACCGTTCGGTCTCGTTATCGGCGGCGCCATCTGCTTCTTTACACAACCGCGTGGAGCCGGTGGAGCAAGACAGCAGCCTTCGCAAGGAACCGGTGCGACTGGTCAATCGGGTCGGCAACAACCATCGTCTTCTGGAACACGAGCATTCGGAGGAGCTGGCCACCGTCTCGGAGGAAGTTAAACCAATTCACTTGTCCTAAAGAAGGCTGTGACTTCATCACGATTTCCAAACTTACAAACTGAACCTTTGTGATTTCGTCGCAGCCTTACTTTTTATTCTGTGATGAATGCTATTGCAATTACGTCTATGTTCCTACTGATATTTAATCCAAACGCCTTCCGAAACTAATGCATGTTTCTCCTTTTCTGAATAAACGACTGCATTCCTCTATGAGAAAAATATATATGTGAAGGCTAAATTCCAGTTATATCTACTTCGCATGAAAAGGGGAGGTAGCTGGCAGTAGACCCGAGACTTCAGACAGAATGTTGGGCAGAATATGTGCGAGCAGACATCTCACGTGCTCCGCTTCCACCTCTTTTTTAATTCCGACTAGTGACAGAGTGAGCAAAGAAACGAATATTTCGTGCAATTAATTCGATGGTTTTAGGTGAAACAACGACGTAATCTGAGCGCCCTCCCGTCCGGAATCGCCCCCGCTTTCCAGTACGCAACCGATTGCTACATAACGCAGACAATCCAACTAGGGATGGAAGGACTGCACGGGCTGGGACTCTCCTGGCCCAGCGCCTTCATTTCGGCCGCTATTCTCCTCAGGTTAGGCACTGCGCCACTCCATGTGTACGCAGAAAAACTGTTCGCGAATAGACTTCATGCTCAGAACTTCCTCACTCAAGGCATTCTCAAGGTTTCGGAATATAATCTCTTACTCATAAACTAGTCGGATTTCAGAGAGTGAGCGAGAGATATCGTGTGCAATTGGGTCCAAGTGCCGACGGAACGAAACTGGAAGTGAAATCGAATGATCCGAAAATTGCGCAAAAGACGCAGGAAGCGCTACAAGAAGTTCCTGCGATGCTCGTCGAGCACGGACTGCAAGCCGCCCGTATCCAGAATCTGAAGATGTGCACGGTGCCCGTCTGGATTTTCTCGTCTTTCGCTCTGCGAAACGTCATCAATTCGGACTTCCATCCGTCCGTTTCTGGTGGTCTCTGGATTCCCGACATGCTCTCTCCTGACCCGTATTTCATTTTGCCGGTTGCCGTCGGAGTCTTTGGCTTTTTGAATCTTTATGTAACTTGTTTGCAGTTTTTAAAGAAATATTTTCATTTGTTTCCAGTCGCAACGAAAAATTTATCCGGGTGTGATCAAGATTACGTGGAAGCAGAAGTCTTACGACGCAGTGCTCGCGTTCTTCACCATGTTCGCCGTTTCCATCATGGCCCAGCTGCCAGCGGTAACATTTTCTCTGAGAGTCATCAAAATTCTTTCGTTTCAGTGTATCCCAATGTATTGGCTCGTCGTGTCCACCACCGGAATGGCTCAAGCACAGCTGCTCAGGCATCCGAAAGTCAAAGGCCTTTTTGGTATCAAAAAGCTGCCGACGGATTCTCGCACGCCAATTCGGGACCTTTTCAAAATGAGAGACTTCTAAGTGTATTTGTCGTTCTAGGCTTGTAGTACAGATTATTATTAATTTCGTGCTTGTTTTCTTTTTTCTGTTATTCAAAGTCAAATAAAATTGTATTTATTGTGACTAATAATACCGTCTAAAAACAGAAAAAAAATCAGAGATCTGTTGGATTCATGAAATCGAGATAATAGGCAATGGGTTTGACTGCGTATTTGCCAAGGCAGGACTCGTGGATGAAGCTGTATTCGCAAGCTTTCATGTCGAATCCGTTCACTTCATACGAGAAAAGTCGGTACTCGAGGTGGGCTATCTTCTGTAGAAGATTCGCGTGCTCTTTTGAGCCGCCGTGCACTTCCAGATAAATCTGACACACTTGGAACTTCTCGAGGAACGGAATCAAGCAAGTCTTCTCAGCTCCTTCGATGTCAATTTTCAGAATCTCGACAACGGACACATTGGCATCTTTCGCAAGATCAGCAATCGTGTACTCGCCTTCCTCGGCGTTCGTCTCTGGGGCGATCTTTGCCTTTTTGGACTTTCCACGCAACCCAGCGTAAACTTTCTTCGTTCCTTCGCTCTGCTCGTCCTGAATTATTCTAGTAGCGACACAAATCAGACAAAATATGACTCACAACATCGAAACCGAAGAGAACACTGCGATTGGAGAGAATTCGCTGCCAATCCATTTCAAATCCAATGTAGTTATTGAGACCCAAAGAGAACAAACTGAAGAGATAGAAATAAGAAAGGAGAAAGGGACACGAACAAAACGTACACAGACTGATCGGGCACTTTCCACGGATTGCACGTCCACTTTCCGCCGTCTCCGATCGTTCCGATTCTCACTTTTTCCGGGCAAAACACTTCTGAAGCGAGCGATCCGTACAGAAGAGCGAACTGATCACCCTTGAACACTTGTCCGAGACTTCTCTGCCGAAGAGGAACTTGCTTTATCGAATACGCTTTCATATTCTGAAACAATTACTCTAAATGAACTGCGCGACGATGATATTAAACTCACTGCGAAAAGAGCGTCAAAGGATTCTATCCGCGAGCCAATCGTCTGGAGCAGCTGCATTTCGCTGTCCAATCGTTTCTGAATCGCCGCCAGCGTGTGCTCGACGCTCGTTTCACTCTCGTTTCTCGACAATAAACTGTCATACATTTGACGAACCTGCGCTGCAATTTAGAACAGATTTTCTAGAGTATTTATTCACAAAAATAGTTTACTTACGATTGTAGCCATAGTTCGTCTTGCTCCAGAGCATGAAATTCAGAAAAGTGAGGCAAATAATGACTGAGACGATGATGACTTGGCTGCTCGTCATTGTTATCTATTTAAAAGAAAACATGAAACATTCGAAGAGCAATGCGATCAGCTGAGCAAACGAAAAACAACGAACCAAACGGGAGGAAGATCACTTTCACAGTCTGCGATTTTTATAAAATGTATCAATTTAGGACAAACGTGCGCGTGGCCAAAGTTCACGCGAAATAAGGAAATTTCTGAAACGAGAGAGAGAAACTGGGAACAAGAGAGAACAGTTTTACAAGAAATCTTTTTTTTTAAATTTCGCTCTCAGTTGGTCAGCCGAGGACTAATAGTCCAATTCGCTCCGTTTTGCTGCTTCGAAGGTGTGCTAACACTTGCCCAAGCGCAATATTCCATTGTGATATTTGTTCGCATTGTTGGTTGCGTTCTGTACCCCGTTTTTCTATAAACCCTTCACGGCCCGGCTTTTCATACATAGGACTTTCGGTTTTTCAATATATCTCCAGAAATCGAACATAGATACCTCTGATTTTTATTGGGATCTTCAAAAATGAGCCAGGTCAGAGGTAAATGTAAGGTTTCTGAGAGAAGTTACAGCTTCACAATTTCCACTCCTCCGTATTCTTTGTCGGCCCGTGGCTTCCAAACCACCCCTGCGAATTCATTGACCGTTTCCTCTTCTGATCCTAAAATTTCGCCTGTTCCGTTGCTCATTGATTCGTGGTCATTGTGTTTTAGCACCCAAAAAGGTTGTGTCCCTATCATTTTCCCCTTTCGCTCATAAAAAGTGTTCCAGTTTTCGCGCAATTAGATAGAATGCGTCGAACAGGCAAAGTGCGCGCGCAGTTTACGGCTCCCCGCGGACATTGTCTTCGTCCGAAAGACAGTCTAGTCTTCCCTTCATGTTCCGAATGCTTTTCCTGCTCCTTTTCCTGCCGGCTGCCGATCCGTGCATGACTACACATCCCGCCGGCATTCCCGTCGTGTGAGTTCTTCCGTTCTTGTCTCTAACTTCTCATTGTCTTCTTCTTTTACAGAACAACTACTGACAATTCTGTCACTGTACCAAGGACCACAACTGCTTCTTCCTCCACAACCGTTAGTAGACCTACCATAACCACAACCACCACGGAACTTAGTACCACACTCCCTTCCACTACCACTATCATGACTCCTCCTCCCCCCAGCCGTAACCCTAGCTCGAATAATAATACCAACTGGAACTACAACAATAATACTAACCTTAATAACAATTCAAACTCTAATAACATCACTGGCTCCGGATGTTCTAGCTGTGGCAGCGGATCCGGAAGCGGAAGTTCTTCCTCCAACTCTTCTTCACTGACAAACTCTTCCGCTTCGGCTTCCGCGGTCTCAAATGGAACTTCAAGCTTGATTAGTAACAATACGAACTCGAATAGAAACGATAACGTATTGAGCATGAATAATACGAATAGCAACGATAACGGGAATCATAACGGGAATACGAGCAGCAATAACAGCAGCAATACTAACAATCTCACCTCTTCTAATCAGAACTCAAACGGGAATAATAATAGTAATAGTAATAATAACTATACAGTCCGTTTCAAAAGTATAGGGCCACCCCTGAAAATCACCGGCACGTCTTCCCCAGGTAGTATCATGCCTCCGCACCTTGAAAATCGGATTCAGCATGAAAAGTTACCTCAGGAAAACAATTTTGGGGCCAGTACATTGGGTGCTGAGGCCATGGTGCTGGAAAATCTGAAAAAGTGGCTTCTGCAGGCGTTTCATAAGTATAGGGCCACCCCTGAAAACACTCTGGAAGCCTCTTAAACTGATAAACATGATCTTGAATGGGGTTCTTTGCACCTTTAGGATGTCCAAAAAGCCTTTTTGAAATCATGTGCAATGACCCCGACGCCACCTAGGGCCACTCTCCCGGGTTTAGCCTAATGTTCTGTGTGGAGCTCGGGAGTGGAGCCGGGGGACTCCGATGATCTCAAATGAGACAAATCTTGGTTGAAACAAGTTTTTCGAGCATTTTCAAGTCGGATTCGTTCAAGCCTCTCGATTCGCTAGCCCCTGATATCAGATTTTTGACCAAAATGAAGCCAGGCCTAACAAGGATCAGACTGGCTTGAGCGTCAAACTCCAGGCTGACTTTGCCCACTTTTAGGACTTCATAAGGAAAGTTTGAAACATGACATGTTTGAGTTTGGTGTCAATCGGATCAGTTTCAACCGAGTTATGAGCTCCCGATTGTTGAAGGGAAAAAAATCAACAGAAATGTACTGAAAAATGTTGGTTTTCTTCACTTCAACAATCGGGAGCTCATAACTCGGTTGAAACTGATCCGATTGACACCAAACTCAAACATGTCATGTTTCAAACCTTCCTTATGAAGTCCTGAAAGTGGGCAAAGTCAGCCTGGAGTTTGACGCTCAAGCCAGTCTGATCCTTGTTAGGCCTGGCTTCATTTTGGTCAAAAATCTGATATCAGGGGCTAGCGAATCGAGAGGCTTGAACGAATCCGACTTGAAAATGCTCGAAAAACTTGTTTCAACCAAGATTTGTCTCATTTGAGATCATCGGAGTCCCCCGGCTCCACTCCCGAGCTTCACACAGAACATTAGGCTAAACCCGGGAGAGTGGCCCTAGGTGGCGTCTGGGTCATTGCACATGATTTCAAAAAGGCTTTTTGGACATCCTAAAGGTGCAAAGAACCCCATTCAAGATCATGTTTTTCAGTTTAAGAGGCTTCCAGAGTGTTTTCAGGGGTGGCCCTATACTTATGAAACGCCTGCAGAAGCCACTTTTTCAGATTTTCCAGCACCATGGCCTCAGCACCCAATGTACTGGCCCCAAAATTGTTTTCCAGAGGTAACTTTTCATGCTGAATCCGATTTTCAAGGTGCGGAGGCATGATACTACCTGGAGAAGACGTGCCGGTGATTTTCAGGGGTGGCCCTATACTTTTGAAACGGACTGTATTAACAACTACATAAACGTCTACGGTAATGGAAGTGGAGGAGGAGGCGGAAGCGGTGGAAGTGGGGGAGGTGGAAGTGGAAGGAGTTCGTGCTGCTGCTGTGATTGCGGATGCCGTCAGCATCGGAATAGAACGAAGCATTCTACTGAAGAGAGTGACGAAGAATCCTCATCTGCCGAATGGGACTCGCGAGAGCGGCATGGATGTGAATGCAGAGGACGGGATGAATGCGGATGTCAGCAGGAACGGTGCAGAAACGATTGCTCCCCCAGATGTGGAAACAATTGTTCGTCTGGTTGCCACCAGGACTGCTCCTCTGAACGTCGAAGCTGTGGATGCCAAGATAGAGGATGTGGATGTCCAGGTCAACGTGGTCATCGAGACTTCCGACAAAAAGGATGCCGGGTGAGATCTTCTTCAAGATGTTGCTGTTGTCCTCGTCGCCGATGCTATACGACCACAACCACAACCACGACGACAACGACAACAACTCCTGAGCCAACCACCACGACGACAACAGAAGAACCAACTACTACAACTGCGCAATTACCGACAACTTCGGAAATGGAGACATCCACTGAAATGACTAGTACGCCCGAGTCAACTACCGAATCAGAATTATCAACGACGACTGAGATGAGCACAACAATGGAAGGAACCACATCCGAAATGGCTACGACGACGGAAGAAATGGAAACTACGGCAGTTGGAATGACGTCTACTACAGAAGAGGTGACTTCCACTGAAATGAGCACGGCAACCACTGAACTAACAACTGAGAGCCTTACGTCAACGGTAACAGTTCCCATGGAATCGACAACGACGGAGATGAGTACAACAATGGAAGGAACCACATCCGAAATGGCTACGACGACGGAAGAAATGGAAACTACGGCAGTTGGAATGACGTCTACTACAGAAGAGGTGACTTCCACTGAAATGAGCACGGCAACCACTGAACTAACAACTGAGAGCCTTACGTCAACGGTAACAGTTCCCATGGAATCGACAACGACGGAGATGAGTACAACAATGGAAGGAACCACATCCGAAATGGCTACGACGACGGAAGAAATGGAAACTACGGCAGTTGGAATGACGTCTACTACAGAAGATGTGACTTCCACTGAAATGAGCACGGTGACCACTGAACTAACAACTGAGAGCCTTACGTCAACGGTAACAGTTCCCATGGAATCCACAACGACGGAGATGAGTACAACGACGACTTCATCTTCTGAATTGACCACGACAACTGGAACAGATTCCTTAACTACGACAGAAGCAACGCAGACCGAAGGAACTACGGAAATGCCGACACAAACTGCATTCACTGCGCCGGAACAAGAAACAACGAGCGAGCAGACGACGTCAACCACGGAGATAAGTACTGTTTTGCTGTCAACGATTTCCGAAGCGAGCACGACGACAGCATCAGAATGGGAATCGTCTACGACGGCGGCTGCGATGACAACTGAAATGACGACATCCACAGAGCTGATAGAAAGCACAGGAGTGACTCAACCAACAACAACTGCACATGTTGTGACAACATCAATGATGGGAACGACGGCTTCATGGACAGAGGTGACAACGACAACAGATGAATCTTTTGAATTGACGACTGACGTGCCGACGACTACAGAAATGGAAACATCTACAGTGGTTATCACGGATTCAACATCGTTTACGGACGCATCAACTGAAACGGAACCAACGCCTTCTGACACGGAGACAACTGCGGAGATATCAACCTCAACAATGGCAACGGAAGAAACAACAATAGCCGAAACGGAAACTACTGAAACGATCGAGATATTGACTAGTTCTTTGGAGATCACAACAATGGTGTCACCAGTCGAATGGACAAGTGTCGTCTTCCAGAATCCTGTTCAAGATGGTTTGTTTTAACAGTGATCTTTACTGAATGAGGATCACATCTCAGATTGCACTTCCTGCCATCCACTCCAATATGACTCTCGTCTGTGCCCTAAATCAGGATTCACTTGCAATCAGTCGCCCGGGTAGGCATCCGTTTCTGAACCATTTCTATAAATTATCGAGCAGATCACTCATCTATACAACTGTTTCCAACGGCTGCACAAGAGTACAATGTTCCGATCCGAACTCGGAAATGATAAGTTCATTCGGACGACTGGATTCCCTGCCGGTCTGTACTGGAACACACTACAGCACTCCAGAAATAACGACAGTTGAGAGGGTAGTTTGTGCGAAGAGTGAGTTGGCAAATCAGGAAAACGAAGAGGGACTGTTGTAGAGTGTTCCTGCTCGCTGACTAAATTCAATCCGATCGTTCCGTTGGGGATCTCCACGTCAGTCTTCCGATCCGCTGGCACTCAACGATGTTATACGAGGTTCCCGGGCTGTCCGCGAGGAATGTCCTTGAGGTTTCCATTCAACACTTCCGCGTTCCCGAATCATTTAATTGCAGAATAGCCACTCCCGATGGGTCTGTCGTTTTCTTCGAAGCGGAAGAAGCATCTCGTTTGAGATTGGAATGCACAGATGGAAAATATTTGAAGACGACAATAGGGAATCACACTATGGCCGTTGACAGCTACACATGTTTCGCTGGAGGTATTACTTCTTGAAAAAGAGTTTATCATCTGAACATCACAGGCTGTTCGTTGTGCACTTTCTCTGTTTCATCTCCTCAAATAATTTCATCGGTGACTTTCGACAACCAGGAATTTTGCAAGAAACTGACTCTCCTCGGGTGTCCAAATGGATACGTGTGAGTCTTTTTCAGAATGATTCACTTCTCGCCCCGTGCCCACTCCCTCTGACTCATTGTTTTCAGTATTTCCGGAACGCGCGATCGTCTTCCTTCTCATTTGCACTGCGAACTCTTTCAGGGCACCGCTACGTGGCGGACAGGATACAGAGAGTACGTCGATCATCTGGAAGTCTCCTGTGCGTGAACCGTTATCGATTATAGTCATTATCATTCACATCATACTAACTGACTTCGAGCCACACAGTCTGATAAACCGATCGGAATTCCTCGCTTTCCCACTATCATCACTCGTTTCGTCGTTTCGGCCTTTTTTCTTCGCGCGTCTCGGTCTCTCTTTGCATTTCCGATATCTTTCACGCGACATTATCAGTCGGACAGACAGATTTCTCTCGGTTCCCACTGCTGCCTCGTCGAATTTGTATTTGCGTTCTTAAGAAGGTCGACCGTTTCTTTCTCTTCCCTTACCATTGTGTCATATGAGAGAACAGACACTTTTCCATCTTTTTCTTCTGTTTCGACGTCGCCGTGATTTGCCTCCTCTTCTGGCGATGACCTCATGATCCTCTACTCCCTATTCGTGCTCATTCTCTATGAGACATCGCTCGTCTCTCCGTTCGGCACCGTCTGCATCGGACTGTGTCACTGCGTCGGCGACGTCGTCGACTGCTCCTCCCTCGATCTTCCGGACGTCCCCTCCTCGATTCCCAACAACACCCGGGTTCTTCTGCTCTCAGACAATGAGATCGAGTCGATCGACAAGACCCGTCTGCGAGGCTTTTACTTCCTGCAAACACTGTGAGACAGCCACTGCGGCGCCTTCCGAATTATCCGATCCGTTTCAGAGATCTCTCGAACAACATCATTCGGCACATCGACACGGACTTTTTCGCAAACTTGCCCAATCTACGAGTATTGTGAGCTTTCGATTATGACTTTGATTCCCGCTCAAAGTGTTGAAGAATCCATAAATTCCTAGTTTTCCTGTTATCAGTTCTCGTGACTTTCACGCGATCGGAAATGTTTTTGCCAAAAAAGTGCTGAGTTTAAAAGCCCCAATCAAAAAAAAAGAAAGTGTTTGAGCACAGTAAACAGGAAGGAATTTTGCAGGAATTTACGCAAAAATCGTCTCTCACGCATTCCACACGGCAATCATCTAGATCACCTCGAAAAGTTGGATTTGTGAGTGGAATGACAGCGAACGGATCTCAACGAAATTTCTTTATTCAGAAGATCCAACCTGGTTTCAACTGTCACTCCGGATGAGTTCAGTCGGTTGGCGGGCATCCGATCGGTCGATTTGTCCCGGAATCTCATCTCGTACTTGCCCAAACCGAGCCCTTATTCAAGAGTTTCAATTGAGAAGCTGTAGGTGTTTCCTGTTCGATTCCCCTTACATTTCCGTCACAGAGACCTCGCTTCCAACTCGATAACGGACATCGGATCCGATTTGTTTTCCTCGTTCACCTCGCTAGTTTCCCTCAAACTTGCTAGAAATCACATTACTTCTCTAAAGCAGTTTTCCTTTTCAAGACTTCGAAAGTTGGAATCAATGTGAGTCTGCTTGTGTCCAATGCTTCTTTCAATGTCATTCAGTGACCTCACCCGAAATCTGATCCGTGAAGTCCGTTTCCTTGCATTCAATCAGCTGCCTTCCCTCCAGAATGTGAGTCTTGCGAAGAACGACGTCTACCGGCTGGACGATGGAATGTTCTACGCGTGCGAGGGATTAAGCCGTCTGAACCTGTCGACCAATCGAGTTCAGTCAGTCACCGAAGGATGGATGTTCGGACTGACCAGCCTGGAAGTGCTGTGAGTTCTCCCGGTTCTTCTTATATTTGTAAAACCATCAATTCCCTTCTAGAGATCTATCCTTCAACCAAATACAGTCATTTCACACCAGTTCCTGGACGCACACTCCCAAATTGAAATGGCTTTCTCTTCATTCGAACAGGATCCAGTCCCTTCCATCTGGCTCATTTCGTGCTCTTCGGCAGCTCGAAGAACTCATACTTTCCGCGAACTCGATCGACAGTCTTCATAAGTTTGCACTGGTTGGAATGGATAATCTGCACAAGTGAGTGTTTGATATCATAGAAAAACATAGATGAATGATTTGCAGACTGGATCTGTCTTCGAATACTTTGGCAGTCTGCGTGGAGGACGGAGCCGTGCTCTACAACACTTCCATGCCCTTCCTCCGTTCACTTCGATTCACGAACAACCAGCTGCGAGTGATACCCAAAAAAGCGTTTGAACGATTCCCAGCTCTTGAAGAGCTCGACCTCACGGATAATCCAATCGCGACCATCCATCCAGAAGCATTCGAACCACTGGAACTGAAAAAACTGTGAGTTCAATTCGTTTGATTCTTCTTTATCAGTCGGGTATTGTCCAGTGTCATGAACTCCTCCTCAATTCTCTGTGACTGCCAAATCGCGTGGCTCGCCTCTTGGATCTACCGCCTGAAGCTCGACAAGTCGTCCATCGTGGCCAAGTGCTCCTATCCTCTTCCTCTCGCCGATTTAGACGTCGTGGCAATTGATACCGCCAATCTCACGTGCTTTGATGATTCCCCAAGAGCGAAGATCGTCAGACAACCTGACGAAGTGAAAGCCCTTTTGGGGGAAAGAGCTCGGTTCACTTGCAATGTTTACGGGGAGAGCCCGTTGAGCATAGAGTGGAGAGTTATGGAGAACGGTCAGCCGAGGGTTCTCGCTCAGGACTCGGCCACGTTTATCAGTGTCAACTCGACTGCAGTTGTGAACGGAACGACTGACGGTCGGGAACTCGCAGCGGCCGAGCTCGTGCTCGACAACGTGGCAATGACGGACAACTCAGAGTATCAGTGCGTGGCCAGGAATCGGTTTGGCTCCGACTTCTCGAGTCACGTTAAACTACATGTAATGAGTCATATGTTTTCACTATTCCCCTTCTCTATTTCAGGTTTACCAGGCTCCTAAATTCGCATTCACTCCGTCTGATATGTCTCTTCTTGTCGGTCAAACTGCGAAATTCCTGTGTGCGGCCGGAGGAACTCCCCGTCCAGAAGTGAAATGGGCATTCGACAGGGGTCTCTTTCCGGCTGTGGAGGCTCGGAGACTCTATGTGAAACCGAACGACGATCACATTTACATAATGAATGTAACTGTGAGCGATCAGGGGGTGTACACGTGTCATGCAACCAATGTGGCCGGACAGATTCAAGTCAGCGCAAAGCTTCGCGTGTTTGGTACGCTGATTAGAAGGGATCTATCCTGGACGAGCGGTACTTTCTTCTTCTTAGATTTCTTTTTAGTACCGCCGATTCCACCAAAGTACTGCTCATCCAGGATAGTGACATTAGAAGTACGTGTTCAAGGAGAAAGTATTCAGATAACACATTCCAAACGGAGCCCGAACCGCAGTCCGTCAAAGAGGGAGAGTCCCTGGTGGTCGACTGCTCTGTTAATTTGATTCGCGATGTGCAACGGATCATTTGGAAACGAGACCAGCAAGTGATTCTGTTCCAGTCCAGAGCTCAATTCTCCAAATACGACCAAATCCTCACACTGACCCAGACGACGTTCTCCGATTCTGGAGAATACTCGTGCGAATTATGGGTCGAGGATACAATGCTGCTCAGAAAAGTGACACCAGTCAAAGTTCTGTCAGCAAATGGTATTCGAAACGGGATAAATGCTGAAATCAAATTGAGTTTTCCAGAATATGACTCACCAGAGAGCTCTTTGTCGCAAAGAGCGAATCAAATCAAAGCAATGGCTGCAAAATGGGCGAAAAGTATGAACTCAACCGGCAACGGCTTCTATCTGATGGCCTCTTGCTCCGCATTCGGACTGTGAGCTACACCTTCTCGCTAATATTTAAAAAACAATTGCAGAATGATTCTGGGGGTGTTCACCTCAATCTTCGTCTGCCTCATCAAATATCTGTGTCATCAGGATGCGTCCATCAAGATCCAGCCAGTGCCTGTATAAATATAAAATCCGAATGTTTCCAACTGTAATTACTTCCGATTATGGGTTTCTCCGTCAGGTTCAAACCGCTCTCCGCACTGTCATCCACTCATTTCTTCCCTGTTCAAGTTAACACCGATCACCGGTATTTACCATTTGTATTCGGGTAAATTCATAAATGATTCCTTTTTGTTCTCTTTGTTCAATATCTCCTCCGTCATCATCATATCCACTTTCCGATCGTCCCATCCATCTTCGTACCCGAGGGAACTCATTTTTGACTGACGCACGCCTCCGAACTTTCCCAAAATTGCTTCCGGCTTTCCCTTTCTATGCCAGCAACATTGACAGGAAGAAGTTCTTTCAAAAGTCAGATTCTGAAAAGGACTTTTGGAATGATTTTTCTCTCATATTCCGGATTTTCAGAGCACTGTTTTCTGTTCACTGCACCTAAAACAAAAAGAGAAACAAAAGAGAGACGTAAAATATTTTCGAGTAAGGGAAGGAAACGCTTGCTTGCGATTGCCACTTCAGGGATGAACGTGCCAAGTATCACAAGATGAAGACGACTACTCAGTTCCGGAATCCGTTTAAGACGCGGAAAGCATTCGGAAATGGCAGATTTCCGCAGGTGATGGGAGCTTCCATTTATAAACATTTCCACTTGTGACCATCGCTCTTTCGTGCTCTCTCCTCTGATTTTTGCTCATTTTCACACTGTTTTCAAAAGTCGCTCCGAAATTCCGGACGTCATCCAAATAATTAACTCGTTCGTTCGAATCAACCCACCCACGGGGCGCATTTTTCTCAGAAAAAACATGTGCGAATCGGAGCTGAAAGAGTACAAAAAGGCGTCGTAAATTCAATTTGTTCGTCCGTCGGTTTCATCATCATCACGGGGGCCGCAGGTGGTCCGTTTCCGTGCCGAGCGGTCATTAGAAGCTCTCTTTGGAAGAGTGGAAACGAGGGAGGGCTTGTAGTTCTTCTCTGTTTCATCGTCGACGTGCAGAGTCCGAAAAGAAGGTCTGAAGGTCACTCGATTCATCTTTTAGCAGAAGTCGTTAGCATAAGCGTAGCCGCAGATATGCGATTCAAGTACTTCCATTTCTTCACAGCAACGTTCCCAACTAATCAAAAATCCAGACTTCAGCCGTTTCCCCTCAGCTTTTCACATTGTTTTCCGTCTAAATCGCCTCAGATCAGTCACGTACTCCACTTCGATTGTGACGTCATCTGTATCACAATTCTCGGTCCGAACCAATTTTGCAACAACACACTCTTTTTTGTTTCCCTCTTCCTCCTAAAATGTCACATCATTAATCCATTATTCTGCAAAAATGCTAACAGAATACTTCATTCATATATATATATTTCGCTTCTTTTATTTATTTCCCGATTCCTCTCTTTTTTGAACCAGAGTACAACGCATTCATCAATCGGCTCTCAGACACCACCGGAAGCCTCCGATCATCTTGGCGTTTCCCCTACTTTTCCACAAGTGTTTTATTGTTGAGTGAAAGAAGGAAACTGTTCTATTTTTCGTTTATCGAAAGTCAGAAGGAGCGTAGAGCTCCAGTTGCGCTCTTTGTTTTTTCTCTCAATAATTCGAGATGAAATTGAATTTTCAGGGCGGAGTCGTCTCGGAATGAAAAAAAAACAGAGAAAAGTGTAGAGGTGACGTGGCAATTGTGGAAGTGTCTGGAGGGTTTCGTTGTCATTTGCACTGCAAATCTGTGCGTGGCACTTCCCCCACTTCCCCCTTCCGAATTACTCATTGAGTTGATTTCATTGACGACTGAGCAATGTGCATAATCCCTTTCGGCCGACTCGATTACCTACCCGAAGCTTTTCTTCCAAGTCTGCACAAAATATGTTCATTCTGCTTCACAAGCTTCTCTATAATAATGGCGACTAGGCTCTCGTCTAGAGTAGAACACCGGAATATCCTTTTGTGTCCGTTTGCAATCATTCTTTGTCCGCATTTCCGGAAGTGTTGTCATTTCAAACCTGAAATACAACACCGATCACTTATTTTTCGGCTCTTTGACCCCTCCCGGATATGCTCCAACGGCGCGAAAATCGAAAGAGATAGGCTATGAAAGGGCGGTTAATATGCGCGAGAGACTCGTGGTTTCGAGGACAACACTTGTTTGCAAACCTTGCATTGGTCAACAAGTAATTGGAAGAGCATAAATGAAAAGCTGTGACGCAAGCTGGACGAGAGTATCTTGATACCGTATCAACTTGAGAAGATCACAATGAGCCAGTTCATCCTTGTTATTCAGCCAATCTATTTCCGACCACTAAAACTAGGATCATCTAATCCAATTCCACCTTTCTCCAATCACTTTTCTGCCGTCAAATGGCTCATAAAAGACAACTGTTTCTCTCGTAATTACGCGCTCATTCCAATCGTTTCCCGGTCTCCGCATGTTCCTGAAAAACTTCGGTATCCGAGTGATTCCTCTCTTCCCACTTCTCATTCATCATTCCTCTTTCTCTTTTTCATTGTTCTCTTTTGATTGAAACGTTTGCAATGGAACATGAAGCGGCAGAAAAGAGGCGGAGCATGTCAAGAAAGAGCCCGAGAGATAGGAGAGATGGGCTCCGAGGGACAGGCTCTGAAGGACGAGGCGGAGGAGGAGGACAGCATGGGTTCAAACTTGTTGCGACTCCAAACTGGCAAGATGGCATGATTTCTGTTTTTATTTTTGCATGTTTTATCCAGATATCACTCTAGGGAAGAGCTACATAATCGTTGCCTTTTTGGGAGCCGCTAATGCTCAGAACCAATCCGGTTACACGAGATCCTTCTCGCATCAAGAATTCATTCCCCTTTTTTGTTTTCTAAATTCTCATTTATTGTTTTTCTTTCCCCCCAATATTCAGTACGTTCCCGCCTAGACATACAAATACAAGAAGGTCCGTATTTGGCATAGCGCCCCGCTTCCTCAAAGATCTCCGGTGGAAACATCATTAAAGTTTTCAGTGATTAATTTGAGGTCCAATTATATCAAGTTCTGAAATGCCTTTATTGTCCTTTCTCTTCTCTTGATTTCCAAGCCGAATCTACCACGTCAAGGGCTGTCAAATCGGCGGGAAACGTCAACTTTTTGACGCGATCCGTCAGTGGCGAAACCTCGGAACAGCAAAAAGAAAACTTTTCGTCCGCGACGCCTTCACTGCTCGTTATCGTCCGACCACTTGGCGCCAATCTTTGTGATCATACTTTGTACCCATTTCTTTTTGTTACCCATGGAGACGACAAACTCCGCCCATTTTCGTTTTAATTATATTATTCACACGCGTCCAACTTGAAATTGTATTCCGGGGAAAGCGGTACGAATACAAGAACTCCTGATTGACCAGCATTTTCAATTCGAGAACATTTTCAAATGAATTTGATTTCCATTTGATAAAACTCGCTGAAGTTTGTGAAGCTCTCAGTGGCTTTTGAGCTTTTTCTTGTCGGTTTCCGTAGAAGATCATCAAATTATTCACTACTCGGAGACACACATTAATTCCGACTACATGCGGGTCCTTCGAGAGCGTTGGTCTCCTTCTGAATATCCCCGATTAGCCCCCTTCTTTTCTTCTTCTTGTCACCTACTAAAATTTGCATTTTTATGAGGTTGTGCCCCCTTTTCGGGCCTGCAGATCGCTGGCTGTCATTACCAGCTATTCACTTTTCTCCGGAAAATAAACTTGCTGCCCGAAGGAAACGTATCAAACTTTTTGATATGACATATTACATTTCCAATTTCATTTTCCAGTACTTTGTTTTCGTGCTATCTCAGCCGATTAGCCGTAAAATTCAAGAAAACACGCCCTTTCCGGGCATTCTGAAAGCCAGGGCGATTGAGAGACGCCTTCCGGTGACGTAAATTTTAAAGATTACCTTGTCATTGACCCACTTCAGAGATTAGACAGCTTTCCGAAGTGTTTTCTTAATTCCGGATCATCTAGCTCGTGGTGTTGTTCAGACGGAAACTGGAACCAATCTGCTCTGTAATTATATCATCCAAATGCGATTAGAAGCGCCTTCTTGAGACAAGCTCCAACGTCCCTTTTCTGGTTTTGACCATCGTTTATCACTTTACGCTCCCTCTTCCGAGACAATCGGATCATGGCCTTTGCCTTCCCGGCGGCCACGTGATGTTCCTCGGCTTACAACTTCGAAGTAGGTATCAGGTTTCCGAGAGATTGGAGACGCCGACCTCATCGTTTTGTGTCCGGGCACCTTCCGGGTGTGTTCTCAAATCAGCAATACTCGAAAAGTTCGGAACAAAGAAACTATGCAGGAGCCTTTGGCTATAAAAATGCGACTTCCGCTTTAGTTTATTTTCTGCCAGGGTTCCGTCATAATTCACTTCTCTACAATAAAACGTCTTTTTCCGACGGACAACTCGCTTTGTAAACACGACTATCCACGAGCCGCCCCACTCAGATTTATGAAGTCTCTAGTGGACCTGAAATTCTCGCATCAAAACGAAGAAGTCGTTTTTGTAGTCGTCCCGCGCTCGTTTGACGTGTCACTGACTCCCCACTACAACTCTCATAAACGTCTCCTCATTCCGCCCGTTTCGTCACACTCCATTCAACTGCCTCTTTTTCATGCAGCGCTCAAAAACCAATCACTCACAACTCGATATCAAATTATCTGAGTTATGCCCCTTATGTAATATCTCCACACCATCACCAGTCGGTCTGGAATGCTAATTTCTAACGCGGAATAAGAATCCAATTTGCAATCCGAAAACAACAAATTCTGCGAAACGGCGGCCGGGTGTGTGCTTTGCCCCTTCATCTCGTGGACTCACTTCTCGGAGGATCCGAGGATACAAAACAAGTTTCCCTTTCTGAAAGTCCTTCAGCCACTCTCCTTCCTTTGCTCACTTTACTTGGCTTCTTCCTCCAATCCACTTCACGCCTTCTTCCAGACGCCATGTTCACGTCGACAATGGCGCCGATATTGCTCGGCGCGCTCCTCGACAACGATACTCTGACGACGACGACGAGCGCATCTCCAGCGAACGCCATCGTTGACTATGTGAAGCGGGTGAAGAGCATTTATCAGTGGCTCATTCCCTTGATGATCATCATTCTTCTGGTGAGTTCTGACGGGTTCAGCTGAGAAAACGGGGTGGAAATAGCCGGCAATTTAAGCTGTCAGGATGCGAAAACAAGTCCTAGTTCATTTTTACTTACTTCGTATGATGTGAAGACGTGTGTTGACAGAGCTGTTTCCGAGTATTCGGAGATAGAGGAAAATGTGTACATAAACTGTGAACAATTGGGAGTGTGGATGAATTTGAAGAGAGTAAATCGCGCGTGGGATAATGATGAGCATGGAGTAAAATGCCTGAATTGATTAACAGAAAAGAGGGTTCTATGAGCAGAAACATTCCAGATGGCCATCCTCGGAAACGGTCTCATCGTTCTCTCCTCTCCGTGGCTCTCTTCCCCAGTCTCCCCGTACCTCAAGCTCTGCATTTCTCTTGCTGCAGCCGATATGTGGGCAGCCACACTTCTCATAAGTGGTGAGATTTGCACTGGACCCACATCCCCAATGACTTCCGCAATTTTTCCAGGTCTTATTGTCAACTCGTACCTCCCAGTCGTGTTTGGATATCGGAAAACGTCGCACTGCTGGGACGCCTTTTTGGAAATGTTCCGGATATCGGGAATGCTCACTTCTGACATGCACCTCTTCGCCCTGGCAATCAATCAGTTCCTCGGCACTATGTACCCATTGAAATACAAGGTATTTGTGATTTTTGGTTTATTTATTTCCCCTTAACAGTAAGAACGCTCCAGATAATGGTGACCACTCGCCGTCTTCGTTACATCGTTTTCTGTCTCTGGGTCGTTCCGCTCATATTCGTTTTCGGATGGTTTGTGGCGAATGAGGACGACGGACTGCGGCACGAGTACTGCCAATTCAAGTTCTACAACAGATTCCCGTTCCGGATAACCATCTTCCTCATCTTCATGCTTCCGCTCATCTCAACTCTCGTCATTTACGGAGCCATTCTTGTGAAACTTCTGAAAGCGAAAGTGGAGTTTGAAACGTACTGCAGCGACCGAAGACTCGAGATCAGCAGTACCAAGACACCGTGAGTCCCATTTTAGAATTTAAATAATCTTCTCATGTTTGCAGAGCCACCAGAAGTTACAGCGCTCGGTCGACGAATGTGTACTCGAAACTGAAATTGGTCTGGACGACCCTTCTGATCGTGTCCACGTTCTCCCTGTCTTGGGGACTGTGCGTGCTCTATTTCGTGATGGTCTGTGCGGATGGATGCATGCTCATCTACCGGGAGAACATCGGACTCTACATGAGTCTCTTCCTCAACTCAACTGTGAATATCTTGGTTAGTTCCTATCTAAACTTCCCTTTCTCAACTTCCCTTTATCTTCAGGTAATGCTGAAATTGGCGTCCAATCCGTTCATCTACACTCTTCGCATCAAAGCGATCCGCTGTTCGGTCGACCACTTCATGAACAGAATCCGTGGGCGTCCGTACGAATCCAAAAACTACCTCCACAGTTTGGTTCCCACGACGACCATAGAACCGACTGCAATCTGATCATTCCAGTTTCCTTGATTATTCATCTCATTCCTCTTGTGTCTAACGATCTCGGGCCATATGCATACCAAATTGATTCGATTATTTTTATTGTTTGAAATCCTACTTGTACAAAATATGATGTCAATGTGAACCTTCGGAGTATATGATTATAAAACGATTATTACAATAAGTATGCTTTATTATACAGTATCATAAAATGTACATGTTAATCATGAATGCGCTTTCACTTTCTTCTCTTTCCGTATCCTCCATTGTACCCGAATCCGCCGTTGTATCCTCCTTGAAGGGCATCTGAAGCGTAGTAACAGGCGGCTCCGTTGGCCGGTTGCAGGTTGGTCACGTAGCTCAGAATCTCGCACTTGAAGGCGAACTCTCCCAACTGGAAGAGGTTGACGGCATCGCAGTCGAACTGACGGCACGCTTCTTTGCATTGTTCAATGTCCTGCCAAGTCATTTCGTACGGAAAACGGAAACAATATCGTTTCACACCTGCACATTATCAATGTCGTAGACTTTTCCGCCTTTGCATTCCATTTTCTGCTGCAACAGGTAGGCGCGAGCTCCGACGAACTGAGCATATGGAAGGACTACAAAGGGAATGCTTTCGTTCTTTTACTTGTTCACCGATTTGTTAGTAATTGAATGACAACCGAAGTTCACAAATGCCTTGAACCGAGAAACGTTTTGAGAGTGAGAAGAGTGCGAAAGGGTCGGAACACAGTGGCAAATTGCGAACTTACAGCTGTGACACGCACCGGCCATATCGAGAATCAGCAGAGTGAGAAAAAGAACGGCTGACACTGAAGACGACATCGCAAACGAATGGAAACGACGAACGGAGGCGGCACGGGGCTCTAGGTGTTTGTTTGGATTGCAGGAGCCGGAAAGTACAGTGTTTTCAGGACGGAAATGGATGAAAAGAAGGGCGAAAATATGAAAATGTCAACAGGGGAAAAGAATGGGAAAGTGGGTGAAGTGGTGTGGCAGAAGAGCTGGAGAAGAGCACTGGTTTCGGACCGATCACTAAGAAAGTTTCCAGCCGAGAACACACTCAGTGGAGCAGATTTTCTGCGGACTACAACAGTTCCGAATCAAACTTACGAACTTTCTTCTATTCATTTATGGAGCTGGAACCTGCTTCAATTGCTTTCAAAGTACATAGAAAGTGTGAGTCAGACTTTGGAACACGACTGAAAAAAAACGGAATGACGAGGGCGACCGACAACGGCTTATATTTGACATGGCACGTAATCCGGTTCACACCGACACAGAAATCGAGAGTTCTCGATTCCCATTTTTTCGGGTTTCACTCTCTCCGTATCTCCTTCTCCCGTGCACTCTCCCTCAAATGCTAACTGGAATATGCAAATTAAAGAGTTAAGGATGACCTGAAATGCATGAAAAAAAGCATGATAACTGGGGCTCTAACCGGAATGCCTTCGAATGAATAAACACGGAAAACCAAAGTGAATCGAAATTGAAATCGTGAGCAAACGGGCGGTGCTTTTATAGCGGACTGCGAGAAAGGAAATGTAACAAACAAGCGAGTACAGTAACCAAAAAGGCATTGTTCCGGTGAGATCACATGTGTTTGAACAGCCTGTTGTTCCCCTGAAGACTCTGTCTGCTTCGACTCTCGGAGGATCATAAAACCGCTTGGAAATGGGTGCATTCTCGATGAGAAATGACGTGAAGACGATGGCAAATAGGCACTGAAAAGGGCATGTCTCAAGAAATGTTTGCATTGTTAACTGAACCTATTCATGACACTTTCGACATGTTCCAAAACGGTGATAGGTTTTATTGTTGTGCCAAAAAAACGAAAGTTATGATTCATGTCTTTACTCTTTTCACACGAATTCGATTTCATATTTAATAATGCCGAAAGTGCAATTTGACTGATTTGTGACTCAGAAAAGGTCTTGAAAACCGAATTAGGAGTGTTTGGAAGGATGCGGAAGAACTAGAGAAATCAAAAGAGAGTGCGTGGGCGGCAGGAAAATAAATCTGTAGATTCAACTGTAAGACTGACAAGGTACCATCTGGGAATGCAGTGAGATCATTTTTCATATGAAATGGATGAAAATATCTGGAAACTGGACGCGATTCGGTTGCCATTCGACCCCTGCGACCCCAGTTATCCAGACCTCCAATTATCCGATTTTTTGTCGATTCGCAGTTGTTTTTTGTAGACCAGACACAAAATTGACCTTTTTCGGTTTATTACATCGGAAGGCTACATCTTCCACTTGTATCCAGCCGACCCAATTCGGCAATTTCCGACCAACATACTTCTGAGAATCCATCGGAATCTCCAGTCCCCTTTTTCATTTCATTTTGCGTTCCTCACGTGATACTACCTAAATGTACTTCTCCTTAAAACTACGTGTTCCTTCCGAATGTTTATCTTCGCTGGTTTCCGTGTCCAGCTGTTTGATCTGGGCGGCCGTTGTTCTCTTGATCTTCCGCGTGCTCAAAGTGGCTCATCACCAGAACACAAAGGTAATCGTGGATGGATTAGGCGGCGCCGCAGTGTCTGCTGCAAAAATAACGGCGAGCAATTTTCGATAATTTGACTCGGAGCGACTGGAAAGATATCCGGCACGGAAATGAAATATGAAGAGAAGGTGGAGAGCACAGACGGGCTGGAATCTGAGATTGTTTTGAACTGCGAAGAAAAAGGGTTCGCTCCCATTTGTAGGCAGCACTCAGCACAGAGTACACCCGCCGGAGAACAGGGATCAAAAGATGACGGACGGTCCGCTTGAAGTGGTTCTTCTGCTGCTGAATTGGCCTTGGAATAACCTTTTCGCAAAGAATCGAGTGGGCGGGATTATCCCGTTTGTTGCATCGTTTTTGAGTCATAAGTACCACCCAGTGAGTGTGTTTATTTATAGCCGCGCACAGATCAGAATGAAATTCTCATTCTGTTCTGTTGAGCAAAAGTACTGTACCCCCACCCTTACCGTAAACATTTTCTGCCTTTTTCTGTCTGACTGGATACTCTCCCAACCGGTTTATCATGTTACTCAGTTTCCGGTGCTAATTGGCGGTGTTCCTCCTCAACTGCTTGACGGGTTTCGATCGGATCCGCCTGCTTATCACATTCTCTCACTATTTCCGAATGGCCATTCTTTGACCTCCCGTCTAATCCGTTTTTCTCTCGCTTTGCATCAAATTCATCAATCCAGAAACCTTATCACCAAGGGCCGATCAGCCGACAAACCTCCTTTTCATCTTGACATCGAAATAAAACATTTATCCCCCTCCCCTTCTCTTCATTTTCGCCTCCCTCTTTCCTTTCCGTTCTTCTTCTTCTTCTTCTTCTTCTTCTCCTCCTTCTTCTCCGTCATTTCTGCGTTTCCACGTGGCATCGCACTTTCTCATCGCGCACTCCCGCAGTCTACTGCTGCTGCTGCTGCTGATGGCTGGCGGCGCGCGCCGAGAAAAAACAGAGACGAGAAAGAAAGAAGCCAGTAGCAGGAGCGAGGACGGAGAGAGAAGAAGAAGAAGAAGTAGATGGAGTAGAAAAAGAAGAAGAAGAAGGAGTAGAAGAAGAAGAAGAAGAAGACAAGACATGTTATAGTCGAGTCGAGCTACGCGCTCTGCACGCCTGCGCCTCGCGCGTCTCCCCTGTCGGCCCATAACCCCTCGGCCATCTCGGCCATGCCCGTGTCTTTTTTGCGTCGGTCGTCAACTCCTCCATTCCATTCCATTCCGTCTTCTTCTTCTTCCTCCTCCAAATCCCATACTCAGAACGCCTCCTTATGAATGGATGCAATGAGCCCCTAATCTTTGACGGAAAGTGCGAGAAGCATGTAGGCGCGGATGATAACTGCTGCTTTGCTGAGTCGCTCGCGCCATCTTCATTCTTTGCTCTATTTTACACCCGACCCCTCGCATGCCTTTGGTCCTTTCTCGCTCTCTCTCTCTCTCTCGCTTCCTTGTTCTATTTGTCGGCTCCTTCATTGTTATTGGCATCTCTTCATAGGTCGCTCTGAACTTTTTGAACCAGTCGATCCTCTCCATTTGATTGCGTCGCGTTTGGCACATTTGGATAGATTATATTCTGACTGCCGACTCTCTTTCATTCCATTCATACGAAAAATGTCATATGCAAATCGAGGGAAAGTCTGGAGGATAGGCAAATGATCAGAATAATTGGAAATGGCGACTGTATCTGCTTGAGTCTGTGTTCTAATCCTCAGAAAGCCTCTCTAAAACATGGCCGTAATGCTCGCATTAAGCCGTTTTGGGAAGAGGAAGCCGAAATCCGATCCGACTGAGATTCTGCCCAAAGGTTAAAACACAGACGGCGTTCAGAACACACCGGGTGGCGGCGGTGAGCAGCGGTGAGAGTGTGTGTGTGTGGCCGCCTGCCGATTTTAAAACAAATACAAACCGCATTTGTGGTGCTCGCGCTGATCTTCAAGGGCCCCCCGGCAACAGTGTTGTATGTGCACATATGGCGTCGAAATCAGCTGCAATTTGGGATCAACTGCGAAGAGAGAAGAAGCCCTAGTCACCTGTTCTGCAAGACGCTTTCCCTTCCCCTCCTCGCGTCAAACCGGCGCCCCCACGCTCTCATTTTGATCTGCTTCTTCTGCGGATCCGATTAGCCCCCGGAAAGTACATTCCGCCCGTTCCGTTTTCTGTGCTTTGCATTTTCGTCGTCTGTTCGCATCCCTGCAAAACAATATGTTTCCTATTTATCATCGCTGAAACGGAAATTGCTATTTCTGCTGGTCCACATACGTGCGGAGGTGTGTGGTTGTTTATGAAAACATTTTGATATCACCCAGTTCATTGCTTGAAGTGGAAACGGAATGATTACGGTAACTCGAGTAGACGGCTTTTTGTCAAAAAGTTGATTTCAAAAACTGTTCCGCGTGTTTTGCTCATCCCTCGGCCCAAAAAAGTTTCGGATTCCTCCATTCACATCCCAGTTCAGAAGGTGTCCTGTTTCGTTCTCATCACAGTGTACCTTTTGGGACCAAAATGTTCTTCTCCCTTCAAACGAGGCTATGTTTGTGTGACTTGTGTCCTCTATTGTTTTGCTTGCTGCAAGTTTCCTTCTCATTCCTCCCCGTTCACGCGTCAGCCACGTGGCTTCCTTCCTCACGTTTCCAGTTTCCCGCAGCAGCTCATCGGAGCAATTCCAGCAGAAGCATCTTCTTCTACTTCTCCTCTTTTCTCGCTCTCGCTTGCGCGAAAAAACTCTCCATCCGCATCGTCATTCATACTAATGTGTGCATGTGTATACGTGACAAATTGAATGAATGAATGAGCAAATGAATGCTCCCGGAGCCCCCCTGTCCCTACTCGTTCTTCTTTTTCTTCTTCTTCGTTTTTCCCTTCATTTTCTTCTCCTTGGTCACTTATTATTTGACGCAAGGAAGGAAGGTGTTCTGCGCAAAGACGAAAGGACAACCGCCCCCGAAATACCACGAAACTGCGGGTTGCGGGGAGGAGGAGGGGGAGAAGAAGCCGCGAACCGACCACGCCCTTCTGACAATAGGACACTTGTTTCTCAGTCGTCCTGCGTCTCGTGCCCCAATCCATCTCTCTCACCTTCATTCATCTCCCACTCATCCATCTTTACTCTCAATCGAACATCATATTATCATGGATTGTCTTTATTTCACTTCAGAATCTCCCCACTACTACACAACAAAAGAAGGAGCGAACGGGAAGAAGGAAAGGCAGCAGAAATCGTTCGTATCATGTGAAATGGCGCCACAATGAGCGGCCGCATCAGCAATCGGAGCGTCGGCGTCGGAGTGCGGGACGCTGGCGGCGTCGGCGGATCCAGCGATGACAAGGACAATCCTAACGAGTTCGACGCCCTTTACGCGGACAGTCAGGTGAGCAGACTACTCCCGGGGGGTGGCACTCGCCATCAACATGTTTACGCGCATTGCCATGTTTCGAAACTGTCTGGTAGTTTTCATGTTACCTTCATCACGTTCGCACTAGGTTGCAGAATTCTGGACATAATCTTTTGAAGCTCGAAGTTTGCAGTGAAGTGCGACCAAATTTCACTCTCAATCTCAATTTTCACCTGCCTAATCTGTTTAACTAATTATATTCCAAAGCAAGGCCACGAATTCATTTTCTCACTTGAGAAGTCCCTCCTCTCACTTTCCCCGGTTTCCGAGAAGCGGAAGTATTCTCTGACAGCAGTGAACCCGAAAAGCTCATCGAATTTTATGAGATGGCATTTGCGGCTTCTCTTTTTGCTCATTCTCCTCCCAAAATGGAAAAGAACTGCACAGATGTGTTCTGCAAACAAAGTGGGGGCTCCCGATGCGTCGATCTGCGCACCACTGACCAGGAGCAGAGCACGAGAGGTACAGTAATCGCAGCGACTGACTGAAGCAAGAAGAAGTCGACGTGTGCCACCTGCCAGTTTCATATGAAAAATGGCGAGTAATAAAATTGGGCCAAACGGCTCATTCTCGCCGCCTCGATAGAGCGCACTTTACACATTAGCGCAGAAAAAAACGAAGATGCAGAAGATGGGTCCATCCGGGAGAGAGGGGCAGAGCCCCGGAGCCGATGACTTTTGTGCTCGTCTCGAACGAAAAGGCGATGATAATTGGGCATCGAAATGAAGAGGGGGCAAAGCTGCTTTCTCTCCTTCCCACTTTCCCTTTCTCTCCTCGATCCGTCGCCTTTTATTCTGAATGTATCAACTTGCAATGTTTTCAGTCTCTTTCTTTCCGAAACAGGTGAAAGATCGAGCTCGATAACACTGCAGTTTGTGCTCCAGACCCTCTCATTAGCTGTCATTCGCAGTAAGCAAGCACATAACTGAGCCATACCTGTCTGAGCAGTGAATAAGCAATGACTTCTGCACCACTTATCACTTCTGAATGCCTCTGCTCTGTCTAGACTTCATTCTAGTCCCTGGTGGCCCGACCTTTAGTCCATCTGAAGCATAAGTACAAAGGAGCTCACTTCCATACTAAATAAGTCGCATTCCTCTGTCTCTCTCTCTCCGTTTGCGGCCTTTTTGATGTGTCTCTCTTCCGTACTCTGATCCCCGCTCTTCAAGTAAACAAATTCTCCAGAGGATCAGCGAATCAAACGCCAACCGTAACAATGTTTTTGAAAGAATCAGACAATAACCGAGAACAATCCGTGTTTTATTTCCTCGCCCGTTTCCCTTTTAATTCCTCCATCTGACTATATCAAACGGACGGTTTTAAATCGACTTAAAAACTATCATCAATTCGGCTTCCGAAACATGAAATATCATCTGAACCGACTGCCTCAAATGCTCCCATTTTACAGAACAGTTCGGCGCTGAACGCTTCGCCGATTCTGCTCGGAAACCTCGAAATGGGGTGCAAAAGGTGAGTCGTCTGCCCTGGAAATAACTCGTAATCCCCTCGGAATCCGTTCAGATTCCGCCTGAATCTTTCAATGAAGCACCGCATCCGATGCCTAGTCTTCGTGCTGACGTGGCTCCAGCTGGGAAGCGTCATGAATTGCGTCGACGTCTTCTCGTTCTCGATGGTCTACATGGAGAAGAACTCGACAATCGCTGCAGAAGCGGGTCGCGATGACGTGAGTCCGATTCGTTTTTTTTTCCTGGCCGCCCCCGGCTGTCGTCATGAGACCAAAAGACGGGGACTTTCGGGTCCGCAAAAAAAGAGAATGATGGATCGGATCTGAGAAGGGCGGTCGGGGACAACTGGCGGGACCGCTTGCAGAAGAAGAGTCGTTCTTCTCTTCGGGTCGGATGAAATTAGCAGCCGTACTTTAGTCGGGGCGCCAAATCATTTCCAAATTTTAGCTTTCCCTTGGTCAGCTGAAAAAGGGGGCTGAGTAGAATACAGACAGCCAGCCAAACATCCATTCCTTTTCAGATATACATATACTCTCTGGAAGAGAAATCGAGTCTGATCTCAGCAATGGCTATCGGTTCGCTCATCGGAATGTACCCCCAGAACACGCTCATGCAGAAGTACGGTCCCCGCATCGTACTGACGATTGCCAGTCTGCTGTGCGCCGTCGTCACCGCCTTCTTGCCGTGGGCTCTCGACACCCATTACCACGTGGCGCTCGTCTTCCGGATACTCCAAGGAGTCCTTTATTCGGCGGACTTCGGAGTCGTCGGATACGTCGTTTCGAAGTGGTCGCCCATAAGCGAAGTGGGCATTTCGCTGGCTGCTCTCAGCGGATTCACAGCCGCCAGAGCAGTCATTCAGTTGCCCTTGGCCGGATGGGTAAGCCCCGCCCCCTCGGGCCATCTTTCAAAATGTCTTCTGTTTCAGACGACGTCGACTATCGGATGGAGGCCCATTTACTACATTCTATCGGTGTTTCTGTTTGTCTCCACTGCCGTCTGGTTTCTGTTTTATCGCGATGAACCGGAAGATCATCGGCTGATGACTCAATCGGAGTTGCAGCACATTGCGAACGGAACGAAAAAGGAGAAGAAGGACAAGAAGACGCCGTACCGGGAAGTTCTCTCCGAAAAGTCTGTCTGGGCCGTCTGGTTCGCCGGATTCGCCGACATCTTCGCCAGTTTCGTCTTTCTCGTCTACGGCGCCCAGTATTATCAGTATTTGGGAATGGACATTCAGGCGAACGCGTGGCTCAATTCGATGAAGGGATACCTGTTCATCGGCGTCCGAATCTTCGCCGGACTCGCTTCCGACCGCATCCGATCTCTCTCGGAACGCATGAAGCTCCGCCTCTTCAACACGATCTCACTGCAAGTGCCCGCCTTCTTTCTTCTGATAGTCGTGTTTCTGCCACGCGAATATCCATATCTGCACGTCATCTGCATCACTTTCTATCAGGCCTCTTTCGGGTTTAATTGCGGAGGATTCTACAAAGGCGCCGCTTTGATATCAAGGCAATGCACAGTCTAACTTGTCAGTACTAACTTGTTCTGCTTTCAGGCAATTCTCTTATTTTGTCATCGGGTATATTCAACTGTTCAAATCGTTAGCTACTCTCCTTGAGCCGGTTCTTTTCTCATTGCTTGTACTTCCAGGAAGTCCAGATGGTCAGTTTCATGATTCTTTCAAAAAATAAAATGACATTTTTCAGCCGAACTCTCGTGGACCAGTTACTTCTTGATCCATGCTTTCACGTTGACCGTCGCTAATGCCGTCTACGTCATCTTTGCTCGTTCGGAACCAGCCGACTTCGTACTGAATGCCGACCTGGAACTGAACAAACCTCAGCTTCCTTGCGAAACCTCAATTAATTAATTATTTAATAAATTATTCATATCAGTTTTGTGAGTTTCAAGAAAAATTTATCATCAAGAAAAGGATGCGCTACAATATAGATTGTAGTTTGGAGAATTTGAGGGGGCATAAAATATACGAGGTTAACAGTACACAATTATCATTAAATAAAGCGCCCTTCGTGAAAGACTCAGGACGCGTTCAGCAATGATACCAACATAATAGAACGGTAACAGTAGTACAGTAGAGATCTTAGGTAATCTGGTGGAGTACACAAGTCGCTACGTCTTCCTGTTGCCATTACAAAATGCTGCATGAAGTACTGGTGCAGGTGATAAGCCTTAAAAACTTTCAGTTAACGAATGCTGTCAGTTCAGACAACCCACCGGAGACGTTTAAGGGTAACTGAAAGTGGCAGAGGAGATGCTGTTGCAGAAGCCAACATTCTGAAAACCGGAAATTACCCAATTGTAAGTGCAATTGTTTACTATAAACATGAAAATAAAACGGGTCTTTATAGAATGACAATATATCAATATGTATTCGTACTTATTGGTTATCCGGGTTTCCTTCCTGTTCTTGGTCGTCACCTCCAACATCCGATGTCCAGAGAGTAAGGTTGTCACGTAGAAGTTGCATGATCAGCGTCGAATCCTTGTAAGAGTCCTCGTTGAGGGTGTCGAGCTCAGCGATCGCATCATCGAAGGCCTGATAAATATTAAAACTGCCAAAGTTCTGCCGCTTGACGATTTACCTGCTTGGCAAGCTGGCAAGCATGCTCTGGAGTGTTCAGAATCTCGTAGTAGAAGACCGAGAAGTTGAGGGCAAGCCCAAGGCGGATTGGATGCGTTGGCTGCATCTTCTCCTTGGCTATATCGAGAGCCTCCTGAAAGTTTATTTTGGCCTGGCGGTTTTGATGATGCTCTATACCTGATAAGCCTTCTGCGACTTTTCGACAACAGCAGCACGATCCTCAGAAGCAACCTCGGCAAGATATCTGTAGTAGTCTCCCTTCATCTTGAGGTAGAAGACCTTCGACTCGGCAGCTCCAGCCTTGACGATGAGGAACTCATCGAGGAGCGTCAGCACATCTTGGCAAATGTCGTTGAGCTCTTGCTCGACCTAAATTCATGCGTATAGACGACTGACTTCTAATAAATAGTGACGCAATATCATAATTGCACACCGACATGTGCTCATTACCAAATTTTGCGGAAACGGAAAATATAAGCTCAATTTTTCTCACAAAGCGAGAAATATCATTCCCACGTCGGGAAGACGATACGATTTACACAAGAACAAACCTTGATGCGGTACTCCTTGGCGAGCTGCTGTTTCTTCTCGGATCCCTCGGTCTTTTGCTCGATGGATGAAATGACTCTCCACGACGAACGACGAGCTCCGACAACGTTCTTGTACGCGACAGAAAGGAGATTGCGCTCCTCGTTGGATAACTCCTGTCCCAGCTCGGTAACCTGAAAATGTGATGAGGAAATAGTCACCATCGAAGAGATGAGTCACCTTCTTCATGGCGGCAGCCATGTCGTCGTATCTCTCGGCTTGCTCAGCAAGTTTCGCGCGCTGCACCAGCTCATCCACGGTCTCGGTCATTTTCGGTGGGCAAGTCTTCTGCAACAAGGAAGGTTCGAGTGCAAGAATTAACAAGAGCAGAGAGAATTATGAAGAAGTTGAAAAAAAAAATGGAGCGCTATAATACGAAGGTGAAGTGTGAGCGCACTAGAACTTTCGAAACAGCTCGCTCGACGTTTGAAAGTGTGAAGGAAAATCGATGGCCAGCAGTGCCCGGCCAGTGGGTGAGCGCGTGTCGCCGCCGTCGCATGACAACAACTAAAGTGGGCATCGCTCGCACACTCACTCAGACACTCTCTCTCTCTCTCACGCGCTCCTCACAGAAGGGATTGTCTACGCGAAATTCAGATTTTTGGGGACGATGATAAGATAACACAGAGTGTCAAGAGACGGATGACGACAGCAGTGATACTGAGCAGACAGCACTAATCCAGCGAGCATTACACTAAACCGAGTGGAAGTTTCGGGGGTATGTCATCGGAACCACCCAGGCAATCAACGCTTTGGCAAACTTATTTTCGAGAAGCTCGGTGAACACGGCTCACCAATATGAACGGAGAAAGACGAGAATTTGGGCCAAGAAGACACAAAAATTACGTAACACGATGACGAAATGCAAACTTGTGTGCAAAATGTCGAAAAAGCGTACAAAAGTCGACCGCAAAGCAAGCAGAAACACGAAAATGACAAGAAATAGGGCGAAAAGTGAAGAAATTCTAGAATTTACTTGAGAAAAACAAGAAATCCCGCCAATTTGAATGTGTTATTTCGCGGGGACGCCGACCATCGCGGCGAGATATCCCGTCGACAGAAATAGTGTGCGCCTTTAATCGCGAGCGGCGGCAGTTTGAAAAGAGACGGCGAAGAGGAGCGAGAGAGGGCGCGGCGTCGGCGTCGGAGGCGACCGCCGAAAGACGGAGAACACAACGCGAGGAGAGAGCGCATTATCAGTGCGTGCCGTCAGCACTCAAAGTATTATCAGCGTGTCAGGAAGAAGAGAAATGCCAAACGACAAGTTTGTTGGGGGCAAAATTGAAATCCGATTGGCGCGAGGCAATAATCAATTCGGACGGCCGAAACGTCGTCGTTTCTCTTTCGGAAGCAAAGCAAATCGGCGGAAAATAACGGGATAACAGGGACCTCTGCAGGCGTTTTCGGTCTCCCTGGAAACGAGAGAGTTCGCATTTCCTTCTGTCAAAAAGGCACGTCGGCTCGCCAGTCCGACACTGAAACAACTGACGGTCCTCCTTTCCTTTTCAATGTTTTCGTACAAAAACAATTGTATTTCTGCGTCTCTTATCTTTTTCATGTCTACGTCTTCCATTCATATCACTTCGGCCTACGTACTCTAACATGTTTTTGATAGATGACGCACGTCGTTTCTCCTGAAATATAGGCGTTTCTGATCTGACGTCATCGGATATGTAAGAAAAGATGTTGGGGCGCGTAGCAGAAGAAGAGAAAAATGGATTAGCCTTCTCGAGAAGCCGCGGAAAAAATTGCCGGGGAACGAAGAACACGGGCTCGGACGGAATGCTTGTTGATGCTGCCGACTTGCCAGAAATTGGGAGCAAAGATCAATATGGATCAGGCAGAAGAAGAAGTAGAAGACGTATCCGGAAGCACTATCACTTCTGATAAATGGACATGAAGAAGTGAAATGGAAAGCGAATAGGAAAAAACAAAAATATGTTTTGTTGAGTGTTTTCACTTCTGTACATGGGAAACGATGAACTTTGACTGTAAAATTGCGAAAACGAAATGAGAGCATTCTATTCAATTCCCCTGCCTATTCAAATCTCTCATTGTTATCGGAGCACATATGGCGGCTTCCGGAGCTATACTTTTTCCCAATTTGCCTCAGATATGCTCTAATGGCGAAACTAATTCGAACTAAATTTGAACAAGACTTGGAGCACGTTAAATTAAATCTGCACAATCCGCAAAAATGTTTGTTTTTAATTCCGCATTTATCTTCAATGTTAGATTTTCAGATGAATTTTTCTTAGTGAGAGACTCTTCGAATAAAATGCATATAATACTTACGCCCCTGAACCTACCGAATTATTTTGTTGGACCCATGAAAATTGATTCCAAATTCTGCACTCCACAAACAGACATTTTCATTTCGGCGGATTTCCACGGGCGACTCCCTTCTTCCTCTTTCAGCCAACCTTCTCCGCCACTCAATTATTCGCTTTTTCGCATATTTCTTTCCCGCGAAAACACCTCTCAACCGCCTGATTTCCGTTAACGTCGCCATAGAAACTCAAATGTTTGGTTGTGAAAAACAAAAGAAAATTGTCATTCTCTTTTCTTCTGTTTCTTTTCCCATCTTCATCACTCATCTCCGGATGACTAACGTGTTCCATTCTCTCAAAACGTCGAACAACCATTGGGATCAGTCAGAGGACAGAAAGCAATCACGAGTCAGATACAAAAGATGTCTGGTCGGGCACGGAGTCAGAAGTCATCTCACATGGCTCAGTGATCCGAGATAATAAAGTGGAATAGAAAGGGAAGGGAAAGGAAGGGGAGAAGTTCGTTGGAGTGTGAGGGAAGACTTAAATTGGCACTTGTACGGCTTGAGTGACTCATGTCCGATCTTCGAACGAACACTTTAGTACTAGAGCTTGCCGTTTCCAACTTCAACACTTCAATTACCAAACGACATACTCCAGTTTCTTATTGATGCGAGCAGTGATATCACTTCGGGTTCCAGAAAGAGACCACCTTCCTTTGCTTCCTCTCTTCCGTCCTTCTTCTTCTCCATCTCTTTTCCTCCTAATCACACCCATTGTGGCCTTTCCTTCCTGTCTCGTTCTCCCTTTTCCTTCCGAAACTCTCGGCTCCCTCGCTGCCGCTCCTTTCCAAATTTCGCGAATATTTCGGTCCCCCAATCCCAACAGTCAATATTATTTCACCCTGATTATTGTTCGTTTGCTGCTCGGCGCGTGCTCCTACCAGTTGGCATGGCACCCGCCTTCTTCGAGTGTCTGTTTGCTCTTCCAGTCTCTTTTCTCTCAATCTTAATTCGAACGAGTGGAGTGGCTCCCGCCCGGGTTCCCTCGCTCTGCCCTTCTCTCCGTTTCGTCCCCTCTCTCTCTCTCCCACCTGACTGCTCCCGAATATGTAATTTTAATTTCATGTTCTCGAGTTACATGTTTTCCGCCTTCTCTCCTTCTTTCCTTCTTTAGTTCTCTTTTACTCCCATTATGCCATTCCCACTCCACTGCAACTCTTCTTATTCTCCGATTATCTGAAACGATGAGAAGCAGTAAGTGTCTGAAAATAGGTAACTTCGAAAAAAAAACAATAAATGCGGCTGAAGATGCTGAAGAACAACATGGAAAAGTGTGTGTACTCGTGCGCTTCTTGACCTACTTCGCCCTGTTCTTTTGAAAAATCGTTCGTGAACTGTCCGTTAACATTTCAACTTTCCAAACGGCCTGAGGATGTTCCCCTTGATCTCATCAGTTTCCGTCCCATTGGCTCCTGATATCTTGGGCTCGCACACTCTGCAAATATTCGACTGCAACTGTTCTTTGGAGAGTACAAAGAACACTTAACACTCTCCGAATGATCCAGATTACCGGATGAGCCGTGCTCCCTGCTCCTAGTCCCCTTTATCACTTTTCTACAGTAATCCAGTCTCTTTTGCTCCAATAGTAGGCACAGTTCAAAATGTTGATAAAAAGTGAAAATTGAGCAGAAAGTGCTTTGTCCGATCACTTTGCCTCCTTCCTCATCCGCATCCCGACCGTCTTTATTTGCTCTCCATTATTTACGAGCGCAGTGTATACATGCGCCCATGAGTACGGCTGGAGCAAAATAAATTGTTGCTAATTTTGAAGTGGGAAGTTTCCGCTCCCCCCAAAAGCCGCTCATTTCTCATTTGCCACGTCACCAAAACATCTCGATCTTTTCTCCTGTGCGTACTCATTGACGAACCGCTAAAACAAACGGGATGACTCATTTCCGACACTTGACTTTGTCACTTTCATTCTTTGCCAACTTGTCAGCTAATCCGATTTCCGCGCGACCCCCCGCTTCACAGTTCGAACCAGAATCACTTCAGAATCCATGACCATCACCGAAGAGTCGACGAGTCGAGTGACTGATCCCTCCTCGGCCCCACCTCCGACTGCTTCTTCTTCTCCCTCGCTCTTCCAGAGAATCTGCTGTTGCTGCAGTTCAGACCTCAAGGAGCCTCCGGTGCAACTCATCAGAAGTGCGAAGCACTCTTCTGTTTCCAGCTAACTCTTCTCTTGTTTTCAGGCGGCTCACTCACTTACCAACAGGGAGCTGCGGTCACTTCTGCTCCAGAATCCTCTGCCGCTCCTCCTTCCAACAATGTCATTTCTGCAGCCAAGAAGTCAGTCGACGATGACGTGGCACGACCGCAGACATCTCAGAAGCCGAAAGAAGACGGTGACGTGGAGAGTGTGAATATGAATGACATTTTGATGGAGAGTGTGCTGAAGAGCACGGAAGAGGACAGAACGGAAGTAGTCGAAGAGGACGTCGTTTCGATTTCGACGAATGTAATTCAGGAAATAGACGAGAACGAGTTGAGGAACGCATTGAAAAAGGCCGAGAACGACTCGAACGAGGGTCCGAAGTTGAAGGGAAGATCCGGAATTTCGAAGGAGCTGCAGTCGGGATCCGAGAGTTCGGACGATGAGGGCCACGGAGACAACAGGAAGATGTCGGTGATCGAGTTCATTCGAAGTGAAGCCAAGGCGGAGACGTCGACCACTTTGCCATCGCCGCTCGTCAAGAACGACAATGAGAAAATGTCCGAAGCCACGCAGTCCGAGATGTCTGATTCAGAAGGTACATAGTTCAACGTGTTCTTTCTCAAGTTGTATAGTTTCAGAAGAAGAAGAAGAGTCAGATTCTGGAAAGCAGGTAAGCACGGTCGGAATGTCATCGAAGACGACGGCTCGTGCTGAAAGGAACTCGGACGCCGAGGAGCGACGAGTGCTCGAATTCAAAGAACTGAGCTCCGACGAAAGTCTGAAGGGGACGACGGAAGACGAGGAAGAGGAGATAATTCTGGAGAAGGAAGAAGACGTTCCGCCGCCGCTTCCGCTGTCCCCGCCGCCTCGTCTTTCCCCTGCCAACGCCTACGGTCAGCCCGAAGGATCTCCGATTCCCCCGCCTCGGTCCCCTCTGAAATCTCGAATGTATGCGAATGCGGACGACGATTCGGACGAGGATTCGGACGATGAGGAGAGCGGAGACGCGCATCCGATCGCCTCGAACGGCCTCGTCCGCATGCATCCCATGAACTTCGCCTCGCACAAAGACCAAGACGGAGAGTCGGTTTCTTCCGATTCCTCCGTCTCCACGGCCACCGATTTGTCTGAAAAAGAGAACGACGAGGAGGTAATCGGGGTGACTCGCATTTCTGTGAAAAGCGATGGACGTGCGGAGGTAAGCAGCCGCTCTTCTCCCTGTTATTCTCCCTTTTGTTTTCCAGATTCATTCCCCGAAGAGTCCGGTTCGTGTGACGTTGGAGCCCGATCGTCACGAGGTCACCGACGACGACTTCTCCGAAAAGCTAATCTGATCGTTCCAATGGAAAACAAACGTAATTGATGACCAAAGTATTTTTCCGTTTAATGTACTTCTCTAGTAGATTCGGTTCAAAATGATTTGCGATAAAATTCATGACAATCTTGAAATCATATTCGTAAATGTATGCACATGGGGTGTGAGTATTTACATTTGAAAGAGAGGAGGGTTATTCGGCCCCTGTGTAGTAGATTATTTCGGGGATTTGTCCGTCTTCCACACTCGTCCCATTGTTGTTCATGGCGGCGTAAGTGAATTGGAACGTCACGTCACTGTCCGCCATGTTGATGCGACGGAGACCTTTTGTTCCGTAATACGAGTCGGGCCCCTGAAAAGTTCGATAAAGCGAAGTTGTATTTGACGGCGCTCACTCTGATAAGGGCGGCTGCAATGTAAGTGATGCCCGGAAGAATCTCGACGGGTTCCTTGAAGCACACTCTGCACGGCCGCGAGTTTCCGTCGCACACGAAGCTTGTATCGTGCTCGGCAAGCGTCTTGTTTGTTCCGCAGTGGATGATTTTGATCTGTGTCTTGTACTCGTGAGGCCCCGAAATGGCACCGTACAATCCAAATCCAACCACGAATATCCGACGGTCCACCATGAATCTGAAGTTAACACTTATCTCAGTGGCGTTGAATTCATGCTCACTTAATTCGATCGGATGTTCCGCAGAATCCCCAGCGGTTTTCCGTTCTTTGAAATCGAGAGACCACGTATTCGGTGCTGGAAATCAGGCATCGGGGACGGTCCGAGTAGACGAGGGCGGGTCGATCGGGAGCGGAAACTGCCAGGTACTTGAAGATCTTGTTCATCTCACGATCCGACAGAATTTGGCTCGGTTCTGAAGTGCTTACTGCGTTTCAATAGAATTCCGCTGATGACCCACCGACGTGCAATGCGAACTCATCGATTTTCATCAGCGGGAACCGTATCAGCTGGATTGCTCTGGACAGCACGGCCTTCCGATTTTCACTTGTCGCCGGGAGTCCACGTCGTTCCGTTTCGAACGTCGCCCATCGTATAACTGCCTGCAATTCGCTTTATTTCATTTCTAACGTTTCAAAATGAACAAAATCGTCAACAAATCGATGATTGGCGCTGCGAAGCGTGTTATGATGTGCAGACCAACACATTTCAAAGTGAGCATTCGAACGGCTCATGCGATGGAACCGAGATGTTTAGGTGGAATACTCGATAAACCCGTGGATGGATGAGAAGGTTCAGGCAGACTTTTACAAAGCGACAAAGCAGTGGGAGATATTGAAGAAGACGATAGAGAGGTGCGGGGCAGAAGTAGTCGTGATGGAGTCGGACGACGCCCGAGACTACCCAGACATCGTATTCTGTGCGAATGCTGGAATTCTTCGCGGAAAAAAGGTTTATCTCTCTCACTTTGCATATCCCGAACGATATGGAGAACACGTCTTCTATAAGAGATTCTTTGACGAACTTGGCTACGAGACCTTCTTCAATCAGGATATCATTCACGAAGGAGCCGGTGACGCTCTCTGGTGTGGAAAAGGAATGAACGTTCTCGTGAGCGGAGTCGGCCCGAGATCCGATGTGCAGGCATGCGGAGATATTCGGAGAAAGCTGAAGACGTGCTCGGAAGATCGCTTCTCCGTCGTGGCCGCCCGTCTCGTCGACCCCCGCTTCTACCACGTCGACACTTGCTTCTGTCCCCTAGAGGAGAATCTCGCGATGGCATACAAGCCCGCGTTTGATAGTGTTTCCCAGAATAACATCCAGAATTACACAGAGCTTCTCCCGGTATCCTTTTTGACTAGAAGTTCAGACAATCGTGGTTTTCAGGTCTCCGAGAAAGATGCGCGTCGATTTGTGTGCAATTCAGTGGTGATCGGAAAGAATGTGGTCGTGCATCAAGGCTCCGAGACCACGTACAAACTGCTCGAGAAGCACGGATACACAGTGCATCCGATCGATATGAGCGAGTTCATCAAGGCGGGCGGTTCGGCCAAATGTTGCACTTTGAGATTAGAATAAAGATTCTGAATGTGGATTTTACCTGGAACAGGAATAGTTCGCGAATGCGGAGTCCATCTCTCTTTAAAAAATCGCACAACGTGTCCAAATCGATTTCCGTGAATCCCTCTCCGTTCAGCGCTTCCAAAGTGTTCTTATCGATAACTTCTAGACATTGTTGTTTCAATTCCGGCTCATCGAAGAGCTTCGCCTGTGAAAGCATCATGAATGCGTTGTCTGGGAGGAGACTCCGTTTTAGGAACTGAACACACGCTTTTTCCATGGCCGGAACTGCGTACTTCTTTGCTGAAATTTCAGGGAATTGTGGTTAAACCCGAGGCGTCCTGCCTACCTGTGTATAAAGTGGTCATAACTGATTCAGGACCAATGCTCACTTCGTCCGAATAGAGAAACTTGAGAAGAGTTAGGAATGCAGACGGTTCCACATCGGGCAATTCGATCTCTAGGGCCTCTTCTGCAAAATAATTGGCATTGGTTTCCTGATATTCTGCCGCTTTCACCTGTGTTTTTCGGTGTCAGTCCTCCATTGAACATGGCATCGAAAACGACGCTGCCAATGGAGAGCACGAATTTGTGAGCAGGAATTCTCTGTCTGGAATCTTCCGTTCCGACAACGAAGAAGACGTCGGCAAGCGTCTCGTTGCAGTACATATGGGCGATTCTCTCCCGCAACGTCTTCTTATCGGCTTGCCATCCGAGCACCGGACGTGCTCCCGGATTCTCTTCCGGAAGATTTGTCGGTTCTGACTTTGTACTCATTCTTCCCAAATCTTTTCATTCCACTCACTCTTTCGCTGCGCAACAGTGCCTGGTTTTCTTCCGATGGCAATCAGATTCGACACGTGTTCCGCTAAATTTCGGCTCACTGGTAGAATATTGACGGATTTCTCACTGCTGTGCTCTTCTCTCGGGAATCGGGCTCCAAATAAAGCTTCAAGAATCGTACTGTTTACGAGTAAAAAGGACATTTCCCACCGGCCACTTCGCCCAAAGCTGAAGTCGATGACGAGTGGAAATGACGGGAAGTGCTCTGCGGAGGGCTCGGCGGGATGTATTCGTGGAGCACGTTTGCCGGAAGATCCAGAGCCGAATTGGCCTTCTGTTGCTGATTCTGATGCTCGTGGTTGGCTGGTGTTCGACGGGAGGGGTACAACTGATTCTCTCTGCAAATTTAAGTAATAATTTTCCAATAATTATTAACAGAAAATTCTAATTAAATTAAGCTTACCCTTGAAAAATACTTTCCGATTGATTTCGATTGCACGGACTGTTCGAAGCACGTCTGGAGTAATTTATGTAATTGAATTTCTTTAATTTCAGATAACTCACCGATCAGAAGGACCTTCTTCTTGATCTGCTGTCTGGAAAATAATTCCAGTTTTTCTTTCAACTTTCTGAATTTTCAATACTCACCGCCGCGACATTCTCCGCGCTCATTATATCAGCGCGTGCTAGCGATCGATGATATCCGAACGGCTCGTGCTTCGCTTTTATTCCGGTGTCACTTGATCGACTGGCAGCTTAGCTAGCGGTTAGCTGCCGAGAGGGAGTGCGCGTGCGGTGGAGCGTCGTTGCAAGACCAGTCTCTAGCTGTTTATTGAAGGGGTAACATAGAAAACAGTCGGGAGGGATGGCAGGACTCGTACGCGATAGAAAACGGAAAAGGCACAGTGCGAAAATAGTAAATACAATCGGAGAACAATAAAGGAATTTATATGGGATTCAGTTCTTTTTCAATTCCTCGACAATTTCGTTCGAGTGCTCGAAATCGGCAGGACGTTTCTCAATGAAAGCAGAAATTCCTTCCTGACAATCCTTCAACTTCAGATTTCCAACCATTACACGGGAGCCATATCTGGAGATACAGGATTAATAAACGGATATCATGAGAATTTCAGATACCTGTAAGCCTCAGAAGTGCTCAATTCAGCTTGTGTGTAGAAGAATGCTTTTCCAAGAGCCGTCACCGATCGGCTGAAGTGTCCGATTTGCTCCGCAACCTTCAGAGCTTCAAACTTCACCTGATCGTCTTCAACAACTCGAGAAACTAGTCCAGAACGCAGAGCTGCTTCGGAATCGATAGGCTGAGCAGTCAGAAGCATATCCAAGGCTACTTTTTTTGGTACGGCACGAACGAGGGCGATTCCGGGTGTGGAGCAGAACAATCCGATTTTCTGCCTGCAACAAATCGTGCTCACTTGCCCGTAAATGCGATGTAACTCACCCTGGAACCAGGAATTTGGACGACCTTCCGGCAACGACGATATCACATGAAGAAACGAGTTGGAGGCCAGCAGCGGCGGCTGTTCCGTTCACTTCAGCGATAACCGGTACTTTCATGTTACGGATGAAGTTCATCATGTCTCCGCACGTATTGAAGATCTCGCTGTGTTTCTCGCTTCCATTCTCAGCTTTCTATAATACCACTGCGTTTGAATAGTCTCTCTATAATTCTCGTACCAGTTCTTTCAGTTCGTGGCCTGCAGAGAACGACTTTCCATTGTGAGCGAGAACGACTGATCTGACCTAGAATAAAAGAAGATGACAAAAGCTTCCATGGTTTGTTCATAACCTTCTCAATTTTATCAATTGCCTTCAGTTCTGCGTAGAGTTCGTTGATCAGAGCCAGAGACAGAGTGTTCACTTTTTTGTCATTCAGAATGAGCCGGACTACAGAGTTCTCCTGAAAACTGCAAAGAATGATTTTCCCATTGTTAGTTATTTTATTCAAAATGGCTCACTTGATATAGTTCTCGTTCTAAAAGGCTTCTAGTAGTCCTAGTGGCCGAAAAAGTTCGAATCGGAATTTTGAACATGTTTTACCTGAAGAAACACACTGAATGGGTATCAAGGAAACTTATTGAGATAATCACAAGACACTCTCCGATTTATCTCATTGCGTTTTATCTGATCATTTGTCACATTTCATACGAAACAGCCAAAGAACGGTCAAATGGCAACAAAAAATGAGTGGGCGTGGCCTAAAGCGCAACCCTGGCACGCTCGTTTGCGAGACCCTGCCGCAGCGGAGTTCGCATACTTCTTTTCGCGGTTTTTTCTAATTTCAAATATTAGCGTGTTCGCTGTCTTGTTTGGCGTTGTTTTTTTATTTTTACCCAGTGAAATGAAAGCACTAAAAAAAGCACTCTCAAAAAATCGACGTTCAGCCCGAAAAAGTAGTATAAGTTTCGTAAGAATGTGAGTTTCCATTTCAATGGCGTTCACAATTTCATAAATAATATTCCGACGAGTTCATAGTTATCAGCAGATAAGAAGGCGTTTTCAATTGACTATTGTAACACGCTTACGCCTTCATCAACTCTGTGTGCCACTGGCGCCTCTGAAACGAGCCGCTAACTTCCTTTTTGCGTCTCCTTGAGTCGACGAGTACCCTGCGGCGGAAAAGAAAGCATCTGACTGCTTTCAGTGTGATTTTTGCTCCTTTGGTTTTTATCGCCTACGCTTCGTGCTCTTTAGTGACTCGTGATTAGGGCGGGACAATCGATTTTGTGATAATTCTGAACATAGTTCGTAGTTTTCTATTTTCCAACACCGATTCAGTTTCATTAGCTATCCGATTCTGTATAATTGATCATCATCTTTGTTGCGTGTATGTCACTCCCTTATCAATCCCAACGCGCACATCGGTCCCTGCGCACTCCCCAACCCGAAATCCTCTCTTTTCACACCTTCTACATGCTCACGTCGCCTACCCTGTCTTCAACGATAACGTCAATGAGGAGAGACGAAAACATCAGGGTGAGAGAAGATTTTTCTTGTCCTCTCTCGGTCTCTTCGGGAGGGTGTTCAGTAGAGCGCAGTGAACCGCGACGCGAGCCCCTGCGCTGCGGTCGCTCTTTTCTCTGGCCTATATCTTTTCTTTTCCATCTCTGTGTCCATCCGTTTCGCGACGCGATTGGTTCCTCGGCCGGTTATAGCAGCAGCCTTGCCGCTGCTCCTTCTCTATCTGTCGTCTGATCCTCCGTCACTAGCCAGTTGGCGTGTCTCTTCTTCTCTGCCGTCCTCCTTTCTCCTCGTCACCCCCCGCACAAAACAACAATTTTGTCGTATTCGATCATCGTGCGTTCTCTATCATTTTGATGCCTCTCGATGCCTCACATCCATCCTCACAACACTGTCGTTTCGACACGGTTAACCAATCAATAACGTCCAGAACATGTGCGATGACTCATCTTCTTATCTTGACTGACAGTACAAAAATCGTTCAGTTTCGAAAAATGTGACCTCCCCTTCAGTTTTAGTTTGAGAACCAGTTCTATTTTGAATGGGATGGGGGGGCGATTCTGGAAAATTTTCGTTGACTCGATTTCAATCAATCATTTTTCTGGAACGTGCCGGAGAATTCTAATTAGAAATTTGAAAGTGTAAATAGCACCTAATGGAATGCTTTCTGTTAACTGATTATATATTTTCCTTATCAAAACACAATGGGATGAGAATTTCGTGGTGTTTGTGAGTGGGTCGAAACGCAAACACCGAATTATCGATTGCGTCTTTTTCGTCGAAGTTTCGAGTGTGAGTCTTCATATCGAAATCCGAAGTCGAAGTTTTTCGCCCACAGTATATCGGTTCGGACACGCCATGTTTTTCTTTGTCGAAAACTGTACTCCTCTTATCACTGGTCACAATGCTTACATTGGCTACGATTCCTGTCTTTCCTCTGCCCTCTTCATCCCTATTGTGATTTCATTAGAGAATGGAAGCCATCGGATAAGAGCACTTAATCCCTGCCCGCTTCCATCCTATCATTTGTATGGCACGAGGAATCCGCTGACAAGTATTGATCGGGAGACGGCGTGAGCTTGCCGACGTCACCTCGTGCTCGGTTGCTATGTGCCCCCACTTCACATCTTGTCTCTCCTTCCGTCTCGTTTCGCATTCTTATAATTTTCATCCGTTTTCCTCTAAAAACCAGCATCTTTTAGTTTTTCAGTAGTATGGCTACTCCGGTCGCGCCATCCGACCCGCTCGATAAAGCACTGATCGTTGACGTTGATCAATGGATCGAGCAGTTGTATGAGTGCAAACCACTCTCAGAGAATCAGGTGAAGACCCTGTGCGAAAAGGTAAAACTTTAAAATTCGAGTAAACATAAAATAGTTGTGTTTAGGCTAAAGAAATTCTGGAGAAGGAGCCGAATGTGCAGGAAGTGCGGTGCCCAGTTACCGTGTGTGGAGACGTGCACGGTCAGTTCCACGATTTGATGGAGCTGTTCAAAATGGGAGGAAAGAGTCCGGACACTAACTACTTGTTCATGGGAGACTACGTCGACAGAGGCTATTACTCTGTGGAAACCGTCAGTCTGCTCGTCTGCTTGAAGGTAAACGCGCGAGAAATGCTTATAATTACACGTTGTGCATGTTTTTCAGATCCGCTACAAGGACCGAGTCACACTCCTCCGCGGAAATCACGAGTCGCGCCAAATCACTCAGGTTTGTAGTCCATACTCTATAATTCTCAATTCCACATTTTGCAGGTCTACGGGTTTTACGACGAGTGCTTGAGGAAGTACGGAAACTCGAACGTCTGGAAGTACTTCACTGATCTCTTCGACTGCTTCCCACTCACCGCTCTCGTCGACGGACAAATCTTCTGTCTGCACGGAGGACTCTCGCCGTCCATCGACACTCTTGATCATATCAGAGCTCTCGATCGTATCCAGGAGGTGAGTATTTCCTGAATTGGAAACCGAATAATAATAATAATAATGTTTTAGGTGCCACACGAGGGACCGATGTGCGATCTGCTCTGGTCCGACCCAGACGACAGAGGAGGCTGGGGAATCTCTCCGCGTGGAGCCGGATACACATTCGGTCAGGACATTTCGGAAACGTTCAATCATTCAAACGGACTCACGCTCATCTCTCGGGCCCATCAACTCGTCATGGAGGTTGGTCCCTGCTCTCGAAGAGAAAGCCAATTCACTCTTCGACCTTATTGAACCCAATTTTAATTGTTCAGGGATACAACTGGAGTCACGACCGCAACGTTGTAACAGTTTTCTCCGCTCCGAACTACTGTTATCGATGCGGAAACCAGGCGGCGATGGTGGAGCTGGACGACGATCTCAAGTACTCGTTCCTTCAGTTCGACCCTGCTCCGCGAAGAGGCGAGCCCCACGTGACCCGTAGAACACCCGACTACTTCCTGTAGATAGAGGACCCACAAACGCCCCGTTCGATCCAAAACTTTTCTTGTCCCCGCAATATCTCCCTTACCCCATTAATTTCAATACTTTCTCTCACTTCCCTTTTCCGTTCTCTTCTCAAATATATAGAATATCGTTGTTTCTGTCTCGTTGCCCACATCCCCATCTATCTACTCTTCATCTCCCCAGAACTTGCTCGATATATTTGTTGTGCGCTCTCTTTTTGTTCTCTCTTTCTATTCGATATAGGCGATCAATCCGTGAGACTCAAAAAATCAGATTGTACGGACGAATCCACCCCTTTTTGTTCTTCATGTAAATTAGTGTGGCGGGAAGAGTTCGGCGATGGCAGCTTCTTCTGACAACTCTCTCTCATGCTCCTCGTCTCTCCACGTATAGTAGCACTCGGTTCATCTCGATAAATTAATCTGTTCAGTCATCCCCGTGCGAGAAAAGTTGCGATCCTCTCCACTTATCCGCTGCGAAGCGTCCGTTCCCAACCTTCTCTCTCAGCCTGTCCCCTCCGTATTCTTACGCGCTCTCTTCCTTCTCCTTCCTTTCTTTTCCGTTTTCTTTGTCTCTTATGATGGTTATCACCAAATTCGATTGGACAATTACGCCCTCCTTCCACCTAATTTTAGTCCTCCATTTTGTTTAATTATAATATTATTTTCCCTCCTTTGTTCATTATCAATGATCAATAAACTGTGTCCAAAAAGTGAGCGATTTGTGAACGCTGATTATGTATACACATTGTGGTACTACCTCTTTGCACTTTCCACACGAACAGGGACAAACACCGTTCTCAGATGGCTGAGTCCAGGTCTTCGTGGTACAATTCGATGGCCGTCTCCACTTTGGGAAGTGGAAATCTTCGGGACGCACTGAAATTGCCACCCGGAGAGGATAAGAATGAGTGGCTCGCCGTCAATAGTACGTTTTCGGATATTGCAAACGTGAATCACTCAACTATGTATTTTTGGATTACGAAATATCCTCATTTCGAAACTGGGCAGAACTATTCTGAAAGGAAAGAAAGGTAGCAGCGAGAAAGACTTTCGAAATCGTTTATGAATGCACCGCGTCACATTTCACCTGCAATTTAAAGCAACAAAACGATTAGCTCTGGTAGAAGCGCAATACCACGTGAAAACCCGACCGCGATCTTCTCCAATTTTGCCGAAAACGTGAATTTACCGCAGAGGGCGATTTCCATCCATTGCAAAAATAGTGAATTAATCATTTCACTTTCAGTAATTGATCTGGTGAACCAAGTGCGAATGGTGTTCGGAGTGCTGTGCGAATCGGAGTGCACGGATGGAAAGTGTCCTTCGATGACGGCTCACGGCAGACAATACACGTGGACGAACGACGGGACCGTGTACGTTCGGATCATTCCGTTCCCAAGCAATCCGAATGAGTGTTTCAGTCTGAACACGAGTGCGCCCCGGTACATCGACTTGTCGCTCACTTCTTGCCAACTAAACATCGACGACGAAAGTGTGTTCCCTTCGGAAATAGGAAAACAGTTTCCGGCGGACTTCGAGGAACGGTGCCAGACGATAATGAGGAGACTCTTCCGAATCTACGCCCACGTCTACTTTGCACACGTCAGCCATTTCAAGGAAATCAAAGCTCTTCCTCATCTGAACACCTCCTTCAAACAATTTGTTCTTTTCGCGAACCAATTCAAACTTCTGCGAGAGGAGGAGACGGAGCCGTTGCGGGAAATCATTCAGAATCTCGTCTCTTGCAGTTGAACACGATGATGCTCAATCGATACAATTCTGTGATAAATTCCCTTCTCTTTCATGTGAATAACATTTCCCTTCCAAAGAGTGCCTTTCCCTTTTCGGCATGAACAGGTTATGTCTGTCTGCGATCAAATCCAAGTAAACCATTTCAATTCGGAACTCACTTTTCCCACACAGTTCGTATCAAAAGCACCAAGGCGTGCCACGCTTTCCCTGTTTGCTCTTCTTTTTTCCTGTTTACTCTCCTCCTTTTTATTCTTTTTCACCCGACCGATTCGAAATTCCCTCGCTACCTGAGGAGGGTCACTCTCTGCTTCTCCGTCTCCGTCTCTTTCCCACTTTGGAAGTGAGTCATCGACTGTTTTGAAACGAAATATTTGCATACTTTCCCGCGTTCATTGCTGTTTGTCCAGATTCTCGTAGCTTTATCGATTGCCGCACAAGCTCGACACACCACTATTCCTGAACGACTTCTTGGCTGTCACTACGGAAACGGCCGAGCAACAACCTGCTCTAATTTGCTCGAAACGCGCACAATAAGAGATTTGCCTAATCTGCCACCACGACCATTTGAATTATAAGCTTCTTTCCGGATTATTTTCGTATTCGTTTCCGTCTGGAAAAGCACATCAGAACCGAAAAGGGATCTTTCTTTTTTAGATCTGATTAATACGAAATGAGTCGTCCCGGAGACAAAAGCGATTTCAGACTTGATCTGGAAAGTCTACTTCCGACGGATGACACGATTACCAAGAGTGAGTGAGAAGAAACAGTTTGAAAGTGGCCAGTGGTCAATGATTTTATATCACGGTGATTTTTCCTGGGGGTCGCGCGGAGGTTTCTAGTCCCTGGCCTCCGCGGCCATCGCCGTTCTACTTGGCCAAAACAAAACCGGCTTTTCAGCTTTTTCTCAAAAACTGGAACGTATAATTCTTAATCACAAACGTACTTTTTTTCTAAATTTGATAAGCTTTCTTTTGTCGAAAAATGACTGCTCTAGGGGTCACTGTCTTTTGCAGAAGATGCCGTCCGCCGTCCATCAATTTTCCGACTCACGGAGACAGATCCGATGCTCGGAATCGACAACCTCAGATCAGTTATACATCAGAGTGCTCGAGAGGGAAACATGGATTCGCTTCGGTCCAATCTCAGCAAGAGGCCGGACGCTGTGAATCTGCAGGACATGGATGGAATGACCCCGCTTCATTATGCGGCCAGATACGGAAACTATGAAGCAGTCAAACTGTTATTGGCCAGAGGAGCACTGCCGTCGACCGAGAACGCCGAAAAGGATACTCCACTTCATGTGGCTGCCAAATACCACCAGGGAATGACGGAAATCTGTTTGATAACTGATGAGAACGGGGAAAAAGTGATGGATCGGCAGGATACGGAACGGCTGGTAAACTCGAATACCACCAAGATCATCTATGCGTTGGTGGATGCAAATGCGTGAGTATTTCACTGCGTCTTTGCAAAAACTACAGTTTCTTTCAGATTTATAAACGCAGAGAACGAGTACCACTTGACTCCGCTTCATTACGCGGCCATGAAATCCAATATCGCTGCCGTCCAGGCCTTGATAACGAGGAAAGCGGACGTAAATGCAGAGGATATAAACCAAATGACTCCGCTTCTTCTCGCTTGCGTCCACGGACAGTTGGCAGTTATTCAGGAGTTGATAAAAGCACGCAGTGACGTCACCAAAAGGGATCAGCGCCTGAATACTGTATTCCACATTGTGGCTCTTCGCGGAGAACCGGATCACTTGAAAATGCTCATGGATTACAATCCTGTGGAAGCGATAAAGGCACTGAATAAGGAGAATAACGAAGGGAAGACCCCTCTAAGAATGGCGGTGGAGGGAAACCATCCACTCACTTTGCTCAAAATTCTGGAGATGGAGAGCAAGAATTCGCAGAAATGGATGGTCCGAGAGAAAGAACTCATCCATTTTGCAGCAGAGAAAGGGTATTTAGAAGTGATTGAAGCCCTCGTGGCAGCTGGAGGCCGGAAGGACGAGCTGGATTCGGAGAAGTCACTTCCTCTCCACGTGGCAGCCAAAATGAACAGAAAGAATGTTGTGGAATACCTATTGGACGAAAACAACATGGATCCTGTGGACGATTACGGAATGACTCCGTTGATGTTGGCAGTCTCGCAGGACAGTGAAGACTGCGTGAAGTACCTGATTGGAAAGGGAGCAGACTACACAGTCACCGACAAAGACGAAAGAACTGCGGTCTACGTCGGCGCCAAGTACAATGCCCAGAAGTCTGTCAGTTACATTCTGGAGTATTTGAAACAGAAGGAAGAGACGTTCGAGGAAAAGGCAGAAAACGAATATCTGAATAGATCGCACGCCTCAAGAAAGACGCTTCGGAATGTAAATGAAGATCAGAAAGTGTCGACGATGGTCAACATGGCGGACAGAGATCAGAACAGTCCGATGCACGTGGTCGCCTCTAATGGATACCTGGAGATGATGGAGGTGAACGGCAGGAGTTCTCCACTGACAATCGAGTTCTTACAGCTATTGTACAAGTATGGAGCGGTGGTAACTCAGGTGAATGAGGACGAAGAGACTCCGTTGCACAGAGCAGCTCATTCTGGACAAACAGGAGCAGGTACAGGAAAGAAGGATGGAACTGGAGAAGACAGAAATGGTTGCAGTGAGAATGCTTTTGGAGTGGGACAAGAGACTGCTTCTGAACAAGGACGAAATGGGTAACAGTGCTCTTCATTTGGCTGCAAAAATGGGTGAGTTTCCATTCCTTTCTCGGCTTGTCAGACGGAACCAGTAAATTTAACTTTTTAATTGTGACTGCGTCAATTAAACTCTTTTGTTCCCTTTCTCCCATGTTCTGTCATCACCGTGCACCCGTTTTTGCGCCAATTGGATCAGCCCAATTGCCGTCGAAGAAAGGACATTTGCATGCGACGAAGCAGTGTTGTTTCGCTAGAGACTCCGACGATTTCGATAGGCAGAGCAGATGGGAATGGTAGTGAAAACACGACAGATGGCACCGCGGACCGTCCCGGTTCCGTTCCTTCTCGTGTTCCCTTCTTCTCCCTCATCGGATCGATATTTCGTGTGAAAAGGAGCCAATGAAGGAGACGAGGAAGCCTGAAAAATTAATGAACATCGTGTGATTATGCACACATCCGAGAGACATTCCGCTAATTGGAGAGGCGCAGACACCACTCGGACTCGTGCGCCGAATACTTTCGGGCCATGAATGATATTGGAGCTGAATGAGATTTCGAAAACTTCAAGCGAATCATCCATCTGTTGAGCAGATTAAGCGGAACCGTATGGCGGAAACGACAGAAAAGAGGTGACAAGAATGGGGTAGAGGCGCCAGATGGTCGACAGAAGCCTCCTAAGTCTACTTTCATTGTTTGAATATGCTCTCGCAAATACATCTCGATTCCGTCTGAACGTCTTCAAATGGTTTCTCCTCATAGACTATTCCCCTTGTAATCTCCCATCTGAGAATTAAAAAAAAATTACCGGACCGGTCGATCAAGGACTATTTGATCTGACCGATCTGTTCTCAATTTTCGGATCAAGCGTTCTGTGCACCCGTTTTGTTCTTTCGGCACTCCAATTAGTGTGACCTAATCTGTTCCGGTCTCATCCGTTTCTTTCTAATCCCCTCGCCGATCACCTCCGGAACCATCTGTTCAGGTGTTGTGTCCCGAGCAATCCTCTAATGAGACGTTCCGAAAAGAGCGCCCAATTATAGGCTTCCGAGCTAACCGAGCAACCTTATCCGGCTCTCATTCAAAACAAAATCTCTCTAATTGGTGTTTTGAAGGCGGCAGATATCTAGAAGCAGAGCAAGTTGTTATTTGAATTCATAATTGTGACGTGGCACTAATTCGGTTACGGCGGTACAAGTGAGATTGAGTGCCTAAACGGAGGGAAATTGCATTATCGCGGAATCAAATTGACGCGAGATTTCTGTTCTTTGGTGGCTGACTCATTCGTATCTGAACTACTCGCTTTTCACCTCTTCTCATTTTGATGAATCCCGTTATGCTCCGCTAGACAGAAATAACGAGTGAGCCCGATCCCTTTGGTGTCTCTGCCCAGCCGTAATGGAGTCTAGAAGCTTCTCTCACGGCCCCCACCTCGCTAATTATTGTTGTTATCACATGCAAATCCCTTTCCACACATTCGACGGCTCCGTGGCAACCGCCGCCCGCTGATAGCGCCTTCTCTGCGGCTCTCCTTCTTCGACGCATTCCATCGCCTCCCAGCTCTTCTGCTTCGGCTCTTACTCTCTCGTAGCTCACGTCTTCACCTACAAAAGGCCGTGTGTTGGCGCCTGCCTATCGATTTTCGAGGAGCGGGCGGCGCTGTCTTCTGCGAGTCTCGATCCGAGTCTCTTCTGATTCCACGGTCTCTCCGTGCTCACGCCGTCTGGAGAGAAGGCGTCGCTTCTCTCCGTCGCGCCTTCTTCTTCTCATTCGCAGTCCGCGGCTCTTGACTAGTAACCCGTCCACTCGCAACTACTACTCACGCTTCGTTTCGGATCCGCGAGGCATGTAATCCCAGAGGCACGAACCACCTGCCGGGCCGTGGCCGTCTAATCCAGCCCCGCTTCTGCCTCAACCACCTGCCCCAAAAGGGGAGGGCCTCCGAAGAAGGAGAGAGAGCGACACCCGAGGCCCCGCCCTTCTCGATCTCCCCTCTTGATGGACATTCATTGGCGAGTGGCTCATTTTGGAGGACTGTCTTCTTCTGCTTCATATTCGCATTCCTAACTTGAGTGCCTTCATCTGACACTGATATTTCCGCCCGCACTCTGTTGTCATCTGGCGTCCACCTGAGTGACTTTAGTGGACATTTGACAATTCCAACTAAGGCACGCGGTGAATGCCACGTGTCAAGAGACATGTTGAATAAGGTTGGTTTTCCGGTTTGACAGTCACAGTCACTGGTGCGAATCGTCGCCTTTTCATCGGATCGCAAGATGACTAATTCATGAGCATGTACATTTGATGCCGTCCTCCCATTCATTAAGAGGGGAAAGCCGTCCCTTCCTCTCCTCTCCCCTTCCCTTTTCCGTTTCTCTTCGAATCCGAAGATAATGAGAAAGTGGTCGGTCGGGAGGGGGGCCGGCGGACTGAATGCCTCTCCGGTCACGGCCGTGTTGCAGTAGCATCCAATTAAATTGGCACAGAAGCGTGAGCGCGAGCACAGAGCCAGATGCATACAATATACATATATGAGAAGACGAAAAAGAGGGAACCGGGCAAGAAGAGGATGGCCGTGAGCAAACAACAATCTTTCGCTTAATCATGCAATATTGGCAAAATTAAGAGGCGAAATTGCCAGAATGTGCGCGAAATTCCTTAAATGCACGGCTTCTCTCTTGACACGGATTCCTCGTTTAGAACGTTGCGGAGCAGCTTCCGGTGTACTTTACTGGTTCTTTCTGAAAGTAAATAAAAAGAGCGGGAGGAGAACGAATTCTAATCTGTTCAGGTCATGACGTGACAACACGAGTGCTGCTGGAGCAAGGCGCCGATAAAGAGGCGAAGAATTCGTTCCAGCAGACGCCGTTGCAAGTGGCCGTTGAGTACGGGAAGCTGGAGACGTGTCAGCAGTTGGTGTCCAAGGGGGCTCAGGTTGAGAATCCGAGTGATACAAGGTGTAGAGAAGTGAGGAAAGAAATAAGAATTTGGACGTTTTCAGAACTGTTTTGCATATTGCCGCGAATAATGGATACGATACAATTGCAAGATTCTTGTTGCAAGTTGGGGTGACAGTTGACAGAAGGGACGAAAAGGGACGGACTGCTCTGGATGTGGCATGCGAGCAGGGCAAGAAGGAGGTGGCGAGGGCGCTCCTGGAGACGGACGAATGGAGATCTCTGATGATTCCGAATGACGTTATTCCGTTAGATAAGCACAAGCATCCGAAAGAAATGAAAAGAGAAACGCCGTTCCGAGCACTTCTATCAAAATTTCCCGAGTTGGCTGCGCTGGTTATGGATAAATGTGTGGAGTGAGTGAACAATTGGGAACGTGTTAAAGGTTATAGTTCAGCAAAAACAAAGAAGAGGATGATCTGACAAAGTGCATCGCCTATGATTTCGAATTCATCGACGATACGTACATGATGAGGGTGACCAGCGACGACGGGGAAGAGGAACAGCTCGTTGGCTACAAGTCTCCTTATGACGACGACTTCAAACTTCACAAAGAGGCCCAGTCGTATGCTTCGAACTATGACAAGATCTACAAAAATCATCCACTGAAACTGATGGCCAATGCAGAAAAACTATCTCTTTTGGGACATCCTCTCTCAATGGCTCTTCTCAAATACAAATGGAACAGGCTAGGCCGAGTCATGTACTATTCCGGTAAAGATCACATCTCTCACTTAATTCGATCATTTTCTTTTCAGCCCTTTTCATCTATATCGTGTTCATATTCAGTCTATCTCAGTATGTTCGTCACACCAAAGCTCCGTACAATGTCCCCAAAGGCGACCAGTATTATGATAGCACCTTTTTCGAAGATGACAAAGCTTGTCCGGAGCTCGTGAGTCTTCTTCCATGCCCCAACAATGTCTTTCTGTCACTTTCAGAACACGATGAAACCCGATGGAATATGGAAACGGATTGTTCAAATCTTGGCTATTTGTCAGATCGGTATTGAGTTCTTCCAACTCTACCAAAGAAAGTTTGCATATTTAACAAATTGGGAAAACTGGATCGACTGCTTCATCTACTCCACTGCTCTTTTGACCGTCTACGACTTCACAGACTGCACCGCCACTTCGGGAGTTCGCCAGAATTGGCAATGGCTTCTCGCAGCTCTGTGCATCTTTTTTGGCTGGATTAACTTGCTGTTCATGATCAGAAAAATGCCCCGATTCGGTATATTCGTCGTCATGTTCGTGGACATTGTCAAGACATTCTTCCGATTCTTCCCGGTTTTCGTCCTGTTCATTATTGCGTTCTCTTCATCTTTCTACGTCATTCTACAGAATCGAGTAAGTGTCAGACTCCAGAGGTCTCAATTATTGTTGCATTTTCAGCCAGAGTTCTCCACAATCTTTCTCGCACCTCTGAAAACAACAGTAATGATGATCGGCGAGTTCGAATTCGCCGGAATATTCCACGGAGACGAGACGCTGCACACGGAGAAGATGTTCGGATCGGCACACGCGACAGTCGCCTACTTGCTGTTCTTCTTCTTCTGCATCATCATGACCATCCTCCTTATGAATCTTCTCGTCGGTCTCGCCGTCGACGACATCAAGGGAGTTCAGGAGAAAGCGGAATTGAGGCGACTCGCGATGCAGGTGGACCTCGTTCTGCAGATCGAAGCCTCCATTCATCTCTTCATTCGGAGCATGAAAAAGTATGCGACGAACCGTTACGCACACTTTCCGTATGGAAAAATGTCCAAATCGAACCTGGGAACATGGTGGACAAACTTCCGGAAGAGGTTCGGACTGAACACGAATAGTGAAACGGAGCATGAAATGCAGTACGAGTACGAATCGGTCAGTAACCTTCATTTCTAGGGCTTTTCATACTTCTCTCTGTTCAGGAAATCACTTCCGAACTTCGCTCCAACCTCCAGATGCAACGGAATCGTTTGCAAACATTACAAGAGAACATTGACGTGATGTACGAGAAGCAGATCCGTCTGGAAAACCTCATTCAGAGCCTTGCCAGTGGACTGAACATCAAAATCGAGGCAGAGGACAAAGACAATTGATTCATATTCATTTACCCGTTCTTTTTGTTATCCAACTCATTCTTGTTATTATTTTCTTTCTAAGTTGCGTAATACACACTTCATTCCATCTTTTCCGTTATTGCCGATGCAATAAGCGTCTCCTCCTTCTTGGCAAGTTGTGAATCATCAAGTTTTATATACTTTACGTGCGCATAAGCGTACAATGCGTCCATTCTGTCATTCATCCGTAATAGCCGTTGACTGCAATTGAAGCAAGACCGACGGACGGACGGCATCGCTCGTAAACGGTCTTGAATCGGTTTCGGGATGTTGCAAAAAAGGAGGGGCAGCCGAAGGGGATACACAGACAACGATCCCTCTTTATCCAGTCTTCTCAAGTACAGTCAGTCAAAGTGTTCTTGACGGGCGACGGAAGAAGAAGAAGAAGAAGAAGAAGGGCCGGAGAAGAAGAAGAAGCACACTGTATCAACATCAGTGACGAGGAAAGTGTGTCGAATGAAAGTCACCCGTCTCCTTTTATTTATTACTCCTCTGCTCTCTGGAAATGCACGTAAGTCCTCCCTATTCCAGCCAACCGAACCTTCTTCTTCTTTTTCTTCTTCCGTTTCAGAAGCGAATCCGGGGAATGAGGGAGAGCTGAGCCCTTTCGGAGAGTGCTTCGATGGCTACATACCCACATTCATCAGACACACCGGCACACGACACATTGACGGACCCGCGTTTGTGGCAAAGGTTTTCATTTCTCCATTTCCACTTTATTACTCATTTTTCCAATTCAAGATTGACATGGTCACTTGCTCCTCTCATTGCCGCTCGAACTTTGACCCCTCCTCCGAAGAGCCATTTCCATGTGAAGGATTCAACTTCCGTGCCGGGAGAAACCCAGTTTGCGAGTTCTTCCCAGCCACAGGAAACAAGGTATGCACACCCAGCCGTCCGCATGTTTCATTCGTTTGGCTTTTAGAGCAACGCCACAATGTCGCTCAAAACGGAAGAAGCTCCGACCTTCTACTATGAGAAAGTGTGTCTGCAAATGGCTAAGCGATGCGAGGAGTCTGCGTACATGTTCGACGTGAAGAAAGCGTACAGAATCGATGAGACTCCCATCAGGATCATCAACGTGACGGAAGAAGTGGAGTGTATGGAAGAGTGTGTCAGGATTCAATGCATGTCATTCGGGTTCCACCATGATGCGAAGTGAGACAGAACTTTTAAATCAGCATAGAAACCAAAATGGTTCAGACGTTGTTCGTTCTACAATTCCACTCGAAGGGATGCCGTGACGATCAGGGACGTCCGGATGGATTACTACGAAAACAACTGTGTCCACCGTACCGCAGACCTCTCCTCATTCATATTTCTCTTGAAACCAAACTCATTTTCAGCAACGGCTCGGTGCAAACAAGGAAGGATCGAGTTCTTCGTAACTCGCAAAGCAGACGTCCCGTCGTTCGGCCTCTCATTGGGCGTGAAGAGCATCCGGAGTTGCATGCAAGCGTGCGTGAATGCAGGTCAATTCTACTGCCGGAGTGTCCAGGTACTCCGCCGCCCACTCGATCGCTTCCGTCATTTCCTCCGTTCAGTTCGATTCCATCTCCAACGAGTGTTTCGTTTCCGACGAGACTTCAGACGTCGCCGTTCCGTCCTCCACACTTGACATATTCGAACCATTTTGCGTGCCTCGCAGTGACGAGAACACTTGTAACCGTCCGTACTCTTTTGAGAAAATGATCACTTCGAGACTTGCGAGCGCCACTCTCATTGTCGAACTGCCCAGTTAGCTTATGAGAGCACGTTGCACGATACTGAGGATGTCATTTCAGATCAGTCAACCGAGAAGTGCCTTCAAAAGTGCACAGATATTGAAACGTGCAAATCAGTCAATTACAATGTGCTCTCAAGAACCTGCACCCTTCTCGCCACTTCCAAAACTGGCAGTCAGATTGTTAGCGACGAGAACTTTGATTTCTTCGAAAGGGCGTGCCCACATATTGCTGCCACGTTATCTTCCGCACTCATTCCGCATCCTCCGACGATTCTTCCGGAAGTGGCCACGCGGTACCGCATGATAGAGAGAGGGAGACAGTTGGCGGAGAAGTTCTCGAATAAAACAGGAGTGGAGAACGTTCAGGACTGCTGGTAAATGAAAAGCACAAGAAATCATTGAGTGATCCTTCTTTTTTTTAGGTCGCTTTGCCTTAATTCCACGTCTCATTGTGAACTCATTTCATTTTCCACAGTTTCAAATCAATGCCTTCTGTCCTCTCTCAAAGCTTCCGAAGTCACATCTGACACAAAGAAACTAACGAAGCCTTCTGAATCTTTCGATACGTACGCTGCCAGTACGAGTGCTCTTTCTTTCACATCAACTACTCTATCCACTTCTACCGTAACTACCAAAGCGACGAAATCAGTCGTCACCACAACAGCGAAACCATTGTCGAAATCGGAGAGTGGAGAGTCAATGGAAGACCTGAATAACATCTTCGATGTCAATGACAACTTCATGGATACCACCACCACAGTGAACAATCCCACAAGTGATATTTTTCTCACACTTTCGTTGTTTATCTTTATTTTCAGGATCCCGTGCCCATGCCCTTCCTAATGCCGGAACTAAACCGGTTTCTGACAGCAAGAGCTCTGAAAGCATAGCTCTGTTGCCCATAGATCCGGAGCTTGTTGGATTGGAGGACTCCACTCCGATGCAGTTGCCGATCTCTTCAGGAATCGCACACGTGGAGCCCACGAAGCTTTCTGTGGCCGCCCAATGTCTTCCTCAGGGAATTAACATAACATTTGACCTTGCTGACATGGCCGTTTGTTTCACTCGGATTGATGATCATCACAGGGTCATTTCAGAAGTACACGGGAGCAGTCTATGCTTCCGAACGTTTCGATCAATGCCGCATTTTCGTCAAGAACGCTACCACATTCTCACTTTTCATTCCTCGCCCGAAACACAATTCCTGGTGTAACGCCGTTGAACTTGTAAAAGAGATCCGAATCTTGGAACAAGAATAACAAATATTCGCTTTTCAGAACAATGAAATGTCGACGATTGTTATCATGTCGAATGACCGCATTCTACCGCATGACGTGACGACGAAGGACGATCTGTTCTACCAGGTTTCATGCCAGTACAATCCCAACGACGAGACGAGAGTGAGCAAGGGGATTGTGGTCGGGTAGGCTTCTGATGGGCGAGAAGAAGAAGGAAATATGATTTCTTTCAGGGGACCGTCGCCTGTTATGGTCACTAAGAAGAGCCAACTGAATGAAAGGATTTCGCTGGAAATAACAAGAGACGGACAGATGGTTGACAGTGTTTTCGTCGGAGAAATGCTGATTGCGACTGTCAAATCGAATGTGTCGGCCGATCTCCTAAGAATTGTCGATTGCACTGCTCAACGAGTCGGCGGGCAAGGTCCTCCTGCTTCGGTGAATCTGATTGCTGACGGATGCGCTCTTCTGCCAGCCATTATGTCTCCTATGAAACTGACGCCTTCCGGGTGGCAATCCTCTCTCTCCGCGTTCAGAATCGACGGATCCGAGCAGATCGACGTCGCCTGCATCATCTCAATTTGTGATGAAAACAAGAAGTGTCCGACGGTGAGTCAAACGGAAGGCGTGGAATTCCACACTGATCTCTATCACAGATGACATGCAATTCCCTTCCAAACGCTCGAGAATCACGGTCGACTTCCGAAGAGAACTCGATACGAGTGGATCGGCGGCTGTTTGTTAAAGGAGATAAGAACTATGCGGGATCGCAGAACTTTTTCGCACGTGAGTCGCCGACAGGTCATCTAGATCATCGTCCGAATTCTTGCAGCCATCTGCATCGAGCCGACCTTCTACCTTCCTGCTTTCGGGCTCTTCCTCGTCAGTTTCTCTTCCATCCTCATTTCCATTTTCCTGGCATTCCGAAGAAAGAGGTTAAGGGATGCACAAGTTGAGGAACTATTGTAAGAAGACATTTCATGGTCCCCGAGAGCCTTGTCACATTTCAGGAGCACTTCGATCGGGCAGGATCTTGGGCCAAAATACATCAAGACGATGTCAATGTGATTTTCCGAATCGGACGAGAAGAATAAAAAAAAGTGATACATCTATGTAGATTTGTGTTGAATAAAAGTGAACAGAGAGTCAGTCATTTTTCGTGTCGACAGTATCGTGCGCGTGTGTCTTTTCGCTTCGCCTCCTTGTACGGCATCATCCCGGAAAGTTTTTGTTGCGTGTCAAGGCCGTCATCGGTTGCGTGCCCGCACCGTCGGGCGGCCCCTGCTTATCCACTGTTCTATCTTTTTCTCTGTCTCCTCACCTTCTAGCACACTGAACCAATTACCGACATTCGGCCGCTCTCTTTCCATGTCCGAGTGTATCATTGTCCGTGTCGGGGCGACAGTCAGCGAGTTTCTCTTTCGTCCTCTTGCCTTTTACCTTTTAACGGTTTCGAGAGCGATTGTGACCCAGTTATGCTATCAAGTACACATCATTCCAAAGCCGATCAGCGCTTCCAAACATCCTCCTAATTCCATTTTTCTTGTCCAAAATGTTGCGGTCACGATCTTGCCTCCCTGTCGGTGTAGGAATTTTGAACTTGTTTAACTTCTTGATCACTTTTGCTTTTCCTGAGATTTCAGAAAACTTTTGCGATCAGAATCCTTTCCCTTTTACTGTTTACTTTGATTTTCTCGGGAATTCAATCTCAAGATGGAACACACGGATCTCCTTAAAAGTGTCGAAACTCGACCAAAACATAAAACCAGCGACTCGTTTCACACCCCCTTCTCATCCATTCCGCCCTTCCTGCATCCATCCCAATCTTCGTCTGACCTCTAGACGAAACCAATCGTTTTTGGTCATTTCTTTCGTTCCCTGTTTTGTGACATAATCTTCTCGGACACCGACCAATCCCTCCCACTCCTCATTTCTATTCTTCCATTTACAAACACTGCCAGCAGAAGGTCATCCTCCAGTCTTCTTGTCACTTATGGTCAGTGCACCTGAAAGCGCTTCCGAACACGGGCTGCTTGTCCCCTCCCTTCCTAATCGTCACTCAATCCATACTCGTTCGCTCGGATCCGTTGGCTTATTTGCAAAAAGTGAAAAGCAATGAGGTCGGCGCGCACCGGTTTCCATTTTTGGCCGGCAACACTGTGGACAACTGGATGCCATAGCAGTAAAGAGCGATGGGGTTAGCCACAGTCCACTTATCATCATCTGGTCGCGCGGAGAGAATGATGACCGCTTCGGAAGCGGGATTTACGATTTACGACTACAACGAACACACTCATCGTTTGAGGAATTGGAAGATGATTTGATCAAGAATCTTGGCTTCTCCTCAGAGCTTCTCGCTTCCCAAAACAGTATTCTCAATATACTAATACCCCTCATCTTCTCCCGTTTTCCTCCTCTCCAACTTGTTTATACAGTCACTTTCTCTCAAATTCTGCGTGCGTTTCTTCTTCCGCTTTTGCCTCGTTTTCCCTCTAAATGACCCCAAAAACAGTCTTTCCCCTCCTCATCCATAATCTCCCTCATTTCGTTTCGTAATTCCATCCGATTCGCTCTCTTCAATCTGCTCGTTTTTCAGTCGAACCTATGCGAAATCCACTGCTTCCCCTCCTTCTGGTAATAGCATTCTCCGCTACAGTATCTCAAGGTAAGTTTATCTTTTTTCGTCTGATGTCCGATCGAATCCGTTGCCCATAATTAACGTGTTTCTAGCATTCGTCCCAAAATGTAACGCATTCTATGTCCGATGGCCTCGAGTACGTCTCAACTTCAAGGCAGTCGCAGAGGCGAGGCTCTCGTTGAAAGGATGCCAATCGGCATGTTCGCTAGGAGAAGATCCCGTCAGTCCGGGCAAGCAATTGGAGTGTGCAGCCGTGAACCATCAGGCATCTCCTGATGGATTCTCTCACCATTGCGACGTCTTCCAACCGCATCAACTGCAGAATGTTGACGGCTACGTCGAGGCAGATGATAGATACACTTTCTACTGGAAGTACTGTCTTTCATGTGAGAATCCTTTTAGAGTTGTCGACTAAGCATAATTCCTTCTTCAGCAACCAGAAAGTGCTCGGGAGAGTATGCATTCACTTATCTCTCCGACCGTTACATCGATCAGAAATCGGTGGTGAAGACGACAACGAAGGCGAATCTGGAAGAGTGTCTCTCCGATTGTTTGGACGAGGCTGCTTTTGAATGCCGTTCCATTTCTTTCAATAGAACCGATGGAGGGTGTCACATGTCCAAGGATTCACAGATCTCCCGTCCGGAAGCCATTCGACTCAACAACAATCCGAACTATCGCATCGACTATTACGAGAACAACTGCTACAATTGTTAGTACTTGCAATAACAGAGCGCACGGATAACAGTATCTATTTCAGTGTCCGAGTCTTTCACTTTCAAGCACGAGTGCAATGAGAACGGAATCTCGGTCAGTGTCAAATCTCGTTTGCCGTACACTGGAGCCCTCTACGGACTCTATGACTTCTTCACGTGCAGAACGGAACCAAAGGAATCCACTGAATTCGATCACTTCTTCCCGTATCAGACCGTCAGCAAGAATTGCTCAGATTCTATCAAATACAAGGTATAAAGCTGTGTATTATGTCTGTGCATCAATTAACGTTTACAGGGCAACGAGATGGTTCTGGAAGTGGTTCTCTCGACAGATGGTATCGAGCCACTTTACTTCATAACTCCGGACGATCTGACCTATCAGGCTCGCTGCCCAATCAGCGGAGTAAAAGCAAAAGACACTCAGAACTCGAAATCTATGGCTCATTTGGACAACAGGTAAACATTCAGAGTACTTATTTTTAATTTTGATTGAGGAAATATAAGTTTGAATGACTGATTGGTTTGTTCTGTTTAGAAACAAAGAGATGGAGGCATCCGCGCATGCGTTGTTTGAGTTACTCTCGAAAGTTGGCGACGAGGAAGAAGGGCCCGTTCAGAACACGTTCTCTCTTCCGTTGACGTCCACAGAACCAGCGCCAGTTACGAGGCAAGTGTCCACGATAACTACCACCAGGAAGCCAACCACCACAACCGTTTCCACTACCACAAGAGTGACAACCACGACCCAGAAGACAACGACTACCCCCAAAACAACGACAACCAAGAAACCAACCACATCCAGTACCACCACGACGCCGAAGCCGACCACCACTTCCGTCCTCCCTTCTACTTCCACTTCTTCTGCTTCTACTTCTACCCTGTCTACTACTACTACCACTCCCAGAACTACATCCAGGAGACCAATTAATCGTTCCACAATTCCGTCGGCTACTCCCAAAGTTGCAATTATTGTGGCCAAGGATTCGAGTTTTGCCCGAGCGAGACTTTTCACCACGAAACATCCGAGTACCCACAAAATGCAAGTTGTTCCGTTTCCTTCTAACATTTATCATTTATCCGAACACTGGCTGTTTTCCCGAGTGTTGTGTTGTCTGAGTGACTTTCTGTTGGAAATGAAAATGAGATTCTCAGGGGTTCTCTTCCGAGGTTTAATTCGTTTCCTTTCAGTGATGTTCCAACCACGACCACTACTTTTACCAGCACCACGACTACAACAACGACTCCTGCTCCGACCACGACAACTTCACCAACAACCACCACCTCGACTACTGTTAAGCCTGTCACAACTACGACGACTTCCACAACAACTACTCTTCCTCCAACCACCACGACTCCAACAACGACCACTACTACCACAACGACTACTCCGAGTCCCCCTTCCACTCCGACCGTCACTCTTTCTCCTGCTCTCTCTCCGGTTGGGTCTCCGGCGTCTCAAGCAACCACCTCAACATCCGCAGCATCCGATGGGTACTGTTCTATTCCGGCCTGACTGGCAAAATTGAGTTATTAATTTCAGCTCAACAATTGCCGGAAAGCCGAAAGTTCCTGTGATCTTCGACATTTTCCACAACGGACAGGCAGTGGAGGCGGTCGTCGTCGGCACGAAGATCTCCCTTTCGTTCCGTCCTCACTATCCGATTCCGCCAGAGTACGTCTCGGTCCGCGGCTGCCAAGTGGAACCAATCGACCCGAAATACGAATGGGAGCACGAACCACTGTTCATCATCAGAGACGGGTGTCCGGCCGACGGAGTGGGCCTCGTCTGTCCCCCGACGCACTCAGAGTTTGGAGCCAAGGTGTCAGTGGAGGCATTCAGATACCAGACAACTGGGCAGGTGCAATACTCGTGCCTCGTCAGAATATGTCCGTTTGCCCCTTGTCCAAAGGTGAGACTGCATCACTCCGTGCTCAACACAAACGCTTCCCCTTCAGAATACGTGTGACGAGGTGGAAGGATGCGACAACAATTACATGCACAGATACAGAAGAGAGCTTTCATTGGACGACATCAGGAAGGCTCTGGAAGCCAATCCAGAACTGGCCTCTCAAATTGGAATATCTCCGTCGGCATTTGCGAGAAACCCATCTAAAACTAGAAACTTCACAAATGTTGTCGGTATGTCAACCATCCTTCGATCAAAGTGAAACTCATAATTCAGAAGAGCAACAAAGGATTGCTCTCGGAGGAGATCACGTCGTCCGACGTCGTCTGATCGTCGTTAACTCGGAAGATCAATTGAGGTACTACGTGCGGACCGGCAACATCTAGAGAGCCAAATTCAAATGTTTTCTTCTCGACAGCTTTATATTTTGTTTCCTTCGTTTCATCCATCCAAACGCCAAAAGTGCGGGTCTCTCAGCGGAATTCTTGAGCTTCTTTTCAGAGCTCGTTCTCACTTTAAATATACATTCAATTTATTGATGATAATAATAATAAAGATGCAATTGCTCAGGTAGAATATTTCAGAATTCAGGAGGTTGAACGTCCTGGTTTTCGTGCATTGTCAGTATTCTCGAAGGTATGGAGCTTAACTCCTCAGAGGACATTTTCAGTGCATCAGAGGCTTAATCTGAAGACGCTGGTTCCATTCCGACTCGGTGCAAACCGATTTTTGTCAACCTCTCTGTTATAACCTATAACGTGCCATCCACCGGGTCCTCGAAGGAGTTAAGCAGCTCCACCTTCAGGTAAAATACACAAAACTTTATTATTCGAATGCAAACGAGTTAATTGGTTCTTTAAAAGAAATCCATCTACTACAAGTACTGGGAATCCCTGAAAACAAGTGAACTGTGAGCTTTCAAAGAAGTTCTCTTCTCACCCTGGAGCAGGTTCCTCCTTCGGCTGTTCCTTCGCGTTCTCCTTCTCCATTGCAACCTGTTTCTTGGCCCTGAAGCATATTATCAAATGGTCTACCTATCAGCTCCTTTCCTCACTCAGCAACAGCCGCTTCTCCCGATGCTCCGTACAGACGGTTCGCTTCCTTCATCTGAGACGCTCCCTCGTGGTTGTCGATCATCACACTCTCCGGCGCTTTCTCTTCTCCTCCCACCGCGACGACATTGCTCGCCTCCACAACTTCCGGCTTCTTCTCCTCGGCAACTGGGGACTGTTTTGGAGTAGGTGAGGCAGGAGCTGGAGCTGGAACATTAGCAGGAGCCGTCTGAGCCGCCGGAGGAGTAGTGGAAGTGGGATCAAGTTTCTCCAGAGCGGATGGGGAAATGGGAGTGATTGGAGGAGGCAGAAGCGACAAGGGCATCAACGGCTTTTCGGTTTTCTCGTCGTTCGTTCCCAGCTCTTTCATGGGATCTCCCTTCTTCTCACGCTTGCTGCTCTCCTGAAAAATAAAATCGCTGCATAAAATTGTATGATAACTGAGTGACCTTTTTGGGAACAACACTCTTTTCGGGCTCCTGTTTTTTCGATTCCACCTGAACCTTGGACCTGGCACTAGCATCCTTCTTCTTCGATCTGAGACTCTTTTCTTTCACCGCTTCTTTCATCGGGAGCGGTTGCGGCTTCTTCTTTCTCAGACTTCTCTGCGACGCATTCTTCTTTCCCCTCTGGCTTCTCATCGATTTGTCCCTCTTTCCGCGAGTGTTCTCTCTTTGGCCAGTAGTACAAAGAACGGAAAGACCGACGCCAGCGACAGTCGCAGTCGCGGCAGCACACACTGAAAAGGTGTCGGATAGGAAGGAAAACGGCGGCAGGCGCTCACAAAAGCTCATCAAATCGGCATGTTGTTCCAGAGAAAACATGATCCACCAGAAAGATTGCTTCCTTGTACAATAAAATTGAAGAGAAGTGTCAGAGGATTACAGCCTTATAACCAGGCCGAGTCAAGGGTGACCATGCCAGCCGGGGCCAGAGCACCGTTCCCATAACCCTATTTTGTGGTTTATGAATTGAGCATAAAACACACTCTAACTTCTGTTTTGTGCTTCCAATTAGCTCAGCTTAATCAGTGGAATATCAGTGGAGTGTAACCGCTTTTTTTTGTTTCCAGTTCAATTCTTCCGACACATCGCCTCCCACAGCTCGTTTATGTACCTTCCGCCATGCTTGCACTCGCGGGGCTCACGCAACCAGCGGAAGTGCTCTTTGCTCTTCACCTGGATGCCGAATGCAAAACAACTCGGTTCGGGAAGAGCGCCAATCGACTGCTGGTTTCGACTTCTGCCCAGATGCATATCTTGTCAAGATAGAGAGAGAGGTATGAAAAAATGAGGCGAAAGATTAGAATACACGATCTTGTGCGATCCGGGTACAGATTTTCAATCCAGACAAAAAAGTTGTGTACATACAAGTGGAATGAGTTGGAATGAACGGCGGCAACGAATCGTTCACATTAGCATTTGCTTCGTTCCTCTCGCTCCGTCGGACATTTCAGTCTCCATGTCTTACTGTAGCTTTATTTTCAACATTAATGACTACTGACTATAGCTGTTGACACGACGATGACGTCATTGGCTCTTCCGTTTATAAGGAAAGGCCAATTCGTCTGCGAACCAAAAATCAAAGTGAATTTCAGCCGAATGATGATGATAAGCTGCTGCATTAACGTTAAATGAGCAAGGAGCACATGTTTCCAAAAGGCTGTGCTCAGAGAACTTTCACTCAACTCTTGTTTACCGCTAACTCTGTGGCCCAGTCATTCTACTCTGAACACCGCCTGTTTTTGACCAAAATGAGTTTACAAATATTCCTCACAAATCATTTTGACCTTTTCAAAAAAAATTGCATTTCAGAACAGAGAATCAGCGTACCCTCGAGCAATTAAACAAGGAATGGGTAGAGAAACGAAGCTTTTACGTTCGGAACGGTCCATCCGATCGGGTCAGTCATCTATCCACTCACACACCAACACCACTTTTTGTATTGCTTTGTGAAAGATTCGCGGCATCGATAGCACCTTTCGATGGGACACGATAATGCCGATATTTGCGAGACAAACTTTGTGCTGGATATGTGTAGTGCGTGTCCGGATACGTCCGTCACAATGAAGCGCGGAGATCGAAGCTTAATTCATTTCAGAAGGTGCCTATATGATCCCTTTCCATTCATTTCCATTCAACTCGCGACAAGTGACTCTGTCTTCACGGAATTGATAATCTTTGGATTGTGATCGGCTGTAGGTTCAATGATTACCTCAACGGAATGAGGGATCAGTCGGTCAGGCGGAGTCTGACCACTTGAATGAAACAGGTCAAAAGCACAATCCATGTACTCTTTGGTTCAAGAATCCCATTCCCAGAACATTTCTCCAAAGGACGGAAGTGTTTGGTTTCCGTGAATGGCTAGCTCAATCTAATTCGTTTCTGATGAACAAAGAGCAGAGTGTGGGTGGACGGATTCTGACGAGAATTGGCTCTGCGCACTCTTTCAGATTAATAATCTTGCTCATTTGCACTTCCGGGAACGTGTGAGAGAGGGATCAGAACACGGGTAACTTTGTCCAATCGGGGTTCAGATCGTACAACTTGAGAATACAATCGTCTGACCAACACGACCTTCTTCTCTCGTTAACTTCCCCTCGTAGATTCCCAGTAACCCATTCATTTCCACTTTGAATCTTATTTCCAGTTAATCCGGTGAGTCATCTGAAACTTTTAAATCCACCTATATAAGGAAGTCTAGTCCGTCTGCGGTGATATCATGATGCGCATTTGAAACGGATAAGTTGTGTCGATGATCGTCAAAAAACGGATGAATCTTACAATGGAGTGTTATCATTTATCACCTGCAAGTGTCTAGTCGAACCAAATGTTTCAATGCTGCAGATTATGCACTTGTTCCCGATGAGAAACAGCCATTTCGTTCCCCCCATCACTCTCTTACTTCTTTTTCAGAATTCTCGCAAAAATGGCGGCGCTCCAGGCGATGTGTTGGAGCTCTTTCCTCCGCCATCCCAAAGCGGAAATGTTCTTGATCATCCCTGTGCGCCTCCCTTCTTCATCTTCTCAGACCGTTTGCCTCCGCCCTCGTTTAGTCTGCCTACACAAATCAGAACATGCCTGGATTCTCACATTCCCTCGTGCTTCTTGTCCTCTTTCATTCCTCTTCATCCCATCATATCAATGCTTCTCATCTTCGCACATATTGGTCTCTTCACCCGCCCTCTACCGTAATCCCCGCGCGCCTCCCTCCTATTGTTCTGAACCTTCCCTTTCTCACTCTGAACTTTCCCTCCTATTTGCTTGGCCTACCTGTGGCTGAAAACAATGTTCGGAAAGTGCGTTCCATAGCCGTCAGCCGTTGTTTTGGCAACCACCAGCACTCCGGACTGTCCTCCCTCGACGTATTGTTTTCTGGAACGGTCCGCGTCATGTGAATGACCACAGGAGCATTCTCTGTTTACGGCGAGAGAACGAATCAAAAAACGAGTTAGCGTTCGTATTTACATTGAAGAGACACCGATCGACAAAACTGGTGGTGTCTTTCCTCTCCGTGATCATGGGGCGGAGCTATCTGGCTCTTTTCGTTAACCCTTCAGTGCGCTGATCATCTGTTGTGAGCTCTCAAATGAATCTGTTTACATTCGAGAGTCATTAGCCATGGGGACAGAGTTCAAGAGTTTATATTCGAGCCACCGTAATTCAAAATCCTTTCTGCTGAACTTTCAGTTATCCGAGTTGTTCCAAAACATTTCCATTTGCATTTCGGCGCATATTCGCAGGTTTGCTACACTGTACTAATTACTATGAAAAGAGAACATTAGGAATTTTTGTTTTCACGAGCAACCCCCGACGTTCTATTTTTACTCTCAACCTTACGCTTCTCATCAAAACGCCCGCTCCCATCGAAACAACGAATTCACGCGCAATCATTTCTCTCCAGTTCATAGATCAATTCCAATTTGATAAATCGGAAGCTTCATCGAACCTACCGTAATCCTTCTGCTTGACCGTTAACGCCTTCCAGCCCACTAGCAAATCAACGTCTTCTAATCAGAAGAAGTCACAAAAAATGACGCGGATACTGTAGTCTGTGCTTGTTTCTTTGCTTCCCTTATTATGACCGAACACCAGGGAACGAAATGTTCCCTTTTCGTTTCGTTCCTCTGCTGATAAAACTGATAAAACCCGCGGAAGATAAGATGGATGCATGAACATGTTCGGTGAGAATTTGTACGCACTGATGAGTGATGCATAGTTTGTAACGGAAGATATTTATTCATTCATTTTCTCTGATTTGTGTCTCTCAATTCAATGCCCTGCTTTTGGTAATCGCTGAACAAAGAATAGTTTAGTTGTGGTCAGAATGCGTTGACCGATAAAACATACATTGAAAGTACGCAGGCTTCATCAGCTAATTTGTCTTCTCCCCCGGAGATCTTGGAAATTCAATTCAGACTGAAACTCCACTTTTTCTCAGTTGCTGAATCACTTCCTCGTGGGAACACTGACATTTTTACCACTTTTTACCGCTTAATAATTTACCCATTTACTCAGAATTACAGTCGTTCTAGTTTTTATTGTTTGAAAAAACATCCTAATCAACTCGTACACGTCTCTCTAGTCAAATTGTGGAAGCACCGGCCGAATGATGATTTAGTTTTGCAATGAGATGACGTGGCAAGACCGAAGACCTCGTTACATTTTCTGCAGAGAACTGTTCACTGCGCAGTGGTCGATCCGCGAATTGAGATCTCAACTTCACTCCCTCCCCCTTTTGCTCATTAATTTCCATCTGACACTAGTCGTCTGTATTTGGTTCCCATGCTCGTGACGTTTTCATAATCCCACCCACCCCGGTCGCCCCGCCCCCTTTCCCTCGCCTCCCTCCCATCCGACCTTGTTCCGATGACTGCAATCGGGCATGTACAAACTTGCATAATTCGATTCCATTTTCACCTTCCTCCTATCCCCTTTTGCGACCATCGAAACCACACAAGTTGTAGTGATAAGTGCTGATTTCCTCTCTTTTTCCGCTCACTTCCTCGCCGAATCATGCAAAGATCGGCGTTCTCGAATCCCCGTGATGACGTCATTGTTCCTTACAAGCCAAAGATTACAGTACTTCTTGTCCTCGCTCAGCGACAAAATCCCCCCCAATCAATTCACCGCCTGTGATGATCAGCGGCCCGTTCCCTCAATTTGATCCCATCGTCTCGCTCCAAAACGTCATGATGTGAGTCTTTTTCTTTCAAAACAGAGTCATCTGAAAGAATCGCATTTCTTGCTCACCATATTCGCTCGTTCATTCGATGTTGGGTTCATTGAATCCAATACAATGATCCAGCACATTTTGGAGAGCCTGTTATCAGCGCGTCGCAATCTCTGAAATCTTCTAGCGGACACCCTGCCGACGCGACGTCTCCTCTCTCGATGCCCTCTTCCTCTTCGAGTCCGTACGGTATCGACGTTTCCGACATCCATTGTAGAGTGTGCGAGAGAAAGTACGACGGATCGCAGCATTTCGGAATAGACGTGAGTCGTTTTGAGGAAAATAATGAGGAAAACAACGAGGGACGAGGCATCCGAAGTGATGCTGATGTCCAGATATCTGTGACTCTTTTTGTTCTGGGACAATCGTCAACCGAGATAAATTAGCACGTAAAGAAGCGATTCGGTCAGACGAAGAGGCTGCGAAAACATGAATAACAATAGGGAAATGGAATGCCGCTCTGAAAATGATTGGGTGAAAATGATTAGCTGCATGTTGTGTTCCCCGTCTCATCCCTTGGTTTATTTCTCTCTTCCGCTCTAAATAGCCGTTCAATATCTACTTTGACCCCAATCGCCAACTTACTTCATTATATTTCGGAGCCCTATCACAAATTTCGATCTCCAGTTGGATCCGTTCTAAATTCCACTTACTGTTGATCATTTTCTGAAGTTCTAGATCAAATATTGAGCTTCGCAGACAAAAGACAAAGATTCCAATCTTTTCCGCGAGCTATCAGACGTGTCCATCTGCATCCACACTATGCATTCTTCAAACCTTCTAACCAGATCCCGTGCGATTTCTGCACTCGAGAGAAATAAATGGCCTTTGGGTGATCTTGTGGGGCAAAGTCGTTCGAACTCACATAATATTACGCAAATACTTCAAACATCATCTGACTACGTTCTCTGAAGGATGAAGGACGAAGTTGACTACAAGCGTGCCAGTTTGATCCGTCAACAACAAAGTGTCAACCAAGTTCACCGTCCAGTCCTGTAGTTTGGTTCTCATTGTAAACTTGAATTCAATTAGCTAATAATCTCAGTTCTGTGATTATTTAGGTTTCAAAAATGAGTATAGAATCATCTGAAAGCATTTTACAAAAACGTTCTCTTTTCAGATTTGCCGTGCATGTGCGGCCTTCTTCCGACGCAGTGTTTCCGTCAAGAAGACGTTCGTTTGCAGAAGAGGAACCGACAATTGTGCCCTGAACAGTGAGTACAACTACAGTAATCTTGCGTCCGATTCGGAGAAGATCAGTTACAAACCGATCAGCCGATCGTCTCCTCTCGAATAGCTGTCTATTTACAGCCATTTCCCGTAAGACAACGTGTCAGAAGTGTCGATGGATGCGATGCCTTCACGTCGGTCTTCAAATCGACCGTGAGTTGCCTTGCTTTTTCCTCTCCTCTTTCGCCATTATTATGCATTGTCTCGAAACGGCATCTAACATCACTGATACCGCGACCTCCATCCAAATGCGCGTGAAAACTGGAACCGGCCTGACGGCGTCGGGGTGCTAGCAGCGACGGTGCGCGGAGGGAAACAATCCAGCACGATCGGCGTCCATTGAAACAACTATTGGCGAGTGATCCCTGATTGACCTATCTGTGAAAAGGAGAGAGAGAGAGAGAGAGAGAGAGAGAGAGAGAGAGAGAGATGGAGGGGACGAGTGATACGAGAGGATGTGTGGTGTCTGCCGACTCGATGGTCTTCGTAGAACAATCGCGTAGAACGTATATGTTCGTGAAGAGATCACTGAAACAGAAGGGAGGTGCACGTGAAACCACTCGCCGATTTGGTTGTTGGTCGCATTTGACGCCACTGTTTAGCGCCCACCAATTGGGGGGAATGATAGTAAAAGGGAAAGGGGGATTATGAGAAGACCATGTGAAACGAAGAGTCTAGTACGGTGTTTCAGTTGTGGTTGGCCGTCGTTCGCCCGACCACGTGAAGGCTCCTCAAGAGAACAATGCGGCTCCGAGGCTGAAGCAGGAAGAGGACGAGTCTGACACCGGCTCGGAAGAGAAGTACGCAGAGGAAGTGGACGAGTCTGCTTTGATCGCCCCACAGAACGCACTGGCTGTTCTCCGTCCGATTCCTACAAGTGGCATTCCAAATCAAGATACAACTCGAGCAACTCTCATCAACAAAGTTCTCATCAACTACAAGTATGTTCCAATTATCACTTCAGCCATCCCAATCATACCAAACTTTCAGTGAATTCACCAAGAAACGCCTGGAAGTGGAGCTCTCTCTTCCGCATATGCAAAAAGATTTCAAGGTTGTCGGTTCAACTGGAATCCCAATCTTCAAGGCCACCAGAGAAACCTTGTCTCAAATTTATCGGAAACAAGTTGATCTTCTGCACAACTTCCTTCTGAAAACGTTCGACGAGTATGCTTCGTGCGGAGTTGACGAGCAAAAACGTATTTGTGCTCTGTTCTACCCGGTACTTTGGGAGGTCGAATCCTGCTATTGGACTTACCGTAACATGCCTGTGAAAGCCGAGTACGAGAGCCTTCTCATGTGCACTCAAACCACTTACATCGATTCAAAAAACGTTCGATTCTGGCTCGGAAACACCGATGGCCAAGATGAAGAGACCGTACAGGTGATCGAAAGGTAATCCAAACAAACTTTTTTTTTCTTCTTCAAGTGCGCAATTATTACAGGCGTTTGGAGAATCTGCTCAAAACAGCCAGAATGTTGGTGCTTGAGCCAATGCACAAACTCATAATCAAAGAGTTTGAGTTCATTACTCTCCTCGCCCTCAACATTTGGGCCAAGAAGAATCACCGAGTGAACGAAGAGTCGGATGCCCGCGCCACTTCCGTCCGCACTGCTATATTCAATGATATCCACGTTCTCTATCACGACGGCTTGAAGATTGACAACTACGCCGGTCGTATGGGCGAACTCATGTGTCTGTACACTGACGTCCAGGTGAGGAGTGCTCCAGAAAGATCCGCAAAGTATTGTGTTTCCTTAAGAACGCCGACATGACCTCCACCGTCCAGAACGTTTTCTTCTCCGATCTCACCGCAATCATTTACTCCATGTGATTCTTCCTACGGTTTCAATTCCCTTTTCTCTCTTTCCAATGCTCAATTCTTGCTCAGCGCCCCCACCAAATTGTCGTCATGTTATCTTTTCTAGTGATATTTTTGCATGCCTACCCTCTTTCCTCTTATTTTGTTTTTCCTCGAATCTTTCTTCCCAATCGTTTTCAGTCGATCAATAGTCAAATGAAGATGTTTTTCGAGCAGATGCCCCATCTCAGAATCTGCCCTCCCGACGAACTTCAGAACATCGTCGCTCCGATCGCCATCTCTCGCATCACTGATCTTTAGCTCTTCTTCTTTTTCTTCTTCACCCTGTCGATGCGTTCATCGTTTTTTGTGCTTGCGAGTGATTAATCGATCACGTCTTCTCTCTCTTTTTCTCTACCTGACTCTCCTACTTTCTGTTTTAATGTTTTAATATAAATAAACAATTGGATGAATTGTGGTGTCGTTGAGAAATCATGAACAGAATGTCGAAGATCTCGTGTTCGAGCCTCGCGGTCGAAAAGAAGAAACAAGATGCGATAAATAAGGAAAGCAGACGCCGATTGTCACTGATCAGCTGTGAAAAGAGGGGCAAAGACGAATCGGAGCGAATCTGTGATGCAAGTTTTCGCAGAGGAGAGAATGTGACTCTCAATTTGGGGACTTGTTCAGTCGACACGTGAACGGCGACAGTGTTGCGGGGACGTGAAACAGAACAGTTTCTGATTCCTTCTGTACTTTGTCTTCTCCGACGAATATGCCTAGGAAGGATACCGAAAGGTTTAATACTGTACTTTTTACCGTACTAGGGAACTGTTGAAAAGCTGCCACAACGAACATCATAGTAACATTCTAGTTTTTAAAAGGGATCGTCTAATAAAAGATACTCCTAACATACTTTCATAGTTTGAACATTTGAAAATAACAGGAAGCATGGCTCTCTTTGATAAAACGAAAACTCGTAAAATGTCTTCTCAAACAGAATGCTTGCAAGCGTGTTTTCACCAGCAATGCTCCATTTCGGTGCACATATTTTGTGCCTTTGTAGTTATTTTCCGCCGTCCTCCTTGTTATTTAGCTACTGATAATACCCATCGACAGGAAGAGTAAAACAGTTTCAAAGCCGTCCAGCAAACACATTCTTTCACTGATTCATTATTGTTTCGCTCTTCAATTCCATTCTTTTTCAGACGCTTTTGATAGTAATATTGTTCAAATGATCATTGTGGAATGACGAACTGATTATTTCCAGATTCTCGCGTCACCGCTTACTCATCAGCTCGAATGCTCGGTGAGTCGTTCTCCTCGTTTACCCGTCATCCCCGCGTGTGCCAGTTCCAAGAGCTGCCGAATCACTCCGCATCCCAAATGTGTCTTTCGGAAAACATGAGGTCGGAGAGCCCTAAAAACTGGATCTTTCCGTGAGCAATTAGGGTCGTTTCAGAATTCATGCAGGTAAAACGGCGATCTCGTTCTCTGAAGTTACTCTTATGACGTGGCACCTTTCTTGTGAAATTATATACGAATTCTGAATGTCTGTCGACGCTTCTAGACTTGTTTATGTTTCTGTTGGAGTCGTTGTTTTGGCCTCGTCTTTTAGCACGTATTCGGGTGAGAAGCCATATTGGTCTCGTCCAAGGGGAGTTTCAAACTGCCGCTCATTGACTCGACTATTCTGGTCAAACTAAATACATTCTTTTAGGGATTCCATTAGTTTCATGTTCGGCGCAGTCTTGGAGTCCAGAAAGATTCCTAGATCAATCAAAGACTATTTTTTGTAATCTCAAAACTTTCCAAATGTTTGCACTCGTTTTCAATGTGAACGTTCCCCATGTTTAACAGATTTCGACGGCAATAGTGACCAGACGATTCGAACATTTCCCAAACAAAAAGCTCAATAGCAATTTGTTTTCGAAAACAAAGAAAGAGAGCATCAATATAGTTTGCTTTCGCTTGAAAGCACATCTGCAATTCGTCGTTTCCTTCCATTTCCTTTTCGACTACACACTATGAAACTCTCTGAGCTCCCCTTTTTTCTCCTTTTCGACAGCAGTGGCCGCCCTTTGACTCAGGGTAACCGCTCGAAATTGATAATGCATTTAGGTCGCCACCATTTCCGTGATATCGCTAAACGTTTTACTCGTGTCCTGCAAAAAGTACAAAATCGCGTCGGGGTTTTTTTGCGTGGTGGTCAACCGACACAAGTGTCTCCACCAGGCGGTACCCGTTCGGTTTCCTTTCCTATTTGTCCACCACAAACAAACATTTTTCGCCTTCTCAATTGACACAAGAGAACCACTGTCCACTCTCTCTCTCTCTTTTCCTCTTTCACAATCTTTCCGCTCTGATTTTAACGATTTACAGCAAGAAATCATACGAAAATTGAGCTGGAACTGTTTGAATTCGGACGCGCGACAATGGAAGTCATCGTGGAATGGGCGCCCGTCGTCGTCCTTCTCGTGGGGGTAATAAACCATTTTTTTTTCCGAATGAAAATGTGTGTTCTTGAAGGGAATGTCCATCATTTGCATTATAATTCATCTGATTCAGTCGACGCTCCGACCTCCAAAGTGCTGCCAGAACCCTTCAGGTAAGCGAATCATCTGACGGAGGTGATTATGATAACAGCTAATAAATTAATCGCGGCTTATCGGGAGGACAAGTAGAAGGAGCTGATAACTAGTGAATGATCAGCGCTAGTAGAACAAAGATATTATCCCCCGAAATTCTGGAAATGTCTCTCAGCAGCCGCTACCTTTCCACATTAGCACTCAATTCACGTGGAGAGCGGTAGATCGCGATTGTTAGCAATACAGACGCTCAACTACTAACAGCTGATCATAATTCTTATTCCTAAATCTGTTTAGTTTTCAAACCGTTTCAGGCACTCTCATAATCGGTCTTCCGCAAGTGCATCCTCAGAATTCGTTCCGATACGTTCGGTTGGAAAGCCAGACGATGGACGTGGATTCATGGCACAAGACCCCGTTCCCTATTTATGACGTGTAACTTATATCAGTATTAAACACAATAAACTGCACCTATTTCACAAATGACATAAAATTAAACATCACACGGAAAAAAATTCACCTTTATTCTATGTATGAAATGGATATAAAACGGAGAACTCCCGCGGAACAGTTCAGTTCGATGATTCGTTGCTCCTCGGCTTGACTGCTCCAAGGCACCAATGCTCCGTCTCTCCGACTTCTCGTCCTCATTCCCGACGCCGTCCCTAAGAAGTCTGTTGAAAAATTTGGGGGCAGTGGAGTGGATGCGATCATTGACGCAGCAGAGGAGTAGAAATCTGCGAACTGCGTTAGGAGAGCATCAGACACAAAACTGTCGAGTTGATTGGAGGCCTCCTCTCTTGTCTTCATCCTTTATCCTTCCTGGCTGCAATTCAAAGAAATTCGATCTTCTAGAGTTTTCACTCTTTTGCAAGGACAGCTTGATAATCATTTCCACAAAATTTGTAGATCCACCGAAAAGAACATAACAATCGCTGACACAAATTGGATGTTTGAACTGTTTGCAGCGTAAGAAGAAAAGAGATATCAAAGCTTTATACTGCTGGAATACGGAAAAGTGAGTGAACCCGAAATTTTAAAAAATGAATGAGAAGGTAACAAAAATTTTACATCATGGATTTTTCGTAGTGCTCGTGGCTTCCCTTGTTCGTTATCTGGCGCTGAATAATCTCATCGGCAACTGTCTTTCTGTCGTAAACGAGGCCAACGGCAGCGGCGACGTCGATGAGCACACGAGTCCAGTTGTACTTGAGCGAGTACTCGGAGGTACGGTAGTCCTGTGGGAACGTGTGGTGGAAGTTGTGACCTCCTTCTCCGACGGCGGCGATGGTTGTGAAGACGTTCTCAACCGGGGACACTGCGTGGTCGTATGGCTTCCATCCGAAACTGTAAGAAACTGTTGTTGTGATTAATTGTAAGGGAAGAACTGACTAGTGAGCAGCACTGTTGATGCACCACGTGGCATGGAGGGTGAAAGCGTAACGGAAGAGAGCAGCAGTGTACCACGCATTCCAAACGGTCTCTCCCCAGAAGTAGACTGGGATGACGGTTGGAAGGACAAAGCAGAAAAGGCCGATAAGTGGGAAGTAGTGCCTGAAAGTGGAACAATTAGACGTTGTGCCTATGAACGAATGCCGCACTTTCTCTGGAAGACGAGAACTGGGTCACTGGTCAGATCGGACAGGTCTAGCTTCGCTCCCTGGATCTTGACTTGCGGGTGCTTGCGAACGAGAAGCCATCCCATGTGGGCGAAGAAGAATCCACGGGTGGTGTTGTGCGGATCGGCGTCAGTGTCGGTCCACTTGTGATGGCAGCGGTGGTCCCGAGCCCACTCGATGACGTCATTCTGGAACAGTGTCACGGGTTATTCAATCAGGACGTAGTCGGTTGTAATACCTGAAGAGCAATGTTGTTGAGGATCATCAGGAAGACTCTCATTGGGACGGTGGCCTTGTACGACTTGTGGGACCAGAGACGGTGAGCTCCAGCGGTGATTCCGAATCCTCCGAAGACATAGAGCAGGAAGGCTGAAATTTCCGTTTGTTGCTATTAATCATGTTTTGTGCGAGCGCTTTCATCACCTCGTGCTGATAATGAGAAACCCGGAATCAGACATCGTTTGTGATGTACTACAGTTTGTTCCGCGCTCTCCTTTTCTCTCTTTCTCCCTCACTTTTTTGTTCAATGTGGTCAGAATCACGCCATAAATTTTTCGCCGACATTAATGTTCAACTACTCTGTGTCGCTGATCAACATCTTGATAGCGGAGGAAAACTCACTGAAGATAACGGTCTGCCATTTGCAATCGAAAATAAGGTTCCAGAGACCGATGCCGGCACCGATGTGGAGGGCGACGAAAAGGGCGACGTTCCGCCAGACAATCTCCTGCTTGTAGGGAATCTGGAATGAGATGAGCTGAGATGCATAAGTAGAATAGATGAGAGAAAACAACTTTTACTATGATTTGTTTTAGTATAAAACGAAACGAAGAAAAGTGACTTACAGTTTTGCTCTCCTCCTGAAGTTGCGCAATCTCATCTGGATCAACAGCCAAATACTGGCTCTCTGGCACCATCGAGACATCCTCCTTCTCGACCTTCTTGGCGATGTTCGAACGGGTCTTGACGGTCATTCTGTCTGGAAAGTTCTAGATGGTCAATGGAGAAAAGAGCCGAGAGGGAAGCGATGATAAGTGAGTAAAATGAAATAGTCGTAGTCGTCCTTTTATATAAAAGAGTCTAGATCTAGTCATGATCGTAGTGGGCGGAGCACGACGCCCTGCTACACTACGGAACAGAAGACCCTTTGCCCTACCTCCTTCTCTCGTCTCACAATCACACCATTTCTGACGCCGGTAGGTGGGTTGGTTGTTTTCTGGGCGACGAAAGAGTGCGGAAGAGGAAGAAGCGGAGAGGGAGGGCTTGCAGAATGAGTGCGTGCCGAAAGAGAAAGATCAGGAAGGGTGGGAGGAGGAGGAATACACAATCTTGGACGGTTCCTTCGCTTGAGGACTATTCTTCGAAATGCCAAAACACTTGGCGATCACGTTCTTCTCTGCATCACGAGTGTCTTGTTTTCTGAAGATTTCTGGCTCCTGAACTGCTGAGTAGACCCCACTTTCACAATTGAATTCCAATGGAATCACCTGGTAGCGGTCATTTCTCCGACGGTCTGTTTGGAAGGGGTGACTTCATCTGCTCACTCCGATTTCCAAAGGTTTCTTTCTCTTTTCATTTCCTCAATAGCCCGTCCTAATACCGTAAACCGGAAATACTGTGTTAGAAAAACATGCCCATCTATTTTCTCGAGTTCAAGTTCCCAAACACGTTTTTTCAAAATGATTCCAAACGGCTCTATCTCACTTTACTGGGTGTCCTTCCCATGAAGTGTTCCATGCTCTGCGCGTGAACTTTTGATATTGCCCGATCAGGCTACGCATCACCCGCTTCGACGAGTTCTTCCTGATAGCCGATCATTTCCTTTTTCTTCCATCGTTCATGATTGTCAGCTGATTTTCGTTGTCCTGCTCCGCTACACTCTCCGTCCAGCACTCTGTCGTTCAATGATCTTCCTGCTTGTTTGTCCCGACCGTCCCATGTGCACATGTTTTTCTTTTGCTCACTTGTAGCTGACGTAAATAGGCGCGCCGTTACTGTATTTGGAATCATAATGCCCCCCTCTCTCCCGGAACATCAAAGTTTTCTCCGCTCGGACGTAGTGCCTGATACGTGGCAAAACCAAAGGGGAAAGTCGAAAAAAGCAGAGATAAGAGGGGTGGAAGAAGGAAAACTTTGCCCGAATTCTTATGATTTATTTGATAAGACTGATAAGCAAATCAGGAGAGAAAATGGAGACCATACACGACTACAATTTCCCGATTCCTTTTAATCGTTCCAGCCATCCCCGCTTCTCTCCGTTTCCGATTCGAGTCAAAGGCGTAGGAATTCGGGAATCTGGAGATGTCATGCGAGGAATGGAAGTCGCTGGGTCAAGGGTCCGTGGACGGAGCATCGAAGGAGGCGGCTGCTCGCGACTGGCCCCTCCATTCTCCATGGTTCTCTGCAAATGTCCAAATGATTGGGAGAAGAAGAAAACACTTACAAATCTGGATAACTGTGCCGAGGGCTGCTTCAGTCTGCTCACCGGCTGGCTCCTTTGTATTTTGCTCTGTCTGCGCTCCACTCCGTCCGCGTGCTCTCTCCGTCGTTCTTCTCTTTCGTGCTGAGAATCGACGGTATTGCGGCTTTCCGCCGAGAAAGCCCTCTCCAACTTCCGTATTCTTCCCATCTGAGGGATCGCACTTGCCGTCCCCTCCGGAACGATGTCGTACGCATTTCCTTTCACTGGAATCATGATCCTTCTAGAGAAAACGGGGGTGTTATGAGGGCTGTGAACACTGGAAACGTCTTGAGAGGACGGCACATTAGTGGGAATCCCGGTCCGCGCCGGTGGTGGTTCGTAAGCCAAGTGGCCGTGATCAATACTGTTGGTCTTCATGAACTTTATGCTTCTCCGTGTCTCTTCGTTCTTCCGAATCCTTCTCTCCTCCGTCTCCACCAAACTGATCGGCCTTCTGTCCCTTGGCAGTTCCCTCGTCACTCTATCCCTCGTCAGATTGCAATTCGACACTCCAGAAGGACCTCGTCTCACGGACGGTCTTCCATTTCCGTTCATCTCTCTTATCATCGTTTCAATCCGATTCGTCGCTCTCCTTTCTGGCGCCACTGCGGCCATTTCCATCGAAAAGTCTGCACAGAAACGTAGTTGAACATGCGCTTCAAACAAAACTGCATTCTTACCTTTGGAGTAGGAGAATAATTTGAGGAACTCCTCTTCAATGTTTCTGTCGTTTCCGGTCATTGTATTCTTCTTTATGGTCCGCCTGGAGTTTTCCACCCGAGATCCATGTAATTTTAGGGGCAAATAGAAATTGAGGTCCTGACGAATCTGAACATTGAGGTGGTTTTGTTTAAGTCGAAGACGGGACACTCACATTCCGTTCAAAAGCGCCATATCCATGGAACGAGGACGGTCTTTTCTGTCGTTTTCCGCGAGTCGCCATTGCCAATCTTAGCCGTTCCAATTGTGCTAAACTGACTAAATGCGATGATTGCGATACGATCAAGTCTATCTGAAACCATTCGAATCATTTCAGCATCGTCAGAAGCATACACTCGCCTGTGCTCTGCTCGCTTCGTTCGTCTTTTCCATCATCGCCCATCTCGCCTCGTTCAACCTCCGCACAACCGAATGGGTGAATGCGTATAGAGCTTCGTAAGTTGGCAAGTTTTCGAGCCTTCTCTTCATGTTTATCTCGTCGACACCTATTTCCAGCAGGCTCGAATGTATCACCCTCATGTGCTCTCTTTGCAGATTCTCCAGTTTTTCAAGGCAATTCTGATGAGCTTCACGTTCGTGGCAGTTTGAATTCAGTGCCATCTGATGTGCTGTCGCGGCTTCAAGTTTTGCATTTTGCATTTGATTCTCAAAGATTCGCAGTCTCTCTTCAATCTTCTTCAACCAATTCGTTGCGCTTTTCTCCATGCGTTCGTCGAGAGTCAGTCTGTCGAGAGCTTCCGAAAGAGCACACCGTCTGCTCAAAGTGTTCACTTGCATTTCCACCTTATGAAGCTGACACTGTAGCTTGCTCTGCTGCTGGCTCTTCTCTCTCAGCTGCTCCACGAGTCGCTGATTTCTCATCTTCATTTCTTCTATCTCGGCCATCAAATTGTCTTTCTCGTGCTGCCAGTGCGTCTCCCTGCTCACTCGATACATGCCCTCTGAAAACCGTTTGTTGAACCCGATGCTCTCCAAAATAACCAACCGTGCGGCCGTTCGTAATTGTTCACATTCAACGAGGAAGCGGCCTTCCTCTGTCTCATTTGCCTCAAACAGTCCGAGTCTTCGCTGTCGTCTCTTCGGTAATAACTGGCTGGACGGGGAGGCTTGTTGGTGACTCGCGAGCAGTGCTCCTCCATATTTGCATACATTCCAGATGATTCCGAATCATTTCCAGAACACTTTCGCCGTCTTTTCTTTATCACTTGCTTCGTCGTCGTTTTGGAGTACGTCGGCTGCGGAATGTGAGTGGAACGGCGACGCAATCCGAGAAGATCGAGGAACGAAGAACGACTGGTCACTGGAATTCATATTCTAAATAGAAACTTTTTTGTGCCTACTCATAGTTTCAGAAGGATCTCTCGAAGAAGAAGCGGAAGAGGGCGAAGTGCATGCGGAAGTGGAATGGTCGTTCTGATGTCTGACGTTCACAGAGTCGCACCGTCTCGTCGTATCTCTACTTCTGTGGTCGTCCTCATCGAATATTTGCTCATCAATTTCACTGTCACTCAGTTCTGGCCGCACAATCGGAGGCGCTCCGTTGCTGTTTCTTCCGTAGGAGACATCTGTTGAAGTCGTCATTGAATTGTTTTCTTTTCTCGGCGGAGTCGAGAGCCGTTCTCGTGCTCCATTTCTGATCTCCATCGATTCGGAAGAACGGTTGGCTCGACGGAGTTTCGGAAAGAAAGAAGAGCCGCGATGTTCGAACATGGCTGACATTCTTTGCACGACATTCTTGGAACTTCGTGGAGGAGGGACCAGACGGGTCTTGAGACGACGGTTCTCGTTTCGCAGTGAGCCGATTTCATCCACTAATGAGCACAGAACAGCTGGAATTGTAAAATTTAATTTTGGAAGTTGTATGGAAACACACAAAGTATAGGAGGTCCTTCGTCGGGTTCCGGCACTATCTCGCTCTCGTTCTCATGGGATATCATCTGCTCCAACTCGCGAACAAACTCCTCTTCCTCCGATTCATACCTGAACAGCTCAACTTTGAAATTTTCAAAAATGAAACGAATGGCACCTGAGAATAATGTCTCTAACAGAATAACCATTGGAAAGCTGATTCGACATTATGCACGTCGGGAAGTGATCGAATGAAACCAGTTATGTGCGAGCCGAGATATGAAGGTGTAATTGAGCAGTTGGCAGATCGGCAACCGCCAAAACACGCGCACTTTGTAACATTTTCGGACGGCGAAGGCGGACGACTCGGGTTTCCGTTCAAACTGTTCGCGAGAGAACGGGTAATTCGAGGAAATTGGTTTGCTATGGAAATTCCTGAGCGAATGGGAAACAGAAACGAGTTGGCGGACGCTCGAAAAGCCCTAAATCAGGATGTTGGTCATGATGTTAATCAGCGTTCAGACTTGAGTAGATCGCAAAAATGGGCAGAACAAGCGGGTACATACAAGTTTATTAAATTTCAGACCGATGCGAATAAGTTCATGATTCAAGCGAATAAAAAAATTCGATTACTAATGATGCTTGTTTCTTTTTCCTCCCTTTCCTTCTTCCGATCCATTCTTTGGCTTCTCGTGCTTTCTTCCTTTGTGATGCTCGAAAAGGCCTCCGATGTAGAAGAGAGTCTCCACTTCCTGCGGGTACGTCTTCTTCAGCTCCTCCACTTTATCTTTCTGCTGAGTCCTGGTCATAGTCTTGTCCGCAAAGATTTTATCGACTTCGACTTTAGCGGCGGCGAGACGCTCGATGACTGCGGTCACATTCTTGCTCAGTTCCGCCTTGTGTACGGTGACGTTCTTTTCGAACTCGGCGTATTGCTCCTGGAAATTAAATATGCACTGTCAAAACTGAAAAGAAAGTGTGCTCACCGAGAAGTTGTTCACCTTTGCCCACTGCGTGAGTTTGTCTTCCTTCTGCTGGATGGAAATTCCTGGGTTATTGGCGATTTGGAAGAATGTGCTGCGTTGGTCGTTCGTCACGTTCTTGAGGAACTCCGGATCATTTCCCCTCTTGTGTTTCGAGGAAACGCTGACCGCGAAGAGACAGACTACAAGAACTGAGAGACGCAGGAGCATTCTGAAAGAGAAAGGAATTCAAAGGGAAACGAAACGAAATGAGGACGGCAAAGAAAATGAGCGAGAGAGGAGGAACTCAGCATTTTTTATGAGTTTTGAGGGAAGAGGCGGATGAGAAAAACACGTTACACAAAAAGCATTGCTTCAAGTGTAGAGTTCCAGTCGTTTCGCGTGAAGGAAACGAAGCAACAACAGGCGAATTTCGAAAGAGAAGTTCCGGTTGGAGGACGGAGGATTAAGGATCATCCATGGGTCTAGAGACCCGACGATCAAATGTTTGCAATGTTTAGAGTATGGTAGAAAAAAAAGAGAAATCAAAAGCACTGAGGAGAAGAGAATGTTGGCTGTTTCATCGAAGACATAGATTCGAATGACGAATCTGTTCGTCGAATGGTGCGCCCTTCTCCTCGGTAATTACGGACTGACCGTCAAACCCCTCCATTCAAACCGTCATCGGTTCGATTTTACTATTTTTCTGTCATGTTTTGACGGGTTAACAACGAGGAAATAAACGGTTTCGAATGGAATTCACTCGAAAACAAACGCCTGATTTCTCGATTTGCACCTGGATAATCTGAATGTAATCGGCAAAAAAGAGAAGAGTAAACGGGGACAAAATGTGTCTCTTTACACCCGACAATGTGCACTCGGAGGGTCACAGTAAGAGTGTTTATGGCGAGCAACAACAGGGGAGAATGAGAGAGGCAGACGGAAGGAAAAGAGTCATTAGACGGACGATCGTTTGGAGGAGAGCGGGTCCTGTGGGTTGAAGAGACGACGGAGATAAAGGAGAGTGGCCACTTCCTAAAGGCATACGGACTCTTTTTGTCACGGATCTCTGATCGATATACCTGGGATGACTGCTGTTCGGCGAGCTCTTCGACTGTTTCCCGCTGCTCATCCACGCTCAAAGTGCTGTTTTCGAAGATCTTGGTGATTTGAGCATTGACGGAAGACAACTGAGTTATCACTCGCGTGACATTCTGCTCGAACTGGACTCTGGTCGCATTCTGCTGAGCTTCGAACTGGTTGAATTGAGTCTGAACCGGATGGTTGGAAGATATTCCTCTTCACTTCATTTACCGTAACATTGTAGGTCTTTGCCCAAGCATTGAAATTCGTGGTCTTAGTGCGAATAGGAATTGAAGTGTTCTCTAGAATCATTTTGTAATCGTACTGGGCCTTGAGCGACATATCCGATAGAAAAGCGGGAACCGGCTCCGAAAACGCGATGAATCCGACGTGATTGTGCAGTTGAACGGCAGTGAACACGGCCGGAGCGAAGAGAAGAAGGAAGAAGATTGACATGATTTCCAGGGAAATGGAAGGATAATGAGCAATTGCTTTCTCGGGAAATTCAGGAGGTTGTTGTGTAATTTCAAGTTTGGAGTGGTTGTCATGACGATCAAAGTGTGACTGGTACATTCAGAAACATCTGCTGCAGGTGCAAATGTGGACTTGATCTTAGATGTCGTGTCAACGTGATCTTTGAATCCAATATCGGTGGTTACAATTTCGTATTTTACTCTTTCCGTTCTTTCCGACCAACAGTAGATCAAATCGACTTACTCACCGGCCGTACCGTGACCAATGTGTCGCCCGCTTTGCACCCATCTTTTCCTCTTTCGAAATGTACAACAAATTGAGTCCGACCGACCGAAATCCGCCATCAGAAATCACGAAAACGTTGGACGGATCGCAGTGAGACTATCGGCTCAGTTTCAACAGATTAAACGCCCCGCAATCGGATTGATTTCGTCCCGCCCGCAAACCGTTTTCACATATTCCCATTCACTAGTGTTTGTACGAGTGAAACAAAATGAGGCAATTTCTCGTTTTGGGAGCTCTCGTGAGCACTGTCGCCTCGTTGAGCTTCTTGGAAAAGGCGCAGGGATACTTGTCGTAAGTTGAACATGTTTGGAAATTGAAACCAACAAAGACTTGTTTTTAGTGGTGGAGCATCCGTGAATGCCTCTGTTTCCGCCGGCACTTCAGACTCGTCAGGCTCAAATTTCCTCTCAGGGCTTCAGAATTCCTCTTTCGGACAGGCTGTCGCAGAAGGAATTGACCTCTAGTGAGCGATAATTTTCTGAGAGATCAAAAGTTTAACAAAAGTTTTCAGCAACAATGTGAAGAGTGGAAACACAACGGATCAGTGGCAGACGTAAGTTACATCAATTGAACGCGCAAACAAGTTTATTTTCGATTTAGGGCCCTTGCCAACTCTTCACTCGGAGGATACTATCAAACGGGAGTGGAATACTAGTGAGTTTAGAAAGGAATCATTGTGTTAACTTTGTCAATTAACAGTAACACCATCAAGAACGGAAATAGCAGCGGTGTTAACACCGATTCCATCCAAAAGTGAGTGTGTCTTTCTAGCAAGTGAAATAACATTCGGACTTCTAGAAGTATTGCCAACTCCACGTTCGGCGAAGTCGTTCAGTCTGGAGTTGATTTCTTGTAAGCTCTATTCCTTTCTGCTTTTTCTTATCCCTCCATTCCAGCAACTCTATGAAAAACGGAAACTCCAAGTACTCGGGCAACGCTTCCGAGATCATCTCCGCCTTCCTTCCGTTCCTCACCAACGCTTCCACTGAAGCACAAACTGAATTCTATGCAATTCTGCCGAATGTCGCGAACTTGACAATTGCTGAGTTTGAGAACCAGGTCAACGCGTGGGCGGTGAAATACAACCTGACTGCCGACGTGGAAGCGTACAACCAGAGAGCGGAAAACATGACGATAGCTGCCGAGGAGCACGCGAACGCGATCGTGATGAATCTGCCAAATGTGCTGAGCAATCTTAAGGCGATCGGAAGTGACAAAAACCAGACGGTCGAGGAGATGCACAGCAGAATCGTTAACTACATTGTGTCCCTGGACGACGATACTCGAGATGTGAGCCAACTGTTCAGATGATATTTTTTAATGATTTCATTTGCAGATTGTCATTGTTCTCTTCAACAGTCTCCTTCCTCCGCAATTCAAACAAGTCAAGGTTTCCCAAACTATTACAGAATTATTCGCAGTAGTTGGTTTTTCAGTGCTCCGGGGGCAGCTTCATCACTGACATGTGGCAGAAAGCTACCGATTTCTTCGGCGGAAACGGAAGCAGCACATCGGGTTCCTCTTCTTCGTCTGGATCTTTCTGGAGTGGAGGAAACAATGGAGCTGTGAACACAAAGATCGGAATCCTCACCAACTTTTTCAACGTTTGTTTGTCAGAAGATTCGCAGATTCATCATTAACTTCAGAAAAACAACCTCACGGATGCTGACGTCAACGTCGCCCTGAGTGATCCGGCAGTTCAGTTGGGAGACACTGCGTCCGTCCAAATCCTTCCGGTCGCTCACGTCAAACTGCAGGGAGATGTTGAGACCAGCGTTACCAAAAAGAACAAGAAGCAACAGCAGCAGGCGAACAAGAACAAGAAGAAGGCGACGACGGTTGCACCAGCCGGAGACGCGAACCTCGCCGTGGAAGTGCACGCCCAAGTACTTTAGAGTGATAATGAATGAAACATTCGACATAACTTATTTGATATGACATGTTCGGCAAACACAAACATAAACAACAGGCAGTGACGGACGCTAGTGGCGTTCTCTCTGATTGCTCTCCTTTCTATCATTTTATTGTTTACGAGAAGCGTACGAAAATGTACTTTCTAACCTCCCTAATTTAGCTATCAATGCCCGTGTCTTTCGGCCGTACGGCCCTCCTCCACGCGCGCATTCATTCCCTCTTTTCTCACTTTCATTCAATGCATTTTTTCCCGAAAAGAGGAGGCATTTGCATAACTCTCTGTTAAACCCATCCACTCTTGATCTTTCTCGTGACACTTTCTCTTTCTTTTCAACTGTTTCGAGTTGATTAAAAACCGGATTTATCAGGCGATGCCTCACATTTGGGCATGCTATTTCTCCTGTTTGTTCCCCGTTCATGTTGACCGCCTAGTCGTTTTTTCCCTATCAGAGTATCAATTCAGCAGGCTGACTTTTTCCCTCGATGATCATCGGGAACTTTCACGATACTTTGCGATCTTCTTTTGCCATTTTTCGTTCTACTTTTTTACTCTCATGAATGTTTCACTTTCAGAAGATGTCTTCCCGACTTTTCGTCTTCATTCTTATCTGTTATGCCACTGCCGATAAGATTGAGAAGGAATCAAGTTCAGATGAATTCAGGGTGAGTTTTCCTCCCGATGACATCAGCTTCTCTCCTTATTTCTCCCTTTTTCCCGAATGATTTATAGTGACTGTCCTCCAAATGACGTCTTCTTCCCATCAAAAAGTCCGCTATCAGAGTTCTAACTACTAATTTCCCACAGCCTCAAATATTCAGATTAGGGCACGGTAAATGCGTTAATCAAATGATATGTACGACGATCATCACCCGGTTCGTTTCAAATCTGCGCTGATTTCTTGCGAACAATGCCCCCAATAGAAGCCAACAGAAGCAGAGTATTCCTCCCACCCGATTCTTTCTATTTACATCGCGTCATTCCTGGTTGCTTCTGCTTTTTCGTCATTTCCCTCCTTTTTGCGTTCACCGCGCACTGAAACCAAAGATCGGAGGGCACAAATATAAATAAAGCCGTTTGGAGACGAAGTATCGGTCGGATATATCCCTCCAATGGGTCATGAGTACGATATTGACGAGGTTCTCTCACGTTATCTCCCGTTTCGAAGCTCTTCATTACCTCTGAATTTTCAGCTGTTCACCTGGAAATGGGATGATGTTCATCATGTCTACGTCATCACCGTCTGGCTTCTCATTGCCTCTTTAGCCAAAATCAGTGAGCTCCTGTGATTTCAATTTCTACCGTAATGCTCGTTCTTTTCAGTATTCAACCTCATGAAGCCACTCTCTCACTGGCTCCCGGACTCTTCTCTTCTCATTATCGTCGGTTTAGCGCTCGGATACGTTCTTCATCAGACCTCGTTGAGCGGAGCAACTCTCGATTCTCACACTTTCTTCCTGTACCTTCTTCCTCCAATCATATTCGATGCGGGTAACTGACCCATTGGCTCTACCGACTATAATCGTGCCTTTTCAGGTTATTTCATGCCAAACAGAGCTTTATTCGAAAACTTTGACTCAGTGCTCGTCTTTTCTGTCGTGGGCACCATCTGGAACACTTTCGCAATCGGAGGATCCCTTCTTGTTATGGCCCAGTACGATCTCTTCACAATGCCTTTCACCACTTTCGAGATTCTCGTCTTCTCCGCGCTCATCTCTGCAGTAGATCCAGTAGCTGTTATTGCAGTTTTCGAAGAGATTCATGTCAATGAGTTTTTGTTCATCAACGTCTTCGGTGAAGCTCTTTTCAATGACGGCGTGACTGTGGTAATTGCTGCTTGGAATCGGCTCTCAGAAACATTATATTTCCAGGTTCTGTATCAAATGTTCAAGAGTTTTGCTCTGATCGGCTCTGAAAACCTGTCCGTGCTCGACTATGCGACGGGCGGCCTTTCGTTCTTCGTCGTGGCACTCGGCGGAGCTGCAATCGGCATCATTTTCGCAATTGCGGCAAGTTTGACGACCAAGTAGGTGTTCGAAAGGTTTTAAGCGACTACAGTATCTCATTGCAGGTACACTTATGATGTCCGTATTCTGGCGCCAGTCTTCATCTTTCTGCTCCCGTATATGGCATACTTGACTGCTGAAATGATCTCGCTTTCCTCCATCATCGCGTTAGTTCGATCCAATTTTCTCCCAACTCCAATCGTTCAGAATCGCCGTCTGTGGCATGCTCATGAAGCAGTACATAAAGGGAAATATCACTCAAGCGGCTGCCAACTCCGTCAAATACTTCACCAAGATGCTCGCCCAATGCTCCGAGACGGTGATCTTCATGTTCCTCGGACTCTCCACAATCTCCTCCCAACACCACTTCGACCTCCTTTTTATCTGCGCGACTCTCTTCTTCTGCCTCATCTATCGTGCTATCGGAATCGTCATTCAATGCTACATTTTGAATCGGTTCCGTGCCAAAAAGTTCGAGATGGTTGATCAGTTCATCATGTCGTACGGGGGGCTTCGCGGGGCCATCGCTTACGGTCTTGTCGTCTCGATTCCCGCTTCCATAACTGCTAAACCAATGTTCATAACCGCTACTATCGCAGTCATTTACTTTACCGTATTTCTACAAGGAATCACAATTCGACCGCTGGTTCATTTTCTGAAAATCAAGAAGAAGGAAGCGAGAGATCCGACAATGGTGGAGAGCGTTTACAACAAATACTTGGACTATATGATGTCGGGAGTGGAGGACATTGCGGGACAGAAGGGACATTACACGTTTATTGAGAAGTACGACAAAAACGGTCATTAAAACCATCTATTTGATTGTTTTAGTTTTGAACGATTCAATGCCAAAGTGATCAAACCGGTGCTGATGAGACACCAAAGAAGACAGAGTTTCGACGCCTCCTCGATCGTCCGTGCTTACGAGAAGATCACTTTGGAGGATGCTATCAAGTTGGCGAAGGTTAAGAGTACGATTCAGAACAAAAGACTCGAGAGGATCAAGAGTGAAGGGAGAGTGGCTCCGATCATTCCGGATAAAAGCCAACAAACGGTCACTCCGAAGGAGATGCAGTTGAAGAGGGTCAGTAAAACAGAGAAGGAACACGAAAACATTCCGTGTTTCAGTTCATGGAATCTGGCGAGAACATCGACTCGCTCTACATGCTCTTCAGTGATCTTTTGGATAGAAAATTGAGCGAGCTGAATGCACCAAGTCAAAAGAAGGTTCAGTCGAGTAAGGACGACATCCAGGACGACTATATGGCAGAAGTGGTTAGTCTTTTGTTCACCTTTGCTCTTCTGCTCTTTCCACGTCACACGTCCTTCCGAACCCCATTAGTATCAAACTGACATGATTCGTTCTGACAGTCATTGCAGGGATCCCGCTCGAACCTCTCGGCGATGCATCGGAGTGCCGAACAACTGTCATCCGAGACGGCATTCTACCGGGGAAGACGTCAGTCGACGGGCGATCTCAACGCGAAAAGAGCCGACTTCAGTGTGTGACGACAATTGAAGAACGAACAAACCTAATAATGAATGAACTAATTACGCTTGAATGTTTTGATGGAAAGGGGGTCTTAATGATAAGAAGAGCGAAGGAGAGAAACGGCGCAGAGAAGCACAGATACGCTTTCAAAAAACACCCACTTTTCCTCGTCAATTTCCACTTCACGCTGGTAGCCAGCCAAGGTTTGTTACACTAGCCGAAAGGTATGTGCTCCGACAGAGCGAGTGCTCGGAACGAGAGAGAATCGGATCGGAAGAGACGCAAACTGTGATATGAATTGCACCAATCCGATGGCCGATATCAAGCCTCCCGCAATCATTTTCAATTTTTTTCGATATTGGAGTAATAACATTCTGATCTCTCGATCTTTCAAAAGTTTGGAGCCCTCCGAGAAGAAAGAAAGATCTCAAAGGCCCCCTTCTTATCTCTTTTTCTCCCGGTACGAAGTCCGTGGAACTCTATCTTCATTTCGTTCACTTCGCCAGTCTCACTAGACTATTCCTACCCGAGAGGGAGAGAAAGAGTGGAACAAAACCTATTCGTTTTCGACGCTAATGGCAATTTTAACGAGTGTTCTCCTATTATTCACTTTCCCCTGTATAATGTTTTTCCATTTTTCAACCCAAGTCCAAACCAACGATCACAGTTTCCTGCCAGACTGCGAATCAATCACCCAACCAGTACCGCATGTTCCATCAAATCTTTCACTTCGTTTGACTGTCATCAATTCTTGGTTTCAGAAGACGTCATGTCTTCTCATGACGTTTCTCTCCATTGGCTGGATTATACCATTTTCGGATTGAGCATTGGGTTGTCACTGAGCACTGGAGTGTACCATGCGGTCAAGTGAGTCATGTTTCCGAAGCTTCGCTCATCTTTTGCATCTTTCAGAAGTCGCATAATCCTCCGTCGTGGAGACAGAACGGCCAAAGAGGAATACCTGATGGGCGGCCGTCAACTTCCCCCTCTTCCAGTCGCTCTCTCCCTCCTCACCACTTTCCTTTCCGGTATTCTGATGCTCGGAGTTCCGGCTGAAATGTTCCAGCGGGGTGCTCAAATCTGGCTCAACTTTGTGATCGGAGTCGCCTCTTCCGTCGTCACGTGCTTCGTTTTCCTGCCCGTTTTCCACAAGATGAAAAGCACCTGCCTGCACGAGTACTTCATCCATCGGTATGATCTCATTTAATCGTCGGCGACAATGTGACCCTCAGGTACAACTCGCTTCTGATCCGTCGGCTCTTCTCTCTTCTCTTCCTCCTGTTCACCATCGTCTACATGGCCGTCGTTCTCTATGCTCCGTCTGTTGCTCTTTCTCCCGTTCTTCAAATCAACAAATGGTGGCTGGTTTTAGTGAGTATTTTCTTTCCCTTTCAACATCACACATCACATTCCAAGTTCAGATCTTCGGATGCACAACCACTCTGTACACGTGTCTCGGAGGTCTGAAGGCTGTCGTTTGGACAGATTCGCTGCAAGCAGTCATTATGTACACGGGGGTGTTCACTCTCATCGCCAAAGGACTCACTCATCCTAGAGTTGGAGGTCTAGAAAGAGTCTTGAACATTGCTTGGGAAAGTGGGAGAATCGGTGAACTTGCGAGAATGGATTGGAGGATAGACCAGTACAACAGTCTGTGGATCAACCTCTTCTCCGGCACAATCGTCTGGCTCGCTTCTTTCGGAGTCAATCAGCTGGCGATCCAGAGATATGCAAGCCTTCCTTCCCTCAAACAGGCCCAGGGAATCATTCTTTACACTCTGGTCCCATTCACAGTCCTCTGTTCCATTGTCGCGTTTGTCGGATTCATTGCTCTCGCCTACTTCTTCAATTGTAATCCACTAGAAACTGGGGAAATCAAAGAAAGCGATCACATAACTATCATATTTGCAAGGGACATTCTTCGTGAGTCTCTGCAAAATCTGGCAACACTCTGAAACGATCATTACAGAGCCGACTCCCGGTCTGTTCGGACTCTACGTCTCTTGCATCATGTCCGCCACTCTCTCCACTTTGTCGAGCGGCATGAACAGTATGGCGGCGGCGATTTATGAGGACTTTCTGAAGAACAGTCTGGATGGGAAGATCACAGACACTGGCGCCACGAGACTTAACAAGGTGCCTTCACAAGTTGTCATTTATTCTTCATAGATGATTTCTTTCAGCTCATCGTTCTGCTCTGCGGAATAACTTCCACTGGTCTCGCTTTCTTGGCCGAACTCCTCGGAGGGAGTCTCCGTATCTGTATCTCCGTGATGGGAGCCATGTCCGGTCCGATGGTCGCCATTTTCGTTCTTGCCCTTTTCTTCCCCAAGAGTGGTTCCAAATCCTGCCTGATCTCGTTCTTCCTCTCCAATCTCATCTGTCTCATTCTGTGCATTGCCAACTATATCCAAGATCCCTACCACGACCTGTTCCTGCCCACCAACACCTCGATCGAGGGATGCAGTGGAAACTCGAACTTCACAATCCGAATGATTCCCCCTTACGATGCCCACTACGGTAACCCGGACACTTTCTACATCTCCAGAATATCCACGTATTCGTACGCTGGTGTTGGCTTCGTTTTAATGATTGCAATTGGATGGATAACGTCACTTTTCGAAGAACCCGATCATAATGTGGAAAAGATCCGGCATCTTACATTTGCAGGCAGAAAGTGAGTGCTTCCTCTCCCGTTCGCTCATTTCCGCTCTGATTTCAGTGAGCCGTGGCCAGACACCCATCATGAATTCGATCATTTCTTGGAGGAAGGAAAATAAGCAAAATACGTTTTATGAAAAAGTTATGAAAAAGCAAAAAGCATGTGTTTGAAGAAGCGGGTGCCATTCTCAGCAAAAACAATAAAATGATTCCAATTAAGCGTCGTTCATCTTCTCTTTGTAGTCCGACATGTCAATGTTGCAGCACAGACGGGAACCGCCGTCGAGAATGATGCTTTGGCCAACGATGCATTCCGACACTTTTCTGCAACGATTACTTCTTGGAAATTGTGTATATGCGACCTTAAACCTGTCGGCTAAGAACAAAATAGTTTGAGCCACGTCGTTGGCGGTCGCAACTCTTCCCAATGGAATGTACTCTGGCTTGCTTTGCACGTAACTTTCCATCTTCCGCGCGTTCTCGTCACCGACCCCTGGGAGCCGAGCGAAGAACGAAGTAGAGACCAAACCAGGACAAAATCAAGAACATTGTTTTACTTGTCACGCCTCAATTCAACTTACTTTACCGTATTCAAACGGACTCCTTTCAGCATGTACTCGTGAGCCATAGATCTGCTCATTTGGTCAAGAGCAGCTTTCGGAACCGCATAATAGGGCATAGACATTACTCCGAGCGGTCCAGTGGAGAGGAATGTGGACACATTCACAATATCTCCCTTGCTTTTCTCGAGATGAGGGAAAGCCTTTTGAGTGAGAAGGAACACCCTGGAAGATTTCATTTTAATGAGAAGGACAGCCTCAACTAACTGGTAGAAGTTGGAGCGGAAGGACTTCTCCATCACTTCCGCGGACATTTCCCATCCTTGCTTCCCAGTCATGTCGACTTCCAAGGATCCCGCATTGTTAATCTGAAAAGATCATGTTGAATCACGTACGAATATGAGAGGTCTCACCAAGATGTCCAACTTTCCGAACGTCTCGATGACAGTATCTACAAGAATGCTCAGGAAGCCTTCATCCATAAGATCCCCAACGGTGGCATGGATGTTCCACGATCTCGCTCCGGCAGAAATACACAGCTGTCTCGTTTTCTCAACCTTCTCCGCATCCCTTCCGGATATCACAACTTGCGCGCCTTCACCAGCGAACAGAGCCGCCGCAGCTTGGCCGATTCCACTCGAGGATCCAGAGACAAGCACAACCTTACCAGCGAAGCGAGTTCCAGTCATTGTTGCCAGGAGGGCCTATCACTGATGCGAATGGACACAGAATGAATCGGAACTCGGTCCGCTTCGTGGGAGGTCTCTTTCCGCGATTGAAAAAAGTGATTATCGGTTTAACCGAACTCGTTCAGAGCGACTAATTGGAAAAAGAATCGTGAATTTACCGGTTCTCTTCAATTTTTTTTTTATTTCCAACGCAAACAGGGCTAATCCGTCGCAACGACGACGTCGAAAAAACAACTACAGACACTCCGATACTGTACTTTAAATCACTCGATGATCAAATTTTTCTCTACAAATGACATCCGTCCCAAAACCGTAAAAACGCTCTTTTGTGGGTAATCAGAAGACGTGTCCGCCGTCGAAACATCTTCTTGCTGTAATCCATCGCCACTCGACACTTGAAATCGTCGCGCATCAGCTCGATTTCACACACTTCCGAAGAAACGCGGTTCTCCAATTCAAACTCGAACTTCATCAGTTTTTGACGGTCCTCGATCGTTGATTTGTATGACGTGCACCTGATCACAATTGGGGAAAAGGGCAGTGGATTGGAAGGGAATTACCGGCCGAGGGCGTCCTCGTAAATACTCAAATTGTCGAATTGGATTACTTTTGGAATGTAGACTGATCGAGAAGGCTGAAAAGTACAGAACACTTGAGACCCATCAGAATTGCACCCTTTCACACTCGAACTAATCACATTCTAGTCTGTCACTCTCTCCTCTATAGCACCCGACTGACCGTGTCTGCATCGGGAATCCGAAGATCTCCGCACTCTTTTTCCCAATCTCGCGCATCTTGACGAACGAAACATTTCTCGTGAAGAACGACGTCATTCTCTGAAGCGTTTCTGTCAGTCGGAAACATTTTGAAATGCGATCGACTCACGAGAATTCACAGTGACTCGATAGTTGATCAACTTCTTGATTCTCCATTCGTCTACAATCAGTTTTGTCACTTCTTTGCTGGAAAATGAATAGTTCAAAATATGGAAATTGATGATAATCTGACTTAAGAGTGTAGTCCGGACCGAATGGAATCGAATTGAACTTCAAAGTTGCAAGGTCGATGAGAGTAACTCTCTGCACAACTGGAGCATATTTAAGGAAGCAGTGGGTCAGACTGCCCTCCATGCCCGCTTTCGAATAGTTCGGATCCAACTTCAACTTGTCAAAATCTCCTCGTTTCTTGCTCTCCGGTAACATCCAAGGAATAACTTCAATGTTCTCAGAATACTCCTCCAGAGCTTTGTACAAACTGTCACTGAAAACGGAGAGAGTTAGAGAAGGAGGCGAAAAGAGAAACTTGCCTTACGCTTGCTGCGTAGATCATTATCTTGGCAGCCGAGTTTTTAAAGTGTTTCAGAAGCGAAAGTATTGTGGTTCCGTCTTCGTAGAGCACTAAATGGGACATGCAAATCACGTGATCCTCTTGCACAATCATCTCATTCAACGAAAGAGGCTCTAGAGAATCAGGCATGTCAATCTGGAAGTAGGGAAAACGTGTGGAAAGCAGAGGGAGGAGGCAGTCACCTGGAGATTGAAGTCGTCGAGTTTGAGAGAAACGTAGAGAGGATCATCGACGACGGAGCACGTTCCGATCAGGAGAGAGTCTCCGATCTGTTGTATTCTGAATGGCATTCAAGTTTACCACATTTACAGAAGGGAGACGTACGATATTTCGGAAGTTGTCTCCGAGTAGCCGTCGTTTGAACTGCACGTCATAGGCAAATAGAAGTTTGTGATTTGACTGGTTATCAGGAACATGAATGAGGGTTTGGAAGTGGACGAATATGTGGAATTGTAAAAGACAATGTCATTGATGATGGCAAAGTGTCTCGAATTCTCTTCCATTTGAGTCAAATGGTACATCCGTTTGATTTTCAGAAGCAAAATGTAGAGGGAAGTGAGACAGGCACCGAAGATGAAGAGGATGATGAGACGGTTGCGAGCTCTCTTCTGACGAGACATGCTTGCAAGCGAAGGCAATCGATTCGGATACGAACGAAGGGAAGAGGCTTTTGGATGTGTGATCGCGTCGGACCGATAGCATCTGGGAGAAGACGGTTCGGAAGGCGCATGGCAGACAGGTTGCCTGCTTTCCCTTCTTTTTTCGCCTCGCACTTCTTCCGCGCGAATATTTCGAGAAGAAGCTCTGCGAAACTCTCGCGTCGAACAAATATTTTATGTTTTAGTAATTTATTTGACACTTATAAATATCAGAATAGAAATGTGAAATACACCGGGTGAAAGTTATATAAACAGGCCAAAGGAAGATTAGTAAGGGTTAAAATTGGTACCGCGAGTTTCGATTTCTCTCCGAATTTTCCTCGTGTTGTACTTCTCGATGGCATCCAACGGGCGCAACTTCTTGTATTTCCGCTCGTACACGAAGCACGTTCTGAAAAAAAACGAACAATTAGAAATGCAAATTCAGAAACTATTTTTGAAACTTACAAGCAAATCGGTTTAGTCTTCACATTTTTCCATTTCTTCGTTTCGGTAGTACCACAATTTGTGCAGAATCTCACCGATTTTACCGTTGTCTTCTCCGGGATAACGATTGGGACAGAGGGGGGTGTTACTGCAAAGATCGGAGTGATAGTTGAAGAAGGAGAAGAGCCAGAGTCTGACGCTGAAGACGTGAATGGAGATGAAGTTGGAGTTGGGAAAAAGGCGGAGTAATCAGCTGCTGGTGGCGAGTAGTAAGTCCACGGAAGCTGGAACTCATGGTTCATGTAGTAGTTACCGAAAGAAGTAGAGTCTGTCGGCACCGTCAGGTTGAAAGTATGTAGAAGGTAGGACGAGTCCGGGACAACTGGGAATGCAGTATTCATAGAAAGGACAGGATCAGTCGAGGGAGTACTGAGCTCCTGGGGAAGAGAGAGAGAGACCGCCCACTTTCCAATGTCATCATTCATTGATATAAAATTATGAGATGAACCAAGGAATGATGATAATTAGCAGGATGGATACGTGGATCGGGCAGAAATGGTGACTTCCTAACAACATCTTCGCATGTAATGCATTTGTAAGCATTATTCAGAACCGATTTTATAATAAACATAAACCGATTCTCATTTATCAGATCGATCAACGTTCTCCATCGAAGAGGGACGGCTTGATGGAGTAGAAGGCGTGTTCGGGGACTTGCCAGGTGTGGATGTACGAGAAGAAGCATCTGAAAAGACATTCGAAAGGAAGGGGGTAGATGGATAAAACTGACCAAGGCTTTCGGAGGCAACTGGAGTCAAATGAGCTTGGGAAGCATTGCCGAGCAACGGGTTAGGGATCGGGAGACGACGGGACACTTCGGCTGAAGCTCTGGCTGGAGCAAGCAGGAATTCCTCGAGCTCCCCTTGGTTCATCAGTTCGATACGGTCTTGGAATGCTGAAACCGAATGTTTTGACTTGAGAGCTCTGATGAGAATGCTCACGTTGCAGAGTGTCGTGCTCACTGCAGATCAACTTGTACGTGTTCTCCAGGTCTTCTTCGGTGCTTCTCGGAGAGTTTATGCACATTCTGATGGAAAATCTGCCTTGGAGAGTGCACGACGCCTGCAAGAAGCCCGTTCTTCTTTTGTTCTTGTATTCATTCACTTCTCACCAAACTAATCTTTCCCGTCTCGTTGCATCTATACAAGAGTGCCTTGTTGAACATGTTGGTCGCCTTGACTCGGAAGCAGATCAGTCCCATCACAACCTTGTTGCACACTTCGAATCTCTGATCTTTCTGCAGTTTCTTCGTCATCACCTGACCCAGCTTTATGTGCTGTCTGATCTGATTCTGCAGATTCTCGACTCCGAACGAACGGATCATGAACCAAATCTTGAGTGCGCCCACTCTCTGACTCGTCGGCATTCCCTTGAATGGCAAATCCGGCTGGTTTTCAATGGATGCAAGTTCCAGTTTGTAGCGGTCTCTCACCCTGAAACAAGTATTTCGTCAACTTGCAAGCAGATATATAACTTGCCAAAGACAGCAAACGTCACAGACAGCAAGAATCAGTTTGCTCGGAGTGGTGCAGAATGAGTCTGCCCAGTCGATTCCTCTCATCAATCCCCTCGTCTCCGGACAAATCAGAGCGGTTCCAGCGTAAGCAGCGTCCACGTGGAGCCATGTTCCGTTCTCCCGACACACAGGACCCAACTCGTGCAGGTGATCGAACGAGCACGGTCCGGAAGTTCCGAAAGTGGCGGCGACGAAGAACGGAATGAGTCCTCTCTCGACATCAGCCACCATTGCCGCATGGAGGGTGTCTCCGCGAAGAATGAAGTTCTCATCAGTCGGCAGAACTCTCATTCTGACCATCGCTATCTGCGCTGCCTTCTTGATGGACGAATGCGCCTGGAACGATTCAAAAACGATTTTCGGGGGCAGCGGCTTCGCTTGCTCGGTATTCCGGGTACTCCTGGCATTCAGCTGGTATTTTGATGGTCTCCTTACAAGGGAACCTGCTAAGTGATTAAAGGAACCAGCCTGAACTAACGACACAGTTCGAGACTAAGGACACAGTTCGTGCGGTGACAATCGTGGCGCATGGCGAGAGTGTGAGAGTGGGTCGCCGCGCCACCAAAGTGCGACATCTGTGGTTAAGAAATGTCAAACTTCGGACTGGAATTTCAGCATTTCAAAGGTCTCGAAAGCAGCATTTGAAAACTGGAATATAGGTTTTGAAAGTCCCTCTCTCGAACTGTGTCGTTAGTTTAGGCTGGTTCCTTTAATCACTTACAAGGTTCCCTTGTTACAAAAACAAGGGTCCCTCTCAGACCTCCAGGAAAAAAATAAGGGTCCCCTTTAAAAAAAACCTTGTTCTTCTAAGGGACCCTTGTTTTACACTAGTACGATAGTACATCTGCCTGGCCCTATTTGAAACATTTGCAAAACTGACGTGTGAAGAGGTGTAGGCGACGAGACGAGCGAGGATGTCGGCCGAACGGAGATGTGGCTCGTGCTGCTTCACCCTCCGGATCATGTCGGTGCGGGCAGCAACCAGGACGAGAAAGTTGGAGTCCGAGCAGGATCTCTGAAGTTGGAATGGAATCATTGCGAGTGTAAGGTCTCTCTCTCTCTCTCTCTCTCTCTCTCTCTCTCTCTCTACCTCTCTCTCACCTGCATGCATCCTCCTCCACGACTTCCCTCCGGAAACAGCAAGAATTCTTTGGGAAGTGCCATCATTTCGCCCATCCAGTCCATCATAATTACTTCCAATTCGGTGAGCGCCGGGTTGGAAGTCCAGTAGAATCCGGCGTCTCCGATGTGTCCTCCGAGAAGATCGGCCAGAAGACAGTGGAATGCGTTGCCGCCGGGATAAAACGAGTGGAAGTTCGGGTGGCTCGAGTGGGACAGTCCCGGAACTATCAGTTTGTGATAGTCTTCCAGTATTTCATCGACGTCATCTGCCTTCTGCGGGGCCTTCGCCGGCAGCAACGCCTTCAAATATCCGGGTTTCACAGCCGGAGTGCATCTGGCCGTTCGAAGATTTTCATCCTGTTTCAACAAGTAATCGACCACTTTCTTCGCCGCATTCTTGAACTGTTCCCTCGTCATTCCGTTCACTTCGACTTCTTCTTTCACCGTTTCCGTCTGCTTGTAATAGTCCTCATACTTATCTTTCTTCGCAAACGACGAATCGTCGGATCCGATGGGATCGAAATGTCTCGTGTGATGGATTTGCGGCATGATCACTGAAATTATTTTGATGCTATGTCTTGTTTACCAGTTTACTGACATGTTTCATTCCGGGATTTCAGTGACGTCCTGCTTTTCGATTCTAGAGGAGAGCTCAAATTCTTGATCTTCTTCTGAAAAAATACTTCAGACGAACGCGACGCATCCTCTGCACTCACTGAGTTGTTCGTTGGATTCTTCACTCTCTCGTGATACGGTGGAGTCTTGATGATTGGATTGAGATCTGAAACGCACTTAGGCTGAAACTGCTAATTTTCCTGTTTTCTACAGTCTGCTTCTGGTGTGTGGAATGGAGTTTGACGCCCTTTCATCTCGGAAAAGTAGTCAATTTCAATGAGAAACGCAGCAGCCATGAATAAAACTTTGACATCCAGAGAGGCTTCCGGAGAGACTGAAATCGAAATGGGCCGCTATTGAGAAGAGGACACACTCACACCAACAAGCGACTCCCTTGTAGTTATCCGTCGAGTTTCCAGAAGAAACGATTTTCTGACGGATTTCCCCCAGGAAACGGTTATCATTCCCGACCACAGAGAAGCTCTCTTTCTGATCACGCGAGCTGCGGACTCTGATGACCAGCTGCCCGCTCGGGTCTTTCATCGCAATCTCGGTGCCTCGGAATTGGTCGTGATTGAGCACGGAAGTCGCCATCAGCCCTCCTTCGTCGTCGAACACCTCCATCTTGTCTTCGGTGTCCGAGCAGCATCCGAATAACGAGGCAAGCCCCGTCTGTTTGTATGATCTTTTCGGCTCGGTTCGCAAGAATCTAGCCACTGCTTTCTTGTCCTTGTTCATCACTTTCAGACAGAACGGACCGTCTTTCGTGATGCTCAACGTACTCGTGTTTATCACATAGAATATCTGAACACTTCCCCTATTCTCTTGTTTTTTCTCCTTTTTCTTCTCACCACTCTGTTGTTCAAATCAAAAACTTTATAGTCACTTCTAATGTGTTTCTTGTTCAACGGTTCGTTTATGTGCAAGTCTCGGAAGAGCGAGAACGCCGCCGCGTTGTTCAAACGACCCCAATCTCGGTTTTTATCAGGTGCCTCCTGAACGACCGAATTGTGGGGGGGAAGTCGTTGCGGGTGCTCACCTGTTCGGAATGCTTCTCAACTATTTCTCTTGTACCTCGAGAGACGCTCATTGTAGTTTGTATGGAAAACTCAGAAGACGATACAATAATTATAAGAATGATTATGAGAATTATAATATTGGGAGCACGGAAATCTTTTTACGTTTTTTTGGCGCAATCACTTTTGCTATATTTTTTTTTAATTGAATTGAATTGAACTATGTTTTAGTAGGAACAGCAACATCACCTGATGTAACTGTTATTCACTGAATAAGATTTGTGATGCAAATAAAGGCCGCTTCGTTGTTTTCTCAATTTTCGACCTCGATCAATGCCGCCGGCCTTGTTCTCAGATGACGTCGGTGCCTCCTGGTCAGGCCACTTCCCTCGCCTCATTTCGTTTCGTTGCTATGCAATCTTCCTCTCGTCGATTTGAGCGAAGATCAATGACACACTCGTCGCACACTGCCTCTCTTCGCCTCAAAGACTCCTTACTCTTCGGTGGGCGGCGCTTCGTGGGTGCGTCCTCCCCGCTTCCTGCCCCGCTCGCCTATGTTTTTCTCTCCGTCCGCAGTCTCTTACTTTGTGCCCTGAAACGCTATCTGTTGCTTCAAGTTTGCCAGTCGCCCGTTGGTCGCCCTGTGCTGTAAACAGAAACAGTTTGCGGCTTGAAAACTCGCAACGTGGCGCCACAGCAAACGTGCTCTATCGTGGCGCGGCCGGCGGACTAGCTTCTTCCTTGCTGGCCTAAGAGTTAACATTTTGCGCGGACGCATCCCAAATTTTAGGAGCACTATTCGATCAAAATTTTAGTTTTTTTCATAATTTTGCAATCCATGCCACTATCAAAAATTCACAAAATACCTCTAGTTTCACTTCTCACTCTGGTTTTCTCCTAATTATGTTCCTTTCTACTTTTTTCAGCTTTGTATAGAAAAACACGTTTCAGGTAATGTTGAGCACGCTCGCCAGAGGCGCCCGTTCGGTCGCTGTCCGAAACTATTCGGCCGCCACTCTCGATGCCCACTCCCAGGTTCTCGATGACCAGAAGCCGATGGAGGAGCAGGTCAACCCATCTTTCTACAAGATGGTTGACTTTTACTTCGACAAGGGAGCAGACGTTATTGCCCCAAAGCTCGCCGAGGAACTCAAGTCCAACTCTCTGAGCCAAAAGGACAAGAAGAACCTCGTCACCGGAATCCTTGGAGCCATCAAGCCGGTCAACAAGGTGGGATTCAATCTTGTTTGTCCTCATTGTCATTCTAACTGTTCCAGGTCCTTTACATCACATTCCCAATTCGCCGTGACAACGGAGAGTTCGAGATCATCGAAGCCTGGCGCTCGCAGCACTCTGAGCACAGAACCCCAACCAAGGGAGGAATTCGTTACTCGCTCGATGTGTGCGAGGATGAGGTGAAGGCTTTGTCCGCCCTCATGACCTACAAGTGCGCCGTTGTCGACGTGCCATTCGGAGGAGCCAAGGGAGGAGTCAAGATTGACCCGAAGCAGTACACTGATTACGAGATCGAGAAGATCACCCGTCGTATCGCTATCGAGTTCGCCAAGAAGGGATTCCTCGGCCCCGGAGTCGATGTGCCAGCCCCAGATATGGGAACTGGAGAGCGTGAGATGGGATGGATCGCAGATACCTACGCTCAGACCATCGGACATTTGGACAGAGTACGTTACTAGACCTCCACAATTTTTTTCTAATAGTTTTGGTTATAGGATGCCTCGGCTTGCATTACCGGAAAGCCAATTGTGAGCGGAGGAATTCACGGACGTGTCTCCGCCACTGGACGTGGAGTCTGGAAGGGACTCGAGGTGTTCACCAACGACGCCGACTACATGAACAAGGTCGGACTCCCAACCGGACTTGCCGGAAAGACCGCTATCATCCAAGGATTCGGTAACGTCGGACTCCACACCCACAGATACCTTCACCGTGCTGGATCCAAGATTATCGGAATCCAGGAGTATGACTGCGCCGTCTACAACCCAGATGGTATTCACCCGAAGGAGCTCGAGGACTGGAAAGACGCCAACGGAACCATCAAGAACTTCCCAGGAGCTAAGAACTTCGATCCATTCACTGATCTCATGTACGAGAAGTGCGACATCTTCGTGCCAGCTGCCTGTGAGAAGTCGATCCACAAGGAGAACGCCCACCGTATTCAGGCTAAGATCATCGCCGAGGCCGCTAACGGACCAACCACCCCAGCCGCCGACAAGATCCTTCTTGCTCGTGGAGACTGCCTCATCATCCCAGACATGTATGTCAACTCTGGAGGAGTCACTGTTTCCTACTTCGAGTGGTTGAAGAACTTAAACCACGTCTCGTACGGACGTCTCACCTTCAAGTACGACGAGGAGGCCAACAAGATGCTTTTGGGTAAGTGTCTTCTGAATAATCAGACAAACCAGCTGATAAGAAAGTTTCGCGGCGCGAATTATACTTTGCCGGCAGATGACGTGCGATCTTTCGTTTTGCTGGTGTTGTTTTGTTTGACGGAGAATACAATACACTTTGCTTGCAAAATCGCTACCTTTTCACTATTGCGCTGTGTTTCTTTTTCTGAGGGAGATACGTGAAGAACAGCACTTCGAGCGCTCGACCGCGGGTTTCCCCCGTAAACGTTTTGCGTCGGGAAAAAAGAATACGAAACGAGAATGAATCGTTAACGAATTTCTTTTCAGCCTCGGTGCAAGAGTCGCTCACAAAGGCCCTTGGAAAGGAAGCCGCTGTCGAGCCAAACGCCGCTTTCGCCGCCAAGATCGCTGGAGCTTCCGAGAAGGACATCGTCCATTCTGGACTCGAGTACACTATGCAGCGATCCGGAGAGGCCATCATCCGCACTGCTCACAAATACAACCTCGGACTTGATATCCGTACCGCCGCCTACGCTAACTCTATCGAGAAGGTCTACAACACCTACAGAACCGCCGGATTCACCTTCACATAATTCCTCATCATCTCATCATGTCTCTTGTTTTTCCATCTCCCTATTAATGGCTCCAGGCCGGGTAGAAGTAGCTTGGTGTTTCCCCTTTAGTGCCTTCTCAATAGTTTTCTTTGCTGAAACTAGATTCACTAGAGTCGAGCTCTGATCTTTCCTCTTCCTGGTTCGTTCTCACCATAGTTTAGTTTTAATATTGTATTGGCACCCCCTTTCCATCTTTTTAAAATTCTCTCCACCATTTAATTGTTGGGTTGGTTTTGAGACGGAGACCATTCGCAAAAAAAAATAAAAACAGGTTTCAAAAGGATTGTTTTGGATGAGTTTTCTTTCAGGAATTCAGATGATGGTGCCAAACTTGTCCAGGAAGAAATCACCCGATTGTTCGAGAGGTTTCTTTCTGTTGTGCTGCGCCGATTTCATCTTTTCTCATTATCAATTCGACCGGGGAAACACCTTTTCGTTTTGCAACATTTTCTTGGTTTTTGACCACTCGTTATCATTTGATAGTTTCGAATGAAATCGTCGCCGTAAAACTGATGTAACTCGGGGAAAACGCAGCGATTATTTGTGATGATCGTTTGAACGAGAATTATCTGATTTCGAGTGACAAATTGAGAGAAATGATAACGGAATCAAATGGGGGATTCCCCCGTTTTCGGCATGAATGAGGGGGAGAAACAGGCAGTGTGAACGGTACTTTTCAGGAATAACTGCTCGGATATTCTGAATTCTCGGCTTCCCTCAGCTATCAATACGGAACTGGGTAAAGCAATTTCAAGGTCTTTCGGCCGATTGTTCCCTAACTGTTCACAAGTTTTCGTAACTTCCGGCTCCATTTTAGTACATCTTCGATCAGATAAACCAATTGTCCTTACTGGGGAAAACTCCATATCCCGCTAGGGATCAGAAAGATAAAGAAGGTTCAAGCCTCCCCAAGTTAATTTCCAGACCCTCGCCTAACTGCTGCTGAAAAGGTGTTCTGACTCCTCGCCTTTGCCGTCCTTTCCGAGTCCTTCACCCGACCGAGCGTCATTCTCTGACGAGACTTCATCACCTTCTCCGTCATCTTCGTCTGCTTCCCGCCCGTCCTCCTTTCTCTCTGAGACCGTCCGTCTGTTGTTGTCTCTCCGTTTCCGTCGTCGGTTTCGTCGACACACTCAAAAAAGCGATGGTTGATGGTCTGATCTTTCTGCTTTTCTGCGCCCTCCGATCTCTTTTCGGACGAGAGACCCACGTGGGTGAGAAGCACAGACATTTTGGAAAATGATGACATGGCGCGACTCGTCGCCTCTTTCTTTTGCACGTACGAAAGGGGGCCCGGGCGGAGGAAGGGACGGTGAGGGGTCGGCTGACTTCTGGAGGTGTTTGGGGGATTCCTCAACAATAATCATGAGGTGTTTGTGTGATCGGATGGGACCACGTGGAAGTGGGAACAGGAAGAGGAAGGAAGGAATGATCTCTGTTAAATTAAGGTAATATTTAGCATGAACTAGGGGTCCAGTACATAATGAAGTTCACCCAAAAGCTTCTAATAACTTCAGAAGTTTCGACCGCATTTCTAATCTGTAAAAAAATTGTTGGACGAAAAGAAGACGTCAGTCATTCAACATTGACTATTCGAGAATCCAATTTCGGAACAAAGTGATTCCATAACCAGATCTCTCTTTCCTTTTGAATTTCCTTTTGTTCCGTTGATCAGTCACATGAGCCCTCTTTTCTTCAGCTCAATAGCCCATTTTCTCTTAGTATTCGCCTAAGAATAGCCGTTTTTCGTGTTTGTGACGTTGCAAAATCGTCGTTGTAATCAGCCATTGTAGACGGAAAAACGACGCCGTGCTTTAGTGTTTCAACGACAATTTTGAAGGCCGGCACTCCTTTTTATGCGTGTGTCTACAGTAATTAATCTCCGTCTCGAAGGGCACATTCTTTCTGTTTGTTCCTTCCGTGCGAGAAAAAGAAGAAGCCCCCGGCGGCTCGCTGATTCGCACACAAACCACCAGTGAAACACACACGTGGCGGAGGAGGAAGAGACGAGAGTTCAAACAATCAAAACGAGAGATGAGCGGGGCTGCTGCTCAATGGGTTTACACAAACTGTCGAGGAGAATCAACGAACTACACTCGAAGATTGGCACGAAAACCGCTAGGGAACGCCTCAGAAGCCTTTTTGAACTTTTGGTGGTCTGTCAGAGGAATCACGTGGTCGTCTGGAGATAAGCATCATGCCAAAGTTATTCCAAGCATCGGAATGTGTTTCCTGGAATGAGAAATGACGTTTCTTTGCCAATAAATGGAAAACGAACAAAGAAATGATAACAACAAATCACAACAGAACAATGGAGATGATTCAACAAGAATAAATTAAAAGTCGAGCTGGTATCCCATGTGATCGACGGCGTCTCTCACCCATTTCGGGACCTCCCGCACCTTCTCTGTGTCTTTTTTAGAAGGTGTTTCGGATTGAATCGGTCCGTAATAGTCGGAAAGGAACTGCCGAAGGAACTGTTCAACAGAGTTCGATTCGATCGCCTGACGGACGTCTCGCATCAAATCCAGCTGATGCTTGATGTTGTGCACAGAGACCAGATGACATCCGACCGTTTCCTGGAAAAGTCAGCAGTGAAACAAAATGATAGAGCCTTCCCTCACCTTTCCAACAATCGAATGAATGTATGCTCTCGTGTAATTCTTGCAAGTGTTGCACTCGCATTTCTCGTCGATCGGCAGGAAGTCCCCTTTGTACCTATTCTGATTCAACTGCATCAGTCCCCCTCTTCGTACCATCGCTGTCCCGAATCTTGCAGTCCTCGTCGGATAGACACAATCGAACATATCTGCTCCTAACAATGAGCAAATGACAAGATCCACGGGGAATCCTACTCCCATCACATATCGAGGAAGGTGCGGAGGAAGGGCGGCACAACAGGCGGCGACGACTCTCCAGAAGTGATCCTTTTCCTCTCCGCCTGACAATCCTCCGATCGCGATTCCGACCTTGGCCCTTCTTGCCATTTCCTCTGCGCATTCTCTCCGCAATTCCAAATTCAGTCCTCCTTGCAGAATGGGGAACATTGCCTGGTCGTCGCGAGTGTGCGCTTCTTTGCATCTGTCCAGCCATCTGATGCTCCGATGCATCGCCTCTTTGACAATGTCTCCAGTGGTGAGCACGTGGATGACGTGGTCCAGTTGCATCATGATGTCCGCTCCGAGTGCCTGCTGGATTTCGATCGACTTCTCCGGCGGCAACGCCATCATTTCTCCAGTGTGCGGACTTTCAAAGTTCACGCCGTTCTCGTCGACAGTCATCAGTTTGCTGAGTGAAACCATTTGGAAGCCGCCCGAATCTGTCAGGATCGACCGATTCCAGTTCATCATTTTGTGCAGTCCGCCGGCCGCTTTGACCCGTTCGTGACCAGGCCGATGACCCAAATGGTACGTGTTGCAGAGGAGGATCCGACAGTCCATCGACACCAACTGCTCCGGGACGATTCCCTGAAAAGTGAGATCTAAAAGTTTATGCGTGAGAAAGCGGAGCTTGTTTCAGGTCGAAACTGTCAAAGAATTCTCACTTTCATAGTTCCCTGAGTTCCGACGGGCATGAAAACGGGCGTTTCGACGACGGAATGCGGCAGATGGAGGTTTCCGCGTCGGGCGAGTCCGGCCCTCGCGAGCACGTCGTACTTCATATCCGCCTGACACGTCGGAAGCGATTCCACGGTCATAAGTGACTACTACATCGATACGACTTTAGACCTTTTCTTCAGAAATGTTCAAGTAGTTCTGGCGACAGACCGTTAAGTTTCATCAGGTTTCAAACATGCACCAAATTCATTATTCGCTCTTTTACATGATTTGTTACAATCTAATATTACCTAGCTAATTATTCGTGTTTTGGTTTTTGGTTTCGGGACGACTTAATTGGAGAACGAGGTGTGTATGTTACAGTGAATGTGGGAAACGTTCTGATGGCGAGACTACTCAAAATAACCGATTGGGAGAAAGGAGCGGATGGTTAAATGCATGAGAAAGAGACGACTTCTCACTTTCATTATGAGTTAGGGGACGGGTCGGGTCAAATGGCAAAGTAGCAATACATTATTACATTGGTCTAACTAGAAAATGAGCATTTATTCGTGTTGTTCGGTTTGTGGAATTGGAACTCCAGCTTGCTCAGGTTCCAGAGCCGACGACGGATCGCAAACTTCCAGAATAGCACGACCTTCCACTTCAGACATCGACAATTGCTTGAGGACAGCGGATGCCTGATCGACCGGGTAAACTCTATAGTCTGGAGCGTCAATTTGTCCTCCAGCAATCAGATTGACAAGGTTCTTGAGCTGTTCGATACTTCCTCTGTAAAGAATAGAAGATTCAAACAACCTTAAAATGAATGTTAACCTGGTCACTCCCATAATAGCAAGTCTGTTTTTGGCGACGTGCTTGATCGGAAGCTGCACATCGAGTCCGGAGAGTCCTCCGACGAAAAGGACTCCTCCTTCCGCGAGGCATTTCAGAGAGCGCGTGACGGTTCTCGGAGAGGTGACGAAGTCGAAAACAACGTTGACTCCAGTACGGGCGACGTCCTTGGTGCGCATGATGAGGTATTCTTCGAACTCGGAATCGTCCCAATGAACGACGAAGTCAGCTCCGTTTCTCTCGGCGAGGGAAAGACGTTCCTCCTTGGCATCTGCAACCATCAAACGAATCTTTTTGTCGTTGTTTACGGCCAAAAAGTGTTTCGCGAGTTTGAGAAGCCAGAGGCCGAGTCCTCCGGCTCCGACGATGAGAATGTTGCAGAATCCCTTCGATTGGGAGAAAGCCTCAACAATTGGTCTGGCCTGAAGCACTGCAGATAGGGCCCAGGTGGCTCCGGCTGGCAGAATCGAAGCAACGTGCATCGAAAGGGTCTCCGGGATTTTGACGAGGAAATGGAGAGTTGGGACGGCAACGTAATCGGCGTATCCGTGGCTGCACATCTCGTCAGTGGGCCACACAATCACTTTGTCTCCGATGTGCAGATCATAGTCACCTGGAGAGCACTCAGATCCGAAAGACTCCACAATTCCAGACACTTCATATCCTAAAGATGTTTTATTTGGGAAGTAGAGCAACTTTTAAGTTAAGATTTACCTGGGAACAGACTAGTGTCCTTGATTCCATTGGTGATTCTCGCCTGCTTGGTATTCGACACTTCCCGATCGGTAAGGCACACTCCCGCGTAGCACACTTTGACGCGGGCTCCTTTCAGCGGAACGTCCGGAATCGGCTCCTCGTCAAAGAATTTGACCTCGCGAAGGTCTTTCGGCGAGCCTAACGAAATTCTGCGGTTGGTTACTGGCATTTTCTGAAAAAAAGAAACAGATTGAGGTTCAAATTAGCATGAAAAACAGTCATGTTCGCAGCAAAAACTGAAAACGAAGAACTTGGTTTTGAACAGAGTATTTCAGGCAGAAAGTCACGTGCACCGATTCTAACGAGACAGTTATGTGGGAAATCGATAAAGAAACAGTGTAAACAATTAAAACGAAGTTTGTTTTTCAGTTTATGTGATGAACAGTTTCTCCGGTGCGCTGAGATTCTCGTTGTGCGAAGAAGCGCAAGCGGAAAACAATTTTTTGCGATTTCACGAAACTCACTGGCCGCCGGCGACTCGTCGCCGACCTTTGGAGTGTCGTAAAGTCGCCCGGTTTAGCGGAAAGCGGCATTTTCAGAATTTGCCAATGAATTTGTTGAAGATCAGAAGAGAATAAAAGTAAAAAAGCTTAAAAGCACAGGAAGAAGTAAAAGTGCCATTTTACAGATTCGAGAATACATTTTTGGAATCCATATGATATGGGGGGCGCAAAGGATGGACCATATCACATTTACTTTGCTTCCTTACAGGAAAATCCCTTTAGTTTTCGAAAATGTAGTGAAATTGATGCTGGAGATCCTGCTCTTCCAGCATCCGGGGGAAACGTCGAGAGATTCTGATGGGCGAGGTTTCTGAGAAGCCTGGAGAATGCATCAGAAGTCTGGCGACGCGGGCGGATCGCACGCAAGTGGCTCCGCTCGGTTGGCGATGCTGATCTTCCCAGTATCCGAGAAAAAAACACAACTAGAAGATCATAGCCCATAGAAGTAATGAAGACACTTAGGGCAACCTAAAAACCTCTAACAGTCGCGGTAAAGTCGGAAATGTCCAGATTGCATCCCCCCCATTCCAGCAATCTGAACATTTGCGACTCTTGTTCTCGTGCCAAGTGTTCTTATGTATCCAACTATGGGCGAGGTTTCTGACAAGCCTCGAGAAGGCAATAGAAGCGTGCTGCAAGCAAATACCACTTTCTGCTAAACCGGGCGACATTACGGCACTCCAAAGGTCGGCGACAAGTCGCGGGCGGACAGTGAGAGCCGCGGAAATTCAAATGAATGCTTTGAAAGAATCTGGGCTGGACAATGTGTGTTCCCAGCCCGTTTTTGCATACTCTGCTTGCTCTGGAAAAAAATGTATAAAACTGAGAAAAAAATGTTTCGATTCAAAATTGCTGTGGCTTTGCAATAAAAAGAACATTTAAAACTCTTGCAAGAGTTGGTTGTTCAGACAAAATGGAAGTGAGAAAAAAAGAAGGAAAAAGACGGCGGATGAGAGAATGGATGCGAGCAGAGACGCAGGCACACCAAGAAGGAGCTTTTCCATGTGCATTTCACGTGCACACACCCGGATTTCATCATGTAGAGGAAAAGCTCCAGTGGATGGACGGCCCTTTTATCGTGTGACGCATGGAATTCCAGCTTACACAAATTCTTAAACTTCTCCGCACATATCCTTGTTTATCAAGATCTTGCGCAAGAGTTAATCAGCTCATTCTGAGCAAAATAATATGGACTCAAAAAAAATAAGTGTCAAAGAAAATGAGGAGACAGGAAGTAATCCGATTGGCGGAGAAATAAACGAACAAACAAACAAACAAACAAGGGACAATCCCGTGAAGACTTATATTAATCAGAATAACTATTTCCTCTTCTTCTGCTTCTGCTTCGCTTTCTTTTCTTCTCACTCTTCTCCTTATAATCGTGATATGTCTGCCAAAAAGCTCAAATAAAGATTTCTGTACCTGTGGATGACCTACATCAAAGTTGAGCGAGTTCTCTTTCGCTGAGTTCTTCTTCGACTTTTCCTTCTTCTTCTCTGTCGACTTTGAATCTTTCTTTCCTTCCGACTTATCAGGGGGATAATGTTTTTCCTGAAAAGACTTGTAGAATTCCACCCAGATTCCATCCGGATCTTCTGGATCGTTCTCGGGAAGATGTTTCTGAACCAATCAAGATTGAGAGGACATGTGACCCCTCCCCACCTGATTCCATTCCTTTTTCTCAGCGCTCATCTGTTTTTCAATTCGATCCCACGAACGAAGATGACGTTGAGTGCGAAAGAAATAGGATGAATTGAACGTCTTCTGTAATTGCGCGATTCATCAATTCTCTGATCCTTTCGGACGTTTCATACATGCTTCTCGTGTTTCTTCATGTACTCTTCTGTTTTGTATAATCCTTTGAAAAGAGCAGGGCCGACATGGGCAACAATAAAGAAAAGAGCGAGGAAAATTGGGATTCCCTGGAAGTTGCAATTAGGAAAATGACATTGAAAGAAAAGGTTAACCGTGTCCACTACTTCGAAAGAGATCCCTTTTTCTGAACTTTTCGGGAAGAACGCTGTTAATATGTGGAGAAGTGCGAACGCGGGAGCCATCTTCCATCTCCATCCCCACATTCTCCACGTGTACACTTTGCTCCACTGCTCCGGAGACGGACGACCCATTAGAATGTGAATGTCTCCGTAGATGGTGGTCAGTCCGTAAATATCGACGACAGCAATCAGTAGGCCAATGATAAACGCGCCGGAGAGCACTTTCTGAAGATCCTGAAGCAGTTCGATGAAGTGAGGGCCAGTCTGAGCAGTTGAAAATGAGCATGTGCGATCATACATTTCAGCATACATCCAGGCAAAGTATAACTCCGGAAACGGAAAGAAAAGTGCAGACGGCCATGAAAATGATATTATACATGTGCCGTCTGATGGAAATGCGAAATGCGTCAGCTATTAGAGCAACAAAGACCTTGATTATCACTGAAACAGAAGGAATGGTTTGAATTGTGAAAACTGTTTTTACGGGCACACGTCTTCCATCCAACGATCACGAGAACTGAGTAATAGAGGAAAATCCACATCCAAGCGTTGTTGGCAACTTGACGGAGAAGGACTGGGAACGTGGAGTGGGTCAGAAGGTTTCCTGGCAAGAATGAAGATGAACAGACTAAGGTGGCCGGAACCTGAAGGAATGAACATGATCTCGTAAATGGATTCCCGTCCGATTTTCGTTTTCATGTATCCGAGAATAGAGTAGAGAGTTGCAGTGACAATCAAACTCAGGCTGGTGTCGACGATCATAGCGATCGTGGCAATCTGAGAAAAGAGAGAATGGATTCTCGAATATGGAGAAGTCTAGAACTTTGAAAGTGTTTGCTCGTGGAGGACCGAACGATCCGATGATTGTGTGGGCGCCCATTCCAAGGCTCAGAGAAGTGAGCACATTTGCGAGAGCATCCAGCCACACTTTACTTTGCAGCAACTCGGTCCATTTGACCGTGAACATCTCATTTACCCCACTGCTTGCTCCGTCCAAGTGGAGAGCCCTTACCAGAAGGAAAGGGCAGACGAGGAAGACGAAGAGAGTCGGAATCTGAAGAAAAGGCAACTTAAGGAAATCGGAACGGATCTCACGTAGATGAGGACAGTGGCTTTGGAGCGTGTCCGATTCTGAACGAAGGCGATTGTGAGCCATAGTATAAGAAGGGAATAGAACATTCCCCAGTCGAAATTGGAAAAGGACAACTGGACAGGTCCGATTTTATGAACCACGTTCCTGAAGTTAAATTTGAAGTTTAGTTTGTTCCAAAGTCTTTCCATACTGAAGATACTGCTCTTCCGCCGATTCGACCATGATCGGAATCAGCCTCGACTCATTCACACACTGTTTCTGATAGAGAATGTGAGCAATTTTGGGCGCAGGACAGTTTTCGGTGTAGAATTCATAGCATTCTGAAACATAAACATAGGTATCCAGAATCCTTCTCAAACGAACTCTCATCATTCCACGCGTTGCCACATGACGTCCAGGGCATACTTTGTGAGTGAGAACGAGACAGTGAGACGAGGAATTTGAACGCCCGAGCGACAGAATACTGATAGGTGTAGAGGAGAAGGAAAGCGGAAGTGACCGACATCCAGCCGAATCCTTGCAGAATTGGGGCACATCTCCTCATGAAAATCAGCGAAGAACAGCGATGGAACTGACCGAGAATCAGTTCGAGATAAAGGAGGGGAAGACCGATCATTGCGAGCATGAATCCATAGGCAACAAGATAGGCTCCGCCTCGATATTCGTAAACTTTGGCTGGAAAGTACATGAAGTTTCCGAGTCCTACGCAGAGATTGATGACGGAGAAAAGATATTCGGACTGAAAGCATGGATGCTTTGTGGAAACGTTCGGAGAAGAAACTGACCCAATTATTCAGCAGGCACCGTTCAAATATTTGATCGATTTTTTTTCCTTTTATTCGTTTCATCGCTTCACGGACTTTTTATAATAGAAAAACTGATTAAGAAAAGCGCGTTTTTGGCTGATTTACTTGGATCATTTACGTGTAGTGCAGCACGCGAACATAAATTGTCCCGATTTTTGGGGAAGATAATTTTTTTTACAAGAAACTTTAATTCCATCTGAATCGTTCCTGAATAATGTTTTTCTTCAAACTCACTTACGTCTATAGATGACTGTTTTCTTAAAGGCGCTTTACTCTTTCTCGTTTGAGTCTCGCAACGATTCTTATAAACTCGGCGCTAACCACCAAATTTCAAAGGATTTAGCGAACGCTGCTGTGCTGATTTTTGTTTCCGTTTTCCTTTTTCCTAGCAGGATGTGTCTTTTTCTGTGACAAATCGCAATTCATGAATCAAAGATTCAATTATTTATACGCTCATCATAATTACATCGCTTCAGAATTCAGGTTTGCTGTAAAAAAGCCCCCGTAAACGACGGGGGAACCCCCTTTGAGTGATAAGACATCGAAGATTCGAGAAAGTTCCCGAATCAATTGTTCCCGTTGTCTTCTGCTTCTCAAGTTTATGATGTCGTCGAATGAGACCAGCTAGAAATTCTTCAACGATCGCAAAGGCTTCCCCGCCGACACGAACCACAAAAATCAACATCGAAAATTCAAAATTCCAATAAGATCAAATATGCAAATGCGCATTTTCTGAATTCTTACACACATCGTCCTTCGTAGCCGCCCGTACACAATCAGCCGTCGTTGTGATAACATCATTCAGTGTTTTGATCAAGTCTGTGAAAAGGGTATTCCCCCGTGCGGTAAACATTTCGAGACGGTCTTACTAACCGTAAAACAAATATTATCCTGTTGAGCTCCTTCTATTGGGAACTGATTTTTGAAAATCGTCAAGTGATCATGTTAGCTTTGGCTCTCATTGCCCTTCATTTCTCATAGCCTCATAGCATAAACGACTCAAATGAGCATAGTGTCTCCGTTCGGGCTCGTAGACGGTATTTCCGTGCTATTGTCTATTTTTTCATCGACAGACCATTCATGTGGCATCATATTTCAGAATGATGAGTGTCAATAATGTATGGTCCTCAATATTTATTTAAAAGTTATCTTATCTCGTATTTAGATAAGAACGTACTTGGATTTGAATATTGTCTGTGTGCCGAACCGTATAAGGCTATCCGTTTGTTCATTGTCTGCGAGGTTCCCGACCCCGCAGACACATCATCACGTTCCTATCATAGTATCCGCATCTTCTCGTAATAATTTTAATTATCAAATTTTGCCCTTCTTCGGTACAACCCGGGTACATTTGCCCGTTTAGTGTGTACGTGCTGGAGGCGACGTTGCGTCTTTCCGCGTATTCTCCGCATTCGTCTACGCGCAGTCACCAAGACCACCACGTGGTGGGCGGGGCCAACCGTCTTGTCTTGCCTTGTCCACCGGACCACCCCTACTCTTCTCGTCTCTTCTGCCATTGTCGTCACTTTACTTGGTTCACTCCGACCAGTCCAGCCGGACATTTGTACTCGTTTCTTCCACCTTTTCTATTCATTTCTCTCGGTGACTCATGACTAACTGTACACTTTCAGAGCCTTTCCTGTCTCGCCCGCTCAACTCTCAAACGGAACAAACCCAAAACACACGGCAGAAGAATAGTCTCCTACAGAGGCAGTGTTTGTGGCTTAGCCCAAACGAAAATCTGCCGACGACCCATCACAAACCTCCACTGGAGCCCCAGCTTCACCGACTAACTACCCCGCGACCTTTCTCTACCCTACTTTGCCAGGAATGCCTTCCGATCCGTCACTTCTATCTTGGAATGGAGTTCGCTTGTTCCTTATCTGTTCCCTTCTCACTGCTATGACCAACTTCCCATCAGGTACACTCTATGCGATTTTTCTTTTAAGCTGTTACTTGTTCAGGATTCTCGCACACCTCCGTAAACACGGCTGTCCATAAGCTCAATGAGTACTTAAACAACTCGTTCACCGAACGATACCGTCCCCTAGACCATGAGGAAGTCTCTCTTCTCAAGTCTGGCATCAATTCGGCCTGGTATCTCTTCCAAGTGCTCGGAGCAATGTGCAGTCCGTTCCTCTGCGACACCTACGGCCGAAAAGTGGCATTCGCACTCTCGATCGCCTTCATGACGGTTGCTGGAGCCATGCAGATGCTCGCCAGTTTCACGCCCTACTCGGAAGTTCTGATCGCTGGCCGTCTCATCGCCGCCGTTTTCTCTCCACTCAGTGACGCCGCCCTGATTCTTTACCTTCAGGTACACTCATCTAACCTTCATTTTTTAAACGTGCTCTCTTTTTTTAGGAAATCTCTCCGGCTTCGCTGCGTGGAACGATGTCCTCTCTTTATTCGACCGGATATTCGACGATGTGTCTGCTGGGCATGCTTCTTGGCCACGAGTCTCTGCTCGGGCATTCCCTTTCCGTGCTTCTCTTCGTGCCCGTCATCCCTGGAATCCTTTCGACTGCATTCATTCTTTGGATGCCGGATACTCCCAAGTTCCTGTTGCTAGTCAAGAAGGATAAGATCGCCGCTTTGAAGTCGCTTCAATTTTTCCAAGGAGAGCTTCCCGATCAGGCACTGCTCGTTGATTCGATGGAGCAGCACCAGAAGGACGAAACGGCGAACAACAACAACAATGAGGAGAAGGTGGATGAGACTGGAACTTCGGTCATGCACATCGTCACGACTCCGCACCTTCGGAAAGCGATGCTGCTCTCTGTGGCCGCAGCCGTCCTCACTCTTCCCTTCTACCCGATTCTTCAGAGCAGCACTTTCTTCTTCACCGACATGGGCGTCGATATGTGAGTTTATTCGTAACTATTCACACATTCAACGTTTTCTTTTTAGTAAGACCTCGCAAATGGCTTCTAGTCTGATGATGGTTGTTCTGACGGCATCCTCGGTCTGCTCCACTCTGATCATCGACAAAGTTCGCCGAAGAATCCTCCTTCTCACGTGCGGCTCGTGCACTGTGCTCTTCTTGAGTATCTTTGCCATTGCCGAGCAGTTGCATCAGCAGACAGTTGCAATGGGAGCGTGCTTTGGATTCGTCATGGCCTATGGGTACACGATCATTCTGCCTTCCTAGTGCTCATCCTAATTGTTTAGAATCGGAGTTGGTCCCGTCATCTGGTCGATCCCACCGGAGCTGTCTCCGCAAGCGAACCGATCCATGATGTTCTGTCTGGTCTATTCGATCCACAGCTGTCTGGTTGTTGTCACAAACTTCTCGGCAATTCCTCTCTTCATGATGATCGGCGCGTTCTCCTTCGTGCTTCTTTTCGCCGTCCCATCCTCACTCGCAATCGTCTATCTTTTGATGTGCCTTCCTGAAACAAGTGGTCGAGAGATTCACGTGATTCTCAACGAACTGAAGGGAATCAGTGAGGACAAGGAGCCAAAAACGGATCTGATAACTTCGATCGCCTAATATTTTCACATTCATTCCTGAGCAATTGAGAACGGTCGCGGGGTAGTTATTCCTCATGTATTTCGATATATTTTTTACCATTCCTTTTCTGTCCAACAGACATTGCCATTTTTTATGTATCCACTTCTCACAATCAGCATGTTTTTCAAAATTTCACATTTTCATTCGCAGGTATGACCGAAATGCGGTCACTGTTCCCCTTCGTATACTCGACATTATTTTGTGTACCATTATCCACTTTACCATTTCGCTTTAATACAGAATAAAGGAATATTTAAGTCATTCGTTTCGTACTACGGAAATAATGTGTTACATTGTTAGGGACGGAAGAAAAGAAGAACTTTGATTAACACATTTAAGGAGAAATAGAACCACGTATCCGGTATGACCCTCCTCCTAAAAGCTTAAACGAAAAATGAAAGAGCAAGAAAACGGCGAAAGAATGGATGGAGGGTTTACGGTTTGAAGATGACGTACTTTATTGTACTATCAAAAACGAAAGGAAACCAATTTTCTAAGTATAAACTGTGGTCTTCTGCTTAATTGTTCGAGAGACGAACAATTTCGCGAAAGTTAATTGAAAGGAACGGACAAAATGCTCATATAAAAACCATAGTTGCCACGGGCCGGGCCGGGCCGGGCCGGGCCGGGCCGAAATTTCCAAAACTCCGGCCCGGCCCGGCCCGTCGGCCCGGCCCGGCCCGGCCCGGCCCGGCCCGACCCGGCCCGGCCCGGTCGGCCCGGTTCAAAAAAAGCGGGAATTCAAAATTTGAATTATTGATCGCATGAAGCCATTTTTTTGTAGAATTAGGGGTTTTTTTGCAAGCATCGAACATTGAAAAAAACAAATGTATTTCTCATAAAAAAATTCATAATAGCAAAAAAACAAAGAAGAAACACTAAAACTTTTAGTTCGAAAAATTTTTTTGTAATAACGAAAAAAATTTCCTCGAAAAATTTGAATTCCCGCCTTTTGAACCGGGCCGACCGGGCCGGGCCGGGCCGGCACTTTACCGACCCTGGCCCGGCCCGGGCCGGCACTTTACCGGCCCGGCCCGGCCCGGCCTGCCGACCCGGGCCGGCCCGCATGGCCGGCCCGAAATCTGGCAAGTCTGATAAAAACAAAAAACAGTTCTATTCTGCCCAGTTCTATTATGTCGCAGTTCTATTATGTCGCGGTTCTATTCTGCCCAGTTCTATTATGTCGCAGTTCTATTATGTCGCGGTTCTATTCTGCCCAGTTCTATTATGTTGGACCGCCCGATATACGTTTCGTGATACGGTTTCGTTTATAGATATTAAAAAAGACATTTAGATAGAACAACACTTGAATTAATTCCAGAGAAAATAGAGAAAAAAAAGCACCTCAGGTTGACTAGAAGAAAGATTTACAGATTTTTTTTAGGGAAGAGGAACGAATTCAGCAGAAGAATGACGTGAATTTTGGATAGGATTCCAGTCACATTTCAAAGAGAATACAATGGAAAGAGATATGTGGAGAGAACTAAAGCACTAAAGCTATCATAGAAACACTCGGAAATGGACGGAAATGCGCACGAATTTGTCCCGAATTCGGCGCATTCCTTCCAACTGAAAAATTGATACCTAAACAATGGAAATGACGGAAATTCAGAGTCCCAAACTGAAAAACCGGAAAAGGAAGGAAAAGAAGGGCGGAGGGGATTCCACTTTCAGACACAAGCGTCCCAATTCTTGTGAAATCGGTGGAAAATGAAAAGAAAAAAGGAGAAAAAAAAATTTAAATGTGACTGGAATCATTGAGTTTTCACGTCTGAATCGGCTGAAAACGTTTGGAAATTACAAAAGAAACGGGGCGAGTTTTGATGTGTCTTTGCAGCAGAAAAAAACAGTTTAAAAAGGTAGAGACAGAAGAAAGCGTAGAAAACTTAATTGCAGAAAATGCATGAAATGGCCGGGTTAATTATTACTTTCATGAAACAGGGAAAATAACACGAATATGGATGGCGAAAGAAGTGTGGCGAAAGGAGAAAACGTTACGGAAAAGGGCGAAATAGAGAAAGAGAGGCGGCTAGAAGACGACTACAGGAAATAGGTACAAATAGATGGGCTCGTGAGGAGCAGCGGCCGACTTAAATGAGGAGAAGCGCCGCCGCGTACTTGGCAATCGCCTTCTTCTCCTTTACCACTTTGGCGACGTAAATGCCATCGTCGTCCTGCTCGACGTTCTGAAACAAAGAGGAAATGCGATCGGACGGGGCTGGGAATCGGTACCTTGATGTCCAGCTTGAAGGTGTTTCCGGACTTGACCGATTTGACCCGTTCGTTCTTTTCAATTTTTTCCGATCCGCGGAACCATTGCACTGTCAGACCTGAAATTGATTGTCTTTTAGAGGGTTCCACAATATATCCTACCATCTGTGTTCTCGAATTCGACGGTGAACGCAGTGGAGCCACCGAGCGGAGCGGATACCGAGGCCGGAAGCCTGGTGACTGGCGGCTCGGCCTTTTCTCCGACGACGACGAGAGAAGCCACGGAGACGAGGTTGGTTCCTTTGGAACGGACCTCCAGTTGATAGTGTCCCGCGTCAGAAGCGTCCGCCGAGTTGACCGTCAGAGAAAGAGTGTCTCCGTCCTGGCTGATGCTCGTCTTCTCTCCGTCAGTCAGCTGAAACTTCCTCTCGTTTTCTACTCCAGTTATGTTCTCTGCACTCACCTCTTGCCCATTTCTCATCCACAAAACTTCTTCGGGCGTTCCTTCAACTCTTGCCTCGAATGTGACGGCTTCTCCCGAGTTCACGAGCTGTCCTGCCAGGTGTCTGGCCACACGAAGCTCGTTTTCCTCCTTCTCCATGTGTCCGTTGACCAGTTGCTCTCCTTTCACTGTCAAAGAGGCTCTCGTCTGTTCTTGTCCGGCCGAGTTGGATGCACGGCACAGATATTGTCCTTCGTCGGATTTCTTCACGTCGCTGATTCGCAACGTGGCTCTTCCTCCGACGAACGAGGAACGGAGTCGGTAGTCAGTGGCGGAGACTCTTTCTCCGTTGTAAAGCCATTCGATGAGTGGCTCTGGCTGTCCGGAGACCTCTGCGGCGAACTCGACAGATCCGCCAACTTCAGTCTCCGCATCGGAAAGCTGAATAGTGAAAGACGGCAATTCGTTGGTGATCTTCGTTTTGAGGTCATCGGCGGCCGATCGAACATCTGGTGACACGTCCCGAATCAGCGATCTTCTTCTCATGTCCGCGTACGAGTGAGATCTTTCGACATCGGCTCCAGTGGACAGAGTATCGTAGGCTCTTCTTGGTCGGAAAGAGGAAATCCTTGGAATCGGCTCTCCTCCTTTCGTTTGCACTGTCAGCACGCACTCGGACACATCAGTTCCGAGTTCGTTGGTGGCTGTGACTGTGTACGTTCCGGCGTCGTCGACACGTGCGTTGAAGATCTCCAAAGAGCAGACTCCGCTGCGGAAAGAGACTTGCACGCGGTCCTGGTCGACCGGGTATCCGTCCTTCATCCATTCGATCTTCGGATTTGGGTTTCCTTGGAGAGAGCAGGTCAGTTTGCATTGGTGGTTCTTCTGGATCAAACGGTTTCTCAGATGGAAAGTGAATTTCGGAGCAGATCTCTTCTCCTTGAACTCTTCGACCTTCGGTGGGCTCGGAGCTCTCTTCATCGGTTCCAAAGGCTCGAACTTGAGTGGTTCCGAGTGGCGGGTGACGTTCAGGAAGACGATCTCTTCCTTCGTTCCGTACGAATTCTTCGCTCGCACGGTGTACTCTCCCTTGTCGTCTCCCTTCACGCGGTTGATCGTCAATCCGTAGTCGTTGCCATTGTACCTCTTCATGTACTTCACACTCTGCTTCAATTCTCTGTCTTCCTTGTGCCAGGTAACAACTGGTGGGGAAGAGGCGATGACTCGGCAGTAGAAGTTGGCGGATTGTCCCTCGGCAACTTCGGTTCCGTAAGGCTTGATGATGAATCGTGGCTGGGCTTCAGATCTGTCCCAGAAGGCGTCACGGATCGAGTATTCTTGTGGTCTGTGCTTTCTGAGCGACGAATAGTTCGAGATTCGTCCGAGTGGCGGCAGTGGTTCTGGCCAGGCGTCATACTTCGATTTGATCGAGTCGCGGATCTTTGTGTATCTGCTGCTTGGAATTTGGGAATCACGTCCTGGGACGTTTCCGGATGAAAGCCAAGGATGTTCCAATGCCTGATGGATGGTCATTCTGCTGTTCGGATCTGCAAGAAGAAGCTTGCGGATGAAATCCTTGGCGTCATCGGAAATGCTCGAAAAGGCCGAATCGTCCATATTCCAGTCACAGCTCTGAAAATATCCGTCATTGCTTCTCTTGCTGTACGACTGCGCACTTACCTTCACATTCCTCAAGGTGTCGTCATCGTTCTCTCCGCCGAATGGCGAGAGTCCGGAGAGAAGAATGTAAGAGAGGACTCCGACGCTCCACATATCGGTGTAATAACCGACTGGATTGCCCTCGGCAACTTCTGGAGCGGCGAACTCGGCTGTCCCGGTGGTGACCTTGACAGACTGCTTCGGGTCGAGATGGGCGGCCAGTCCGAAGTCGATCAACTTCAGCTCATTGCTTCTCTTCGTCGTGAACATGATGTTTTCTGGCTTCAAATCCAAATGCACGTAGTTCATCTCATGCATGTGGCAAAGGGCCTTGCACACTTGTCTCGTGTACTCGACCGCCTCGTCCTCTGTCATTTTGTTGTGCTCATCGGCGACCTTCTCGAACAGTTCTCCTCCGCTCATGAATTCGTAGATCATCACCATTTCATTGTCGTCTTCGAATGCATCGTGCAAGTTGACGAGCTTGGGGTGTCGGAGCACTGACATGGTCTGAATTTCCTTCCGGACGGTCTCCTTGTCCGCTTCATGAGGAGTCATGACGAATTTGGCGGCGAAGTTGTTGCCAGTGGCTCTCTCGGTGACTCTGTGAACCACTCCGAACGCCCCGGTTCCGAGCTCTTCGTGGATATCGTAGTGGTCGAGAACGTGGTCGTGCTTGATCTCAACTGGCTGCGGGTAGTACTGCTTCCAGATATCGAATACGTAGTTGTCGTAGTTGGAAGAGACTGGTCCCTTTCCACGCACGATTTTTCCTTGATCGTCCACTCCGTATCCACGTCTGCGTTTGCGTTCATCTCCTGGAATCAAAACTGGAGCAGTTGGCTCGCAAGGCTTCGACACTCCGTTCTTGTTCTCGGCAGTGATTCTGAACTCGTACTGCTTTCCGGAGCGGAGTCCTTCGATGGTCGTGTAGGTGTATCTGCTCTTGGCACACGGCGACCACGATCCTCCATTGGCTTCTCTCTTCTCGATGAGGTAACTTGTGACCAGAGATCCTCCGTCGAGTGCTGGTGGCTTCCAAGACAAGATGATGGCTTCATCGAGGATGTTTTCGATGATCGGGAATCTCGGTGGCTCTGGCACATCAGCGACGGTGACATTCACGATTCCGGAATCAGATCCAACCGAATTCTCAACGACAACACGGTACTCTCCGAAGTCTTCGCGGGTAGCATTCGAGATTCTCAAAGTGGCGAACTTGTCATCAGTTGTGATGCTGTATTTGCTGTTGTTCTCGATCTTTTCGCCGTCCTTCGTCCATCTGGATTCTCCCTGCGGGTACGCCTTGTACGGAATCTTCAGCTCGACCGTCTCGTTCTTCTGAGCCTCGTATCCTCCGTGATACTTCGGTGGAATGAAGACACGTGGCTTGGTCTTGATGCGCAGATTGGCTCTGGTGCTGCGAGTTCCGGAAGAGTTGGTGGCTCTGCACGTGTACTCGTCGGCGTCTTCCGAAGTGAGGTCGTTGATGATGAGCACCTGCTTGTCTCCCTTGTTGATGAGGGTGTATTTGCTTGTGTCGACGAGCTCCTTGCATCCCTTGAACCATCTGTATTCCGGTCTTGGAGATCCGCTGATTGTGCATTCGAAGGTGACAGATCTGCCGACTTCCTCGTTCAGTTCCTTCAACGGAGTCACGATCTTTGGTGCCTCTCCCGCTCCAGAAGCCTTGAACAAGGTCTGGTCCAATTCTGCTGGGTCCGAAAATCCGGCATCGTTAACAGCGAACACGCGGTATCTGTACTTTCGTCCATCGATGAGGTTAGGAACGTTGTAGGTGTTGGGCGGAGATGGATTTTGATTGCATCTGAACCATTCTTCGTGTCCTTCCTCTTGCTTCTCGATGATGTATCCACGCAGACGACCTCCTCCGTCGGAAGATGGACGTTGCCACGAAAGAGTGACGTAGTCGCCTCCGACTTGAACGATTTCAAGGTTGATTGGAGAGGTTGGTGGGTCGAACGGAAGACGGGCAACAATCGGATGCTCGCTGACAAGAGGAGCTCCCTGTCCGTTCTCATTCTGAGCGGACACTCTGAACTCGTATTCGTGGTTCTCGAACAGTCCAGTCACGATGTAGTTCATGTCTTTCACGTTCGAAGAAACAATAGTCCAATCGTCCTTCGACAAATCTCTCTTCTCGACGACGTAGTTGGTGATCTTCGATCCTCCGTCAGTGACTGGTGGCCTCCAAGACAAAGTGGCAGTGCTTGGGCCGATGTTGCTGATGTGAAGAGGGCCTTGCGGTGCTTCTGGTAGTCCGGTCACGTTCAGCCAGAATCCGGTAGTAGCATCTCCCGAATCGTTGGACACGGTGTACTCGTATCGTCCAGCTTCTCTGACTGACAACGAAGTGATGGTGATCAGGATGTGATCGTCGAATTCAACAGTTCGGATCGTCGGATGGTCCATGTCAATCTCCTCCTTGTTCAGCACCAAACTGTGACGGAACGGAGCAGTTCCGGAGAAGTAAATCTTCAAACGGACAAGATCGCCGCTCGGAAGAATCGTGTTCGGAACGTCTTTCTCGATGACTGGTGGCGCCTGCACGATGAGTCTCGCCGTGGCGGTGTCGCTTCCGTAAGAGTTGAACACTTCAACGGTGTACTCTCCGGCGTCGATATCCCACACTTCCTTGATGGTGAACTTGTAGACTCCGTCGCTGGATTCGAAGCGGTATCTGCTGCTCTCCGGGAGTTCTCTTCCGTTTCTGAGCCATCTGGCGGTGGGTTCTGGTCGGCCGACAGCTTCGCAAACAAACACGGCTCTTCTGTTGTACGGCTGAGCAGTGTCCTCTGGCTTGACGACGATCTGTGGGCGGGAGCCTCCAGATTCCTGAATCTTGATTGGTCCAGACGGAAGAGAGGGAATTCCCTTTCCGGCGGCGTTGATGGCAACCACACGGAACTCGTAATCGTTGAACTCCTTGAGCTTGTCAACAGTGAACTCCGGCTCGCGCACGTTGTAATCGCTGACAGTCGCCCACAGAGTGCTACCGTATTCCCGCATTTCCACGTTGTATCCGGTGATCTTGGATCCTCCGTCTTCCAGTGGAGCGACCCAGGTGATCGTGCAGTGATTGCGTCCGATTGACTTGGCTCCCACTTGAATTGGTGGTCCGGGTGGTCCGAAACGAGACTTGAGTTGGCATCTCTCGGATGGAGGCGACGGCTTCGAGAATCCGGCGGCGTTCTTGGCGATGATTCTGAATTCGAACTCTCCATTTTGACGGAGTCCTGAGACACGGGCATGCGTTGCTTCGACAAGATCCATCTTGGCATTGATCCATCTTCCGGAAGAAGTGTCTCTGTACTGCACTTGATATCCAATGATCTTTGATCCTCCGTCCCTCGGAGCCTCCCATTCCAGATCGGCCCACGTCGAGTCAACGTCGCGGACAGTTGGGGCTTCCGGCTGGTGGGGAACTTCGAACTGATACTTGGCAACAACGACTTCGGTAAGCTCGCATGGCTCAGAAACTCCATATTGGGTCTCGGCACGAACACGGAAGCGGTAGCGGTTATCCTTGATGAGTCCTCCGACAGTGTAGGACAGATTGCGAACGAAGGAAGATACCTTCTCCCACTTTCCATCCGAATGACGGAGATCCAACTTTTCGACAATGTAGTTGGTGATCGGCGATCCTCCATCAGAAGTCGGTGGCATCCAGTAGAGGGTGCAGCAGTCCGGAGCAATGTCCTCCACTCTGATGTGCTGTGGCGGGGCGGGCTTGTCGACGACCTTCAGGCGAATGCTGGCGGAATCGCTTCCTTGGCTGTTCTCCAACTCAACAAAGTACAAGCCTCCGTCGGTCAGTTCGGATTTCTCGATGGTCAACGAGGCAAGGAAATCGTTGTATTCCACCTTGACTCTCGGATCAGTTGGGCTGATCTTGTTCTCTCCTTTAGAGAAAGTGACCTTTGGAGCTGGCGACGCTGCAAACGGAACAAGGATCTTCGCACGTTCTCCGGCGTAAGCGAGGATGTCTCTGGTGAGCATTCCCATGTTGATCTTCGGTCTGGTTGGAGCACTGTCGGCGGTGATTGGCACCGAGTTAACGCTGTACTCTCCTTGTCCGGCAGCATTGTACGCGGCCACTCTGAACTCGTACGTCTTCTTTGGAGTAAGTCCGGTGACACGGTGTTTGGTGTCAAGGATGTTTCCAAATGCGGCCTTTGACCATTCGCTGGTTCCGACTTCTCTCTTCTCGATGACGTATCCTTGAATTGGAGCTCCTCCATCGGAAGTAGGTCTAGTCCATTGGAGCGTGATGGCCTCCTCAGAAGTCTCGAGAGCTTCTGGTTGTCCTGGCGCTCCTGGAGTGTCGAACGGATTCTTGGCAACGATAGCATCGTCAGTCTCAAGTGGCTCTCCGATTCCGTACTGGTTCTCAGCACGAACACGGAATTCGTACGGGGTGTTGGCGTCCAAGTTGCGTACACGGACGGAAGTTCCGACCGGATGTCCGACCGTGACCCAGTCTCCTCCCGAAGTTCTTTTCTCGACGACGTAGTTGGTGATCTCATCTCCTCCATTGTCTTTTGGCGGTTTCCACGAAAGGGTCATGGCGTCTGCCTGGATGTCTGTGGCACGGATCGGGCCTGTTGGTTTGCCAGGAGCATCAAGAACGAACACGTTGAGCTTGCAAGTGTCCTTGCCGTACTTGTTGGTGGCGGAGATCTTGTACGGTCCTGCATCGGTTCTCTTCGATCCAGTTGTGGTGATTACGATCTCTCCCGGATTCACATCGACCACAGTTCTTTCGTTCTCGAAGATCGGAGAGTTCCCATTGAAGACGTCGATGATTGGTTTCGGGTTTCCACCAGCGTATGGGATGCGGATTTGGATGGTTTCTCCAGCACGAACAGTGATGTCCTTGAGCGAAGTGATGTCGAAGATCGGGCGACCCGGTTGCTCTTCAATGAGCACTAAATCGGAAGGCTTCGATGGTTCTCCTTCTCCGGCACTGTTGACGGCAATCACGCGGAACTCGTACTCCTCCTTCTCTCCGAGGTTCTTCACTTCAAACGCGGTATCGCGCACTGGCTTATCGTTGCATTTCGTCCAGTCGTTGTCTCCCAGCTTCTTCTTCTCGATGATGTAGCCATCAATGGGAGCGCCACCGTCTCTCAAGGGTCTGTTCCAAGTGAGTTCCGCAGAGTTCTTTGTGATCTTTCCGACTCTCGGAGCATCTGGAGGTCCCGGCTTCTCGACGTACGGACGGCAGGTAACTGGCTCGGTTCCGTTGCTAGGCTCTCCTTGTCCGGCAGCATTGACAGCACGGACACGGAACTGATAAGTCTCATTCTCGTGAAGTCCTGGCACAATGCATTCGGTTCCCTTGACCATCGGCATCTTGACTGGAGCCCAGTCGCCTCCTCCTCTCTTCTCGAATCTCTCAACGACGTATCCGATAATCGGAGATCCTCCGTCCTCTCTTGGCGGATTCCAAGCAAGCGAAACTTGGTTGGTATCGTAGCCAGTGATGTCTGGAGTGCTTGGAGCACCTGGTGGGTCGAATGGATCCTTGATGACAACTGGTGCTCCCTGGCAGTGATCGGACAGCCCGACGACGTTCTCAGCACGAATTCTGAATCTGTACTGCTGGCCGTGCTCCAATCCACGAACAGTGTAGCTGTTTCCGGAAATTAGTCCCGGAACCTTATCCCAGATTTGCGATCCGACCTCCTGGTACTCGATTCTGTATCCGGCAATCTCGGCACCTCCATCGTCCTTCGGCGCATCCCAGTTGAGTGTGCAAGTGTGTCTGCTCACGGCTGGATAGGTGATGTTCTCCGGTGGCCCCGGACGATCCACAACCGTGATCTTGATGTTGGCTTCGGCCTCTCCGTACGGGTTAACCGCCTTGATCTTGATTGGTCCGGAATCTGTTCTCCTCGTCGCTGGGATGACCAACTTGGTCTGAGAGTCTGTGGTTTCCACTCCGACCAACGGCTTGCCTCCTTCTCTCGTCCACGAGATGTCTGGTTGTGGCGAAGCAGTGTATGGAATGGTGATGACGAGTGGTTCTCCGGCTTTCACGCGGAACTCCTTTCCATCCAGATCCAGATCGAACTTCGGTGCCTCGTGCATTGGCTTAGCGGTGGCGGCGGCGGACGGGTCGGAAGGTTGTCCTGGTCCGGCCTTGTTGACGGCAACGACACGGTATTCGTAGGTGTGTCCCTTCTGGACGCGTGTGTCCGAGAAGGCAGTTCCGTCGACTGGAGAAGTATTAACCTTGATCCATCTACCAGTCTTTGTGTCTTTCCTTTCGACGTCGTAGTGGTCAATTGGAGATCCTCCGTTGTCTCTTGGTGGATCCCATTTGATGTCGATGTGATCATTGTCAGTATCCACAATTTCTGGTCTTCCTGGCTTTCCTGGAGTTCCGAATGGATCCTTGGCAAGAACAGCCTCGTCCGTGTTGAGCGAATCGGATCTTCCGAAGGTGTTCTCAGCCATCACACGGAATTCGTACTCGTGTCCTTCTGTCAACTTCGGGACGGTGATAGAGGTTCCAGTGACGAATGCAGAGACTGGAATCCACGTGTTCGTGCGGGTGTCTCTCTTCTCGACGACATAGTTGCTGATCTCGGCGCCTCCGTCGTCCTTCGGTGGTTTCCAGTTGAGAACACAACTGTCCTTGGTCACATCGGACACTTCCAGAGGTCCAGTGGGAGCACTCGGGCGGTCTTGCACAATGATCTCGAAGATTCCCTCGTCTTCGCCCAGCTCGTTCTTCACCTTCAACTTGTAGTTTCCGCTGTCAGCTCTCTTGGCGGATGGGAAGAAGATCGAAGTGCTCTGGTTCTTGGCATCGACAATGAGCTCTGGAGCAAGTGGTGCTCCCGCATCTCCGACAGACCAGGTGGCGGTTGGATCTGGGGCTCCGACGAAATCGACTTCGAGATTGTGAGTGAATCCAGCCTTGATCTTGATCTTTCTGATCTGAGTCAAGATCTTTGGCTTCAAGTAACGAGCCTTCGTTATTTGTGGGTCAGTCGGTTCCGATGGATCAGATGGGCCGGCAGCATTGACGGCAACAACACGGAACTCGTACTCAACACCCGGCTTAAGGTTATCAGCACTGAATGTGGTACCGGGCGTCTTTCCAGCTTCTGTCCAGATGGAACTGCCCTTCTCCTTCTTCTCCACAATGTATCCGGTGACTGGAGCTCCTCCGTTGTTGGCAGTTGGGTTCCATTTGATGTCGATTCTGTCCTTGTCCCAGTCGGTCACTTCTGGCTTATCAACTGGAGCAGGAACGTCGAATTGGTTCTTAGCAATGATGGGCTCTTCAGCCTCCAATGGCTTCGACTCTCCTTGCAAGTTGACGGCCTTCACACGGAAGGCGTACTCCTTTCCAGGCACCAACTTGTTGACCTTTGCAGTACAGTCTGGGAATGTTCCGACCTCCTGCCAGGTTCCACGGGATGTGTCCATCTTCTCGACGACGTAGTGAAGGACGTCGGATCCTCCGTTGTCTGCTGGCGGCTTCCAGTTGAGTGTGCATCCTTCCTTATGGATCTCGTCGATCTTGAGTGGTCCTTCTGGAGTGCCGGGCACGTCAAGAACGGTCACATTGCACTGAGCAGTGTCTTTTCCGTGCTCGTTCTCCACGATGATCTTATAGACACCGGTGTCTCCACGAACAGCGGAGAAGATGTGAATGGCAGATGACGTCGGAGTGTTCGTGACGTCAGCACGAGGTCCAGCAGTGACCGTGGTGTCGTTGGCCTTCCACGTGGCAACTGGAGTTGGCTCTCCTTCGAAAGTGATGTCCAATTTGATAGGAGTTCCGGCCTTGATGCGAAGATCGAGAAGTCCAGCAAGGTTGAGCTTCGGGGCCATTCTTCTTGGCTTTGCAACAACGTTTCCAGTTGGATCGGATGGTTTTCCTGGTCCTGCCTTGTTAACAGCCTTCACTCGGAACTGATACGTCTCTCCTGGAGTGAGGTTGTCAGCGGTGGCCTTCGTGGTCTTTCCGTCGACACGAGCACACTCGACCCAGTCTCCGAACTTGTCCTTCTTCTCAACAATGTAAGCATCAATCGGTGCACCGCCATCGTTCACTGGCGGCTTCCATTCCAAGTCAACATGATCCTTATCCCAGTCGACTGGAGTCACATCAGTCGGAGCATCAGGCTCATCGAACGGATTCTTGGCAACGATAGCATGATCGGAAGTGAGCGGGGCAGATGTTCCTTGCCGGTTGACTGCCTTCACACGGAACTTGTACTCGTGTCCCTCGGACAATTTGTTCACTTTGAGGGACGTGTCGGAGGTCTCTCCGGCCGGCACCCATCGTCCTCCGTCCTCTTGCTTCTCCACAATGTAGTTGGTGATCGGAGATCCTCCGTCATCCAATGGCTCGTCCCATTTCAGCACGACACTCTCCTTCGTGATGTCCTTATGACGAAGTGGTCCTTCTGGAGCTCCAGGGATGTCGAGGATGTTCACATCGACCTCATGCTCGTCCCTTCCACTCTCGTTCGTGGCGACAATCTTGTATTTTCCGCTGTCGGCACGGGCGGTGTCCTTCGTCGTCAGCTTCGTATTATTGTCGGTGTTGTTGTCGATGTGAGTCTTTCCTCCAGATGACAACGGAGCTCCGTTCAGGAACCATTCGATCTTCGGAGCAGGCTCTCCTTCCACGTTCACATCGAAGTTAAGGGTCTGTCCGGCCTTGATTCTCTGAGCAACAAACATGTCTCTGTTGATCTTCGGAGCGAGATGACGTGGCTTCGCCACCATGGTTCTGCTCGGATCAGAAGGCGTCGATTCTCCTGCCTTGTTGAGCGCTTTTACTCGGAATTGGTAAGTCTGTCCAGGCTTGAGACCGTCGACCGTGGCGGTCAACTGATCAGCTCCAACCTTGACAGCGGGCACCCAATCTCCCGAAGGCGTTCTCATCTCGACGAGGTATCCCTCGATCGGGGCACCTCCATCGTCGGCTGGCGGAGTCCACTTAAGATCAGCATGGTCCTTATCCCAATCGACAATTTCCGGAGTTCCCGGTTTGTCGGCGCGGTCGAATGGATCCTTGGCAATGATGGCTTCGCGGGCCTCCAAGGGATCGGAGTCTCCGTGTCTATTGACCGCTTTCACTCTGAACTTGTACTCGTGTCCCTGAACGAGATCGTCCACGTGGAAGTTGGTGTCCTTGCTCTCTCCGCACGCAGTCCATCTGCCGGTTGCCGCGTCTTGCTTCTCGACGACGTAGTGGCTGATCTCTGCGCCTCCGTCGTCTTCTGGCTCCTTCCACGCCAGATCGCAACCGTCCTTCACAATGTTCGTGACATCAAGAGGTCCGCGCGGACTAGATGGATGGTCGAGGACGGTGACTTTCACTTCGGCAGTGTCGGTTCCGTTGACATTCTCGGCCTTGATGATGTAGGTTCCAGTGTCTGAGCGGAGTGCTCTCTTCACGTGGAACTTGGTCTTTCCGTCTTCGTTTGCCAATCGCACACGGTCATCCGACTCAACTGGCGATCCTTCGAACGTCCACGTGATGGTCGGAATTGGTTCTCCACTGACGGGAATGTTCAGAGAGAAATCTTGGCCGGCCTTCACTTTGATCTCTTGGATCGAGTTACGGTCGATGACTGGCGGAACTGAAAAAAAAGCACATTGTATATAAAACAGAAATGTTTGCAAGTTACCATTTCTGGCTTTGGCAACGGCTGAAGCAGAATCAGACGGATCTCCCAATCCGGCCTTGTTCTTCGCACGAATTCTGAACTCGTACTTGGATCCTTCCTTTAGATTTCCAACAGTCGCGTTGGTCTGTGAAGCTGGCACATGGGCGACCTCATTCCAGAATGGAGAGAATTCGTCCTTAATCTCAACGATGTACTCCTCGATTGGAGCTCCGCCATCGTTTGCTGGCGGCTTCCACTCCAAATCCACGTGGTCCTTGTCCCAGTCAGTGACTTCCGGAGCGCTGGTCTTGCCCGGTTTATCGAACGGATCCTTGGCCAAAGTGGTTCCGAAGGTCTCCAAAGGCTCGGATTCTCCTTCGGCGTTAACAGCGGCTACACGGAACTGCAAATTGATATTTTTAATGAAGTTTGCAACGAATTCTGGTTTACTTTGTATTCGTGTCCTGCAATGAGCCCGTCCACGACTGCCGAAGTTTGATCTCCAGCGACCTTTGCGGCTGGCACCCATCGGCCATTGGCAGTGTCGTACTTCTCAATGACGTAGTTCTCAATTGGAATGCCTCCATCGTCATCCGGAGCGCGCCAGTCAAGAGTGACGTGGTCGGCGTGCACATCAAGAACGTCCAACGGCCCGTTCGGAGAAGTTGGTTTGTCTGAAACATACTAGTAAGGGTAAGCATTGAAAAAAGTCTAAATACCAATGACGTTAATCTTGACAGTTGCCTCATCTTCTCCGTTCACATTAACAGCACGAATCGTGAACGTTCCGCTGTCTCCTCGTTCCATTTGACGGATGACCAACTTGGATTGGTTCTCCGGATTGTCCAGCTTGACACGTCCTCCATTTCTGATTTCTCTGTGGTCTGGCCATTGCCAGGTAACCGTTGGGGTTGGTTCTCCGGAAACCGGGACGTCGAACGAGATCGACTGACCAGCTTTGATCGTGAGATTCTTGAGGGGATCACGGTCAATATGTGGCTTCACTGAAATAGCAGATTAAACTACTAGGAACGAATGGAGTATCAACTTACAGTTTCTTGGTTTGGCAATGACTGCCTTGCTGGCATCGGACGGATCAGATGGACCTCCCTTGTTGACGGCGATCACACGGAATTCGTATTCCTCGTTGGGAGTCAGGTCTGGCACTGTGGCCTTGGTCTGTCCTCCCGGAACAGTGATGGCAGGTTCCCATCTGAATGAATATCATGAATGAATAACTTTCAATTTCAAACTGACCTTCCGTATTTGGTCCTCTTCTCAATCTGATACTCTTCGAGGGGAGCACCTCCATCGGAAAGTGGCGGATCCCATTTAAGATCCACGTGATCAGAGTCCCAGTCAGTTGGCTCTGGACGTCCTGGTCTATCCGGACGGTCGAATGGATTCTTGGCCAGAATGTCGGTTTCAGTCTCCAACGGATCGGAAGCACCTTCACTGTTGACTGCCTTCACACGGAACTTGTAATGATCTCCCTTGTTGAGAGTGTCGACGGTGAAATGAGTGTCCCCACTTCTTCCGCAAGGAACCCAGATGCCGTCCTTCGTGTTCATCTTCTCGATTTCGTAGAACTCGATCGGTTCTCCTCCATCGTCCTCTGGCGGCTTCCAGTCAAGAGTGGCTCTGTCCTCAAAAACGTCGCTCACATCGATCGGTCCCTTCGGCTTCATTGGCTTGCTCTTCACCTTGATCTCGATGGTGACACTGTCAGTTCCGTTCTCATTGGTAGCAGTAATCGTGTACTTGCCACTCTGTTTGCGAGCAGCTTTAGCAAGAGCGAATCGAGAAATGTACGGCTCGTTGTCAATCTGAGCCTTGCTCTCTCCGATTCCTTTTCCGTTGAAAGACCATGTCACGTCTGGAGCAGGTTCTCCGTCGATGTGAACTGTGAACTTGAGAGAAGCTCCGACCTTTATGACAGTGTCGGAAAGGTCCTCGCGGTGAATGTGCGGCGCCAAATTGCGTGGCTTGGCAATGACTCGATCGGATGGATCGGACGGGTCACCAGTTCCGGCCTTATTGCGGGCAGAGATTCTGAACTGATATTCTTCTCCCTCCTTCAAGTCGGGGACCGTAGCAGTGTTCTGATCTCCCGGCACCACAAGAGCTTCTTCCCATCTTCCGTTCTTGTCCTTCTTCTCAATGACGTAGGCTTCAATTGGGGCGCCTCCGTCGTCCGCTGGCGGCTTCCAGGCCAGATCAACATGGTCCTTGTCCCAGTCAACTAACTCTGGCTTTTCGGTCTTTCCTGGTACTTCGTAAGGATTCTTAGCGAGGATGGCAGTGTTGGTGGTCAGCGGATCGGACTCTCCTTCCTTGTTGACAGCGCGAACGCGGAATTTGTACTCGTGGCCTGGTTGGAGGTTCTGGACGTTGCACTTGGTGGTGTCACTTCGTCCGCATGGAACCCATCTTCCAGTTGCCATGTCCATCTTCTCAATTTCGTAGTGATCAATCGGAGATCCTCCGTCATCTTCTGGCACTTTCCATTCCAGATCAGCACGATCCTCGTACACGTTCGAAACTTCCAGAGGTCCGAGAGGACTGGATGGCTTTCCAAGAACGATTACTTCAACGGAATGCTTGTCGGTTCCGGAAGCATTCGAAGCGGTCAGCGTGTAGAGACCGGCGTGCTTGCGAGTTGCACCACGGAGCACGAAACGAGTCTTGTAGTCCTCGCTTTCGATCTGAAAGGAAGCATTTGGAATGGTATCTTTAGGACTGTAACTCACTCTGATCTTCTGATCATCGATCGGCTTCTCGTTGAACAACCATTCCTTCTTTGGTGGCGGCTCTCCACGCACTGGAACGTCGAATTCCACATCATTTCCGACCTTGATCGTCACAGTCTTCATGGCTTCCCTATCGATCCATGGCTTCAGATTTCTTGGCTTGGCAACAACCTTTCTGCTCGGGTCGGAAGCTTCTCCTGGTCCTGCTTTGTTGACGGCCTTCACGCGGAACTGATACTCTTCTCCCTCCTTCAGTCCCAGAATCTCAGCGTTTGTCTGATCTCCGGAAACCTTTCCGCATTCCTGCCAGTCTCTTCCGTGTTTGCCCTTCTTCTCGATGATGTATTGAGTGATCGGGGCTCCTCCGTCCGACTTCGGCGGCTCCCATTCAAGAGAAACGCGGTCAGCATCCCAATCGACCACATCTGGCGTTCCGGTCTTTCCAGGCTCGTCATACGGATTCTTGGCCTTGGTGTCTTTTTCGGTGGACAGAGCATCAGACGCTCCTTCTTTGTTGACGGCTTTCACACGGAATTGATAAGTCTGTCCCTTCTTGAGTCCATCAATGTGAGCCTTGGTGTCCTTCACCTTGGCACATGGCACCCATCTTCCGGTAGCAGTGTCCAGCTTCTCAACTTCGTAATACTCGATCGGTTCTCCTCCGTCATCATCTGGAGGCTTCCACGACAAGTTGAGGTTATCCTCGAACACATCCGACACTTCCAGCGGTCCGTTCGGCTTGCTTGGTCTGTCCAAGACGGTCAGATTAGCCTTCTCTTCATCGGCTCCGTGCGAGTTCTTCACCGTCAAACGATATTCTCCAACATCGGAACGCATCGCTGATGGAATGCACAGAATGGTGTGCTCGTTCTTGCGAGTGTCGATCGTAAGTTGGATGTTGTTCTCCAGCTGCTTGTCGCCCTTGAACCATTTGACTTCTGGAATCGGTTCTCCTCCGATCTTCACTTCCCATCGGACAGTGGCTCCGGCCTTCACGGTGATCGACTTCAGGTTGTCGTGTTTCAACCACGCCGGAACTGAAAATATTCACGTATTGGCTTAATCTACTGCTGTTCATGAACTCACTGAATTTTGGCTTGGCCAGTTGCTTCTCCGAAGGCTCGGAAGGCTGTCCAGGCCCGGCCTTGTTGACTGCCTTCACTCTGAACTGGTACTCCTTGCCCTCCTTCAGTCCGCCAATCGAGGCCTTCGTATCCGGGACTCGCTTCACTTCCTTCCACTCCTTGGTATCCGGATCACGGACCTCCACAATGTACTCTTCGATCGGAGCTCCTCCGTCTTTGTGTGGTGGCTCCCAAGCAATGTCGATTCTGTCGGCGTCGAAGTCGGTGATCTCCGGTCGTCCCGGCTTTCCTGGCTCGTCCCAAGGATCCTTGATGAGCGTGTACTGATCGGCGGACAACGGCTCCGATTCTCCCTCATTGTTGACTGCCTTCACGCGGAACTTGTAGTTGCCCTTGTTGCGCAGTCCGTCCACTTTCAGGGTCGTTGTGTTTGGATCCACTCGTCCCACTTCGATGTACTTTCCTTTGTTGTCCATGTCTTGGGCTTCAACCACATATCCAGTGAGCGGATCTCCTCCGTCGTCATCTGGTGGGTTCCACGAAAGAGTTGCTCCGTCGGTGCACACGTCGGCGATGTCGAGAGGTCCCTTCGGTGGCGTCGGCCTTCCAACGACAGTGACGGTGGCGGTGGAGTCACAAGTTCCGGAAGAGTTCTTCAAAGTGATTGTGAACTTGCCAGAGTCTCCACGCACGGCGTTCTCGATCTTCATGACGTGCTTTCCTCTCTCGGTCGCCACCTTCACTCTTCCCACTGGTTTCAGCGGCTTTCCATTGACCACCCAGGTGACTTCTGGCAGTGGCTCTCCGGAGATTGGCACTTCATACTTGATGGTCTCTCCGACCTTCAAACGAAGATCCTTGATGCCTCCTCCAGTGAATTCCGGAGCAGCCTTCTTGGCCTTGATCTTAATTGGCTTTCCGTGATCGCACGGGTCTCCAGGTCCCGCTTTGTTGACTGCCTTCACTCGGTAGAAGTATTCTTTGTCCTCCACGACTTTCTTATCAGTCAACTCGCAGCAATCGCCCTTTGTCTGTCCGACCTGGTGCCAGTCCTTCTCTGACTTCTCTCTTCTCTCGATGATGTAACCGGTGATCGGCGCTCCTCCGTCTTCCTCTGGCGGCTCCCAAGCCAAAGTGCAGTGATCCTTGTCCACGTCGATGGCATCCATGTTCTTCGGTTTGCCTGGAGTTCCGTACGGGTTCTTGGCTAGGACCGTTTCTCCAGTGAGTGGATCGGAAAGTCCGCACTCGTTCAGGGCTTTCACTCTGAACTTGTACTCTCCGTGCTCCTTCAGATCTTTCACCTTGAAGTCGGTGCCCTTAGTCTCTCCGACCTTCACCCAATTGCCACTTCTTCCTTCCTGCATCTCAATAATGTAGGCTTTCACAGGAGCTCCTTCGTCTGGTTCCGGAGTTCCCCAGACAAGATCAAGACCCTCGGCAGTCACGTTCTTCGTCTCGAGTGGTCCCTTTGGTGGTTTCGGCTTGTCCTTCACGAACAGCTCAAACGGAGCAAGGACGGTTCCGGCAGAGTTTCCGAGTTCAAGAGCCCACTTTCCGGTATCAGCCAACTGTGGATTCTTAAAGACAATTTCTGCGACATCGTCCTTGATAATGACTTCCACCAGTTTGCGCATCTCCTCGTCAATTGGCTTTCCGTTCTTCAGGATCTGAGCCTTCGGATCTCCTCTGCGAGTTCCCTTGATCTGGAAGGGAACCTTCACAACGCACGGTTCTCCAGCCTTCGCTTCAATCTTCTTTGGCTTCCAGTTGAGCACTGGTCTCTTCTCGGCCTCGAGCACGGTGACTGTGCAAGATCCGCGGAGTCCGGCCTGATCGATTTCGTACACATCAGCCTCGTTCATCTCGATCTTTCCGATTTTGAGGGTGTGTGTTCCGTTTCTTGATTGTGTCTCAAACTTTCCTCCGGGCATACTCGAAATCTGTTTTCCGTTGCGGAACCAGATTCCAGGAGTCTTGGTATCCTTCGTCTGACACATGAGAGTGACGTCATCCTTCTCAATGACTTCCGAATCTTTGAGTGCGACGATGAACTTGTTCCTCGCGTCGACAATCAGTTGAGCCATCGTTCTGTCGTCCTTCGTCGTACACTTGTACTCTCCGTGGTCTTCGATTCTGGCTCCGTCGATGATGAGCCTCCTCTTTCTGTTGTGCGCCTCCACCTTGAACTTGACTCCATCAATGTCGATTCTCTTTCCGTCGTGCCACCAGATGACGTCGGCGTCCTTGTCGTTCACGTCTGTCTCCAAAGTGGACAATTCTCCTTCGTTGACCTTCTGGGACTTCATCGGCACGACGAATGTGTGACGTGGCTCCTCGACGTACACTTGTACCTTCGAGAACACGTCCTGCGTGATTCTGGCGGTCCATTCGGCCTGATCGTCCTCCTCGACCTCCTTGATGGTGAGTGTGCAGCGACCGACGGCGTCCTTCTCGATGATAAACCTCGGATCGTCCTCTGCGATCGCTTTGCTTCCGCGGTACCAGACCAGCGGAGCACGTGGCGTGTTCACTTTGCAAGTGAGCACCGCCTGTTTGGTACGGTAGATCTCTTGCGTGTTTGGCAACGGATTCAGGAAACTATATTTCATTGGCGGTTCTGGAAATAGAAATTTTGTTGCTTCATTCATCTAATCACTATACGTACCAAGCACAGTGAGCTGAGCATTAGTTGGAACTCCGTTTGCCTCACAAGTGTACTTTCCGGTGTCATCGACTTCTGGATTATTGATAATCAGAGTGCAAATGTTCTTTTCGATGACGATCTTGTATTTGAGTCCTCCGGAGAAGATCTCTTTTCGGTCCTTGTACCAACGGATCTTGGCATTCGGACGCGAGTAGGTGCACTTCCACTCGCAGATTTTGTCAACCTTAAAAAGTTATTAAAGGCAGTCTCGTTCCTCAAATTTACCTGTTGCTGAACGGTTTTATCGGGAAGCGGCACATCCCACTTCTCGACCTTCTTGCCTGGGAAGAGGGACTGTCTTCGTTCGGCCTCGGTCATCGGTTTCTTCGGATCTCCTCCGACTTCTCCTTCCGGCTTTTGGAAACCGGCTTGCGATTCTCTGAAAGTAAATTATTATTCCAAGGAATGAGTTGATGAAAGAACTGAAAACAGCTGAAACCGAACTTAAACTTTTGGATTATTTCTCTTTCCACAACAGAAAGAGCGGAAAAAGCGTTTATTTGCGGGTTTGTGGCGGCACATGTGAATGTGGAATTACGGGAGATCAGAGCATGCAGAAAGATCGAGATTACGTGTTCTGTGTGAGAGGGTTAGGGAAGCGTTCTTGTCAGAAATGTGAGAGTATTCAGGAAGTTTGGTGGGTAACCTTTTCGTGTTCTGCCGTTGTTGATTGCTAAACGGGGGAAATGATAAACGGATAAGGAGAGGAAATCGGAAAGGAAATAGAGAGAGAGAGAGAGAGAAGGGGAGAAGAAGGAGAGGTGCTCTCGGAGATTACGGACCTATGCTTGAGCATGGCTCGGAAATCGAGCCCGTTGTCCGAAGTGACGAGCAGCTTGACATCAGCAGAATCTGTTCCATGCGCGTTCTCGACCGTCAGGGTGTAGGGACCTTCATCCTGCAAATAATCACTTTCTGAGGTCTCGTCTGACGGACTCGGAGTACCTGTGATCGGCACTTGAGCATGGCAAGGGCCACAGTCTGTTCTTTTCCGTCGGTGATGTGCTTGAAGCGACCACCGCTGATCACTTCCCGATTGCCTTTGAACCAGCGGAAAGTGGGGGCGGGACTACCCAACACTTTGCAGGTCAAAATGGCAGTTTCGTCTGTAATTATGCGCTTTCAATACAGCAAATTTGAAAAGACGCTACAACGAAGTAGAACTCGCACGGAATGAAACTGTTACGATTTGGAGCTTGCAACGTTAAAATACAACTTCGAGTTCTAAATCGTAACGGTTCCATTCGTTGTAGCGCCATTTGAAAATACTCACTCTCGACGACTGTGACGTTTTCTGGAACTTCGACGATTTTTGGGGCACTGCCTGAAGCACCGCTTGGGACGAGCGGTGTCGACACCTGAAACAGACAGCAGTTGGGGACAGGAGCACTGCTCGAAATATCACTTTATCCAGGATCTCTTGCACGGATTCGCGTCTCATGTCGATACTTGAGCGTCTCTGAAAACATCAATTTGAAAATCTGAACCTGAAATGATTGTCATGCAACATTGAAGGCATTGCCAAAAATGTCTTAACCACACAAAAAAGTAAAAATCACAATGGAGTCTCGGCGCGAGTGGTCGGCGGAGTCTCTCGGAGCTTTCGATCCTCTGCGGATGTCTCCGAAGACGGAGCCACGTCGCGACTCGGATTCCGACTGACTGTCGTCGTCCCCCACGTGTTTCGGCACCGTCGTCACTTTTTTCAGCTTGATGCCCTCCATCTCATTGACCTCCTCCTGCGCCTTCTTCGTCACCTTCTTCAACTGAATCTGCGATAGAAGGTTCTTCGGCTCCTCGGCTTTCTGGGCGCCATTCCTCTTTTGACCCACTTGGCGGCCTTGAACCTTTGTTTTTTTCTCCTCAGACGTTGACTTTTCTTCGACTTCTTTGTGGTGCTGAAATGAACGGTTAGAACATGGAGTTAGAGAGTTCGGAATGGACGGGAAAAGACGGAATGAAGCAAAGTTCCGGGACCGGACTGATTAGCGGAAAGTGAAAAATATTACAAGTATTCACCTCAAACCATGCAAACTCGTTCTCTTATTTTCCGATTCTTACACGTGGCGTCGACGGTTCATCGCTGGACGTGCTGGTCGGCGTGGGCGCAATGCTGACCTTCTTGGGCTTGTCCTAGAAAAACGGTTAGGATAGGGAGAGAAAGGGTTACGGTAGAAGTGGGTGGAAGTGAGAGGAGAAAGACATAGAGGATAGGAAATGATAGGAGGAAAGCGAGCGAACGGAGACACACACACACAAAGAACATGGACTACCTCCTTTTTGGACCCGTTGTCATCCGTTTTCTCGTACTTCTGCAACGTGGTCCGCTCTCTTTTCTCCAGCTTAAACTCGGTGTTGATGCCCGAAGTCGTGCCATTCTTCTCTTTCACACTGACCGTCGTCTCCTTCACTTCTTTCTTAACCACCTTCTTCAGTTGCACTTTGAATGCACCATCCGAGCTCTCTTCGACCTTTCCCTTTTTCAGCTCGAGTTTCTTCAGACTCGCCGTCGAATCGGACTTTTCCAGTCCGTTCCCGCCGGCCTTCACTTTCTTAAGCTGAGCAAACGGGTTCGCCGGCTGCTCGGGGAGGCCTTCTTTTCCGAAGAGTGCATTCGAACCGCGTCTCGATCTCGTTTCTTGAGACAACACGGATGACGTGGAATCGGCGTGGTCGAGGGGGAATCCCGCCTTTTCGGCGGCTAAGCCCTCTTCCTTTTTCACCTTTTTCAATTTGACCATGGCTTTGAAATCAAGCTCGCCATCGGCCTTTTTGACAGTTTTGCGAAGTTGTGTCTTCTCCTAAAATGGGACATCGGACATGACGAAAAGACATAAAATAAAAGACACCGCACCTCTACAGTACTCGATTCATTTCTAGTGGATGTAGTGGTTTTGCGAAGAACGGAGTCGCGAGAGAACATCTCGTCCTGCTTCGGAGGACTCTGAAACTCGCATGGAACAGGGGGAAGAGGACAAGAAAGGGACGAGGGACAAGATGGCAAATGATCAATTGGCTGATCAGCTAGTTGACACATGTGGGCTCACTATCTGTTTGCCCCCGCGCCCCTGCACAAGTGCCCTCCGTGTCTTGCTTCTTCTTCTTCTTCTTACTTCTTCAGGGTCACTTTTCAATGGTGCGGGGGCAAACTGTATGTGAGCAAGAGCCCACGGCTCCTTTTCGGTTTTGTTCGCGCCATCAAAACATTTGGACAAGCACAAAACGGACAAAGACGAGAGAAGAGAGAAATGGTAGGAAGAAGGAGAGAGATAAAGAAAGATAGATGAAGAAATGAGTAGGTGGAGGGAGTCGGGGGATAAGAGGCTACGAAAAGAAACATACATCAGTCTTGCGGCGAGGCTTGCCTCCGGCGAATGATGGAAGTTCGGATATCGATTCGGATACCTGAAATGGAGATCAAGCTGACAAACTGAAAAGTATTCAATCCATTGAATGTTCGCTGCTATAAGGGATACATTTGACTGCAATCGCGTTCTACCGCAAACCACGTGAATTCAGTGCTGAAATGCTAAACTTATCCAATTTCGCACTGAATTCACGTGTTGTGCGGCAGAACGATTGCAGTCAAATGCACCCTTAATCGAACATGAATAAAATTTAAAACGAACCTCGTCGTCACTTTCTCCGACCTGACCCAATAATTCTCGACGGCGCTCCTCTGGGATCGTCAGACCCGAACTGGGGATCTCGTCCAACTGAGATTCCTGCAACAAACACAACTGGGTGCGGTCATCAAGTTTCCGAGTGTTGGCACGTGTTACTTCTGATTCTTTTTTTTTTCGTTGCAAAACACAAAGCCGTTCGGGGGATTTCCAAACTCTCTCGTGCGTTCATGTGATATTTGTGGATTGGCGGAAGGGAAGCGCTCTCCTCAAACACACTCTCTTTCCTTCGTTTTTTGTCTCATTATCACTCGAGCTTCCTCAACCATTTTACTTCTCTCAAGTGCCCGCACAAGAAACCCTCGCGCACCATTATTTATCACGTACTTTCTGGTTATCGATGTTTATCAGTGCAGGAAAAGATAGGAGAAGAAAGGATTTTGCTTTTTTTTGCAAAAAAGAAACACACTCAGTGAGGGACTTTGCCCCAATTGTTTCAATATTGACAGTTCAAATTTCGATCTTTATCCAACAGATCCATTAGTCTGATCACTTTCGCGAGCACGTATAAATTCAAGAATTCCATTCATGCTCATCATTTGCATGTTTTCTCAAAAACCTAGCAAAAACAACATGTTCATCAAAATCTCATTCAGGATGGCAGCTGTTTCCGGCCGGGATCTCCCGCAAACCGCCCCCGCTTCTCGCGCCCATCTAATCGATTTCAGTCTCGCTCGCAGAGAGTTCCGAACAAGTTTCCGTTGTTCGCATTTGTGTTTTGACCCATCTCCAGCCGTTGGTTCTGTGCTCCCGAAGGTCCCCGTCTGATGAGCTCGAGGAGCTTCAAGAGACACGGACTTCCGTCGCTTTTTACGCGGAGGCACAAACGGGAGAGCGGGAGGAGAGAGAAAGGAAGAAGAAACGAGGATAATGATAACATTTTTACACTTTCGCGCTCGTCCAGTGTCGCGGCCCAATGGCACACAAGCGTTTGGAGGAGTCAACGCAAAAAACAACAAGTTGAGATGATGATGAGCACGAATCGAAGGAGTTGCTCGACACCTAGAGCCCACTGTAATTGGGCATTAGTCTCTGGACAGGCTTCATGTGCAATTTGGCGTCCCTTTTTGGGCAAAAAGAAAACTCGCTCACCGTATCAGAATGTTCAGGATCCATTTCAAAAAGTTTCGGAATAAATAAAAATGAAGACTAGTAGACGAAAGAGCTATAATTCAGAGAAAATAAGTGCTGCGCGATGCATAGTCCGATCGTTTTGTGTGGTTGTTTTGTTTGTTGTCGAAATAGAAATAACAAACAGAATGTTTGGTTGGATACCAGGAAATTGATACAAACACCGCGACACGGCAACAGACGACGCCGCAGTGGCACGCGAGTCGGGTCGGAGAGAGCTTGTGTTTGGTGATAAGAGATTGCGGATCCGATGAGGCCCGAGATGAGGTTGGCAAAAAAGATAGAGGGCGGATTGGCGCCTGCCGGCAGAGAGAGCCCTGATTAAAGATTCGATTGCTACTACAGAATCAATTACTGTAGGCTCGGATGGAAATATTGCAACCTGTTGCTGACAATCCAGACGAATTTGTGTTCCTAGCAAGCACTCTGTGAATTCTTTCCGAAGAACGTAGGAGTTTCTCAATTGACTCACTCACTATCCAAACAGTTTGGCGCCAAAATCTCGTGCACTCTCTCTCTTTGTCTTCTCAGGTTTTCGCCCGATTTCTCGGATATCACACCAAAACACATATCATCAGTTTGACACGTTTCTGACAAGTTTACGGCACTTCTCGCGAAGAAAGAGTGTCCGTGATTATTAATGACGTGGCAACTGTCTACGCGGATCGGAAGGAAAAATCTAACAAACGTTAGGACGTGGCAACTTGAAACGAAGCTGGAAATGCGTGGAAAAGGAAGGGGGAAAAGAGAGGTCTCAAATAATGTGTGGCTAAAAAGATGGTGGCAGCACAGCGAGTACGCGTTCCATGTTTGTTGTATTCTTGAGCTTCCTCCCTCACGGGCAGCGCCTCCTTCCTGCGGGGATATCCAAAAAACGACACCCCGAGGTATTTCTGCTTCTCTGTGCACTCCGCCCTGGCGCCCGCTCTCTCCTACTCTCTCACTTCCGAGTACTACGAGCGCCTCCAGTACAAAAACGCTATTTCGCAACTTTTTGTGCGCGGCGTTCGAAAGTGGATCGGAAGGGGAGAAAGTAAGAAAGGAAGGGATTTTAGTGCGCGGGCGGGATGGTTTGGAGTGCTGCGCGCATTTGCACCGCCAGAAGAAACCGCAGTAACGTGACACATTTTGAAGGAAACAAATGGGATTTTGAGAGTGGGAACGGGCTCGAGCAGACGGACCATTTGTATGTAAGTGAAAACATGCAAAGAATCAAAATAAAAGTTCAACACGGCATTCAAATCCAGCATTCAAACAATATCAGAAAGGGTTTCATTCATCGAACGGAATCAATTGTGAGGTGAAGCACTTACATGCAACTATTAAAAGTGCTAAAACGCTAAAGTGAAAAACAAACAGATTCTTGATCCCGATGCCATTCCAATCATTCAAAGAAAAGGGATTTCTTCAGTTGCAGGGAACGCTTGAACAAATCAAGCTTTCGAAACGTGGGAGACTCATGCCACTAGATAAACTATACAATATTAGTGACGAACATTAGTGGTGCAACTGTTCAATTCCTCTCTCAAACTAACATTGCTGCTGGAGTTGATCGACGACTTGCTGTTCGTGGTCTTGAGTGCGTGACTGCCGACGTCGTCCCGACTTCCCCTTCGTGATATCGGACTGTCAAAGTCCAGAATACTTCTCAGAAACTTTTCTTTCGCTTCGCCCTCCGGCATTTTTGAGAGTATGAATGCGTGGATCTGCGATATCTTGTTCAGATCCGGTCCGGATGAGTTCGCACTTCGCATATTCAGTGGATTCGGAGATTCTCCGCAGGGACGGGCGGCCCCTTGACGGTCGGAAACCGATCGAAGATTCACCATGCGACGGGGCGCGTTCTGAGGAGAAGAGGAAGAAGCCATCGAGTGAGAGGTCTCGAACGGCGGACGAGGAGGCAGACGACGTGCCGCTGCGGAGGACTGCTCGCTGCCGTCGTTGCTCGCCGACCTCTTCAGAAAGTTCTGGAGGTACGATCCAGGCGTGTAGTTCATCTTGGCAGAACTATTCAGGGACACGCCGCTATTTACACCAGATTCCGTCCCTTTTCGCACAGGGGACGGTGAATGTGGGCGATAGAATTGGAAAGTTTGGATTGGGGGAAAGGGACTGTACGTCCAATTCTGAAGGGTTGTTGAACGGCGAGCCGGCCAGAAGAACTATTCTAGAAATTCAAAATGCTTTCTATTATATTCGAAAGTTCTAGCCTGAAAATGTTCAGAGATAAGGAAAAGTGAGACAGTTACTCGAGATTGTTGAAAAAAGAGAAGAGAAAAAAGCGAGTTCGCCACCACATTACATCATGTGTGAACTGAACTGTCGTGTTGTTCGAGAGCCCTAACAATGCTCAAGTTCGACTAGACTAGCTGATCTTTACTCTCTCCCGACTCGCTTATTCAAACTTTGGAACAGTTCCAACGTCTTTTTCATTGACTATGCTAATCGGAAGAAAATGAAATCGAAAAAAAAAGTCTGGGATGGTCGGGGGGTAACTCCGAGAAGTGGGAACTCCTGAGCTCACTTTGTGACGGTCGAATACCGAAGCGAGAGCGAGAGAGTGTGCGAGAGGAGGAGACACAGACACTTCATTTCAAAATGATGTAGGAGGAGGCTTTGGCAAAGGTACTTGTGTCATTTTCGAGTACCGTTTGTCACTTTTGTCGGAATAGCAGGCCGACGTGCGGAGGGCGCCGACTTACACGTTGTTCGACGTTTGTACTGCGAAGAGCTTCAACCAGATCAGACTGACGAGAGTACGGTAGGTAGGCCAAACTGATCAAGAATCAAAGAGACTCTTTTCAGTTTCTGATCTGCATTCTCACAACCAGCCGTCAATTTCATCCGAAAGCGTATCGCTTTTTTATTTTTGAACGAAACAGATAACGGTAGCTGCCCGGAAGTTTCCTGACTTCTCGTAAATTGAAATGAAATTATGCTTTGAAAAAAGAGCCACATCAAGTTTGATTTTCAGTCCCAATATGAACTTAAACTTTTTTTTACTTTTCCATAAAATGGTTCAAACATTGTTAGTTCATTATGTAAGTAATCCAATCCAATCCATCCATTCTCAACCAAACAAATCTCAATTTCCATTCTGATTTCCGATCTTGCGTGCCACGCCACATAATGTTTTCCCTTCCCCAAAGACACGAAGCTACACACACACAAAACGCGTCAAACACTGTTTCGAGTGCGTTTAACTGGGCGGCCGAGTCAGACGGTTTTTGCTCGTTGAGCACGTGTTAACTATAACCCCCGTTTTCCACCGTACGTCATCTGGATCCGGCCGCACACTGGTGCTTCTCTTCTGCTCGACTTCCGAGGCGTTGGGACGTTCGCTCTCCGAAGTGGCGCTCTTCTTCGCTTGTGGGGCCTGCAGCAGAATAGGATTCCGAATGAAAATTCGACTTTTAAATTAACTAACCGGACTCTTGCTCTTCGATTTACTTCTTCTCGCAACCCGCTTCTTGGTGGCCTGAAGCGTCTGCGATTCTCTCCGTTCCTCCTCCTCCTTGTATTCATTCTCCAAATTTTTTCTGTGCTTGAGCAGTTCTTCTTCCACATCTGAAAATTGTTCAAAAAGCGTTTGGGCACCATCCGGCCGCTGAAAAAAACGTGAAACGAGTGTGTACCGAGAAAACGGAAAACGTCTTGTTCGGCTGGTCTATGGACCATAGACTACTACGGTATCAAAAACGGAGATGGAGAGAAAAAGGACTGACCAGACTGTTCGATCTTTACCATCGCGCTGCTTTGACCTTCTCCATAGTCGCACTTTGCGTGGCATTTGTAGAGACCAGACTTGTCTTCGGTCAAATTGTTGACTTGAAGCGTGGCTATGGATCCGTTGAACGACTGAGAATACTCGGAAGAATTTCGGACCAAAGCGCCATCTCTGAAAATGTATGGATAGGCTGACGACTCGGAAAGAGAATTTCTCAAGTTGCTGACCTGTACCACTCAATGATAGTGGACGAATGGCACTGCCACTGAACCTCCAGGACCACTGATCCACCGATTCGGCCAGTCTGTAACAAGTTATTCTTTTCTTTCGTTTGTGCATTTTCAATTCGTATTCCCCTTGTTTCCGGACCGAGATCTCAAAAGCGTTTGCTCCGTTTCTTCGTAGTTTTCTGTTCACATCTGGCATGAATGGGCTGCCAATTCGGCCGTTCGTTGAACTCTTTTTCACGCCAAAGTGTAGGCGGAACGATCAGAGAGCAAGAGAACGAAAGCCGATCGGAGAGGGAATCTTACCTTGGACCTGCTGGCTTCCAGTACGATCGGCGGCCTCGTGTACTTGTCACGAGATGGATCGTGGGACTGTTGTTGGGATTTCTGTTGGGATTGCTGATGAGACTGCTGGGATTGTTGTTGGGAGGAAGCAGAGGAGGCAGTTACTCCGGCAGACGCTCCGCCGGCACTGCTTCCTTTTCTGGATGGCGTTGGCGACGCACTCTTGCGGGAAGGAGACTTTCGCGCGGAGGGACTGCCCGCTCGAAGCTTCTTCTCGTCACCGCCCGGCGGCGGGAGTCCTTCAGGTTTTCGTTTCGCCGCTACTTGGTCTACTTCCATCTTTTCGGTTCGGCTCGATCGGCGGGACTCCGATTGCGATGCCTCTTCGTTCACGGGCGTAGAAGTACGGGATCTGAAAGGAAAACCTCAGGGAAATAGTTGTGGACACATCCCACCTCAACTTCTTCGTCGGAGATCCTTCCCTCGGTTTCAAAGTGCGCTTCGGCGTGCCTTCCCTTGACTTCATCGACTTCTTTGGTGAAGACGGACGGCTTCCAGGACCGCGGGACGACGGTCTTGGCGAAGCAGTCGATCTTTTTCTCTCTGGTTTTTCGGCTGGATCTGGCTCTTCAAAATTCAATGCCAAATTGGCGTTCGTCTCTCCTTGATCGTTTCTAATATTACATCGATATTGGCCGGCGTCCGATGATGACGGGCCCTTCAAACTCGAATTCTAGAAAAGTTCTCCAACACTTACTCTACTTACTCTAATTTCCAACTGACACAGGTATGTTTGATCTCCGAGATCACTGAAAATGGCATGGTAGAGTCCTCCCATGCTCAGCGGAACTCCGTCCTTCATCCATCTGAAACACAACGTCTTCTCCATCCGATTCCAGACAAATCACTCACTTTGCAACTGGAGTCGAAGCACTTTTTACTTTGCACTCCATCACAATCAATGCTCCGCCGTCTTTCGGAATAATTCGAGGCTTTCCGACGAAAGACGGACCGCGGGACTTCGCCTCATCTCCTCCGGCGCCAGCAAAGTTCAGATTGATGTTCGCATTCGATTCGCCCAACTGATTCTTGGCTGTGCATTTGTACGCACCTCCATCTCCTGCATTCGGCTCCTGAAATAACACTTTCATTCTGCGATTCTTTTTCATCGCAGTTCTTCGATATCTTCGCTCGTCAGCTAAACTTCGCAACTTGCGTGTTTTCTTATTCTCTCGTTGGCACCTGCCCTGTCATCCGAAACCTCATTGCCCAACATTCCCCATTTTCCGTCTTTTCCCCAATCTTTCTCACCTTGATGACTAGCGTGGCCTTATAAAGGCTTCCGCCCAACGGAGTCAATGTCTGAACGACTCTTCCGGACGGTTCCAGAAGGTTCCCCGAGTGCTGCCACGCGATCGTCGGCTGTGGGTCCGCCTCGAGATGACATTCCATCAGCAGATCACCCTGCAATCAATCTATTCCCTTCCAGAAGTTCAATGTTTCGTTGTTTACACACTCCCTCTCCCCTTTGATGACGTCACACGAAAACACGAAAACAAGGATCCCCCGCAATCAGTCGGCGGAGGGCGACACTGATCGGATCGAACGATTAAAAAGAAGCAAACGTTCTTTAGATTATAGCCTCCGTACAGTAGTTTCAATCGTTTCCTTTGTTCCAGGGTATCATTTTTTCCACTCACTTCAAGAGGGTGTTTGTGTATTTGAATGGATCGAATTTCAAAATTTCTTTCAGTAGCACGTGGTTCTCCTGCACCTTCTTTTTGTTTTTCTATCCGTTTTCGAGTTGTGTATTGATCTTTATCAATTCAAGAAATGAAAGAATATCAAAAAGTTGCTGTTCCCTTTCGAAAGTTTTTGGGAAATGGTTCTCGTAAGGGCTTTCCAGAACCAATGTTTCTCCATCAAACACCTCAAGAAACCACAAACAGTCAATATTTACGGTCTCTCTCTCTCTCTCTCTCTCTCGGATGTTCCGTTCTTGTCTCAAACCCCTCTGGAATCCAAGTGTTTTGCGGTCAGGTTCGCCGCCCGCTGCTCCTGCCTGCTCCTCACTTATTTTTTTCTGCTACCGATGCTGCTTTCCAGGGCTCCGCGAGCTGCGGCCTCGGAGCTGCTGTCTTGAGCCCGTGAAGGCCGTAAAGCGACGAGGAGCACACGGCGCGCATCAAGAGATGCGGCGAGAAATAGCGCGGCAACTCGTGGAGCCGGCGGCCAGTTGGCTTTCGGGCATCGCCCCCACAATACACTAGGACTCTGGGCGATCGGAGACGCAGAAACAGCGGGATCCCGCCATCATTTGCCATGAGCCATGTGGCAGGGCATGGGCTCCGAAGGGACACGGAAAGCGAGAGCGTGAGAGAGAGAGAGAGAGAGAGAGAGAGACCGGAACAGCAGAGGTGGTATGTATACAAGAGGAGCACGTGTGAAAACGAAGCAAAAATAACTGAAAGCAAGGGAGAAACACTCACAGTTGGCGTCTGCTGAATCGACGGTTTCTGGGTGAAGCGCGGTGCGCCAACCATGGTCGCAACGGGATGGGTCGGCGCACGGATCTAGATGCACAACGGGAGGATCGTATGGATGCTCGGACGGCGCATACACTCCGCAGTTGGATAACTTTGCAGCCGATCTAAACCGATCGTTTTCTGAAATCAGGAGATCGAGAGGAATGGGAAGAAACTGAGTGAGTCAGAAAGGAATGGAGGTTTGCAGAATATGAGATTTCTCTAAAATTGGCCATAACTCTATAGGAAAACGTTCTTTGTTCGAACGAAATCTTGTTGAAAAAGAAAGGGACACTTGAGAAAGCTTCTCATTTTCCAACTGTTCAGTTGTTCCAAGAGCTTCCAAAGTGAAAAAAAGGAACGGAAAAGAGATGCACAGTCAAAGAACATGAGAATAAGCAGTGGACACTAAAAAGAAATATTGTTTTTGTGCAAGAAAGAAGTTTGTGAAAAACAGTAACTCAATCCATTCTCACATGACAATCCGAGAGAGCAAGTGAAGAGAATCAGAGAAAAAGGTTGAGTCATACGGTAGGAATGTCTCAAAGCCCTTCTGAAATGGGCGGGACCGAGTGTACGAAGGATTCTTTCGATGCTCTGTTGAAAAAATCATAACGGTGTAAGTGGATGAGTGGATGGGACCCTCTGCCGAGGCATGAAATTTGAGCGGAGCACGGGCAAAATGATGTAATTGTCTCCGGAGCAAAAACAAAGTGAGAAAGGCTAATTGGAAGGTACATCTGGAGGCAATGCCACGCCATTTCCAACGGGGCAAAGGACTAAAAGTGAAAAAGGAGCTGACATCTGGCAGATAAAATGGAAGAAGAAGCTGGCGAAGGGTTGTAAATTCACAAAAGCGCGCCTTCTTTTTCCTGGAATAGTAACTTCTGGAGATGAGCTAAAGAAATGATAACAAGAGATAATAAAATAGTAAAAAGAGAGAGCAATAGTATGATCGAAATGCCACAAACAAAGACGACGGCGCGGAGAGCAGGCAGAAGATATAGTGTGTGGATAAACGCACACATGAAAGAGGAGGCGACGGCGCGGGAGCATCAGCAGCTCGGCTCGGGAGCCCACACCAGGCGTGAAATAGTGTGCGGAGGGGGAGAGATGCGGACGAGTCGAGGGGGCGGCGCCCGACGAACGGCATCGGGGAGGAGAGTGCGGGAGGAGAAGAGTCGGAGAGGGGAAGAGCGGCGATCCGACGGCAAAATAATGAGGGATGGGGATGGTCCGCTTCTTTGTGAGCCACCTCCTGCCAACGGACGATGGATGCCAATGGACTTTGATGAGAGAGACGAAGGGCGGAGAGAAGCAGAGACAACAGATCCAGGAGGTGATGGAATTGAGATTGATTGCGCGAAACTGAGAGATGGGGTCAGAGGACAATCGTGACAGGTGTCGGTAGGAAGGAGCACACTTCTGAAGACGTTCCGAACAGCTTCTGGAACTAGTGATCGCTCATAACTTTCCGTTGAGTGATCCTGTACTTTTCCACCTTGAGTTCCTTCTCAGGCAAATCGTTTGTAATCTAGTTAGGAGGTTTCGTAAGTTAGGAGAAATCTAGCTAGATAAAAATGGAATCTAAACTAAACCTAGCTAGATTTGACGGAATGGTTAATCTAATTAGATACATTTTGAATCTAATCAGTTTTTGCAATTTAATTAAGAAAATTTTGCTTTGTCAATGTAATTAGAAAATATATCAGTCTAGTTAGAAGAATTGGCAATCTAATCGCAATAAATTAGCAATCTAACTAGGTCGGGTTAGAAACGCGAATTAGCTAGCAAGATTAGAAACGATTTACCTGATTGGCTGTTTCCATCTGTCTTTCAATACTCATTCTTAATTGCTCCATTCAAAAGAGCAAAAATTTTGGACGGTACACTTCTCCTCGGACGCTCGTGGTGAATTTATCGAGTAGCAAGACGATCAGTATTCGGGATTGAATCAAACAGCGGTGACGTATATCGACAACACTTTTTGGGAGTTCGATTTAGAAGCCTTCTGACAGCAGAATACAGATAAAAAAGTAAGTATTGTTATAAATAACCCTCCTCCTAAAAGCTTAAACGAAAAATGGAAGAGCAGGAAAACGGCGAATGAATGGATGGAGGGTTTACGGTTTGAAAAGGACGTACTTTCAAGGGAGATTACGAGACAAATTTATGTAAACATATGTTAACATTAATAAAAAACGGATGAAAAATATGAATAACGAGAATTAGTTAGAGTTTATGTCAGTTCTGCCGCTTTCACGAATCAATTCTGTTCGAAGCCGTCCTCGCGTACTGGAATGGATCGTTCTTCTTCGTCAACGTTTCACAGCTGCAAAAAGTTAGGAATGGGGAGGGTTTCATGAATAGGCAAATGTGACAGGTGAATTCTTTGCGAGCACGGAAGAAATAGATCACAACGTGACTGCACTTGGACTTGTAGACCATGGTGTTCTTCGAAGTCGAGTAGACCCCGTCCTTGTACACCTGGAAAACGGGGATGAGTGGATGACTTATTAAATCGCGCTTTTGTTGCTTTTTAAAAATTATTGTTAATCGTTTTTTTGTTGCTTTTTAAAAATTATTGTTAATCGTTTTTTTGTTACTTTTATGATAAGTTTTATGATATTACAGAATGGCCTTTCTGAAATGGTTCAGAGTCTCAATATTGCCAGCTGTGCATAACATTACAATCACTTCAAGTTCACAAGAAAACGCTTCGTGATTCATTTTCATACACACAACTTTTCAATGATCAAAACTGCTAAACAAAATTTTGTGCAAAGTGGGATTTGATTCAGAGCCTACAATTATGTTCTCCCCTTTTTCTCTAGAATGCTCAGAAATCTTCCGGTGTGAATGCCACAGATATACACATTCCGAAACCCCGTGCCTTTCCACAACGTGACCTCTCGTCACTGGTGCATTTCTTCAAATTTTCTCATCATTTTTCGATTGTGGAAGAATCAATCGGATCCGAATCGATAGAAAATGCAAAGGTCTCCTCAAGTAAGTCTTCCTCCCTTCGGTCCTTCTCAGATGGTGCCCTCTGCAGAATGAGCAACCTTCCCGAGCCGTATCCTCGGACACCCTGCCGTACTCGGGCAGCTCCTACTCTCTGAGCACGACTACAGCCTCTTCGGAGAGCTCTCTCCACTCCTCCGCCACCAACTTTGGTCTTGTTTCGTTGATCTCCGATTGCGGAGAGGACTTCACCGGTTGTGAATTGACTCCCGAGGAAAAGCATTGGCTCGATATGACCCACGCGTTCACCAAGGCCGAGAAGCCGTTCCGCGAGCAGAAGAAGACGTTCCGCGTAGTCCGCAAACTGAGAACTTGGCATCCGAGACGCGGCGTTTCGTGGAGTTTCCTGCGCAGACTCGTTAGTTTTCATTTGGCAATGGGAATCTTCTGGAGAAACGGATTGTTTCAGTACAACGGGCGTCAGGATATGAAGGCGGAAGCGGGTGCCGAGCTGATGGATCCGAGTGTCGAGTGAGCAAGGAGCAGAGACTTCCGACCAACCCAAACTTTTTTTTATGTAAAGCAGCAATTTTGTTAAAGATAAAACGCGTCGTTAAACAATTTTCGATGTCAAAAATGCTCTTTTGATGTCGTTTCCTCGGTAATTATAAGCGAGAATGTGCCGCCATTTGGTCTGTGAATAGGTTGTTTCGACGGGAGAGAGCAGGCTTCCAGTCTCCCCCACTCCAAATATGGATCCGCTGACTGCGCTTTCCAATCTACTGGCTGTCTGTTTCAATATTCTCTGCGGTCTAGTCGGCATCGTTCTCAACTCGCTTCTTCTCGTTTGCATTCTCAGAAACACTCCGGTCACTCTGAATGCTTACTCGTAAGTTGGAAACCTCTCCAAATGTCTCTATTCTTTCTCTTCCCGCAGAACGTTGATCTTGTTCCGAACAATCGTTGACATTTTCACCTCATCCACCACAATCATGGCTTCCAACAGGTCGTTCCCGTCATTCGCTTCTTGCTCATTTCCAGATTTCAGAATATTTCCATCGATTGATTCGTTTTTCGTCATCTCAAGAGGCCCTTGCACGTTATTTTTCTCCGGAGAAGCGACTGCCAAATTCTGTTTCTATTGTATGAACGCTCGAAGTTAAATCTCATGAAATACCTTCAGGGCATAGCATGCAAACTGACGGTTTTCTGCTCAGTCATCTAATTCTTCTCCTCTGCTTCTTCTATCGAATCCGTGTCGTTTATCTGTCGAATGACAGTTTCGACAAAGGGATTCTCAACATTTTCTGTCTGGTATTCGGCCTCATCTACTGGTTTTATTCGGTAACTAAAGTTTTTTTCCGAAATGCTCTTATGCGAGTGCTCAGAACTGGGTATATATCATTTCGCTGGAGCCGATGGATTCTGTCAACTTCCACGCGTTGCAAATCGACCCGGCAATTTTGAACTCGAGTTGTGTATACTACGGAAGCAATCACATGAAGACATTTTCAGCAAAAAGTATGATATTTGTCTGCTTCTCCGCATTGAGATTCAGTTTTCCAGCTCTCAACTTCATGCACATCTCCATCTCGTGGATTGTCATGGCCGTCTCTTTCATCAGTTGGTACCTCATTCAAAACGTTCTTTCACAGTTCCGAACTGCTGAGCAGATGACAAAAGCGCATTTTTCGCTCGTGAGAGTAAGAAAATCGTTTCGTTTTCAGTTCGTTCAACTGCTTTTCAGGTTCTGATCGGACAGACGGCCGTGCCCGCCTTCTCCGTCCTTTCAGTCACACTTTACGCGCTCATCGGCCACTTTGACAAGACGAAAACCACGTTCACTGAGAATTTGATGGGACTTACGTCCGCCCTGCAGTCCGTCGTTTCTCCGATCGTCACGTTTCTGTTCATTTCTGAATACCGGTATGAACTTCAGAAGAAGAAGAAGAAGAAGAAGATGTTCTGGAACTGATATTGCAGGAAAGCCCTCTTCCGAATCGTCGCATTCAAATCGTATTTCGTCGTCCGAACGGTCACTCCACAGCCGAGATTAGTTGTGTAATAGTTGCATCGTTTCCTTTTTATCTCTCTTTATTTCTTGTTAATTTGTTGACTTTTATTTACTTATTTTCTTTGAAATAATTTATTTTGTTTGATGGAAATTATTTACACAGAATCACTAGCGACTATCTCTTGAGGTCTGTTAAAGCTGTCAATGTCGTTTTGGTTCGCGAGCAATGCTCATCTTCTCTTAGCTGGTGCACTTCTCGGTGATTTCAAGTATCTCTTGACCTCACTGAATGAATTTTTCTTCGCTGGAGATCTTCTGAAACAGTATTATCGTGCTACCTTACTTTCGATTCGGTTCCACTCACCTTCTCGATGTACCAGGTGTGGTTTCTCTCAACATTTTCAATTGAATCGCCGCAGTATCGAATTCAGTCTGTTCGTGATCCATTCCCTTAAGTTTCCATTCGTGTGCTCCTGAGAACTCTGACGCCTTCTTTCCGCAAGCCGTATATCCGACGACGAAGTCCCCGGTCGAAGCCAAATTGAAGCTCTTGTACGTGGATTCGAACTTTTGGTGCGAGTTGATATCCTTCAGAAACTTTGAGACGCAGTTAAGCCCGGTGTCCATGTTGCAGATGTCGAAGAACGGAAGGAAACACAGCTGCGATCCTTGATTGGCTCCGGCCACGGAAATGAACGTGTGGATCTTGGCAGTTAGCGGCGGTCCCATGTCCACCTTTTGGTTATCAACGCACTTTCCTCCGAGGATCGCTTTTCTGGCGAGTGGAGCTCCCATCGAGTATCCGATGACGTCGATCTGATCGGCTCCGGTATACCACAGAACGATCTGGATGAAACGGCGAATCTGGAAGGAAAAAGGAAAAAGATTGCACGTGTTCAAGTGATTCTTACATGAAGAACATGATCACAACTCATTTTCACGTTCAAGTTCGCCGACTCCACTCCTCTTCCCCATGACGTGGCGAACATATTCTTCACTGAAAACCCAGCAGCCGCCATGTCGCGGGCGATCTTCCAGAGACTTCCGGCTTCATTGTTCAGACCGTGCACAAAGACGACTGGGCGGTCACTAAAGACAATCGCTCAATTGGAGAGTTGGAGGAAAGCAGACTTACGTGGAGTGTCCGATGCGGCCTCCTCCGAAACTTCCCGTGGTGAGCTCGTCCCTCACAACCTTCTTCACCTCTTCCGGTTTCAGATTCTTCTTCATCCATTTCATAAAGTGCGGATCAATCGAATTTCCACAAAGGCCAAAGTTCACGGCAATGAGTACGGTAGCTACAGTAATCCAGTTCATGTTTCCAATTAGGTTTCGACCCTGAAATTGAAAGTAACAGAATGAAATGATCACGTAAGACAGAAATGAATGGAGTTTGGAACAAAGTCTCAGCTTTTATACCTAGTTATCTAGCTCGGTGCAAAGTGGGCGGAGTCACACACTTTTTTCATGTCAACATTAATTTGGGAGGCAAATCGGAGGGAAAAGAAAAATTGAGAAAATTTATGGGCGGTATGGGTAACAACCGGAAAACGACTTGACCTTTTGGCAAAGCCCCGGCTTATCAATAAGAAAAGAGACAGAGGACGGGCGGGCGAGAAGGATACGGTAGGCGGCAATGGCAGAAGCGGAAGGACGGGGGAATGGCAGCGGAGAAGCGGCGGGGAGAATAGAAAAGGCGATGGTTCGGAAAGAAAAAGGACAAAGACGGAAGGGGGAGTTCATTGGCAGCGAAAGGAAACATTCCGGAACGGACAGAAGAGGGGTAGAATCGGGTGGAATTTAACAAAAAGGAAGTTTCATTCGCGTTTTGCAGTTTGACATTCGAAAACCTTCAGGTCATTTCAGAGTACGAAAGGTAATCCTTCACCGAGTTTTCCGTAAAACAAACATTTGTCACTTTAAGTTCCGAAGTTCACAGTGATATTCTCAAAGTAGATAGGACCTTGTTCTGGATCAGCTACTGTAGAAAATGTTGCCGATCTGAGAGAAGTTCGGAATAGATCTTCAGTGAATTATGACTTCTGACAGTCTTCGGAACGATGAAAGGAGGGATTTTTGAGTGAAAAAGCTGAACGGCTTTGATGAAGTGTGAACTGAACGGACTATGGTTCACCCGAAAAGAAGACGAATTCGAAAGATGTTTGTATGTGGATTGCCTTCTTGAAGAGGAAAGAGACGGTTGAATCCCATTCCATTATCAGTATTCCATCCTTCCCATCCTAGAATTCCATCTCAATACCATTATCATTCGGTTTCTAATTTCTCGTCCGAATGATGCGTGTTCCCATGGTCTCGTCTTCCAATTCTCTGTCCTTTTCTTCATTTGTCCGTCCGGCCGAACAACTGAAAAAACGAGTTGAATGATTGCGCAAGTCGAAGATTCGGATTCACTTTTGTGAAGGACTTCGGACGCTTGATAGCAGACAGACAGTTGCCATTCTCTCGTACAGAAAAAATAAATGTAGGAGGGGGTCAATCAGAAGTCGAACAGTTCCATTATTTGTATCGAAGCGTTGAAATGACCAATCTGATGTATACTTCTGGAAACTCTGGAATTCTTCAAGTGCCATCATCTTCCAAATCGACTGTATTCTGTGTTATCGCCTGCCAGTACACACACATCAAACATGTCTTCATTTCTTTCTCCGACTATAGTAGTCTTTGTCGTCGTTGGACTCATGATCTGTGTTTTGTATCCAGTTTGATGGAAAAGTCCAAATAGTCACTGATAAATAGGCGGCAGGTCGTCGCCGGCGATGAAAATGAAACGCACATGGAATTTCGATGGTGCGAAATGAAACCTGAATGACTGACCATTTGTCTGCAATGCTTTTTCTTCTGCCAAATCACAAACTGCGACTAGATCAATCTACACGCAACCTGAAGACGATGAACCCTCCGAAGATTCTATTAGAGATCTGAAGAGAAAAAAGCGGGCGTCTAGATGGATAATGTCTATTACAAGATACATGGAAAAGAAAGGCACAAAGAAGTGGCGAACCGTAAGAATAAAACAATCAAACAAAAGTGAACAGAGTGAAGGCAGACGAAAGGGGGGACCAATAAAGCTATTAGGATGGGAAATCTGCTGAAGATGCTTTGAATGCACACGAATATAAGGGTGATCATCAAGGGACTATACACCAGTAGACAGGAAGCGAAAAAATAAGAATGAATGCTCAGTTTCCGGATTCGTTCTGGCTTAGACGACGATATCGTACGTTGCCTCCGCTGCGACGAGATCCACCTCTCCCGGAACGGCCTTCAAACATTAATCCTGGAAAAATGGGTTTTTTAACAGGTGTCAAATAGGAAAGGGTAATTTGGTAGGCTAACTTTGCCGTCATAAAGCAGACATGCAATAAAGATTGACAGTGAAAACGCATTGTTTGATCTTGTCTATTCAACGGGAATATTTGATAAGCGCATAAATTCGCACGAAACATCACGAAGTGGAATGGGATCCACGTCACTCACCGAGGATTCTCTTCTTATTGTGCTGTAGAAGATATATAGCAATGATCAGGAAAGAAGCGACGAAAAAGAAAGACATGAAGCCGGTGCTCTCCTCTTCGGATCCTTGGATTCGTTGAAATTGCGACTCGAATTCTTTCTGAAACAAAAACTTCGAGACACTATTATCAGACGAGCAGGACTGACTGAAGTATCGAGTCTATGCGGCCTCGCGACGGGAGCAGCTTCCAGTGTCTGCTCTTCGTCTGCAGAATCCTTCTTCTTGTCGGCAACGGGTACTCCAGGAGCTGGATTTCCGCGTGCTTCCTCCACTGCTTCGTGCAATCCTTCTGCTCCAACTGCCGGCGTTTCCCTGTCTTCTTTCGCAGCACCATCGGCCTCGTCCTTCGGAGGATCCACTGCTGCCGGCTTATCTACATTCGCATCCGGATCCTCTTCTCCTTTTCCTCCCTCTACTTCTTGTTTCGCTTCAAATTCGGGAGCCGCATTCTCTTTTTCTTCTTCTTTCGCTTCATCTGCTTTCGGGGCAAGAGGTGGTTGTGTTTCCACAGCAACTGTCGTTGCTTCCTGCGCAGCTTCTGTTTTGACTGGCACGCTCTCTTCCTTTCCAGTCAGAAGCTCATCTTTCTTTTCTTGGTCCGTTTTTTGCACCTCCTGGAAAAAGTACTGTTCATTTCTACCATAAATGAAACTTTCACTCACGACGTTAGTGGCATTGGAGGTAGCTGAGAGAGCGGCTGGAATCGCCGTAGCATTGGCAGTGGAGCTCACGAGAGTGAGTAAAATGGGAGTCACTCTCTCTGGCGACTCTACCTTCTCCTCCTCGATGGGCGGCTTCACATCATCGACGTCTTCCGGATTCACATCCACTGGCGGTTTATCTTCTGCGAGCGTCGCAACCGCGAAGATTAGAAACACGACGGAAAGTCGCAGTTTCATGCGGGTTTGGCTGGAAAATTAACTAGAATCGATACTTCGTTTAAAGAATAATGAGGATCCCGAGACCGTCGTAAAATAGCAGCAATTAGGCGGGAGACGATGGACAGACAGAAATGTGTGTGTAAGAGAGTGAACCGAATGAGGTCAGTTACTCTTTGATGAGAAGGCAATATAACGGAGGACAAACCGGAAGCGAACAAGAGAACAGCTGAGGTGCGAAACGGAGGAAAAGTGCACGAAGACGACGAGACGGACGTCTTGCGAAGAGCGCGAGCGCTCCGTTTGTTTACATTTGCTATGGAGACGTGGAAGCAAATGCACGCATGGAAAGTGCGCTTCGCTCTCGTATAATCGATTGAAGGGATTGACATAATCCGACGAGGTTAATCTCAAAAACTGCATGTTGCATAGGGCGACCAGACTTGCTGAAGTGATTCTGATCTTTCGAGCTGTTAAAAAACAGGCTTAGAATCACAAACTGACTTCAAAAGGGAAAAGCACGGTGGAGAAGGGAAGTTTAGTATTGTGAAAGTTCTTTCAATCGCAATTATGTAACAGTTCACAAACAAAACGCGAGCGAAGTGACGGAAGTGCACGAGGTTTCCGCGTTGGAACTCTCTCTCTCTCTCGCTGACCTAACTTTTACGGTTGAATTGCGCGGCCGCCTCATTTCTGAAGCAATCTTTTCAGCGTCTAGAACGTCCTTTTTTGTCCGAACGCTTTCACTGATTTCTGCGCCGAAAAAATCTCAATTTTATAAATCCGACAGTGATTTTTTTTTAATTTTTCACTTCGAACTTGTGCACTTGCGCGCCGTTTTCGCTGCCGGAACTTTCGGTCGCAAACTTTCCGCCGAAAACGTTTTTCTTCTCTTTTTGTCGTTAATCTCTGGTTCGAGTAGAATCCGCCAATTTTTATTCACTTTAAAAGGAAAATAGCGTTCGAAAAATTGAGTAAAATACATTAAAAGTCAGGCGGCTATTAATTAATTAATTATTATTTTGGAAGATTTAGTTCGTTTCATTGGGTTTAGTTGGATATGAATCCGTGTCGGGTTAGAGGTTCGCAATCGAATTGCGTATGGCGGAACGATGCTGAAAGATAGAAGTTGAGGCTCAGATTGATTTTAAATATTTATAAGCTCGCCTGTCAACTAGCCGTTCGCCGTCGTCGTAGCAGTACAGAGTCCATTTGAGCGCCCGTTTCCTGATTCTTTCCCTTTCTTCTAGGACGTCTTTTCGGAGATGCTCAACTGGAATTGCACAATACTCTCTTGCAAGCTCACGAACCTGAAAACCGTAATTGCTAGCTGCTCAGAATAGATAAATACCTCTGAGACGATATCAATCATCCTGCGCATTTTTGCTGCCTCAATTTTTGCGAAATACTCTGTAGCTCTAGCTCGGCTTTTTCTTCTGCAGAAGAAGTTGTACATCTGAAGTTCATTAATTAGGAGGTGGCATTGAACGTTCGACTGACGAAAATTGCATTTTGTCGGACTCTGTCGCCTGGCTGATTACCGCCACACATTGTTGACGTCGATTTTGAATCGGACCCGTCGCTGAGATCCAATTGGCTCATCCCCTCTTCAACCGGAATGTTCATTGTTTCTATCGGTTTCTTCTTCGGTGTACCTATCAGCTGCTCAATCTGTTCATTGGTCAGATCCTCTTCTTCGGTCTTCATCATCATGTCCGATTTGATTTTCACGAGGCAGTTTTCATTGTTATTCGTAATTTGAATGTTCGGAGCCATTTTTAGAGTGCTGCCTTCTGAAAAAACACAGATTATCGAAGAAGCGAGTGCGAGCAAACGGTAAAGAGAAGAAAGTCAGCTTTATGTCACTCTCAACAGATTTTACTGGATCTTACAAAAACGACGATCGAAAAAACGCGCCCATCCGAATTAGTAGATCAAATCTTTTCCCAGTTTCTAAATGATAGGTTTAAAATTTATTTGTTTACAAACAGTCGTTTATTCTCTTCTCGTCTACTCTTTTCTCGCAAAGTCCCCGATTTTTCAGAATATGGCTTCGACGAGCCTTTCTCGATTCTCGGCTATCGTCCGGACAACTTCCATTCGAGCCTTCCACGATCGGAGCTCCGTGCCACGAATTGTCGACGATCGCGAGAAGTCATCTGCAAAGTACAGTGACGCTGGTAAGCCCGTTCTCGAATTCTCGATAAGGATTTATCTATGGAAATTCCCGTTCAGGCTACTCTTTCCGCTATCACCAGCAAGGAGTCGACCCGCTGCCTCGCATCCCGGACTGTAAAGTGCCAGTTGCCCGTCCCGCTTACAAAGTTCGCGATCAATGGAGTGACGAAGCCGCCCGATTCGGCCAAAACGACTACATCGACCTACTTGGGGACGGTTCCGTGCATCCGGCACAACTACAGTACCACACGCCCACATGGCTCCGCGGATTCCCCGGCCAGCACAGAGCCAACGAGCTCATCAAACTCATCCATTACCGCAATCTGTATGATGCGAAGCTGAAGCAGAACTCGCCGAAGAGATGGCATGAGTTGAGAAAGAGAATCAAGTACTTGATGATGCAGCACAATTACAACAAACAAGTATTTGTCCCGAACATACTTCTACTCGATTCCTAATTGTTTCTTTCCAGGACGAAATCAACCGGGAGCGCAACTTGGGATTGTGGGAGGAAGAGCCCGACTACACGTACAAGGACAAGTCGCGGCGGTCATTCAGAGACGAGATTCACTGAAAGTTCCTATTGTTTTCTAGATGCTCCTAGTAGGCTCTCTTTGTTAATTGTTTTCTATCTATATAAATGCATATTTCCACAATCAAAATTTATAAAGACGAAAATTTTTAGACATGGTACTTCAGAACCAGACCAACAATGATCTAATCAATCTGTCACTGAGGTCTAAAAGAGCAATTCATTGGGTTCAAATCGGATATTTCCAAAATGATGTCATCCGATTCCTCTCAAGAGCAAAAGAGTACCTACAAGAGAATCGCAGACACTTGTTAAGGAATGAGTCAGAGACCAATTGTGCGCGAAGTCGAGTTCATTTCAGAAAAAAGCGAGACGAGCATTTCCGCTTAGTAGTCCGCTTTTCCGCTTATTAGTCTCCAGACAATATCACCGCGACTTTGATTGCAAAAGATAATTTTCTTCCTCTCTCACTTCCCTCTTCGAAAACAAATGTTACATCCCCATCGTAAAATTTACTCGTCATACCGCATTACCGAGGGCTTTTGCTTTTTCGATTTGTTGTGATTGGACCGTCCGTGCAAGCCCCGCCTCTTTCTCCTTCTACACTCCGCTCTTTTCGCATTTATCTTCTGCAGAATCCCATTGAAAGAACGACGATGGTCTCGCGAGCTCATTCGTCGTCATCGTCAAGTGGAGGAACGGTCAGAGGACAGAGCGAGAGGAAGAACTCCGAAAGACTTAAGAACCGCGACGAATTCCGTGTGCTCGTTCCGTTCAATCCGTCTTCCGAACGGTTCCCCAAGTTGCTTCGGGAAAATAGAAAAGTGAGCCCATTGTTGGAATTGGCATAAAAGGCATTGCGTTGCTGGTGTATGTTGAACGACCACTATGTTACAAAAAATCAGGTATCGGAAGGAAAAAAGCAGAAGACGCTGCCATTGAGAACTGTAATTTCAGGGCCGGCAGAGTCTGGCGACCATGTCTCTCATTCAGTTCAAGAAGGCGTTGGATCGTGATCTTTTGCTTAACGACAAGCTCCCCAAAAGTCAGGAGTTCTGGGTCAAGAAGGTGCAGATCCTGAAAGAGGTTCAAAAGATCGAAGAGACTCTGAAAATGTATTCGGATGAGGTGAAATATAAGTTCGTGCCTGATGATAAGTAAAGTACCAAGGATCAGATCGAAAGCGACGGAGAGTTTCATCAAGATCCAATTCCACATTCTTGCACTGATCACGCGAGTTTCACAGCATGAGGACGATGTCGCAATGCAGAATTCTACCACGCTTCTGAAAAAGGCCAGTTTGAACGTCTCGCTAGTTTCTGAAAACGGGCGTAAATCCTGTATTCGATTCCTTTCGTTTCCAAATTTGAAAAATCAAAAATATTTTCAAAAAAATACTACTAATTCCAACTTCGACTCGAAACGACTGAAATCATCGTCAGAATAAGAGAAAAAACTTCGATTAACTGAACGCAGCACGAAGTTATAGAACAATAGTGTGTCCGCTTATACCACATGAGTTACGGTAGTTTCCTCCCAGAACCTGAAACCATTTCCCTGCATAGTGCATATTTATTTCACAACGTTTGCTTCCCTGAACAACGATGACGTCAGTTCCTCTCCCCGCTTTGCCCGTTTATATAAACGAGTCAGCTGTACAGTCCTGTTGACACACTCATTCGATACCTTATCAATGGGTTGCAGTCTCAGATGATCGTCTATTTTTTGCAGTCCGTCATTGTGTTCCAAGTGATCATCCCAGATGTTCTCTCGTTCCTCTCTCGCTCTCCTTTCCCGAACATTCCATCCAGTCGTCGTCCGCCCTCACTCTCGTCCGTCTGCTCGTCTTCTCCGTTCGTTCCAACTCGGCGGTCTCTGCGTCTGCGCGTTTCTCTCACAAATAACATTGTCCCGATCGATATTCCGAGGCGGCGGTCATGTGTTTATGTTGAGGAGGCAGTGCGGAAGGCAGGGACGCGCAGAGGCCGACGGCCCCCGCCGCACTCGTTCTCGTTCAGTCCAAAGCAACATGACGGGCCAAGCAGCCGAGCGGAGTCTTCACACCACTGTGCTTCCGCTCGGATTGCTATTACTGTAGTCTGACGTGGCACCAGCAGAATCACCTTGGACTTTGAGATCTTTAGTGTTTTCGTGTCTCGTAGTGGTAAACAACTCGAACTTTCTCCCACTTTCTCTTCATTTTCAGTATTTCCCAACACCATATTCACACCGTTTTCTGATTCTTCCTCGTTTCAATTGCGAAATTATCGTATTTCGTAACATGTCGACTGAGAGTAGTATGTCAATAAGCTGCTGTTTCTCTCTTTTCTCTTCTGACTTCCCTCCGCTTTCGCAATATCCTTGCTCATTTTCTCTCCTTGCAGATGTCCTCTTTATCCGCTCCGCATCAAATGCAGGTCCGTGTTACCTTCTACACGAGCCACAATCCTCAGTCCGTTCTGATGATTTTGAAGAGTGACTGCGCACTCGACCAGATCGCCGAGAAGGCGCGCGAGTTGTTCCCGTCGGCCGATTATCGTCTATACTACGGTAGGATTTCCCCTAATTGATCCTATTGCAGTGATCGTTTTCAGGAGACGTCAACGGTCCGATCTATGAGTTCACCAGTTCCGAACAGGTGATGACGAAGATCAGAATCACCACTTTCTCGCGTACTCCGCAGCTGTTCGTCCGTCTCGAGCAGAACACATCTTACTCGACCAAGAAGGGCAAGGATCGCGAGTCGAAGAGCAGCACCGTTCTGAAGCGCATCGAACAGAACCAGGAGCAGACTCTGAAGAGTGTTGCCAAGCTGCAGAAAGACTTTGGTCGTGTGGCGGTCCTGGAGAAAATTGTGGCGGAACTTCAGAAGAAGGGAGAAGAGACTGCTGAAGAGCAAACGCAGACGAAGCGATTCAAGCCAGTCAAGCACTCGGCGACTTGTGATGCCTGCCTCGGGGACATCATTGGACACCGCTACAAGTGTCTCCAGTGCCCGGATTTCGATTTATGCGAGGCGTGCGAGAAGAAGTCGCTGCATTATGAGCACGCGATGGTCCGTCTCGTGTGCCCTCGCAAGACTTCCATTCCGCAGTACATCACCGGCAATGCCCCGGACGGCGTCTTCCCCAAGTACATGCGCACCCACACCATCGAGATTGATATTCCCCTTATGATTCCGACCGAACCGAAGGCTACTGACTCTGATGCGCCGAGTGAGTCACTTTTCAGAAGAACCATAATAATAATTATATCTTTTCAGAGGACCCTCGCGAAGAGAACCGCGCTGTTTTCAACAACAGTGCCACTATTCTGAAGGACACGTTCCAGGCGTTGAGCAAGAGTTTCTTGGATTTGGCCGATGGAGCTCAGACCGGAATGGAGAAGAAGATCTTCGAGAGATCGAAGGTCGAGGCTGGCATGGCAAAGGTCGGCGAAAAGATGGAAGTGTTGAAGCGCCACTGCGAGGAGGCTTGCTTCGGTCCGGTTGTTCCGGAACCGGAGAAGAAGGTGGAGACTGATAAGAAAGACGAGGAACCGATGGAGAAGATAACGAAGCCGCTGCTTCCGGAGAACGGTTGGAACGTCGACCTGAAACAGAAGAAGACCAAGAAGCGGGCGTTCAAAAAGACTGCCGAGAAGTTCTCGTCGAGCCTCGTTATGGCTGCGTTCGCCAGAGAGGAGGCCAAGAAGAGGGCCGATGCGAGCACCGCCGAGTTGCAGAGAAAGCTCGAAAAGTTGAACGTGAACGAGGCGGAAAAGAAGGCTCAGCAGGCTCGCGTGCAGCCAGAGACTGGTCTTCCGCCATTCGACCACTTCGGAAACTTTGGAAGCTTCGGAGCCGTTCCCAAAATCACTGATAATGAATCTCTTGACGCACTCATGAGAGCCATTCTGAACACTCCGACGTTTGCTCTGGCTGACGCTCCGGCTGCTCCAGCCACTCCACCAGTGGTGCCGTTTGCTTCAACCGCTCCAACTGTTTCAACCACTTCAACGGATTCAACGGCTCCATTTGTTGAGACGACTCGAGTCTCACCGATGAATTCAGTCCTTCCGGCTCTCAGTACTATGAATCCAACTTGTCGTACACTCGAAGAACTTCTTGTTTTTTCGCCAATTCCTCGCCAGCTATCCGAGGTGGTTCCAGCGACTACTGAAAACGACGAGTGCACTGTTTCCATTCACTCTTCGTTTGAGAACATCTCTTCCGATTTTGACGAGAGCCTCGACTCTTGGGATGCCAACGCGGTGGTGGAGACTCCGTCCCCGGTTCTCGTGGAGGACAACACTGACAGCCTCGAAACGATGGAGATGGAGGAAGAAGTCGAGCAGGCGGAACCAGCGCAGCCAGCCGCGGTCCCTACTGCTCCGGTGTGCAACAATGCCTTCGAGAAGGTGAGAGTCTGATTCGGTGCAATTAATAATCATAGTCCTTTCAGACTTTTGATCATCTTCTCGAGATGGGATTCGACTACAACGTCGTTGTCGACGTTGTCAAGAAGGAGGGCTCGGACCTTGAGAAGTGTCTCGCTGCTCTGTTCTAATGTAAATCATCAACCATCAACCGCCCAACTTCCAACTTCCTTCTGTCCTTTTAGTCGTTAGATCCTCGGATCATTCCCCCTGGAATCGTTTCTCTTTCAGTGTTTCTCAATTGTTTGAGATCCTATTTCGTTTCAATATTTTGTGTTCTTTATAAGTTCCTTTCGAACATGTTTTCTCTTTTTCCGTAATAAAGTTGTGGCGTAAAAGTGAGCACATTTATTGAGCAAAAATTCAGGTATGCAATATGAATGGACATTCTAGGCCTTGGAATATACACGTTAGCGAAAAGAAAAGAGTATGTGGTTCTGGAAGGTTCGAGAAGACCCGCGGAGATTTAATCAAATAGATTAGAGAAGTGAGATTGAGTGTGACAGGATCAGAACTCGAAACGAGGCTGCTGTTCGTAGATCATGGGCACGCCGTTGTACATGTGGGGGAGGGTCGTCTGATTGGGCGACGGCAACTGGGATGGGGGCTGAAATGCGTCGGTCAGTTGGGAAGCATGGATCGACGGGAACAAGGAGTGCACCAAAGGAGGTACCTTCGGCGGCGAGCAGCTCACTCGCATCATCGCGTTCGACGGCTGCAGCTCGAACTCGGTGCGGACCAACTCAAATGGCGAGGTTCGGTAAGAAGAGGACGTGCGCGCGGAGGGAGCACGTACCTTGGCCGGAGGGGGCGAGATCAAAGTGGGCGCCATGTTGATGGATTGGCGCGTGATGGGGGCGGGAGCCAGCGGCAGGGTGTGCGGTCCCTCATAGATGGAGGAAGCCTTTCGGATCGGGCCTGGCTGAAACGGGTCGTGGACGTAGTCGAGCGTCTCCATGAGCTCTTGCTTGCTCTTTCCGTACGAGTTTGCAAGCTGCACGAGCTCGCGGAGGAATTCGTCATCTCGCGTTCCGAATGTGGCTGTCAGACGACTGAGACCTCTGGAAATATGGAGTAATTTGGTGAAGGGCGGAAGCAACTCACTTTGCATCGTTTTCTTCCTGATCAGCCGACGGAGGCTTCACTTTGCAAGTGACCACCGCAATCCGCATCGCAGTGAACTTGATGTGCTGCATGGTGTCGATGTCGCCCATGTGCGTGATGTTACTCGAGATGTCCCTGCTCTCCGATGGACTCTCCGGCTTCACTCCGAGCTCTTTGATCGTCTCGAGCATCTCATCAATTCTCAGCACTTCCTGGTTGGCCGTCAGAATATACTTCACCTTTTCCGCGTCCGCAATGTCTCTCAGATAATCTTTCAGACATTTCTGCTGGAGTCTTTTCAGGTCCAGAGGCTCCAAGTGGATCGGGCGAGTCGCACGAGGGTCCAAAGTGTGAGCGAGTGATTTGACGGTGAAACAAATGGTTCCTGCAATCAGATCACTTTGTCTGAGAACCTGAACTTTGTAATCGTGATGATCGTCACGAATTCCGACGCCCTGTCGGTCATCGGACGACCGCGTTTCTCCCCCGAAAAGACGGCAATTTCCGTGACATTTCGGCCTCTTTACTCACCTCCAGTGACAAACGAAAGACGCATGATAAGCGCAGACTTGTGCTTCTCCAACAGACTGTCCACCTCTTCGAACTCGAGGAATCCCATCAGGAATCCCATTTCCCACAATTTGCGAACATTGTTCCGGGTGTCATGGAATATTTGGAGAAGTTCCAGCATTCCACGCCACACAGAGAAACGGACATTCGTGCTGTTGCATTCATAACGGAGGTGAGGGCAGAGAACATTCTTGAATGTGACGATCTCTGAAAGAAATGTCAATTCTGATTAGCACAGGTTCACTCTGAAACTTACGCTGTACTCCGTTCACTCTCGCACCGTCCTGGCCCGAACAACAGTCAGGACATTGCAGTTTGTATTTGAGAAGTTCGAAATCGTTGTCGATCAGACTCCTCTGCACATCTGCGTTCACTTTGAAGTGCTGCTTGAACAGATGCTTGAAATGGTCCCAGTGCATTCCTCCGTCAATCCACTGGAGAAGAAGACCGTCTTGACTGTTGTATCCGTAGAGCCAGAAGATGGTTGCAGTGTAAGAAGACATCATTCTCTGCACCTGACAGTCCTGATTCCTCCTGGTCGCGATGGTGAACGGAAGGGAGAGAGTGTGAGCAGTGGCGAATCTTCCCGAAGGAGAGAACATTGTTGCTTTGATGTGGAAGTAGAAGATCGGCCGTTTTCCGCTCCCTTGCTTGTCGTTGTTCGAAGTAGAGTTGACTCCGGCTGGAGACAGATCCTGGTACGAATTGTGAATTGACTGTCTACCTTTCTGTCTTGTTGTGCACAGAAGATGAGGGTATGTGGCAGCCCAGTAACGGTTCTTGCTGTTGTAGACCGGGTAGATGATCACACTCTCTTTGCTGTTCACATCGCTCTTCTTGTGAGCTGTGTTGTTGGCCGAATCCGCATTGCTCGCCGCGTTGCTCCGCTTCGTTCCGGTCGTCGGTTTCATTGCGAGAAGAGCAGCAGAAGGAACGCCCCCAATCGGAGCAGGATGTTGGAGGAGTCTCTGGCGGGACATTTCCGATTGGATGTGCTCTGCCGTCTCTTCAGAGACTACTTGAATTTCAAAGTCTTTGAACACCACACCACGTGCCAGAGCTCCGCAATTCATTCTGAAAGTTCGGCCATAAAAATGGGAAACGATCATAGATAAGACTTACGCAAAAAGATTGTTGGTGACCAAAATAGCACTGGTGGACGGCTCCGTCGCCAGAACACAGTTGGACATAAGCAGTTCAAGAGCAGCGAATACGGCCTCAGACATGTGGATAACAGGATCGAAGTTGAACAACTTCTTGTTGACTGTCAGATCGTAACGGAATCCCTGGAGACGAGCACCGAGAACTGCCAGCACGTAGGTCATGTTGGAGTAGAAGGTGACGAGGTTTTCGATGGAAGAGTCGTGTCCCTTGACCTGATCCCTCATCCTCTCGATCTGGACCGAACGGACGTGCTGCCAGAGAGCCATGCAGTTCTTGTTGCAGAACGTCTTGTACTGCTCCAGACACGGCACGAGAATGTCGTCTCCGAATGTCTGCAGATGCAGACGGAAGTGCTCCACATCGTTTGGAGTCTGGTACATGGTCGAGTTCATCTGGCGGTAGAGTCCGTGCAAACTCATCATCGTCTGGTTCATCTTGTCCCTCAGCATCACGTACTCCGGATCCATTTCATTGCTCGAAGGGAACGGAAGGAAGTCTCTCGAGTAGTTGACAAGCTCGACGAGGGCTTGGTTCAGCCGGGAGTAGATCATCTTGTCCTCGTTGGAAACGAGCACTTGGGACAGACTGTTCTGAAGGCGGCTCGTAATGCACAGCACATTCCACGTGAGCATCGTCCATTCCTCGTAGAAATCCTGTCCGCGCTGGTGATTGTTGTTCTGCTTGATACGATTGACGCGGCCATCAATTTCAGTCAGAAGCTTGCAGATTAGATTTTTCACCTGGAATCGATCATTTTATAAGAATCGCCTGAATGACAGTAAAGATGGTTATCATCTCTCTAAGCTCTTTATCATAATCTTTGCGATGTCATACAGTACCCCTCCTACAGTAACCCTACCCTGGCCACATGCCACATTTATTGTCTCCTGTCACTCTGTGACCTTACGCGTGATCTATGCTCCTCTCCGTCTCCTACTCTCCCCGCTACGACACTACAAGGTGTGTGCTCTTTGCTCGTCTCACCTCTTGCGCACTGTTTCTAGACACGCAAGATGACGTCGCCCGCCTAAATGACGCAAGAATACACACTGACCTTCTGCATTCGTTGCTCCTCACTGTCCGGAATCGGTGGATCGTAGTGTCTCTGGACACCGTGCCACATGCAGAACAGATCGTACAGAAGCTTTTGGAAAACCTCATTTGGCACCATTTTGATTTGTTCAGAAAATCGGTCAATCAATGAATCAGCAGTTGATGAGATGCTCAGGGTCTGCAAACGGCGGGTTCGAACGGAGGGGTCCAAGGAGAGCGGTAGGTTCGAAGGGATGTAAAAGGAACCTTTAGGCTTGGGGCGGAAGTGAGGCGGCGCCCGCTGGAGACGGGGGCCGTCCAGGGAGAGCGCGAGAGCGATCGAAGACGACTCGGACTGCGCGCGGCTCGCGATTACCTGTAAATGCTCATGATCAGAGATGGAAAGAGATGAGGCTGCCACGTCATAAAGATAAGAAAGTGTGTAGAGGTTGAGATGGGAAGGAGGATCGTATCGTACCGTACCGCTGATAGTATCGAATAAAATAGAGGCAAGCACAAATGTTCTTTCTCAAGGCCAAATGAGTACACTTTGGAGTATGCATGCGAATAGATTCGCAACTCATAACAGTGATAAAGCAACTCTTGTGCCACATCACATCTGAAACGAAGACCTAGACTCTAGTCGCCACAAAGAGTTTACGGAAAAATCAGCTGTTGCGAGGAGACACGGGCAAACAGGCCACGCGACGAACAAAGAATGAGAAGACGTGAGAAGAGCAGGTTGTCTGGGAGAGGCCGAGCGCGCGAATGTTCGGTGCACAGGGACCATCGGAACGGCAATGAAGAGCGGCGAGACGAGGAGAACACAGATGGAATGCGCGGAGAGAGAGAAATGAGAGATGAGAGAGAAAGAGAGCGAGATACGACCCTCGATCTGTGGTACGAATCTGCTCTGGCACAATGCCAAGTTTCCGATCGATCAAGACAATACATACACACGCACAGACACATCTGAATGAAAACTAGATAAGCGAGAATAGATGGGAAATATAGAAGGAGAAGAGAAAAAGGGATATTTGTTAGAGGGGAGATACGACTGATAGGGATGGATGAAGGGCAAGTGTACTAGGAGGCCGTCACTGTCTCCTCACGCCAGGCGTGTTGCAGCACCGTCGTTTAGCACCAATTATTTGGGTTTTGATCGATTGTTATCAGTTTTGTGTGCCCCGGTTGATGGCAACATTTTGCGTGTTATCGAGGAATGTCCGGCGGGGAATAGCTGGCGAGAAGAAGAAGAAGAAGAAGACGGATATCACCTTCTGGAATGACGGGCGAGACAGAGAGCGAGAGAAACGATCACCGGTTTACTGTCGCCGTGATTGTTTCTGTTTCTTTCTCTCCTCTGTCATATGATATCTTCGTTATCACTTCTTCAAAGTCACACTGCAACAAACGAAGGACGAACGGGACGAAGAGGGCTTACTGTAGGCGGGCGCGGATCTGCTCCTCCGACATCTTCTCCATCAGCTATTTGCCATCGTCGCAGCCAATAATATGTTTGTTACTTCGGATGAAGAGTGTGTGTGTGTGTGTGTGCTGATTACGGTTCAACCCGAGGGACAACAGGCCGGCCGACGAAAGAGGCCATTCTGATACTCGATTCCCTCCCGATGCCTGCCCGTACAAGTTGCCGTTTCGTGCATGCCTAGTGTCTCTCCGCGTCACGTGCTCCCTCGCCGCCCACACGGCCCGTATCTCTATCAGTGACCCGTCGCGCTGTTGGCCGGTTTTGCGTGTTTGACACAAAAAATTGTCATGATAATAATAAAGCGATGCGGACGATGAGCAGGAGAAACAGGCCATAAGAAAGAGGAAAAATGTGGGAAACTAAGGCCAATCGTACTGTGAATTAGCATAAATTACACGCTCGGAAACCGAATGCGAAAATAGACAGTTTGACATTCATTGAAACACGGCGAGCATTTGTGAATATGGTTTGAATTTCCCGCCCGTATTTTGTTGCTGCGTAGCGACTCACCCGCGTGCTAAAGTGGTACGGTTTGCTATACGGAGCGATAAAATCAAGCCCAAGCATGTTCACAAACGTTCGCCGTGTGAAACAGTTTGCATCATAACAGACATCCTCCTGCTCAGCTCGTTCGCTCGTTTCAGTCCCTCGTTTGTCCTTCGGCTTCCTCCGTTCAGCTTGTCCGTTCTTCTCAAATGTTTGCTTCCAAGGTGACCTTCCCTACAAGCTCTGCGTCTCGCCAATGCAAACACGTTGTTACCATTCCGTCTTTTACCATTCTCTTTTGTTCGCTCTGGTACAGTCGTCACTCAATAATCAATCGTTCTGCAGAATGACCAAGGCTTCTGTGAACGTCCGAAGACGTCGTGGGAGCGACGACGGAGGAAGAGTCGTACCGCTGCCTGCGAAAGTTGGAAAACAGACGAAAGTAAGTAAGAACGTATTTCTTTCCATTTCGAAACATCCAATTCAACCCATTTCAGCAAAAAAAGAGTCACTCGATCCTTGGATACATCGGATCGCATCCGTTCCAAATAATCTTCAGTGCTCTGGCCTCAGTCCTCGTTGCCGGTCTTCTCACAAACAGAATAATCAATGCTCCGATCAAGGCTGTCGCTTTCGAGTACGTTTCCCGAATTATTTTCTTCCAATCCATCGTTTTCCAGTCTCGGAGATAAGATCCCATTGGAAGGAGTTCTCGCAGTGAACAGTCGGCTGACCGATGCGGAACTTCTTCTGGAAGATCAAGTCTATGGCCCCGAGTCACTGGCGCTCGACGAGAAAAACAGAAGGATGTACGCCGGTTTCAAAACGGGAATTATTGCGGAGATCCTCATGAAGGACGGGAAAGAAAAGATCGGCCAAGCGGTTCGGCTTGCTCAGGGCGAAAACGAGTGCGACGGCTCCTACAAAACGATGCATCTGTGCGGAAGGCCACTAGGATTGAGGCGAGTGACGGCAAAGATCGCTTATCTTTTTAGTTTCATAAATAATGCATTGGATAAGAATATCGGAGTGATGTCGGAGAAGATATGCAGATTTGTCATCGGTACAGAGAACATTCAAAGATTCGCGTCTTTTCAGAATCAGCGAAATCGGGGAGTTGATTGTCGCCGACGCCTACTTGGGTCTATTCGCCATCAGCTGGGAAGCCGAGAAGGTGGTGAAGATCCTGGGAGCCGGGGAGCTGCCGACGAACGATGAGAATGCGCCGCCGATCAGATTCCTCAACGATCTGGACGTCCTCCCCGATGGACGCATTATAATGTCCGAGTCTTCCACAAAATTCGACGATCGAGACTTTATCCTGGATTTGTTTGAGCACCGCCCAAATGGACGCCTTCTGATCTACGAGCCTCGAAAGAAGAATCTGAGAGTGCTGAAGGACGGACTGTACTTCCCGAACGGAGTGCAAGTGAGCATCGAGAAGGGTGTCGCGAAAGATTCTCCGTACAGAGTATTCTACAGCGAAATGTCGATGACGCGGGTGATGCAGATCTGGGTGCCTCAGGATCATTACTCGACCGCACCGGTCAAGGTGGCTCCTCTCATTGAGAACCTTCCCGGATACCCGGACAACATCCGTCTCACCAAGAACGGACACCTCCTTGTTCCGATTCCATCCCATCGTTCCGAAGAAGACCGGATCCTCGAGCAGAACCCGTCTCTCCGCGAGTTCATTACAAAGATCCTCTCTCCGCAGGCTCTTAACTACATCGCCAATTACGTGGCGGATACGGACGGACTGGTGCTCAAAGTGAACACGGAGACTGGACAAATCATCGAGTCCTATCATGACCCGACAGGTCGCGTCGGAGCCATTTCGATTGCCGTTGACGATGGAAAGGGACGGATGCTTCTGGGAAGCGACGTCAACTATTACATTGCTAGAGCCAAACTCTAAACTGTTCCTTTATTTATTTGTTGGATTTTATTCAGGATCTCTTTTTTTCGACACTTGTTAACAATTTCCATCTTTATAATCACAAATGAATCTATTACCCGAAGATTAGGTTATACTCGTATTCGAGATCTTTCCGAGCGAAGCCATGCACAGCAATCACGCCTTCGTCCCATTCATTTCGAGTGATGTGGCGACTCCAGAAGACGAAATTCTCGTTATGAGTTGCTGGGACTGAGAGCGTCTTGGCGAGAATTCCAGTGAAAACGTCATCAAATGGGAACATCTTCAGACTCCGCATTGTCTTCTGGAACCGTCGAACTGTCTCCGAAGTGAGGAAGACGGCGCCGGCAGACACATACGGAGGATATCGAGAGAACGGATACTCGTCGACGGAGATCTGAAATTATTTATGAGAAACGAGAGATTCGCCATACTTACACTGTGTTTATGGATTTTTAATCTGAATGGTGACGTGTGGAACACAAATCCCTCATAAACTGGATCACTTCTCCGTTGCGTTTTTGCAAATTTCAGCAAGTTGGGAACGTGGACTATGTAGTCGTCATCAACTAGAAGAACAAAGTCAGGAGACGTACACGCACGGGGACTCGAGGCATAGTCCAGGGCAGCGAACAACTGGAAGGATGACCTGAGCGGCACAAAGGTGAAAATTCTTACCTTGAAAGTATTATTTCGATACGAATCTATGCTCGATATTTCGAGAACGTCTTTAAACTCCTCCTTCTCCTTGTCTACCTGCCTCCGAACTTCCGAATTCTCCGAGTGCCCCACGACGAACACAGGCATCACTTCGATTCCATCCGCTTTTTGGTACTTTCCCCACGTTTTCCTTACTGATTCACGCATCTAAACTACTATTTTTATGAATTGAACATTTTCGATCTTGCCTGTCCATTTCTAGCAGACGACTTCACAACTATCAACAGTTTTGGATCGTTTCCTGCGAATTTGCACTTTGGAAAGTAGGTGAACTTGGTGCTCGGCACTTTCTGATATGCCTCCTTCGGCCAGCTGAACTCGTCGAAGCTTTTCTGTAAGCTAACTCTTGTCTAATTTTGGAAAAGACTCAAATACCTCTGTGAGCCGATCGAATAAGCCTAGCACCCAGAAGAGAATGACCGTAATCCCTAGTACTGCAACTTTTTGGCGGGTCGACGCCTCCGCATACGTTCTAAAATATTTTACACTCTGCTCAAACTTTCAGATTAAATAGTTCAATTACCTTTTAATTTTTCTGATGCATAAAATCATGTACTTTCTTCTAGTAATTTCTTTATTTTTCTTGAAATGACCTCTTTTTGACATTTGCGCGTCAATTGGGAGGCGTGGTACGTAAACACACTCAATTGCGGACCAAGCATTTGAATTTACGCTTGTTTGGCGGCTGCCACGGAAAACAGGCCTTTTTCAACTTTGGCTCCCTTCTTCTGCTTCTTGCTTCTAATTGTCCGTATTTTCGAAAAATAGCAAAACTATGCCGTTTTTATAAAAGTTCAAAACTGATCAATATAATACTGCTCGCTCAATCCCTCTGCTCCTGCCCTCGTTTTCATTGTCCGTATTAGGATTCCGGTGTTTCATTGATTTATTTGCAGTTTGCAATGTCCTCTGACGAAAGCGATGCGATTTCTATCAAAGAAGAAGATACGGTTTGTTGTTTGTACGAGAGCTACAATTGAAAGTCGATTTTAGACTATGAGTGACGACGACGGCTCTGATGTCGAAATCAAAAGCTCAAAAAAGGAACGAAAACGGAAACTTGCTTCGGACAGTGAGGTACATCGATGAACGCAAAATTCAGTTTTAATTATTCCCTTTTTAGAAAAGTGCTTCGGAGCAAGACGATGATGAAGACGACGATGATGATGAGGAAGAGGTGACCCACAAAAAAGCCAAGAATAAGAAGCGGAAGAAGAAAGCACCGTCCGGAAGAGACTTCATCGCGTGGGACGTCGACGTCGACGACGAAGACGAAGATGACGATCAGGATTACGACGATGAAGACGATCCTCGGATGAATGCTATGAACGAGCGAGAAGAGGCAGAGCGTGCAATGAAGGACTTGGAAATGAATCAGAGGAACCGCGATCGGTTTAAGTTCCAAAACATGTCTGAAGATGAGGTTCAGAAGTACTTTGAAAACAAGTATAAGGGCGATAAAAATGATGGAGAGTACGACGACGAGGATTCTGCGATGGACGACATCTCAAAGAACTCGCATCTCCCATCGACAAAAGATCCGAACTTGTGGATAGTGAAATGCCGAATGGGCGAGGAAAAGCTGGTTGCCATGCATTTGATGCGCAAGTGTCTTGCTGTTGAGCACACGAATGAGGTAAGCTAATTTTAAGAGATAAAGAAAACATTCCGAATTGCAGCCATTCCAAATCAAATCAGTGGTCGTGAAGGAAGGTCTCAAAGGAATGATTTACATTGAAGCATTCAAACAGTCGCATGTCATGTCGGCCATCGAAGGCTTTTCGGCTCTCAATCAGTTCAACATCGCCATGGTCCCAATCAAAGACATGGTCGACGTTCTGAAAGTTGTAAAAGATATTCCGCAATTGAAACTCGGTTCGTACGTTCGCCTGAAGAGAACCATGTATAAGGACGACCTGGCCGTTGTCGATCTTGTGGATATTGCTCAAAATCGTGTCAACCTAAAGTTGATACCTCGAATTGATTATCAAAGACGAAGAGGAGCCATGCGTACAGAAGCCGACAAAAACTACAAACTGAAACGACGTCCGATGCCGAAACTGTTCGATCAGGACGCTATCAAAGAGGTCGGAGGAGAAATTGTGACAGACGGAGACTTTGTCATGTTCGAGGGAAACCATTTCCGTCGTGGCTTCCTGTACAAGTACTTCCCTATTAATGCAGTTCAAGCTGACGGCGTCAAACCAACTCTCGGAGAACTGGAAAAATTCCAAGAGTCAAGCGATGATCTCAAGAGAGAATGTAGGTAATCTCAGATTCGTTCCCAAAAAATTGTACTTTTCCAGTGGAAACAACATCTCTGAAAGACAGTGAAAACCCATTTGTTCCGGGAGATATAGTGGAAGTGAAGGCCGGAGAGTTGGTGAACTTACGAGGAAAGGTTATGTCAGTGGACGGAGCCAAAGTGGTCATGATGCCGGACCAAGAAGATCTCAGAGAACCGATTACCTTGAACGCGTCCGAACTGAGAAAGTATTTCAAGCAGGGAGACCACGCGAAAGTGATCAGCGGACGGTACGAGGGACACACCGGTCTGATCGTTCGTATTGCCGATGCCACAGCCATCATGCTGTCCGATCTTGGAATGGAGGAGTTGAAAGTGCGTGTGAGAGATCTGCAACTATGTGCCGATGTAACGACTGGAGTCGATTCTCTCGGACAGTTCCAGTACCACGACCTGGTCCAATTGGATCACACTGGAACCGTCGGAGTTATTGTCCGTCTTGAGAAAGAACATCTCGAAGTTCTCAACATGCACGGAGTTATCAATCGCATGAAACCGCAGGCTATCATTTCCAAGAAGGATGTCAAGTTCGCGAAAGTGCTCGACAGTCAGAACAACTCTGTGGAAGCGAAGGATGTGGTCAAAGTTATCAGTGGCCCGAATGCAAAAGAACGGGAGACTGACGAGGATCCAGTTGGAGAAGTGCTATACGCATTCCGAGGAACTGTCTTCCTTTACGCGCGCAAGATAGCAAAGAACGGAGGAGTTCTCGTCTGCAGGCCGAAACATTTGCTTCTGCAAGGAGCCAAATCAAAGGCAAACACAAATGTAGTGGCTCGTATGGCATCCCCCAATCCAATGGCTTCTCCACGACATTCTGGAGGAATGACTCCAGGGTCGCACGACGGCATGTCAAGTCGTGGAAGTACTGGAAGTCAGACACCGAGAAACGGAGGAGGCGGACATGGAAATCACTTCGGAACGGCTAACCAGCAGAGAATTCGACGCGACCTGACTATAATCGGAAAGAACGTTCGCATTATCAAAGGGCCTATGAAAGGTCTGTTCGGAATCGTCCGTGATGCCACCGATGACACCGTTCGAGTCGAGTTGCACACACAGTGCAGAACCATTTCGGTGGATCGTGCTCGTGTCATGGTCGTTGGAGACACTGGAATTACCGCTGGACACACCGGATCCTCCTCGTTTTATAACCAGTCGAAGACTCCGATGCGCGACTCTTCCAAGACCCCGATGTACGGCTCGAAGACTCCGATGTATGGAGCACAGACCCCAATGTACGGTGCGATGACTCCTCGCGCGGGAGACCGTACTCCGCACTACGGTTCGATGACGCCAGCTTACGATGGAGGCAGAACGCCAGCATATGGAGAAGGCGGACGAACTCCCGCGTACGGAGGAGGCAAGACTCCCGCCTACACCGACGACGATCATACCACGACGGCATCGTCAGCGCGTACTCCAGCTTATGAAAACGAAGGCGCAAGGACTCCGGCTTACGGAAATACGGAAGGTGCGCGCACTCCAGCATACGCCAGAACTCCTGCTTACGAGCACGAGCCGCCCAGAACTCCTGCCTATGAAGCGCCATCCAGAACTCCAGCTTATGACGCTGGAAAGACGCCGTCGTACGGAGATGTGGACAACTCGAGAACTCCCGCGTACGAGAGAAACAATGACTATGAGACTCGTAAGTTCTGCGCATCTCTAACCTATCTACAATAAATTTGTTTTCAGCGATGAGCCCGGCCTACAATCCGGAGCCAGCCATGACGCCAACCTACGACGGTTCTGCTCCGAGAACTCCGGCATTCGGATCGAGCCGCACCCCAGCATACAACTACGATGTCGGCAGTCCGACTTACGAAGAACCGGAGGCCGATGCTAAACCGGAGGAAGAACCCGGAGACACCTCTTCTCCGACTTACGAAAACCCCGATGAATCGTACGTTGTGGCCACTCCCGGGGCAATGCTCAATCCAGCAACTCCTGGAGCTTATCACGTGGACACTCCTGGATTCGCTGCTCCAATGACTCCGGGAAGCGGCACGTATAATGACTTTGCTGCTCCGTCGCCGTTTATGGGAGGACTTCAATACGATGCGAACACGTACAGCTCGGCTGGCGGCACAGTCGAAAGCATTCGTAAGTTCGAAATCTATGTGTAACAGATCGAATTGAAACGTTTTTCAGCTGATCACTTCTTGGCTCAAGGAGTCTGGATCGTGCCGCAGCTCTGCGTTACCATCAAGGAACATGAGGATAGGTACAACGACCGTGAAGCAATCATTAAGGATGTGTACGAAGGACGTGTTGACGCCTACATTCCAGACCTCAAGTGCAACGTGGAGGTTGAATTCGATCAAATGGCTCCGATGAGACCGCAACAAGGAGATGACGTGAGTTTCTGTCTAAACAATGGGAGTTATTCAATGCTTCCTTATTTCAGGCTCGTGTCATATTCGGATCAGAAGCTGGACATAGTGGCACACTGGTGCAGGTGGACGGCACTGAAGCTGTTATCCGATCTCGCGAAACGTTCTCCGATATGCGAGTCGTCAACATCGGATTGTGCTGCAAGATGCACAGCAGTTAATCCATTTCCACCCCGGCAATTCGAATCGTTCAATCTTTTTCTTTCGCTTTTTCTCTATCTTTTTTACTCCTTTCAATTTTATCGAGTTTCTGTCCCTGTTGTCGTTTTGTTTGAAAACCGACCTTATTTTATTCTTAATTATCCAATAAATGTTATTCACAGTAAAAGCTGTGCAGTACCTCTCTCACTTGTGCTTTCAGTAATTGAACTGGTTTGGTTGATAGACACAACATTTATTTGCAAAAAAATTAAAAAGCTCTTCATTCGGAAGGAGATCAAAATGACAAAAAAGGAAAATAAAGCTAAGCGGAGGGATTGTAGTCGGAGAGCTCGAAGTTTTCGATGAGCAGATTCACCCGACGGACGACGTCTATCCCGTTCCGCTGGAATACCTCGTGGAAGTTCCCGTCCTCCGATTCAGGCATCTCTCCGCGCAGACGGACCAGGAAATCCTTCCTGTTGGGGAGAGTGAAAAGCGCGGTGAAAACGGCGGTCCGAACCGGCCACGAGTGGATCTGCGACAAGTGTTTGTCGTACGAAGAACGGGCGATAGAATAGACTTTCGCGTCGGGATCCTCCGCCTTGAACACGCCGTCCAGCATATCGATCACGAACTCCAGTGCTCTGAAAATAGAGGTCTCATCTTTGAGTTCATTTCAGTGTCCTTCTCACCTGTTCAGCACCATCACGTGACCGGTTCCACTTCGGTTCGGTTTTCTGTTCCGAATCGTTCCGTTCTCCCTTTCCTTCGACGCCATCGTCAGAATCGTTCTGAAATCATTCTCACTTGTTTCGAAATCTTTCTTAATACCTCACCTGTAAGCCACCGGGTCGTCCATTCTCATCACTGTCAACTTTTCCAATTTGGCGGTAACATCCTTCACAACGAAGCTGAAGATAGTGCCCCATTTGCTCATTACCCTGAAATTGAATGGTGCTCATTTTCAAATGATTCTAAACATTTGCTCACTTGCAAACATGCTTCCAGAAGAGAATATAATGCTCCAAATCCACGTCATCGACTTCAACAATCGAACATTCGATGGTTTTCATGACCATAAAGGTCTCCGGCTCGACGTCTTCTGCTTGCGCCATTGACTAGAAAAATGGAAATTTCTAGTCGTCATATCAGTGACGAAATAACAAGAGAACGTAGAGAAATAGGCAAAAAAGTGTTATGCACTATTCACTTTTGAAGCCGGAAAAAAAGAAGGCAAAAAAGTGTTTCGCATTGTTGTCATTGTCGAAATCCTCGACAAACAATCGTTCGCAGACGAGAAAAAAGAACGATCGCAAAAAATGAATTGTTGGTCTAGAACGCTCTTTTCCGTCGGCCACTGACATTTATTTTCGCCGTGTTCTCTGATTTTTGTTTTTTGACATGTCCAACGGAGTATACCCTTGAGCGAAGAATTGAGGCCGTGGAACGTGCCCTTGAGAAATATAATTGAGGCAAAAAAGATGAAGAAACAACGTTTCCGAGAAGAGAATGAAATCCGGAAATCCGGAGGCGTAGGGCCGGAAATTCAGAATTCCAGAAATAGCCTGCAAACGAGGATGACGCAATGAGGCTTTGCAAGGGTGCCCCAACGAGCACTACAGTATCCTTTCTTGTTAACTTTAATTAAAGTTTCATGTCTAGTCCCCCGAATGCACAACTTTTTCTTCTTCTCTCCATTCCCATGTAAACCCTCATCAGCATATTTAACTTTTAAACCGGTGCCATTCTCTGTTTCCAACAAGGTTCTCCCGCTTCCAAACAATGACTCATCGTTTCGCAGCTGTTGTCCCTTTGCCCGCCTCCTGTCTTGTTCCGATCAACCCGTTGGCGGTCTCTGCGTCTCATTCGCTTTCATTCAGTTCATTCCCACGCCCATCCATCATCACTCCTCATAACTTCCAGCGATGAGTCCATCTAACCTTTCCTTTCGATTCCTCCTCTTCCTTCTACTCATTGCAGTCGCCAGTTCTTATCTGCCTTCTGATTACGGTAAGTTTTTTTTGTTTTCTGAATGTTATCAGTTCGAATTCAGGTGAAGATTCGGAAAAGTCGATTGAAGAGTCGAACTGGGTCGATGAGAAGGAGATCCGTCAGCGTCTCTCTGTGATTGCCGCCGAAAAGTTCTCGCATCACTATCACGAACGGCTGGTACGTTGTCTGCCACCTTCGAATCATAAAAAGACACCACCAACTAGAATAAAACTGAATTGTACAGTACAGAAAGAGATACATTGTAAAGGAGAAGAAGTGACGTCGACAAAACGGTATAAAGACACCTAAACTTGATACACTTTTCCGTCCCTTCTGCCCAATTATAAAAGATTCCGACCACTGAACCGGAAAAGAAAATGTTTAGTTAAGTTGATGTTTCATTTGCAGGCCGCGGTTCAAAATGTGACGAAAAGCAGGTCGATGAGCAGGTCAGCTGTCGAGAAGAGGCGTACGAAAAGAGACGGAGGCATCGTGACGGGACCCATCGCCACCGCTCTCGTTACCGGAATGATTGGTAAGAGACGCAAATCGCAACCTTTTTGACTCATTCGCGGCATTTTCTGACTCATGTACATTCCGGCTCTCCCCGGCGAGCCCACGTCCACTTCAAACAACCCGTCCACACTTTGCTCTGACTCACTATTTTCTTTTCAGGAATGACGGCCAAGACGGTCTCCGAACTGACGAGTTTCCATCCGCGACTATCGGAGGGCGGCTGTGAATGGTTCGGAACCGCGCCCCTCTGCAACTTTCCGTGCCCATCAGATTACGATTACATTCGCGCAAACAACGGAAGATGCTCTTCTTGGTGGCTCTCCGGCTTCTGCTCACCCGACCCGAGCTTCGGAAAGCCGTGCTCCACTATTCTGGGAGATTACTTCAGCAAGAGATTCTGCTGTAAATCGGATCCGCTGGAGTGCACGTGGTCTGGAAGGTGGATGGGGGCAAACACGGCGCACAATATCTACTGTCGGTACGATAACGTTGGAAAGTGTGGAACCATCGACTGCTCCATTAATCATTTTAATATGAAGGTATTCCATAGACGTTGTCCCATCTTTATCTGTTTGTTCCAGGCTCAAAACTCATCGGAAATCAGCGGGGACCGATGTGATCATCTGGAGCTGTTTGGTCTTCGGGGGAAGGCGACGTGCGGATACATTGCTTGGTTCGACGAAGAAGGAAACATCGTCAATTCGTGGTACAAGACGAGGTAACATCCGGATCTGCGTACACTTCTTTCTTCTTTCGTCTCTCTTTCTCTGTTTCTCTCTTTTTGATCTCGCTGTTCCAATTGTATCTTGTCATCTTTTTTGCAGGCGGTAGAAGAGAACTCACCGGATGAAATTCCAATTTCCATGTCAAATCGCTTGCCTTTCCTAACTATAGAGTCAAATTTATTTACGGGTTGCCTCCAAGTACGATTGCTAAATTGTTTCCGTCATTTTTTTGTTTCTTGGAATAAACTGATGTGTAATGGATGGAAAATGTTTCCACTTGAGACGCAGAATCAAATCAGTTTAAGGCGGCATACGACAATCCTATTTCGGCCTCTTTGCTCCGTCGAAGCTTTTCAATTCGAAGAAGACGAAGAAGGAGGCAGTTTACCTTCCAAACTCTTTCAATTATTAATCCGTCTCACGTCGTCTGAATTATTCATTCATCGCGAAAAAGTGATCTTCAAAGAAGCGAAACGTTTTGCTCACTTCATCTTTCTTCCACGAATTCCTCATAAAAAAAACTCCAGAAGCCCATTCTAACTGTTACCGTATCTCTTCTTCCTCCTTTAGTAGTTCGTGCAGCGAATCCACATGTTATGACGTCGTGGGAGGCGGCGGATCAGCTGGTCTCCTTCTTCCGATTTGACTGCTCTCAACCTGAAAACTCCACCTGTCTTCCTTAATGTTTCCCAGCAAACGCTCGTTGAAATGTGCAGCTGGACTCTCCTCGATCACTTTGGAGGAAGACAATTCGTGTTTGCAAGCAGTACTCCTCAGGTAAACCCAGGGGATTTCCGCCCGAGTATCTTCATCCGTTTACCACTTAGACATTGCTCTTTGACCGCAGTTTCCCTACGCTCGCCTTGTTTTCCACGCACACAAAGACACTGCCAATTCGTTTCATTTTTGGCTCCATTCACATTGAGCATTTTTCGAGGCGATTAAACTTGATTAGCTTGTGGGAGAGGCGATGTCTAACGCCGAAAAACGGAGCAAAACACGATTGAGACGGGTTTTGGGCCTCTCTCGGAGGGGCATTCCAGCAGTTTCCGTTATCCGATACCCACGACCGCTTTGTTTTTGCGAAGGTGAAAGAAAAACTTTTTTGCGGCAAACACGCAAGCCTATGCAAAGATAGAAAATGAGAGAATTTCCAGTTGAGAGAGCACAAGACTTGGTTTGTGATCCATTGAATTAGCATGTTTCGACATGACTTTTGGGCGCCCTTCGCCGTATTTCGATCGGAAGTTTCTATCATCATTCGATTGCACTTTTATTCCTTGTTCCTCCAGAGTCCCGGTGGTAATTCAATCCGTCTCATAAACTCGGAAGTATTTTTTCTGCCGGGCACTTGGTTGCCAAGTCATTCGTTTCCGTCGAAAGCCCTCCCGAACTCTGCCGTTTCGTTTCCCACGCACTCGTTTCTTGCTCACTTTCCAATCCTTTCCGACTCCCTTCTTTTCCCCTTCCCCCCACGAGCTCATGAGCAAATTCGCTTTATTTTCAGTCGACAATTTCTGAAATTGGCTCAACACAAAAGAGACAAAAGCAAAACAAAACAGGCGCCAATGCAAATTTGTCGGCTCAAAGCTCTAAAACGACTGAAAACACGAACGAGCAAATTGTTCGTTCGCATAGTTTTCCCGTCTTTGAATAGCCGATTTAAAATTGATTAATTCGTCGAACATGAACAGATTTCTGTTCGGCGAACCGTATCTGAGAAGTACCACCCGTCCAGGTCTCCCGTATAATTGTCGGCTGGCCCACTCGGAAGGGCTCCATCTCTCCATTTTTGGCTCGGAAAGAAAGAAAAGCGAATTGCACTATAAACACATCCGTTTTTCTTCAGTTCTCCCTGCTCTTTGGCCAGCAATAACGGGTGGTGTGACCTCAAATGCCTGGGGCTCAGCCACATGAACAAATGGTTCCTTATTGCGAATTGCGGAAAGGTTTGCAAGGGCCGCAGATCTTGTGATCACCTGAATGACTCTTCCCTTCATCTTTTTCTCCATTGGTTCCTCTCTCTGAACTCTTCCGACGGCTCACAGCGAGAAGAATGCTCAAGGTGATGCAAGTAAATAAAAACCAAAAACTGTGCCGTCTTTGCGGCTCCAATTAGTTGTTATGCGTCGGCGAATTTCAATGAGCTCGCTCGCATCCTTCCGTTTCGAGACATCACGGATTCATTCCTCCCCTTCCGCCCCACTGCCTCCTCTTTTTCCCTTTTTGGCGTCATTCGTCTGTCCCGCGTTCTCCTCTTCTGAAGAGCACCGCGAGAAAAAGAGAGATGGACTGTCGAGTTGCTTTTCCATTTTCCCGGATATCCATGGGTAACTGTAGTCAAACTTCTCAGCTCTCTCCGATTCTCTCACTTATCCGATATGTTTTATTTACGAATGAGCACACACGAGTTTTGAGCTCATTAATTTTCGGTGAGCCCAGCTAATCCAACGGCGCTGAAAGGGATGAATTGTCTCGGAAATCCGCGGGCGGAGAGATTACTTACGATCACCTGGTTCAAAAATTATAAAGTTTAGGACAAATAAACGGATAAAGTGAGTTTAGTTTGGTTGAATCCATCCGTCACGGATGAATGTTCAGGAACATTATCACTTTGTCCCTTTCTGACTTCGTGCCAGTCCGCGACGATGACATTTTCAAGTCAGAATGAGTTCTAAACAGTGGAAAAAACGAATTCCCGTGCGAGATGCATTCTCCTTTTTGGAAATGATTCATTTATCCGGAAGTCATCAGAGTTTGAATGTGCTCTGCACCGGAAATCGTCACGAAAGTAAGTACATCGTCCGAATGTCACTGCGTTCATGATGCGTGCAAAAAGTGGTGGAAAAAGTTGGCAAACAAATTAATATTCAGGACTTCTAATACATATGCAAATGAAGACGTCCACGCACTCTCCTTCTTCTTCTCCTTTTTCGGATTATCATCGTTCACTCATTTGCTCGCCTCCCCCCTGAAATTAAAGTGCCGCCGGCTGAATTCCGCCCCCATTTCCATTCTGTTTTCTTCTTCGCATTCATCCTCTCCGCTTCCGTTTCGATCCCCTCAATAACTTGTGTATGCCGTTTCTCAAAAAGTTCATTTCGTTTTGAGACACTTTTCACTCTGAAAACAGCCCACTTACTAGTCGGTTGGTTGGTCCTCCGAGTCATACGGTATCCTTTTGTTTTCGCTTTTACAAACAACTTGAAAAACTTCCTCAGTCAGCTCAATTCTTTCCCCCAAAAGCCCACATCCGCCATTTTTGAGCCGTCCTATCCGGTTCATTTGCATCTTTTCTCTCGCAGCATCCCGCCCGCCCATCTATCGTACGTTTTTGCACGTTCTCATCAGTTTCCTCGTCTTCTGTTATTCTTTGTATTCCTTGAGAAATCGGCTTTTCGCGTCGCCAACTCGAGGATCCCGAATAATCTTCGCTTGGTCACCCACTAGATCAGCTCGCTCATTCGTCTTTAGTCTGTGACCTGGCAGCGCCGTTTATTTGTGGACTCTTTCAGAAGATGCCGTCGCTCGAGGAGGAGATGAATTCGACGATCGTGCCCTATCCGTATATTGCTATACCGCCGCCGACTCAGCAACCAACAAGTGGGTTCTTTTTGGGGTGAAAAAGGGAACAGTGGAATTCCTCTTCGTTAATCGAATTATTCCTTTGAGAAATGACCTTCAAGCACAATGCATTATTTTCTGAAACCGGCCAAGAGTTTCTAGTCTGATCACTCTGAGTCATGGCTAATATTCCGGAAGTCCATTTCATTCGACATTCAACCAGAAGCCATATCGGCTCGAAACTTTTCAAAAATGTTCGGCAACAATGTCTGTTTTCACGCTTTATTTCGAGATCTCTGCCCTAAAAATAACCTCGAAGCACATGCTTCATCAGTCATCATTTTCCCGCGAATAGATATTGGCACTGAATAGATCCAATCTTTCGATTTTATTCACGGGGAGCAAAGTATCGCTCCCTTCCTCTTCCGGCATTCATTTTCTGAGTATTCAATTCTCGGACCGTCATCCTCCCCCTCCCCATTGCTCACTTTCCTCTAGAAATCCCCGTCCAATCAACTGGTCATTCATTCACGCCGATCAAAACAGAAGTAGAAGGGGAGCAATGTGTAATTCATAGTATTCATGAATGAAGGCGTCGCCTTCAGAAGTAGCAGACCGGAAAAGGGCTGACTCTCGGAGAACAGGGAAACGGGAGAGATCAGAATAATTTGGTGACATAAGAAAGAGATTTAGAATAGAACAGGGGACAAGAGGGAATGAGCTGGTCTGCTCATTCTCGAATGTTTTCAGACCTGGAGCTCTTCCTTTCGCTGCTCCACCTCGTCTGTCTGACCTCCATTCTCTGCGGAAATGTCTCCCAGCTTGTCCTCCAACTGTACACCCGTCGTCTTCGAGATGTGACCCATGTTCAGCAGTTTCTCGCCTTCTTCTTCATCATAAACGCGTTCGTTTCGCTCGGAACTCCGTGGATGATCGTGGAAACACTCGTTCGTCACTGGACCTTTGGACCCAGTGCCTGCAGAGCGTATCAGGCGACGGCCCAGGTCGGAAGAACACTTCTACCGTATGCCATTGTGGCATTATATGTGGTTACGGTATGGAGAGTCGGTGTAGATCAGGAAAATGAATGAGAATGTTGCAGAGTATGTCTATCAATCCGTCCAGAAAGTGCCGTATCCGTCAGTCGTTCACTACCATCATGTTCACAATCATTTTCACTTTGCTGGTCCTCTTCATAATCGTCCCGGTCATTGGTAGTTCTACAGTAATCTCTCCCTTCTCCTTTCTTCTTTTTCACTTTTTATTCTTCCAGCTAATACCGCGAATCCACGGAAACCGTATGCCCGGTGAAGTGTTCAGTGTGATGTTCGAATCGTTTTTCTGTGTGATCCCCTTCGCCGACGAGGTCTACACAGACGGCGTCGCTCTGTTCGTGGAGGTCATTGCGCCCGTCGTTCTCTGTTGCATCTGTGCGATCCGGCTCAAGATGGCAACGAAGGACATTCCGACGATGATGCCGATCGATTGCATCAATAACTATCTGGTCAGTTTTGCTTTGAGTTTCTTCCGAACAAGCGCCTTCTTTTCCAGCTCTGGATAGCTGCAATCCACTTTTCCACCAGTTTCTGGTACTATTTCACACCGGAGACCAAGAGATGGATCTTCTCTTTCCTGCCGACGCCCATGGACCACCGGGACATTCTCTGTCTCCTTCCGTACATTTCCTCGGCGCTCACTTGGTATCCGGCGTCCGATTTGAGTGCATTCTGGTCTATTTACGAGGTTGTTTCCCTCCCGAAACCCATAACCCTCTCAACCCATTTCTCTTCTTTTCAGAGTCATAGCGAGAGCCCCGAGTCCGGGCAGAGCCGTCACTCCTCTCGCCACGTCCGTCTTCTCGTTCCGCCGCCGTCCACTTTTGAAGAGGGCGGATACACTCACGACTGTCACATGCCGTTGAGCCCCAAAAACACTTGCGATGTCTGAATTACTTGTTATTTCCTATTCCATTCATACTTCGCTAAATGCAGTGATTCTAAAAAAAAAGAGAATTTCGGATAATACGTGGAATAGCACACCAATAAAATCATTTATGTACGCAAAACGGTCATAGTGTCAGTGTAGAGAGCCTTTTCTCAGAATCCGTCCAATTCTGGAGTTCTCCTCGAAAAGAGTCCGAATCAAAAAAAGTTGGGAGGCGCCGAGGGAAGCCGTGTAGCAAATTGAGAAGACGCTCCAGAAGGAGACGTCATCGTCGTTCCTCTGCATTAGTTTCAGGTCGTTCAGTTCGTGGCGTCGGAAGTACAACTGCGTGCTTTTCGCCTTTTCCAGCTTCCATTTGACCGCGTCGACTCTCCGCTGGAAACGCGTGTTCGAAACGGGATCGATCGAAAACTCACACGCTCAACTCGTGAATCGGAACGGCCAGTTTGCCCAGCTGTTTGACCATTTCCTCGTTTATTTCCGTCAGTTTCTGTTCGTCAATCAGATCTGATGGATCCACGTGCCAGATTTTGATGAACACTTTCTAAAACTTCCCGAATATTCCGAATGTGAACAAATGTCGGATACCGTCGGAGTCGGGTCAAAATTCCGAATACAGAATTGATAAGATCGGAACAAAGGATCGCGACTCAGCCAATATCCGATCTTTAGTCGGTTGTCGAACTGTTTCCGTCCGTCCGCCATCACTGTGAAGTGCACTCCGTCGTTCACATAATCCTGAATCCAACATGTTAATTCTCCGGCACAGTCTGAATTCACCTCGAAATCCACCTGAACCTCTTTGACGTTCTCTTCCACATTTTCATGAAAACACTCTTCGGTTTCTGGCTGAATTTGAATTGAAAATCGAGTTGTTCTGGTGCTGAGTCCGCTCGAGAACAGAAGAACAAAAAGATGAATTCCTAATGAGTGAGGTTTCATTTTTCATCGAAGAAATGTTGTTTTTATTGAATTCATTAATGATCAACCTCGACGTGATCATCGGAAAGGGATGCTCACGTTGAGAAAAGCACGTTCGTCAATAAATGATGTTTATTCGATTCATAAAAAACACCCAACAAAAAGGATAAAACAAACCCATAAATTAATACATTATGCACATTTCTATTATGGTCTTCGGAGTATAAACATGACTTAGATCAGAGATTGACAGGAAGCAACAAAGGGACTGAAAAGGTGAGAGCATGCTATAACAAAGTATAAATTTAGTCGAATTTTCCTTTCCGAAGAACATTTCCAATTTTGGAGTTCTCCTCGAAAAGCGACCGGATCATGAATACTTGGACTCCGGCGACGCCGACCATCACAAGAGTGTGAACAACGCTCCAGAAGGTGACGCGGTCGAAATTAGCACTCATGACGGCGCGGTCGCGGGCTTCGTGAGCTCGGAGAAGTGCTTGATGGTACTCCACCTTGTTTAGATTGTTCTTGATTCCGTTGGCTCGTCGCTGAGAGGTATTCATTGCTTCTCGAATTATTATGCAACACTTACATGGAATTCGTCGATGGTAACTCCGAGCTCGTTCATTTTAGCAGAAAGATCCGAATCGGTGCGAGCCATTGCAGAAAGATCGGCTTCGTCGAGATTTCCGTTAGCATCGAACAGGAATATTTCAAAGAATACTACTTTCCTTGACTGGTAACTGAAGGAGTTGTCGAAGCAGACTTGGTAGTCCCCGGGCTCGTTCAACTCGATCCGATGCGATCCGTCGACCTTCAGCTGGTCCTGCTTCAGAATGTTGGCACCGTGCAGAATCATAAAATTGACGTTCAAGTCACCACCATCGATCACCTGAATATCACGTGTTTTAACGAAGAGAGCGAATTTATCTCTCTTACTTGATAGTCAACTTCGAGAATCTTGTGCTTCGCGAGATCTACCGGTTGGAAGAAGCACTGGAACTTGCCGGCGGGCACCTCCACAGTGAAATCGAATTCCCCGCATTGTGAGTACGGAACGAGAAGCACGATTGAAGCCACTAGAATGGTGAATGGACCCATGTCTAAAAACAGTGTTAGCGAAACGTGAGTGAAAATGGCAAGTGAAGCGAGTGACACGAAAATGTTAGAAAATGACAGTAATCTTTAAATTTCGTTTCGAGACCAGACACACCTCTGAATAGTTGGTACGGTGATAATTTAAACAATAAGACAAGTTTCAGCAAGTTTCCAGTCATCTTAAAGCCAAACTTTTCTAGTTTCACTTTTTTCACTAACAAAAATGCTTCTTTTTCGAACGGTATTTGGCATAAAATGAATGTTAGACTACTCGTAAATGTTCTGTAATCAAGTTATACAAATTTTAAATAACCAGGTTTTCTTTTCAAGTCGGATGAATCCCACGGGGATCGAGAAAGCACTGATTTTCCTGTTTCACGTGTAAATCGCACATTTGTGCGACAGAGCGCACTTGCCCACTCTCCTCTGCACTTTTCCGTCTCGTCTCTGCCCCGACACCCGCCGTCTCGTGTCGTTCACTCGCGCTACCCTACCTGACTCATTCATTCAAATCAGTTCCCCCTTCAAACGGAATTGATTTCGTACCACTTTCCCTTTTATTTCCTCCGTTTGCTCATCGGACGGGCAATGCTTTTGTCTGTTGTCCTGATTACCCGTCTGATTTCAAACCTTTCCTGTTTCCTCTGTTTTCCTGTTGGCGCAGCTCCTCGGTGTGTAGGCATAATCTAGAGCTGAGCAGCTTTTGTGCATTTCATACGCTCTCTTCTCACTCTATCCCATTTATTCGACAACTGCTTTTTTCGATGTTTAACGTCATTATCGAGTTATTGATTTTTGCATAATTTCGAAAATCCTTATTTTTGCAGTAATGTCTCGCAGAGACGGATTTTCGCCGCGTAAGAACCTGCGGAGATCCGCTCGAGACCACTCTCGCCTGTATTCGAGTCTCCAAGAAAGTCAGCTCGGCGGCGGCGATGAGTTCGACGATGTGTACTCTCCACCAAGCAGAAGAGTACGTACACGTACCTGTGCGTTCCAGGACAATAAAAAATTGCAGAGAAATAGTGGAGTTGGCAACAACGGGTACACGCGTTCTGGAAGAAAGATCCATCACTCTCTGTACTACGAAGAAGAGTATGACGATCGCAACAGCAGCGACGATGACAGGCGCTACCGAACACGCAGGTAGGTATCTTAAATCACAAAGGGCTCTTTTCAATTAACCTTTTCAGAACTTCAAATGCGATGACGTATCGGCAGCAGTTGACTCAGGCAATGGACGAATCTAAGAGAAATCAGAAAATACCACCGGCAAAGAGAAAGAGGATTTATGTTTCTGACGACGAAGAGGACGATTTTGAAGCACCGCATCCGGCCGCAATTTCTGGTTCAGATAGAAGAGAAACACGACGCAGTTCCAGAAGACGCTCGTCAACGTTCGGAGAGCAAGAAGGTAGCAGAATGAGAAGCGGGGGAGAATCCGAAGTTTCAGAAGTTTCAGAGCAAGAAGAATCGCCGGTCCGCAAGACTCGGAAGGCGGCGAGACGGAGCAACGAGCAGCTGGAAGAAAAGGCGGCAGACGAAGAAGAAACAGCGGTCGCAGAAGACGGTGGGGAGTCAGCAGAGCCGAATGCGGATACGGAAGGAAATGCAGAGCATCAAGGAGCTGACGGTGAAGATGTGATAGAAAAGATCGGTCTAGAAGAAGAGGAAGAGGAGGTGGAGGAAGCTGGACACGACGAAAAAGACGAGGTGAGTAAAAAGAGAGAGAGAGCAAGCTGATATAACTCATACCATGGTATTTCAAGGAAGAAGAGGAGAGCAGCAACGCGGAGAGCTCAGAGGAGTCGACAGCACCTCGTCAGTACAGTCTCCGCCGCCGTCAGCCGGTCGTTCACTTCAATCAAGGCGAAGTCCGTGACAGACACGCTCGTCTCGAGCGTGCCGTCAGACGTCAGAATACTGGAAATGCGAAAAGGCATCACAGGAATCGCAAGAGCTCTTCTCATCGGAGACGCAGTGATTCGGACTCGGACAGCGATGATCTGGTGCTTCCACGTCCGGATAAACGGCAGTCGAGACCGCATATGCACGGCAGAAGCGGTGGAGAACGTGGCGGAGAGCGTGGTCGTTTCATGCCGATCAACATGACAGAGAAGGAGCTGCAGTCTGCCCAGCACATTCTGATGGACAGAATGCGAAAGACCGACGCCGGACAGGGTGCCAGTGATATCGATCCGATGAGTGTGGACGGTTCAGTCGGGTTCGATCAGGTCGGAGGACTTGGCCATCATATCCAATCTCTGAAGGAAGTGGTTCTGTTCCCGATGCTTTATCCTGAGGTCTTCGCCAAGTTTAACATAAATCCACCGAAGGGCGTCGTGTTTTATGGTCCTCCTGGTACAGGAAAGACACTCGTCGCAAGAGCTCTGGCCAACGAATGTCGCCGTGGAGCCAACAAAGTGGCATTCTTCATGCGAAAAGGAGCTGATTGTCTGAGTAAATGGGTCGGAGAGTCAGAAAGACAGCTCCGTCTTCTTTTCGATCAGGCCTACGCAATGCGCCCCTCTATCATTTTTTTCGACGAAATCGATGGTCTGGCTCCCGTTCGATCCTCCAAACAAGATCAAATTCACGCGAGCATAGTCAGCACTCTTCTCGCTCTCATGGATGGCTTGGATGGACGTGGAGAAGTCGTTGTGATAGGCGCCACCAACCGATTAGACTCGCTGGATCCAGCCCTGAGAAGACCTGGACGATTCGACAGGGAACTTCGGTTCTCGCTTCCCGATCTGAATGCACGTCGCCAAATTCTGGACATTCACACTTCGAAATGGGAAGAGAACAAACCGGAAACAGAGATAATCAATTCGATTGCTGAGAAGACGAGTGGATACTGCGGAGCCGATTTGAAGTTTCTGTGTACTGAGGCCGTGCTCATTGGATTGCGCTCTCGTTATCCACACATCTACATGTGCTCCGAACGCTTGAAGCTCGATATTGCGACGATCAAAGTGACACAAGAACACTTTGGACACGCGATGAGAAGAATTACACCGGCATCCAGAAGAGATCTCACAATCCCATCACGTCCTCTCGACGAACGCACATTCATTTTGCTCGGAGACACTGTGAGCAACTTGATCAGTCTTCGTGTCCCCCAAGGATACAGATGTGTGGAGAATGCAATGGCAACGGCTTCTTGTGAATTGGAGCAGGTCGTCAGGGCATTGGAGCCGAATCCAACCGTCCCAGCCATCAGACTTCTTCTTTGTGGATCTTCCGAACTTGCCGACGGTGGACAAACATCCTACGTGCTACCAGCCATCCTCGCCAAACTCGATCATCTTCCTGTCTTCTCCCTCTCCGTTTCTAGTCTTTTGACCGACGGGCGACCGGAGGAAGCCTTCTCGCACGCAGTTCAAGCCGCAATGAGAGCATCTGCTACCGGTCCGTGCATCATGCTTCTTCCATCCATCGACGAATGGATCAAAGTGATCCCGGTGTCGGTACAGCACATGCTCATCACTTGTCTCGAGTCCATGACCGGATTCACTCCAATTCTGTTCCTCTCGACTCTTGATTCGTCGTTCGAGGATGCTCCCGAATATGTAACGGAAGTATTCCGACATGCGAACTGCATCACGTGAGTCGAAAAGATTTTTTCCTTAAAATACAATAAGAGTTTCAGAATGAATCCAGCTCGTTTGTCGATTCGAAAGAAGTACTTCGAATACATTTTGGAGCCCATTTTTACCCCTCCAAAAGTCTTCGATGGTACGATATTCAATATGCACAGCCGTAGAATATATTTCGTTTTCAGCTACCGCTTACGAAATGCCAGCGCCAGATGACGACTCTCCAGAATCGAAGCCATCTCGCAAACTGAACGACGACGAGACAAGAGAACTGCTGAAAATGTATACGGCACTGCAGAGACAGATGCGAATGTTTTTCAAGGAACGGCTCAGTAAGAGCCACTTCCTCCTTGCTCCGCACAGTTTCTTTTTCAGCTCGTCTGATGCGTGACCGTCGTTTTACCGAGTTCGTCGAGCCAGTCGACCCGGAAGAGGCGGAGGACTATTATGAAATAATTCAGAATCCGATTTGCTTGTCAGACATTATGGAGAAGCTGAATAAGTGTGAATACAATCACGCTGATAAATTCGTCGCCGACCTGTGTCAGATACAGTACAACGCCCTCGAATACAATCCATCGAACACAAAAGAGGGGAAGACGATCCGTCAGATGGCCAACACTCTCCGTGATGCAATAGACGATTTGATGGACTGCGAATTGGACGAATCGTTCGTTGAACGCATTGAAACAGTGTCTCGGATGCTGCAGGATGCCGGTGTCACTCCAACCACTGAACAGTTGCTCTCGGAGATTCCGAAAGGTTTCGTCCGTCGGAAGCCATGGAGCATGACGAATACTCTGGCCAAGGAGATCGAATCGTGGAAAGCGGAACGAGAAGCCGAGAATCAGAATATGCTGGAAAAGCTTGGCGTGACTCCTGTTACCAACTCTACTGACAAAGAAGGCGCCGTTGATGACAACAAGAGCGAAGAGGGCACGTGTACTTCAACTGAAGGTGTCCTAGCTCTCCAGGATGGCAAGAAGAAGCTGACTAAGAAACAGAAGCAGAAGCTGAAAAAGACAAAGAAGAACGGTTCGCAGGAGCCAGAAGAAGAAGAAGAGGAGGAAACCGGAGAAGAAACTGGAGAGGAGACGGCCATCGAAGACTACGAAGACATGACAGTTCAGGAAAAATCGGAAGAGCTCGAAAAGCACGATATCGAGATGAAGGATGCTTCCGGTGACCTTTTGGAGCCCACGCAAACGCCCGGCTCTCCAGTGCAGATTGAATCGCCGAAACGAGAAGTGTCCGTCTCGCGAGAAGCCGTCGAGGATCTGCAGACTCTGTGTGTGGAAAAGTCGAATGGATGGTCGGTCAGTGAATTGGAACGGCTGTCTTCTGTGATTTCGCATACCATCGAACGTTTCCGGTAAGTGAATTTCCGGATTTTTCGATTGAAGGATCATTTTTTTGCAGAAATGAATGGGACCGAGAAGCTCTGCCTGGTCAACTTTCCATAATTGTCCGTGAATGGCAGGCAAACGAGGAGCCAAACGCACCACCCCTCAACGGAATATTGACTTTGAAAAATGGTCCTCTCGTCAACGGACACTAGATTCCCCCTTTTGTGTTGCTTTTTTTTCAACTTTTAACTTCTTTCTACCTCTAATTAATTAAACTTCACCCGTCGTAACCTCATGCAGTATCACCCTGTTTTTTTAACTAGTTCCCCTCGAAATCTCTGCAAAAACTTTCAAACAAATGCGGAAACCGCGATACTCGTTCACATTCTCCCCCTCCCAATGAATTTCTCTTTTCATCCCCGCAAGTTTCTCACGGTTTACATCAAATTTTCTGAAACAGCAAAGATCTGATAATTTCCATTGTGCGCTCAGTATGACTGAACACACAACGTTCAATATCTCGTATGTGTTCCTATTTCATCTTATTTTTATTTTCCGTCTTTCGTTATTCGAGAATGAAGTTTCATTTTGTCATACCTTATTAAATATTGATTGTTTTATCCGTTTGTTACACGGCTTTCAATATTTTTAACTTTCCTGTTCTGTTATGTTACATAATTTATGTATCAATCAAAACCTGTTTATTTCAGATGGACTTCCAGAACCGAGCTGGAGGAAAAACAGGAAGCGGAGGAGTTGCTTCGGCGGCCGATGCCGGCGTTGATCGGCGAGAACGACTCCGTCAGTTGGCTCTCGAGACGATCGACCTGCAAAAGGATCCGTACTTTATGCGAAACCACATCGGAACGTACGAGTGCAAACTGTGTCTCACTTTGCACAACAATGAAGGGTCCTATCTAGCCCACACCCAGGGAAAGAAGCATCAGGCCAATCTCGCCCGTCGTGCCGCCAAAGAACAATCGGAGCAGCCGTTCCTGCCGGCTCCGCAGAAATCATCTGTAGAAACGAAGAAGTTCGTGAAAATCGGACGTCCCGGATACAAAGTGACGAGGGAACGCGACCCGGGAACCGGCCAGCAGGCTCTTCTCTTCCAAATCGATTATCCGGAGATCACCGACGGCATCGCGCCACGTCACCGCTTCATGTCGGCCTACGAGCAGAAGATTCAGCCGCCAGACAAGAGATGGCAGTACCTTCTGTTCGCCGCTGAACCATACGAGACAATCGGATTCAAGATTCCTTCCAGGTAACTGAGCAACTAGAGAATAACGGAAAACAACCGAGCATTTTCAGAGAAGTTGACAAGTCGGAAAAGTTCTGGACAATGTGGAACAAGGACACGAAGCAGTTCTTCCTGCAGGTCGCCTTCAAGATGGAGCGAAACGACGAACAACAACCGTATTATTGATACTCTGTGCTTTTTCTTTTTATCCTCAAATTTCAATTTCATGTTCCTTTTTGATGATCTAAGTAACAATAAATTATTACGTCCAAAAAAATTCTCGATAATTGAAAATATAGGTTTATTCCCATCCTGAAAATCTATTTAAAAGTGTAACAATTGTTTCTAGTTGTCTGATTTTCTTCTGCAGATGGCGAAGAAAATCACCAAGAGGAAGGTCGAATCGACGGAATCCGCAGAGGCTCCGAAAGCGCCGAAGATTGCGAAGAAAATGAAAACCGCTGCTCCGCTGGAGACTTATCAAGCGGGAGGACTCTCCAGTCTCTTCGGAAAGTCCACGGACGGATCGACCATTCAGGAAGACGTCGTCAAGGGAGACTCGGTCATTGAGAAGCCAAAGAGAAGAAAGTTCGAACCGAAGAAGAAAACTGCCGAAGTGGTGAAGGGCGACGAAGAAAAAGAAGAATCGAGGAAGACTGAGGACGGAGTGAAAGAAGTGGAAGGGGAGAAGAAAGAAGAGAAGAGGGACCGAACGAAGCAGAGAGAGAATCGGGCTCTTCAGAAGAGCAACGCTCGTACGGCGGCCGCGGAGAACGCGAAGACTGTGTTCGTGGGCAACGTGCCTTTGACGATGAACGAGAAATCGATCCGTCGCATCTTCTCCGATTTTGGTGCCATCGCTTCCGTTCGTATGCGAAATCTCATTCCTACGAACGAGAAATTGACGAAAAGAGTGACTCATTTGACGGGAAAATTCCACGACAAACAGAATTCGCTCGTTTTTTACGTAAAGTTCGAAGCGGAAGAGTCCGTTGAGAAGGCACTGAAATACAATGGAACGAAGCTTGAGGAGCACGTCATCCGCGTCGACAAAGTCGGATCAAAGAAAAAAGATTTCGGAAAGGATTTGGCTGTGTTCGTCGGAAATCTGCCTTTCGATGTGACCGAGGATGTCCTCATTGCGTTCTTCACTGAACAAATCGGACCACTCGAAGCCGTCAGAATTGTGAGAGACAAAGAGAGCGGACAGGGAAAAGGGTTTGCATTCGTCAACTTCACGGAGGAGTCGTCTGTTAGTCTCGCACTCGGAATGGAGACCATCAAAATGGGGAAACGAGAACTTCGTCTTACTAAAGTGATGAAGAAAGGAAAACTGACAGTAATCAATGTTCCGCGAATATATCAATGATTTCCTCGGTTTCAGAAGATCCAATCCGCTAAGAAGCGAACTTCCAGTACACAGAAGAACCAGAAGTCGGCTGAAATCGCGGGAAAGATGCACAATTTCAAGTTTTCCACCAAGAAGCAACGGTAAGAGCGCGCCCTTCTTTCTCGCTTTCACTAGTTTTCCGCCGCCCCTCTCGCGTTTCGTTGCGCACAGCACCACTCTACCGCCTGTCATTAATAGCGCAGTTGGGTGTGTGCGGGTCTGCTAGACGGCCGGCCGCTCTCAGTTCGACCCCCGCCCACTGCAAGCATGACTGCAACCTGCTTTCGGACATGTTCCGTCTGCAGTACTTGTAGTGCGATATGAACCTGTGGGCCCTCCGTGTGCGTGTAACCTCATTGAACTAGCACTCCGTTGGTCACCAGACAATTTTATTTCTTGCAGAACAGCCGAACAAAACGATCGTCGTGCTCTGAAGAAATCTGCGAAGAAGGCGATTGCGAAGAAGAAGGCGGCCAAACAGGGACGATTGATGGCTTAGAATGCCTAAGCTTTTTGTTGAAATTTGTTTTTCACTGTTGTTTTGTTGTTGTTTCTTTATTTTATAAACAATTCCTTATTAGAGAAAATATCACAGAGCAAGGCAACTCACACAAAGAAAAAAGAAGGCAATAAGAACACCCAGGGTTAGTAAAAACGGTAGAATACTATTAGAACAAGAACAGAACAGAAACTAGAGATCCGAGGGACGGTAAACGTAGTGAGGGGGACGTATTGCAGAAAAGAGGAGAAAAGGTTATAGCTAAAAAGTACCCATTGAAATTCTGTTCACTAAGCCATCGAAGTCTGTTCGGTCTCCGCAGCAGTTCGCGGAGAATGCACGTTGGAAGCGGGAGAAGACGTGACGGCAGTTGCAGTCGGCGGCTCGTCGTCCTCGTCCCAATTACCGTAGTTCGCCACTTCTGCCGTTTTCGTCTTGTTCAGCCTCTCGTTCAGCTCTTTCAGCGCCTTTTGTCTGCAACACACCTGTATTTCCTGAACACTTCTTTTTAATGTTTACCTCTTTCTCTCCGAGTCTTTGGCGGAGGTCTCAAGGGCGGGCAAGTTGATGCCGACGGCGACGGATTGAAGGGAATTGAGGTCCACGTGGCGAACTTGTCGCTTGCAGACTCCCAATCGGGCCAGAGTTCGAAAGCAAACTTTTCCGATCAGAGTGAAAAAGAGCTGGGTTCGAGAAGGAAAGAGACTGGCCCAAGTGAAATGCTCACTGCCGTCCCCGTAAATCTCATCCGTTTCGTGCGGTTTATAGAATCGAAGGTATGTCCACGAGACTTGGACTCCGACAGCGATTTGCAGAAACGATACCTGGAAGCATTTTGTGTTTTGTGTAGAGTCTGGCTTCGAAAATAAGCTTACAAAGTAGGCGAATTTGGTGAGAGCGAGAATAAAAGAAACGCAGATGGCGAAGAACGGAAGATGCGTGTATTTGACACGTCCGAACGGCGTTCCGAGTACAATTGTGTCGGGAAGGAACTGAAAAATGGAACGTTTGCACTTCCTTTCGGGGGAAATGTTCTCACCTGTTTCATGAGCACCATGACGGCCGCATTGACGGGAGTTATACCGACGAGCGGTTCGATGTAGAACAACTTGATCGAATCGAAGAGGATGTAGGTGACGTAGGCGAGCACGACGATCACGAGAGTCGTGATGGCTTGCGTGATGGCGTACAGTTTCAGAAGAGACTCATTCGTGTTGTTCAGACGAACGAGGTTGGTTCCGATGTGCAGACACCAGACCGTCCAGATGACGTCGAGCACGTTGTGACCACAGAAAGCAGCCGTTCCGAGGCGCCAGAGCTGGAAGGAATTGTAATTTTCGCTGGAAAATTCTTCTGGATACCTCAATAGAAGCGATTTGATAAGGATGCAGCCAGAGGAGGACACGTGCGAAGTGAAGGTAGGAGAGGATGAATCCTGAAAACAGACACGATGGCCAACTTATTTTTTATATTTAGTTTCATTTTGAGACCTACACAAAAAAAGAGAAAAAAGAACTCACCAATGAGCCGGAGAACGATGAGAAATCGGAAGGGAAGAGCGTTATTCCGGAGCACGTTCGAGTGCTTTTCCACGACGATTTGCAGATCGCCGAGCACCGATTTGACGCTCATTCCGTCTGCAAATTCACTGCGTTCCGCTCGTCGACAGAGAGAAAAGAGGGGCGAAAAGGCGCTATGAGCTGGATTTGGCAAGTGCGCTCCATTGAGAACCTCCCCTCCTCTCACCCCATTGCGGGCCGAGGATAGGAAGGGAATGAGGACGATAGTATCACGCGAAGACTCCAAGTTCACGTTTTCGGGAATGGAATAAGGAAAGTAGGATGAAAAATGCTTTGCTTTATGAGTATGAAAGATTGAAACAAGGTGTTAGAGATACAACGTACTAGAAAACGGGTAATTGTGAAAGTTTGAAGCTCGACGGGGAAAAATGTAGAAGTGAGTCAGTTCTGAATCATGTGATATCGAATGATGATTGGTTCCGCTTTCGGCTGTCCACGTCGTTTCATCATCCAGACGAACCGAAGCGAGAAATCTTTGCCCATGAGTTGACCGTCACAGAACATGTCAATGTCGCCGTAGCGGCTCTGATCGTCCCAGATTTGGAGGGAAATGAACCTGGAAACATGTTTTTACATGAGAGAAGCTCGTCTTTGAACAACTCACTTTTTCAATGTGTTCATTGTGGCCATCTCACTACAACGAATGAACGGCCTGTTGATTAAGGGCAGGTTAGCGGTTCCAGGCAGAAGATTTACAGTCAATTGGCTGTCGTCCCGATGGTGCGAAATCCAAGATCTCTCGAGTGGAAAGCATCGATTAGTTCCAATCATTCGTTCCTTTTGGAGCCGTTCTGCCCTTTCTCGGTCTTCCGCTGCTGTGTCTATTCCGAGGGCCTCACGACATTCTCTGAGGAACATCTTGCGGGTCTCCAATTCCGTCTGCTCCAACTTTGGCACCAACTGGTTGACGAGTTCGTTGACAGCACGATCATAGGTGACGTAGTGTGTCGGATGGGATCCATGAATCAAAATGCCGCACGTAGGACACGTGTTGCCTTCTGAGTCGAAATAATTTAGAAGGCAGCTCTTGCAGAATGTGTGCATGCAGTCGATGATTGTAGTCGCGTCGACAACGTATCCCTGAAAGAAAATCGTTTATTTCAAGGTTATATTCGGCTTCACTTACATCACAGATTGCACAAGTAATAAACGGATTCAACACGTCCATATCGTACTTGACAGTGGCTCTTCGGAAGTTGTTCAGTACTTTCGGTCGTCCATCCTCAGAAGAGAAGTCTGCCTTCGGAAAATAAACCATCATTTCTTCTTTTCGTCGCTGGTTGATTGAGGATATCGGCCCGAAATTCCACTTGCTTTCCTGCGGTTTCGCTTTCCGCGAGCCGAACTTGTGCCGCACCGAAGCTTCTTTCTCTCTCAGCTTCCTTCGCTCTTTCCGATCTCTCTTCTTCTTCAACTTCTCCAGTTTCTCCTCGTACGTCAATTTCGGCCGATTCCTCGCTTCTTCTATTCTTCTCGCTTTCCGTTCTGCCCTTTCTCTCAACATTCTTTCTTCTGGACCTTCTTCTTCAACTGGCTTCTTCCGTTTCGGCAGATTCCTTGCGGACGTCTTCGAAAGCATAAGTTCGGTTTCTCTCTTCGTCCCCTTCGTTGAAGTCGTTCCTACTTTCGCTCTCATTCCTCCTATGCCTGATACTCTTGAAGCGTTGGATAGAGCAGGGGAGACGGATCGGGAAGCTGAGGGTGACACGGTAGCACGGTAGGAATGCTTTTTCTTTCTTGTAGCTGTTTTAGCATTTTTTTTTAAAGACGACAAGGAAGACATTGGTTCTGGCTCAGGCATTGAGTACTGTTCTTCTTCTTCCTCTTCCTCCTCTTCCTCTTCGTCTTCTTGTTCATCTTCGTCTTCTTGTTCATCTTCGTCTTCTTGCTCTTCTTCGTTTTCTTGCTCTTCTTCCTCATCCTGCTCTCCGTTTTCCTCCTGCTCTTCTTGCTCTCCGTTTTCTTCCTCTTCCTCGCCATCGACTCCTTCTTCCTCTTCTACTCGTTCTTCTTTCCCATCCACTTCTTCTTCACCGTCTTCTTCATCTTCTGCTTCATCTTCGGCACCTCCTTCTGCTTCTACCTCTTCATCGCCGTCATCTTCAGACTCTTCCTTCACAGGGACAGACTTCTTCGATGCGTTGTTTCCTTTAGCTCGTTGTGTCTGTATTTTTCCTGTTTTTGTTGAATTCGACGTCGACGGTCCTGCATCTCTTTCGTCTTCATCCCAATCTTGATCTGATTCCGGTTCCGGAGAAGGTTTTCTTTTTGCGGACGGCGCCGAACTTGCCGTTGATCTTCTTGTTATCCGTGCTCTTGGAGGAGATAAAACTGGCTCTGGAGCCGGCCTTTTGCGGGGCATCTGAATGGAGTCATCTATAGACAATGTCAATTTGAACATCACAATGTAAATTACGTGACTGGTAAAAAAACCAGATTAATTTAGGAGAAAAATGCAAAAAAAAATGAAATATTTATGAGAACGATTGAGACAAATGATAACAGAAACAGTAGAGCTTGATTTAAAACCGGCTTGTTAACTTTACATTGGACGCATCATGTTATTAAGTCTTCCCTGCTCTTTTTCGTCCCTTTCCCTTTGTTCATGAGCCAAGTGGGCAGTACTCGACAGGAATGCGAGGGCTCCTTTGTGGCATCGATTCGCGTAGTGACCTTTTTCTCCGCACTGCAAATGGAACATGAGAAATTTTATAAAGAAAACTAACTGACCTTGTAGCAAGTGACATCGGAAAGATTCTTCTTATCCGGAATGAGCGACAAGTCGACACGATGCTGATGATCACCCGAGCTCTTGCTCTGGCCCGGAAGATGGGGGCACATCGTCGCTTTGTGTCCTCTTTCATGGCAGTTGTGGCAAGTGATTCCCTGGCTGTAGGGCTGTCTTTGGTGACTGGCAGGAATGTTCTCGAAGGACGGAAGACTGAACGTTGGATGAGCATACTGACATTCCGGTCCTTGTGGGCAGAATCCAGCAACAAAGTTCGGACAGACAGCTCGACGACGATGACGATGCTTGCAGTACGGTCCGTGACGACAGAATCCTCTGTCATACCACGGACAATCTTTCATCTTCGTCTCGGGATCAATGTGTCGGAAGGGGCATTCTCTGTTGCTACACGCGCTGTATTTTGAGAAGAAGAAGCATTCCGGCATCTTGGTGAGATCGTATTCGTGAAGGAATTCGCACTGATCTCCTTTCTTGCAGAGACCTCGCAGCCAATGTTTGCAGACGACCGCCTTCTCGCCGACGATGTGACGGAGTGGGCACGTGGCTCCGAAAGGACAGATTCCGAGCTTGTTCTTCCGACAAACTGCGCGACCACTTCTGTCCAGATCTCGGAACGGTGCCTGAAATTAAAGATGCTACTAATGACTTCGAAGCGTGATAAACCTCCTTCATGCCTCTCTGATTGAAAAGTGCCTCTTCAACGTCAGTCATCGGAGCTGTTATGCTCGAAACCAATTCTGTCATTGTTTGCGGCGCGAACGCCTTCTGCATTGCATTAAGCTGTATATCGTGTACATGCTGTGCCACCACAATCATCTGGAATCAAAAACTTTTGAAGAAATAAATATTACGAGACGTAAAGTTAGACGTTTCTATTTTGATATGTTCGCGCACATTTCAATTTAAAAATTCTTGTATACTTTTTGAAAAAGAATTTGATATATGTTTAACTTTTAATGCAATAAAGCTCGAATTCTATCGACTGAACGGAATTCAAAACTCTATCAGAATAAGAGGTTTGCTTTCGATACGAACAAGATTTAAAAAAACGAACGATAAAATAAAAAACAGTGGACGCTCATTTCAACAGTTTCTTAAATGAAAAACAGAGCATCAAATGGCTCGGGAATCATCATAATGTGCATAGAAAACGGCGTGGTTCACCGCTCCTCAGCATTTGTATAAATGACGGAGGCCGCGGCCGCACGCTCGCTCGCGAACACAATCGATTTCTCGTCCTCTCTCTGCATCTGCCGGTTTGGCACGTCACCAGCTATCCTCCAGCCGGCTGTCAGTGATCGTTATGTACAGTTTTACGCTGAAATGTTTTCACCCTCACGAAAAACTATTCGATTCAGCTTAATCGATTGAAGAAACAATGGAAAGCTGTCCCCGAAATCCCCAGAATTTCCGAGCCTTCGCGTTATTGGTTGTTGTGTTTCGTTCGAACGCTGCGCTCCTCTCATTATGCAAAATTCAGCATTTCAGGGTCATGGCTTGCTCATGGACGTTCCTCTGGCTACTATGGATCGCGCTGGTCGCTGTTCTACTCTTCGCTCTACGAGGTCCTCTCAAACTCTCTGAATCGCTCGAGAGCGGTTGGTTCTTTTATTTGAACGCTGTGTTCTTCAATTCCCGTGCAGTTTCAGCTACTTCGTACTTCAACAATTTGACACCGAAGTTTTACGTGGCGTTGACTGGTACATCTAGTCTCGTCTCAGGAATCATCCTCATCTTCGAGTGGTGGTATTTCAAAAAGTAAGACATCGAAAATGTGTTCTGTTTTGAAAATGAATCATTTTAGCAACGCCGGAATCGAAACTGGGGAAGAGGAGGGATCCGACAATGATGAGAGTGTCGAAAGTGCCAAGACCGTTCCAGGTTTGGTCGTGAAAATGGAATTGTCGCCGTCGGCTTCATTCCCTAACTAATTAACCCATTTTTCTAACAAGTCTCTAATATCTCTCACACTCTGAGTCTCACCATGACAATGTGATCAATAAAGCTTTATATATTCAACGGGAGAATGACTAATTTCAGAGTGCAAAGTGTGGCGGAATCCGATGGCGCTGTTCCGAGCTGCTGAGTACAATCGGTTTCGGAGAGAAACGAAATCCGAACCATTGACTTACTACGACATGAATCTTTCCGCTCAAGATCATCAATCGTTGTTCATGTGCGACGAGGATCAAGGCAGATCTGAATGCGAAAGTGAGCCAGTTTCATTTTACTTTTTTATCCCGTTGCATGTTTTTCTAGTAATGCAAGTAGCATGGCGAGAACGAGAATGCGACAACCGAATCCAGACGGCGAAGGCGGCGTTATCCATCAATCCAGAGTGTGCATCCGCTCTCGTTCTACTAGCAGAAGAAGAATCGGAAACAGTTACACAGGCTGAGAACTTGCTCCGTCGAGCTCTTCGTGCTGTAGAAGCTACGCTAAATTCTTATTCCGGTCATCAAATCGCCAGCTACGGACAAAACGGGGACGCGGTCAGAAGTGAGTAGAGTCTGGTATGTCTTGTTTTCAACTACGAAATTCAGAGCGTGACCTGACTATCCAAACGTATATCAAAAGAAGGCTGGCGATGTGCGCCCGTAAACAAGGCAGACTTCGCGAAGCAATTAAGGGATTCCGAGATGTAAGCTCTCTTCCACGCTGCTCACTTTTTCTCCAATTGTTCATTTTCAGCTGTCGCGAGACCAATCGCTTTCCCCTCTCTTATCAGTCCAAGATAACCTGATAGAAGCGTGTTTGGAAGTGCAAGCATACGCAGACGTGCAGAATTTACTCGTGCGTTACGATGGATACGGTGCTCCCTGCTCCTACGAACTACGTGAACCTCGGTCAGCTGCGATGAGCTATACATCTGCTCTTCTGAAAGTTCGCGCAGTCGCTGAAAAGTACGTTCATTTTCTGTTGCTTTCTCCCAAAATGTATTGTTTCAGTTTCCGCTGCGCTGCCGAAACTTCAATCCGTCGTGGCCTTTCTTCTGCCGAACAAACTGCAATAGAAGCGCTGACCCGTGCGATGGAGTTCAACCCACACGTCCCGCCATATCTTCTCGAACTGCGTGCGATGATAATGCCTCCGGAGCACTTCTTGAAACGCGGTGATTCTGAAGCATTAGCATACGCGTTCTTTCATATTCAACACTGGAAACGTATTGATGGGGCTCTCCAACTTCTGAGCATCGTATGGAAGGACTTCATCCCAAAGGTCAATAAGGATAAGAACGCGTTCTCTTCTCAACTGGAATCCGCCGATAAGGAATTATTGCCAGCGTGGCATGAACAGTCTATGTTCCCGAAAACCGAAGGAACTCTCATGATGCTCTTGCAGACATTCTTATGTCTAGCTGTCTGTATCATCGCCGTTCTCATGCAGCAGTTTCCTGCTTCTTCTGGAGAGTTCGCTCGCACCGTGGCAACAGTCGGGGCGCAATTCTACGAGACTTCAATGCACACCTTTTCCCAGTGGGCTCCCGGCAACATAATTCCGTACCTTGCTTCGAAGCAAGTGCCAGTTCCCGAACTCTGATACTTCCTATCCATCTTTTTCATCAGTTTCCTGTTCCATATCGATAGCTCCTTCTCTCATTCCCTTTCCGTCCACATTTAGTCAAATCACTCGGCTTGCCATTCTCCTCCAAATTTCCCATTTCCCATGTCATCTCGAATGTTTTAATCGACTGCTGGTGGCTTTTCCATGTTGAAATGATCTCTCAAACTTTTCTGTCTTTTCCTAAAAATTAGATGTTAATAAGTATACTAATAACGAATAAATCATTTTCTCAAATTAACCTGAACATTTTTCGGTTAGTTGCTCTTCTATTTTATACTTCTAACAGTACTTTATCAAATATTACTACGTGTCATTTCAGAAATGTCAATAAATGCAGTCGATTCGAAAAAACTGGTTGAAGCGCTGCTCGGTGACCTCCGGTTACTGTCTCAGGAGGCGAAAAAGAAGCAGAATCATGTGAAAGAGTCGGCGGAATCCGGCGTCGTCCGAATCAGAAACATCAGCACGGCTTCCGTCGGCGACACGGTCCTCATCACGAACCTCCGGGCGGCATGCACAGAACTCCTCCATCCACTCGTCCTCGCCTGCGAAACACGGCACACGAGACTAGTTCAGATTGCATTGCAAGGCATTCAAAGACTTGTTCAGCATCGCATTCTTAGCGGAGTAATCCATGAAGGTTCAGATTCAAAAATCAATCCAGTCTGTTCAGAATGGCGCCACAATTGTCACGAATGAATTGTGGGCACTGGTGGAGGCCGAATGCGAAGAGTTGCGAGTGCTCCAAACAGTTCCTCCACTCGTCTCATCAGAACTTGTCGTCACTGGAAACACGCTGGCTAAAGTAAGCGTGTTCCGTGTAAATTTTGTACTCAAAAATAATTTCCTTTCAGTGCATCGTCATGTGCTTTCGTCTCCACTTCGCAAAAGACCCAATTGTGATCAACGCTGCCTCTGCCGCGGTCCGTCAGCTCGTCTCCACAGTCTTCGAAAGAGTTATTCAAGAAGACGGAATCTTCTCCTCCGAACTGACCGTCGTCAATCCATCCGGAGGACGACCGAGTCCACGAGCTGCTCCGCCAACACTGAGGCCATGTGCAGCCGACGCCTATATGCTGTTCAGAGTGAGCGATCACGAAAATGACACGCTAGAATAGTTCTTTTTCAGGATTTGTGTCTTTTGATAAATGGAGAAGCTCCTGTCTGGCTAGTTGGAATTCAAGAAATGACACGAACACTTGGACTTGAACTTTTGGAATCTCTTCTCAAAGGCTATCCATCCGTTTTCATCAGACACACAGAATTCGGAGGACTTTTGAAGGACGATGTTTGCCCTCTGATCATCCGACTGTTTTCTCCGAACGTCAAAGCTATGCACATATCCTCGCAGCATCCTTCCGCACGGAACAGTTCGGCTTCGATCAACAATTATCCGCCGACGATATCCCACGAAAGACAGTCTTTTCCCATTTCAATGCGACTCGTCCGAATTGTCACTCTCATCGTGCAGTTTTATCAAAATATCCTCGTAAGAAAGCGTATTCGTTGGAATACCATTGAATCAGTCTTTTCAGCATACGGAATGCGAGATTTTCATATCAACTCTTCTGAAGTTCGTCGACGGAGACAGGAAAGGATGGCAGAGGCCGCTCGCTCTGGAAGCTTTGCACCGAATAGTCTCGAGTACAGATCTTGTCAAATGGATGACCGAATCTTTCGATTGCCGGCCGAACTCCACTCACGTTCTCGAGCAGGTGGCCATTGGACTGTCGACTGTCGTCCAGCAATGTCTTGTCAGCACTACTTTTTCCAGTGGTAATTCAAGAAAAATCGGTTGAATCTGACTTGTTTCGACTTTTCAGATCAAGAAAATGAGCTAGAGCGGAGTCAAGAGGACGGAGGTCCAGGGTTCCTGAGCAAAGGACTCTGGGTGCCGTACGTCGAGCATTTAACCACTAAAAAGACCATTTTGTAAGCCATCCATATTTTTTATTTTGTTGAAAACAGGTTTCGAGTTTCAGACTGGATTCCCTCGATCGGATGGATGCCGTACATGTTCCAGAAGGATACGTCCTCTCCCGATGCTGTGTGGCTCTCTGCGACATGACACAAGCAGTCTACGCAGCCATAGACAACCTCAGTCTTCCCGATGAAAATAGCGAGATCGGAAGCCGAGACGCCAAATTAGAAGTGGCCAAGGTGGCCTATGCCAACTCCCAACCGAGCATCCTCGCTGCCATCGGAAGTCTCCTTGCTGCCAGTACGGATGAGGTGGTCAGTGACCAATTGCTCTGCTGCCTATCCACTCTCATCTCTGCCGGATGCCGCGTTGGGGCAGGAGCCGATCTGCACAGAAGTGTCTACGTGCTCGCCATAATGAGCCTCCCTTCTCCTTCATATCTTACTCAGTTCGCTGCAATTGCTCCGCCGAGCCCAAAGAGCAAACGAGATGTTCCTGTAGCGGAGCAGGTTTTTGACATGGAATCCTGGCCGTCCACAGCTCAAGTCACTGCCACAGGACCTCCGTGTCCGTGTCCAGTCGTATCGCCGGAATTATGGAATAAACAAGTATTGTTGACCTCGAAAAACTTGCAAGCCGCTCGCACTTTCATCGCTGCCGTCACTACGCACATAAAGGAGCTGAAGGACCTGTGGTACTTGTGTCTGGCGACGTGCGAGCATCTTTCGTGGCTTCTCGCGATGCGACCAACTCAAGTGGGACAGTTCGAACGAGAAACAAGAGACGATCACGCGAGTGGACCGACTGTCGTGACGAATGCCGCCCTCTCGGACATAGCAATGCTCTCTTCCTTGATGGACAAACTGGCACCTGCCATTGCCGCCCTTCCAGACGATTCGTTCCTCTCCGTTATAGACGCACTCATTCGGTTGTCTGATGAGAGTCTCGCAGTTGCGGCCATTCCAAGAGAGAGCTCTCTGTTCCCGCTTGCCGTTCTCTACAGAGTCTGTGTACTATCTTTGGCGCGATTGGACGTCTTCTGGCAAAAAACTGCGAATCATTTCATCAAAGTGTGCAATCACACTTCCGTTTCAATGCGTGATTGGGCGGCAGTCGGACTCACTTCATTGGCAAAGCAGGCTGTCAAATCGAAGACGGCGATGGATGCGAAGAGCCAGCAGGAGATGTGCATTTCCTCCCTTCTCGCCCTCTGCTCCATTCCTCACATTCAAGTTCGTCGTCGACAATTGGACTGCGTGATGTCCTTGATGCAAACCGACGGATCATTCCTGCTTTCCACTTCCTGGCCCAACGTGATACAGATAATTTCGGCGATCATTGACAATGATACAGGGTGAGGCTTGTTAAAACTATTAGGCCAAACTCATTTCATTCCAGATGCGAACTTTCCCTTGTCCGCCAAGGATATTTGGGTCTCCGTCTCGTGTCCTCCGATTTCCTCCAGTCAATTCCGTTCAATTGTGTTTCTGGACTCGTTGAAGCCATTTCGAGATATTCTAAGCAGAACACGGATCAGAATATCTCCCTTTCCGCTCTAACTTTACTTGTTAGTCTCATGTTCACAGCTCTCTTAACTGTATCTTTTCAGTGGACTATATCCGACTTCATATACCGGAAGATGGAGGCGGTCGGAAGCGATGCTTCAGAAGCCGTTTGGATGGTTCTCTACACTTGCCTCTCCGAGTCATGCGTGGATTCCCGTTTCGCCGTTCGCAAGTCGGCTTGCCAAACTCTTCTCCAGACGGTCACTGCTCACGGACATGCTCTTCGAGCTGCCGCCTGGCACAACGTCATCTGGCAGATAATGATCCCACTGCTCGATAAAGTTCGCTCTCAAACGAGATGCGCTTCGACAGAGAAAGCGAACGGAGAGTTGATAATGCACCATTCACGAGACACGGAACAGAAGCAGTGGACTGAAACATGCATCCATACTCTGTCGGCCATTTCGAAAATATTCAACTCGCAACGGAAGTCTCTTCTGGCATTGCATGACTTTGGAGCAGTCTGGGAAGCCTTCCTCGGATACCTTGACTGGGCAGCGTGCTACGAAAACGCAGAGCTGTCTTTATCAGCTATCAGAAGCTATCAGGAAGTGCTTCTCGGAAAGATTTCCACTCAGACACTCAATGTGAACAGTCATGAGAAGAGTAACGGAACGGACTCGTTCGCTGATGTCGTGACGCCGGAACTGCCGCAAGCACAGTGGGTGGAATCATGGAAAGTGTGGCTCCGAATATCGAGAGGACTCGCGAGGCAGGGATGCGCTGCAATGGCCAGCTCTGGGAGTGCTCCGAACGCCGAGACGAAGTCAACTGCGTCGACCCCGAGAATGAACTCTTCGACCTCTTCTCTGACGTCACTGGCTCCCGGAGTATATGTGCCTGGTCCCTCCCATCTCACTGCGATCCTTCACATCTTCCCGCATTTGTTCGATCGCGTCGCCAAGAGCATAATTGTGGATGATCTCATGTACGAAAGTCTTCCTGCAGTGCTGGAGAGTATGATGAATGTGCCGATTCCGTCGGAGCAGGCTCCATTTGTACTCCCTTCCTCGACAACTCATCTAACACCGACTCAAGAAGCCCTGCTGGAAGCCGTCAAGATTGTCTTCGTGGAGTGCACAATCTCGGGAACTTCGCTCCGACCTGCTATTCCCGATCAAATTCGTCTTCTCCTCAAGTTCGCCAGCATGGCCACTCAACGGATTTCACCGAACAAAGTGGCGCCTGGTGGCCAGAAGAGCTACGTAAGTCTCGGACTCCACAACATCATCTGGAAGTTTACTTAATGTTTAGAGAGATTACGCCCTCACTACAATCGTGCCGTTCTCCGAGTATTCACTCAGAATTGCCATCGAGTTTTTCACTTCGACCGCTCAATATCCGGATGTGGCCAATTCTTTGATTGCCATCGATATCATCAAATTCCTCGGAGAGCCGTTGTACATGAAGTACACGTGCATATCTGCAACCACTTGGAAACTCGCTGCCAGTTCTTTGATGTCCGTTCTGAAGACTTCGATTCCGTACGCTCGTCAGAACCCAGAAGTGTTCAAAGGACTGTGGCCGGCCATTTGCGACACGATGGAAAGGTGGCTATTCACTCCCAAGTAAGTATCCTGTCTTGGTTCAATATTTAAAATCCGTTTTTTCCGTTGCGGTTCCAGTAAATCGAACAGATTGGCAGCCGACGAAAGAAAACGAGATGAGTTGATGGAATGCCAGGTAAGAAAGCGAGGATGTTGAAAAGGGGCTTGAAGAATGCTCGTCTCAGGCTATCGAGATAATCCGGAATGAGATGCTCGCCTACGCTTCCCGTCTTCCACAAGGAGACGTGCAGAGACTCATCGCCCTCCTCCATCGTGGATCCATTTCTCAAATCGACTCGACCGACGTCCTCGGTAAGTCTTCCCACAGTGCCATTTTCTCTTCTAACACTCTCACCCTGATAACCGGTCTCGGTAAACCTCCGCAACTTCTCAGCAAACGTTGGGGTGATAGCAGATTTTGAACAAAAGTTCAGCAACTTTTGAAGGAACGTTTGGAATTAGCATTTTTTTGTACAACACTTCAGGAACTTCTGAGCTAACGTTCAGCGCCATCAACTTTTGAACAACACTTCAGCAGCTTTTGAACAACAGTTTAGTCACTTTTGAGCAAACTTTAAGGCGATAGCAACTTTTGCGCAGAACTTCAGCAACTTTTACGCATAACATTAGCCGCTTTTGAGCAGAAGTTAGGTCAAAGTTTCTGAAGTTTTGCTGAAAAGTTGCAGACGTTAGCCGAGGTGTTGGTGTTCCTTATAGACACTTTCCTGATCGCATGTGTTCGGTGTACTCGGTAACAACCCTCGAGTTCAGCTTCAGACTCGCACACTCAACGGAATGAGCTGGCGAAAGCCTGTTTTGATGCTCTTCTCATGTCAACCGACGGATCACAATCGGATGCGGATGACGACGAAAACAGAGGAATTCTTGGTAATGTTGCAGTGACGAGTCTGCTTCAGAGGTGCACACAAGTGAGTGAACAAGGCGCTGTCCCGAAGATAAATGACTATTCAGGTGATGTCTGACTTCTGCAAAGACTGGTCCGCAGCCGGAGACCTCCGTCTACCAAGGTCTCGAATCCTCGAGATCATATCAGCTCTGCAAGCCGTCGATTCGCTCATCGCCCGACTGGCGAGAGATCCACGAATGACTGAACTCTATTCCCAGCTCGTGTCCCTGTTCCCATCAGTAGTCGACGTAATGCCGTGCTGCCATGCCGATTCTCTGCTCGAGCAACAGCTAATCAAAACAATAAAGTCGTATCAGACATTGTTCCTGCTCCAAAACATCCCCCAACCCACCGTATGATATCCACTTTTATTGTAGTCTTAGCCACTTTTTATTTATTGTTTGTATCACTTCCTTCAAGTTTTAGAATGGTTTTCTCTTCAGATAGCCAAATATGGGTTATTTATCACTCGCTTATCGATCACACAGTTGCCTTTACCATCCCACTCTACCCTCTTTTCCTTCCCCAGTTATTGTATAGTTCCCCTTTTTCGAGTACTTGTTTTCTCCGGAAGCGAGCCCTTTTCGTCTGTGATCCGACTGAAATTACACTTCCCGCTTACACATTTTCCAGTTCCGACTTCTTTCTGATTGATATTTATGATGAATCCGTGCGATAGTGTCTACTGTAATAAATCTATCGTTTTAAATGGTCTTGTAGTCGTCTATAATCAGTTGAAACCTAAGATTATTTGAGTATTCCCTGCCACTTCTTCACAATCGTTTGACATCAGAATGAGCATTGACTACAATCGTTGGTGGAAAATCACAAATGGAAAGTTCTACGAAGAAGTGGATGGGAAAACGTTAGAAATCACTGGCGAGTTCCTGCTTTGCCCCGGCACTACGACTGAGCTCAATTCTTTCGATCTGAGCGACCTGTCCGTCCGTCAGATCGTCGATCGGATTCTGGAGCAGCAGGGCTCCTGGAGCATAGTTTATTTCAACGCTAAGCTCGGAAAAGTGTTTATCGGAAGAGACGTTTTCGGGCGACAATCGCTTGTTCTCAATGTCGAACTCATGATATTCGGATGTCGTACGAAGCCAGGAACAACTGGGAAATGGGTTGAAGTGCCATTTGGGCAAGTTACGATACTGGATCTAGAGTCGAAAGCGCCCGAAATTTACTCATATTTGGAAGAGTATCCAGAGGTAAGCACGACCAAGAAAAACTAAAAAACGTCAAACTTTAAAGGGTACCATGGATGAGTACTTCTGCGACCGTAATCCAATTCGAGTTCTCGTTGACAAAAAGGCATCGCTTCTGAACGTCAGCAGACAAACAAGAGGAGAACCGAACACTTCAAACGCTCAAAAGCTCTTCGAGCACACAATTGAAGCGACAAAGGTGCTTCTGAGAAACTGTAAACAGTTAGAGATGGTTTGACTAAACAAGAGTGTGCCAATTTCAGATAAAGAAAGCCACGTGGCTGTTTGTCTATCCGGTGGTGTCGATTCGACCTTCATCGCTCACGTAACACATGCCAGCGTCTCCAAAAAAATGGCCATCGACCTGGTGAATGTGGCATTTGGAAATAGTGAGAAGGAATTTGAGCAAGCTCCGGACAGAAGTCGTGCTAAAAAGGCACTCGAATCTCTCCGTGTCGCTTATCCTGATCGTCATTTCCGGCTCATTCTCGTCAATGTCGACAGCAAAACACTCGAATCACATCGTCTCTCTGCTGTTGCTCCTGCTGCGCATCCTGCCAGTTCGGTCCTCGATGACTCTCTGGCTTGCGTGCTTTGGTTTGCCGTTCGAGCCGACGGAGTTGACAGTGATGACGGGGAATCGGTGAAATCACCGGCCACGACGTGTCTATTGGGCTCGGGAGCAGACGAGTTGCTCGCAGGATACGCAAGGCACCGAACGAGATTCGAGAAAGAAGGAATCCCAGAAAATGTGGCTGAGGAGTGTGAGAATGAGCTGCGAAGACTAGGATCAAGAAACGGAGGACGAGATGCCAGAGTGGCTGCACAGTTGGGGAAGACCATTTTGTGAGTGAATCTGCCGCAAATCGAACACAATCACCTCTTTTCAGATCTCCGTTACTCGAAGACTCGGTTGTTTCCTGGCTGAATTCTCTTCCAGTTGACGCCAAATGGGATCTGTCTCTGCCACGTGGCGTCGGGGAAAAACTTCTGCTGAGAGCAGCCGTCAAAATGCTCGGCTCCCCTTACGACGCTCCGAAGCAAGCGATGCAGTTTGGGTCGAGAATGGCGAAAATGAGCAATAACGGAAACAGTTCGATCAAGGGCAGTGATAAATCGCCTCATCTGACGGTTGTGTAATCTTGTGTGTAATACTTTTTTGTGATAAATGCACATGCAAATGAACTATTTTTATTCGAATGTAAACTGACACGTTTATGCCTTGTGGACAGCACGGTGTCTCTTGGCAACAGCACGGTGCTTGGCAGCGACGACACGACGGGCCTTCGATCTCTTGGCGGCGACGGCCTTTCTGCGGGAAACCGAGCGATGCTTGGCGACGGCGCGGTTGCGAACGACGACGGCAGCCTTGGCACGGATGGCCGACGAACGGGACGGGCACGGGCAATAGGCGGCGTCTCCTCCCGGCTGTCCGACGGCTCCCGGGGATCCTGGCTGTCCGTCGTTTCCTGGGGCTCCTGGCTTTCCGTCTGGTCCTGGCCGTCCCGGCTGTCCTGGAGCTCCGTCGTTTCCTGGCTGTCCGTCGTTTCCTCTGGCTCCTGGTGGTCCCTGTGGTCCTGGGGTTCCGGCGGCTCCTGGTCTTCCAACAGAGCGGGTTCCTGGTGCTCCTGGAGCTCCTGGCCGTCCGTCCTCTCCCGGTCTTCCTGACTGTCCGGCGTCTCCAGCGGGTCCTGGTTGTCCTGGTGGTCCCTGTCCTCCTCCGACGGCGTCTTGTCCTGGCTGTCCATCCGATCCTCGTTGTCCGTCCTTTCCTGGCTGTCCTGGTGGTCCTGGTGGTCCGACTGGGCAGATAATGCATCCGCTGGCGGAGAGTGGAACTCCGAGGTTTCCGTCGTTTCCTGGGACTCCGTCCTCTCCGACAAGTCCGTTATCTCCGTCCTCTCCTGGCGCTCCTGGTGGTCCTGGTGGTCCAGCTGGGCAGTTGGCGGCGGCAGAGTTGGCTCCGCAGTTGCATTGAGGAGCCTGACGCTTGACACGGCCGAAGAGGGACTCGTAGACCTGTCGCTGCTTGTTTCCTTGCGGAACAACGGCCAGCATCTGGTGCCACACGGTGTTGGCTTCATCCTGAATGAGCAGTTTCTTCGAGTGTTCTGGCGAATTTCAGAGTCTCACCTTGAAGGTCTCGATATTTCTGGTGACGTCGTCGTAATAGTTGTTCACATCGTTGACCAGATAAACCAACGAAACGATGGAGGCGACGACGGCCAAACAAGAGGCCGCTGCGGCGACTGTGACGAGGAAACGAGCCGTCGACATTGCTGTCTGTCCTCTCAACGGCACCGCTCCCCCTTTTATACCACCCCCATTACTGTAACAGTTTGACAGTTTTTGCAGGATTTTTCAGGGCATTGTGTGCAGTGTAATGAAGAGAAAAGAGGAGAAGTTAGGAGGCGCAGAAAAGGTGTAAACTGCGACGTCTTCGAAACAAACGGTATCTTCTGATACGGGAAGAGTGTAACTTTTGGGTGGAAAGTTCTTCGTGGAAGTTGCTGCTGACTTCCTTTTCTTCTTCTCTTCATTGACGGCAGAGGTCACCGACAAATAGGAATCAATCAAGTGACCAACGATTTCATCTCTTCAGGCTCTCGGACTTGGATTGAAGTATCTGGGCTTCAGTCAGACGCCAATCATGAAAACGAACTATCATGCGACTGCGAAGTTCTGGACATGCACAGATCCTGCGATTGACGGGTACAATGGGCCGTTCTGCTCAAAACACTGATCAACTGCAAATATCTGATTTACGAGTACTTTTATATGCGATTTATTAGCAAGAAAACCAAATATATGAAATGAATGTCATGAAAATAGAATAACACTTTGTTTGTTTACTTATATACAGGGGAGTTTTCAGAATTTGATCTAATATCCGCACTTGTAGATCATCACATTTACCTGCAACAATCATATGTTCTCAACTTTCCTCCTTGTGGATGGCTCACCTTGTTGCACTTGAGAAGGATGAAGTGTCCCATTTCGTAGCTGACTCGACTTCCGAAGCACTTTCCGCAGATGACGTGCCACGTGGCTCCGAACTTCTTATCCAATTCCTCTTTCACAAAAGCGGCGACATCCTTGTCGATGTTGTAGAGACGTTGTGCTTCACGGACGGTGCCGATGACCATGTCCCTCTGCGAGTCCTCCATATCCGTCTCCTTCACTTCGATCTTCTCTTCCGACATTTTCGACGGCGGGTTCTAGTCGGAATGTGAGTGGAGCAGCGAGAGATCGGAAAGAAGTCTGGAAGAGATTTAGGTGATAACGAAAACGAGGAAGAGAAGAGAGCAAAACACACTGGAAAATGCGTGAAAACACCTCAAAATGTGTCTGGAAAAGCCATAGGATCTCTCGTTTTTTGCGAGTTAACGATAGGAAAAAGAGACTCGTTCGGTCGGTCGTAATAGTGCATCAGACACTGAAGAGCACCGAACATTCTGACGTCAACAAAGGAAACGACGGAGCAGAATCGAAGGAGGAGCCGGCGGGGAAATCAGGGGCGCCCGTGCCCGTTTAGCAACAACAGCTGTCGCAATCAGAAGAAATGAGAAGAAGGAGAAAAGGAAGGGATGGAAAGGACGGAGAAATGGAGAAATGAGTCCATTTTTTGGGCTCATCTCAGTGTGTGCTCGTGAGAAAAAGAGAATAGAGAGCCCCATCCCATTCTGTTTGTTTCTCATGACCTCATCAAAATGTTCTATTTCACTTTGTGGCTCAAGTGGAGCCGGACGACACGTTTTTGATGGATGGGCGCGAACATTGGCGGCCTCCCCACAAAAAGTCACACTTTCAAACAAATCATCAGAAGAAAAACGGGGCAGACGGGCAAGAAGAAGAAGAAGAAGAAAACGATGAATAACAACAACAGTTTCGAGAAGAAGAGAGACAAAAACATGAAACAGGGAGAGGAACAGCTTATAGGAATAGCTGCGAAGGGACCAAAAAGAAGGAAATCGGAAGGATTTGAGGGGAACGGACAATGGGAAAGTCGTTCAAAATTTGACCAGAGTGGGGGACGAAGGAGACGTGGGCGGCAGTTGGTACTGCAACATTTGACCAGCTACCCATCAATTCACTCTCAGTTAATCGGATCGGGCTGAAACATTCAAGGCTGGACTACCAGGACTGATACTGACAATGTTAGGGCCCGATCGGATGAGCCTAAGTGTCACAAAAGTCCTGAGCGCATAGAATCGGCTGTTTCAAACCGGGTTTTAAACGATTCAAGTGAATTTAAAGTAGGAGACACAGTATTTTCCCTATTTCTTCAAACTGAATCTAGAACAAAATCACATAGAAACGGTCGTTTTTTTTGGGTTTTGTTTGAAATGCACAAAAATTTGCTCAATTCATCTCATTTTTCACTCATTTTTCTCGAAAAAAAAACGAAATGGATAGGCTGCTCGGTACTCCATCGCGGCCGCCCGTATCTCATTCTCATTTGTCCATCTCGCGAATCCCATTTATTTCCCTCCATTACTCGCCCAAAAAAAGCCATCAATTGAGACGGGAAACGGCCGAAATTGGAAGACTTTGAGTGAGACGTAGGTATTGCAGTGGCAACTGTACAAAATGGTTATTATTCAGATGGAGAAGGAGGAAGGGATGCCATTGGAAGTGTTCAATCTGAGCATCGAGGCGGACAAACGACCAATGGAGTTTCCCCCTCGTCGGTAACGAAGTTGGGTCTCGCCGCGAACAAAAAACAAACGATGCGGTCGAAGAGAAAAAGAAGAAATTGGATGAAATGTGAAGACACGTGCCGTGTTTTTTCCGCCAATCCGAGAGAGAAGGAGCATTGGAGAGGAAGAAGCGGAGAGAAAAGATATTAGGAAAAAGGATGAAAGGGGCAGATAGGAGGGGAAAGGGAGGACAAATTGAACATTTGAATCACAAATTAGGTTTTATTTCGATAGACAAAAGATAGAGAAAGGAGAGCAATAGAAGAAAGGAAGGTTGAAAAACACAGCTACTTCTGAAACCAAAATGGAAGCAATATGCGAAGCTAAGAAGTGGAAAGGGGTGAACGCTGTGAGTAATTGCTAGAAGAAACCGAGTAGAAGAACAAAAAGAAATGGAAAAAAACACCGGAGCACTCCGGATTGGAGATGCATAATACAGAGCAAGATATGACGGTCTGGAGAAGTGAACAGCGCCGTCAGTGCATTCGCGCGAGATCTTCGATCACCTTCAGCATTTCGACTGGATCTCTCGGAAGATCTGTAATTTCGGATTCAATTCTGGCGTTTGTTTGACAAGTCACTCACTGGAATCCCATCCTTTATCGGAAACTTTTTTGAGAATTTCGATCGCTGCTGAACGGTCCATGTCGAGGATGGATTCAACAAGGTCTCCGTCGATGAATCCGGTTGGCTGAAACGAACAATGAGCTTCAGATGTTTTTGTTCGATGCTTACCGGCTCAGATCGTTTTTCAAAGATGAATGTTCTGTAGTTGTTGTGCTCGATATGCATGCAATTTCTTATCGATTCTGCGATCGCCTTCTCAATGGCAATCAGGAACGTCTTCCAGGTGTCATCGATCTGGACCAGCATTCCAATCGTTCCTTGACTTGTTCCGTACATGATCGGATGACTGTATTGGATGGCGCTGTCCTCTGGCATGTGCACGAGTGGCGACCTGACCATCGACTTGACAAACTCTCCCAGATAATAGTAGCCAGTCGGTTCGAGCACGTATCGGTTGTCGTCGGTAACCGAGCGAGTCTTGTCCACTTCGACAGTGAAGATGTTCAGATGAGCTTCTCCGCCCACGACTGACTCGGCCGTGATGAACTCCAAAGTGCCCATCCACTGACTGTTCCAATCCTTCGCTACTTCGTCGAAAGTTCCTTCCATCTGGCGGTACGAGAGAAGAGAAATCGATCTCATCACATCGGCCACCGCCACCTCTTCATTCATCACTTTGATGTCAACGACGCCGATGTGTGTGAAGTTGCTGCACTCCAGACGGAGCTCTTTGTCGCCCGTCCATTCGAAGAGACGAACGGAGCTGTTAATTCCGGCAACAAGCTTTCCATTGAGAATTCGAAGTGCCATCGGAGTGCCACGGACGACGATCTCGTGCACACGTCTCAATTTCGTTTTGTCAATCTCATCAACTTCGAATACAATAATTCTGCCGAGCTTCGTCTCCGTTTCGTCCGGATAGACAAGGCCAGTTCCGACGATGTAGTATACGTTCGTATCTCCGGCAAACTGACCCGAAATGCAACTGAAATTGTATGTTTTTCGTTTATTTCTTTATCTGTTTCCAAATTCACCTCATGGCGAGTTCATAACTTCCGAACTCGTGAGAATGGAGTACTTGGAAGGTGTTCTGATCAAGGATCATGAAGCTCGAAATGGTGGTCTTCAATGTGTTGTCCCCGACGTCGGCGCGAGTTCCTGCCACTGCAATGGATAATTTTCCACTGATTTATGCTTGGGAGTGAACCTTTCGGCCTGCTGCTCGAGAAAGCAAGAGCACTTTTTGAAGCGAACTGCCTTTCCGTTTTTCTCAGTGGCTCATTGCGCGAGGAGCACACTCCGTACGTTCCGGTGCTTTTCTGGTAGGCTATACGGAGCACACACTCTCCCATCGGAATGGAACGGACGTGGATCTTCTGGATATCGTCGACAGTTCCGAAAACCATCGATTGGCCATCAGAAATAACGAGGCAGTCACTGAAAAGTTAAAGGTCGAAAACGTAACACGAACAATCCTCACCGATAGGCACTAGAGCTGAGGGAGCACACCGTATTGACCAGTTTGACGTTGACGTTGGAGAAGACAAGCTTCTTGCTGGCGGAGAAAATTATGACAGGACGATCAGAGCATACAAACAGATGCTGACGGTTCTTGGAGCGGACACGATGGAGACTCGGCGGACGAGTGCCCACACTCGACTTTTTCGCTTCTCCGTGAGTTCCCGTTTTCACGTCGAACACGTAATAAATGAGTGCTCCGTCACCAAGAGCAACCAGCAGATAATGGACGTCTTCGATGCAAGTGGCCACAATTGAACGGGGAACGATCTTGGAAGGCAAGTCAGTTCGGCAGACAGTGTTCAGATCGCTCAGTTGAACCACTTCCATCGTGTACGTTCTCCAAAGGGCAAGCACGAGAAACGTCGCCTTCTGGTTGAAATCGTCTCCCTCGTTTGAGATGTCGAGGCAAGCGATTTCGTCTTCGAACACTTTCTCCGCCTCCAAGCGTATCTCCAGTTCGCCCGCTTGATCCACGTGACATGTCAAGTAGTAGACAGTGTCTCTGGCCGCAAGAACCACTTGTCCGTGCACTGTGTTCACGGAAATTTTCGAAATCGGCTCTCCGTTCGACGGCTCCCAGAACTTGGAGTTGCCTGCCGAGGACATGAGGCGGACCTGCTTCTCAGTAACTTGAAGAATGACCGCACTGTCTGGTCCGAACAGAGAAGCCGCGTGAATGGTCGACGTATCCGCTTGCACCTGCAGAAGTTCCACGTCTTCGAGTTCTTCTCCGTTGATTTGAAGAACGTGAGTCTCTTCGAGGAGCGAAACAATCAGGTAGTTGTCGAACGCAGAATTCATGCGAATCGGGAAAATACCGGTGACTCCGGCCAAGTCAACGCTGGCCAATTCGTCGATTCCAATTCCATTTCGAATTACACGGAGCGATCCATCCTTGTAGGCGCCGGAACATGTCACCAACTGCGGCTGTCCATCTGATTCCACCATGATCATGTCTCGAATCGGTCCGATATTGCTGTACGTCTCCAGAACAACCGAGTAAGTGCCTCGTCCGTTGGGTTCCGGGATAAGACGGACAAGTTGCGAGTCTCCGAAGCGCGATCCGACAAAAACGACTCCGTTGTCGATGTAGTTGATCGATTCGGCGATCGAGGTCTCTCCGAGCATGTCGATTCGCATCTCTTTGACTGCATAATGACCACCCGGTCCTTCAGAAACGTCGAGCAGAAGCATGAGAAGACGTCCTTCGGTATCGGAAAGAATGAACCTTTCTCCCGAGGAATCAACGAGTCCATGACATGTGAATGTGGTGTTTTCGAGAAGACTGCAAGTGTACGGAACCACTCCGCTGTCGTTGTCTCCTCTCGAATCTCTGAAAAATATATTTAAGAATATGTTCATTCATGGGCACTCACGATTTGTAGAGCACAGAATTGGAGCCGAGTACGATCACTCCGCTGATGGGGGCTGGGACTGGAATGAGGCACGTCGAGTCGGCGGCAATGCTTGCTTGTCGTGAGTAGGTTCTGAACTCTCTGTCCTGGATATTCAGATCCGAAAACTGCAAATGCTTTCCATGGTCATCGTCGTAAATGAAAGCGACGCGATAAGTGTCTTCTGAAAACTGATTGCTTCTTCAGATTCACTGTTCTCGCTTACCTTCTCCAGTGTCAACGAACTTGAAATCTGAAACATTCGCATAGTCAAATCTGACGTTGAAGTGACGCAGATCGGTTCCCGACTCCCACTGAATCATCTTGACACTTCCTTCGAATGCGCGGATGGCAATGAGCCCATTTCGATGAATCGTCATGCTCAGAACACTGTCACAGACTCTTCCGGTTGCATCTGCGATGCTTCCAGCAGCACGAGTCACCACCTTTCCATCTCGATATGCCAGAACAGCCATGTGCCACTTCTCAGTGAGCACGACGAGCGATTGACGCTTCTGAAGGGAACCATTGTGGCATTCATTCGAAACAGTTTCCATTTGAATCAATGTTGAGTAAACTTACATCTCGTTTTCCTTTGACAAGAGCAATAGTAAGAACTTGTCCGTAAATGGGAATTTCGCACACATTCTTCAATCCTTCCGGGGAGACGAGCTGCACTTCGATGCGATTTCCGCGAGCAACGATTAAGTTTACGCTTTCATGTCCTCCACCATTAAACAAACATGAATAACCACAAATAAGGAACAGATACCTGTGAAGTTTCCGACAACCGATTCTACCACGACCGACGCCTTCTTTGCCGAGACGAAATAGCTGATCGGCATGAGGGCTCAACAGAATTTCTGTGAATGAAATGAGACGGTCTAATTAACCTGAAAAACAAACCGTTGCGAGGTTTTTTAGCGCGTAAAAACGAATTGAAATTGAAGTTTTTTTTCGATTTCAATGTGCGCGCAATGTTTAAAAAAAACCACGAAAACTATTCAGGCCATCGAGAATTTTAGGCCACGGCCGCATTTCTTTTTTGCAAAACGTGTGTTTTTGTCGCGAATTTCTTTCAGAATTCAGGTGAATATTGTGCACATTTGTGCAAATCAAGTTCGAAAACAACCTTGTTTACTAGTAATTACAACATTCGTTTATAGGTCTGGCCGCGATATATTTTTTACCGTATTCTTTAAGATCAGCGCAAGAGGCTGCAACGTAATAGAAGTCGCACGGAATAGAACTGTTATGATATAAAACTCGCAACGTTAAAAAACAACTGCGAGTTCTATATTGTAACAGTTCTATTCCGTGCCGGTTCTATCACGTTGCAGCCTCGAGCGAGACGGCAGCAGGATCAAAAACAGTGTCCCTTCACAAAACAGGTATTTCCGCCACAATGGACATGGATGGAGTGGAAGAGGACGTTCGAGAAGAAGAAGAAGTGAACGATGAGGAAATTCATGAATTCAGAGATCAGGGAAATTCTAGCAGTGACGAAGAGGGCGGAGTCGAAGTTGACCAAGAGCATCTCTTTGACTATGCGCTCGAGGAAAATGACAATCGAGAGTTTTTTGAGAATCATGCAAGGCTCGCAGATTACGGAACAAACTTGTTCCCCTACTTCGACATCAACGCTGTCATCTTCCCAGGTAAACAATTCTACTTTCTATTCTACTCGAATCGTTGAAATTCATTTGTAGAGCAAGAGCTCCCACTGATATTTCCACATAATGAAGCTGATAAGTTCCACAGGATAATCGCAAGTGCACGTGGCGATGGATTCATTGTCATCTTTCCTGAACGGATCTCCGCGTGCCAAACTGTTCCATTCGTTGCCACACTATGCACACTGGATCAAGCGAACAATCAGGCTCTCAGTGTCAAAATGCGAGGAGTATATCGATGTAAAGTTCTCGAATTAAATCTGTTAGTGTCAATTTTTAGCTTGAACATTCCAAATGTCTGTTTTTTTGCAGAAACACTGGAGAAGCGAATGTGCAAAAGTTGCCCGAAGTGGAATTGCCTCCGATTTTAGGGAAGATGCTCCCGAAGTACGCCAACAGCCTTTCGATATCCGAAAAGCAAAAAATGGCAACCATGACGAGCGGATATCCGTTCTACTTTCTTCGAAATATCACGGACAAACACGTGAATAAATGTGCTGCCGAACTGCAAGCATTGGTCGGAGGAGGAGCCGTTCATCAGGCACTTTCTCGTGGACTTCCCTTCTTCAGCTATTTCGTTGCTCGGAATATGAGCTCAAATATGGAGATCGAGTACAGTATTCTGAAGGAGAACTCCGCTAATACTCGAATCGCAACTGCTGCCAAGTACTGTAGAAAGCTTGGCGCCGTATGTTCCGAATGTGAGAGTCCCGTCTTCCGAAGTGAGCACATCCTCCGGATCACCGATCCTACAATGAACCACGTGAACGCTCACGGAATTGTGCACAGAATCACTTTGGTCTCGCAGCTTGAAAACTTTCGAGTGATGACACGTCCATCCTTCGAATTCACTTGGTTTCCAGGGTATTTCTCAAATTCCATTCTCATCAGTATTTCAGTAATTCATTTTCAGATACGCGTGGGTAATTCTCCAGTGTGCATACTGTGGCCAGCACTTGGGATGGGAGTACCAAAGTGAAACTCGCAATCCCAGAATTTTCTACGGAATACAACGGGAAGGAGTGAAGTTTTGCCGTGACCACGAGGACGATGGTGACGCAGAACAGGAGCAACCGCTCATCTTTGGGCAATTTCCAGACTAGATTCACAATGACTGAGCGACAGGACACAATGAAGAATTTTCAAAGAAAAGCTTTGCTAAATAGAGTAGTCTAGTTTGCAGACAAATTCTTTGTACATGTACATACCGTTTTCCGCTTCCCAGCTTGGGGTTCGCAGTTTCAAAGAGCAATGAAATAAACGTTTCCATTTTCAGAAACAAAAATTCATGCTTGCTACCTTTTAGTATGAAGGCCTGGAACCGTCTGTTGATTATTTCAAATTTTCTGTTCCCTTTGATAGTCTTGCATCTCTCACTTTATCTTTTCGGAAGTCTAGAATTATGAAGGCACTTTTAATCTGTCAATCCGTTCTTTCGTACTTTCACATGACACCCTCTTATCAACCGTCTCGCTCTCACAGCAGTCGTTCTCCTTCGCAGTCAGTTTTCCCACACTGCGCGCGCGCCGTTTGAGTATCGTCGCTTGCGTTGCGGTCGCGTACGCGGTCGCCCCTCCACGATCGCATCGTCTTTCTCATTCGCTCGTTCATTCGAATTTCTTCGTCGTTGTCATGGTGTTCCACCGCGTTTATTTCTTTTTTTCAATAATATTTTCCGCGTGATACTGCTCTAACCTTACATTTTTCTTTTCAATCGATTTTCAAATTTCAGTTCGAAAACTCAAAACAACTCAAAGATGGTGAAATCCACGAATGTCGACTTGTCCCTCGATGACATCATCTCGAAGACGAGAAAGACCAACAGTAGCATTCAGAAGAAGCCGTTCAGTCGTCCAGAAGGCAGACGCAGCAACGGAAGACCAACTGGTATTCCACGTCGCTCGGGAGGAGGTGGAGGAGGATGGAAAGATCTGGACGCCGTTGCCAACCACGGAATCACCCGAGGAAACGGTAAATGAGCTACAACGTATCGATTTTTCAATGTCTTTTTTTAGACAACAAGGTTGTCAGAGTCAACATCTCGAATCTCGCCGCGACTGTCATCTCGTCCGATTTGGAAGAGCTCTTCGGAAGTTATAAACTCAACTCTGTTGCCGTCAACTTCAACGAGCATGGTAATTGAAAAAAAAATATAATACAGTACCTCATTGACTTTTTTCAGGAGAATCCCTCGGTACAGCAGACATTTCGCTCTCAAAGCGTGATGCCGAAAGACTCGTTCAACAGTATGGTGGCGTCGCTCTCGACGGAAAGGTACACAATTGGGACACGACGAGCCGATAACAAAGCCTCTTGACAATTCAATCATCTGGGGCACCTGTCTATTATTTCGTGTGCTTCAGACGCTTCTCAGAAGGATGCGTCAATCCAAGATAATTACAAAAACGTCCAGAACGCACCTTCCCTTCCTGTCCAGGCAACAAGACTGACTGACTCCTTCCGGAGAAAGAATGAAATTCCCTCTTGTGGTGATTGTTGAGTGGCCGCTCGTTTGCTCAAGCTGCGGACTATAGTTGACACGTGTCGTGATATGGAAAGGGGATGTTGGTCCGAGAGACGAAGAGTCGCAGCCGGGGAGCTTCTCAAGACCGCCGCCATCTTCACTCGTTGATTGATTGGTTTAGAGACTTGATTATTCGAGCAGTCGTCTTCATCCCTGCCCTGGAGATCAGGTGATCAAGTGTGCAACTATCCTTTTTCAGATGATGAAGTTCGCTGTCATCGATACGAGCAACATTGCCGGAAGGGTCGACTTTGGAGGAAGAGGACGCACATCTCCGGGAAGATCATCCCGTGGATTCGCGTCGGGAAGCCGCAAGTTCGTCAAGTCGAGTAAGTTTGAATAAAACTAAAGTCGTCTTCAAATAAAGTCGTCTTCAATTTACAGAACCAGAAGGCTTCTTGCGTGACGGAGTTCATGAGGGGGATGTCCGTGGTGGATCCGGCGGACGTGGTGGTCGTGGTCGCAAGGAAGGACGTGGAGGTCGCGACGCGAAGCCGAAGAAGACTGAGGCCGAGTTGGATGCCGAGCTCGAGGCCTACATGTCGAAACGCAACGCCTAAACACCTCAAGTTTTAATCATAAATTATCCTCTCGAAATCGTCTTGATTTTCTTCCTTTATAATTCTGTCCCCTGTCGATTTCTCTCATCCAAATTCTACAAATATATTAATAATCCTATATGTTATGCAAGAATCCTCTGATAATTTTCGTTCAAACCATCAACGAACGACTTCCTGTGTTTTCCATGATCTTGTTTTCTGATTTCTCTTTTCGCAATGAGGACACTGAATAAATGAACGGAATTTATCCATTTTTATTTGTCGGTCTGTGAAGTTCAATGTAAAATATTGCTGTCAAACTAGAACCTTATTCCGAGGCGGAGAATTCAGATGAACGGGGGAGTTGTGGAAGCACCCGTCTGGTCGGCTCCAGAGCAAGAAGTCGGCGATAAAACAGTCTTCAGTCGGTTGTTGCACTTCGGTACCATCTTCGCATTCTCCACTATCACCATGGTAATCCACGTTCCTAGATGAATGCGTCAAACCAACGTTCCCGTGCAGATCGGAGCGGTGACCACCTACTTCGCCCTCCAATGGCTCCCCGTCAACTCTTTTGTCGGCCTTCTCAACATGCTAGTTTTTCTTTCGTGGAACTATTTAACGATGGGAAATCTTTTCAACTCCTCCTTCTTCGGCCCCGGATACGTGCCACGTGGATGGAGGCCGAAAAATTTTGCAGACGAGAAGAAACTGCAGTTCTGTGCTCCGTGCAACGGATTCAAAGTTCCCCGTTCTCATCACTGTTCGAAATGTAATAGGTGCTGCATGAAGATGGATCACCACTGTCGTCAGTTGATCTGAAACCGTTTCGGACCTTCCTCAAAAGTTTTCAGCTTGGATCAACAACTGTGTCGGCCATCGCAACCACCACTACTTCATCCGGTTCCTCTTCTACTCCATCGTCGGATGCATTCATGCCTGCGTCATCGACATCACCTCTCTTTATCACGCATTCTTTGCTGGATGGTACCAGCGGTACGGAGATGGAACTGAGCCGATCATCTTCCTGACTCCCGTCTCTTTTGTCGCACTTCTGATGGCGATTGCAATGGCCGCAGCAGTCGCAATCGCACTTTCCGTCCTTCTGTTCACGCAGATCCGTTACGTTGTTCGGAATCGAACTGGAATTGAGGAGTACATACGTGAGTGGCTGGTTGACAACTTCTTTTAGTCAATCCGTTGTTCGTTCTAGATGGAAAAGCGATAAATTTGCGTAAACCAAATGAAGATGATGACGAGGAAGAAACCGCATGGATCCAAAGTTTGGGAGAGTGGAAGTACCCGTACGATCTCGGATGGCGTCGTAATATGCGAGAAGTGCTCATCGGACTGTTCGACGGACGAACGAAAGGGAACGGCACTTGGTGGCCGGTGATCGAAGGTTGCTCTCAGTTCACTTTCACGGTAGAATTTCAGACAAAAGCACTCGGAAACTCCCCTTTATTTTCAGACCGAGCAGTTGATCCAAAAGGAATCGAAGCGCGGCCGAGCTCGAATCGTCACCATAAAAAGTGATTTTGACGGAAAGTGCGGATCTTCCTTCAAATACGGCTGTAAACTCTGGATGAAGCAGCCGATAATCGACGGAAAGTGCCTGAAAGTGTCGGCCGGAGAGACCATCATCGCAACACGTGCAATCAGCGGATGGGCGTACGGATTCAGAGGAGAAGAACCACGCAACAAAGGGTGGTTCCCGATTGAAGTGACGAATTTGAGAAAAAGAGGAGATCCGGAGACGACGGAAGAGACGGAGACAACCGAAGGAGAGAGGACGGACGATGCGATCACGTCGGAAGACACTCGGACGTCCGAAGAAGAGAAGAAGGAGCAGTGATTGCATGTGATTCTAGTCTTTCTTTGACGTGGTTTTAATTTATTTACTTGTTGAATTGTCCCTGTTTGATATGAAATGCCCTTCCGCTCAGTTACCTATAATTCCCGTTCTCATGTAGTCCAATCACCCAAGTAATAAACGTGTTCATTGACTTCTACCCAATCAACAGGTAATAGGATTTGGTCGGTGCCGCCCGTCCAAGTAGATCTATCGCATGTCTCTCTGAATCGCCCTTTTCCGTTTTCCGTTATAATTTACGTGTAAGTGAGCAGAAAAGTGGGAGAGACGCCGACGAAAACATCTGATTCTCGAGGGCTCGAATGCTCTCTCGCCCCTAATGATCCTGGAATCGGCGACGTAAAAGTGAATTATTGGCACGAGAAAAGCCGAGGAAAATGAATATGGGAAAATGGAAACAGGTGTCAGAAGCATTTGGGAAAGGCGGGGAATAGCCATGGACAATAATCATATCCACATGAAGTAGAATTTAATTATTCGAAAAGTTGCATAACTTTTTAAAACGAATTGTTTGAAACAATTATTTTCATAAATAGAGCTCACGTTGTTGTACATTTCTTCAGTTGATCACATTCGATGAAAACATTTTCTAAAAAAGATAACATTTATTCAGCCCAACTCTAGGACACTTTCGTAAACCGAATCCGAGCCTACATGGGGACATTTACATTCAACGCAAAAGCTCTATCTTCCATTCTGTCGTCAAGTTTGTCACAATTGTTGAAGTGTTTGGAAGCACTTCTTGACGTCACCGAGCATCCGAATCGGAACCTCCTTGATGAGTCAGACGGTATTCTGACAGTGCCGACTGTCAGAAAAAGAAAAGAAAAAAGTTGTTATGGTCTGCGTGTGTGCTTCTCGCACACTCTCTTCTCGTTATCGACTCGAAATCTCCCGCAGCGAGAGGAGGCCGCCGTCCCCTCACAAACATCCCTCCGCCCATTCCCTCTTCCACCGAGACTCCGCCCACTTTTGCGGGAAGGCGACTCGACGACCCGAGGAGACCGAATCGAAAGTTCTGACTCACTCCCTTGTCGACTCGTTGTTTATTGATCCGTGACTTTTGCCGTCTTACTGTAGCTCAACCTGTATTTCATAAGACTCAACGGCTCACTCATTGACTGACGTCACGTGTGTCAGTGCTTATAAGAGTGAAATATCAGCTGAATCATGCGATAAAACTTTCCCACGCATCCTATAATCTGTGGTAAATTGCGGATTCCACCTGGGGAATGCTGTGTGAAAATGGAAGACTTTATAAGGAAAGCTGAAAGCCCGAAAACAAGCAGCCGTCCCACTGTAGAAAGACGTACCTTTCCTTTCAAAAATGCAATAACGGCCCGGCTCTTTTCTTCTTTTCTGCCCATTGTCCTCCGGTTTCCCTTTCAAACTCCCGCCATCCACGTCCGTCCTCTCTTCCCTCTTTTGTGTGTGCGTATTCGAAACCTCGCGGTGTGTGTTCTGTCAGCCGTTATCATCAACATGATAATCTGTGTAATTTCGATGCTCCTTCCCTCTCTGAACTCTCCCCTTCTCTCGTTCTTTGACTCACTCATTTATCGACTTTTCTCGAGGGATTCTCCCACTGATTGGCTTCATTTTCCCCTACTTTATGTTTTTCATTCTTCACTCTTCTTCTCTTTTCCTCTCAACTCTTTCGAATTTCCCCCCCAATTGTCATAGTCATAATTCGCTTTCAGAATGAATCACGTCGACGTCGACCAGATCCTCGAGGACTACGCGTGGCACCAATTCCAGGATGTGCAGTCGCTCCGCAAGACGCGCATCGACGACTTCCGCGGCATCGACAGGGACGACTGCGAGTTCGTGATCGTAAGTCGGGTGGGGCACTTGAGCGCATCCGAAGGCCATCTCTCAAATCGTCTTAGCACCGCCAACAGTGGGGGACCGCCTCAGAATAGTTCGTCGTTTCCCTTTGTTTCTTCGCACCGCCCGCCACCAATTTATTATTGAAACGGTTGGAGAAAATGGGCGCGTGCCGATTGGGAAAGACCGTTTTGCCAGGAGAATTGAATGAATTGAATGAGAAACAATAATAAGTGGCAGAGGGAGAGTCAAGTAGGTGAAAGAGTAATTCACTAGTCTGCCAGTCGAAATTTAATCAAAACCAGCTGGCTGGCCCCATCGGTTTTCGTGGAATGCTTCGGAAATTGCGAAATCAGAGCTCCTCTCGATGACGTGTCGCTCCGTTCCGCCTGACAGTTCTGGGCACACACCCACCTGTTTTGTGTTCGCAATTCCATTCAACTTCCTCCCATTCCACGCCTATCGAATTGTGGCATCTGACCCTTGACGCCGTTCTGTCACATCTTCTTTTTCTTCTTCTTCTTCTTCTTCTTCTTCTCTTCCGATCCCCCTACATGATATGACGCGTGTCGCCACGAAACCGACAGATTCCATCGAAAAGTGCGCGAACCGCCCCTCGGTTGTTTGTGTTGGTTGTCCGGTGAATGGATTGGTTAGAGTGAGAGGTATCCCTGAGAGACGCCGACGTATTTGCGAGCTGATTTGACATCAAGTGCCAACGAGCACCGTTTCGTGCTCTTATCCGCCCGTCGGTTAGTCACCACTAGAGCTTCGAAATGCTCGCGCGAGTCAGCGAATAATAAGAGTCCGGTAACTCGATCCAGCTCCGTTTCACTTCTTCTCCATCTCTCTCTCTCCACCTCGTCATCCCTTTTCCTTTTCCAAAATTCAAAAGAAAAAGGAAAGAGAGTCGGCCAGTTTAGTCCGTTTTGAAACGCGCTAATGAGCCCGTCTCTCTCTCTCTCCCTCTCTCTCCCTTTCCGACCACATTCCAATGTCGGTTTGTAACTATGAAATGAAAAAGAAACCCTCTAATTATGGAATGACCTCCCGGTTGAATGAGATTGATAGGAGAGCGAAAAATGGGAAAGAGAAGGAAAAGGGAGGGACGACGGCGACATATTTACATACATTTTAGGCGGTATTACGGCGACGGCACCGGAGGCGATTAGAAGCGTAGGGAGGAAGAGAGGAAGAGCGAAATTAGAAGTGGGATTAGGAACGAAAAAGGGAAGAAGAGAAGAAGGAAAGAAAGAGAGAGACTGGAAGACAGGCTTATGGAAAGGGTCCTTCTTGAACTGGGAAGGGCATCTGTGACGTCGGAAGATGCGAAACCTACTTCTGATTGGAATTGTTGACCTTAAGAGCAAGATAGGACATTAGAAATTTCACTATCACCCACTTCAAGCTCATCTAATCAGATCTCCAGACGATCACTCTTTCCCTCTCTTTACTTCCACCCCATTTGGAAAATGAGCTCTTCTTTCCTTCTTTCTCTCCCATCGCGTCGCTCGTTTATTGATGATGAGCACATTGGAAAGAAGAGGAGAGCGGAGAAGCTCTCGTGGGAATTCGTCGTTGTTGTCTTTCGGAAGGCACGCGCGAGAACTCGATTAACACGAAGGGCTACTACTCGAGGGAAAGATTTCAAAGAGCTCAAATGAAACAAAAAGCGTTATCATTAATGATTTCAGAATCGCAAGTCGCTGGTCGTGGTCAATGAGGATCCACAGTATTCCCACTTCCAACCGGCCGGATCGAAGCCGTACACTCTCTTCAAATCCATCTACACCAACAGCACCAACCGGTAACTATTGTAGTTCCAGACGAAATCTTCATTCAGCATGTTTCCAGACCACAAGAATATTCGTTCAAGACGGAGCGCACGACCGAATCTCTGTGTTCCGTGGCTCGTGAACAAGGATACACCATCGGAGCGGAAGCCGAATTGACACTCAAAACGCCGTGTAAGTCATTAATTTCCTTTGTTTCATCGCAGAGAGAAAGGACAACCTTGAAGTTGCGCCCAAAAAACAAATGTTTGGCGCCAAAAGAACTAATGACTCGGATTGCCCGAAAACAACTGAATGAGAAGTGTTTTTAGGTGAAATCGCCGAGCTGAAAGCGGGATTCAAGCACGAGATGCACTTCAACAACCTCAACGAGAACTGCCAGACGGAGGTGCTCTCGTGGGGAGTCGACTCGAACGTCTCCGTGCCGCCGCACTACATGACCGAGGCGTCCATCATCATCGAGGAGATGAACTACCGCGGCAGCTACACCGTCGTCTCGAGACTCGCCGGAAGCGTCGTCGTTTCGATCAGAAGGTTCGTGTCCCCCCAAACAATTCGCCCCTTTCGTGGGTGTCTAATCCGGTCATGTCATTGCGGTCGGTCGACAATTCACTCACTCTCAATATAATAATAATAGACTGTGTGTATTGTCCCCCGATCGGGCGGCCGCCTACCAGATTGACTAGTAAAAGTAAACGTCAATTTAAGGGCACTTTGTTCCAATTCCGATCGAATCGAAATTGACGGAAATTGAGGGAAACTTCTAAGAGTCTCTTTCAGACGCCGCGACAACGCTCTCATAATGCCGATCCGCGTGGCCATCGCCGAAGTTTTCCGTGCCCAATTGGACAACCCGCACTGCAAAAAGGAGGTAAACGGATCTCGGAAGAAAACGAGATAATCGAGGTTCTGAATTTCAGGTGAAGCAAGTGGTGAGCATCGATCAGAACAGAACGGTCCGTCTGATGAGCAAGGGATCGTGCCAGTTCCAGTTCGCTATGAAGCAGCGCATCGATCTGAAGGAGCATCCGATGAGAGCCGGCGACGAGATTATGATCGACTGAAGACAGACAATTGACATTTCCGATCTCTTTTAAACTTCCTCTCCATCCAATTATCTGCACGAGTTATCCAAGAATCCTTCTCATCTCGATTATTTATACTTTCCCAAGTTCTCATAAAAATCTATCGCTCTTTATTATGCCTATTTGGGAGAAAACGAGCATTATGGTAAAGCGATAAAGTCATGGGGGATACAGAAAAGGAAGGGGTACAACACGGTTAGACAAAGTGAACATCTTAAACTTCTTAACGGTAGTAACTAACAGGTAAATGTGCGAAATACTGCGGAGGGAATTATAAAGTGAAACGGAAGACGACATCGACGGCAGGGCTGAAGCTCGCGGAGGAATTCTAGTGGGGACGGGAGGCGGGACGGCGGAAACTTCCCTGCTTCACGAAGTCGTTCTCTTTCTCTTCTTCGTCGGTACTGTCGTCGTTTCGGGAGCTCACTACGATCTTGCGGAATGTCTCCTGAAAAACGTGTTTCCCCATTCTCAAATGGTTCTTCGAGGCTCGCACAGAATAACCGTTTCTGTGCGATTCCCGACTGACAAGAGGGGAATGAGCGACTCAATCACAAAACTAAAACGCTACCCATCAACTCACAGAGGGCTTACAGTATTTCAATAAAAACGCCACACCACACAGCAGCATGGGAATGCAATGTCACGAGGTGGAAAGTAACAACTCCTGCGATGATCTCTCTCTTTCTCTGCGTTTCGCGCTCTCTTACCTGAAGATTCTTGGCGATCAGATCTGTGGCCACGTGGTTATCGGCTCCACGTGGAATGATAACGTCGGCAAACTTTTTAGTCGGTCGGCAGAATTCTTCGAAAGCAGGCTTCACAAATTCGGTGTACTGTCGGATGATGGAAATCGGCGAGCGGTGGTACTCGGACATGTACTTCTCGAGCCGATTTCTGAGCCGGCTCTCTGCGTTCTTCTCGACAAACAATTTCGTGGAGAGCAGCTTTCGGACGCGCTCGTCGTACAGAAGAAGTATTCCCTCGATTATGATCACCTTTGCCGGCGCGTACTCAAGCTTGCCGACCCTACAGAAATAAGTTCACAACGGAAATGAAAATCTCGAATTACATGGAGCTGGTGATCATATCGTACTGTGAAATTTCAACAGTTTTTCCGGCGATCATCTGCTCGAGCGTGGATACGAGCAGGTCAAAGTCCATTTGATCTGGATGGTCAAAATTGAACTTTCCCTCTTTCACCAGCAGTTTATCCGCGTTGGTGAGCTCTCTGTAGAACGAATGAAGCGAAATATGAATGATTTCAATTTGCTGAAAATGAGAAATGCAGAAAGATTGCGAGTTGAAAATGGTTCTTACTCTTCCGCTCTGTTTAGCATTCGCATCCAGATTCTCGATGATTCTCTCAACGATTGTCGTCTGAAATGGGAAATGACTTGCTTCCATCGAAAGATTGCTCATGGTTATCGAAATTTAAAAAAAAAACACCTACCTTTCCACAAGAAGTGCCGCCAGCAACTCCGATGATGAGCGGCAATTTCAGATGATGGTTTTTCATCTGGAACAGGAATTATCTCAGCGTGAACAATTGGAATTTCGCGATATTTCACCGAATTAGCAACGATACAGGCCAAATAAACAAATATTCTGTAGAAATCTTTATTAGAGCAATTACATTGAAAAGAGCGAACACGAGAAGAACTGACGACAGAAAGGAAAAGTAAACGGGGAAATGATTGGGAGGAATTTGGTTTGATGTAATAAATACGTTTTGAAGAAGAGAACAGTTGCGTAAATTGTTGTGTTTAAAACAAGAATCCAGACTCGCTTGGGTTTGTTATGCGAAGGAGCTCTTCGTACATTTCAAGGTTGACGAGACGCATGGGGAGACTGATCGACTCGTCGCTCGTGAACCGCTGCAGGATTTGGTGGACGCGTTCCATCCGCTGAAAATTAAATCAATGAGACAAGAGTGAGCAAGCATTGTGTGGAGGGAACAGAAAGAGAAACGAAAGGAAAAGTTATACTTATAGATTCTCTCGGAAATGAGACGAAGGAAGTAAGGGGAAACAAAGACCGAAGAACTTCTCTTACATCCTTCAAATACTGAAGTTCGACCTCGTCCGGTGTTCTCTGAGGTCTTCGGTAACCTTCCGGATGAGAAGCAGCCAGAATAGTGTGCTTCTTCTTTGGAACCGACTGAGCCTCCCGCGGAGTCACTTCTTTATTTCGGGCCTCTTTTTCAGATGAAGCAGAGTAAGCGGCAGGAGTAATCGATGTTGTGATGAGGCTCACACATTTACCGTACGGATTGAACGGGGGATCAACACGCCTCTTCTCCTAAAATAAATAGGTTTGTTATTGAAATGCACAGATTACATCGAATTTCGAACCTTTTCGTTTAAGGAAAGTCGTTGCATATCATCTTCAGTCAGAGTTCTGTCCAGATGTGCTTGATTCGACCGTTGATCTCTCTCGTTGCTCATGGCACAGGGAGCAATACCAGCGAACGCATCATCGGGACACTCCGCCGCAGTGCCTTTGAAACTCGCTGACGATGGTCTGTATGAGCCACCTTGTTGTGGTCCCTGAGCATTCGATCTTTCTGGACTGCGAGAGTAGCTTAGATCCGAGATGCCGGAACGCATGCTCAATTGAGAAACGGATCGTGATTCGTCCTGCACGTGACGAGGATATCCGTCCGGAGTGTGCGAGTCTCGACGATTGAAATTGTCTGCGGAACGGGTCATATTCTCGCTCGGTGCCCGGAATGATCTGTTTCCGTTTTGACTTCTGTTCTCCGGCGAACGAGAACGGCCACTGCGGACGGAATGAGCTGACGAGCCGGCACGAGAACGATCGTAATTCGATGTGTTTCCCAAACCGGGAGGAGCTCCCCTGTCCGGAGACCGCCACCCGTCTCGTCCTCCGTTCATCGAACGAACAGGTGACGGACGACGAGATCCTCTTTCACTTCTCATATCTGCGGGCGGATACGGAAGACCCGGCGGTAACTGAAAAATGTAAAAACTAGGGACTGAAGCTGTTTTCCGCTAACCAATTCTACTTGTTGATCGTCGGCAACTCTCCACGGCGTCTCGACTGATTCCGGTCTCTTGTACGTAATCCATCCCCTGTACGTTCCTCTTCGCTCCACTCGTTGGACTATGCCCCATGGGTCACGGATATCGCCGAAGTAGTTATTACGGAATATTTCACCATGGTCTGACCGCCCCATATGATCAAAGTCGGCGAGAATCTGGAAAACTGATTGTACTTGCAATTATTTCCATTTACGCACTTCCACGACTCCGTTTCTGACGATGGTTTTGAACTTATCGTTTAAGACTTGAATTGGTCTCTGAACGCGCCTTTTGTCGTCAATCCACATTTCGAGCCAACGTCCAAAAACTTTCGACGGGCTAAATTGAGGGATACATTTTCTTGGGTCATTAAAATTGCCTTTTTTTACCACAATGAGCGATACAACACGATCGTTGATCGAGGGCATGATTCGGACCACGCAAAGAATTTGTCTCCTTCTTTGGATTCACTATGTACAATGCCAGTGACCAATTGCAATCCATCACCGCGCTTCAAATATCAACAATGAACAGCTATTTCATAAGCGGTGACTGACCTGATCCACGATACATTCAGGAATTTGATGCATAGCTACTCTCCACCTCGATGGCAGCGATCCTTCTTTGTGACGTACAATCCAGCCGCTGTACAAGCCGTCTCTGTTAACTCGAGTAATCACATGACGAGGATCGCAGATGAGTCCGAAGTAATCACTGCGGTACATCTCGAACTGATTTTCAACATTACCGTCGTATTTAAAATCTGTTTTGACCTGGAAGTGGAAAAGTGTTTATGAGCGAAAGGGACCGAATGCACCTCAAGTAAATGACCTTTTATTCTCGTTTCCACAACATCATCGATGATGGTGGGTCTACTGACTGCGCGGCAATTGTCATCTGCATCGAATCGGACCCATTTTCCAAAGAGGTCTATATCTGGATCACTGAAAAAAATCATTTGTTAATAAAGTGGATGCCTTGACACACCAGAGTCGGTAATCAATTATGTAATCGAATTCAGTTGATTTTGACCATACACGGAAACAGGCGTTTCGAGAGGAGTCAAAGGTTACCAATCCTACAACTGTTTTCGGCCTATCCATTATGAGATCGAACGGCAGCGCTGTGAGCTGTCTAGTCTCCGGCGCCACAAGTACGTATTTGTCTGAAATCAGAATGATACTGAAATGAAGAAGGAAGAAGGAAATGAAGCCCACTTGGTGGGCAATGAATGAAAGTAAAACATCCGATAAAAACGGGAAAAACGTTGATTAAAGAAAAAGTGACCGGTATACCGTTTATAATATGAATTATTAAGATAATTCGGGACTAATACGAGTGACAAGAAATGCGAAAATAGTCATAATGGCACAGCAAAAGACATGGATTACGGTTATTAGAACAATAGAGCAGGACGAACTAGCTGAGATGAATGAAGATTGAATCTCAGGAACTAAACTCTTTGAAAATTATTCAACTCGCTAGGCTGGTAAGCTTCATCAGCTCATAAAACTCTTCTTCTCTAGCCAATATCATATTGTTCGGTATTGTCGGATCTCTCTTGGCGAAATACTTCAATATCTCGTTGGCACGTAAGAGGCGCTGAAATCATGTTCAATTGTTGAGAATAAAGATAGATTCTTACATGGGCGTATGAGTCGTATTCAGCATGCCTTCTATTCAATACGGGCGAAGTATTGGGCGTTTCACCCGAAGTGATATACACCGAGTTACCAGCGGACGGTATAGCTCTTCTGCTCGCCGGGACTACGTCGTTTTCAAAATTCGGCAGCCATCGAGAAATCGTCGTTGTATGTTGACTATCTCCTCTGTCGACGTCGTTTTTGGAATCGTTTTCATTCCATATGCGAACAGGTGATGGGAATCGCTCGTCCGTGTCCTGCACATCGTAATTTCTGGTTTTTTCGAGCTTGAGAGGTGTTCGCAGTTGAAACTGATTCGGATACGCGCGAGAAGGGGCCCGCCTGTCATCGCCGTCTTCGCGCATGGACGGTCTGGGACCAGAGGTACTGGGTACCTCACAGCCTTCTTCGCCTTCAAGATCGAAGAAGCGTTTTTCTGGAGATGGAGAGCGCGGTACTTCCTCCCAGTCCTTGTGACCACCATTGCACCGCGGCGCGTCTTGTTCTGGAGATATTTTCCACCGGCAGTCAGCAATGTCACTTTTACAACGGCCAATCCAGCCGCTATACGGTCCACTGTTTTCGGTTTGATGAATAACATGGTCCGGGTCGGAAATCAATCCAAAATAGCGAGGTATATCTCTGAACACACAAAATCCACCTTGATCGTAGTAACCGTCGTATTCAAATGTTGCCCAGACTTCCGAGAGACCACACTCAACACGGCTCATGTATTCTTCTGCAATGATAGTAGGCGGTTCCACGATACGATTCTCCACAGGGTTCATAACGAATCGGATCCATTTTCCAGCAATTTCAATTCCTGGTGGGCTGAAAATGATCTGATAAGATGAATGATTAGAGGCATGAACAAACTAGAATTGCTCCGGGAATAAGACGTCATTTGTTTTGTCTTTTGTCCACACACATCGTCCGCCTATAGTATGTGATTCTTCTCCCACAAAGCCAGTCATTGTTAGAAAATATGGATAGTTTTCTCGTGATTCTTCTCTTCTCTCCTCTTCGAATCTTTTCTCCTCTTCACGTTTTCTCTCTTCTTCAAATCTTCTCTCCTCATCGAATCTTCTCTCCTCTTCGAATCTTCTCTCCTCTTCACATCTTCTCTCTTCATTGCATTGTTTCGGAGCGTTCGGAAGATATTCATTAACTTTGACCGGAACGAATATCGAGCTGTTTCGCTTTTTCTTGCTTCCGGTACACTGAAAATTAACTTAATTCTAATTCCTTTCTAAATCGTTTACCTTGAAGTCAAAGTTCACCCATTCACCCCGCTGGATGGTTGTTTTGATAACGTTTTTGACGTCGATAAACGCACCAAATGTATTGTTGAAGAGCATTTTGTGCTTCCTATCGTGTGTTAGACTTTCGAAGTAGGCCGAAGTAGTGATCTAAATATTTATGTATGAAGACTCGAAATCGTGTTCCAACTCACAATTACGTCAACACCGTGCGGTGTGTGATCAAATCTAGTCACGGCGAGCGGAGTGATCTTGCGGAAATGCACGATTTTATGACGAGCTCGGTCCTTATCGCTACAATGCTTATTCTCACTGAAATCGAATCGACAATATTGATAAGTGATAGACTGTGCTGTCATTCTTACACATATTTGACTTCTAAAAAGTCGCCGAGTTGAATTTCTCGTCCCGGCCGCCCGTTATTAAGCCGCTCATTTTCTATTGTCGCCGATATTCCTTCTCGGATCAGAACTACGAAGCTGATCCCGCGATGAATACCCATTACATAGCCGACGTGCCATTCGTCGTCCTGAACTGCGTCGTTTGAAATTTTCGTACGTGGTTCTTACCATTTTTGGCCTCTCGGATGAGGCTTAAAGACCTGAAATGTACCAGATTAACAAAAATGTTTTGTCAAAGAGACGAGGAAGGCACATGAAACTCATACGCATTTGTTCGTCTTTTGTGACGAATGCAGAGAAGAAAATAGACAAACACTGAGGGAGAGACCCAGACAAATGCGACGGGGAGTGTGCTACTTTAAACCAGAACGGATAGAAGAGCATTCAAGAGAAAAATAACAAAAAAACTGCACGAGACCCTTTAGAGCGTTGGGCAATCCGTCGAATCTTGGAGTCGACTGAAAAATCAATTATTGGTTGGTAAAAATACGGAAACAGATACAGCGATGTCGGAAATAACATGAATTAGGTTTCAATCTAAAATAGGTTCACAAAAAATTCATTTTAAGGAAATGCAAGATTCGGGCAATCAATTTTAAGCAGTTAGAATATTGCCAGTTATTCAGGCTTAGCCTTGATGATGGTTAAAAGTTTTCCAGTGTCCACCCCCGCATCCTTCATAGCTTTGGTGACTCCCTCATCGGCGAGGATTTTGCAAACATTTTTAAACATTTTGTAAGCTTCTTCTTTAGGCAATACTTCGAGCCTTTTCTGGAAACTTTCGAAGGGATCGGCGTCCTGCGTCCGCGTGCTCTCCTCCAAATCGAACAGTTTTTCATTGAGTTCTGAAATTGTGCAGTGTGTTGAATGGAAATGGCTCCGCATCTTACTCTTTGGTGGATCCGTATTCACGAAGCAGACGCCATTCTCAGTCACTTCATCGCGGTTGCCGAGAAAATCTTCATCGTTCAGAAAATGGAATGGAACCTTCCAGACGATTTCCTTTTTCGGAATCGGTTTCCCAGGATAGGCAAACATCAGTTTACCGATCCACGCAGGGGCGCCGATCGGGTTAACAAGAGCCACGTTCCGAGTAATACGATAATCCTTTTGACTCGAGCTAAACTTGAATTCAATACGCCCCTCTTTATCAGCTGCAAATGATTGTTCGCAGTCGGACATCTCGGTCACGGCTCCATTTTCATCTATTTCAACTTTGTACAGTTTGTGAACATTCATCTGGTCGACGGTTCTGAAATGATTTTCATCGATTCGAATAAGCATGAAATGAGTTTCGACCAACTTATACACATTCTTGTCAGTGATTTCCTTGATCATATCACGCATAGTTTGCTTTTTCACTCGCGGGAAGACGATCACTTTCACAGAATTCTCGGTGATCGAGGTGACCCATGCGAACTTTCCCTGTTCAGTTTCTTCCTCTTTCTTCTCAACTTGATTCGCAGGGGCACTTCCCGCCTTCACCTGGCTAGAACGCACCTGGTCGCCAGGCTCCATGTCCAGTAGGCCTTTCAGATTCACGAACTGATGATCGCACTTCTCATTGAGAAGGGCACGGATACCCGGGGTGTGCCAGACCGGAAAGAACTCCGTGAGCAACTGAGCGTGTTTCTGGAATTGAAATTTTTTTCATAGCAAAGCGATGGCTAGCAGACCGATTGAAAAATTTTTGCGACAATCCATCTCCACTGACCGTACTCGTCGATTCGAGATAATTTAATTGTAATTTTAATTCCTTTGGAACAGTCTTGTGGCAGTTTTTGATAAAGATCGATCTGAAGTTTTACAAATTAGTTGCTCGACGGGCTAACAGATATTACTAACGATCGGACCGATATACTCGTGGTACGTCTCCGGCTTCATGAAGCTGCACTCATGTTTAACAGTATTCACAGTAATTCGGAACTCGAGGGTTCCATTCGTAATACTACCTGGAATGAGTTCGCGCATGGCTCTCAGGTACTTTTGGCACTGCCATTTCGGTCCCTCGCCACTCTTTTTCGATTCATCACGAGAGAATTGACCCTCAAAGAAGTGACCGGGTTCGAGAATGATTTCCGGAGTGAGGAAGAAGACTGATTGACTGAAACAGAAGGGAATGTCTCAAAAGGTCTCAGGAGAATGGGAGTTTTCCTACGAGTGCTTTTCCAGTAGCCACAAAAATGCCGCGTTTTTCTTAACTGAAGTCACGACCGCTCGCATCACCACCAAATTCTTCGGCGTTTCCACAGCCTTGAATCCATGCCCGTGAACCGAATTGTAACCCTGTCCGTGGATAACTGGCTTCGAACTGGACTGCTTGTGGAGAGAGGGCGATGGGTGTGAAGAGTTGAAGAAAAATCTCGGGGGGGCAGGAGCCACTGCCGGCGGAAACATTTGATGGTAAGGAAACGGTCCCATGGTCGGATAAGGAGCAAGCACCGGGCGCTGGAACGGATTTGCCGGTTCGAAATGAGGTGTTTTTTTGACGTCCGCCATCTTCCCTCTAAACTTTTTCTTTGTCGATTTCTTCCGTTTTGAAGTTGTCGGTCCACTTGTTGTACTTTCCTGAAACTAGGTACGGTTTTCAAACAAACATTCGTGAATTCGTTCCAATTTACCGCTGAAGAAGATTCTGCGTCATCCTGAGAAGATGATCCATCGGCACTTTCGGTCAGACCACTAATACACCACGCCGCAAATTTGCCACCCGCCCCCGGACAGACTCGCATTCGACGAACGACGATATTGACGACGGCTCCTCCGTTTCTTGTCTTCTGTTGGGTATCCGCGATCGTTCCCACGTAACGATCCTCGATAATTCCGCCTTTTCTGTGATTTGCAGGCAATCTCACTTTTTTCACTGTCACTGTCACACTATTGTTCACATTATGGATAGAGTAATTCGACGGCGCCGGAATCTTTTTGAACGTGTCCACCTCGAAGAAGGGTGTTTTTTGAGTCGGCTTATGAGGGAAGAAATGGTTGAATTCGGATTCAGTGAAACGGAGTTCGACCCAGTCGCCGACTCTCAGCTTCGTTCTTTCCGGTCCTTTAATGAATCCGTCGGATCCCGGAAACGTCAAGTTGCACGTCACTCTGACTTCCGCTTTCCAGATTTTGCACACGAAGCCAATGACTCGTTTGGTAGGCTGTTCAACCGGTCCCTTTCCTTCGCTCTCCTCTTCTTCTAGTTCCACATCACTCTCCTCGTCCAATTCATTTTCCTCCTCACTGGCAGTAATGAATTCGACGCTTTCTTTCTCTCCGGTCTCTGTTTCATTGCCAGTTATCAACCCGTCGAGAACAATACTGCACGCTCTCTCCAAGAATTCCTCGTCGATCGTCTCTTCCTGAACGATCCCATTCGAAATGCCTCCCCAGACGCATTTCGAGTACAATCCTCGGCGATGTTCTTCCGGCAGCCTGCAGTGAATCCGTGGTAAATCAGTTCAAGAAGCGTGGTTACCTGGAGACGAGGATATTGTAGCTCTGGTCAACCTCTCCGGGCTCTTTGTCTCTGCAGGCGACTCGTCCAAACTCGGTGGTATCATAGAAGAGAGCACGTTTGTTGACGAGAGTTCCAACTAATCCGGATATCTGAATAACCGGGCGATTCTTCTTTCTGAATGCATTTCGAACCAACCACTGCAATATTGTTCTCCACTTTCACTTGGATTCCATCGATCCCTTTTGTCTGATGAAATGGGGGAACGGCTTGGTTGTTCTCAATTTCAAAACTGAGGAAATCTCCGAGAAATATGCCATGAATGTGCATTATGTCTTCGTTAATATCGAATTCGATTTCGTCGGAAGGCCTGTGAAACTCTTTGATTTCCTGTTTTCATTTTTTTGGAAACTAACGAAACAACCGAAATCGTTCCGTTCGCGTTTCGCTGAGCAGCGATTCCATCCATCGTTAGTTCGCTTCTTAGCGGTATTTATGGTCGATTGAAGGTTGAAATCCCTGAAATAAAAGTATAAGAACAAGTGCTTGCGTATGAGAAACGCAGAGAAATTAAAATAAGACAGAATCAAGACTGCTGCGCCGCCAAGTTCCCATGGTCTAACAGAAATGTTTGGTTGCTCTTGGCCTCCAATAATGTTAGTTGTAACGAAAAATGGATAAAATAAAATGACGAGAAATAAGAGAGCAACTCTCAAAATTTATCAGAATAAGCGGGCAGACAGGTAAATTTACGTAATACCGGGAAAAGAAAGGAAATTTGAACCGTGAATTGGAGAACCCGCAAAGATAAACACGTCTTCAAAGAATGGATATGGCACCAAGAACGAAAACTACCGGGAGATGCTAAAACTACAAAATGGTTAGAGAACATCAGACTATTAAAACGAAGAGGAAGAAAACATAAAAAATGAGTAACAATGTGACTGCGATTTGGTTGTTATTCATTCAGCACAATGTGCTTTTGTAGCGGAGAACTAGTCGAAGAACGTTCGGAAGACGACCGAGCTGCGTCTGCAAGTGATTTATTCGTCGTCGTAAATCACCACCAAGCGTCTGGTGACGAAGAGCGGAAGAGAAGAGGAAAGCATGGACTTTGAGTGGCCTTGCAACGTCTGTCTTGCTTCTTCTCAAAACACTATGTATTACATGAGTCACCTGCAAGAGTCGCCACAGATTGGAGTGTCAACGGGCGGGACGGATAAGCCTGGTACAAGTGTTGATGATGTCTGTGCTTCTGTTGTAGCGGGGCCGCTTGGAGGAAAAGGGTGCTAGAAACTACCCAGTGGAACGACTAAAAACGAGAGGATTGGAGTAAAAATTAGGAAAGAAGTGAGAATCTCACTCCGTTCTCGTTATATGGCAAACAATGAACCTTCATTCGAGTGATCGTTACGTGGTAGAGAAGGTTGCACTGAAATTTTACCATTGAAAATTACAATCATGACATTCCGGTCTCACTGCTGGATTTTGAATCACCGAATGAACATCAAGAACGTTAGGGAAGTACATCCCACGGAAGGTCACCCGCTTGTGCTTGTCCACGCCAATGAAGTTGAGCGTTTCTTGAATCTGAAGGTAGTTATTGATTTATCTCGATTGAACTTCAGAACTCACTATCAAACATCCTCTATCAACGTGGTGTTGAAAAGGCGCCGGTTTCCGCGTGCCACTCATCCACGTCCATCTGAAGCCGTTCTTCGACTGCGGGTCAATGACTTGGACGAGCTTCACGGAGTAGTATTCGCCGATGTTCAAGGAGACGTCTTCGCTGTGATAAAAGAATACTGAAACAGTTGTTTGAGATTGCTGGGTGAACATGCGGACATCGTACGACTGGCGGCATTTTCGAAGATCCACAGTATGCCCGACAGCTTTTGTGAGTGCGTTTTCTCGACGAGCGCGTGAGCTTCCTGCAGCAACAAGGTTCGGAAGATTGAGCAGCATGCAGCAGGCAAAGCACACGAAAGGCCGAGTTAAACGAGATTTACGTTGATTTATGTACATTTATTAGTATTTCTGTCATTAATAATCGTGCACTAGGAGTGAAACATTCGGCAGAGGAGAAACGAGCAAATAACTGTCATCACATACCAGTGTCGCACCGCTGAACTCCTGCTGCAGCTTTCTTTTGGCCTGCCAGGGCCGATCGTACATCGGTAGGACATCGTTAGCGGACATTCGGATAGTCCTGGGGTGGAAATACTCGCGAGCCTCTTGGAAATATTGATGATGGGGCTGCTGATACTTGAGAGTTGTGACTAAAGGGCCAGTGCGAGCTGTTGTCATATTAGAGGAGGTCGAAGAATTCTGAGCGGAATGCTTCAGGGAAGTCAGTGTTTGCGCTGTGAAAAATGATCATCACAAGTTACGGAAGACTCGATCCTCACTTTTAATTTCCCCTTGGACTAAAACGGATGTCTCCATGGAGTCTCGGAGAGGTATATAGTGCACGAGCAACTCCTGCATCTTCTCCACCTTTACATCTTTCGGATTGACAGCAATCGAGGAAATAACTTTCCAGCACACTCCACTGATCTTCACAATCTGGGTTGACATCTTTTCGAGCACTAGCTGCATATGAGCCCCCGAAACGAGAGTGTTCTTTTGAGCAATTACAATTCCGTAGTAGGGTAGTTCGAAGAGTAACGGATGGTCTGTTCCTTTGACAAGAATGCAAGAGAGCACGACCTGGAAGTTTGAAAATATACGCGGAAGAAGGAGGACTGCGTGCTCACTCTGACAACATTGTTCGTATGAGTCACACCGACTCCAGCGGGACTCGTTATTGGCAGATATTCTTGAATGAGCAACTTGCTTCCGAACTTGCTTGTCATGTACTTTTCGACATCTTTCGATTGAAGATCGAACTGAAGCCACTGTCCAATGAGTGGCACCAGCGGCGGACTTTCGATCTCTCTCTGCTTCGGAGGTTGCGGAATCCATACAGTGTGGTCAGACTCTATTGAGGCCTTCGGGGACCAGCAGAACAGAATCTTCTTGGATTCGCAGATTTCGGTGATGAGGCCGAAGTGCCGAGCGACCACGCGACTAGTCGCAGGTGGATAGTCTGTCTGGAAATGCATTTGAGCACCGTCTAGAACTCCCGACTCACTGCGATTTCTCTGTTTCGGATAAATTCCAGGCAATCTCTCAGGTCTTGCTCTGAGAACATTTCGGGCTGCTCGTTGTCTATAGAGTGCATGGCCCAACAGCATTGTTGAGTTCCCTCGCCGCACCTGTAACTCATAGAAGATCGGGCTGATCAGATCATTTCGATTACCAGGACAGCCAAATATTTCTATGCTGGTTTCGTTCTCGTATTGTCTGGTGATTCACTTGAAAACTGCAGTGTGCCAGAACGCGCCCAAATCCCGGTATCAACCAGTAATCGACACACTTTCCTTGCTAAAAGAGTATTCGGTTACATTTCGGTGCTTTCGATGCGATTCCTACATCATATACGCTGTAGTCGTTCGGATTGACAGTTCCGTGATTTTTCAAGTATTCTCCTAGTGTGACTGTCTGAAATGGAAAGTGGAGATGTCTTTACAGAACGTTCAAATGTTCACCGTTTCGTATTTCAGGTCAAGTGTTGATTTGGCGACGGATACGACGCCGTTTCCGACAAATGTTTGATATGCGTTCAAAACTAAAGGCCATGGCGAGAAAGAAGCGACTGTTCCGTCCGGGTAAATTCCCACAATCATCCATGTTCCCAAACGAAAATCCTAAAAATGCGAATAGTTTTTTCTCCTTTGGAAGGATGCGTTTACCACGAAAAGATGAGGATGTGTCTTCGGAATGCTCTTGTGAACGCACGCAGTCATTACCCAAACTCCGAGCTCTGTTGGCGTGTCTCGAATGACGACTGCGAGCGTATTGATGACCGTTGTCACTTTTCGGACTCTCGGCTGTGGCGGCGGTTCGTTCAATCTGTCGTTCTGCGTCACGAATGTTACGACACACGGCTTCTGGTTGTCTTCCAGAATCGAAGGACCACTGGACGACGATTCCATTCTTTAAGATTGATAATTTAGCTTGAAATTGAACACAAAGAGCTAGAAAAATCCGAGAAAGTTCGATTGATAAGCCGAGGGCCGCGGATTTGTTTTGAGGAAAATTCTAGGCCATGGGAGCGGCCGACACAAAAACTCGAGTGAAAAATAATCTTCGCCAGCGCAATGTTTTTTTCTTCTTCCAAAACAAAAAAGTACAATTTTCTAAATATAGAATTCAGCCGTCTGAAATATTGAAAAAAATGGGAAGACTGTGATCTGGAAAAACACCGAATTTAAGTGAAACATTCTTTATTCAGCCACAAATTAAAGATGCGCAAAGATCCTGACTATGAACTTGTAAAAACAGCTCGACCGTCGGCATTTTTTTCAGAATTGCATTTCTTTGTTTCGCTCTCTGGACTCTCCGCACTCAAAAATCGAAGATCACATGACTCGGCGTGTGGCGACTCGAACGGACGAACACACTACAACCTTCTGAATACTCTACTCTGAATTTGAGGGGAATTCCTTCATTTGGAGTGGAGTTGCTAACTGATAACAATCCATTCCATAGTCTTTCGGAACAAGAACCTACATGGCTCGAAAGATCTGAAGGAAAGAATTCCAAGTGTTCTTCAATTTCGCTGTCGACCTCTGATACTCGAGAAAAAATCATCTGCAGATATCTGAAATCATATTTCCACATACTTTTCTTTCTCACGTGAAGATAATTTATGTTTTTGCGCCTAGTAATAATCGAAATCCTTTCCTTCAGAGCTTTTGTAGGTCTTGTTCCAAAAGAACTCTAAATCACTCTCGAACCACGACCGACATCACTCAGTGTTCGAGCGTTCTGTTTTGTACACATTCAATCGTTCGGAATGAGGCCGCGTGAGGATATTACAACAATATTACAACAAAAGAGATGTATCACCCGTGCCTTGAACACCTCTCGTCTGCTCTTTCTCTCTCTTTCTGACCTTTGTTTGCACATCATTTTTTCAGATAGTATCTTCCAATTCACATGTCGATCGAAGTTGCATGAGTCCTTCATACGTTCACAACCAAAATTTCCATTCTTCGCTCTGCCCGTTTCCTCATTTTCACATCAATCGTTTCCTTCCGTTTCTGTCGTATTAACAATAATCAGTCACACATGACCCGTGAGTGCTCGCTTTCACGGCCGCCAAATTAGCTTCTCCCAGCTGTCGTGGTCACATTTGTGAATGTATCGATTGCGGCGTTGGAAAGAGAAGAAGAACGGCTGCTTCCTTTATGACGCTATGTTTGCGCATATTATATACTTGTTTACCTTTTGTTCCATTGCCTTCTGCCAACAAGTTCCAAAAAAGTTAAATCACCAATGTTACAAATTTCTGCGGTTTTTCGCCTAACTACATTTTTTTTTTTCGCCTAACTTTTCATCAACGAAAAATAAAGAAAACATGAAATGGCGGTCATTTCAAAGAATAATTGTATTCACCAACGAGGGTCCCCTTCTTTTATTATTGATTGAACCATACTCATTCCGTCGTGCATGACCGAATGTAGACGTGGACCCATAATATCTATCATTTGCCGCTCCTTTTCAAATATCGTATTCCTCCTTCGTCACAAGATACCCATTCTCTCCTCTTTTCTCCGTGCTAACTAATCTTCTTTCGGATAAGCTATTGAGTATGACTGACGACGATGTAGGCACTCGCATCATTTTTTTCTTCTTTTAGGTTCTGCATTCGCGAGCATTATCGAGCGAAACGCCATTCGTTCTCCCTCTTTCACTCGGCCTTCATTTTTTGAGCGCAGAATGACGCACGCTGTACCACTGGAGGCTTTTTTTCTCGCGGGAGTGCTTTCGCCGACTCCATTCCTTGCAATTCCCTCTCTCTCTCTCTCCGTCACATGACACCCCTCATTCGTATTCCGCTTTTTTCGGGTGTAGCGTGCACATGCGCTGCAGCCGCTCAATTGAGTGACCGCTTCTTTGTCTTGTGCCAATTCGATTATCAGAAAACAGTGTAGTTTGATATCAAGAGACTCGTTATCACAAATTAATTCGTTCATGAATATGTGATAGTGTCATTTTTGAGCTCAAAATGGATCGTACGTTTCCGTATTCATTTTTTCCCATTCACTGAAGTCGGTACGTTTTTGAAGAGAATCAAAGCCTACATGAATGCAAAGATTCGAACCTGACCCATGGGCCATGGGCACCAAACTTTGTTGACCTCAGCCCACTACAGTTCCTAAAAGTGTGTCCACCTTCGGTTCAGATCGGCTCTGTGGGCGATTGTAAGTGAAAACTGCGAATTCGTTTTGAAATTATCGCCGCTTTCCATACATTAGCAGTCATATGCCAGTGACGAATGGTCGTTGCGGGGTCCCCGTTTCTCTCTCTCTCTCTCTCTTTCTCTCTCTCTCTCTCTTTAACGGCTTGCTGTGTTCGAGGAAAATAAGAAACCATTTGCTCGTTCTGCGTTACCTTAGTTCCAATTGTTTGCAAAAGACCCGAACTGTTTGCAGTCTTCTCAATTGTTGCGTCTTGAGAGAGTTCAGTCACTTTTCTGACACCGGACCTCACATAATTTCCGTAATATAGTCTATTGTACCTAAAAAAAAAGTAAAGTGATAGGATACTTTTCTGATATTCTCTTTGGTCGAAACGGGCACGCAATGCTTCTCGGAAAGCGTCTCTCCTTCGCGTGCAAGAGATACTGTAAACGGCCGATTCCAGCGTGTCGCTTTCCATCTTTCATTCCTCTCCATCCATTCCGTTCTCTCTTTCAATGCATTCAGTGTTCTCCTTCTCCCTCCCCGCCACCTCACATTTCTCTTTTCGTCGTCCTTTTCAACATTCTCGAACTTGTAGGCCTCTAACTTCCTCTGCCCAACAATGCAATCGAACAACTTTGCCAAGGACCGAATTCTCGGAGTCCATTCATTCACGGTGAATGGAATGCGTGTCTTCAAAACTGAGCAGTCCGATGTGAGTCGATCGTCTTTTTTGATTTTTAATCGTTTGTGCTTTACAGGAATTGGTGGACTCTAAGCAGAGAATAAATCTGAGCGATCAGCTGCTCATCGGCCGTGAAGTTCTGCTGAAGGACGGAATCATTGAGGAGCTCGTCGAACTGAATGTGAGCTCGGAAACAACCAGCTAACTCACTATTCCTTTCTATTTCAGAGCAATGAGATCTACCGCATCGTGAGCGGCTTCGTCTACGCAAAGACCAGAAACGATTCGTCGTTCCGAATCTTTGTGCCCGGCTACAAAATGGACTTTTTGCTCCCCCGAAAGAAGGAAAAGTAAGTGTCAGACTGCCTCTCATCAGTGAGTAACCAATGCGGTTCAGTGGAGGAGTGCGTTCGGACGGGGAGCACGTCGGCACTTGGCTCGACTTCACCGTCGACGTCCGCACCGCACACATTCAACTGGATCAGCCGATCGAGAGATCGCCACTGAACAGGTATCCTGTTCAAAGAAACGGGAATGTGTTCCAAGTGAGTGGCTGTTGGAAAACACCAAGATCACTTATACCCTTTCTCAGATCCTGGTCCCTTGCACAATGCAAGTTTCACCGCAGATGACGACCATCTTCACCTCACAGTTTGTTCACTTAATTGCAGACGTTGGCAACTTTTTTGGTTAGTTGGATACTGATCTTTTGCTGTCTAATAGTTCTTTTGCAATTTCAGGCAAGTACGTGGCAAAGCCGTTCACAGGAGTTCAGCTTTGGATCGAGTGCTTGAGCCAGTTCGAGGATAGAATATTTCTTTCCGTTGGCAGCAAGCAACAACATTTCGAACTCTCCAAGGACTTTGCGGAACTAACCATTCAAGAGCAACAACAAAAGTGAGTTTATGATAATATTAACTCGTATTCCCAACCTTCCTTCTTCAGCAAATACAACCGTTCTCCAACGAATGGAAACAGACCACACAACCATCGGAACAACACTGATACAAAACGACAAAATGAGAAGAACTGTAAAAGGAAGTGAGTGCATCGTGAGTGTAAATGATAATAACCGGATGCAATTTCAGCTCTCGAAAAGGAATGACCTTCAGGGATGGAGACACTCTGCTCGAAGAGAAACGTCTTCCCATAGAGCCCCGAAATAATTCGGACTATTATAATCGGCAATTCAAAAATTCTTCTTCGAATGACATACCCATACAAAACAACTTGAAGTGAGTGAATAGTTCCAGCACGCTGCTTTACTGTTTTATCGGTTTCAGTGATAACAACCTTTTCCCGGAAGAACACAGCATCGACAGCGGAACAGAAACGCGGTCACAGTCGCCTCAGCTGCAAAATGGGTATGCGGAACATTGAAAGACTTCATGCCTCAAATTAAACTTTTCAGGATGAGGAACTGGAATCAAGGACAGCCCTATTTTCTGCCATCACCACCATCACCACCTCAGAACCAGTAAGCACCAGCGGACGAAAGACAAACAATGATATTTAATTGCAGATCAAACTGGAACCAAGAATGGTCTAATTCGCACTGGAAGGAGCCGAATGATCTAGAAATGGCTCGTGAATTGAACGAACGAATCGACGAACTGTGTGCGCGGAAGTCTCCAAATTGGCAGATGACCGAACTCGAGAGAGCACTCCTGCAACTGCGAAAAATACAGACGCGCCAGCTCCAACAGGCAAGCCTTACCGACAGTCATACTGTTTCAATCTGTCTCTCTTTCAGAGTACTGGAGAGTCGGTAACTAATTTCCAAAACAGAGCATTGAAGAACAACATGTGTCATGAGGAGGAAGGTAGAAGCTACCACGGAGCTCTTTGATTGACGTTTACTGAATTCTCACTCTTTTTTCTGTTCACAACACTTCCTCGTCTTCTGAATGTTCCTTTTCATTTTCAAAGAAAGTTGCTGAATAAAGTTGACATCATAAAGCAATTTCAAGTCCTTCCAGCTGTCGGACGATTCCCACTTCAAAAAGTGGAATTGCTCTTTTCCGAGTTTTCTTCCATCGGGCGAAGGCCGAAAAGTTTTCAAAAGTGCGTCATGCTTTCCTCCCATCTCTTTCAATATTTGCCCGGGGGACCGCACTCATTTGTTGCAACAATTGGTGTGAATCCGCTCTGTTTCCGGTCTTATCATTCGTGTTCTTTGCTCTCAAAACACGTGCGAACTGTAGTCTTCTCAGCCTATTCTTTCAACTTCCGAAGAGATTTCCCACGCGGATTCTGTTGTTCGGAACACATCAAAACACATTGCCCGTCCGTTTGTCGGGCGGTTCATTGAGCAAGGCTCCGATTGTGCCGATGTTTGCCGGATAGAGCATGATATGGGAGAAAAAAAAGAGAAAACGCATTGATAAAACTCATCGAAAACGTGTTTCGGTCACTTTTCATGCGGCACCCTCCTAATCGGGTACTTGAGTCACGGAAAACGAATGAAAAAACGACTGATGAAATGAGAATGGAATGTATGATCACACGGAAATGACGGAGAAGTTGACGGAGTGTCTGGGAGCAGACAACGGAGCACTTTTCCGGTTACTTGGGAATTCAACTCTCTTCCAGACTTAACGTTGGAGAGGCTGAGGTCTCCAGAACTCCTAGACAAGTGGAACGAAGTCGGGGCTGTGAAAATAGCCGGCTCGGGCTTTTCGAGGACATGCCTGGTCTTTTGACCCAGTTGCAGTTTCCGATCGGACCCAAACTTTGAAGGCTTCTGCTACTTGGATTGAAATATCTTTGATCTGAGGTTCACATCAATCGGATTGTCTGGTATCGACATATACTGTTATAGTTTTTTGCGTAAAGCCCGGGCTTTCCGGCCCTAGATCAGTACAAGTGCAAAGTTGGAGTCCGATGAGAATTTCGCCCTCTGTGCAGTCCTGGAATGAATTCTTCGGCAGCACAGTCGTTGAAACTCTTGGAGTCGCTTCGAGACCAACCGCTTCCGACAAAAGTACATGAGCCCTTCAAGTAGCAAGCAAGTGCAATTTGAAATAAGATGACTAATGTGTACTCTCAAAATTTCAACTACAGTACCCGAAGAAGCTCCCACGGAACCAGTCAAACTTTCGCGTCGCTGATGTCACCTTCTCCTCCCGTTTGATGACACATCAACCTCAACTTTCAACATTGATTTCGCGAAATCACTCCAAAATACTGGCTCGTCGTCTTGTTTCCGTGAAGCCGCCGCCTAATGCCGTCCTCCTGTAGCGCCGCCGCCGCCGACTGACCCGTCCTGTTTTGTGTGTGTGTGTGTGTGTGTGTGCATGTTTGAAAGTGAGTGTGCTCTGTCTCTCTTCCTGCAGACACACTTTTTTGACGACCGGAGTACTACGTGTGTGAGCTCATCCTTCTCATCCGAAATGTTTACTTTGAGACCAAAAGTCAACTTGTGCCCAATTTCATTGGAACAATTAGTTTACTCGGTAGCAACGAGAAACTGGACAGGACAAAAAGAACGGCGGAAATGTGTTAGAGGCCAAAAGAGCAGACAATCAAGAGTTCAGAAGAAAACAACTTATCGGGTTACTGAAGGAGGAAGAAGGGAAAACAGAAGTTTGAGAATATGGAACAAGACAAGAGAAAAGGTTGTCAGAAATGGAACAGAGAGGGAGAGCAAAGGTAGACCAGTTGCGTTATGACGCTGATCTTCCCGTTTAGGTTCTCCGGTACGACTGGCAAGCTTTTTGAGCAATGCTGTAATGTTTGGCTTCTGAAACTTTAGGATGACTAGAAACAGCGATGTTCACGTCAGATATTACAGAATGGCAGCACAGAGCGATTACTGCCTTCAATAACTCAACTTTCATACCGTAATCATCGCGGAATGTGGCTCTTTCTCCTTTTTTCGGCGGCTTTCAAATCCACGAGCTCCGTCGCCACTCGAGAGTTCACAACCCGATCTGTTCCGAAAATGAACGGATTGCCCTTCCGACGTACTTCGTAGCCGCTGTGCCCTGTCTCATTCTCTTTCTCTCCCTTCTTCCGCAGTTTGCTTGCCTCGTCTTCCGCGCCGGCGCCGCGAGCAAATCCGCGCGGAAGGTGAGAGGGGGAGGGAGAAACAAACATGGAGCGAGAAGGCGGGCACGCACGTTACTCGACGTGGCATCATCCCGTGTGCCGTCCTATAAAAGAGAGCCCTGTTCAGAATGACAGGTACACTTCTTCCATTCTCTCTTCATCTCCTTTCCACTTTGCTCTCTTTCCCATTTCCATTGTCGTCTTTCTAGAAGCATGACCCGTCATCTCGTCCTTCTGGCTTCCCTGCTCGCAGTTGCTGTTGCTCAGTCGACCTACGCCTATGACACAACTCAGCAGCAATCGCAGCAGATCAACCTTGACCCGAACTCGGGACCCCTCAAACTTCGCATTGTGTTTCAAGCCGATCAGAACCAACAGGTAAGCTCATCCATCCCACTCTGCATTCATAATTTCTTTTCTTTCAAGACGCAACAATCTCCGTGCTCCACCGGTAACTGCCAATCTGCGGCCACTTTGAGCCCATGCTCGTCTGGAAACTGCGGATCCGTCCAGCAGGTTCAACAAGCTTCCCCATGCTCCACCGGAAACTGCGGACAACAGACCGTCCAGCAGTCGCCGTGCTCCACCGGAAACTGCAACGGAGCCGTCGCCGGATCGGCCAACATTGTGCCAGCTTATGATGCCTCGACTCTTACGGTACCCTCGCGAACTACAGTACTCTCTGAACGGTCCCCCTTTCAGACCACGACCCAATCCCCAGTGACCATCCGAACTGCGCCAATCTCGTCTAACTCGGTGCCAGTCAAAGTGATCCGCATCCCGTCCTACTCTAACTCCGGCTGCTTTTCCCCACCGTGCGGACCTCGATTCGTGTACGCCCAGCCACCGTGCTCCGGAAACTCGTGCGGATTCCCACGATTCTTCCACCCACGCCGTCGTCATCACTTCTTCGGACAACGCCCAATCTTCATCGGAAACAACAGAAACAACGGCGGAGGAAATGTCGCCATCCCAGACACCATCTACAGAGACGGTCAGTTGTCGACTGAACCTTCTTTCTGAATTCTTCTTTCCAGGAATGGCTATCCGTGCTCCAATCCGTGTGCCCAGCAGCTACCAAGACGGAAACCCAGTGTTCAACTCTGGAAAGTAATCGAGCCAGTGCTACTGGAATCGCTCACACGTCATCATGACTTTTGTTTGTAATTATTGCTCTCTCTCTTCTCTCATAGCTCATTCTACTCTTGTTTACTTTATAATTTATGAGATTTTAATGAAATTTATAGCATATTTTAGCGAGAACCCGTTGAAAAGAAGAAAGACGCTTAAAACTGAAGAGAAATAGCAAAAAGTGAGGTGGAAAACCCGTGGAAATCAGGCAAGTTTCGAAGGAATTTCAGCAGAAATACTCCTTGTTGGATGCGTACATTTGGGTGTTGTTGTTGATGTTGTGCACGAGAGGTTCTTCGCTCCGGCTCGGAGAACAGTTCTCTCCTGAAAAAGAAGTTCGATAAGGGAATTGGAAGGACCAGGACGTACCTGTCTCGTTGGTTTTGTAGACTCCTTCCGGCCGAGACCTCATGTAACAGATCAGAGAACTCATACACAGTATGAAGAGGGAAAGTGCCAGAATACCGCCTCCAATAACTGAAAATCTTGTCTGTCACTCTTTATCCCTTTCATTTCACTCACTAGCTTTTGACACGAGAGCTTGTCTATTCTGTGACACAGAGAATATTTTTATATCTTCCGTGGATGCGAGAGCTGTTGTCGTGCTCACACCTGGTGATGGGTTGAAGTCGTAGAGCTGCTGTCGAGATCTGAAACACAAAAATTAGAGGAAGGTTTCTTTCTTCTTCACCCAAAAGAAACGAGAAAGACACTTACACCGCCTCCACTGGACATGTTCCGAATCGAATCTTCCCCGAGTAGTTCAACCTGGCTGTCTTTGGATTCTTCAGCGGAAAAGCCGAGCCAGTTTGTATCCGAGACACACATCCTTCGAAGTCTAAAAAGCAAATAATTTAGACATGAAACATGTCAGCCGCGCGTACTTTCGTCGAGGAAGTGCCAGACGTTGAAACTCTCGAAGAACGTCCAATTTCCCTCGATGGTAATGACCTGCATTCCATCGACTGTCACGTTGAAATGATGTTTCGAAGCACAGAATGAGATGTCGTGCATGACGTCATCGCTCAAATTGTGATTCCGTGAGTGCCGTGTGTAGTGGAAGAAGAAACCGTCGTAGGCCATCATTTGAAGATTTCCTAAAGAAGTTTATGTGAAAGAAAGTGATATTCAGATGATTACCGCTATTGTCAACAGTCAAATTGAACGTGGAATCAGCAAAAAGAGCTTTAGATCTGAGAATTGAGGTGTTTCTGGAGACAGTTTGAATGGCGATCCGATGGCACATTGACTGATGGGCTGGATTCTGCCAGGGGATCTGAATGGTCGAGCCGGAAGGGACCATCATCCCGTACTCCTTCGTGCAGTCGTTCCCGCCGAACGGAGTCATGCTGCAGTCGCACACGTACCCGTCGTACTTGTCAATGCACTGCCCTCCATTCTGACACAAATCCGGTCGGCAGTACCCGTCGTCTCCGATCGAAATGCCTGAACACGGATGGTGGTCTCGGGTTGAACAAGCTATCAAGTTTCTTACCTTTCTCGGTTTCCTTCCTCGCGAACTGTCCGAGAGCCAACTCCACCCCACAAAGGTAAACATTTCGGATAACTCCCGCGAATCCGGTAGATCCTTTTTCGGTACGAGATCCGACGATCCACGTGTAAACAGTCGGAAGGACAAAGGATGCTTTGATGGATTTACGGATGCCGTCCACTTTCAAGGACATTCCCGTCGAACCTACTTCCCAGTATATCGAATGGAAGCTGGAAAAAAGAAAATATGAGGCAAAATGAAGAGAACAGTGGGAGGGACACTCACTTTCCGTCATCATATCTGTGTTCGGAGACAATCTGCTGACTCTCTCCGCCGTTCACAACCTCTCCGACGATCTTTCCGTCGTTCACGTACAAATGAAACCAATGCAGGTCGTCTGTGGAATGCCACGAGAGAATGGACATCTGCGAGTGAGAGAACTTGACGTGCATGGAGACATCGAAAGTTCTCTGGGAGAAGGTCTGAGTCCCACTCAGTTTCGCATTCCGATCCGAGAATGTCACCGAATCGAACGTCGCTCTGTTTCTGCACTTCAACGGTCCGATCTCTACCTCGATGGACGACGACTTGGTGGTTCCGCCCAGGAACAATCCCGTGACGGGGAGCAGCTGCGAGTACGGATTCACGCCCTCGTCGGTCGCGTCTTCTCCACTGTCACAGTTGCACATTCGATTGTGTAGACAACTTCCGTTGATGGCACACGAACACATCCGCGAGTACGGAGGGGCCTCGCCCCACTGCAGTCCGTGCTTGTCACTTCTCGTCGAATACCACGAAGAAGGACTTCTCTCGTCCCCCTGAGTCATCAGTCGGACGCCTCCTCGACACGTGTACCTCATGAACTGGCTGCACGTCTCGAATCCTTCGACCAGTCGGTCCATCTGTTCTGTACTGATTCCGTAGATCAGAGAGTGTCGCACGGCTCCCGGTTTGTTGTCCCCAGTCACAATCATCGGCCGGCCGAGGTCATGCTCCAGAATGGTGCTTACTCCGTCTACGCCCATCTCGTCCCGCTCCATCTTGCACGTCACATTGATCGGTTGCATTTCCCCTCCTCCGTCAATGTCTATGAGCACTTTTCGTCCTTTCACTGCCTTCTGCTTATTTCCTTTCGTGAAGACCCATTCTTCACAAGAATGAGGAAGATCGGCTGGAAAAACACAATTAGAAAAATGCTGGAAGTTGCTTGCGGGACTCACTCGTATGACAGTTCTTTCCTTTGTACCCTTCGCGGCAGTTGCAAACGTAGTCATCTAGAGCTGATTGAATGCAGCCGCCTCCGTTCTCACATGGATTCGGAAGACACTTCTCAACGAACGTGCATTCTCCCCTTGTCACATTTCCATCAACCCGGACACTTGTCAGGTCTATCGTAGCACTTCGGTAACACCCACTGGCGGAAATGATAAAGTTGGAGAGTCTCTGTGAGATCCTCCTGACTTCGTGCCCTTCTAACCATAGAACCGTGTACCCATCCACATCAATTTCCATCCGGACTCCCCGAATTCTCAGAGAGAAACTGTGCCATGCTCCATTCGCCACGTCAATTGCTGAAATGTTGACGATATCTTTGAGATGGATGGCAGTTAAGAGGACAAATACCTGGATTTGCGGCCTGCCGGAACTTGGTAATGTTGCTGACAAGGTGCAGTTTCATATCGTCGTCGACCACCACATCCACAAGTGTTCCGTTCTCTGCATCCAACAGAGTTACCAGAGGGCCGTTGACAGGAACTATTCGGAATTCGAACGAGAACGGAAGGAATGTGAACGGAAGGACGGCTCGTGAAGCGTTGTGAAGGGTGAAAGACGGAGGTTTCGGCATCTGACACTGACTGTGAACTTCACTCGGAGCAAGCTGGAGAAGATCCGCATTGTTCAACTGGAGGCGGGCGATGCAACCTGCAATATCACCGGTTTCCCTCCGACTGATCGTCACTCTCCCATGCACTCACCGGTAAACGTTGTCTCAATCCCCTGCGAGAAGTCATCGGCAGGCCGTCCTCCAATATGTACCTACAAGTCTTGGCGATAATCCGCAAATCAACAGAACAACAGCGGGAGGTCTCCCCTCCACCCAAGGGGTAATTACACCGGAACGCTTCTCAGATTTCACTCAACAATTGCGAGGAGAAAGTCAAGAGCAGGAAGCGGAAAGTGCACTTACCACGCTGTGCAGGTCCAATTTTCTATAGAGACCAGTGGGAGCGGTTTGATTGAGGAGCACGCCGTCGATGGAAAGTTGCACCGAGTCGAACTGATGCAGCCATCGCATCTGAAGTTGCAAATGAAGTTTGTGATATGAAAATGAGCCTAACCTCATGCCACCGGCCGTCGTCAAGTGCTTTTCCAGCACTGATCTTGGACGGTGTCAGTGATCCAAAGTCAAATATGACGTGGATTGTTCCGTGAATTATTTGAGCAATAAGGACGTCTCCCTGATCGGCCATGGAGAAGAAGAAGACCCCGGATCGGTAGGTACGGAACACAACGCACAAATCATTCTCGTACATTGAAACGAGACCGGCATGATGTGCCTCAACGGTGTATGAAGAGTCATCGAAAGCCGTGATCTGAGTGTCTGAAACGGATTTATAACATCTCCGTAATGATAAGTTGTCTACCGTAATCGCAGACTGTCAATATCAGGAGCGGTCCCCGCACATCCTCCGTCGCCTGCTCGAAAGCCGGCAGTATTCTCACTTCCGACGCCAGGAAGTCCACATGCGTCCACGATGGCGTGTTCGATAACGTGGAATAGAGGACCTGCAACAACATCGTTTTTCTTCGCACATCCATCTTATTCGTCGCCAAAATGGGACATTTCCATGTGGCGGCGGTGTCTTTTCCGGTTAGATAACATGGTTTCCCTGGGGGGACCGGGCGGCTTCCTCACCAGCGGATTTCCATTCGAGAGCCGAACCAATTGGAAGTCGTCATCCGAGATGGACACCTTGACGTGGTAGGCAGAAATGTGTCCGCTGACCGACAGCCTTGTCACTCTCTTCAAACCGTCCAGTTTGGAAGCGGCCGACGAGAACGAGACATCGCTGCATTCGGCTGAGCCTGCAATTCATTCCTTCGTTTCTGATCTTCTTGTTCGGCACACGGACATGTGTTAAAGGTCCGTGCCAAACGGGATTAACTCGGTGTGACGAGTTGAGCCATCTGACTCGGGCGGTGCTAATCCTGGCTAGCACGGGGTTATTTACGAGAAAGGGAATGGAGAGTGGCCCCCCGGTTATGTTTTGGGAGAGCACGACACATTGCATAATCAAATTATGGAGGCGGGTACAAAAAGAGAAAGCGGACTACGGTAGAGGGTGTCATTTGAAGAGGATCAAATGATTACTCGCTGACAAAGTGAATTTCTGATCGTAAAACAATTTCTGAGTCCACTTGAGCCCCTCACAAATTGCAGTTTTCCATGTTCGTTCATTCGTCGGCCGACACGCTCAAATGAGTACACTTGAATTCGTTTCCGAATTTCCGGCCCTTCACTTCTGCAGTGCCACCTCCGAATGTATACACAAGCGGTCATCGTTTGGACGAAGAACATTAAAGCCGACAGATGGTTTTCTTCGCTCATTATTCATTTGGCTGACGACGATTTAGTGTCCAATGACACCTGCCGTTCATCCTTTGCTCACCAGAAAAATGTTTGAGTTATGGCTTTGTCTTATCCCGGCCACCATTACCCGGTTCCCTGTCAAACCCTGTCCTAATCCCCCCAATGCTTCTCATTTAAATTTCCATTATAAACGAGTCCGAGTGGTGTCAAAAGTCGCGCAGAATCGGGTGGTTCCGTTCTTGATGGAAATGAAATTAAACTCTGCTCGTTAGAACTCACTTCGGGTGACTGCAACTATGGAGCAGAAGAGCAAAAGGACGAGGCCACGTCGGCTCATTCGAATCCGGAGGGCATAAGTGAAGAAGAGCTCTGAAAATGAAGGAAATTGTGAGGAGAAGAGCAGAACAAATAACACTTTTTTCATCTTATTGTAATTATAACGGGAGCGAGAGAAGTAGAGCCATCAAAACGAAACAGTTGAGTAAACAGGGAAACGATTCGGAGGGGCGGGATAAAAAGCAATTCGTAATTCATCATCGAAGGTCTCAATGGCGGCAAAACAATAACAATTGGATGCAATTACGGGCGGTGCTCGCTTTGGGGAACGATTCCGTTTCGGAAGAGCACCGGATGAGAAGCCGAACGGATTAAGATGAAAGAGGATGAAAAGACATGAGAAAGGGCGAGTTGATTTAGGGGTTCATGAAAACACAGTCGTTTTGTAGAATCGAACAGAACACGAGCACATCTGCCACGTCAATTGGGAACGTTTCAATTGAGAAGACGATGAACACCCACCTGCCTGTCAAAATGAGTCGAGAGCCGTCATAGACAATGGTCTAAGAATCTCAAAGTGAAATGAAAGAGCAATGACATTTGCTACGTAAAGGATCAGAGTGTTTTGTGTGTGCAAAAGAACAAGTGATAAAGAGCCCCCGGGACCACAAGTTGTCTGCTGCCCACGGGTGCGTCTTCGAGGTCACTCTTGGCGAAGAACACACCCTTTTCTTCTTCTTCTTCTGCTGACCGCCCCACCCACCCGTGCCTCCCGTCTGCTTCTTCTTCTTTGTGTGCATCTGGTGCACTCTACGCTTCTCTCTGCCCTCTTTTCCGCCCGCGCGGGTATGTTTCTGTCTGTCTCTGTGTGTGTATAGATTGCAAAAAGCTTCTGTTATTATTGTTGTTGTAGAACAATGAGCAGCGAGGTGCCCTTCCCTTTTGCTCACGCGGATTATGTCAAGTACTGTTTCGGCAGCATGAAATCGGCAGTGACCAGAGCCCGCAGGGAAGCTGAGCAAAAGCAAAAAGAATAGTACAAGTATGCTAATGGTGTGGGAAAGAAAGATGCTAATGCAAGGAGAAGTCCCTGCGCGAGAATTCCTTCACTTTTGACTGAAGTAAGGAATGTGAACATGCCAGAAAGTAGGGAGAATAAAGAACAAAAGTAGAAAACAGTGATAAGATAGTTTTGATTGCACGCCAGACAAGTTCTGAGCGTTACTGCTCGAGGCACGGGGAGTGTAAACAGTTTCAAGGAACGTATAAACTCGAAAAATCTTATTCACCTGCTCTAATACAATTTTTTTCCGAAATGCTTTGGGCGTTTCCAACAAAACAAACACACCAAAAAGTGGGTGAGGCGGAAACAAATCGCCAGGGGAAAAGAGAAAAATAGAGCATCCGTTCGTAGTTTTTCGCGTCGAAGGGCTAATCGAGAGAGCGATGAAATCGGGGCGAAACAATCAAAAATGTATTTTTTTTTCTTCTTCCTCCAATGAAATCCGATCTCTTCCTCGCTGGCGTGTGGTGGCTATTTCAATCTTTTCCGCCGATCTTTCAATATCAATTTGTCTGGGGATAGGAAAAGGGAAAGAAAACCAATTTGGGCGGATGATTCCAGTGGAATGTAATCTGAAACGTACACATTCCGGACTCGTTGTTTTGGAATCGTCGGTTCGGCTAATTAGCTGCCGCCAACGAATAATTCATGATTCTTTCGCGCGTCTGAACGACGGAAAAGTGAACAAAACTCGTCAAGAATGTGTACGAAAAGAGCCCGAAAGTTTCGGAAGCCGAAAAGAGAGCCGCTTCGGGAGTGAAATTATTAAATTTTGGCCACTTTGTTACGTGTTGAGATGAGAACGAAATCGAATTATGTCGGACAGAAGAGTGGATGGTAGGACGTGGCAATCCGAGTGGAAAAAGGGAAGAATGGGATGGGTGGATGATAAGGGAGGAGAGATTTGGAGCAAAAAAAGAACGAAGAGGATGAAAGGAGCAAGGGGAGGGAGTGTGAAGAAAGCGGAGAACGCAGAAAAGACGGGGGAAGCGCAGCAGGAAAAAAAGAAACGGGCAAAAAATTGTTGAGGAGTAATGAGCAATTGGACATGAATTCGAGCAGTGAGATGTATCCGGAGAGCACGACAACGAAGGCTTTGAATATTCATACGGGGGAGCGCGCGAAGCAGCATTTCATTTGACGGATAATGAGAAGGTTCGAAGTATTTAAGAGAGTTCGGAGCAGAAGTTGGATTACTGTAGTGGCAATGTATACAGTCTTACCCTCTCGAAACCGGCAAACTAATTCCAGTGGATCTCTTCGTTCTCCTTCTTCTCCTATTCCATTTGCTCGCTTTATTCTCCTCAGCAATTCAATAGGTTTTTTTGTTTGCCGCTTCCTAAAAGCATTCCACCATAAAATCAATCTGATGGCTGTTTTTTCTGTGCACAGCATCGTTTGGCGCTGAGCATCCAGAATGAAGTACCCAGGGGAGATGTGCGCGGAGAAAGGAAAGGCAGAGAGTGCAGCTGTTTGGTGTCAATCATAAATACCCGTGCTCGATGAATTATTGAACAAGAAGAAGAAGAAGAAGAAGGGGAAGAGGAAGACGAAGAGGTTGAGCAAGCAAAGTGCTCATTCACGCACATATGGACAGAGAAAACGGACCATAATTGGGAAGAGAGCAGAAGGAAGGGCGGACGATTTGGCTCATTACGCACTTGACACTTTGGGGCGAAAAACATGAACGGATGGACGGAAGTGGAATGGAAGCGACGGGGGATTCTCTGGGACCACTCGTTCCTAATTGGAATACTCCGCATTGGGATCTAATTGTGATATGACGTGGATTGAATAATTCTGTGCAAACAATGTCTCGAAATGTTGTGCAACCACCGAACAACACCTGGAATGCGTGTAGGGGGTTGCGTGAGATATGCCGCGTCCAATGTCTCGGAAAAACCGTAAAAACCGCAGATTTTTCTGTCCAAAGTCGGCCGAAATTTGCGTGAAAAACGGGGGTGCGCACAGCTCAATGAGTGTAACCGTACCCCTAAAACTACGGTATTTTTTGAAAATTTGCTCAAAAAATTTGAATATTTTCAAATAACCTCAAGAAATTAACAAATTTTCAAAAAATACCGTAGTTTTAGGGGTACGGTTACACTCATTGAGCTGTGCACACCCCCGTTTTTCACGCAAATTTCGGCCGACTTTGGACAGCAAAATCTGCGGTTTTTACGGTTTTTCCGAGACATTGGACGCGGCAATAAAACGGAGCAAAAAACAAAGTTCGATAAAGGGCGGCTCAACGAGAGAAAGGGGGAGAAAGCATTTGGGGAAGGAAAAAAGGAGAAAAGATTTCAATTGTCTCCAGAAACGGCACGAATCCATCGTGCTGCTCTGCACACTTTCCAATGACAGAGTCGAGATTGAAATAAAAGCAGAACGACAGGAATACAAATATTGGAATCGTCGTCGACGACAAACCGAACACACAATGGACAAATGTCATTATAATTGCAATCGGATCGGCTAATCGAGGGTTATCCAGAGGGCATCCGAGTCGACGGCCATGAATTCCGGCGCTACGAAGTAGACCTCGCACGGAATGGAACTGTTACGATTTGGAACTCGCAACGTTAAAATACAACTGCGAGTTCTACTTCGTTGTAGCGCCTGAATGCCTGGGAAAAAGGAAACATTTCACTGGAGGAGTTCAAACTTCTTTTCTCAGGCGTCCTCTTTTTCACCAACCGTATTCATAACGAATTTAAAGGCGCATTACACATTTTCGAGATTTATTCAGATCATCGCACATTTTTTTTTCTTCTCACCTGTTTCTATTTTCAATTTTCCCTTCAAACTTGTTCTGAATGTTCCTCGCCCTCACTGTCATGTTTTCCGCGATATCAAATGTTCAAATGGCAAACCAGTGGCCTCCAGAATATTCAACCGATTCGTTCTCAACCGATTATTCTCTCATTTTCTAATGCTCTCCCGCCATTCGACCTCCACGAACGCCATTGACAAGCGTACGTGTGAATCCAATAAACAGCCATCGAAACGAACAATCTGTTCTGGGCCGTCCGTCCGTCCGCCGTGGAACACTTGATAACTTCTTGTCTTTTCGGAACCTGTTCCACTGTCTGCATTCTCTCCCCTTCACACACGCGCCCCTCAGTTCGTTGGAAATCAAAAAGGCTGTATGACTGAAATGGCAAAACAAAGGCGTGGGCCGAAGAAGCGGTGACTTCCTCGAAATGCGTCGATCGGGATGCATCCGATGGCATCTCTTATCGCTCCGATCGCTCCGAACTTCTCCGCTCGTCGCTTCCAGTTTTTGTGTAAATCGTGATTCCGTAGTGCATTCAGTCCGATCTAACGTCATCCGATCTATTTTCCGTGCCTCCTGAGTCTGTCGGTCATTAATCATTCGAAGAGTGATAGGCACCGAGAGGTGACGACTGACGACGACGGCGGGTCGGTTGAGACTTGAATTAAAATTCCCTCCAATCATTTCATTCAACCAAATTCCGTTGCCAATTGTCAAAACAAAAATATCACTGACGCTATCTTCGTCTTCATCGTTATTTACCGCTCCCGACTGCCGGGACCTGCACATTCATTACTTACGTCCCTTTCTTTCCCAATCCCGAGTTGTTTTACAATTTTTTTTGATATACTTTTCGCGGTGTACAAAAATTAGAACACATTTCTGGCACACTTTTCGAAAAAGAGAAGGAAAAGACGATTCCTGATGTTTCAAACATTTGGTTGCCATCCTAGAACATGCACGTTCGCATGCTCACAAAAGCTACAAAGTGACGTTTGGCTGACGGTCAGTTCTTTTCAGCAAGTGTTTAGAGACGCTTGCTCACCGTCGTGGAATTCTATTTTGTTATGCTTCCTCCCCCTGACCGTTTGCATATAAAAGCACCTCCTTTTTCGTCGATTTGTTTACCGGCCATCTCTCTTCTGATAACAGCTCGTCCTTCTTGATAAGTGCACAATCTCTTCCTATTTCGCTTTACCTAGCAGTGACAGATCGAAACGCGGGGGAAACTTCGTTTCCTTCTACTTCGCGGTAATAGCTTCTTTGACCGGTTCACATAACTTTCTTCGTGGCGTCTTCTTCCTCATACTCCTACGTGCCTTATGTTTTTGCCAAGAATGCTTGTGTAGCTTCGTTCGCTTCCTGTCAGCAGATTCTATTCCAAGATGGTCGAAGAATCAAAGAGGATGTTTTCGACGGAACTGTAACATATATAACCGTCCATCCTACTACTGGTTCTTCTCGACCGACCAGATCAGCTTGGTTATCTTTTTTCGGTCAGTGATCCTATCACTTTAATCTATCATTTATTCGACGATTTCTTAATTTATTTCATACTGATGCCTTCAAAAGGACATTTATTTGGAGCCCTGTTTGCGTAAAATCACATAAATGCAAAACTTTCCTTGTTTCTCACCGTTTTTATCTGAATTGCTATCAGCGCCGATTTAATGGCATCAACATTCCGAGCACTTTTCCATTTCACTAATCTTTTAAAAAATTTCGGAAATTCAGCCTGTCGTGTAGCTTCCTCCCTAATGTTTTTCTTCGGCGAAACGTTCGTAATCTCCCGGTGTTATCAATAACTCAAACAAGGCGTAGGCGTCGTCTCCTTTTTTCAGTCCCTATTTGTTTTGCGAATTGCTGCTTGTTCGGGGCTGCTGTTACTGTGATGATGCGACTGGGATAATGACGAGAGAAAAAGTGGGTGGGAGAGGCGAGAGTTGTTGACTTTTCGCAGCCACTTGGCGGCTTTTCCCGGCAAGAATGGATGGAGACGACAGCGGCTGATAAGCGTGCTAATTAGAGGTACGGCGAGAAAAAGAAACGTCATGTCATATGAGAGAGCAATGCTCGGAATGCGGAAAACAGTTGAAAGGTCACAACTGATCAAGTTCACTAGGACTTGACAGCAAGAAAAGTTGACATAGTCATAAAGCCAGATGATGATTTCCTTCATATTGAACTCATGCATTCCGTTCAGAGTCCGTTTTCAATCCGTTTTTCTTTTTAATCGTGTAGATCACATCACCATTTCCCTAAATATTGTAGAGCATCTTCATGTTCAGGCCGTGATACTTTGGAGTGCGTAGTTCAGAAAGCATTAACCTTAGTGTAGTGGTCGTCTTCTCTTAGATACCACCAAGTACATCACTGACCCTTTTATGACGTTTGAGCCGTTTTCTCGAGTTTTCTCTGTCTCCCTATCACTGTTCTTTCTTCTTACCGAAGAATTCGCTGACTGTGCTCTTTCACCTTCTTCTTTCTCAGTCAGCATGTGCCAATCAATCAGAAGAACACATGTGACCGGGCCTATGATAACCTGACCACTTGATAATTCCCTCATTCGTCCATCATCGAGTACGTGCAAATTCAGGCCACTTCTCGGTTCCAGAAGTGTTTCCAAACACGCCAAAGCGTGTCATTGTTTCAAAGCGTCATCGTCTGACACAGGGCAATTTGGTGGGAAATCCTCTCGTTTCAAACTGGTCTAATGACCGCTTCTCTGTGCCTCGTTCCCTCTCGTCTCGCTTATTTTCGACTTTTCAGTCAGTCAGCCCGACTCAAACTGTCTTCTCTGTCTGTCACTTGTCCCTCATTTTCCCTCATCGGAAAAAGAAACCACCACCGAAATTTTTGTATTATTCGGGAAGAAAGGTTGTATGTGTATTGTGTTGACAAACTGTGTGGCGACCCTCTCCCCTCACACGCACTGGTTCTCCTCCTCTCATTTCTCTTTCGAGTAGTTTGGTAAATTTGATCAAACCCCTACTCCCCTCTGCGTTTTCCCCTCTCTTACCACAGGAGCGAAACGTATTCGATCCATTTCCGATCGAGTTGACCACGTTTACGTCTGTCATTTCTCCATTTATCATTTTTCAATCATCTTCCAGCCTATCCTTTTTCACTTTCATGTTTGCCCCAGTAGACCAGGTTCACGAAACCGTGATCAAACACATGCCCGGCCTGGGAAAAACGAACAAAAAATGGTAGGTGTTTCCCGAAAGGGCGGAGCTTGTTGATAGAAATTCTGGTACAAGAACAGTTCGAACAGCACGTGTTTCACCGTTGTTGTCTCTAGCTTGGTGCGGATTACGGTATCATGTTTGGACCGGTTGTGCTCTATCCAGTCGTGTTCTTTGGCTCAGTTCTCATTCAATGAAAGTGGATACAATCCTAGCCTGCAAGTTCGGTCATGTCACGTAACCGATTGTTTGACTTCCTGAGAGTATCATGTACCTCCAAACTTGAACCTATGATCCTTTCTGGATCGTAGTCTCTCTCCCGATCCTTGTTTCGTTACCGTCTCTTCAGAGCTTTCTTTCAAGTGGTTCGCCGGGTGAAACAACGATATCCATCGCCGTTTCTTTCGGTTATCAGCCCGTCATTTTCTCTTTTTCACGCCAGTGTTTGTCTTCCGAGAAAACAGCTGGAGAGCTGCCAAGTGATGGTCTCTTGAGCACAAAGTGCACGTTGATAAGAGAATCCGAGTCCTCCGCGTGATGATTCTTTGATGGTATCCGACTGTGAGTACACATGGCTTCCTGCACTTAATCATTCCTCCGCCCGTATCACATGGTGGCAGCGATGGTTTATCAGCTACCTGAATGCCTAGAATTCTCTCCGTCCTTTTTAGTTTTCTTTTCCGATTAGTCACCATCTTATTGCGTATTTCTCTTTTCGTTTTCTCGTCGCCCACGCCCATTCTCAATTCGGAATTCCATGACCCACAACGGGGGAATGACCCTTTCGACGGACGAGAAAGTGGGCGGAGTCGGCACACAAAGCCGCCCTTTCCTCCCTGATTTTTCATGTTTCTTTCGGACAAACACAGCCACCTTTTGCAAACTTTACACACATACACATACCCACACATTTTTTTACCCCACCGTCGGCTTTCCGTTTTGTTTCGCGCACTCTGCTGCACCGACAGACAACGTGTGTTCTTCGTCTTGTTTTGTAAGTTTCGCCGAGGTTGCCGGAGGAGCAATTGAAGAGTACACACTGCAATGAGCAGAACACAACTGCGACGGGGAAACCACGTGTAAAACGTTTGAAAGGCGGCGAGCAGACTTCACTCCTACAGTAACCAAAGATCCAAAAGTTCTTCTGTCAACTAGCTTTGTGCGTTTTTACCAGAACTCTGTTAGCGTTTGCGTCGAAACTTCCCCGGCTCAAGTAACTATGTTTTCTGAAACATGTGTTCAGAATGCTACAGTACAAATTTGGAAAGCTCTGAAAAAATGACAGTTTCCAACTGGGAAACGATACGTTTGATTTTTTACAGTAACGTTGAGACACAAAGTGTACCGCGTGAACTGTGAGCTGCTCCCGAGTCGGCCAATCTCTGATCAGTAGCTCGTCGCTGCGCGGTGATGTGTTATCAGCCAAATTGTGTGTTCAGACTCTTCAAAAAACGGCTGATGCCACCACCATCTGCTTCCTCTCTCTCCCTATCTCTCTCTCTCTCTCTTTCGTACTGTTTGTGTACTTCTCGTTCACCCATACAAGAAACTTGTGTATTTCTATTTTAAATTCGAAGCATGCCAGAGGACCTCCACGAGACGCAAATATTTGAAGCGGCCCGATGGCGCCTCCCTAATAACTCTCGACGATAATATTAAGCACCTACCAGTTGGTGAGTGAGCACCGAAAAGGGGCGGAGTCACGGTGGCTCATTCACACAAACTGGTCTCAGAAGGATTGGAGAGATAGGATGTTTAACACTGCATGGAGGTAGATGCAACATGTGATCCAGGTGATTCCCCGGATGTTTCTCACTCCGGAGCACAGTAGACTCCTCTGGTTTCCGTTGCGTCACTCCACTTCCCTTCGTGTATTCCGATACCTCCGTTAGGTCATTTCCTTTTCTTTCCTTTTTTGTATGTAAATTTTGTTGGGCCCATTTATTTAGCGGCACAATGACTGGACGGCGGTTCAAAAGAAGACACCGCCGCTCCGTTCTGTTAGCAATAATAATTACTTGTGAGAAAAAAGAACAAAGTGGCTTTCGAATTAAATTGCTCACATATAACTAAAATGAAATAGTCCGTTTTGATTGTAATACAAACAGTGAGAGAGAACAGTGCTAACTGACCACTTTCGTTATTTTCCAGTTTACACTTGCTCTAACTCATTCGGCTGACTTAGAACTTGAGAATTCGGAAAATGTCTGGTATATTCGAAAACGGATTTTCCCAGAGCTACAGTATGAAACAAGAGGAAGGGCAATCAATGTTCGAAAAAGCGTGGGCAATCTGATAAACTAAATAGGATTTTAAAGGATATATAACGATTCTCTCCCAAATTCATTCTGCTTTTCAGCATCAATCTTCTTATTGAGTGCACAAATTCTAGGGTATTTTGCTTTGGTGGGGCTCAAGTTCTCAAACATTGTACTCTGGTAACTGTTCGTTCAAGTGCTCATATTTTCTCTCTGCTTTGCTTTTTCCTCAAAATGTGTGAAGTCGGAATGAACAGCCTCTCTCTGCGAGGGGGCAGCTTTCGCGAAAACGACCATCGCGGCGCCTCCCAAACGGGGGAGGGAGCCGGAGATGATGCTCAGAAGGGGCTACTGTCTGTGGGGTGGCGCCAAACCGCAGACAACATACACACAGTTGATCCCCTCCACAGTGCTCTCACTTTGCACCTCTCTTCCTCTCTGTTTCTCCTAGTTTCTCCGAAATAATCAACATTAGAAAGGGGCGTGTCGGGTACCCGACTGGCGCCATGTAAGCTCGTCTGCGTCTCGCGGCGGTCCTGCTCTTCACACTAATTAGGGGTTGCGCGGGTCCCCGGGCGAGTGGCGCCTTCCCTCTCGGCTCACAGTCCGCCCCGTGGTTCTCGCGAGCAGAGGTGTGCTGAAATCGAATACCTTCCACTCTCGCTTTTTTGCTGGCCGAGGCAACAATAGAAGGTCTCTGGAGCTGGCAAAGAACCTTTGAACTCCCTCTTTATTGTTTGGCTTCTTCCTCTTCAATCGAAAGTTGGTGAAAGTGAATAAAAAGAGGCAACTATAAAGCGCTTAGCCAGTACCAGATGTGGCAGGTCATAAAAGTTGGTCACATGAAACCACCGGGGGCTCAATTGTCTCTTTCCTCCCTGATTCCTTCAGTGTTCCTTTCTCTGCGCTTCCTCGTCCCTCCCACATCGCAGGTATTTTTCAGTCCCTCCCACGAACCAACATAATGGTGTTTATCAGCTGGTGAGCAGGTCCAGGAAGCTTCTTGTCGTGTTTTTTGAATCTTTGTGCATTATTCCCTCCCTCGCTTTTGCTCCCTTTCTATAATTAGCCAGTAGGAACCAGTTGGAACCAGTTGGGCGCGGAGACTGATAGGTTGATAACTCGCTTTGAAAAGTTATTTGTAGACACATGTCGGTCCATTTTCTCAAGTACTCTTTATCCTGCTGCTCCTACTACTCAGCCTTTCCTACCTTCCTGCGAGGTATTCCCGATCTGTGCCCCTTTTTCTGCGATCCTTCTCACCTCTTACTTCCGTTCCGACCACACCCGCTTTTCAAACATTCCTTCAATCCATCCATTCAAACCTGTTTAATCGTGTTTCAGAATGCGGAGTCCGCAAGGGACGATGTCCACCACCACTGCCCTTTTCATGCTCGTCACGGTGCTGCCGGCTGCTGTAGAAGCGGTTCAGTCGACGTTCAACTACGTGCCGATCGGACAGAATCCCACGCTCTACACTCCCGGTTTCGAGCCCATCATGCACCTCGATCAAGTGAGTATTCTAAATTATCTATTCATATCTCTCCCGTTTCATTTCAGATGACATTCAACGACACCGTCTTCTCGGACCGTGCTTTTCTCGTGGAGTTCTACGCTGACTGGCAAGTCGTTTCTCTCTATGTTCCTTTCTGATTATTCCTCTTCAGGTGCGGACACTGTCGTGCTTTCGCCCCGTACTTCCGTCAGTTCGCCAACATGGTCCGTGACTGGTATCCGGTGGTCACGGTGGCCGTCATCAACTGTGCCGATTCGTTCAATCAGCAGGTGTGCCGCGAGAACGGCGTCACCTATTTCCCCATGATGAAGGTAAGAGGGGCGACAGTCTGTTTCGCTGGATGTGTTCGAGTGTCTTTTGCTGATTAGAAGGGTAGAGGGTCATGTCATTTTTGCGTACATATTTACACTGGCCGACACACACACAAACGGTTAGGGAATTGAGGAGATCTCTCCGCCGCTGGCTGCTGCGGTCTGTGTGCTGGCCTTCTCTGATTGGGAAAAAAGAAAGAGGTGATAGCATTTGGTTTTGGTTTTTGAGTAAATAAATAACGAGGCAGCCGGACAAACGGGAACGAGAAGTTCTCAGAAATGATGATGACTCGCGCGATTTCATGTGTGTGTGCTCAGGTTTTTGATTTCTGGGAGAACGGATAAATTAGAGTGGGGAGAGCACACAATGCGAAGACCAGAGAAGATCAGAGAGAAAAGAAGGTCATTAAGACAGAGAGAGAGAGAGAGAGAGAGAGAGATTAGGATTTCCTGGAACTGTGTAGGATAGGATGATGAAAACATCAGAGAAACCTCTGGGTCATGTGCTTCAGCAGCAGAAAGTGTATTGCACTTTGAGCAGATAAAGAGGAAAATTAATTTCCTTTCGTCAATCCGATCTGATCAGCTGAGCTGGCTCCTACACAGATATTTTGCACTTTCCGTCGTCGTCTGACCCTCAAATGACGTAGCTGTTCTTGAGAACCTAGGTCTCGAATCAGTCTCGATCCTCTCTCCGCCTGCGTTTCCTGCTCTCTTGACCCCGATAATCCATCCGAGCACAGTGTCGTCGGAGAGGCGCCGGATGACTTTCCGACCAAAGAATGAGAAGAACGAGTGCATTGTTGACCTGCAATCGATTATTTGTTTTCTCGCCACCATCATCGCCCGGATTGACGTGAATCGGCCTCCTCTTTGAAGCGACGAAAGGCGTTTTTAATGAAATCCGAGAGGTGCTCTCCCTCTTCTGCACTGCATTTGTTCTCTTTTTGCGAGAGTTGTTCACACTTCGGGGCAAACAGAAACGGGCGGTTTGGCGAATGGAAAAAAACGGAATGGAACGAGCGCGGCCAAAACTGTGTAGTTGTGGAGATCCAAACAAACATGATCCGTTTTGCAGTACTTTGCGAGAACGGCGACGCAGGCATCTCAAGCAAAACTGTTTGAGACGCCGCATTCTGCTGAACAGATTCGGGACACTTTGCTACGAACCGTTAGCAACGAATTCATGTTCAACAGGTACATCCCAGAACAAACTGACTGACGAAAATAGCCGGCGCTTCCAGATATCCCGACTGGCCGAACCTCGGACACATAGCCGTCGACAGCCGCACTACCTACGGGCAACTGTGGGACGGAGTTCCGATGCGTGCCAACTACCTCGCCATTCTTTTCGAGGAGTACGATGGAGTCGGCGCCCAATTCATCATGGACCTGATCGCGCGGAACCACGTGCTCGGAGCCCGCCGTGCTCTTTCCAACTCGCCACTCGTTCAGATGCTCAACATTCGCAATTTCCCGACTGTCGCACTCTTCCGAAGAGACCATCAGCAAGCACTTTACATGCAAAGATACACCAATCAGACGGTCAGCGATCTGGACGAGGCAATCACCCATGATTCGGTCAAAGAAGGCAGAAAGGAGCCGATTCTCACGACGACGTTGGCTCCGACAACCACCACCACCCAGACCCCTCTCGTCGACTGCCATTCGTATCCGGAACGGTGCCGTGAAATGTACTACGTCTCGGAAACCGACATGCTCAAGGCTATGCGCATGGCTCTGCTCGACGAAGTCACTCGTATCCCTGGACCGATTCGTGGAGACAACTTCACCAATCTGCACGACTTCATGACTCTTCTATCCAACGTAAGTGTTTTCCCCTCGAGGCACATCATCTAGTTATCAATTTTTGCAGCACTTCCCGGTACTCTCCTTCCAAAATGATATCCGCCGATCGCGTGCCAAGAGAACGACTTCTGTGGTGAGTATTTCTGTTTTTGCATTTCCAAACAAAATGAATTTGATTCAGATTCTGCGTAATTCGGAACGTGCCCGCTTAGTGTTCACCCACATGCGCGAGTTCCTCGAAGGTCGCAAATCGATCGGATCCGTCTCTTCTGACGAGTATCGCCGGCAGTTCGAAAGCGTCGAACGCGTCTATGCCAGTCCGTTCCCCGTCAATTCCACGTGGCAGCACTGTAAGGGCTCTTCTCCAATGTTCCGTGGATACACTTGCGGTCTCTGGACGACGTTCCATGCACTCACTGTCCACACGTACATCGACACAATCAAGGACGATTTCGTGAATCCTATGAAGCCGTTGAGCAGCATTCAGGGATGGGTGAAAAGCTTCTTCGGCTGTGAGCACTGCCGGAATCACTTTATGCACATGACGACGACGCTATTCCCGTTGAACGAACGGCGAGTTCGCCATCCGCACGATATGATGACCTACTTGTGGAGAGCTCACAACATCGTCAACAACAGACTGCACGGCGATCCGACCGAGGACCCGCAGTTCACGAAAATGCAGTTCCCTGCGCCGTTCCTTTGTCCGACTTGTCATTCCGGGGGGCAATTCTCCCGACGGCAGGTGAGTAACGGGGAATTTTCATCGCTTTTCATCCAACATGTGCTCGTTTTCAGATCAGAAACTTCCTGCTCCGCTATTATGGAAGCATCAAGCCGCACAACCGACTGGCAGACCAACGTCTCGCCTTCTGAACGAATGTAGTCTGAAAGACTGAGAATGTAAATAATCCTTCAATATATTTATGAGAGTTCAAGTGTGCCTAGACCCACATCGTTAGCTCGTTCCTTGCTTCTTTTTACCTCGAAATCACTGCTGTTCCATTCATTCGACCAATCCCTTCCGATCAGTTGTTCCTTTCCAAAATCGATCGATTAGCTGTTCCCTTCCTCAAATATGATCCCTGTTTTTGTCTCTCGATTCACTAGATTCCCCATGATTCCTGACACCTTGTATTGCACTCAAGCGGGTCATTTCCCCTGTTTTTATCCAGATTTTCCTTCTTCCAATCACAAACACACACAATATTCACTTCGTCCTCTGACCAACCCATATTTTGCCTTCTCGTTTTCCCTCCTAGAACACACGTTCCTCACATCAGGAAACCCGCTCTGTCTGTTTGAATATTTGGGTACTCATCTTCTTCCTCTTTTCCTGCATATTTTTTGCGTTCTCTTCTGAATCATTTTCGTCACAACTCCATCCACTCGTTTTCCCTTTTTCCCCTCCCAACCATTTATTTTGTTGCCTTCGCCTTTCCTTTGCCACGTGGTGGTAAGTGTGCTGTACAAACATGATCAATAAAAAACTGAAAGTTTTCCGTTCCATTCCGTCACTTTTTCGCAATCGCAAACTACAAACAGGGGAGGTCATTGGACTCGAGCTCTCTCAACCACTTGAAGTTTTCCAAAGAAATGGTCTCTCGTTTCCGCGAATTTCGCCAAACTTTTTTTCCGTTTGTTTGCCCACACTTTTGAAACATGATGTGGTGGTCAAACGGTGGCAAAGAGTGCGCGCATCCCCGCAAAGAAAAAACCGACTCGAATTACCACGATAATTTATGGAAAACCGGTTAAATGTTGTAATTACACACGGGGACTAAACGCAAATCTGCACGACAAAGAACGCGAAAACGGGACAATTATTCAGAGCTTCGGCTGTGGAACGAGGCCGGTATCGGGGGCCGACGTCATGATCAGCTTCTGCACTTCCTTGAACTTCGGATGATCCGAACCTCCGACCAATCCGAGGATGGCCGCTTCGGACGTGGTCAGAATGGCTCCCGCCTGCTCCATTTGCTTGAACGCAAAGTGACGATCAGTGTGACTGCGGCTGCTGACGGCATCGACGACGACGTGCACATTGTGGCCACGCTCCAGAAGATCGTACGTTGTCTGGAGTACACAGACGTGAGCTTCGATTCCAACGAGAATCACGTTCTCAACGTTTTTCAGAAGACCTTCCGCTGGAGGAACGCACATCGAGAACTGCAAATCGCACAAGTACAGGACAACTCGGATGATATGGCTGGCCGCACCTTCATTTTATCGAAGATAGGAGTGTTCTCCGCGAGTCCTTCCTTCAAGAGGGGCACTGTGTGGCCCAGTCCTTTCGGGTACTGCTCCGTGACCACCGTCGGAATGTTCAAAATCCGGGCAGCATCGATGAGCCGACGAGTCGTGGTCACAATTTCCGGAAAGTACTGAATGTTCTTTCTGAAACAAGGCCTTCGATTTATTTGTCTTTTCTCCATTATAGACACTTACGCAAACTTTTCTTGTATGTCGCAGACGAAGAGAGCAGAGTTCGAGGGATTGATACGTGCAATCAACTTGCGAGCCGCCATTTTCTGAAGAACACCGATCAATAGAGACTGATAAGAGGTTGAACATTTATCAAACGGAGTGAGGTTGCATACACCGAAGGTCACGAGGAAACCCATTAAAGAGCGATTTACAAATAGATTTTGATGACGGATGTGTTATCTGATCTGACGTTTTAGCAATTGTCCTGCGCAAGACAATCCAAAAAAGTAGGCTGGTTGAACAGGCGATTTCAGCCGCCTGCGCCTGTTTTTTCAGGCGCCCGTTTTCTCAACGCAGGGACGTGGCGCGTTGAAAAAACTGGCGCCTGTTCGACCAGCCTACAAAAAAAGAAAGAAAAAGCATGTAAAAGCATTTACGATAAACTCCGAGCGCCAATCGTAATTTCGGAGCATCGTTGTCACATTTTCGGCGGTAGTTTGAAAAAAAGTTGTATTGTGCATAAACGCGTCTAGATGTGAGTGGTACACGTGCGCGCGCACGTCTACATGCACAGTAGCTATTATTGACAAACGAGACATCTTCTCGGGCGGCAGTCTGCATTACCAGCTCATTACCATCCAAGAGCAATGCAGATTTTCTCGCATGTTTCTCTCAAAATGAGCTTCAATGAGACACTTTTGTGTGCTCTGATCATGGCTTTGGTCGTAGCACTGATGCATATGCTTTATCGTTTCGAGATTGCGAGAGCACAGGTACAGTAATTCTTTCCCTCAGAGTAATTATTGAATTTTTCAGTATCGGGCCTTCAAAGAAATAGTGAAAGAAGCGATGGACACACTGAAAATGGCGCACGAGGTGAATTTGACGGCCGAGAGGAACAAGGCGACCGCGCATTGCCTCAAAATGAGGATGCAGCACAGAGACTTCAGTTCGAAAGTTGGCGGTCTTCAACGGAAATTAAGGGAGAGCAACTGGCACATGAAGACTTTGAAGGATAAAGTTTACTCGATGGAGGGCGCTGAAGAGGACGCGACCGAATTGGAGAACGCATTGATCGACGCGAGAGAACTGATGAGAAAGGTGAGTAGATCGGGGACCGATGCGATCGATGAGATCAATAATTGCAGAAGGATCAGACCATCGAGACACTCAAGAAACAACTGAACGACTCTCAATCAATGCGGGCGGATATGCAATCAAAGTATCTGATTAAGATCCGTTACCTGGAGAAGCAGCTCGAATTGAGCGAGCTGGAGGACAAAGAGAACAACGTGTATTGACTTGCACCCTCTATCCCTCGTCTAATTTTAAATTTGTGCTAATTTGTCTAATAAGTAATCATCAATCTTTTGCGCCTTCTTAGAAGACATAATCCAAAACACCTTTACTCTTGGCAATAAAATAATTGAATTGAACCGTGAAACACCAGTATAACAGGAAACAATTAGAAGTCAACCACTGATCTATGGGTCGTTGGCGTACGGGGCCAAGTCTCCGACAAAGTTCTCCTGGACCTCCTCGTCCAGTCCGCATGGCCGATTGAACTCTTGTCCTTTCTCGTGGATCCATTTGTTGGACACCCATTTAACGCCGAGCAGAACGGGGCAGGCGGCGTGGCGGGTGCGCAGATCACCGTCTCCATTTCTCTGAAAAGGGAGCGGATTGGGTGGAGGAAAGCGAAAAAGGGACGAACTCGGAGATTGTACCAGAAGAGAGCATCGTTCTTCGATGGGAAGACGGCGGTTCCGAGGTGATTGAAGACTGTGGCTCCTCCTCGTTCCGGCTGGCTCATCTGAAAACGACCGGATGGGGTGGGAGCGAGGGGAGGACTGTGCAAAGTGTAACTTCAAACTGTGATATCTTTAGAATCCGATAAACTATTATCTGTTTCTCTCTCTCTCTCAATCACTCTGTGCACGCGCATTCCTAGAAATTGGTTCGACAAAGACGGCATCACGCACTTTTGGGATGGCTTCTGGCACTCATCACACCCAAACTCATGCAATATTATCACACATGCAATAGCCCAAAAGTGCGTGATGGCATCGAAAACACGGAAAAACTTCTCACATAGAACAAAACCGTCGCGATTCGGTTGCCGGTATTGAGTGTCTTGAACGCATTCTTCTCCTCTTTCTATAAATTGTCACAATTGAAAAGTGTCCCGAAACTCACGTAGAACAACACTGTGGCTATTCGATTTCCGTTCTTCCCGTACGGTTCGGGCACGCCTCTCTGAAATTCGGGCTGAAAATGCCACGTGCGCCGGAGGGATTACCCACCAGAGACATGTCATAATGAGGCTCGTAGTGCCCGCCGAGACCGTAATTTGCAATCTGAAAAGAGAAAAGCGAGGAAAGTTTGGATTACCCGGGCAAAGTCGAAGTGAGGATCGTAGTGACCTCCGAGACCGTAGTTTGCTACCTGCAATCACAAAATGATATCTCTGTACGGAAGGCTCGGAATACCTGAAGTTCTTCGGAAGTGGCCTGGTTGAGTCCGGTGAAGTCCTCGATTCTCCGGTTGACTCTCGCAATCACAGGGGACAGATCTCCCTTCAGCCAAGCACTGAAAACATTCCGGTTCCCGAGGGTTAATGGTCCAATGCAACCACTCCATTCACACCCAGAAGCCGTTCAACAAAGGGAAAAGAAGCAAACCTCTTGGAGATGCGGTACGTGGCATGTTCCAGTTCGCCAGTCTTCGAGTTTTGAACAGTCGCTCGTTTCAGCTAAAACAACACACGTGTCAGATAACAGAGGAGAGGGAATCACTCGGGAAAAAGAGGAGGGAAAACTTATTCTAGAACAGAGGCACACTTCAAACGAACAACCGGATCGGAATGTCACCTCTTGGAAATACGGTAGTCTACGGTCACTAGACTACCGTCCGCGGCTTTCACGGTGGCACGTTCTAGCTAAAAAGACTATCGGACTTTTTCTATGGATTCTTGGAATTTAGTCTGTTGTCTGGTACGTACCATTGGTGATGCCAACTCCTTGATAACCTCGATCTCCGAATCCGAAATGACATTTTTGAAAAGAACGGCGAGAGGGTCGAAACGAAGGATCTCGACCTTGATCGGAGCCAGTTTCAGGAATGGTTTGTCCCTCTGAAAATGAAGTTTTATAAAAGTTCTCTCTATTTTCTCTCGAATACCTTAAGATAGCACTTCAGCTTGTTCCTCCATTTCTCCTCGACTGGGGGAATCTCTCCACGACAGAGTGCTTCGTAAGCATCCCTCTCAACGATTCCGTCAAACTCGACTCTCTTGTTCACGATCGGCGGCAGGTCTCCTTCCATGTCCTTTCCTTGCAACATGTCCTCGTACCACTTGACGTTTCCCTTCGCTCTCGGATGGTTCGGAGCAATCTTGGCAAGTCTCTTGGTCAGAGAGAGCGCGCGACGGACGTTTCCTTGCTGGTAAAGGGAATAGGCAAGATACTCGAGGATCTCGGCCTCTTCCACAGTTGGCGGGTTCTCGTTCTCGATCTGAAAATGATTGTTCTATGTCTGTTGTGGGTGGCTAAGAATCGTTACCTTATTGAGAGCGACTTGCATCCACATGAGAGTGTGATAATAGTCCTTCTGGTTGTAGGCAGCCCTTCCGACCTCAAAAGTGTCGTGCCCGGATAGTTTGTGCGAGACCTTTTCCCCTCCGATCACTCCGTTCGCGAGGTCGTGCGTGTCCAGTTTGTACGTGTCCTGCAGTCTCAGAAGGGCCGTCGCTGCTCCGCTCAGATCCTCATCTCCCGGGAACTTGACCTGACTGCGAACGCGATTGTCCGTGATGTTCTGGAGGAAAGTGGCCGCTTTGTTGTTCAGCATCATGTTCTCCACGTTCTTCCATTCGCTCGTCAATCTCTTGATCAGCAGGTACGCATTGATGGGGTTTGTGACGAATTCTGGGCCAACGGCTTCAGCGTGAGCATTTCGGTGAACGTATTCGTGAGCGTATCTGAATCCGTATTTCATGTCAGTTCACCCTTCTGAACTGACCTTCTCAGATCGTCCAGTCTGGATCTTTCGGCTGCAATGTACTGATCAATGAAGGTCGTTACGTCCTTCTCAGATCCGAGCATGTGCTAAAAGGGAAGGGTACTTTTAAAATGATTTAGGGTGCTTCTCACCTGCAAGTCAGCAATGGCAGTGAAGAGATCCGCGTAGACGAGGCCTGCCAAAAGACAGACTAACACGACTGCTCGCATTCTGAAACAATGAAAACGTGATCAAAGGGACTGGGAGATAGAGAAAGAGCACGGACAGAATCAGTGCACAACTGACACGTTCGAGGTCAGCAGAAAGAGTGAGAGTAAGGGAGAGAGAGAGAGAGTAGAAGAAGAAGAAGAAAAGAGAGGGAAGAGCAGCCGGCACACTGCAGACTTTTTGTATATTTTACAATTCGGAGGCGACGACGCAGCAGGGAACGGGCTCACTTTATAAACATTTGAAGTTGATCGTACCACGCCATCCATTCTACGTGCACACAAGGATGATCTTAGCGACCTTCTGAACATCACTAACCATGAAAACCTAATCAGAGTGCTTCAAATTGTGTCAAGATCACGGGAATGCAAAGGAAAAACTGCGTTTTCTTTCTCAGTGATGTGGAGGTTTGCATCGCGCGATTCCCGAAGGAACTTCCCCCTCTCGCCATCTGAGTCTCTTCCTCTCGTCGTCTGATCTGCGGGATTTCGCACGTAGGAACGTCTTCGTCGGCGGGCCGATTCCGTCTCGTCTGACCTCCATTAACAATACCAATAACTAGGTTGAATCGCGCAAAATTTATGATGACGTGGCAGTGAGTGACGGGCGAAAAGGTAGGAAATGAGGAAAAGAATAGGCGGCGAAGCACTCGTTGATTTATATAAGAAGCGAGAAGAAAGACAGTTTACACCCTCGGAGGGCTTACGTGTCTGTCGCGCGGCCGACGTGCGCCTTCCGATGCGTACGTGACTGCTTCTGCGGGCCGATCCGGTAGTAATGTTTGCGAGAGACACCACTCGATCAGCGGGTGCCAGATGCTGGCCGAGGGTGTTCCGGACACGATCCAAATGGGAACAAACGGGGTTTGTGAGAGAAGGACTGGCTTCCTTTGAACGATTAATTCAACTGCTGGAATCCCAAATCTTTAGGAAAACCGTAAAATTCTTTCGCGTCTGAAAATTTAGGCCCCGGAGATCACAGTAGGAGGGGCCAGCAGAGCGATTTGAGTTCAAAATTCTCTTTGGAATAAAATGGACATCTGTACTGTTCAACTTTAAAATTTGAACATTAGATAGTCAAAAAATTATCCGCTCTATTTCTCATTTCAGTGCGATCAAAATGGTTCAATGTTTTCTGATTTCTGATTTCCATAAATCTGTCTCTCTCTCTGTTTTTTCTCCGACTTCTTCTCATTATCTTCTGCATATGACACGTCGATTGGCAGAAAAGGAAAAGAATAAAAAACGGAACTGGTCACGGCGACCGGTTTTCTTACGCCTCCCGACGCAGAAAACACTCAGATGCGGGCGAGGAATCAACGTATTCTTTGAAAGGAAACCGAGGAAATATGAATGGAAAAGGAAGGGAGACGGGTCCGGCAGAGAGGGCCAATGACAACGGGAACACTTAACTTCGTAAACTTTTCAGCTTAGTTTTCACTTTTTCATTCACATCGAGAATGTTTGTTATGCGACCTTCCAATTTTAACGAATGTTTTGTTGGTCCAATTCACTGTCCAATTCAACTCCGTTTTTTTTGCCTTCGCTATCATTCATGGTGTACAGCTGGGCGCTAGTCTGTGAACTCCCAGACGAACAAACAGACATTACTTTTAGAGCCAGTTTCCAACTTTATCAGTCCATGAGTACACATCCTCCTCCTTCAGAATAAAGATCATTGCTCAGCCAGCTTCAGGTCACTCCCAAATCCACGTAGTGTGATGAGTGTCCGTCCCAATTCGGACCCCGATCGCATCTCCGATTCCACTTCTATTCCATCGAATCCTCCGTCATTTTCCCAGCTTTCCACGCCGCCAAAATGCTGCTAATCGATCGAAGAAACCGAAGAAGCGTTCAAATATTCTTGCTTCTCACCAGTTTTCTGCTCATTTCCGGCTTCTTCTTCTCGTTTTTCAGGTAGATTTCCAAATTTTCTTTAAGTTCTTTTTCACTGTTGGTTTTCTTGTAGATATTCGGAGTGGCAAGACCCAGATTTCTTTCCAGGTATAATGAAGTGAACGTATAAAGAAACAGCCTTGATTTTAGAAGAGGTGCACGAAAATCAGAAAACTGAAAGGGAGATTGCATTTGAGAAAGTCCGGAAGCTACAGAAGGGTCACTTTTCACCATTACTACAGATACTTTATTGGTTTTTCTTCGACGTTTCAGGACTAGCGGAGGAAGCAGCAGACTATGGAGACCGTCCAAAACAAGAAAACGGAGCAGCCGGAGCAGCATTCAAAAGTGCCAGTGCTCTTTTCCGAAGAGTGAATGCGACGGCGTTGAGGGAAGGTGAGAAACGGCGTCCATGAAGCCGAGAAGAAAGGTCGTTCAGCTGCATTTGAAAGTGGAATCGGAGGAAAGATGACGGCTGACTCATTCTACGACGAAAAGCTGAAGCAGAAGCAAGAGGAAGATCGTATCGCCGCGGGAGAAGGAGGTGGTGACGTGATCGGAGGGCACACAGGTACTGGGGAGGAATGCATACCAGGCGTGACCTTCGAGAATTCTCTATCGGCTTCTTAGCTGTAATGATTCAATACTATCTACTGCTGCTCTTGAAGTTTGCGATTCGCAGTTTTACGGAGGTAGAAAAAACAGTATGAACTTCACGTTCTTTCATGATACTTTTCTTCTAGAAAAAATGTATGCGCTCCACCAGATACTTTGAAATTCAAGCAACATGACTATTTTTTTTAGATCCTACATCGTATTTGTACGTCTTTTCAGAATCTCCGAAAGTTTAGACATTATCTAAGAGTACAATCTCCGTGCAATCAAAAATGCGCAAAAATGTATTCATAAGCTTACCTTTTGAAAGCATTCGGAAATGAATACAGTTCTGGAGGAAAAAGAATATAGTTGGAGAAATGCATAGATGAAGGAGAATAAGATTGGTAGTGTAGCTTCCTTTCTCTCCGATTATATCTGATCGGATCCATCGAAACACAATGTGCGGGATCCGGTCGAAGTGTTGCCGATGTTCAGGAAACATTCTGTGCTTTGTGACGCCTTTCGATCCATTTGTGCATTGGCGTGGTCGGGCGAAACAGGAAATGATGTGTGCGATGAGAAGGCCAGAATCTAAAGCTGTCTAGAAGAGTCTCTTCCACTCTCCGTGTCCATCAAACTCTTTTTTAAAGGCGCTTATTTTGTGTTGCGATCTCAACGAACCGTAGTTTATTCACCATCTTTTATTGCATGTCTTTTTTGGTTAAACTTCTGAAGCTAAGGTCAATGACACATTCTGCTATTTACTATTTAGTCTATAGCTGTAGTTCTTCATTATTACGCCGCCCGTGCCGCTTTCTCAGTCAGCTCCTAGAGTTCATTCATGCAAAGGCATGCAACAAACGATGCTCCTTATGATATTGAGTACTTTCTCTCCAACCTCCGTGGGCATCAAACCTATACCCCAGAATATCTACTTTCCATCTTTTGTACATAAAAACTCAGTGGAAGCCGAGAACCGTTGAGCCACAGACCCTCAGAATTGGCACACTCTAGAAGTGTCGCTTCATTTTCGTGTAACTTCAAATCTCTAGGAGAAAAACGTTCGATCTTGTGAATGAGATAATATATACATTGCACGGTCTTCTCCATGTTTCGTCGGTGGCATCCATGTTTCGTCGGTCGAATATACGATTTCTCGAAAGAAACAAAAGCGCAGTATCTGTGGCTGATCTCTCCGTTTTTGGCGTCAAGCATCGCAGCCATCGGAACACGTCGTGCCGTGAGTATCGTCCGTTTCCATCTGCCTCCTGCCTTTCCGTTCATATCTGATTCTTTCCGTCGCACCGTCCGTCTCCTCCTTTATTTTTTAGTCGACGGCTTCTTCTCCCCGTCACTTGTTTCGTCGATTCTTTCTGATTCTTTTCGATGCCTTCATCGTTCGTTTGATTTTCTCTGTTTTGGCTGGAAACGACATGAATCCGAGTTATCTTTTGCGGTGGACACTTTATGCAGTCATCGTCATTTCCCTCCTTATTACTCTACAAGTTGTCTTTTCAATACAGAACTATGGTAAGCACAATTCTCTCTTCAATTACTATATTAATTTAAAGAAGATCTGTCAAAACTGTGCTTTTTTTCGAAGGTTATCAACAAGCTCAGAAAGCATACAGTCATCAAGTATTCATTATTTCAAACTTTCAGAACAAGAAGAAACGGGAGGCGAAGAAGCTATCGAAGTTATTCGAAAGAACGAGACGGTCTCGTTGGATCTGGTCGGAAAGTCGGCGGCCGTGCAGACGTGGCTGGCCAAACAGGAAGGCGTCCAGAAGCCGCTCTCCGCTTTCGAATCCTCTTTGAAAGTGGAAGAAGTGGAAATGAAAAGCAAGAGAAGAAACCCAAAGTTCGAGCCAATTGACCCGGAAGTGGAGAAACGGAATAACCGAGTGCATCAGTTCAAGTTCGTGCAATGAATCTACGTATTCATATGTTTGAAATTAATAACTTTTTTAGTTAGTTTCATAAACACTTTCATGTATTCATCATCATTTACATTCTTAAACATGCGAAGAAACTCTCAAAGAAATGGTTTCCACATTGTTGATGATATTGATCAGCTGACTGCGAATTCTGAAAAGAGAACCTCAATCGGGAATCCCTCTGCAATTGCTCACTTGTCAGTTTCGCCTCTTCCGAGTGCCTCGAGCGCTTCCATTGCGAACACTTTCGTCTCTTGATTCAAGTCTTTGATTGATCTCAGAGTAGATGAAACCTTTTCATTGTCCTCGCCACTCTGAAACTGATCATCTCCTTCTCTTCAGATATTCAAAAGTCTCACGTGACTGGCATATCCTCTCGGCGCGGCGGCAGCTTGCGGAGAATCGAATGCATCCGTCCGGATGACCCCAGTCGCTCGGTACCTTTTTATCACATCCAACATTCTCTTCTTCGGTCCGTAAGCGATCTTCATATCAACAAAATCTTGCTCTTTCAACTCGAAAAACACTTCCAGATCGACATTTTCATGCTTAAACTGCTCTGTGTACCTTCCCAGATCCATCTCCTCCAACAGCTCCGACAGCGTCCTCGGGCCTCTTCCTCCGGACGTCGGGGCCACTTGTTTCGCAGTTTCCGCGTGGTGCTCGTTGATGATTTGCAGTATTTTGTTGTTGTCGCACGCCAATTGGGACGCGTTCTCTCCCTTCATGTTCTTCTGTTCAATGCTGCCGCCCTTGTCCAGAAGAGCCTGGAAAGTGACCTCGTGGCCGGCCATCGCGGCCTCGTGCACTGCCGTCGTTCCCAGAGAATCCGGCGCGTTCGGATCGCATCCAGCGAGGAGAAGGGCATCGACAACCTAGAAGCAGACACCGTTCGTACAAACTCCAAGAGCGATTACCGCGTTCTGACAGCAGCTGGCCGCGTAGTGAATCGCCTGTCTCTTCTCCTTATCGTGAGCTTTAGGATTGGCTCCTCTCTCCAGCAATAACCGAACTACCTGCAAACGAACTTACACAATATAGGAAAGACGATTGTTTTGATTGTCTTCAAAGATATAGTCATTTGAAAATCTAGATAACGTTCGGATCGAATACGGTTGAAACGACGCACGCACTCTTTTTGGTGCGAATGTCTTTGTCGATCAGGTTTGTAGACCTTACGAATCGTGATGTTTTTAAAAAAGGAAACTCACATTAAGGTTTCCGCAAGCGGAGGCCATCATCAGAGCAGTCTGACCTCGAGCGTTCGGGTCATCGGTCTGAAACAGTCAGTCAGTCACTTACTTTCCTTCCTTTTCCCGTCGCTCACCTTCGCTCCGTTATCCAGCAGGAATGCGGTGACACTGTTGTGTCCCAAGTAGGCAGCGTACAAAAGAGGCGTCCATCCCGACTGGTTCTTCATCACGATCGTGTTCGGATTTATCTTCATGAGCTGCCGAAGCATCTGCTCGTCGCCGATGCTCGCCGCCGTGCACGCATCCATCAGAAATCGGTTGTCGTGATGGATGATCGGCATCGGTTTGGCGAGAATGTCAGCGAGCAACGGAGTGTTCACGGAACGGCTCGAGGGCACGTAGGTGATTCCGGGACGTTCTTGCGAGAAACGGACTCGGACCGACATTCTGGAAACATGCATTTGAAGGGCTCGAAAAACAGTGGATGTTCTGTGTCAAGATTCATTTTTCTAATTCACACAGTGGAAAAACGTTTGATAATAAAAGAAGAAGACGTCGAGAAAAGAAGAGGAGGAAAATGATGATCGTCGGACTAATCGATATGATATAAACCAGTTTCGGACGGGAGAAAGAGAGAAATAAAGAAACAAGGAATGATTCATTTATTCGTTCACACTCTCCCAACTTGGAATTCATTCTTGTTCCATGACTTTTTCAGTTGTTCAAAGTACACGTCGCTGTGTTTGCTCGTCTCGAAGTCCATCACTTCTCCGAAAGTGTTCTTCAGTCTTTTCGAACGATCGCAAACGCTCCTCACTTTCGTTGCTTTTCTGACGCCGACCTTAAAGTTCTTGTTACGTGCCAAACTACATACACCTTTCGTACTTTTACGAGAATCAGATCCAGTTCGTTCTGCCATGCTTCGCTCATTTTGACCGACAAATACGGCGCCACAATGCATAGACTAGAATGGATCAGAAGAGTTGGACGGAGGGCAAAGCGACTACTTACAGAGTGAAACTGAGATCGAACAAGACGCAGAGCACATTTCGATGGAACGGAGATGAGTCATAGTTGCTGATGAGGGCAACGCCTGTGCAGCTGACCGTGAAGAAGGCGAGCACGAAAAGATATGTGGAGTAGAACTGGAACTTGTTTTTGTTTAAAGATCTAAGATCTGATCCGATCCGAACCGACCTTGTACATCCGAATGTTCTCCGATATTTGATAGCGTTCTCCCAGCGAATACACATGTTTGGTCACCCGATTCTTGTGGTAATAGTCTCGATTCACGCGATAGTTAAACAAGGAAACGATGTAGCAGAATATGTTGAGAAAAAAATGAGCTGTGACATAGACAAGTATGAGGTCAGCTGGAAAATGTGTAATATCGGGTTCAAGTCAGGAAACTATAGTCTTGCGGACAACTTAAACTCACTGGAATGGAAGACGTACGAAGAGAAAACGGACAAAGAATACAAGAGAATGATGATCAGGAAACCGATGCACGGCCGCTGTTTCTTCTCGTAATCCTTTATGAAGTACGTGGCAAAGATGCGTTCCAACATAACGGCTGTAAGGGAAAACAATGCTGAAAAAAAACGAGTTGGGGGTTTGAACAGATCAATGAAATTATTTACGAGGAGTAATGGAAGCGGTTCGAATGTAGTCGATTGTGAGAGCCAAAGGGTCTCCCTCTTCTGAAATGTTCCGTCAGTTGTGCTCTATTCTCGGATGTTCTTACCCTGATTCCATCCAAGTATGATTAGCACTTTATCCGCAATAAAGAGCCCCGAACTTATCGGACAAGACACATAAATCGCCTGATGAACCCTTTGCACGTTCGTTTTGTGATATTTCACTCGAAAGGTAATGAACATATTGAAAAAATAGTATAATATCCTGAAATCACCTTTTCTCACAATTTGATCAAATCTGAGAATGGAACACATACGAAAACACGTTCAGACAGATGAGGAGTACGAAGATAGCAACGAAATAGAGGAAGGAACCGTCAAAACGGGCGGCCTTCTCGTCGAATTCCATGATTGAGAGCATCGGAGACGTCTCGTGGAGCATCGAAAAAAAGAAAGGAGGAGCCGGTAATTAGTTATGTTACGCATCGTTGGCGCCGACCGAAAAAGATATAGAAAAGGAAAGAGAAAGGAGTACGTGACGAGATGAAAAACATTCGGAGGAGGAGGATGATCAAGGAGCACGGGGCCAAAAGATATCGGAACTCGGTAGAGCTGTTGAACTCGACGAATGTGCGGGGAAGTGACGAGGTGCTGCTGATGTCGATTGAGCAGAAGTTGTGGAGGAGGTGATGAATGTGGGGGCGTTGGTCAGAAGACAGTCAAATGTCTCAGAGTTTTGCAATGGAGCGAGATCTTTTGTGATGCCGATCTTTTGAAATGAAGGCGTGGACGGAATGAGTTGGGTATCTGTCGAAAGGAGCACGTGTGCAAGTCAGAAGGGATGGAAAGATTTCTGAGGCCCGAGCATTTGACACAGTTGCAATAATCCGATCGGACTCAATCTTTGCAGGTTTCTTGGAATGGGATTGAAGTACCTTTCGACCATTCGTCCTTCCCTCTTACTGAGTTGTATCTTTTCTCTTACCTTACTAAATAAACGAATGAACAATTCAAAAAAAAGTATCTCCTGTCCAAGATATTTAATTCAAAGTCCGTTCAGCTCAATCGAATTATCTGGTTCGGAGATATACTCGTTTAGGCAGAAAAGGCCGCATTTTTTTCCCAAAATCCCGGCCCTTTCGACCGCTCATCCACTCTGCAAAGTTTGGGTCCAATGTTCTTCTTTCAAAAGTTCAGGCATCAAAAACCCTGGGCCGTCCTTTTGCTTATCCCTGTACGTCATTAATGTTGGCTTATTATTAAGGTAACAGTGGTTGTCAGAGTTGAGCGGAAATAGAATTTTGAAATCCGGAAGACGGCACACGGCACACGGAAGAAAAATTGTTTACAGAAGACGGCAGACGGAAGACGGAACAAAAAATCACGGAAGACGGAAGACGGAAGACGGCAGACGGAATTCTGCTCAACAGTGGTGGTTGTTTTATGAAAAAGAAAGGAATAGTCGGAAAACATATCCTATTACCAGCGAGTTAACAAAAGATCAGACCAAATTAATTCGTCGGATTTTCATCATCATTTTCTGGGCCCTTTTCCATCAATACTTTACCGAATATTAAAACAAGCATTGTTCTTCAAATTAGTATACCAATAACAAGTTCCATTAAGGCTCGGAAGGCTTAGTCGTATTCCACGAATTGACCAATTGACTGAAGTACACATCCGTTTGCACATTCTTCCCGCCCACGTTCATCCGTTCGCCGAGCGTCGTCTTCAACTGCAAACTGGGTTTTGCGGACGTAGTACTCGAGCACTGCACTTCGGAATTGTGCTGAAACAAAGCATCAAAAGAGATGTCCTTTATTAGCTTGCACTCACGAGCTTCATGCACTTTTTGAATTCGAGTTGCCACGTGGAATTATACTTGTAATGAACGTAAGGAGCGTAGAGAATGAAGACAAGAAAAAGTGCGTCGAAGGTGACGACGAAGACGTTCTTTTGAGAGGAAGTGAACGGAAAACTGCAGAGAAGAAGGAGGAAAGAGCAGACGGTGGCGAAGAGAGCGACGGTGAGAGAGAAGATGTGGAAGAGCTGGAAGAAGTGAAATGGTGTCTAGTCTCGCAATGACTAACTTGTTGTCTCGTCTCAATGGGCTCAGACAACTCCAATTATTACTCACCTTGGCAAACTGAATATTCTCTGAGATCTGATACCTTTCCGTCAGAGAATATGTGCAAATCTTGCGAAGTGAGCACTTGTAGTAGTATTGGTTCAGTTTGTAGTTGATTATGTTCACCTACAAAACAGTTGAATAAGAGAATTCAAGGGCGGGGAAACATACAATGTAGCTGAAGATATTACAGAAAACAAGCGCCAGGAGCGGGTAGAATGTAGCAGAATCTGAACGAATTCTGATGATGTTAAACAGTCTGACATCACTTACAATGAAGGCAGAGGACGACGGAAACGATGGAAATTAGATATGTGAGGAAGCCCATCGTGTAGCCGATGTAGGATCGCTCCTTTTCCTCGTAATCACGGTGGAAGTACGTGGCACACAAACGTTCAATTGCGTAGGCGGGCAGACAGATGAACACTGGAATGGATAAAGACATAGGATGAAGAAGAAAGTAAAAGAGCAAGAAGAGCTTACCGACAAATATGGTGACTAATCGGACGAACTGAAGGACTTGGAAAGTTGTTGTGGAAGTGTCGAAGCCTGAAAGATCAAGAGAATCTACAGACTTCATAAAGTACTCACCTCCGTCGAACTCCCAGATTATCATAAGCTTTTGAACAATGCACGCGGCGTGATTGAATGGACAAGTTAAGTAAATGAACTGATGAATCCGTCGGATATTGTTCATTTTTGTCCGAGTACGGTAGTCGATGCACACGTTCATTAAGTAGTACAATATCCTGAATCTTTATTCATGACTTTCAGGCAGGAATTAGTTGAATAATTGCACTTACCCGATAAAGTTAATAGTGATCATCAGTTTGAATACAAGGCAAAACATGTCGAAGGATCCGTTTTGGACGGCCGTTTCCTTGTCGAAAATGAGCAGCACGTTGAGCATATTCTGATGAAATGGGAATGAGCAGAATACGAAAAGAATCTTTTTGGGCTGATTTCCGCTCTCGGTAATGATGTTTTCAGTCTGAAAGCAGTGGGGTAAGGATTTGGAGGGAAAAGGTAAAGATGAAGTGGGTTGATGGATGGAGGATTAGGATGAAAGCGAGCAAAAGATGAAAAAAAAAGTGAAAGTTCCAACTGAATGAGAAGCAGAGGAAGAAGAAGAAGAAGAAGAAGAAGGGAATGAATGAAAACAGCGAATCCATTCTTCTGCTCACGGCTTCTTCTGATTCCGAACAGAATAACATAAGAAAGTTCTGATTCCAATGAGAGTAATCGAGGGGAACACGGCGAAGAATGAAAAAAGAGAGAACGATCTGAATACGAGGAAAGATGCGTTGGGTCAGAAGCGCGGAGCTTGTAATCTTAGGCACGTTCTCGCCGTTTCGTCTGAAAAACTCGGAGAAATGAGTTCAGATATTTCATGTGCTCAGAATTGAATTAGCTTTTCGGAGAAGAAGAACTTTTGACTGTTCTTTGTCATACTATGATATCACTGTGCTTATCTTCAAAGCAGAAAACCGAAACGGACAATAGTTTATTTATTTGAACAAAAACCGGGCAGAGGTTTCAAAAGACTTGTAAACATATATTATGCTAATCTGGAGGTTCCCTTGGGCAAATTCCACGAGGATTGCAATTGATCGAAGTAAGTGTCCGACTGCCTTTTAATCTCAATGTTCATCTCGACTCCGAACGTGTTTCGCAGACGGATGCCGTTCGGATCGTTGAAAGATTCGGTCACATTGATTCGTTTTGTTCGTAGACGGTCTGTTAACTGAAAATGAGTCGAATGGCTCCAGAAGGAAACGGAGAAAAGACTCCTACTCGATTGAATATCCGTCGGAACTCTTGATGCCAACGAGGGTTGAATTTGTAAATGATGTATGGAGTGAATATTGTATAACTGAAGAGGAAACACTAGACAACGGGCCTTCGGACGTTACTGAACTCACACACTGTAGCTGAGTTCGAAGAGAGTGATGAAAAGATTACGGTAGCAAAGCTCGATGTCAAAACTGGCGGCGAGCATCAGAAGAGGACAAAGGACGGTGAAGAAGAAGATGCTGGAGGCGAAGCGGTTGAAGAACTGGAAAAAGAGATGAGGAAACAGTACTCATAGGAACATACAAACGAGAAATGAATGTTATCAGAGATCTGATATCTCTCTGCCAAAGAGTAAGTTCCATCGAAGCTCTGTTGACACCTTTTGTAGTACTTTCTATTCAGTTTGTAGTTTAGTACGTTCCCCTGAAATGTTTTCGCTTTCGGTCGTTTGATCTTCAGTCAAACTGACCACACAACTTGTAGTACTGAGAAGGAGTAGAAATATTGTGTGATAAAGACTCGTGGCAACTGAAATGAAAACATGTTTTCTCCCTTATCCCCCACACTCACCCAAAGCTAACGAGTAGGCCAGAAGACCGCTGATTGTGTAAAGACCGATTCCAATGGATATTCCAATCCACCAACGGTTTTTCTTTTCGTAGTCCTTCAGAAGACACGTGGCAAAAAACCGTTCGATCACGAACGCCATCAAACAAATCAGGCCTGAAAGAGTGGGATTTCTCCGACAGAAGGGAAGGGTCCTAACCGGGGAACACTGTGGACGTTCTCAAATGGTGCAGCATTTGGAATGTCTCGTTGTCGAAGGCATATCCGGCTGGCTCTCCGATCAAGATCATCACTTTTTGAACGATCAGAACGACCGAACCGATCGGGCACGTTATGTAGATGAACTGGTGGATCTTGACGACGTTCGTGTCGAACTTTCCGATTCTGATGTCGATCCACACATTCAGCAGATAGTAGAGAATTCTGAGAAAAGAAACTATATTGTTTTCCTTGAGCACAACTACGAATTGGCCCATGACGTTGACAATAAATTCTGGGAATGGCTTCAAATGGCTTCTTGTTCAAATTCGGATAGATTACTCACGCAATGATATTTACGACGATGACAATGACGAATCCGAAGTGAAAGTACTCGAGGGTCCCATCATGCACGGCGGCGGTGTAGTTGAAAGAGAGAATCATCTCTGGAATAAAGGCGAATACTTTCTTATTTCTTTTTCCGCGAAACGGCTTTGACAGATGAGCAACTTCGCTTTTTTTGCTCTTCGAAGAGATGAGCGAAGGTGGGTAAAATGAGAAGGAAACGAGAAAGAGAGAACGAGGCAATAGAGCCAATTTGAAGAACGGGATAACAGAAAATACAAAATGGAGGCAAGGAGAAAAGACAAATAAATGGACGGTTGGGAAGTGAAAAGTTAGAGAATGCACTTTTCACCAAAAGAGGATTCCTTTGAAGTCTACACTCCGAGTATTTCTTCCGTTGAGTTCAGACGAGAAACGAAAGAATTCACGTGGTATCAGTTACTCATACGTTCTGACTGAAAGTCTCTTTTTTCTTTGTACTATCTTCTTGAAAATCTGATACTGGCGAACGATATAAATGTTCTTAAAGTCGAGAAAATGAGTGATGTGATCAGTCACGTTTCACAAGGACTTATCTGAATTAGATGGCACGTCACTTCAATGGAATTTTCTTAATCCTGTTTGGAAATGGAGCACATCATGAAAAGCAGAGGACTGATAAACTTTTAAAGCAACATAAAATGACTTCTATTCGATTTGGCACTGCTCCAGAGATCATTTTTTGTGCTCATTCGCAGAACGTATCGGGGCAATCGTCTTCTTCATAATTTCCTTCATTCACATCAAACAAGATAACATACTATGAACCGGAGAAGACAAAAAAGAAAAGAATTGGATGGGTTCAGTCGTTCGAGCGGAAAGATAACACGATAATAGGAAACTTTTGATTTGTGCAGAGTCTATGTAGACAGACCACGTGGAACGGAGGATCGAGTGACTGAGAACGGGGTTTCATTGGATCGGATTGAAGACTTCAGTCCTGAGGGATGGAAAGCGAAAAAAGAACGTTCCGAGAAGACGTCAAGAGTGGAAGCCCTTCTGTTTGCAGAAAACGAGAAGAATTTGTGAAGTTGACAAGAAAATATGTACATTTATTGCTTTTCGTCGAAAGATGATCAATAAAATTATCAGATCGAAACATTCGCACATTTCCGCAAGAGAAAGTTTTCACTAATTTGGGGAAATGATTCAGTTTTCAAAAGATTAAAAGATCTTCTCTTTGAAATGTGCGATTCTATAAATAAAACGACTAGAAGACGTGCAAAGTGAGAAAGGAAGAATGATGCAGTGAATGGAGAAAGGAAAAGTGAAATGTGTCAGATTCAGGAAGAGGATTCATTTGAAAAGAAACTAGAGAAAAGGGTGGGCATGGTAATTACTCGAGACTCAACATCTCGTCGTCCTCCTCTTCCTCCAGATTCGTCGGCGGAGCAGCACAATATTTGAGGGGGATCACAAATACCTGCAAGTGAGCAAAATCAGACACAAAATGGGATGAACGGAAGGGCAATGTACGAGTTCGCTAAGAGTGAGGGCACTCACTGTGATGTCGTCATAACTGGCATGGCCTCCGCTGTTCATCGCCCATCTCTTGAGGTTGCCCGCCGCTTGCTGGCCACGTGCGGCTGCCACAAGATCCTGTGCCGCCTGAGTGTACCTCGAGACGTCGGACGCTTCCGTCGAGCCGAGAGTGCTCCGAACGATGAGCCCCGCGTCCTCGTTGCTCAGAACATCCCAGAGTCCGTCGGATGCGACGATGACGACGTCTCTGTCGGTGAGAGTGTTCATGTCCCTCAGATTGGTGACGGTCACCTCCGGAACGGCCGAAAGGAACGGTTTTATGCTGATCCGCTCGTCGACCGTCAACAGATGATGGTCTCCGAATCCGCGAGACACTCCGATCGTGTTCAGAAGACGTCGTTTTCGGGAGTTTTCACTGATCAACGGGGACCGCAGATCGCATTCTTTCACCGTTTTCACAGCCCATCCGTCCATAAACCAGTCTCTGAAATCATGCGATTGCGAGGCATTCCTTGTCAACTTTACCTGTACAAAACTCTTGACTTTAGGTCCCTTCTCGTCAGTGTTCTCGAGTACTCCAACCTCGAAAATGAGTTTCCGATCAGTTCCGGATTACGGTAAGCAAGTTCCTGAAGTCTTTTCCGTTCGGAGCCTGGATTCAGATCTCGCGATAACGGTTTCGTTCCATCGGAAGTAACTAGAACTGCTCGACAGTCTCCAGCATTGGCTGAATATGTTCGGATTATAAAATGGCCAGTGTCCTCTTGAGAGCTACCGTACCTACGTACAATTTTCCCAGAAAAACAAGCACCGAGATGACCGCACATCCTCCGGGAAGCCTCCAAACTTGTTTGTCCTGTGAGATCTGTTCGTCCATTTCGAGAAACGCCGTCTCGAGAGCTCCTTTCACCAGATGCTCACTACGAATGCGACTCTCTTCCTCACACATCTTTATCAAATTAACTAGTCCAACCTTTTTTTTCGAGGACTGTACCTTGCTCATACTGTAAGATGATTCCGAACGATGTTTTCCAAAGTTCAGATTCTCCTGTCGGTCCAGACTGAGAAGAGTGTCGAGCACTTCGCAGAGCCGAGACTTCACGTGCTCGTGCAGACATTTACTCGCCACGACGGCCACAGCTGAGCCTGCGTGGCCATCGAACAGACTAAAGAAAGCGGCGTCGGCTCGCGGAGCAAACAGAGAAAGCTTCTCCTGAACGGAAAAAGGCTCCGGATGGATTTAATAACACGAATATGCTCACACTGTCGTCGGTTCCAGGAGTCAGCATCGGGTCATCATCCAATTCGTGGCTCACTCCGTTCGTCACCGTCCCTTCCATTTTCGCTCCAATCGATCCATTCGTATCCGTTCCTTGTTGCGTTAACACCAGCATTTTGGCAGTTGCCTGGTCCTCATTCTGTACTGTTTTACCTGAATTCCCTCTTTTTTTATAACCTGTTCGTTGAATTTAGATTTGTGTACCCGCATTGATGACTTCTGCATAACCGACATAAAGAGGCATTCGCTGAGGGAATCGAGGACAGAGGACGGGACGGACCGAGTGGTCGGAGGACAGCGCGATCTCTTCGTCGGAGAAAAAGAGAAACTCCGGACGGCTGTACGGATATCTCTGTTTCTCTATTAGTGCTGGAAACTGACATTTGTCCGCCTGGCTGGATAACCGAGAAATCTTACATGGAATGAAGCCACCGATGAACGCTCCGTCGCTCACGTCCATCACTTTTCCGATTTTTTGAGGGTTATTGGGAGCAGACGTCGTCGGCGGATCGGAAGAAGACGTCCGACCGACGACAGACATCACCCGTGCTGCGATATCCATCTTAAAGTTCAGAAGATGCTAGACTCTGTGCATTTTCGCGACTACTAGTAATAAAGACTGAGTTAAAGGGAGAGAGGATGTGCAAATGACACGCTTTCGAGTGGGGATGTTCTGTTTTAAGCTTCCTTTTCGTCGTTAGCTCTTATTGATTCTCCGTTGTTTGAGCCGCGGCACGCGAAGGCGCTCTGTCTCTTCGTGTGTCGATTTACGGCAGGAAGTAGAGAAGACACACGCAAAACGAATGTTACCGTAATCTCCGCACGTGTCGAGACCCGCTGCTTTTCAGTGGTTTTATAATTTCTTTTCCTACTCTTTTTTTGCAATTTTTTCGGATTTTCCGTGTTTTAAAGCTTGTAAAATGTGTATTAAAAATTCGGAAAATTAATTCTGAAGCGATCAAGTCCAAAAACCAACAAAAAATTATATTTTTTGCGGAATTCGGTTCATTTTCGCCTCTGTTCATGTTCCTTCTGAATTTTCTCGCTCTCAAATGTCGTTGCTACTTTCACACTTTTAAAAGTCTGTTTTTTAGGTAAAAATGTCCCTCCGCGTCACCTACAGACGTCGCTTGTCGTACAACACCACCTCCAACAAGAAGCGTCTTGTTAAGACCCCAGGAGGACGTCTCGTTGTCCAGTACATCAAGAAGAGGGGACAGATCCCGAAGTGCAGAGACACCGGAGTCAAGCTCCACGGAGTAAGTCCCCCCACAAAAACGGATTAAATTGTTTTAATTCGCTGAAGATAGTTTTCTCACGATCAGATTCTGTAAACTTGTATTCATCATGATTTCAATTCCAGCTCACCCCAGCCCGCCCAATTGGTCTGCGCCTGCTCAAGAGAAACGAGCGCACCGTCACAAGAGCCTACGGAGGATGCTTGTCCCCGAACGCCGTCAAGGAGCGCATCACCCGTGCTTTCCTCGTCGAGGAGCAGAAGATCGTCAACAAGGTCATCAAGCGCCAGAAGGACTAAGCTCGTTCGTTTGTTGTTTTCAATAAATTGTTATGAAAGAAGTTTTTTGCCAGGCAAAAATAGTACACGAGAATGAGTGAGTTAATAGATAGTAGTTATATACAGAAAAGTAGTAGTTTTAAAGTGAGCTGTATCCGCTGCTTGAAGACTCTTTTCCAGGAATTTTCGAGTATTTCTGTTTCTTTTCACGTTTAGACTTCTGAAAAACTGAACAAATTTCGTGAACTGAGTCGAATTATACGATGAGTGCGTTCCTGACGACGTCATCATGCTGGTCAGGAGCGATCTTCGAGAGATTGGTGTCATTCATTTTGTCCAAAGGCAAAAGCACTTCTTCCAGTATGTCTAGCCATTGCGCTTGCTTGAACAATTCGTCGTGATCAAACTCGCGAGGACAAATCCCATTCTGAAACCGAGGTTGATGTCAAACTTCGACTAAAAAAACCTCAGTGACGTGTAAACAGAATGGAATCTCGACCGAAGTGTTCCAGTCCCCACGAAGTTGAACCTTAGAAGCGAGACGCATAGTGGATTGTGACCCTGCTTGCGAAATGAGGCACGGATGTTTATCCAGCTTGTTCCGTCTTAAATACAACGTTTCATGGTTAGAATATAATGTCTTACGATATCAGAATGTCGAGTCTCAAAAGGGTTGATTTCATCTCCTGTATGAAAAATATGTTGGAAGTGGCAGCTTGGGAGAAGCAAAAGGCCGGAGAGTGAACCGGAGCAGAAAAGAAGTTCTCGACGGCCAGGAAAGGAGCCACGTGCGGGAAGTCGTCATGTCTGCAGATTGGGGCGATGTGACGGAATTGTGAAAGATCAGTCTTCCCGGAAGAGTACGCACCGGCACGAATCACTGAGTTTCCATCGACCTCCACTGAATTCAACCCGTTGCATAGCTGGATTGCAAAGTGATCGAATAACGCATTATTCATTGATCACTTTTTCGCTCTTAGAGGTGGAGTACGTGGAGCACGCGAAAATTATTGTAAGAGCACTTTATTGCAAGATGAAATCCCGTGATGAATGGAAATATGTAAAGTTCACAAAGCACCGTTTAATTGATACAGTCGGGAAGAATTATCAAAGTAGAGGATGGACCGGGGCAGGAAAAACGTGAATGAAAAAGAAACATGACACAAGAAAATCATATTATCATCAAAGTGTTTGGTTTCTGGGAAAGACGCGGCAGTTCAGATTGGTGTCCCAGTGCTCAAAAATGTTCCGTACGGCCGGACGCTCGGACTTCTCGCGAGGAAGCACTTGAAGGTCAGGAACGCCATCGCAAGTGCATTTTCGGTTTACACTCGTGGAGCACTCGATATGCTGGAAGTGGCCGCATCTGAATAAAATTACTAAAAAAGAGCGTTTCAAACTCAATCGGACCGGAAAGTGTATCCACTTTTGTTCATCATTTCTCCACAAGTGATACACTTCGGATGGTACATTGTCGGCGCTTTCTGACTCACTTCCGATTGCAATTTTCGAGCTTTTTCAAAGTTTTCTTTTCTCTGAAATAAAAGTTTTCTAAAAATAAGTAAAATTGTAAATCTTTGGTTACAATTTGATAGAGCAACTCCTGGTACAGATCGATTTCGTACTCGGACATCATTTCCAGTATTAGGTCAGCGCTTTCTCTGAAAAAGATAATTTAACGGAAACGAATTCGGAGAAGAAAACGTTTATTCTAGAAATTGATTATGTGAAAAAACCATGCACCAAAAAGCACCCATTTTCATTCAGTGTACCAGTTCGCTCACGTGATTGTGGATTCGACGAAGGACGGACTTTCGAACAGCTGGCTCATCAGCTGGTCCGCGTACTTGGCTTCCGTCGCCAGAATTTGTCGGCACATCGACCGAAGATTCTCGTCAATCTGTTTCTGTTTTTCCGTGTCCTCTCCTGTCTGTGCCGCCCGTTGCGAGACGAGTCGGAACACTCGCATCATCCATTCGCTCACTTCGTTCTGCGAATGACGCGAACAGAACTTCATCGTCTCGTCGAGCCATTCCACTGAAAAGTGCACAAAATCATCGAAAAACCGAGCATCCTCTTACTCAATTTCTCATCTTCCTCTCCGTTGTACCTCTCCAGTTGCTCGAATAACAGATCGAATGCTCTCTCCAAATGCTTTCTCGCTTCCAGAAGTCGTACAACCGTTCGAGTGCAGTTCTCGTGGGTGACTGCGAGATTTAAGCAGAAGTCTGTCCGAGCTGCGAATGGGAGCCAGAAAGGGAACAGAGACATGAGCTGGACATCCGCGAGCTCAGGATCTTCGGAAGAAGGCATCCAGCTGGGCCATCTCTTGCAGATTCCCTCGAATACAATGCCGAACAACGACTCGTCAAGGTCTTCGTCGTTGCAGAATGTCGCACGGTTTGCACTCTTTCTGGAATCTTCCCAATAAACACAATGCAAATTCTCACTTTACCACCTCAATTGAGCTATTCCCGTGAGGACAGGGAACACGAGTTTCCTCTCTTCCTCCTGCGTTTTAGCCATCGTTTGAAGGATTTCTTCGAAGTGATCGAGAATGAGATTTGCACAAAGCCATCCGTCTAGACGATAGAGTGTCTAGAATTAAGGAGATCTATAGAAGACACATTAACTTGACAGTATTTCACCTCCATGATACTCATCAGATACTTTCTAAATTCGGTTGATTCTTGCTCCGTCAATTCAGCTTCCTTCAAGATTCCTCCGATTGCCGCGTACACTTCTTTGTTTTCCGAATCCAAGTAGCAGTTGATTAGTTCTTCGAACTTTCTATCGCTCAGATAAAGGAAACTGAGGATGGAAGGGCGCATCGGAGACTGTGCGGCTCGCGTGATTCGCCGTTTGTCGTCCAGTGTCACGTGGAACAGTGCATTGAGAATTGCGTCTTCAGTGCCAGCTTGCAGCCACGGAGACATCCGCAGAAGACAGATAACTGCGTCCTGCACGTATTCGGTGGGCGGGGCAATCAAAGCCCGTTCCGACAGTTGGACGACCAACGCGAGGAAGTGAATGAGAGACTGCTCGCATTTCATGTTGATGCACGTTTGACCGATCTAAACGTGCTCATTAGAGTGTGCTGGTTCCCCTTTCTTACCGTATCTGTGAATCGCTGCAATCTGTTATCCATCTGGAATAACTCCGCATCTGCACACGTGCTCACTACGTTCAGAAACTGTTGGGAGTCGTACAGCAAGAGCATTTTCAAGTACGGATATTGTTCATCGGCGTCTCCTCCGTCTTTTCCCTTGAATGAACTGATGCATCGATAGGCCTCCAGCGGCACTCTCTTCCTATGCTCTTCATCCAGTGCCCCGAACGGGTAGGCCATTCCTGCAAGGCAGCAGTTCAGGTACACCAGAACCTTGTTGCCCAGTATCTGTTCGCTGTCCGAAAACATTTCTCGATCGGCAAATGAACGCATTTCTGCGAGCATATCCTAAAAAAACAAAGTTCAGTTGAATAATAACGTCTCTGAATATTATGCCTCGAGAGGGGTGATATAGTCGTTGAGAGCCTTGTTATTCACATAAATTATTCCATCGTATATCGCATTCTGTTTGCAGATCGACATGACCTTGTGCAGATCGAGCGTGTGAATCGGGAACCTGACGACGGCCGCCTGGAACTGCGAGAAGTGTCCTTCGGCAGCCAGATGTTGCAGATATTCATTGACGAGAGGAGGGGGCGGGTCGATGAGCGCTCCGTCGAGAATGTACTCATCGAGGTTCTCCAGGAAGACGGTCTTGGAAAGAGGGTCCATGGAGAGCCGATCCCAGCAAGAATCGTAGAGAAAGTCGAGAAGTTTTCCCACAATGCACACTCTGAGCAGCACTTTCAAGTACTTTTTGTAGTGCGTCACCAGATCCGAAAGGGCTCCGACTGTTACTCCGGCGACCGTTTCTGTCAGCAGATTCTGTGCTCTTTCCGCCAGAAGACTATGCGCATCCTTCTTGAACATTTCACTGGCTCGCACTTTCTCCCGGCAGACATCCAGAAGATAGAGCGAAGCAGAAATATCATCCTTCCGTTCCTTGTACCTCTCCAACTGTTCCCATTCGTGCACCTTCTCCAGGAACTTCAGTCCATCGTGAGCCAGCACAATGAGCCGTTCGGAAGTGGAAGTGGCAGATGTGACCGACTGATAACACGCGTGTTCGGCCAACATCTTCACTGCTTCGCTGACTTTTCCGCCGGTCGCCGATCCTTTGAGAATGGGAGTGGAAAAAACGAGTTGCAGATCGTCGACGTCTTGTTTTTTTGTCGTTCCCTTTTCCGGGTCGATCTGCCAAACGCCTCCCGTCGCATCGATTCCAGCAATTATATGAGTGCTCATCCAGTGGAGATACACAAGGGGAGTCGGAAGATCGAACTGCCGAAGCACTGTTGCTCTTTTCTGGAAAATTAATGTAAGAAATTGAAAGCTCTTCAAAGTTGGAAAAAACTAACATGTTTTGTGTAAAAGTTGTTGGCGTGAATTCTCAGGACTGCCAGTTTGTGTCCTCGATTCACGCACACTTTGAAGTCTTTCAGAGACGTCGAATAGAGCGAAGTGAGAGGAGAATTGACGGCCGCTTCGGATTTCGGTCTTCCGAGCCAATAGGAAACAGTGGGCGGGAATCGATACTCGAATTTGATGGGGAACACTCCGAGAACCTGTCCACGGGGCTTCAGGACATAGAGAAGAAGTCTATGGACAGAGAGAAGGGCGATGACGTCTCCAGGCAACATCTTCATCGAAATGACTTCTCCATTGCATCCGGACACGTGGCACCGTAGTCTGTCACTTTTTTTTTGAAGCCACGGTTTGCTGATGGTGCACTCGTAGAAACTGCCCCCGTTGTCGATCGTCAGAAGTGTGTGGTTGTCCTTCGTGTAGAGCACCTGCACAATTCCCTGTCCAGACTGTCCGCCCTCTTCAACCATATGGTACAGTTTGTTGTCAATCGTCATGATCTTGACTGCTCCCTTTTGCATTCCAATTGCCAGAAACTTTCCGTCGAGCGAGAAAGTCACGCAACTGGCGCCACCCATCGATTCGTCGCCTCGGTGGAACTGATTGAGATTTCCGTTCAAATCGAACAGGAGCAGCTGTCCCTTGCTCGTCACCACGGCAATCCATCCGTTTCTCTCGGCCACAGCGATAGCTCGACCCGTCCGTTTCTCATTCGAAAGAATCTGATGCGAGATAACTTCTGAAAAAGGGAATGGGCAGGGGAACGGAGTAGAACATTAACTGACGATGTGGCTGTACAACGAATGCAGAGTCGAGTTTGTAAGTGAGCGGAAGTCCGTCAGAAGTGGCAACAGACTCGGCCAAGTTGGAAACGGATCCGAATTCAGTGTCGACTACGTAGGGCTCATCGAGAAACGGCTCAGAGAGATGCTCCGTCTGAAACGGGGATTCTTAGCAGTCAGATGGGATTTGCTCGCTCACATCATTGAGCGCATCCTCCAACGAGAACGTCGGCGCATTGTTGAAGTCGCCCAGATCAAGCCAGTCCTCTTTCTCAAGGGATCCGGATCCGGCTGTGCTCATCCACTTGCTGCAACCGAAAATGTTCAAGTGTTTCGGGATCATTCGATACATTATCCCATTGGATCTCAACCATTTTCCATCATTTCTCCGTCAATTTTCACGAATAAACCATAATAATTTATTCAACAAGAATTGATCAGAAAAAAAAGAATATTAAAATAAAACAGAAGATTCCTGAAGAGAACAATAAAATCACCCAGTAGTTTACAATGAAAAGGGAAAGAAGCATAGCAATGTTTAGCCCGCCGGGAAAGGATAACTGACATAAGAGCAGAAAAAAGCATATCACAAGTTTTTTGGTGTTTAGTTGGCACTTTGGTAGACGAAAAGGGTTAGTAGAAAGTGAAAATGAAAAATGATTAGTGTTCACATGATGATGTCTTTCGAAGGCACATTCACAGATATCACCTTGTGAGGTAGAACACTAGCTTCATTCATGTACAACTCGTCTTTCACAACCTGAAAGTAGTTGTTTAGAGGCAGAATCACGAGAATAACAGTCCTACCACGTCATCTCCGAGTACACAGTTATTCTCCATACGAATCCAGCTTCCAACGCGACATTGCCGACCGATGATGCTTGTGGAAACATACGTGTAATTCCCGATTGTCTGAAAAAGAAAGAACTTTAGGAGAGAAAGGCACGCAAACTTTGTACCGAATCAGAAAGGATGGTCGCGTGCTGGATACGGGCGCCTCCTTCGATCCTCACGCGTGGCCCGATGACGGCGTCCGGTCCGATGACACAGCCCTCTCCGACAATAGCCGTTGGATCGACTGCAAACGGGCGGAATGTCTGATTGCTGCTAATTATGTCGCTCACCTAGCACATTTCCTCTGATCTTCGCCGTTTCATGAATGTTGGATCCCGTCTCCAGCTCTTCTGCTTTCGTGGTCCGTACATGATTCAGGAACAGTGACATTCCTTTGAGGAAATCTTTCGGCTGTCCGACATCCATCCAGAATCCGGGGAGAACGTAGGCGTACAGATCTCCGGAGGTTGCCATTTCCGGAAAGATTTCTTTCTCGATACTCGTTGGTTTCAGTGGGATGCGATCGAGAATTGCTGAGTTGAAAATGTAGAGTCCGGCGTTGATTTTGTTGCCGACGTATTCTTGTGGCTTCTCCACGAAGTCATCAATTTTTCCGTTGGCTTCGTCAAACACGACGACTCCGTATTTTGAAGGCTCCTCAACTTTCGTCACCGCGATTGTTCCCTCACGACCGTGCTTTTTGTGGAATTCAATCATCTGTTTGAAGGGGAAATCGCAGATGACATCGCTGTTGAGCACAAAAAACGGAGCGTCGCCTTCTAGATGCTTTCTGGCCAACGCGAGCGGACCGGCGGTTCCTAGTGGCTCCTCTTCAAGGGAGAAAATGAGTTTGACTCCAACTCGATCCGCATGCACCGTCATCTCCTGCTCCAACTGCTCCGCACGGTAACTGACTGCCAGCACAACAGTATCCACCCCAGCCGCGGCGAGCGCCTCCAATTGATGCAACATCATCGGTTTGTTGGCGAACTCCACGAGCGGCTTCGGCTGTGTGAGAGTGAGCGGCCTGAGCCGAGTGCCGTATCCGCCGACAAGAATGAGAGCCTTCATCGAAGAAAGAGGTGGTGGATTGGCCTGGAAGAATAGAAAATGAAAACAGGACAAAAACGAAAACGAAACGAGACGAGGAGAGCAGAGCGAAACGTGTGCAGTACTGATAGTATGTATACAACTGGAGAGTGAGAAGAGGACCGACGTGGCGCTTTTTGGTTGGTTGGCTGGTCTGCTTTGAATAAATAAACCATTCGTTTTGCCATGTGGACTACAGACATGATCGATGGAAAGGATACACTGATATAGGTCATTCCGCGCAGCGTTTATCGTGGATCTACAGGAAGGAAAGTTCAGGCGATCAACACGTTTAGTTCAAAAACTTGAGATCGTTTTCGTTTACATGTGGGTATACCTTTCTTCTCTCCTAAGCTTTTCCCATGTTTCGACAATGGAATCAGGAATGTTTTCAACAACAACGAAAGGCAGAGAACATGCAAAAACGATCAACTTGATGGCCGAGAAACTGCGCTCTAAAAAATTCCACGTAGCGCGCGGCACTGTTGCTCCGGAAATGTCAGTAGAGCGCATTTTTAATACGCAACAAAGTTGAGTCAAAAAGAAAATTTCATTAAAAAGATTTTATGAATAAAGTGATGAAAAAACAACCAACAAATGAATTAAAACTAATTCCACATCGAACAGATGTTCTCGGCCGTGTACTCCTCTCGGACAATTCGGTTTTCGGCCACTGTCATCAAAATCAACACGAAGCTTCACGAAAATGACTGAATGTGACGACTACGCCCGAATAATATCGTTCAACAACGATGAAAGTGAGCTAAAAATATATCAAGTTAGTAAAAAAAACTCAAATCTTTGTTCTTTTTCTTCAATTGCCTTTCGCAAACTCAGTTCGATTCAGGAAATTCTGACAGATGTCGGTGGAGTGATATGGGACAGCGCGCTGATGACAATACATTACTTCTTCAAAAATCCAAAGCTTTTCGAAGGCAAGAAAGTGAATTAACATGTCTGTATGGCTTAGATATTGATTTTTACAGGTTCTTGAGCTAGGAAGTGGAACTGGCGTGTGTGGAATCGCGTTGGCCGCTCTCGGAGCGGAAGTGATTCTCACTGATCTTCCCGAACGAATTCTATTACTTGAAAAAAACGTGGAAGCGAATCGGAAGCTGGTGAATGATCGTGTCAAGGTTCAAGTGCTCGACTGGAAGACGGACGATATCCCGGATGGCCTAGATTTGGTCCTCGCAGTCGATTGTGTCTACTACAATAGTACAATCACTCCGTTGATTGATCTTCTTAAAAACTGTGATGCAAAACAAATAATTGTCGTGAGCGAAGAGCGGGACATCGGAGAGGCTTCGGATGCGCAGAAGACGTTCTTCAAACAAGTCGAGGAATTCTTCCGATTCTCACCGATTTCTCAGCGAGAACTCGATGCGGATTACTGCGCAGACGACATAATCATTGGCCAACTGATAAGAAGAGTTTAGCGAGCGAGACACGTTGCTTTATTTATTTGTTTTTGATAAACATTCGAACTTCTTTATCATGTTCTAGTCGTGTCAATCATATGGTCGCCGTCCTGATATGCCAAGTACCGTCTCATTGCAGTTTCCCTTTGTTTCCTTGTCCTCAATTGTACAGTTTTTAATTCATTTTTCAGAAATGGCTCCCCCGCACCCGAGAGATCCATCTACTGCTGCCAATTATGAGCAGGTTTCCTTTCCCATCCTGCCTTGTTTCACACAAACTGTCGATTTAGGTGACTGTCTCGCATTACGCTCTGAAATGGAAAGTTGACTTCGAAAAGAAGCACATCCTCGGAGCAGTTAGCGCTACTCTTGACGTGAAGAATGTCACCGAAAAGATTGTTCTGGATACCCGTGATCTGACGATCCATTCAGTTGCTCTGACGCTCAATGGAGAACAGAAAAAGGCGGGATTCGTGCTGGAAGATAATGAAGCACTCGGCCAGAAACTGGTGATCTCTACGGTTCCTCTGAAGTCTGGGGACAAGCCACTGCTCGAGATTGGTTACGAATCCAGCAACAATGCGGCGGCTCTTCAATTTTTGACCGCTGAGCAGACTACTGATAGAGTGGTGAGAATTCTGAAATGAAAAAAAACAGTGTGATAAGGAGAACGATAAACTTCAGGCCCCGTATCTCTTCTCGCAATGCCAGGCCATCAACGCTCGCTCGATCGTCCCTTGCATGGACACTCCTTCCGTCAAGAGCACGTACGAGGCGGAAGTGTGTGTTCCCGTCGGATTGACGTGTCTCATGTCGGCTATCGGACAGGGATCGAAGCCGTCCGAGTGCGGCAAACGGACTATCTTCCAATTCAAACAACCGGTCGCCATCCCTTCCTACCTTCTCGCGGTCGTCGTTGGTCACCTACAACAGAAGGTTATCAGCGAAAGATGCTCTGTTTGGGCCGAACCCTCGCAAGCTGAAGCTGCTCTCTACGAATTCGAAGAAACTGAGAAGATTCTGAAGGTGGCCGAGGAAGTGGCCGGGCCTTACGTCTGGGGAAGATACGACATGGTCGTTCTGCCGGCGACGTTTCCGTTCGGAGGAATGGAGAATCCCTGCCTCACTTTCATCACTCCGACTCTTTTGGCCGGCGATCGCAGTCTCGTGAATGTGGTCGCCCACGAGATCTCTCACAGCTGGACGGGAAATCTGGTAACCAACTTCTCCTGGGAGCATTTCTGGCTCAACGAAGGATTCACTGTCTTCCTGGAGCGGAAGATTCACGGCCGAATGTACGGAGAGCTAGAGAGACAGTTCGAGAGTGAAAGCGGATACGAAGAAGCGCTTGTCCGCACTGTCAACGACGTCTTCGGGCCAGATCACGAGTATACGAAGCTAGTGCAGAATCTTGGAACCGCCGATCCGGACGAGGCGTTTTCGTCTGTTCCGTACGAGAAAGGATCTGCTCTTCTGTTCACAATCGAACAGGCATTGGGGGATAACGGCCGTTTCGAACAGTTTTTGAGGGATTACATTCAGAAGTACGCATACAAAACAGTTTCGACGGAGGAGTGGAAAGAATATCTCTACGACACATTCACTGATAAGAAGGCCATTCTGGATAGCATCGACTGGACTCTGTGGCTGCACAAGGCGGGACTTCCTCCGAAGCCAAAGTACGATTCGACTCTGATGCAGGCGTGCAAGGCACTCGCTTCCAAATGGACAACAGAAGGAGCGGAGGCGCCGACGGACGGGGAACAGTTCGCAAAGATGTCGAACTCGCAGAAGTTGGCAGTCATTGATGCGATCCGCGTGAATAAAAAGACGTTCGGAGATCGGATGCCCTCTTTGACGGCCACTTACAAATTGGATCAGGCCAAAAACGCGGAGCTCAAGTTCTCGTGGCTCATGCTGGGTCTCGAAACAAAATGGACTCCGATTGTGGAAGCCAGTCTGGCGTTCGCATTGGTTATGGGTAGAATGAAGTATTGCAAACCAATCTACAGGTGAGATAGATGTCAGTTTAAAGATGACGAAGTGGAGATTTCAGATCGCTTTTCGAATGGAGTGCGACCCGTGAAAGAGCCATTTCGCAGTTCAAGACCAACATTCCGAACATGCATCCGATTACCGTCAAAGCTATCCAAAGCCTTCTAAAGTAGATTAAACTGTTGTATATGCTTCCTTCGAATGATACGCATAATATTGTCGTGTTTCTTGTACACTTTTTTGTTAAATAAAAATGTTTATTATTAAAAACTATCTCTAAATATCCTACAGAGATCACCCGTTTCACTTGTTCTCCCGCAACTTTCGGAGATCGTAGTCCGCCCAATCGTATTTGCATTTGTATGGCATAAACCGTTCCGGGACGCCTTTCAACCTTAATAACCGCATCTCCTTCCACTTCTCGTAATCTTTCTGGGAGTCTCTGCAAAGAATAATTTCGTATTTTGTATGAATCAAGATAAACTAACCGAACACTGAGAACAACAGAACAGGGAATGGATACCATACTGAGAACGTATGCGAGTTTCGCCCGTCCGGTCACTCCGTAGACGAACATGTTGGTGAGCACAAAGTTGGTGAACATCGAGATACCTGTCTGTGTGAAACCAGGATCCGGATTCTGAAGTGCTTCGATAATTAATTAATTGGAAAGATGGACATTAAGCTAACCTTGAAAAGCCCGAATAGTTTTGAATTTTGAAGAGGCGGGTTTTCGTCGTCTTCTATTGTGGCACTCATTTTCTGCAGAGAATAATTATAAGTAAAGTTTAACAATTACGTATCAAGGCAAATGAAAGAGAAACATTTTTGAAGAGGAAAGAAACTTGTTTTGTTTAAAAACTTGTTGAAAACAATGAGAGCCAGAACATTTTTTAGAATGAGACGCAAGCAGCACATCGTACGACAGAATGCACAAACTCAATGTAAAAAAAAACTGGTTTCTGGATTTTCAAAAAATCAACGTTTTTTTGTAAATAATCTTCCAATTTCAATTCGTTTAAAATGTTTATTGCGTTTGTGCACGGAACCGTGCTTCTCTTATCTGTCTTGTTGTCGTGCTTTTAAAACTTCTACGGTCTTGAAGCAAACGCATTGATAATTTCGATTGATCTTTTCTCCAACTCAGTCAGCTAGATTTTGCATCTTTAACGCTCTACTTGTTCTTTTTCTTCATTCGATTGTCCCCTGCTTCTCACGACAATACCTTGCATGCCTTCTAAATACATAGACATTTCATCGTTCCCTTCACCTGACTCATGCCTCTCCCCCGATTTATAAAGCGCTTCAATCGAACGAGAAAACCTCCCAGGCAACCATGTCGACGTCTTCTTCCTACTATTTCAAGTTCGCCGCCGTCTTTTGCGTGTACGTGGCGTACGTGCTCTTCCGACGTCTTCCAATCGCATTTCTGCCTCAAATACGAACGGAGATTCAATTGTCCAATGATGGAATCGGTAGGTTCAATGAAACCGCCAAAACGCGCATGTAGAAAACTCCGGAATCTGCTGTTCTCTATTCCTAATATTGTTATTCTTTGTGCCTCCTCCTTATCATTGATCTCTTCTTGTTATTTTCGTCTCTTCTTGTCACGCTCCTCGCTGGTTGATTGTTCTTTGGTGAAGCTTGCTTCTTTTCTGGTCTGCTACGAATGCTAACTCAACGATGGTCGGCTATCATCCGGAGGCGATAAATGAGCCGCTCACCTCCGCGGAGTACAGCGAGGCGGGACTCGCAAGCGGCATCGTCACTCGCATGATCATCCAGCCGTTGGATGTGCTCAAGATCCGATTCCAATTGCAGGAGGAGCCGATTCGCGGGAGAAAGTCCGGCAAGTACAAGGTTTTTCGGCGAGTACTCGTGTACCTTCTTCACTTTTCAATTTCCAGGGAGTCCTGCAGTCGGTGTTCCTGATCACTCGAGAAGAAGGTGGAAATGCCTTCTGGAAGGGACACATACCTGCTCAAGGGCTGTCTGCGATGTACGGCCTCGTGCAGTTTTCCTCGTTCGAGTGGCTCTCGCGTCATGCGGGAAGACTTGTCCCATCAGAAGATCCTGCAGTACGATCGTCTTCTGATTTTATCTGTGGAGCCCTCAGTGGATGTCTCGCGATGACAGCCGTCAGTCAATGACTCTGAACAATCCTCCCACATCGAATGGTTTGCAGGCAATGCCGTTGGATGTGATCAGGACACGATTAGTTGCTCAGAAGTCGGGACACGCAGTCTACACGGGCACAACGCACGCAATAAAACACATTTGGGAGAAAGAAGGAATCCCCGGTTACTTCCGTGGCTGGGTACCCAGTGTCGTTCAAATCGCCCCGTTCACCGGAATGCAGTTCGCTCTCTACAACTGTTTCATGGATCTGTGGCCTTTCACGGAGCACGACTCCACTGGAGCACTTTTCAGTGGAGCCATGGCCGGAACGGTCTCTAAAACGGTGAGCTATTACTTTCATAAACAAGATCGGGTTACAATTTCCGTGTTCAGGTGCTCTACCCACTTGATATGGTCCGACACCGTCTTCAAATGAACGGTTTCGAACGTTCGGGATTTGGAAAGACGAGCAATTACAGTCAAGGACTGTTCAAAACCATAATGATGGTTGTGCGGAACGAGAGTTGGTATGGCCTTTTCAAAGGACTCTGGCCGAGTCAGATCAAAGCGGCGGCCAACTCGGGCTGCGCTTTCCTCTTCTATGAAATGTTCTGCGATCTCATTCGACGAAACAAGCATTCGAATGATTAGGTGAGCGCACAAGAAGTACGTACTCGCCGAGGAATGAAATTGTTTTGCAGGAATCCGTTGCCTAGCAGCAGCTTTCGAAATCTCCAAGTAGGTTAGACTAGGCTACATTTCTCCTTCTTCTCCCTCTCTTCTCACGAAATATCTCCTCTGTTTTGTTAGTTTTCCAAGTTTACTATGTCAAATTTTGTGCCTTTGACATCGTGCTACAGGTTGTATCTATGAATGTATTCGGTTTCAGATTGCCTTTAAACTTCGCTCCCCGTTTTTTTCTTTGTGGTAATAAAAATGAGATTCTTATCCGGGATTTCTAGATGCGCGTCTTGCGAGTTTTCACAATCACAAAACGGGAAAATCCCCGCCCATTATAGGTCGAATCGTATCGATCCATGCAGCCGCGTTCACTGTCAGTAAGCTCATTTTCGGCACCGCTGCCGACAAAACATGCAACTCGCGGCTGCTCATCGGAGGAGTTCTCATCTGCTCGACTGCTTCCATGTGTCTAGGTACAAACTGGAAATACTGTACTTATGGGATAAACAGTTTGCAGCCTTCTCGAGTGCAGTCTGGCAGATTGAAGTAGTGATGGCAATGATTGGCGGAGTGCAGGGAGCCGCTTGGGTGCCAGCCACGAAACTAGTCGCCACAGTAAACCCTTTCCCTTTGAAAAGTTCCTCTGACGTGGTTCTTTCAGTGGTTCGACGACTCTTCCTTCGCGACGATGTTCTCTTTGCTCGGCTGCGGAAGCACTCTTGCGGGCATGATCCTCCCGCTTTTCAAGAACTTATACTGGCGAACCGTTGAGCTGAACTCTGGTCTTTTCATGTTTATTTTTGCTTTGATCTGCAAGAAATGGATAATCACGGAGAGCGGACTTCAGATGGAGGGGAAAGCGATGAAAAGGACCGAACTGGAAGCATCACACGGAGTCAAAACAATTGTGAAAAGTTCAGTTATCTGGCACATCGCTCTGGTTTACTTCTTTTCCATGGAAATGCGGACCATCTGCGAGACGTGGGTGCCGTTGTATCTAAACGAAAACAAGGTGTCTGTCGATGGATTCCAGTTCCTTTACGAACTCGGAGGACTAACGGGGACCATAGTCAGCGGGATGTTACTCGATAACCTCTCCGAGAGAATGGGAGTGGATCAGTCGAGGAGACTGCTCGGAATCATCTTCTCGACTGCAATGATGTCGCTGGCGATCGCAGTGTTCAACTACGAGCAGTTCTCCTCTCCTCTCGGCTTCGTCACCGGATTCTTCGTGAACGGATCCATCAACGTGTGGTGTCTGATCGGATCTCAGTCGGGAACTAGGAACGTCGCAGGCACAGTCTCCGCATTCATCAGTTTCATTGCTTCCAGTGAGTCAAACATCCAATCCCTTCAACTTCTCCTCATTTCAGTGGGTTCCATCTTCGCCGGCAGTCCACTCGCCCACCTCATCGCCGTCTTCTCCTTCCCGGTTTTCACAGTCCTCTTCATCGCCCAAATTCTCTTCGTTCTTTCGATTTCCAGCCTTCGGATCCCGTTGAGAATGGATTCGATTACTACTGAAAAGAAGACTGAATGACCTTTTTCCTGTGTCATTTCACTTTTCGTGCTCATACTTTCCACCTTGCCATAAAGTCTACTGCACTCTTTTCAGTACCTCTGATTCAATTGGTCGCATTCCACTAACTATGTAGCTTCGGACTTTTCTGTGTAGTGGCTAAGCAACCAATCGTTACATTCATTCAGACATGTTGACGGAACTGGCGTTCAGCCTATTCGCCGCTTGGATAGTCATTTTCAGTCAGGCTCTTCACAAAATCGAAGAAGGACACGTTGGAGTCTACTACCGGGTGCGACGCCTTCTTTCTCAGTTGTCCACAACTGGAAAGTATCTTTTTCAGGGAGGAGCTCTTCTGAAAACGGTAACTCAACCCGGTTACCACATGCATATTCCCTTTCTGACGACCGTCAAATCAGTGCAAGTTACCCTTCAAACCGACGAAGCGACCAATGTTCCGTGCGGAACTTCCGGAGGAGTCATGATCTATTTCGACCGCATCGAAGTCGTCAATATCTTGGCGCAAGAAAGCGGTGAGAAAAACGGATACACTTCGAAATGCTCATTGTTCTTCAGTTTATGCAATTGTCAAGAATTACACTGTCGACTACGACCGACCGCTCATTTTCAACAAAGTGCACCACGAAGTCAATCAGTTCTGCAGCATCCATACCCTTCAGGAAGTCTACATTGATCTCTTCGGTACCTTTCGATGTCTTTTTACTTTGAGCCCCAATTTCTCCGCTTGTTTCCAGATAAAATTGACGAGGAAATCAAGAGTGCGCTCCAGGAAGATCTCGTGAAAATGGCCCCTGGCCTCTTCGTGCAGGCCGTTCGAGTCACAAAACCAAAGATTCCGGAGGCGATTCGACTGAATTACGAAAAGATGGAAGCGGAGAAAACGAAGCTGCTCGTGGCACATGAAACTCAGAAAGTCGTGGAGAAACTGGCAGAAACAGAGAGAAAGAAGGCTGTGATTGAGGCGGAAAAGAGTGCGCAAGTGGCACTGATCCACCAAAAGCAGCTGATTGCCGAGAAGGAAACACAGAAACTGTTGAATCAATTGGAAGCGGAGAGCCATTTGAGTAAGAGCAAAATTCAGTGATCATCAGAGAAACGATCCCTTTCAGCCAGCGAGAAATCAAAGGCCGACGCAGAGTTTTATAGAGCCAAGAAGCAAGCAGACTCCAACAAACTCTTGCTCACCAAGTAAAGGAATGTACTTAATTTTCTGACAGTTTGAGTTGTTTCAGGGAGTTCCTGGAGCTTCAGCAGATCCAGGCCGTCGCCTCGAACAACAAGATCTACTACGGAGACAGCATCCCGAAAGCGTTCGTATTCGGGAACAGCCAGAAAGTCGAATAATTCCTATTTATGCCGAGTTCCTATTTTCCTTCGTCTTGCCCACCTGCCCTGCTCTGTTTCTGCTCGTTATACTTTGTTCTCTTCTCCATTTTCATTCCATAAATGCACCTTCCCCCTCTCTGTCAAGAATAAGATAGAAATCACAAGAAGAGGTTAGTGTGACGTGTTCGCAGAAGTGTTTTTCCATCCGCCGAACCGTCATTTCTCACTTTCGATTTTTTCGATTTTCTGTGAATTTCCCCAAAAACTACTCGGTTGTACTCGATTATCATGAAAAGAATAAGTGATTGTTGTGGTAGGTCAAGCGGAGAATCCGTCCGAAAACGGATCTTCTGAAGACGTTTCGCCGCCCGGGAAGCAGCACATTTTGACGAGTAATATGAGCAATCGCGGAAGTCTGAACGAGAGTCTCATTATGGATCACGAGTGGGGTTCTACGCTAGTTTCCAAATCAGTAAGAATTACAGTCAGATCTCGGCTGATTACGACTTTGTCACCAAAGCTTTGTTGGTTCAGAAGAGATCTTCGAAAAATGATAACTTGGTGGGGAGAAACGTCTAAATTCAACCTGAATCCAAGAGTTCAGAACACTTCACGGATCATCACTTCTTGCCAGAAGTCTTCCGTTTCCTTGTCCTATTTCTTCGAGGAGTATGGTAACATTCCGCTGCCTATCTGGATGACTGCCGCTCTCATTCGTGGTACACTTGAAAAGCCGAAGTTAAACAGAAATATTGTATTTTCAGACATGGCAAAAGCCTTGCTGCAACTGCACAACAACCAAGTGGTTCACGGAGCGGTGACGCCGGAAAATATCCACTTCATGAAAGAGAAACCTTGGATCTGCCTACTGACGAGCAGAGCGCACGCTCGCAAAATCAATCCGCACAAAATGTAGGCTTTTCTTGCCTTTTTTGGTCGAACGCGGCTGACTCACTTTTTCAAAACATATAGTTTGAACTCGAAACTTTTCGCGCGTTTTTAATAGAGCGCAACTGCTGACCACACGAAAAAGCCGCGGTTTTCTTTGTTGTTTTCGAAATCCAGATGTGTCCGCGTTTTCCAGAATGAAGTCCCGCGCCGAAGACATTGCGCAGCTCGGTCACGTCCTTTTCCGTTGTCTGACCGGATGGGAGGTCGGGACTGTCGATTTGACTGGCCGCCCGTTCGAAATCCCCGAAAACGGTCTCGTTTTGGCGTCGAAAATGATGGCTCGCAAATTCAGCGAACCCGTCCAGTACATCATGACCCATCCGTTTGTCGTCGAAAACTGCAAATTGCGAACTGCTCGTTTCTTGAAGTTGACTTCTCTTCAATAAATTCGCCCGTTCTCACCGTTCCTCCTTTTTTTGAATGAAGTAAATTTCAGAGATGGCAGATGAAGAAAGACCGACCGAGGTGAAACCGGCAGAAGAAGGTGCGTCAGAAGCAAGACCGACTGAAGATAAACTGGACGAAAAAGTGCCGGGAGAAACAATAATACCGTTTTCATTTGAAAAACTGTTTGAAATAGAGGTCATGGAGCCGGAGGTTATCCCAGTGAGACGAGTAGAATACTCCGAAAAACGATGGTTGCTCCTTACCGCCGTCGCCCTTCTCAACTTCTCGAGCACCTTCTCATGGATCATGTTCTCTACGGTTTCCAACTACGTGGACTCGTTTTACGGCCATGAATCGGCTGTTTGGTGAGTTCGCAAGCTCTTAATGAAACACTCGCTCATCTGTTATTTTCAGGTTCTCACTAATCTTCATGGGTGTCAGCATTCCGATGGGTCTTGCTGCCATTACGATTGGCTCAGGATGTGGGATGGGAACTGCAATAAATGTGGCCGCTGCCTGCAACGTTATCGGTGCTATAATCCGGATTCTGTCGGTGATCGAGTTTATCAGTTTTCGCTTCGGGCTCTGTCTTTTCGGACAGCTAATTGCCGCGATGGCATATCCTTTCATGATGTTTCTGCCGGCAAAACTGTCCGCCGAATGGTTCCCACCTCCTCAACGAGCCATGGCCACTACAATCGGACTCATGTCGAGCCCACTGGCCGTAATGCTTGCAAATCTGCTGGTCCCTGTTATTGTAACGTCTCCAAAAGATGTGATAATCTTGAATATCTCGGTCGGAGTATTGTGTGCTTTTGTCGCAATTCTCTCTGGTGTGAGTCTCCCTACACCCGCGTTTTGTGAAAACATGAATTTCCATTTCAGTACGCAACTTCAGAAATGAAGAACTGGATTCATAGACCGGTGAGTCCTCTGGTCGTGCTCACCTGCACGCAAAGTCTACACGAGTGTTTATCCAACATGCCCTACGTGCTTCTTATGATTATTCTCGGTGGAGGGATCGGAATGTTCAACTGTCTGTACACGATGATGTCCGTGATCCTCTGTCCTGCTGGATACACAAAAATCGTCGCATCAGCGTGTGCAACTCTCATGATCACGTTTGGTGTCGTAGGATCAGCCATCGCCGGATACGTGCTTGGAGTGACCCGAATGTATAAGGAAATTCTCTACGTCACTTTGGGTTGTGCCGTCCTTTTCGGTCTCATCTTCCTCCAACTGACACGTGTTCCCGGGATTCCAGTGCTGCTCTTCTTTTTCAGTGGACTTTTCGGACTCGCTGGCCTTGCATCCTACCCGGTCGGGTTGGAGCTGGCTGCCGAATGCGCCTACCCGGTTCTTTCGGAGTACTACTCCGGATTCATCATTCTCTCCGGACAGGCATTCAGTGTGCTCTTCGTTTTCATTGTAAAATATTACGCAATCAGTCTGGACTCCGCCGAAATCGTATCCGGACCGCAAGTGTGTCAATTAGGTGCGGAAGATCCTATCAATTTGCCCAAAGACTACTCTGCTTCATTCATTGTGGGTTAAACACCTCAGTCACGTTTTCTAACCGGCTCTCATTATTCAGATAATTTCTTTGATTGCCGTCGCACTTGTCGCTCTGCTCCCTTGCATTCATCCCAAGTACAAACGAATGGAGGAGGAGATGAGCAACGGTGAGCAGGTAGAAGAGAACGACAAAAAGGCGTTGAAGAGCAACTTCTTCTCTTGTATTCGATCGGATTCCCCTGAGCCCGAAGTAGTTGTTCCCCAAGAAGTGATTGCACCTCAGCAACAACCCGCCGAAGGGTCAGTCCAAGAGCTCTGCGACTAAGAGCCGCCGGCAGTTGTTCGTAAATCAATTGTTCAGTCTAAAATTTTATTATTTTGATATTTATTAATTGATGTTCCTATTTAATAAAATTATAACAGGTGAACGCTTACCCAAAATAAAAAGCACCCGAGCTATGTTAAATTGGCACAAATATCTGTATAAATAGGTCTGACGAGTTCCATTCCGTGCGCCGATAAATGATTTATGGCTGTGAAGTAGCTGAAACCTTTTTCGTCGAAAAACTCGAAGCGGCGAGTGGCGTTATTGTAGAGAAGCGACTGATAATCGATGAGTTCGCACTTGGCTCCGCACTCTTTCACGACCGCTTCCGTCCGGAAACGAGCCAGCTGCCACGTGGGGTCCGGGTCCACCAGTGTCTTCTGAAATGCACGATTCGGAAGGATGTCATCGAACGACTCTCTCACGTGGATCTCTTCCAGTTTCCTGTTCTTCTTCAGATCTTTCGCGATCGTTCCCACATAATATCGATTGGTTCGCGGGAACGCGTCAAGAACGAACAGCTTCTTTTTGATGTGCGGAACGAATTTGTTAATCTGACTGCGCATCTGCTGATACGTGGAATCCGTCTCCAAATCGGTGACGTTGTTCACGAACGGAACTCCCGTGGCAAAGTATCGAGTGATGAGGAAGGCGTAGTCCGGCTTCGCACTCGTCAGAAAGTCAACAAAGTCCACCAGATGTCTCTTGCAGTGCTCTTCGTTCGAGAGAGCAGCCAACGGCTCACAACCTGAGCGATTTCAAATAGAAAAGAGAAAAAGAGCAGTTCTCATACCGTATTCGGAATACATTGTGACGTTGTAAGCCCGATATCTGCACTCTTGAAGGAACATTTTATGGTGATTCTCAGTCAAACTGTTTCCGAATATCACCAACTTGAAGTCTTTTCCCTTTTCCTCAAAGTCACACCACACTTTCCCGGGCGTTCGTTTCACACATCCAGGCTCCCGGAGTCCTCCTAAATCAGTAGCACTCCAGTGATTGTTTAGACGGTCGGCGTCATCTGAAATCAGTTGCAGACGAAAAAGAAAAAATGGAGGGGAAACCTACCGAATGTCATGTTCGGAAGAACCCCGTCAAGCCTCGTGAAATTGCGCATTACGGGGGAGAACTTCTCGTGGATCACATCTTTGTGGATGAGTACGAGGTTGGAGAAGAAGAGCATAACGACCAGAATGGAAATGCTCGTGTTGGAAAGTTTGAGGTACCATCTGAAAATTGTTTGAATTGGTGCCGCCTGTAGAGTCGAACTTACTTCTCGAAAGTCTCATAGATCAGAACTGCCAAAAGTACAGATATCAGTAAACTTGCCATTAAAACTGAAATCGAATTATAAATAGAGAATGGAACAAAAGTGTACTATTTACCTATCTGATTGCCAGGGAAACTCAACTTAGCGTAGGCGTACATTGGCCAGTGAATCAGGTAAAGTGAATAGGAAATATCACCAATGTAAGTGAGAAATCGGTTGCTGAGATATGCGTCTCCTATCGAGAGAAGCATTAGAAAACCGGTGAAAACAGTGAAAAAGGGTCTGAGGAGGAACGGATAGAGAGCAATGGGATACGTGAGAATGTAGGCCAACGGAATGAGGAAGAAGTATTTGGAGAATGGACCCAAATTCATTGTATCCTTCGCGGATCTTTCCTTTTCCTTTCCTTCCTCTTCTTCTTCTTTGTCGCTCTCTTCGAGTCCATCGCTTTCTTCCAGAAGTTTTACCTTCCCATTACCTGATTCCAGAAGTTCATATGGCACATTGTTCACTGTTGGAATCTTGGAAGACGTGAGATATATGACCATTCCGATGAGAAACTGCCATATTCTCGCGAAGACACTGTTGAATGCGACAGTTGAAGACGATGAGAAATAGAAGAAAAGGGAAGCAAGACCTGCAAAGTTCATGTTTAAGGAACAGGAAAATGAAGGAAACTCACCGAGAATAAAATAATAGCCGTATTTGAGGGCGGGAGAGAACCTATTGCCAACGAGAAAGATGGCAGGAACAATGAAGTAGAACTGTATTTCGACCGAAAGGGACCATGTGTGAGTGAAGAGATCGATAGCCAGTTGCAGCTGAAAATAGTTGAGTGGGAGGGAATAAGGGCGGAAGGAAACCTTTTCGAAGTAGTCCTCCTCGCCAGTGTGTGGCCGATTCGAGACGAATAACAAGGCCTTCGTGGCGGACGACTGATTCTGGAGCACCGCAGAATCGGGGAACACCGTGTAGAGGGCGACGACGGTGAGCAGGAGGATGAGCAGATAAAGGGGCAGGATGCGTTTGAAGCGACGGGAGTAGAAGTGCACGAGCACGGAACACGGCGGCTTCTTCTCTGTTTTGGTGAGCAACATGCACATGAGGAAGCCGGAGAGCACGAAGAATCTGGAAGAGAACGGAAGGTCTGCTGGGGAACTGAGAGACTCACTGATCGACTCCGAGGTAGCCGTTCGGAAAGAGGTGCGGGTAGAAGTGGAAACCGAGCACCGAAAGGATCGCCAGTCCTCGGATTCCCTGCAGGTCCTGCCGTTTCGATGGAGGCGAGGACATGCCTGGAAAGAACTTGAAACCGTGATGTCTGGATGTCATAAGCAAAATGGGTTTCGAAGCGCCTCAAAACGCCTTTTCTGCCAGCCTAATTGAAATAGGAGCAAATTACCATAGTGCAATAGGGAAAATGAAGCAAACAAAAGGAGGAAAATTAGAAAAACCAGAAAAGATAGGAAATTCTTTTATCGATGGCTCCGACTGAGAAGAAAGGACATCATTCCGGGGAGAAAGGACTAAATTTGCATAACAAGAGCGTGTGCCCGCACAAAAAACATTGCTGATTCTTCAATAGCTTGCAATCGTACACGTTTGGACAAGAAACCTTGATAAGAGTTTGCTGCGGAACAAAAAAGTAATTAAAAAGCGATGCACAGAAACCGAAAACCGGGTAGAGGTGGCCGAAACGAGGGAGAAGACTGCAGCAAAAAAATGTAGGACCGCATGATTTCTATAGTTTCCAGATACAGCCAAAATCTATGAAAAAGGAGAACGTGGTCATCTAGGCCAAGTTCAGTATCTGAAAAAGATCAAATTGTCGTTTTTGTCATTTTCAAACTTGGGTAATTAAGCCTTCATTAGGGAAAAGAAAACAAAGAGTCAAAGTTTAAAAAAATTGTGTTTGGGAAGATGAAATTGATGACTCAGACAACGCGTTTCGATGTATCGGCGGTTCACGGGCCCACTCAGCCAGGAAAATAAACTATAGTTTCTGAATGAGCCCGTGAATCGCCGATACACCGAGTCTGCGGGCCCGTTATTTATACTGATTTTTCAGGAATCTCACTGAAAAAGAACGGAAAGAGGTCACAAATTCCGTTTGAGAACGACAACAGATGCCTTAAATTATTGCTGCTGAATAAAGATACTTCTCAGGGAATCATTTCTCTCCAGAATTTCACAGATAACCTTATGTTCATCTCTGTGCAGGATTCCCGATTCAGATCGTTTTCAGACAATTTCAACGCAAACAATGCCACCAAGTCGGAAAGAATTGAATCGAAGAGACTCGTTCTGTTCTTCGCATTCAGCAGCGCCATCTCGTCGTTGTCGCTCTAGATATCAACATAACGAAAATGTTCAGTCCAAAATTTTTTCGAAAAAAGAAAGTCATGTTTTTGAGGAGTATAGCTAGAGATTGCAGTGTTTCTAAGAACTAAAAATCTAGCATAGTGTAACACATTCCGATGAGATTTTTCCCGAAACTGTCAAGTTTGTTAACCCCCATTCCAGTCGGAAATAGAAGTAAATCACAGGAAGAGAGAACAGAAGTCGTGAATACGCCTAGTTCCAGAGCCGTTTATTCACCCGTTATACATTAAAACAAAAAGTTAACTGGAGATATAAAAATCATGATAGATTTGCACAAATCTTGGTGTAAATTGGCCGAACTAATTCGATTCCATGGGCAGAGAGATGATTGGGAGAGGTGAAGTAGGAGAATCCACGTTCATCGAAGTACTGGAGCATCTTCGTCGAATTGTTCCAGAAGAGCGGCAGATAATCGATCAGTTCGCACTTTCCATTGCACTCTTTGATGAGAGCGGCATGTCGGAGCCTTCCTCTCTCGTACCCATCTGGGACCAGCAACTTCTTCTGCAATCCAACTTTCTGCTTTTTCGTGATTTTTCTCCCACTTACACTGATCTCTTCTATACTCTTCCCTTGCTTCAAATCAACAGCGACTTTCGAAATGTACCCTGCGTTGGCTCTCGGGAATGAATCCAATATGAACAGTTTCTTTTTGATGTGCGGAATGAACTTATTGAGTTGACTCCGCATTTCCAGGTACGTCCGATCCTTTTCCAAGTCCGTGTTGTTATTGTCGAAAGGATCCCCTACGGCAAAGAATCTGGGATGAGAGGATGATGAAAGTGAGAAGATACAAAAGAATGGTTGGAAACCTTGTGAACATGAATGCGTAATCAGGTTCAGCGCTCTCAATGAACTCGACGAATTCAGGCAGTTTTGCCGCGCAACCCTTGTCATTCGGCTGGACGGCCAATGGTTCGCATCCTGAAAACCAAAGAATATTGAAATTTGAGTGTGAATCGCTAGAAGACGTACCCCTCTCCGAATCAGTCGTGATATTATATGTTCGGTGTCTGCACTCTTGAATTAGCATCTTGTGATGATTTTCCGTATAACTGTTACCGAACATTGCGATTTTGAACTCATTTCCTTTCTCCTGAATAACTGTAAGTTCGTCGGATTCAAATGTGTCTTGCGCGCACTTCGTAATCACACCAATTCGTGTGTTTTGGTGATCTCTTGATGCATCCGGGCTCAATCATTTCCTCCAAATCGTACTTGTTCCATCGATCATTCATTCGGATCGCGTCGTCTGAAAACTGCCTTTATTTTGGAAAAGTGTCAACACGAACCAAACGTCATGTTCGCAGTGACGCCATCTAGTCTCGAATACTTCGAAGTGGAAACTTTCTCGGTGATGAGTGCGTCCTGAATGACGTCTTTGTTGATGAGTGCCATGTTGGCAATGAAGAGAACGAGGATCAAAACACCGACTGACGTACTGGACAACTTCAGATACCACCTGGATAAACGTAATGTCACTCTACCTTTTAACCTAAAAGTATCTCACTTTTCAAATGTTTCGAACACAATAACGGCTACTAGCACAGAGGTGAGAAGGCTGGCAGATAGGGCTGAAACGAGGGTTGTGAGGAGGATATATTCGGAAACAGGCTCACCGAATTGGTTATCAGGGAACGTTAACTTTACGAATGCGTAGATCGGCCAGTGCACCAAGTAAAGAGAGTAAGAAATGTCTCCGATGTAGGTGAGAGCACGATAACTGAGGAAGGGATCGTCGATGGAAAGGAGCATCAGAATGCCGGTGAACACTGTGAACAGAGGCCTGAACGACGGATTCTGTCGAATCCAGACCGTTGCAGTCTTACCGAACAAGAGAGGGAAACATCTCGATCGGATAAGTGATAACGAACGCCATCGGCAGGAGGAAACAGTGTTTGGAGAAGGGACCGAGGGAAGTGGAAGGCGGGGACGGCGAAGGGATTCGCTCTTCTATCGCCTCCCCCTCCTCTTCCTCCTCCGAGAATCCGTCTTTGTCGATCAGACAGACTGCATCGCTTTCTCCGTTCTCAACTGATTCCAAACGTTTGTAAGAGGCGCTCGCAGTCGAATGGACGGGAGAAGGGGCACACATGTAAATGAGCATGCCGATGAGGAACTGCCATATCCTTGCAAGCGTACTGTTGAATGACATTTCTGGGGGTAATGAGAGGTAGAAGGCCAGAGAGATCAAGCCTGGAATGAGAGAGGGAGAGTGAGTGAGAGCAGGGAAGAGGAAACTCACCGAGAATGAAATAATAGCCGTATTTGAAGGCGGGAGAGAGCATATTGCCAACGAGGAAGATGGCAGGAACAATAAAGTAGAACTGTATTTCGACCGAAAGGGACCATGTGTGAGTGAAGAGATCGATAGCCAGTTGCAGCTGAAAATAGTTGAGTGGGAGGGAATAAGGGCGAAAGGAAACCTTCTCGAAGTAGTCCTCCTCGCCAGTGTGTGGCCGATTCGAGACGAATAACAAGGCCTTCGTGGCGGACGACTGATTCTGGAGCACCGCAGAATCGGGGAACACCGTGTAGAGGGCGACGACGGTGAGCAGGAGGATGAGCAGATAAAGGGGCAGGATGCGTTTGAAGCGACGGGAGTAGAAGTGCACGAGCACGGAACACGGCGGCTTCTTCTCTGTTTTGGTGAGCAACATGCACATGAGGAAGCCGGAGAGCACGAAGAATCTGGAAGAGAACGGAAGGTCTGCTGGGGAACTGAGAGACTCACTGATCGACTCCGAGGTAGCCGTTCGGAAAGAGGTGCGGGTAGAAGTGGAAACCGAGCACCGAAAGGATCGCCAGTCCTCGGATTCCCTGCAGGTCCTGCCGTTTCGATGGAGGCGAGGACATGCCTGGAAAGAACTTGAAACCGTGATGTTTGGATGTCATAAGCGAAATAGGTTTTGTTATTTTATTCTATGTGGATCTCATTTTTAAAATGAATTGAATAAACAAGCATCCTATTTGTGATTTGTAATAAGAAGAAAGACTCACTTCAGAGATACGATTATGTCCTTATCTTCAGAGTTTCTTCAGAATTTATGTGTTTCAACGGGTTCTTAATTAGCATGCGGGTAGTTTCTTTTCAGTTTCGCATCTGGAATAGACACATGTTTTCCGTACATTCAAATAAGAAAAGAAGCAGCAGAAAGTGTCAATTCGAACAGTAAAAATAGATTAAAAAAAGTGGTTATCTACAGCAAACAAGAGTCCGAAAGTCTAGTCTCTGAAACGGAGAGGAAGAGGGAAGAGAGTCTTGTGCTGAATTGCAACCAATTCCCTCTAAAATAGCACCACTTTTCTTCTATTCTTGTTGTGTCCGTAGAGACGACTCTTTGAGGAAGCTCGGACTTCAATTTAGAGTTTATAAAGAACTGACGAGTATCACCAAAGTGAACTCTCGATTATGAGAACGCTCAGTAACCACGTCAAAAGGTCACGTAAATAGAAAACATCTCTCTCCCTTTAAAGTTCAAAGTTCTTTTTTGGAGACTTCTTCTTGGCACGGTCTTGATTTTCACCATCTCCCGAATCTTCACCGATTCCTTACTCGCGTGCACCGATCCCACGACCAAAGCTTGACCGTTCACTTCCCTCGAATTCGGACAGAATCTGACAAAATGTCCTTTTTCGTTGCACCCGAAACACCTAGCGTTCTTAGCGGAACAACTCCCTCGATTGTGCCTCCAGCCGCACCTGTCACACCTCTTCGAGCGACTTTTCGAGCTGGACTTCGACGTTGTCGCACTTCCGCTGGCAGCCGCTGTCCCCGACTGGACACCATTGTCCCTCGGTTTCGCTCTCACCACGTTGACCTCGAAGTTGTCGCGGGACGCCACCGATCGCCTTCGCATCGGCCTTGATTGTCAGAAATCTCGTCACTTGCTCTTCCAGTTGCACCAGCGTCGTATCCGGCTTAGTCTCAGGAATTTGTAGAGCTCTGACTCTCACCTCAGTTTCGTCGGGCATCAGTCCCAGCGTCCACACCAGGCAACAAATCTGCACATCCGTAAATTTGCCAAACTGCAACCTCACAAATCCCGTGTACTCACTCAACGTACCTCCGGAATACGACATTCGCAAGAACTCGAAACGTTCTTGGAACACTGACTTCGTGGCAGTGAAACACGTCTTCAGCGCTTTGACGGTTTCGTTCCAAGATAGCTCGTTCACCTTCTTCGGCAGCACACGATTCGCGAACCGGTTGTACTCCATCTCGCCCAGAGCGCCAATGAGAAGTCGTCGCCGGGTCGCCTCGTTCAGATCCGCACCTTCTTCCGTCAGCATCTCTCTGTACCGATCGTACCAGTGACTGAAGGTGATCCCATTCTCCGGGTCATACTCGAATCTTTTCAGTAGTGCCGTGATCGAGTCTATCTCTTCTGAGTTCTTTTCTCTTCCACCGATGCTCCTCCTCCCTTGCCAGTCAGCCGTTCGAGCAGCTTCTTGAACTGTTCTTCGCTCATCATGATTCTCCGCAGTCAGATCGTTGGTTTCCTGATCGCCAGTTGTTGTGTCCATAGGGACGACTCTTTGAGGAAGCTCAGACTTCTATTTAGAGAGTTTATAAAGAACTGACGAGTATCACCAAAGTGAACTCTCGATTATGAGAACACTCAGTAACCACGTCAAAAGGTCACGTAAATACACAACAATTCTCATCGACACTTTTTCCCTTTTTTAATCTCACCCATTTTTTGGTTTCTGCAATGCGATTGAATCGGCTGAACTTTGGATTTCAGTTGGAGAACAACACGAAACCGGATGGAAGTGTTCAGTGGAAAACAAACGAGAGTTCCGATCGATTTATGGTCATTTCTGCTATCAGAAGCGTCAGAGCAGCAAACACCGGATGGACACACTCATGTTAACACGGGCGAACATGAGGCTATCAGTGATCACTAGGAATATTTCCCAGATCTAATTTTTTTTTCTATCCTATACTCTAAAATTGGGGCAAACGGGAGCGTTTAGACCATCCATCTGACAAACGGGCGATCTGATTGTCAGAAATTTAAAAAAGCCGAAAACGTTTATCAAATACAGAAAAGGCCGTAGACTTTACATTGGAAAGAGAGGGGAGAATACATAGAATACTGCGTCGATTCGACGATTAGCGGTTTCCTCTCAGGGTGCGGTTGCCTCCCTGGAAAGCCTTCGTTGGCAGCAGCTTCTGGTTGGCTTCCCGCTCGCGGAGCTCCTTCTCCAAAACGTCGACCCGTTTGTAGTCGTATCGGACGAACGATACACGGCCTGAAAATGATAATTATGGACTTTTGATATGAGAAAAAAATGGCAATTTTCGTACCTGGTTTGTAGTCCTCGTTTACGACGACGGGCGGAATGGCCGGCAAGTCGTTGGCCAGCGCGGCCGCATCGCTGGTGCTTGCTCCGTTCGCTTCGGAGCACAACGACACGGACGAGGCGGGCTTCTTCTTTCCGTCGAGACGACGTCCCGTTCCTCCGAATACTGTCGACGTGGCACTGGATGCGCCTCCATTGTTTCCGACGCTTTGACCGTTTCCAGTGAACGCGGACGCAGGTGGAGCAGGCGGCTTCACGTTGACGGCCGTGCTCGCTTGTCTCGGTTGTTCCACGTATCCTTCCGGGGCATCGAAGTCCAGGTTGACGTCGCATTCGATGATGCACACCGAGTTGGCCGGCTTCACGTCAACGACAAGGAACTCGAGGGTCTGGCCGGCGTAGGAGGTAGGAATACGGTCGTTCTTCGTGAGACACGCGTACTTTCGCAGCTCAACTTCGAGCACAGCTCTGAAAAAATAAGGTTTTCAATTCTGCAATAAAGGTCAGGTTTACTTTGGATTCGTGATGTTCAGGAACTCCAAAGACATCGGCTTGAGCTTGGCGAAGGTGGCCTTCGGAAGAGTGGCCGATTCAATTCTGACGCTGTCTCCGTCGGTCAGTCCCAGCTGCTCCATTATCCATTGCGGCAGGATCGCCTGTCCTTCCGGAGCGGAGAACTCGAGCACTCCGCAGTGGGTAACTCCCTCCGTGGCCATGTTGGTCAGCTGAAAACTTCCATGTCATGAGCGTAATCCATTCATTTCGGTACTTTGAAAAGCATCGGGTACTGGATGTTCAATCTGAGCAGAAGGTCAAGCGCCGATCCCGGCAGCAGGATCTTTCCTCCGTAGTTTATTTCGGTGGTCCTGCTTTGAGTGGCATTCGGAAGGAAAACGGCCGAGTAGACCTGCAAATTGACCTGATACTGATAGTCTCCAGATGATTTGGACGATGAAATCGAAATGGCGAGGAGTGTTTCGACGCCCTCCGAACAAGTTGGCGAACATTTCCGGAAAGGAAGAAATGAGAAATGCTCACCACGAAGTTCTGGTCGTATCGACCTCCGAGCATTTGCCCCGTGCCCATCGGGAACCCCATTCCTTGAAGCCACGCTTGCATTCTTCTTTCTGCAATATTTTCGATTAATCAATGCCTCTTTTTGGTGAACGTAGATAATTACGGTAGTACGAAACCTAAGTGTGCATTGATTGAGAAGGAATTGGAATAACGGTGCGCCATCATTTATTATTGGAAACTTTAAAAGGTACGGCAGAAAGAATAGATCAGAGACAGAAGAAACAATGAACAAAATGAGAAACTGGTTGAATGATGATATTGTAGACACTGTTGCAACAAACGCGCTCCACCGCAAAGCGTCGCGTGCGGTGGAGAGAGTTAGTTTTACAATGCGGAGACGCGGAGAAAACGTAGAAAGGGAGAACCGTCACAAACGCTAAACCACTAGAAAGAACGGGGCAGAATGAGGGGAAAATTGGGATAAGACTTCGAGAGAAATGCAAGAAAAGGATGAAGTACTCAACAACACAATAACAACTGAAAGTGGGATGAAGAAATATTGATTATATTAATTAAGGAACAAGAAAAGAGAATACAATGAGCAGGTGAAGGAAAGGAAATTCATCAGACTAAAGTAAAGAAACAGAACAGAAACATTGATAAATTAAATAATGAAAAAGGAAACCGATCAGACGTCGAAAGGCTCGTCGAGGTCTTGGTCGATTCCGGTGCCGTAGTAGCGGTCGCCGAAGTTGCCCATTCCGGGAATCAGATAGCAGTTCTCCGTCATCTGATGATCCATTGCCGTCGTTATGAGCTTCACCTGAAGAAACACCAGTTAGAGTCCATAGGAATTTAATTCTACAATACCTTCGGGAAGGCGTAGGCGAGAGCGTGAGCTCCCTGTTGTCCCATTAGTAAAGAAGCGACGAATATGTCCTCTTCCTTAACGTCGTGATCCAGAAGCACTCGGATTGCCATCATCGCCGCACTCCCTGAGCATACATCCTGGTTATCCCCGTTCTTTTTAGTTATTCTCACCTGTTGTGACTGTCGCATCCATGATGATCACTTTGTACCTGGTGATGTGAGGCGGAAGTCGGATGTAATGCAACTCCGGATCGAAAGTCGACTCATTTGTCTGAATCAGAATCTTCCCGATGACGCAATCCTTGATGATTGAACGAAGAGCATTTTCCATGCATTCGCCAGCTCGCATGATCGGAAGACCGCAGATTTGAGCGTCCTTTCGTTTCCCCATCGTTCTGAAAGTTTATCAACGAATGACTAATAATTCCTTATTCTGAATTTCCCTACTTCCTCCCTCCTGCCAATTCGATCTCCATATCTTTGTACGGCATGTGATTCATGCATTCTTCGATGAGAATCCGCATCAAACGATCAGAATAGAAGATGTGATTATCCCGACTCGTCTCTCGGTCACGGACAAACGTGACCAGACCCTTGACTTGCGGAGTTTCGTTCAAAATGAACAGATTCTCTGGCAAACAGTCGGGGAGATCGTCGCGCACCAGATCGTGTCTATCACGATTGTTCTGGTTTCGATCGTAGCCACGTTCGACGAGCTGAGCCATTACGTTCTGCACGATCATGTCAATGGCGACGTCGTTCTCTCCGCCACGTGGAACGATGAGATCGGCCGAGTCCATGCACGGTGCAATGTACTTGTCGAACGCTGGCTGCAACTCGAATGGCTACTAGACGCAACAATAGTCATGGAGTTCTCACTTTTACGAACGTAAAGTACTGCTCCATGACGCCGTCGATGTCACGTCCACGATCGTTAACATCGCGCATTATACGACGGGCGAGTCGCAGATCTCCGTCAGTGTCGACGAACACTTTCATGTCCATCAGATCCTTGATTCGCTCCTCGTGGAACGCCAGAATCCCTTCGAAGATCAGAACGTCGGCACCATACATCATCTGAGAAGGCAAACAGTGCGTCTCTTTTTGCATCATTGTGACAAACCTTGGGATTCGGGTCTCTCGAGTGCGTGTTGAAATCGTAGACAGGAACTTCAACGCTTTTTCCCTCGCGGAGTCTTTTCAGAACTTCGTAAAGCAGATCGAAATCAAATGCTTTGGGCTCGTCGAAGTTGTACCTCGACTCGTTGGCTTCCTTGATCTCATCCGGAGTCAGAACCTTGTAAAAGCTGTCCATCGACAAAATAGTGACCCAGGGTATTCCGAGTCTTTCGACGATTTTCTCGGCAACAGTCGTTTTCCCACTCGCCGATCCTCCGCACACTCCAATCACGAATGGATGTTTCAGCGACTTTCCCTTCTTGTCGTACCATGGCGGACGTCCCTTCGTATATATCTTCTGAAAAAGAACAAAATTCATCTGAAAATGAGTGTTCGTGTACCTTTCCGGTCTTCGTAGTAAGCAAATGATGTTCGGCACGCCCTCCACTCATCGTTCTCCTTCTTGTCCGACATCCGGCCCTTGGAGACGAGTCTTCCGAATCGCCACTCTGGTTGACCATTTCGTTGACCGACGAACCTGAAATAGAACGATGAGGTTCAGAGGGCGGAACCGGATGCTAAAAAGTCATCTATTTCTCTTTTCACACTAATTCGGTCTCGACAGGACGGCCTTTGCGCGATTGCAATCTAGAAATAACAGCCATCAATCTTTGCGAGCCTTTTAGAAACGGAGCGAGATTTGATTCATAGTGACACAATCACCGCATTTACAGTGTTCTCTCTCTCGCTGCTTGCAAAAGGAACTGGTTGACCGACAAACGGCCGCCAGCCATATCAGCGGTGATGATTCTGAACTTTTGAGCCGGAAACAGTCCGATTTAAAAGAAACAACCACGTCTGTAAAATGGAAGCGGAGAGGGGACAACTCGCAAAGTGGCACACAGTATTTGAACACATGTATGTATCCAAATATCTCGTTTACTCACCAGACGAATGACTGTACGTGGGACACTCCTCAATCTTCACACTTTTTCGGCCATCCCCTTTTGAAGCAGTCACGTCGGCAACTCGCTTCTCTGTGACCATCCTGAAAGAAACGATGGTCGAGAAGAACGGGAATGTAAGGAATTTCAAGGCAAATACGAAAAGGTTAATGTTTACTGCGAGGGCAGGTTATTTTTCTTGTTCCGGGTGACATAAAAATTTAGGCCAATACTTCTGATTTCTGGGCCGATTCTTCGGTCTTTGTGAGACCAACGAGGGTTCAGACTAGTTCGGCGAATTTTTATGACATGGCAACAATTTAGAATATACGAAAAAGTACGCAAAAAGCACTGATAAGCACGACTGATATGGGCGAGAAGCTGGCCGCGACACCGAGCACTGTGTACTTGGCCGCCGGCGTGTTTGCAGAGTGTTATTCGAAATTATTGGCGCGAAAACAAAATTGATACGGTAGATCAGCCAGGATTGTTTTTTTTTCGAATTTTTGCGAGTTTTCAGCAATGTCAGGGAAACGAAAATCTCTAAAAAAAAATATTTTTTTATTGAAAAAAATAATTTTTAAAAAGTTTAAAAATATAATAAAATGTGACTTGACACTGAAACTTATCAATTTAGAGGCAAGAAAAAATGTCGAAAATGCGCGAGACCGGTCAAAAACGGCCTTGTCTGCCTGCCCTGCCTTCTCGTGCCGACCGATCCGATGGTCGAAGATTCGGTCGGTGGGGCACGCGACACGCGGCGAGGGACGGGCGAGAGACGGAGGGCCGCCGAAGAAACGGGGAGAGGAAGAAGCTGGGCGAGAGAGTGCCGGACGCAGACGGGCGACACGCTAGCCGATCAAAAAATAGAAAGTGCACGGAGAGGGACGACGCGGCGGGTCCTCAAATTGAAAGAAAGGGGGAGCCGTGGGACGGGGCACTCTCTGCGTTTCCTCCGATCGAATGATCTCTGGCCTATCGAGAGGTGTCAGCCACCGATGAACTTTTTGTATTTTAAATCTCGGTTTTTAGGGAACAACCAAGAGGACAGTGGAACTTTGAGTTCGGATCAGAAAGGGTACAAACACAGATGTATTGGCATTATCTCTATATTCAGAAACAGGGACCAGCGTTTTGTGACCGTCACGACCTCGGATTTCGAAATAACAAAATGTTTGAAAGCGGGGACTTGTTTTCGCCCTCCGGCTATTTTCGGCGATCGAACCAAAGCGCAATACTGACCGGAGCAGGGCTCCGAATGATGCAAAAAGTCTTCAGCGCGCTCGTTTCTCGCTGTCTCTGGATACTGTCCTTTTCACTCTCAATCAACGTGCACTTTTCGAAAACAAACAGGATGATGTGTGCCGAATGATCGTTGAAAAAGGAAGGAACGGAAATAGAGAGAGAGGGGGAACAAACATCCCCGCGGGGCTCGTACCATCCTGTGCAGTTCGAGGTGCTCTCTGGAAAAAAAAACGCTGAAAGCAGTGATCTGCCGGACAATCAGCTGATAAACATTTCCACAAACAATCGTGTGTTCTCCGTCAACAACTGGGCAGCGAAGGGAGCGTTTTCAGGTGTTTTCTGTTTTCATTTCTATTTTCAGGCAATGAATCAGCTGGAGCACATGATGATGACGATGTTGAGAGTTTGATTTTCTTGCGAGAAAACAGACGGGAGATCAAAAGGGATTCTAAACAAATCTGCAAGAATTCTGGAGCCAGATGATCACGGGGTCTGCTCGGTTCGCTCCGAAACTTCGAACTTTGGTTGAACTGCTCTTCGTGATTCTCACACGCATTTCGCTTTTCATCTGCAGGAAAAGTACTAATTCTTGTGAATGACTAAGTTCTTCAACGACTTCTTTTCCCTTTTCCTTCGTCTCCTTTAATGAATGAACCCTTTGGCCGGAAATCCGGGACAGAAGAATGATTATCCGTCAATTTCTCCTTCAATATCTATTCTGTTATTATCATTTTCATTGAGATGAGAACTTGGAAATAAAAACATCTAAAGTAGGGATCTCTTCGGAACTGTACGAGGGCGAATCATACGTACACAGACGGCAAGTCAGTCAGCAAAACGCAGATGTCCTTCGGAAGAAGCTCAACTTTCAGCTAGAGAAATATCTTTTGTTGATAAACTTTCAATGAATTGAGCAAAGCCATCATGAGGAATCATGATGATTTGTATTTCTAGACTTTTTCATGATCGCCTTGGAAGGATATGAGTAACAGTTCAACGTAAGATGAAAAGTTATACGGAACGAAACGCTCTCAACTTGATATTACTATATCATTCTTTCTATGGCAACTATATCAGTAGTACTGTAACACAAAATGACTGGGTCGGAAAGCTCAGGCAAAAGCGCAGCCATGTTTAGAGCAGAAAGCAGAGAGAATGGTTTTTCGCAAAGTTACTGTTGTTTGGCTTAAATTTCTATATCTCCAGATTAGATAATCCTACAGGTCTGAAACTTGGAATCGATTTGAAAGTTTGAAGTTGGATACTCCAAACCAAGGCTGATAATCGTGCAAAGTATCTGAATATTGCAAGTGCACCAAAAGTTAAGGCCATAACGATATAACCCAAAGAAATCGCTCAATGGATGTGCCTACAGCTACAGTTTCTTTCGATCGTACCGGAATGTCTGGAATCTTTGCCCCTCCCTCTCCCTCTCTCTCTCTCCCATCCGATCTTCTATAAATCTCTCAAATTGTTGCTCTCAAAAGTGACAAATTTGAAAACAAAGTGGCTCGTTTTCCTGGCTGCCCGCCACAAATCCCCGGTCGGAAATATCTCGCTCTTTCTCATTTTCATCTTCTTCCTCTTCTTCTTCTTCCTTTCCCTCCTCAATCTTGATCATCGCCTTATCCCCCTTCAGCTCACAGTTGTTCGCCGCATTTTTTATCATTTTCTGCCCGTATCTCTTTCGCCGCCTCTTCCCCCCCACAACAACTTTTTATTCTTGTTGGCTGCCGTCCAAAAGCTGCTCAAAGAGCACACCATAAACTCTCAGGCATGTATGCGTTTTTGGTGCCAAGAAAATGAAGAAGAAGAAGAAGAAGAAGGCGAAGAGGGCAGAAGGACATGAATTTTCAATAAACAATTTGTTTGTCCTCGCCATATTCTCTGGTGTTTCTGACACGATTACGAGTGGCTGAGAGGTCATATGTCGAAAAGATGACACCTTCCGGACCCGTCAACTTGTCGCCTTCCCACAGAGTTCCCATTCCTAACTCCTGACTCACTTCTTCTCTCTCTCTCTATCTCTCAGTCTCTCTCTCTCTCTCTCTCCGTGACGTGGCATACCGGAACAGCTCCATCCGTCTCTTTATTTTCTCTCTTTACGAGGTGCTTCATTTCCAATCACATGGCAACTTTATTGTGTTTTTGTGATAGATTGCTTCCCACCACTTGGTCCCCGTCTTTGATCTAAACTTTTGCGTGTGAGAGAAACAGAAACATTCGACTAATCTGAAATGGTTCTGAATGTCTGATGAGCCTGGATCCCAGGAGATTCCGAAGAACTCTGATCAGGCAAGAAGTTCGGAAGGCCGAGGTGTTTTCACCGATTTACGATCGTTTTATTGATCCTTTGCACCTTGGAAATTACACTGAAAAGTGACGGAACGGCTAAACAGAGGGCCACTGAGAGAGATTCCTTTGGACGCATGTGACTGTTTCAGCCGGCCCGGGCTTTCTGAAGCATGAAGTTTAGGTCTACTTGCAAGATTCCGGTCTTGCTCCAGTTCGGCAGGCTTTTTAGACTTAGACTTGGACGTGTATTGGGTCAGTTTCAGTGGGATGCAAAGTTTGGCAGCAGTCTTGAGAGAGAGCCCGAAGTTCAGGCCTCTAGGCCTGTACCTTCCCTCCGAACTGCAGTCTCCTTCTTCCCAATTAGTGTGCTCCGTCTCCTGTTTCTCCGAACATGCCCACTCCGAATGCTCTTTCCCTCCTCTCCTTCGGTCACATATCTGTGTCTGCCCGGCATTCCGGCTCCCTTTGATTTCTCCGTGTCCATTGTTATTTGGGCCGCTGGCATTGAGTGACTGCCCCCTCCTTTTCCATAATTGCCTTTTGTTCTTCGACATCACTTACCTGCCTGCTCCCCTATCATGCTTCGCCCCCTTTTTAGTATGCATCCCCCACTTTTCCCCCCACTCGTTTTTCTTTTTTACACGTAACTTTTCCCGCAGGTAATTTATTCATTCCCTTCTTTCCAATTCGATCTCTTTCTCTTTTTAAAGACACGCGATCTTTCCGTCTTCCATCATCGCTCCAAAGTACATTTCGATGCATATTTGCGGCGGTGGCGGGGTCTTTGTTTTCTGAATTCACCGACGACAATTGTCAGTTTGCAAACGAAAAAGTGAGAACACGGATTGGGTTTCAGACGAAACCGCGAGCTGGAGAAGAGAACGAAGAAGTTGAAAACTAAAACTAGAAATCTCTGTTTCCCCCGCATTTCAATTCTCTCGAAACATTCGAGCTCCGGTAAAGTGAAAAAGCATAAGCAGATTCATAGCATCTCGATTCTTTATTATTTAATCAAAAATGCTTCCTAGCTTCCGCGCTTTCGAGTACCTAAAACTACAATTCAAGCGAGCACAATCCCTCCTCCACAAACAAATCTACCGTAGCCCCATGACGTGGCACATTCATCTGCAATGCATTTATGGCAAACGACTTCTTTTTCTTCTTCTTCCTCTTCGCTTCTCATCCGTCACTTACGAGTACAATCTTGGCTCCGTCGCGCCCATTTTCCTTCGGAATCTGTCCGAATGTGACGTGCCTATCAGGCGCCTTTCAAGTGTTTTTCGGTGGGGGCTCTGTTCAAACACGCCCCGCCCCCACACAAACTAATATCGTCCTTGCTAGATTCGTCCCGCTTCGGGCGGCCTCCAGAATCACCCAATTTGTCGTGTGTCACCCGGCCGTTTCCCCCTTTCTTCCCTTTCCGTTTTTCCCTTTTCATCTCTGATATGCACTCGGTCAAAGGCCTCTTCTTTCTCTCTAAAAAAGAAAGTTTCGTTTTCTTTTCTTCTCGAGTTCTTTCTTTTATCGAACGCGCGACGGCGTCACAAATCGGATAAACGAGGCGGGACTGCGAAGAAGCCAGAAATTGCCCCGAAGGGCTTTTTGTCGCCGCCACTAAGAGAGCCTCTCACTCCCACCCCTTATTTTTGTGTTTCTCTCTTTTTTCTGCTCAAAGTTCTCCGCAGTTCGTCGTTCCTCGTTCATATCAACATCCGACGCGCTGTTTTTGCCATCAATGCGGCCTAATGAGTATTGTATGATCCTTTCGCGAAATTCTGAGTCTTCTGATTCCGCTTTGCTTTTGGACCTTCAAGTACGTACAACTAAGAAAAAACTCCCGTTTTGTTGGCCGGCTCGCGCTAGTCTGTCACCTTCCTCCAAACCAAATTATTCAAGAAAGATGAGGAGATGATGTGGATGCGAAGACGGAAGAGGAAGCGAAAGCGAGCAACTCGGATCATGCATCATTCATTCTGCCGCCCAAGACGAGTTCTGCGATCACAGAGAGATGACGCGGCGGAGTTAGTAGTTGCTCGGCCGGCTTCTCCTCTTATGCTGCGTGCGTTCTTTTACTCCGACATCATCACTCATCCCCGACTCGCAAAACAATCATTTCGGGCGGAACGGAACGACAACTGGAGAATCGTCAAATTGGAGCCAATTTTCAGAAGAAAACTGTAAAGTCAAGTCCCATTCGGCCTCATCAAGTGCATTCGGGTCCTTGCCGCTTGTTTTTCAGCTTACCTGAAAACAAAACGTTTTTTGTACACCTTCTGGAAGGCACATGAATTATGACCAGCTTTTCCAGCTTTTTCTTCTGTTTTGTTCTCGTCTGAATCTCCTCCTCCTTTTCTTTTTCTTGTTCTTTTTGGTCCAAATCACAGAGTGTTCCTTCGTTGTCCTCGTCAATCTTGTCTCTGATTCCAGTCCGATGGCTTCGTGCACCCGAATTTCCATGAATTTCCAATCGGCCTGGCAAGTGAAAAAAAACATTTCACTGAATTCTTGAAACGTTGTTTTATTCGCCTCGCAAATTTCTACAGCAAAGAACCGGTTTCCCTCGCCTCTTTCGTCGCCGATTTTCTTTACCTTTTCATTGGTATCTTTGACTACCAGAACTTCCTTTCTCTTCTTCTTCTTCTTGGAGAATTAAAAAGTATTCCAGAAGAGTTTCATCAGTTGAAAATGCTGTTGTAGCCGGAGAAAGAGGATGACTATCTCGTACACTTTGGACGTTTCGCAGACGAATTTGCAGAGCTTCTTCAGTCTTCTGCTCAGATGGAGAGGCAGTGTTTGGAAGGTGAGTCCGCGAATATTCCCATTTCGAATCGAATTGTCCGATTGTTGAACTTCTCCCTCATCCCTTTGCATATCTCTTCAAGTTGCATGAATCTAATTATTGCTCTCTTGCTCTGTCGCCACCAAAACACACCCACTCACTTGTGACGTGGCAGGAAAGCCAAGAAAACCATCAATTATCTGTCGTCACAGAAAACCTTTTTGGGATAAAGTTCCGGAGTCTGAGGCAGAGAATTTCAGGCGGTGTTCGGTCAGCTAGCCGTTTGGACTTCTGTCTTTCTACTCATCAGCTGTATATATCGATATGTTCTACCGCCAGCACAACAAGAGTAAACGGATAATAATAATAGAGGGAGACCGAAGATAAATGGAAGAATTTCAGTGTGTTCGAACAGTTGGTCCGTTACTTTGACAACAAGTTGGACGCCAACATCCCGCTCACCTTCCTCCTCGGCTTCTTCGTTTCGTTCGTCGTCGGAAGATGGGGATCCATTCTGAACGGCATAGGATGGATTGACGAGTCAGTTCTTCTTCTTCTTCCTCTCTCTCTCTCTCTCTCTCTCTCTCTCTGAGCCTCTCATTATGCTCCCTTTTCAGTGCCTCTCTTCTGTTTGCCACGTATATCCGTGGAGCGGACGAGGAAACACGTGTCATCCGTCGGAATCTGGTCCGTTATCTGGTGCTCTCGCAGGCGCTCGTGCTCCGGGACATCTCGATGCAAGTCAGGAAACGGTTTCCCACAATGGACACTCTGGCCGCTTCGGGACTCATGACTCACGAGGAGATGGACATTCTCGACCACATCAAGGATCCGTACAGCAGATATTGGACGTCCATCCAATGGAGTCTCAACCTGGTGTACGAGTGCCAGAAGAAGGGAAAAGTCGAGAGTTTCTACCTGATGAACAAGATTGTCGATGAAATCGGCAAGTTCCGACACGGCCTCGCCTCCCTTCTCAAGTACGACTGGGTGCCGGTGCCGTTGGTGTATCCGCAGGTGATCTTCCTGGCGGTCCGCATCTACTTCATGATCTGCCTTATCGGTCGTCAGTTCATTGTCACTGGATCGAATCCGTCTGGAGTAAAACGCCTCGCGTTCCTCCTTCCTCAACTGAAATCCCGTTCTTCAGATCGATTTGTGGCTCCCCATCACCACGATGGTCCAGTTTCTTGTGTACATGGGCTGGATGAAAGTGGCCGAAGCGCTTCTGAATCCGTTGGGAGAGGACGACGACGATCTGGAGTGCAACTATATAATTGACAAGAATCTGATTGTGAGTTGGAAGGAAAAGAAGAAAGAGGATTGATATTAAGTTCGAGTTTGCATGAGATGTTAGCCAAAAACACAACAATAGCAGAACTTTATTAGAAACTAAAAAGTGTTGTGCTGGTGGTAAAAGATAGAAGAGAGAAAGAGCATGGCCTTTTCGGGGTGATATTGTGCACATCTTCAAACTCTCCAGCACTTCACTGATTCTCCTGATCTCAGCTCATTTTTCAATTCTGTAACTCTATTGTATTTTCGTTTTCCCTTTGTTTTAGACTGGTTTGTCAATTGTGGACACCATGTGGAAGCACGATGATGTGAGTTTTTGTGGTGCACGTCTTCTTCACTTCAGTTCCAGATTCCCTGCCTCTTTTTCAGCCGTATCTCTTTCTAAGCAACACTTTCAGACGGGTTATTCAATGGTTGAGGAGCATATGGCAAAGACGCCGTCGCAGAAAAAAGACGAATTCTGGGGAATCGACAAGATTGCGCCGTTGTATTCGATGGAATCGGCCGAGAGATCTGTGCATCCTTTGGTCGGAAGTGCCAGCAAAATCAAGTGGGTTACGGTCGAAATGCCACGTGGCAACACGAGAATTTCAGTTTGGTGAAGAACAAAAAGGAGATAGTGATGACTCCGCACAAGAACAAACTGAGCGAACTGGATCCGTCCGAGCAGGTATCCAAGTTACCGATCATCCCTATTTTCGAACATTCTAATTCAGAAGACGTACCTCCGTCGCGTGAACGTCTCCGATCACAACGCGAAACACGCAAAGCAGCGGAGCATAGAAAGGGCCAACTCGCCGGATAAATGTCTGAGCAAAGTGAGATCGAGATCAAAGTGAGTGGGCAGAGCGAAGATTACGGTAGTTGGTAGAACTAAGAATCACATCATCGAAAAAACCACTCGCAAGCTAACAAGTTCACCGATTTAGATCCGAGTTACAGTACATTCAATTCTATGAAAAGTAAGTGATCGCATGTCATCCGAACACGTCGATTTGTCGTTTTTAAATGGTTTTCTCTCTCTCGCTGCAGTTTTTGTCCAGTTTTGTACTTCTTAGCGCGTTTCTTTTGACGAAATGTATAATATTGGTAGTAAAATGAGCTTCTTTTCAGCGGGAAGTTCAGAACATCAGCGAATGGATCGCAAAACGGAGTGGATCTATGGACGAGAGCAGGTGAGCGAAACGGACTGAAAACGGGAGAGATGGGACGGGATGATGTGGCAAGAGTTGATTGCCACGTCATCTTTCCCCCTCTCTTTCCCTCTTGCTCCTGCTCCGATTCTTCCACTTCTCTGCAATTCAATCCAGATTCCCTCGACGATTCTTCTCACGATTCTTGCTCTCATTCAGGTTCCATAATCTGAAAATGCCCCATTCCCATTCACTTTCCCTCTTTCAATCCCTCTGGTGAGTGCATTCCCTCTCTCCCTTCTTCTTCTTCGTCTTTTCCCCGGCTGTCTCTTTCTCTCTGCATCCACGTGGCTTCTACCGTACTCCTTTCCATTCTCTAATCCCTCTCTTGTTCCAGTGGTCTTTCCCTAAAAGCATGACGAGTGCAGTTCTCTTTGTCCCTTTTCCTTTTCTCATCTGAATCCTCTTTTCAGGCGACGTCGAAATGAACGTCTCCAGTTCGAATCCGAATCAAGTGCATCCGCACACCATCACCGTTTTCCCGCCCGATGAACACGCAACTTCCCATCATTGACTGCCCGCCCGATTCCCTCCCCGACAATTCCATTGTTTCTGTGATACATTTCCCATTGTTCCGGTTCCCTTTGGCCCTATTCTCCCAATGTACGCTCCTCTCCAGAAGCAGCCGGAAAGATCGAAACGAGTATGTGCATAGTCGAATAAACAATTCATTATTTCTTCTTCTTATCGGCTCCGAAAATGTCCTGGTTGAGTCCGGCGAGAGTCTGATAGTTCGGATCGAGAGTGCCCGCCTTCGCCCCCACATTCGTCGGGGCTCTCGGTCCTCCTGCTCCTCCGCCGGCGGCGCCCTTCTCCTTGAAGATGTCCGCATTGTTCAATCCTGCCAATGTCTGGTAGTTCGGATCGTTCGTTCCCGCCTTTCCTCCCTGCGCTGGCGGTTTCGGAGGGGCCCCCGCTCCTTCGTTCCCTTTCTCTTTGAAAATGTCCGCATTGTTGAGTCCGGCCAGTGTCTGAATACTCCTAATCTATTCCTTCTTCATTTGCTTCCAAACCTGATAATTGGGGTCATTCGTGCCCGCTTTGCCCCCCATTGCCGGTGGTTTCGGGGGAGCTGCTCCACCTGCTCCGCCAGCTCCGAAAACGGCGTCATTGTTCAGTCCGGCGAGTGTCTGATAGTTCGGATCTTGCGTTCCGACCATTCCGGGGTTTGTTCCTGCCGGCGGCGCCTTTGGTCCAGCTGTAATTTAACGGAATCACGTTTGCTGGAAAAGAGGGATCTCACCTGGAAATGCTCCCGTCCCGCCTGGTCCGAACACGGCGTCATTGTTCAACCCGGCGAGAGTCTGGTAGTTCGGATCTTGCGTTCCGGCCACGGCGGCCATGTTCTTTGGAGGCTTCGGAGCCTGTCCGTTCTTGGCTGCTGCTGCCGCTGCGGCCGCCGCCGCTTTCTTCTTCTTCGCGGATCGCTTCTTCTTCTCTCTTCGCTTCCGTCTTTTCTTCTCCGATTCGTCCGATTCTTCCTCTTCCTCGTCCGAATCTTCCGCGTCGCTGTCCGCTTTCTTTCGCTTCTTCTTTCCGCCGCATTGAACGAAAGCGAGAAGAATGGAGAGAGGAAAAGATAGATGGAGGACCCAAGGCTGAAAACAGAGTTATTCAGAAAATAAAAACTCGTGGAGCGCCTCCAGAAAACAGAGTAATTCTGTGAGCATTTGCGATGAAATCATTCTGGTGTCCTAGACTGTACCGCCAGTTTCACAAAAATGAGAAATAAATTCAATTCCTTGAAATAATGAAAGTATTATTTGTCATGTTCGTAATTGGTCAGAATGCCACGAGTTATGTAAGAATCAGTGGCACGTTCATTCACTTTTCCGGATCATCACGAGTAAGATACCGTTCTGAGAAGTGGGACGGCAAAAACAAGAAAGAAATAAATATTGCTATCTGAGAAACCAAAAAAAAGAAAAAATCCTAATAAACGGGGAAAGGGGGAAATGACAAACAATAGAACGCTTTGGTATGTATCACTTTATCATTTTTGAGGGGTTCGAAATTAAAGGAGAAGGCAGGGACCCAACGGAGGAGGAAAGAAAGGGGAGAAAAGAACATCACATGTGTGGTACTAGACGGGAAATATTAAGTTGATGATGATGAACCCATATCCGATCGATTAGAGCAAAAAGAATGGAGAAGAAGAAACCAAAGCGCGTTAAAATGTGTGTGGGAATAAGGGACAAAAGACATGGAAAACAGTTGGGGACAAAAGGAATGGATGCGTCACGCGGATCAACGGACAAGGGTGGCTTGGGGTGGCGGTAATGACTAGTTGCCACTGATCTCTCGCTTCAAATGCTGCAAGAACTCGACGTACGAATGCGTCGATTCGGATCGATCATCGACGAGCCGCCGAACGAACACGTCGCGGAGAGGAGAGTGCTCTCTGCAAAACGACAAAATGAGGGGGATAGTTGAGGAAGAACCTACTTGATTGTGATAATTGGCCCTAGGTAAAAACGGAACTGAGTGACTTTCTTGAAGAATGCGTGCACCCTTCTTGAGACATCGTTGTCTCGTTCCAAAAGCGAATACTGAAAGATACTGTTCGTGAAGAAGTGCTTCAGCTTCCGCTCACCTCATCAATATCGTTGTAAATAGATGTTCCGAAGACATTTACAAGGAATGCCGGATCGGCGGCTGACGAAATGTAGACAAATGCGATCGTTCCCGTAATCATCATGTAGACACCGTCACGAGAAATATGTTCGAATGAGAGCGGCAGTGTGATCGGATCCTGATCTTCGGGCATCGTCGCCAGTTCATTAAGCCGATAAAGACGAGGATAAATGTCTGCCAGGATCTGCTCCAACGGACTAAACCGGAGCATCAGCATAGCGCCAGTGCGTTCGTCGAGACGAATGCCACGAGTTGAGGCGAACGCAGGCTGAAATAGTCAGGTTAACATGAGTTAACTCAAAGAGTCTCACGTGTTTAAGCAAGGCGAGTACGTAGCTCGCAAACAATCGGAGATGTCCACTGCGAGGAACGAGCATGCCGCTCCCTCTCGAGACGGCTTTCTGGTACGATCCGACGCTGTCGATCACTGCGTTGACGAGTGCCTCGCGCGAATCAGTGAGGGCGCTTCCAGTCATTGATCGTTCCACTCCAATCTTTGCGAGGTACGAGACTGTCGCCTTCAGATCGAAGTTATTGTACAGCTGCAGCAGGTCCCCAGTCGTCGGCAAACACATCGTGTGCACCCGTATGCGACGGTCTCCTTTGCTGGACGTGTAAAGAAGAGCCGACTGGAAGCACACGTATCCCGGCAATTTCTCCTCGATTGTCACTTGAGCAGCGAGAGCAGAATCTGGGTTCACGTTGGCAAGTGCGAGAAGATCCGGAGAGCGGACAAAGAAATTTCCGTAGAATCCGGTGAGAGCGAGTCCTCGGGACGTCCGTATGCGAAGAACTGCTTCAAATCCGAGCTTTCTGGTCAAATATCTCGTGAGTACTTTCTCGAATCTTTTCACTTGATGTATGTCGTTTCGAGCATTGTAGTTGGGGAAATGATAGACGCATCCTGTCGAAAACTTGGCAACTTCCGCTGAAAACTTTAAGATTACAAAGAACGGCAGGTTAATCACTTACAAAGAGTTGCCAAATCGGCATACTGAGTATTGAACATGAACAAGTCAAGACAGATCTGAGTACCGGTGCACTCGAGAGACAAAGCCTTGTAAAAGTCCGTGGCAGGTCCAAGATTCTGGCCTCCTTCCGTCGCCTCTTCTCTGCTTTTCAATGCTCCAAGTCCCAAATTGGGTAAGTTGACTTGGAAAATCGATATTCTTCCTCCGATCTCTTGAATCATGGATTGCACCAACTTCAGTGCAGATCCGAGACAGTTTCCATTCGAGGTGGGTTCGATTTGCGAGTACAACTCTGGCAATTGCTTGATGAACGTCCGAATGATATCTTTGAAGGTTTTGAGAGGGACCAAAAGAGAGGTGACGGATGGAAGGAACGCGTCGTCGATGTCGTCCACGATCAGTTCACTTGGGTACCGTTTGTTGTTGGAAAACGAGAAGAAGTGAAGGCATTGATCGACCGCGATGAAGCACACTTGGGCCCGATCGTCGCCCGGCATTTGATCGAGATTGATGATGAGTTGCTCGGAGAATGTATGCAAGTATCCGGATTGGATGGCGGCGGCACTGATGTCCAGGATGAAGACGTACACAGCAGGTTGAGGTGGGCGGAGCTGAATTTTACGCTGATATGATGAGAAAAAAGCAGGAAAAGGAGGGTCTTACCATGTATTCGGCCGGTGCTATGAACTCGACAGTGGCGTTTTGAATCTCCGGACGGTTGCGCGGATCTCCGAACGCTTTTGTCACTGGATCCCAGCAGAAATCATCGGGCACTGAAAAATAGGAAGAATTGGAAGGAGAACGCACAGGCAACAACTCACAATCATTATTTCTGTTGCAGAGATTGCACTTCCAGTGACGATGATCAGGCAAGTAAACGTACGGATTGATGTACGTGCGACAGTATCGGCAACGAACAATATTTGAAGTTTGAATAATGTTCAGGTTCTTAACATCTCGGAACGGGTGAAGAGTGATGGCGAACGGAAGACGACTTTTCTTTAAAAGATCTTCAGTTTGAGGAACTTGAGCAAGCGTAGAGCGGAATATGCTGAATGCAAACGGAGAAAAATAAAAATTAAGCATTAGGTTCCCACTTCGGATCGACGTGAGCGGACGGATTGGCCACTTGCTGCGGAATTTGCACTTCAATGTCCTCGAATCCTAGTTGTTGAACGTCTCTCTGCGTAAGGAGATCGATGATATCATTCCGGAATCCCTGTGGCTGGCCACCGGGAGCTCCACCCATGTTCTGAAATGACAAATGAATTACTTTCCATTTTCTGTTGCAATTTCTGGCTTGCAGTGCACGCTTTGCACCCGACATTTAGAAAAAGTACTGACCATCTGTCCGAACTGCTGGTTCATCTGTTGCATTTGCGCCTGCGGCATCTGCGGTTGTCCATACTGCACCTGCTGTGGCGGTTGTTGTTGCTGAAAGGACGGTTGCGGCTGATAGGCTGGTTGAGGCTGCTGTGCCGGAGGAAATCCAGCATGTGGCGGCGCGTGAGGGTGTGGAGTCATCTGCTGTTGATAGGACGGCGCCGGAGCCGGCAGGGCGGCTGGAAATGGTGCCGGACGTGCGGAAGCCAGCACTGAAGGAATTGGAGACTGTTGAGATGTCGGAGCGGTCGTTCCCGGAAACGACGGTGCACTCGGTGGCAGATGCTGAAAAACCGAAATGATTTCAGTAACTCCTCTCTTAAAATCTCACGTTTGCGACTGAATTGATCATCGAGGGTGGCGGAGCAGGGTGTCCGTTCATAACCGGTTGAGGAGCGGGTGAGAAGGAAGGTGGTTGTTGAGGAAACCCGGAAGGAGCCGAAAAGGCAGAAGGCGGGGCTTGAAAACCGGGATGCGCGTGATTATATTGATAGTTCGGTCCGCCATTTGGAATTTGGGCAGGAGCTACATGAACCTGAAAAAATTGAAGTTTTTCTCAAACAATAATTCCATAAAATTTCTTACTGGGTCATGCGAAGTTGTGGCCGCCGGGAAAGGAATTCGAGCTGCCGCATAATTGGAGTTTCTGAAGCTGCATATTCATTTTATACATTTCGAACATAAAAAAATCACTTACACATTATTAGGAGCAGCTGCGGTTGGCTGAGCAAACTGACTGAATTGCTGGACATGCTGGTATGGTTGCTGGCCGTACGCCTGCGGAAAGCCACCATTTCCGGGCGGTTTTGGTATGCTCGACATTCGTCGAATGTTCTGTAACCCGCTGCAAAAAATTAAGTTAAAAATCACATTGATCTCGGTTTTTTAACACAGAAACGACGTGGAAATCAAGAAAAAACGATTATGCGATGACGAAGCATAATTAAATAGTATACAGTAGGTGATGAAACTGTGCGGACACAGTCACGCCAAGGTGCACACAAAAATTTCAGACCTGAATTTTTTGAAAAAAAACCGCTAAAATTGAGGGCATCGCTGAGCAAACAATATCGTTCTCTGGCGCAAAAACCATCGGCCCTTGTTCCGATAAATTTCTCACATTTTCAGCCACTCAACATTGGCCAAGATGAAAAAAATAGTAGACTTGGCTGCGCGCGAAAAATATGTAATTATTTTGGAAAACACATGACAATTTCCATAGAAGGCGCCCCCGCGATGCACACAGACACTCGCCGACTCTCGCTCTCAATTCTTTCTCTTTGCCTCGCTGGAATTCTTTTTCATTCAATTCTCACGCGTCGCCGGTTTCTGCTGCGACGTGGCTTTTCCTCGACTCTTGTGCGCGCTGAAATCGATAAAACAGCGTTTCGCTCTCCGTTTCTGTCGTTTATTTTACTGCTCCCTCGCTCTCCGTTTTCACGTAATCCGTCATGAAAGTGATTCAGAGTAGAGACATAAAAAGAACAGTTACTGTACAAAGAAGGAAAAGAAGACCGGGAGGGAGGAACTCCTATGAGCATCGCGAGACCAAGATGAACAACGCCTATCAGTTGCAAAATTTCAACAGTGTCCAACACCAATTCTACTAGTAAGTGGTCGGCGAAGCAAGTGCCAACTCGACACGTTACGAGCGCCAAAAATCGATAATAAGAAGTTGGGCCAAAGGGATAACTGGTTCTTGAGAAGAGCAATAACCTAAATGGACTTTTTATCAATTCAGAAGATTTTTCAGTGAAATGGTCCCGTTTTCAAGGCAATAGTGCGGTTGGCAGACAACGTTGAATGTATACCGTAGTTAGATACGCAGGCAGCGGCGCGTTCGTTCGCCCTCCGCCAGACCCCTTGCGACCTCTGCAGATAGACCGTTCTTGGCCCGTTTTCTTTCTCTTTTCCGGCACTCTCTCAGTTTCCTTGCATTTTCAGTCTTACGGATACTTCAGGCGGATGATCCGTAGCTGAATGGTCAGAAGCTGAACAAGGTATTTCTTAACTTCAACTATCAGCCCATTTCAGTCAAATTCCATTTTCAGTATAAATGCCAATCGATCGGTTTATATAATATCATCTAAGACACTAAAACTGTGAGGAAAAAATTTTATTCAAATGCCCATTCTCTGAAGTTAAAATTTCCAGGCTGAAAATGACGATAAGAGTTAAAAAATAGCTGCCTGGAGCGAAAGAACCTTTCTATATGTGAGTAGGATACTAATTTTAATTCTTAGTGATTAGGGTAGATAGAATCCACGTAGACCCGTTGCAATAATCATCGGTCACTTGACTATCGATTTTTTCGCAGCCCACCATCTGGCGTGTAGGTCATCACAAACCCCTCAAAGAGCAACCCCCAGTCGTGTACAATCGTTTTTCTTCATTTCAATTATTATTCTTGAACCTTGTAAATCACAAGTTGTAATTTGAAAGTTGTCGAACTCACACAACTGAAAAATGACTGTAAAACTTTAATACCTCAAACGAAAATATTGAAATTTTGTATAAATGCAAGTAAACTGAGAGCCAAGCTAAAAGACGAGAAAAAGGAGCCAAAGTTCAGCACCGTTTATTGAAAATTGTCAATTTTCAGTGAGGTGATGACAACTGGTGGCGCTGGTGGCGAGATGTCGTCGGAATACAAAGATAAGCAGGGCGGTGGTGCCGGACAGCCGCTCACCAAGTCAGAAAACAACGACGGGAAGAAGACGTTAACGAACGGAATGAGCCGAGTTCATCGGATACTGACAGACGAGGAAATGGCGAACGGGAGGACGATGCGGTGGACCGAACTCGAGATTCACGGTGCGGAATTGGGAAGTTCCTGGTTCTCACACAATTAATTCAATTTCAGGCCGAGTAAAGAACCTTTCGCCGTCGCTGTGGAAGTTAACACATCTTTCGGCCTTGTTTTTGAACCACAACCAACTTTCACGGTTGCCGCCCGAGATTGCGCAGGTGAGTACTGAAAATCTGGAACCAATGTGATTTCTAGTTTGCTCCACTCGAATAAAATATTAGCGGCGCTTTTCTGTTGTACATTATAAATGACCTATCAGTATTCTAATTGTGTTTCAGTTGACGCAACTGACGATGCTCGACATCTCTCACAACAAGCTGCGCTCCCTTCCGGTGGAACTTGGCGACATGATCTCGCTGTGCCATCTCTACCTGAACAACAACCAGCTCCGTGTGTTACCCTACGAACTAGGAAAGCTCTTCCGAGTACAAACGTTAGGCCTCCAAGGCAACCCCTTATCACCGGAAATAAGCAAGATCTACCACGAAGCGGGCGGAGCGCAGAAGATATTGCAGTTCCTGCTTGACCATCTGACAAGTGAGTTTTCTTTCTGATCTGAATGCTTCTCAGAATCGAACTGCGTTTTCCATCCCTGGAGAGAAATGGAAAAAAGTAAACCTCTCGGGGAACTGCACATCCATCAATCATGCACGAGGGAAGGCCTTTTCAGGACTGCCGAGAGCAGTTCCGATATTTCCTCGCTGAGATTCTCTTCCGACCTAGAATATGTGATTTGTGTTGACGTATGCGTCCAGAATGACATTCTCAACTTTCGCTCTTCCGAATGACGTAATCGTCGTCTTCGTAATCGTTTTCTTCTGCATTTCCTCACTTCATTAGTCACTATCATTCGTCGTTTTCCCACCGTCACTTTCTTTTACCTTCCAAATGGAAAGCCAAAAAACTTTTTACCACCATGGCAGGGTGTTTATGATCGTAATCGAATCACCAGAAGACTCAAGACTGCGACGTTGTAAACCGAGACAGGTGAAATGTTCCACTGATTCAAATATTATTGCCGCATTGGCGAGCGAAAAAACAGTTTTTGAAACGGGTTCTCAACAAGTTCCATACTAAACCAACATTACACATTAAATTTTTGGAAACCAGACAAAAACTAGCGAAGAAAGGAATAATACTAATAAAGTTACACTCGCAAAGGAATCACCTGACCTCGTCTTCTTCGTGGCTCTTTCTCGTCTATTTTTAGTATTCTAATGGTTTTGTGAAATTCTACTTCCTCTTTTCTCATCGACTTCGTCTCTTGACCTAATGGACAAAGTCGTTTGGACAGGGAGCCTCGAGCAAGAAAACGACACCAGCCAGGACAGATGACTTCCGGTGGGGCAGTGCGTGCAAAGATTTCAAGCACACTATGCCTTTCACGCTGATTAACTCTGAAAGTTAAAGTGTAGGAATGCTGTGGCTTTTCGTGAAGGACACTAGATGAAGTAGTACAGTAGAAGTCCTTGACTGCCTACTCGTTTAGAATGTACTCAAGGCAGACATGTACTCGTTAGCGCAACCGAAACTGCTGATTGGCGGTTGTCGCCAATAACAGGTTGAATATGAAGTTGACCTTTTCCAAAGTGTGTTCTTTATTCGCTCATCCCGTATCTTGGTACACTTAAGCACATTCGACCGAAAGTAACGCACGAATCTCGAGAGATCATAGCTAATGTGCCGGTGTCCATCCAGTGTCCATTCTATATGATTTTGTAAAAAACGAAGCGGTGCGCAAGAGTGAAAGGAAGCGCATAGGCGCAGAAGTGGTGGCGTAGACCACACCGCCATACGTACACGGTTTTTTGGTTAGTGTGTCTGTGTCTCGTCGGTCCATTCAGTCCTTCCTTCCTATGATCATCTGTTCTTCTGGCGTCGTCAATGTCTTCATCGTCTTACTCTCCCTATTCTTCCACGGAGGGCTTCTGCCGTTCGTGTCGGAGGACTGAGGCTCCGCCCTCTTTCGGAAGGGTGTCTTCCCTCGGAGGATTGTGTGTACGCCCTCCTTCGTGTGTTTGTGTGTCTGCAGCAACCGGCGCTGGCGGCACATTGCATGAGTTTGAAACGGGAACCAGGCTCCGCCCTCGACTAGCTGCCCATTTTGAAATAGAGGTCTTCATATTTTCTGGTCCTTCTTCTTCTTCTTCTTTACGTTCCACATATTCCGCCTGCTTCTTCCTCCGTTTACTTCATATTTTACCCTTGTTATCTTTACCTTTCCACTGCCTTCTCAGTTCTTTCATCAAGTTTATTCGAGAATGAAGTGCTGAATTATGACCGACATCGGAGAAGGCGAATCGCCATCGAGACGAAACTCGAGCGGCAAACGATTTGTCCGGAGAGCGAGGCGATGGGCTGAGTTGCAGCAGAAGCGACAAGGCCGTCGGAACTGTGAAGAGTCGGAAAGTCAGCCGATGCAGTCGGACCTACTCCAACTTCATCATTATAATCATGCCGTCTTTCATCAACATTCTCATCATCGGGGCGGAGTCAAAGAGTACAATTATCGTCCACCAGAACCTCCTCATGTCTACGATTACGTTGAAATGGCGGCACTCGGAAGTGGAGTGATGATTGTCGACGAGGATCACAACTATGAACTGCTGACGCACGAAGAGTCGAGACAGAAGCAGAACCTGGGTCACACTCGGAGTTTCCCAATTACAATACTTCAATCAAGGCGGCATCACCTTCACGTTCCCTCCGGATATACCATTGCACACGGGTTAAGCAGACATCAACCTTGCCAACGAACAATTTCTGACGCTTCAAGTTATAACCAGCTGAACTACCGCAATCTTCATGCTTCATTCAAACCGTCTTGGTATGATTCACAGCAGCCATCGCCAGCTTCTTTGTTGGAATCAGCCGACAGTGCTCTAACACTGATTACCAACGATCTCTCGATGACGAGTATCTCGGAAGCGTCAACGACGTCGCCGAGTTCGATCTCCAACAACTCCGAGGAGGGAACCTCTCCTCAAATAGCCAAGTTGTCCACCTCACTTCCAAAAGCGTCGAGCTTTTTTCATCCTAATCTTTCGATGCCACTGTACATTCCTTCAAATTTTCCAGGTGAGTATAATTTGTTCCCATGTTTCTGCTGGAACTGGTAGCGTCTAGTGTTCGTTCCTTTCGGAGGCCAGTCACTCAGTTCAACGGCGTATTTGCCTCAAAAAACGTGTAAACATCACAACTTTTTGTTCTTGTCAGCACCTTTTCTTGTGTGCCCTGTTGCGATGAAGTTTGTTTAGTGCTTCTGCATATCTGCTCGAGAACTGACTTCTCTTCCTCACCAGTCCCTCCTAATCTTCTTTTATTTCTCTGTTTCTTCGCACACAGTTTTCGCCGATCGCTATCGTAAACATGTTCTATTTTCACTTATCTATTTCGAATGGCGGTTTTTAATGAGTGGCTGAAAGCATGAAACAAGTTGACCACCGAAGAACTTTTCCGCTCCGCCCGAAATGTCCGAAATGGGATTGAGCCAACATGAGAAGAGCGAGAACTGCTAGCAAGCAAACAGCGGACACCGCAGCGATTTTTGGCGTCTTCTAACTGAGATTTTCGAGATGTTCTTCTCCTTCTCTCTCTCTCTCTCGGCTTCATTTTCATCTGTCCAACGGTATCTCTGCGCATCTTTGGCATTGAAAAGTTCGATCGTGCGGCGGTGATTACGCCATACTTTGACGTAAAAGCGACAGACGAAAAAGGAGAAGCCGAAAGGAGAAGAAGAAAAAAAAAGGGCGAACGTGTATACATTTGTAGCATAATGGCAGAAGAGAGACGGATGGCGGCAGAGCGCGTGGACGACGGTGACGGTAGTCGTGGCAGAAGCAGTGGCATCGGGGGGAAGTGTGTGTGTTAACAAGTTTTTGTCGCCACTTTCGGACGGTGTCATCCCTTCTCATCTTCGGTGTACATACGGGTGATGTGTTGGCAGTTAGGGGAGATGTCAGAGATTCGAAGAGGATTAGGACCGACTGTTTTGGTATTTGATATGCGAACAAGCCAGGAAGTGATTGCATATCACGACCAGGTGATTCGCGAGGAGACAAGCTGTTTTCTGTGATCCTTCAGCTTATTTTTAGGGAACACACTTCTTGGATTTGGTCTAGATTTTGTGTTCTGATGTCCCTTGTCCAATTCACTGATCTTCATAGACTTCACAGCTTATGTTTTCGATTATCCCACAATTTCCAGTTAAAAAATATTTGGAAAATGAGTGGATTTGGGTGCTAATGGATCCGGGCGGTCGCCCAGATAGACAGCTATGTTTGAAGCATCGAAACAATGAAAAAACGTGTTATTTACAAATGATCCTCTCGGAGTGTTCTCGCAGAGAGCACACTGTGTTGACGACGGCGAGAAGAGTGTTTTGGGACTGGGGGAGAGCGTGTTGGTTGCCCTCCGGTGCACGATATGTTTGCACACGGTTTCGGGCGCAAATTGATCGTTCGAACATGGCGCCTGTCTGGGATGTCCATGCAATCAAACACAGAGCCTACAATAGACCGGTGGGAAATCGAAAAATGCTTTTCGTTTTCCTTAGTCCCCCTCAATCTTGAACCATTGACTTGAGGAAAGTGATTTTAGGAACAAAACAGAAGACAATACGTCTTTCGAGAGCGACGCATTTCGTTTCCCTCCTAGTTTCCCCGCGCTCTTCCGTGTTTTGCGGTTAGTTGATTTGGCCGCGAGAACTGAAAATGAGAAAGAAGAAGAGAGGGACGGCAAGAAGTGCACTTGACACATTTCGATGTTGGATGTCCCTTTTCCCGCGAACAATGGGCCGGTGACAGCACAGATGGTAGAATGAATGGATTAACGGATGCGGGAATTCATAAGGGGACTGGACCAACTTCAGAATTTATCACGGCTAACTTCTGGAAATTGACAAATTAACGCATTCAGCAGTAAACTTCCGATGGCGTTCAGTGTCTGTCTGAAAGAGAACAACCGTCAGAATGACTTGTGACCTAGAAACACTGATTTCCTCCTAATGTCTCGCGGAATCCGCTCAACTAGTCGTAATGTTTTTTGAGCGGTCATGAATAAGTTGTTCGTCTTCTTGCGTACGCGCACGAGCGTTTAGGCGCACAGACGACGTCGAGTCCTCTAATATTTGTTTCAATGGGAAAAATAGACGGGGGAATAACCAGAAGACGTTCGTGCTGTTGTCGTGCGTGACAAAAAACGAAAGCGCCGAAAATAGTTAGGATGCGCGACATAAAAAGTTCGATTCTGGTAACAAACTTGACACCAATCACAAGGAATCTATCAGAATATTATTTTAATTTTTTCAGTTAACACTCTTCCGCCGCCGGAGCGCAACTGGGTAATGATTCGACATGCGGATCCGGAACGGCCAATTGGTGAGTTTTTGGGAAAAAGAGAAGATTAGAAGGAGTTCTACTCCGGAACCTCGGTGGGATTATCCCGTCGGGCGGAATACTTGAAACAAACATCACAGAGGTCATGAATCGGTTCTGGTTTGTTCCGAGAAAGAGAGAGAGAGAGCAAGTAAACAATCCTATTTTCGGAAGCGCCAATTGATTAGTGTAATTTGAATGGAAGCGCAGCGTTCTGAAAGTTAACGACGCGACTTTTGAATTGAAGCACTTATGCTCATTTCAATTCAGATGATTGCAAAGTCATTGCAAAGTACTCATTCTAGTTTTAATGTTTCTATTTCAGCCACGTTCACAGTACTCTGCTACAACGTTCTGTGCGACAAGTACGCGACTGTCAACCAGTATTCGTACTGTCCATCATGGGCACTCAACTGGGAATACCGAAAGAACTCGATCCTCAAGGAAATACGAACCTACGAGGCCGACATCATCACTCTGCAAGAGGTCGAAACGGAGCAGTTCCGGACCATGTTCCTGCCGGAGCTCAAACAGCTCGGCTACACCGGAATATTCGCATCCAAGACGCGTGCGAAGACGATGACCGAAGAGGAACGGAAGTACGTTGACGGATGTGCCATTTTCTGGAAAGTGGACAAGTTCGACATGGACAAGCACAGCACATTCGAGTTCACTTCGTTGGCGATGAAGAAGGCGTCGTGTAGTGAGAACATGCTGAACAGAGTGATGCCGAAGGACAACATCGCCCTGTGCGCAGTACTCAGGATCAAGGAGAATGTTTATGCGAACCGTGAGTGCGCAAATGCAGATGTGTTCTAATGTTTGGGAAGATTTGATTACAGGACGAATGACGATCCCAGCAAATGACAACGTTGTCGGAAACCCGCTGGTCGTTTGCACTGCGCACATTCACTGGGACCCCGAGTTCTGCGACGTGAAACTCGTTCAGACGATGATGCTGGCGAACGAAGTGACACGAGTTCTGGAGGACGTCTCCAAGAAGTACAATATCACGCAACAACAAGTGCCAGTACTCATATGCGGAGATTTGAACTCTTTGCCCGATTCCGGAGTATTCGAATATTTGTCACGTGGACAGATCAGCCGGCGGCACATGGATCTGAAGGCGTTCCGCGAGGACACTTCACTCGAGAAGTTCACAAACTCAACCGACAAGAACGTGCTCAGTCATCCGCTGAGGCTCGACTCGGCCTGTGATACGACTTCCATACCGTTCACCAACTACACGCTCGACTTCAAGGGAATGATCGACTACATCTTCGCGACACCGCAATCGCTGGCCCGACTCGGAATCCTGGGACCGTTTGATACGGCGTGGATTGGAAATAACAAGATCATTGGTGAGTTGACTGTGAAAAACACTCTTGCAACTAATTACCTTTTCTAGGATTCCCACATCCACACGTTCCGTCCGATCACATCCCAATCATGGCTCAGTACGCCATCATACCGACGACACACCAAAGACAGCCCCCGCCCCCACAGCAACCGGGCCAGTCGTCGGCCGGAGTCATCGGCGGCGGGTATCCGGCGTCACCGGCCCAGAACTCTCTGTTCAGATGATCGTCACCCTCGTGTACAACTCGACCCTTTCCCCCATTTTCTTACTGCTCCCTTTCATCCCATTCTGTCGCATACCTCATCCGTTTATCAACACTTTGTCCCCAACCACCCCCGCTCTTGTGTCTCTGTCCCTCTCAAAACTTACGTATAGTCGTTGATGATAACTCGTTTGAATTGTGATATCTTTGAAGTATGTTTCATCCGCATTTTCATCTTTTTCTGTTTCCTACGAGTTTTCTCTCTCTCCCTCTTTCTCTCTCTTTCTCTCTCTCTCTCTCTCTCTTTCCACATCTTTGTTCGCCTTCAGACGACCTACTTGTAGTTGCTTTCTTAAGTTTCTTGCGCTTCTGATCAGTTTTATTGAGTATATTTTGGTAGCCCATGGGGTGTCTTGCTTCTTTTTATACTATGTTCCTTTCATTATTCCCATTCCCTTATCTTCGTCTCTAATTGAAAGAGCTGCGAGCAGCTCGCCTATCCCTCTAGATTTTCCCCTGGGTTTTCCTTTTTCATTTTCTCGATTCGTGACTCGTATACTGAAGGGTTTCACGGCGAAAAGGTCTCGCGACGATCGGTTACGGTATCTGAGTGAAGGAGTTGAAAAACTCGGAATGGGAGAGTCTAGGAGTGAAAGCGTCGACGAACTGACGACGTGGAAGCAGAAGCCGGAGGTATACGAGTGCGCTGCTCGCTGGTCGAGTCCGTCCGTCCTTCTAACTTCTCCTCTCGTTGTGTATTTCACCGTCTGCTACAGTACCCCATGTATAGTTCGTATCTGGCCTTCGCATTCTATTCTTCTCCCCATTTCTCACGTTTTCCCTTCCACACTCGTCAAAGTTGCGTGTTTCTGCTTTGAGTTCTTTGTTATCGGTCTCGGATTTTAACCCGCTTCTATCCTATCCCATTTTCTCAGAATATTCCGTAATCACAGTCATCTATTATCATCATTATTCCCATAAATTTTCTAAACGAAAATAGTCGTTTCCCTCATTCGAATAAATGTTTTCGTGATCTTTAAAACATTTCTCATCTGTTTGCAAAAAGTATTGATTGGTTAATTTCACATGCCAAAAACTATTTACAAGACCGACAAGAATATTCGGGATATGAATTATCTAGTGAAAAAAGAAAGACAAAGCAAAAGCTATCCCGCAGAAAATTCGAAACCCGTAGAAATAAGTACGCAAACACAGATACGCCAAAATGCAGAAAACTTAGACTATATATAAGAACAGCTAGGACGTTTTATCCGACGGCACGCAATGTTGTTCAGATTTCAATGAATTTTTTGTTGTTTTTATTGAATCTCTGTATCTTTCAGGCATGGCTCCAATTAGGAAAGAGAAGCCAGGAGGCGTTAAACGGTTCTCATTGGCCGCCACGGATGTGACTCCGGCGCTAGGAGTAGAAGAGAAGATGAGCTGGAGAGAGTACAAGAAAATGAAGCAACAGACGGGTGGTGGGCAGATTCAGAAGCTCAAGAAAAAGAAACCGAAAATTTCTGACGAAGAAGAGAAGGAAAGGAAGCCGATGAAACTGTCGAAGAAACAGCAGGAAAGACATGACACCGGTGAGCGACTATTTAGACAAAATAGCCAAAACAATCTGAGAATTGCAGGTGCCGATGTCATTGATCCATCTGCGATGCGGTCGAAGTTACAACAGGAGAAAATGAAACGGACCAAGCAAAAGTTCGAGAAAAGAATTGAGGCGACCGCCAAAGCTGAGAAGAATTTAGTTGAAAATGTACAAAATTTGGGCGATTATCTCCTAAAACATGATTTTTTCAGACTGGTTTCGTGGCTCCAGAGGATGACGATCACTCGTTGACATACGCGATCCGTCAGAAGGACATCGTCGAAGCTGTCGATCTGGCCGCTGCGACAAAGCACTTCGAGCTCAAGTTGCCGAATTTCGGACCGTACCACATTGATTATACTGACAACGGGAGACATTTGGTGATCGGAGGACGGAAAGGCCACTTGGCATCGATTGATTGGCAGACAAAGCATCTGCATTGCGAGCAGAATGTCATGGAAAAGATTTCCGATGTCAAGTACGAAAAACCGTGTGATTTCTCGAGAAATTTTTTTTTCAGATTCCTGCACACTGAGAACTTCATCGCGGTAGCACAGAAGAACTACACTTATGTGTACGATAACATGGGAACGGAACTGCATTGTCTGAAGACGATGTACGACACGGCTCGTCTCGAGTTCCTCCCCCATCACTTCCTGCTCGTCGGGTCCTCCCGCAACTCGTTCCTCAACTATGTGGACGTTTCCGTCGGAAAACAAATTGCTTCGTTTGCCACCAAATCGGGAACTCTGGATGTAATGTGTCAGAATCCAGCCAACGCAATCATTCACACTGGGCACACGAACGGAACCGTCTCGCTGTGGTCGCCCAATTCGAAAGAACCCCTTGTCAAAGTGCTCACTCATCTGAGTGCAGTCAAAGGAATCGCCGTCGACGATCAGGGAAATTACATGGCGACGACGGGTCTCGACAGGAAGTGCCGTATCTGGGATGTTCGAATGTTCCGCCAATTGCACGCCTACTCTCTTCCGTTCGGCGTCGCCAATGTGGCCATTTCACAGAAGCTTGACGTGGCTTGTGCGGTAGGAAACCACGTGCAAGTGTTCCGTGGAATGCACAACGGAACCTGCAAAGAACCGTATTTGGTGCACAATTGCGGAGGCGTCGTCACTGATTTGCGGTTTGTTCCATGGGAAGACGTGCTGGGAATCGGGCACGGACATGGTTTCACGAGTATGTTGGTCCCGGGAGCCGGAGACCCGAACGTCGACACGCTGCGATCGAATCCGTACGAAACAAAGTCGCAGCGAAAAGAACGCGAGATCAAGCAACTGCTCGACAAAGTAGGCTCTTTTAGTAGGCCCAACAAACTATTCCTCTTAATAATATTATTTTTCTCAGATCCAACCGGAACTTATCAGCCTCGACCCCGACGATATCAACAAGGTCAACGAGGGCCTTCTGGAGCTGGAGGAAGAGGAACGGAAAAAGATTCTTTACATCCGTCCGATGTCAGTTCAGTACACTCCACGTCACAAGATGCGAAGCAAGAAGAGTGGATGGAAAATGGAGGCGCGCAAGAACATCGTCAAGGACCAGATCCGAGTTGAGAGAAATATGGAGAAGCACGCGGTCGAAAGAGAAGTGTTCGAGGCGCCCGAGCAGGAACATCCCAAGAAAAAACACATTTTGGATCGGCTCAAATAGTACAGTCAGTTGTTTAATTGTTGATTTTGAAATTGTTGGTACCCTTTCATATTGTTGTTCTTTTCAATAATAAAGCAAATAATCAGTGAGGTTAGGTTTATTCTCAGTTCCAGTTTAACTTTCTCAAGCGGCCGTCAACTTCACGATGATCTCTCCTTGCTGAGCTCCGGCTTTGAACGGCGCTTGCGGATCCGTCTCCTCGGGTGGCACTTCCGCGTACTGCACCACAATCTTGTCCTCTTTGGCGGGGCCCGCGAGACGGTTGATCTCGAGCGTTGCCTTGCCCTTCGCGTCCAGGAATCCGTAGACGGGACGCACGCGGTAGTGCTCGTTGTTCGACGATTTAACTTTGAACGCGAGTCGCGAGTCCGTCTCCGAGACGACGTTGTGGGTCGAGTTGCCGCCGGACGCGGGGAAGTTTCCGAGCGGAGGTTCGATGTTGATCATTTCCGAACAACGACTTCTTTCCTCGACTTTTCTTTTTGTTAGGAGTACTGATTCGAGTTCTCTCTCCGGACTTTCCGATGGCTTTTCGATAAAGGAAAACGAGGGGTTCACGGGAAAAGCACAAAGTGCTAATTGAAAAAGAGATAACAAAAATGGGTTTATTCGAGTGACTGTAATTGAAAGGTATTTGAAAGTTCATTTAAAATTCAAAAAAAAGGGAGCAGTTGCGCAAAAAGTTCCGTCACTTCGTCGTCCTAGGAGTTCCACTCGTCCTCATCATCTTCCTCCTGGAGCTCTCCGTCCGATTCTTCTTCGACCTCTTCTTCGTCCTCATCATCCTCTTCCACGTCTTCTTCTTCTTCTTCTCCCTTTCTAGATTCCAAACACCCATTCACCAATTGGTTCACCTGTTCCTCCGCCTTTTTCAATTGCTTCCGAACCATACATTCCGTTTCAGCGAGAAGAGTTTTCACACGCTCAATCCTAGAATGAGATCATTACAACCTGCGAATACGTTGAAACAAACTCACTTTTCCTCGGTGAACGGCATTTTCTGGGACAACTCTTTTTCAATGCGCTCTTGTTCCTCGAACATCTTCGTTTGTTCCGTCCGTTCCCGTCCAGCATCCATTTCGTTTTCCTTTCTTTCCAACTCTTTCTTCATCACCGCCACGTTCCTCTCCGATTCGGCCAGCTCGTCGCCTCTCCGTTCGAGCTCAACTTTCACAGCCGCCAGCTCCTTTCTCTGCTCCAGAAACTTTTTTTCCAAGAGCTGGTAATCCTTGTTGCGAGTTTCGAGCATCTGTTCAACAGAGACGGACTCGATCGATGACATTCTCGTAGAGGCCTTTCTAAAAATCAATAATACAATAGAAGAGCAAAGCCAAAAAGAAAAGAAGACGACCGTCGTGAGCAGGCGGTCTGAGCACGAATGACTCAGTTTGCAGTGGGGATGTAGGCGTGCCGAATGGGCGGTCCTTCCTATATCTCACTCTTATCTTTCCCTCGGGAATCAACAGTTCGCAGGTGTCCTCAACTGACATTAGCCCATCGAAAAGAAACTTTTCGATAAGGGAAAACGAGGGGTTCACAGAAAAACAGTGTATGCTAACGAGATCTTCAAAAAAGGTGTTTATTCAAAAGGTGACAGTAACAGAAAGTGATCATTTACGCATTGTCAAGTTATTCGTAGAAATGGAATCAGAATCTAAAGAAGCGAGAGATAAGCGAGAGAATGTCTTCATTCTCCGATTCCTGGTTATCAGCCTCTCCTTCTTCCTCTTCGTTGTACCATTCGTAAGATGCGGCGAGCTCGTCCTCATCAGCATCCTCTTCCTTGTTTCCTTCTTCGTCCTCTCGGTAAGACTCTACCTGTTCCATCAGACCCTTCGGATCGTCCGATTCCTCTTCCACTTCATCCTCGCCTTCATCCTCATCAGACTCCTCGACCTCTTCCTCATCATCGTACTCCTCGACCTCTTCCTCATCATCGTACTCCTCGACCTCTTCTTCATCATCGTACTCCTCTTCAGTCTCGTCTTCCTCATCGGATTCCTCCACGACGTCATCATTTTCTTCCGCGGCATCCGTCTCCTCCTCTTTGCTCTCGTCCAAGACGTCATGTTCTTCTGATTTCAGATCCTCTACCCCTTCATCCTCGTCAGATTCCTCGTCAGATTCCTCATCCGATTCCTCATCCGATTCCTCGACCTCTTCCTTATCCGATTCCTCGACCTCTTCCTTATCCGATTCCTCGACCTCTTCCTCATCATCGTACTCCTCTTCATTCTCGTCCTCATCGGATTCCTCCACCACGTCATCATTTTCTTCCGCGGCATCCGTCTCCTCTTCTTTGCTCTCGTCCAAGACGTCATGTTTCTCTGATTTCAGATCCTCTACCCCTTCATCCTCGTCAGATTCCTCATCCAATTCCTCATCAGATTCCTCATCCGATTCCTCATTCGATTCGTCGTCGGATTCCTTCACCTCTTTTTCATCGTCCTCTTTTCTCAAATCGTGAATGCACCTTGCCAACTGCTTCTCCGCCTTCTTCAACTGGTTCTGACCCATCTGATTCATTTCATCGGTGAGATGTTTCAGCATCAGAAGCCTAGAATAAATACATTAAAATCTTAAAGAAAAAGAAAAAAACTGACTGATCATCTTTGATGTGCGTCTTGAGAGCCATTGGTGCCGTAAATTTCCGTTGAGTATCCAACTCGTTTCCCAATCTGATAATCTCTTCCGCCAGCTTCGCCTCGTTCCGCTTCGACTCGGCGAGCTCCTCTTCCTTCAGTTTCAGGGCTCTTTTCAGTTCCGCCAGCTCGTTTCCTTGCTCGAATAACGGACGCATGAGCATTTCGCAGAAGCGGTTACTCTCTGCGATGAGCTCTTGAACGTTGGTCGACATAGTTGTTGAATGCGTGTTTTCTGTAAGTGGATAATAGAGGAATGTTGGAGGAATGAAAGAAAAGAAAGAAAGACGACCATCTTGAGCAGACGGTCTGAGCACGAATGACTCAGTTTGCAGTGGGGATGTAGGCGTGCCGAATGGGCGGTCCTTCCTATATCTCACTCCCATCTTTCCTCCCGGCAATCAACCGTTCGCAGATGTTCTCGAAGGAGAGATAATTGGAGGATTAGTGCTTGCTCCTTTGTAATTTCACCGCGGATACTCATCTAGACATCTCAATTAGACGGACTCGATAGCTCATCTCAATTAGAGCAATTATAAAATGATTACTGAATGACAGTTGGCACGTGCACGAGTAAAGACTGTGGTAGCTTTTATGTACAAAACGGTGATAACATCAGCAGAATTGGACAGTGTAAGATGACGGTTTGGTGCAAGTGAGCATCGTCGCGTTGTCGTAAGCGTAGGTGAACGCCGTCGGACACGCGTCTTTGAATATCTTCGTAGTCGCAGTCATCGGACATTTATCAGGACTCGCGTAGGCTCCGCGACAGCACTCCTCGTCAGTTTTGTATCCGAGACAGCCCGATTTGCAACCGACAGTGTTTCCGGAACTGCTCTTCACGGAAAGAGCCGCTGGACAGGCTGTGTTCACATCGGTCACGCATCCCCCGGCTCTCTTGCACCCGTATCCGTCGATGAGCATCGGGAGATTGTAGCCGTCGAGCAGAGAGACGTCGTAGAAATCCTGACCGCCCCACGCTTTCAGATTGAATTCAGCCACGGAGGCAGGCGGAGTCCCCTTCCGACCATTACACTGCTCAGCATTCTGGAAGAGATCTTTCTTGGAGAAAGACAGTTACAAGAGGGGAATCTACTCACGAGACACGTTCCCGTCTCGCAGTTAAAGTTGCCATCGCATCCAGTTCTCGCCCAGATCCTGCCATTCTTCCACGCGTCGTCCACATTCAGATTCCTTGCCGTCCACGCGTCCAATCGAAATCCTCCTCCTTCCGGATTTCCAGGTCCCAAAACTGCGGGCCAAATAGTAAATGGGCAGTTGTTGTAGACGACTATTATACGATTCTCGATTCCTGTGAGTGCCAGGAGCAGAAGAAATAGTGCGGATTTCATCTGGAAACGAACAGTCCGAATGAGTATTTCTCTTCGTTTTCCTTACATTTCAGTCGTCCAGTCTCTTTGCGGGAAGCTTTTTCCCAGCTGATTCCGTCCTTTTATACCACTTCCCTTCTTATCGTTGAAGTCGAGTTCGCTCCGTCCGTTTGTCACGGTATTTTGTGATCTTGGCCTCGACCCGGAATACCTTCTCTGCAGAAACTCCAACGTTTTCTGTACCCGCATTATTATTTTTGATGGATTCTTTCGGAAACTGAACTGATTACAGATGACACAGCGGTTCGTTATCAGTTAAGAGTTCGGAATGGAAGAGGATGAGGAGAGGATTTGGGTTTCGACAGAGAAAGGAACAAAGAAAGTGTCACCGGAAAACCTGATTAAACTGGTGAGGAGCACGTGGTCGGAGAGAGGAGAGTCTAGTTTGGGAACTGATAAACTTGTTGGTCTGATTGATACATCAATGAATTTATGTTTACGGCACAGGAATGAAACAGATTTGGAAGCATTGGACATCTCTTTGTGCGACTATTCCACAAGAACACTTTCTAACTGAAAGATGTTTTCTGTGAATGAATCCACTTTCAATGACCATCTTCGAAGTGATCCTTCTTCCAACTGTTCCCTCAATGATTCAGCCGAACTTCCTCCAACTGCGTGCTCACTCAAATGTTCATCGAAACAATCGGTGTACCCAGTGGACCTTCCGTCTTTCAGTTTTCATTTCGTTGCCATTTCAAAATGTAATCTCTCCGGAACGTCACGTTTCTTATCACTCACGAGCCGCCGCCGAAACCACAAATCAGATAATGCAACTCCACGAAAGTGCAGCTGAAAGTGGGCGGAGTCTTTCGGAGTTACAGCCGACGTGCAATTTGTTTGGGAAATTGGGAGAAATTGGACTGAATGGACTTCTAGACAAGGAAACTCCAGTAGACAAGATCGCAATTCAAAGGTTCATTGGAAGAGCAGCCAGGAAATTGGAATAAGCTGAATAAATCCTGGAAAGGATTGAGAGAAGCCTTCCGGTTCCTGTCCAATCTAGAAAATTGAGAGAAGGTTTGAACGTGGCTGAAACCTCTGGAAAGTAACACGTTTTCTGGTAATCCCAATAACAGAAAACAGCCGGATACTCACAGTTCCAAGGTGCAAGAACATTGATTCTCTCTTCTTTTCCGTACCGTAGTATACTCTTTCCCGCGCCAATAATTCCCTCTCGAGGTACCCCAACTCCACCCCAAGATCAGCACCGTTTTCGGAGGGTCGGATACCGCATGAAATACTGTATGGAATGAAGAGAATTAGAGATAATCATTTGATAACGTATCGGGAATTCGGAACTCCGAAGTTTCTATTTAAAGGCGAGCAGTTCAGAAGAATAGTCACAATTCAGTCTTCATTTCAATTCCATTCATTCAACCTCTCACTTTCAGTAATGGCCTTCGTCAAGCTCACCCTCGCCCTCCTTCTGCTGGCCGTCGCCGCCGAATCCCGCACCATCACCGTCTACAACAAGTGCCCGTTCACCATTTGGCCAGGAATCCTCGGCCCCGGAGACCCGGCTGGAGGAGGCTTCAAGCTCGACGCCGGACAGTCGAGAAACATTGACGTTGACGATGCATGGACTGCCGGACGTGTCTGGGCCAGAACTGGATGCGACAGCAACTACAACTGCGAGACCGGATTCTGCAAGGTGAGAAAGACCAGAGGCCCACTTCTTTTATTTACGCCCTTTGCTTCCAGAACTCTGAGCAGTGCAGCGGAGCCGGAGGAGTCCCGCCAGCATCCCTCGCCGAGTTCACCCTGAAAGCCTGGGGAGGACAAGACTTCTACGACGTCTCGCTCGTCGACGGATACAATGTCCCAGTCCTGATTGATGTGCACGGTGGATCCGGATGCAGCCGTGCCGGAGGATGTGTGAAGGACATCAACTCCGAATGCCCAGCCGCCCTCGCCGTCAAGAACTCAGCCGGAAACACCGTCGCCTGCAAGTCTGGATGCCTCGGATACAACACTGACGAGGAGTGCTGCCGCGGAGCCTACGGAACCCCAGACAAGTGCCACCGCTCCGCCACCGCCCAGATGTTCAAGGATGCGTGCCCGACTGCCTACTCGTACGCCTACGACGACGGATCGTCCACTTTCACGTGCCAGGCCACCGCCACCTACACTGTCCAATTCTGCTAAATACTTGTTGTTTCATTACAATAAATATGTACAGATTCAATTTAATATCACACGATTAAATGTCAAAAAAGGAGCGGAAGTTGCAAATGAGCGCATGATTGTTATCACCATAAACCTCTTTCCTGTGGAAGTTGAACGAACTTTTGAAACAAACACTTTTTAGTTTTGGAAAACAAGGATGATGATATATGGGACCTTCTAAAGTGTTTGAGTCCGAATATAATCTCCGCCGTTTCCAGGATTTATCAGTGTATGATTAGGCTATTACGAAGTTCACCGGGTCCATTGTCTGCTCTCTTGTCGCCAGACGTTCCTAGAGTTCAACAGATCTGAAAATACCAATGCGATCACTCTTCTGATGTTCGATCGTCTGAAATTCATTTCCGTGTCCATTCTTCTTCCTACCGATTCTTCAATCTTCCGGAAAAGTTCTGTCCGTCCTCGTGGAATTATCTCTTCCGATAACAGCTCCGCCCACTCTACTTTGGTCCTTGGCCACCAGCACCGTTCTACCAGAATTCATCACGAATTCCGGGGGTGACGGTACATAAAACATGGACGGAATAGTGTGGAAAAAAGAGAGAGGGAGTGTTAGAGAAGATTGCCGATAATTAACGAATCAGGGAATGAAGCGGGGGGAGGGGGGGAATGTCAATTCGATACTGATAAGACGGCGGGCGGATTGTGCAAGTGAGCCCACGAAACTTGGTATAAAAAGGCAGACAGATCGAGGGAAAGGCATCAGTCCCCTTCCAGGTTCCCTCTCCTCAACACTTGCATTTTCAGTGATGGCCTTCGTCAAGCTCACCCTCGCCCTCCTTCTGCTGGCCGTCGCCGCCGAATCCCGCACCATCACCATCTACAACAAGTGCCCGTTCACCATCTGGCCAGGAATCCTCGGCCCCGGAAACCCGTCCGGAGGAGGCTTCAAGCTCGACGCCGGACAATCGAGAAACATTGGTGTTGACGACGCCTGGACTGCCGGACGTGTCTGGGCCAGAACTGGATGCGACAGCAACTACAACTGCGAGACCGGATTCTGCAAGGTAACTTTCTCAGGAAAACCAATTCTATTTGACAACATTCAGAACTCTGAGCAGTGCAACGGAGCCGGAGGAGTCCCGCCAGCATCCCTCGCCGAGTTCACCCTGAAGGCCTGGGGAGGACAAGACTTCTACGACGTCTCGCTCGTCGACGGATACAATGTCCCAGTACTGATTGATGTTCACGGTGGATCCGGATGCAAGCGCGCCGGAGGATGCGTGAAGGACATCAACTCCGAGTGCCCAGCTGCTCTCGCCGTCAAGGGACACAGCGGAAAGACCGTCGCCTGCAAGTCCGGATGCCTCGGATACAACACCGACCAGGAGTGTTGCCGCGGAGCCTACGGAACCCCAGACAAGTGCCACCGCTCCGCCACCGCCCAGATGTTCAAGGATGCGTGCCCGACTGCCTACTCGTACGCCTACGACGACGGATCGTCCACTTTCACGTGCCAGGCCACCGCCACCTACACTGTCCAATTCTGCTAAATTTCTATCGTACACCTGTAATAAACATGTAAAGCTTTCCAATGTTTGTGGTCGAATACTCCGAAACACAAAAGTTGGGCTCCGATTAGGTTTCACAAATGACCCTTATCAATTGGGAAGAAAGGGAAAACGGCGGAATGTGCACCAAGAATCATGTTAGGGCCAACTGGGGAAGAAGCTTCTGGATCGCTTATATGTGATCTGTGAATAGGAAGCTCCCAACAAGGTCATTCGACTTCCTAACCCATGCTGATACATAATCCAAGACATCAACAAGGCTCACTTTTTTCAATCTATTCCATTTCGCATTTCCATATGCCATGTGCCCTTTCCGACGATCAGAAACCCTCCCATTTCCGTCGGTTTATTTACAAGCCAGTCTAGTTTTTGAACCTTTTTGCATCACGATTTGTAACTGATTTCACCTACAGTACCACCTCGTTTTATTTGTTTGTTCTTGCCGATAAAACAAGGAGAGTGGAGTCACTTATCAACATAATTCATTCACAATCGGAGAGAAAGAGAAAGAGCATTATCGAATTGAAATGAGCTCATCGATACATTTCGGCCTTGAGCATGACTGCGAAGAAGCAAATCGGGAATGCGGCGAGGGCGAAAAGACGGTCCCAGATGTCGACTGGACGGGGAATCGAGAAGAACGGAGAGCCGCCACGGCCTTCCTGTGAACAGTCGTCGTCGGTCTTCGGAGGCGGAGGCGGAGGGGTCTCTTCTGACGGCGGAGTGGTCCCGGCTGCTGCAGGGGACGGAGTTGTCGGTACCTGTTCCAGGGAGACGATCGGAGCTGCAGTTTCTGTATCGAAACCGCCAGACATGAGGTGATCCCAGAATCCGACAGGCGAAGATCCTCCGCTCTCCTCGCTCTCCTCCTTCTTCGAGTCCTTCGATTTGGTCTTCGTTGTTTTTGTGGAGTCTGTCGGAAGGTTTGTGAACATGGCGTCGATGTCCGCGTCCGCCAACAAAGATTGCGATTCTCCGTCGTAGTAATCCTCGCCCTTCTCCTTCTTCTTCTTCTCTTTCTCCTTCTCTCTCTCGACTTCCCTCCCAGATCCATGGTCTTCGGGCGAATCGTCTCCGGGGGAGTCGCCATGATGATCGGCGAGACAGTAGGAGACCAGAAGGAAGATCACAATGACGAAGACGACCTCTCTCACCACGATCATCTGAAATGAATCGTCTAGAGTTGAGGGAAAACGGGAAGTTTGTTGACGGCACGAGCTTGAAAAAGTGAGCCGGAAAGCCCCCAATTTCCCCTCGTAGCCATGGAGCCGTGGGCAAGCAAGAGGGCGGGGCTTAAAGTGATTATCCCGTGAGGACGTGCAGCTTCAGATTAATGTTTTTTGAGGTGCACGGGTGGATTCATTGAAGGAAACAAAGGCACGAAATGGAAATAATACGTGGAAAGTTCACTTGAACTGTCAAAACAGATCCCATATTGGGTGTTGTTAAAGGAGAAACAAGAAGAACGTTTGGCGGTGAGAGCTAGAAGTCACAAGACTGCGCGCTCCGAATGATCTCGAGCACTCTCGTTGTCGGAGCAACTCACATTGTGATTATTTTGCCGAATAATTCTCACCAATGAGAAAACACAAGATTGCTTGTTAGTCACTGAGTCGTGATATTTTGGCCCAAATTGGTGGCTTGGCGAGATCAGGGAAACAATGGCGCCGAGGGATACTGAGAAAATGTTGATGAACTTCAAGGCAAAGAGGTTGGGTGATCGAAAGGAGGGACATTTTATGTAAAAACAGAAAGCAGGTTCAGATTCACGTTTTCTTCTTCGTCGGCTTCGATTTCTTCGGTGCGGCGGCTGATTTCCTTTTCTTCTGGGTCCCTTTCGATCCTTTCGGTTTCGTGCTCTTTTTCTTTGTCCCTTTCGTTCCTTTCTTCGTCTTCATCTTCTTCTTTTTCGGATCCCCACTGCCTTTCGACGTGCCGCTCTTTCCAGTGCTCGATCCTTTCGAAGCAGAGCTCGATGCCACGTCACCATCCTCTTCTTCTTCTTCTTCTTCTTCTCCCTCTTCTTCCACTTTTTCCGTTTCCTTCTTCGTCTCCACTTCAGTTTCATTTGTGGTTGTTGTCGTCGTCGTCGTTGTCGTTCCCTTTTTTCCTTCCTCGCTCGATTTAGCCTTTTCAGTCGATCTGAATTATTCCGTTATTATCTGACACTTCAGAACAGAAACGTACGTTTTCGTGGCATTCAGATTCTGAAGTTCCGGATTCTGAAGAAGGATCATGATCGTCGACCGGTTACCCTTTGCCTTGTTCTCAATCAATTGCCGCTCGTCGATCACTCCCTGTTTCTCTAGAATCTTCGCAACTTTCTCCTGAAATATCCCGAATGAAACGGCACTTTCTTCCCAGATTCTGCCCGAAAACCTTTGCCATTTCATCTGTTTTGAACACATTTTCCGCCAGGAACTCTTCCATTCTGTCCACTTCCATCTCCTTATTTTCTTGATTTCGATTGCCCAGAAGACATCCCATCGAGACTGTGGCCACTGCGAACACTCCACAAACGAACAGATAATTGAGGAGTCCGTTGAGCAGAACTTTCTGACAAACCAGGCACGTCTTCCGGGTTCTCTTTCTTTAATCGCTCACCGACATTGGGACCACCTGGAGTGTTACCGACGCCTTCAACTGTCCGTTCGCCAAGCACTCAAAATGTCCGCTGTCTTCTTCTCCAATCGGCCAAATTCCTGAAGACAAACACTCCGGAACTTCCCGATTCTGCAGCCAAATACCCAGTTTGCCTTCCCTCGAAACAGAGACTCTCCAGTCGAACCAGCTCGGTTTCATCCTTTTCCCATTTACGAACCATTCGACGAATTCTGGCTGCAATCCTTTCTTAACTCTTCTCTGCACGTCCCCGTTTATCAACCTCTTCTCCTTTCTTTCTATTCTTCTCTCGGTTTTCTTCGTCGCATTTCAGTGTAACCATCGATCCACTGACGAGTTCCATTTCGGGCCGGCTCACAGGACTCCAGTCGATCTCGTGCATCTTATTGCTCCCTTCAGAATTCTTCCCGTTTTTTATCGAGAAATCTCGACTCACCGACGACTGCCCTCACGACACTTTCTTTATTCTGGTGTGAAAACAGACTTCTGTCCTCTTTTGACACCGGTTTCCTTTTTCGTTTGAAAAATAAACTTTTTGGCGGCTTTGCAGTCGTCGTTCTGAATTTTTGCTGAGCCGCCGATAGCTTCCCACTCTTACGTTTTCCTCTCAGCTTTCGACTCGTGGGGACATCTCCCCTGAGATATTTTTTCTTCCAGGTCTTGTCTTGAAATGAAATCACAATCCACGTCATATTTTAACCATTTTCGGAACTTTGCCATTTTCAAAGACCTCAGCCGCACATCCTTGTCCTATTTCCAATTAAACGGATTCAGACTTCGTGTCTCCTTACCGATATATTTGATGCGCTATTTTCAAGGTCCGCATCGTCCGGATCCAGCAAAACGAATTTTCTCGCTTCATAAACTACCAGTAACCAAACGCTTATCAACACGACTCTTCTCATTCTGTAAATGGTCGGTACACGTGTATTCGGCTGAAAAACACGTTCACGTGATCAGAAACCGACTCTTTCAATCTGTATTTTCTCACTTCTGTTCCAAATTCAGTGCGAAACTCTTAAAGAAAAATGAGACAAACGGGTTAACCCCAACATATTTATGTCGGAATAACAACAACAATTATTTACGAACGTGGTCTCTCCTTCTTTCCCTTGAACAGGGCGATGAGGGAGGTGTTAGCAACCTTGACGATCTTGAAACGAACTCCGGGAATATCTCCGACGGCGTGTCCGGAACGTCCGAAACCAGACACGAGAACCTCGTCGTTTTCCTGGAAAATTAAAGTAAATGAAATAATTCAAATCATGGTGAAAATTTTGAATTCAGTTTTCATTGTCAGAAACGGAGGTGAAACAGACGAGCATAAGGCAAGCACCGTTTGCATAAGTTCCTATTTTATTTTCGAGTTATCCTAGCACCAAAAAGATACCTATTCTTAAAGGTGACTCTGGACCTCGCACATCATTAACAGATATTATCGCTGCTCATAATTAAATACTCACTTCGACAAAGTTGAGGCAACCGTCATTTGGAACGAAGGCGGTGATCTTCTTTCCGTTCTTGATGAGCTGAACACGAACACACTTGCGGATAGCAGAGTTCGGCTGCTTGGCCTCGACACCGCTGAAAACAGATAATTTATTACTAATCGGCGAAAATCTTAAGAATTGCATTTGAAGTCCATTCAGATTTGGATACTTGGTGCGCATCCTGCTACGTGTAAAAACGAACTCACATCTTCTCGAGAACGATTCCCTTAGCGTGGGACGCCCCTCCGAACGGGTTGGACTTCCAGCGAGTTCCGATGTGAGCCTTCTTGTATCTCTTGTCGTTCCATCGTTGCTCTTGACGATGGGTCTTGAGCTTGCGAGCCGTGCAGAGTCCCTTCGGCTTTCCCATATTACCTAGAAACCGAAATTCAGAAAAATCAGAAACATAAAAAATTCGAGAACAAAGACGAAAAGCTGAATTGAAGAAGAGTTAACGTACATAAAACATACACGTTACTTTTTACCTAGTTCAATCGTGAACAAAAAAGCTGAAACTCGCCATTTTTACCAAAAAATTGAAAAAATTTTTAGGATTCTCGCGAAAAAGTAGAGAGAACTGGGCATTTCGTGACACAGCTGAACTGAGTGTTACCGTACCACCTCGGCCCTGCACATCTTACCACTTATACTTGTGGCCGTGGACTAGAAAAACAGCAGATGTCGGCCATGTTTTTGGCTTGCCAACTTGCAAAAAAATTATTTTTTGGCAGAAAAAGCAATTTACAATCATTTAAAACCATGCTTACAAAGCTGTTTATGTCTGAACAGATTATGTCTCTTCTTCTCAAGTCTCTTTTCAGTGTATTCTTGTAATTTTGATATGGATCATCAAGGCCCTTTTTAAGAATGACTTCTCAATTGGTCATCTTCGCTGCACATTTGATTCTCTTCGTGTTGGTATGGCTTGTCGCTGCCACAAACACAGTCCCAGTGCTCTCCTATCTTCCAGAATGTTTGCACACGTTTGTATATTATGTAAGTTTCAACTCTCGTACTGAAAATAAATTGGATTCTGTTCCAGGCGCCTATCTACGCTGTTTTAACTCTTGGAGTAAGTTAATTTCTGTTAAAAAGACGGTTTTTATTCATCTTTGTTCCAGATTTACGCAGTTTTTAATGTTGTCTCCGGAGTGGCCACTTTCAACGACTGTTCAGCAGCAAAAGAAGAGCTGTTAAGAGAGATCAAAGAGGCGAGAGAGGAACTGAAGCAGAAGAAAATCATTGAGTAGCTCTCAAAGTTAAGAAAGTCTGGCGTTTTATGGGTGGCCTGTGATATTTGCTTTATGTGCATAGATAAACAAGTTATTCTGAAAAAAAAATCAATCAAATAGCGAAAATAATTTATTTTCGAACAATCAAAATTAGAGTGAAAACAGTGAGCAGGGTGGTGCACGAAAGACTAGCGAAGGAAATGTTGAAACAAAGAAGAAAAATGCGCAGTACACAAATAAATAATTAAATAAATACAAGAGCGAAAACACAACAGAAAATTGATAAAGCACTGTCTGAAAGGGGGATGGTGGACTCGAGAAGCGGCTTTCAATGGGACAAAAGGAAGAATGAGCGGATCGGGATCTAATCTGAGAGTACTTGAAAGACGCAAAAGTAATGGGCGCGGTGACCGGTAAGACATGGCGTATTTTACACAGAAAAAACGGAGAGATTGTGAGTTAAAATGGATAGCTTCCTAAGGCAACGAGGCGTCTCAACTCGCTATCAAACGGCACAAAGTTGCGGTTTTCCGAGTTGAAAATGTAAATGGAATCGGTGGGAATATCCATTATTCCGAGCCGTTGCAGATTCGTCTTCACCAGTTTGAATGTACCTGCGAAAGTGGAAATCGCTCGTCGGCAACAAAAGAATACTCTCACCTGTCTTCTCGACGTCTTCGCAGATGCGAATGAATTGTGGAATGGCGTAGCTCGTGAGCGACGAAGAAAGTCGTGCTCCCACCCTCTGCACGAACTGCCCCTCGTCTTCTTCTTCTGCTTTCGCTCGGACCACAGAAGCCATTCCGGCCCTTCCTTCTCTTTTCGGAACTTCCACCCCGTACACCGTGGCGTCGGAGAGTCCGTTGATCGGATGGAGGATGGCCTCCACCTCGGTCGTCGAGACATTTTCTCCTTTCCAGCGGAACGTGTCTCCCGTACGATCCTTGAAATACACGTACCCGAGACGATCCCAATGGAGCAGATCTCCCGTCAGGAAGCAGCTGTCTCCTCTCGCAAAAACATCGCGGATTATCTTTTTGTTCGTCTCTTTCTTGTTCAGATATCCCTCGAACTGAAGCAGCGGGTTGTTCTTTCTGATCGTCGAAACCATTGCTCCCGATTCTCCTGGATTGCACGCAATGCACAGTCCGTCGGCCGTTCGGATCGCTTCGCCAGTGACGTCGTCCACTTTTATCAGTCTGACTGGATGCATTTTCTTGGTGAGTGGGGAGATCGGAAGAAATCCGCATGCGCCCACGTGCCCGTCGATGTTCACTGAAAAAAGGGACGGATTAAGTGACGGATTCATCAAGCACTAACCGAGAGAAGAAGTCCCTTCCGTTGACCCATAGAGTTCTCCGATTCGGACTCGGAATCTATCGACAAAAGGCTGCCAGATCTCCGCGCGGAGTCCGTTTCCGACCAAAAGACGCATGTTGTGTCTGGACTCCTCCTCGACAACCGGCTGGGCCAGAAGATACCGGCAGATCTCTCCGATGTACTGCGAGACCGTGCAGTTGTATTTGACGCAGTCTTTCCAGAAGTTGCTCGCCGAGAACTTCTTTCTGATCACGCACGACGATCCGCCGAGAAGAGCCTGTCCGACTCCGAGGATGCCGGCGGCAGTGTGGTAAATGGGCATGGAGACGTACATCCGATCGGACGGACGGATTCCGAACGACTTGGCGGCTCCGACGGCGATCGAGTAATATCGAAAGTGCTTCATAACGGCGGCCTTTGGCATTCCAGTGGTCCCACTCGTGTAGATGAAACAGAGAATGCTTTTGAAGTCGACAGTGTCCAAATTCTCTGGCTCTTCGGTTCCCTGCACTTCAAGCTTCTTCCTGAGATTCTGGAATTCCGAGTTCTTTTTTGGTTCTCCCATTGCGTACACGTCAATTCCAGCCACATCCAGAAGTTTCTCTTCGATCGAATCAATCAGCACTGAAATTCTTCCCCACGTCTTCTTGTATCTTTCCGATGATCTCACCATTCTGCAGTGTCGCACTCGTGATGATCGCCTTCGTCTTGCTGGCCGTGATGCAGTGCACGAGCTGTTCCCTCTTCAGATTCGAGTTGATCCACGCGGTGACCACTCCGATCTTGGCCAGTCCCATCCAGGCGGCCACGAATTCCACCGAGTTCTCCATGTACAACGCCACGACGTCACCAGAACGGTAGCCCAGTCCCTGAAAGCCGATTAATTGATTGACTTGAGATGGTCGGAAGGAGCAGACCTGGAAGTAGTTGGCATATCTGTTGCAGTGGGCGTTGAACTCTCCGAACGTCTCCGTCGTGTTCGTTTCGATGTCAATCATGGCCGGTTTCGTTGAATGTCTGGAAAAATATTCGTTTGAGGGAGGGAGGAGAACTGTGCGAATGCTCACTTCTTGACGATGTTCAGAAAGAGCTCGTGGATTCCTTTATTCTGACGCAACCTCAGCCACAAGTCAATTTTGACCTCGATGATGAGTGCCAATCCTCTGAAACGTGGCAAGAAAACGAAGGGCTTGCCGAAAAGGCACCGAACTCACGTCAGATCTCTGTTGAGTGTCAGATAACTTCTGTAAATGAAATCTCCGTGGGCGATGGCAATGTAGAGAGCTATGAGTGCGGCTAAGACAACGCCAATCGGAAACCACTGCGAAATGACGCCGACGGTGAGGAGCATCGCAGTCACCAGCTCATCCAGCCCTATTTTGGGGAGCAAGCTGTAATAAGAACAGTTTTTGTGTTGTCGAACATCCTTCTGTTTTTGTGATGTCTTTTCCTTCGCCCGCAAATTACCCATTATCCCCTGCGAATCGATCGATAATTCTTTGTTAGTCAGCGGGCTTCTGAATGCGAATAACTGGGGCTACAATGCGTATAACTGACGTCACGCCATCGCTTTTGCCTCCGCTGCCAAATGCATTCGTCCGATGGTCATCGCCTCGGAAACAGGTCCGAGACGCAGACAAACGGACGGAGAAGGACAAGTTTCGACGACGGAATCGAGGTGTCATTTACGGTGGAGAAGGAGGGAAAGTGCCGAAACTTGGTGGCGGGAGACGTCGGAATGGCACCAATCGAAGGCAGTTACGGGATTAGCGATTAGGCCGAAACACGGGCGACGTGTCTTCTGGAGACTGTATCCAATGGGAACGAATGGGAATCCGAATAGTTCTGGGAACATCCGGGGCTGCCAGCGGTGCTGTTCCGACGGCATTCACATTCTCATCTCCATCTATCTCTCCTCATTTTCCATTTCGAAAATCACCTCGGCGCCGGTCCCTGTGCTGTTTGATGCCTTATCGCCTGCCCCGTCCAAAGTATGCGGCAAAACGGCAACATGGGAGGCCAGTGGCCGTACTGTCCACATTTCTAGATGCAAGTGCGCCCTATTGCGAAACACTAACCTGGCAGGTTTCTCGAGAATGTCCGTCGGCAGAGGCCTCGGTCTCCGCCAGTTCGGAGCTCGATCGGTCATTTTGGAGGGGAAGGGAGGAGGAGAAAAACGACGAGAAAAGTGGCGGGACCGGAGTGGACTCTCTGCGGTTGGAATCGGATGGATCTGAAAGGGAATTGGGATCAGTGAAACAGGCGGCAGATTGAAATGATTCGAATTGGTACACATAGACAACGGAGGGCGGCGGAAAGAAACAAAAACAGAGAAAAGACGGCATGCATGGGGACGATGGACCGGTATCTAGGGGCCAGCAGACGACGCTGATATATAGAAGAAGAAGAATATGACGGATGAGAGGAAGAAGAAGAAAAAGAAGAAGCTGAAGGAGGCGAAGAGAGGGCAAAGAGGCGAAGAAGAAGAAGAAGAAGAAGAAGAAGGAGGAGGAGAAGAAGAAGGAGGACTGTAATAATGAAGGGAAGAAATCAGACAGTGTGGGAAGCCGAGGAAACAAATCACAATTAAATACAAAGGAATTTCGTATGAAGTCTTCAAGTTTTTCTGCCTCCTGACACAATGGATTTGTGATGATAAAAAGGTCGAAAACCAGTTGATAACCTTTTTGTTTATCCTTTATCAACCGTCAAAACATGGAAACTTGTTAGCGAGGCGAAAGTTTAGGAATGAAGGAAAATAAAAGGAGGTGGGGGGGGGGGGGACGATTTGCATATGAGGGCAGTGGGTTGAAAGTGACAACGATCATGCAAATCTCATCACCTCTTTCTTTTTCGATTTCTTGAGAAGAAGAAGAAGAAGAAGAAGAAGAAGAAGGAGAAGGAGACAATTCAAAAGGATTTGGGAGGAAGGACAATGGACGGATTGGGAGCAGAACGGACGAGGAATGGGAAAGTGACGGCTTCCAGAATCGGCGAGTGGGAGATGGTGGGTAGACATCAATATCAGTTGGAAATCAAATCATCACGAGGGGCATTATCTTCCACTTCCAACAAAAAACACATTTTCATCCCCCCCACTACAGTACTCCCTCCCGACCTGATTCTAGGTCAACGTGACGGGAGAAACCAGTATGAAGAGAGAAAAGTACAAATGGGAATGGGATGAAATGGGGCGGATGCAGATGAAACCTCATAACTTTTGATCCGGCCGTTCTTGTTCGACCGTCTTCTCAGAAGCGAGAGGGAGAGAGAGAGAGCATGTGGAACAAGGAGGGTTCAGAGAATTAGTAGGTCAATGGGAAAGCATTCTAAAGTCATTTAAGGGGAGGGAAAAGATGAGGAATGATACATTTGAGTGAGATGATATGATTGGGGCGAAACGTGTTTGGGAAAGGGAGAAGAAACTGGTAACTGATTGCATAAGGAGGCTTCTGAAAGTATGCGAAAAGGAGGCGGATGATAAGGTTAGCAGCTAGTGATGATAAGATGGAACAAGTGAAAGGACCGACAGGTTTCGGAGGCGAAAGTCAGAGAGAGAAAGAGAGAGACAGAGAGAGAGAGACAGAGAGAGAGAGAGAGAAAGAGAGAGAGAGAGAGAGAGCGAGAGAGAGAGAGAGAGAGAGAGAGGGAGAGAACGGAGGATGAATATATGGAAGAGATGGCCAATTTTCAGAATTGGCTGTAGTTTGATGGAACTGATGGTTCGATAAAATGTGTACAAGCGGAGGACTCAGAAGAATCTTTAGTCCAGGATCAAAAAGAAGAAGCTGCCGAACGACAATGACGAAATGAGAGTGTAAACTTGCGCTCATTCCATTTCTCCCTAAAGCAAAGATCGAATCCAGTCTACAGTAGGACGGCTTATCATCATTTATTCGGTTCCTTCTCTGGCCTTTGTATCACCTAATCATATTGTTTATTCTCTCTCTTTCTCTCTCCATTAAATAAAACATGTTCAAGTTTCATTCTTTTTCTGCAAAAGACCTGTTCGTGAACTGATTTCCGATTCCGGGCCCTTTGCAGCAAAGAAAAGAAGAATACGTACGTAAGTTGGACGAGTGACTCAATCGACGACGGATTAAAGAAGTTGCAGACACAAATTCGTGCGGAACACGTTTGCCACGTTTGCGGAACGGACGAGATGTCTATCATGAGACATGAGAAGCTTAAAAGAATACGGCTAACAAAACAGTCTTTCGCACCTTTCCTGGCAGATTATCGACACCGATAACAGGGACTTTTTTGGCATCAGATTCGGATTTTAACTGTAACTCGAGAGATCTCTAGTGTGATGGCGTCCGGTTTGAAGACGTAAAACGGAAAAAGAAACAGAAGTAACAAGTGGGAAGTATTCATGAAAAGCGGTGGAAACATTTGAATGAGAGGGGGAGGGCGCCGGGGCTAACCAGCCGTCCGGCCTTACTCGGCCAAACCCGTTTTGTCTGTTTCCCGATCGGCCGCCCAAGCCGAAGCCGAAGCCAATGCTGCTGCTGCTTCTTCTGTCCAGGATGAAGACATTTCGGAGATGTTCGCGATTGTAAGCGATGTGAGAAATTCGCTGAGGGACCCGCTTTCACTGGCGGCTAGCGCGCATGCTATCGATAGCATTTGACCTGATAAGGAGGGGATCCAGGTTCAATGAACTGCCACCTCGCGGTTTTCGATTTACACGTAGATCAAGATCTGTTTCGACGTCTATATGATAACAAACATTGCAATTGACGTTTTTGAACACACAATGGAAGCATAGCATGCTATAGCATCTGTAAAACCTGAAAGGAATCTGAAAATATAAATTTTTTTGTATATTTCGATATACGAGCAAGCCGGATACATCATTTTATGTCATTTGATGTTGACAAACCACAGCAAGCAATAATTTTTCAAACACCCGCTGCCAGAAAAGCATGCGGTGGAGCGCACTTGCCTCAGCACAACGAGACCTTCGCTGCGATTAATTGTATGCGCCTTTAATCGATAATCCAATTTGTGACTCACTTCGTTAGAAAAATACCTTCATTTCAGCAAAATGGCATACAAAATGGAAGCCAGGCAGCTAAAAATAGCAGAGAAGCTTATTATATTGAATGACAGAGCTGCCGGGATGCTGACTAGGATCTACAATATCAAAAAATCAAGTGGTGGTGAGTGTTTCCTTATGAAATCGTAAATTGTGGGCGTTTACAGATTCAAAAGTAAAGCCACACTTCTTGAGTGATAAAAAGATGGAAGGAGCTATAAAACATATCGTCAGAAAGTTTCCGGTTGTGGATTGCAGGTCGAACTCCGTAAGTTTCAATTTCACAATCTCAACTGAGAAACATTTTTCAGTCAACGTTCGAGCATGTCCAAGGGCTTCAGGGCGAAATAATAAAGTCTCTTTCGCTCTATTATTATACTTTCGCAGATCTTCTTGAACTGAAAGACAGTATCATAGGACTTTTGACCGCAATGGACGCATGCCAGTGCCAGTTGGATATCGTGAGTCTTTCACTTTCTGGAACTTTTTTTTTGATAGTTCTTTCAGACGTTGAACTACGATTTAACAACAGGATATTTGAATCTAGTCGTCCATCTCATCACAATGATGATTCTTCTGTCGAGAATTGAAGATCGGAAAGCTGTTCTCGGCCTGTTCAATGCGGCTTATGACCTTCAGCACGGCCAGAGTGAATCCTCATTTCCGAGGCTTGGACAAATGATTCTCGATTACGAAAATCCGCTAAAGAAGTTACACGAAGACTTATCGCCTTTGAACAGACTCATATTCTCCGCTCTCTGCTCTGTGAACTCTGTTTATCAGCGAAGAAACAAGACTGCCGATATGTGGAGGGCGTCGAACATGTTCTCGTTGACTGCCGCTCCTGCACAGCTCCTCTATGCTGCCCAAACAGACACAGTTTGTGACAAGTGATAGAGCTAGGTGGAAACAGACTTTCATTTCAGATTGCCTGTGAATATCTCTCCCTTGATGTCATCGATCGGTGGATTGTTTGTGAGTCGTCTTCAGAACTGGAATCCGAATAACATCTATAATTCAGTTTGCGGGACCGTGTGTCATTCGACGCTTCTCAATGACACAAACATCTTCCACATGTGGCAATTGGCACTTCAGATGAACATGTGTCTCCGTCTTTTCCGCGATGAGACTTTCATTGTTCATCAGGAGATTCAGACCTTTTTCGAGTCGTCAAAGGAGAAAAGCAAGAAAGTTCATGACGTGAAAGAGTGTTTGAACGTCGCTTCCCTCACTTCGTAAGCCTCCAAATCTCTGAGTGCCCCATTATTTTCTTCATTTTCAGTGTTGCCGTACATGCAGACCGTCGTCGTTTCCTCCGAAGTTCGCTTCGAGATCTTTCTCTTCTTCTTCGCGACCAGCCGGGTTTACTCGGCCCGAAGGTGCTCTACGTGTGGATGGCTCTCGGAGCAGGAAGAGACGAAGTTCTCTGGCTGCTACGACATCAGGTTGAAGTGCCGGCAATCAGTAAAAAGGGGAGCAAACTGGCGGACGAGCTCGTGGATCGACAGCTTCCTGAACTGCTCTTCTACATGCTCGAATTGCGAGATCTCGTCTACAAACATTCCGGAGTGATTAATCGGTATTATATGCAGGTAAGGAATCAATGTTACGTCTTTAGAAAGTTATTCCGTCTTTCAGTATGTAACTAGTTACGATTCAATTGTGGCGACAGAGATGGTGAGCCACGCGAACGGGCTTTTGGAAGAGGAAGGAATGCTTTTGTCGGACTTCGCCAATTCCATCGGTAATCTAAATTCGGACACGTGCTTCCGAGGTCTCCGGCTCGATTGGTACCGCTTCCAAGCATGGACTTCTGTCTCGCGCAGTCACTTCCAACTCTCCAAGAATCGAGAATTCGCCGTCATGATGAACACGGCCGTCTTTCATTTGAAAATGATCGATATGCAAGAAGACATGCTCCGAGAGACCAGCGACCTTTCCATCTACTGTTTCTATCCGAAACTCGCCGAAAAACACTGGCTCAACTGCCTCCAACTCCCTGCTCAAGCTCGTTACGTTCTCAGCTTCGCCCGACTGGCCGGTCATTTTACGAGTGCACTTCATGATATGTGCCCCGAAGAAAAGACATTCATCACGGAAAAGGCTCTGGCTCAGTGCAATTCAGTTCTCGAGGAGACGTGTAAACAAGTATCGTTTGTGCTCGAAAGAGTGGCGGAACACGAGTTCGGACTAGCTTATCAGATGACTCCGAGTGCCGTTGCCGTGAGAGTTGTGGCCGAGGTGGTCCAGCAGAAGTGGTCCGGAAAGGCAGCAGCAGCCGCCGCCGCAGCCGCCAAAGACTATTTCATTGCGGGAGAAGAGAGTTATCGAGTCGACCGACAGGCACTCACTATGCCAGACAAGTTGCAGACCACACTGTGTATGTTCTTAAAATATCCCTTAGAATACCTTTCTCCGTTTTTTCAGTGGAGTTGTGTGCTGGTCTTGGAGCACATCGTCAAATCCTGGTGGCCAATCACATTTTCGCTCCGCGCACCTACTTGTCGCAAGCCCTTGAAGCCAAGTTTGTCGACCTGCTGCACGCGATGATGTGGGAAGGACAGCCCCAAGCGAGCAATCCGAAAAGGCCCAGTGACATGCTTCTGGCTCTTCAGGCTTATATGACAGTTCTTCAGAATCTGGACACTGCCAGTTAGTCCTTGCAGTTCTTTTCCCACTCCTAAAGCCCATTGTTTGCAGTTTCCGTCGACATCAGCAATCTAATGCAGTCGATTCTCCTGCAACAAACCCAATCGACCGATGCAAAAGGAAAGGACACAATAACTGCGCTCTACACGAAATGGTACCTCGAGGTGCTCCTCCGTCGTGCTTCCTCCGGTCACATGGTGTGGAGTGAGCATCTTCGGACGATGCTGGCTGCCGGTCAGGATCAGCTTTCATTCCTTCCCGATCATTATTCGGATCCTCAAGAACTCAGAGCTCTCGTGCAAATAATTGGCCCTTACGGAATCAAACTAATGTCGGAGAGGCTAATTTGGCACGTGGCCAGTCAAATCAGTGAAATGGGAAAAATCGTGAGCACGTACAAAGAACCTCTCCAAGTCGCACGATCCAATTTCGATAACACGGAAAGAATGAAGGAAGTGCTGAATCTGTTGACTGCGGAACCCAAAGACAAGAAAGCGGCGAACGCGACGTGTCCGGCAGATGCGATCCTGCAGCGAACGATCATCATCGGACAGATCTGTGCTTTCCGAGACGCCCTCCTCGAAGCTCTTCGTCACGTCGTCGAATCGAAACTACCGTTTCTGCAAACATCGTTTGAATCTCTCTACAACAATTTGGATGACGTCGGAAAAGTCAGAATTGGAGAGATGTCGGCTGCGATGGGGGTGAAAGGACTCGTCGACATGTCTCTGGTCAATGCGATCCGGGCTCAGAATCCGAACGTTCATCCTGGAGAGCACTACAATAACAGCTGTCTTCTGCTGGTAGCCATCGCAATTTGCATTCCCCGCATCGGAATGTCCGATCTCTCTTCCTACAAGCCAAGCATTCAAGGTTAGTCCTCAAAATAAATCAGCCCCGGCATGTACCATTCAATTTCAGCCAGTTTGAACAACAGTCACTGCGTCCCAGCAGCCGTCAACACAATCGGATCTGCTCTCTTCCATCTCCACGAGCAAAATGATATTCAAGAGAGAATGAAGGAGTTCTTGGCGGTAAGATCCTTGCTCCAAAACGAACGAAATCACCCCTTTTCCAGCTGGCTTCCTCCGGAATTCTCCGAACAATTCACGAGCGAGACGGCAGTCGTCAGGTTCCAGACGACATTCTCCGCGCGCACACAACTCTCTACATCATCCTCGAGCAAATGGTGCGCAAGAATCGGTGGCTCTCGATAGACGTGCTCGAGGCATGCTTCCCCTACAATCTCGTCCGTACCGCCTATCAGCAATGCTACGAAGCAGACGCCCAATAGATACCCGAATGTAAAATAATTTCCCCTTCTCTTCACACCCATCCTGTGCCTAATTATTTCTTCTCATCATTTGCAACCCACTTCTCGACGGGTTACCTTCTCCCCCAAACCGCCTTTTCACCATTTATTCCGTGCATTCTTCGTGTGAATTATTTTTACTCATTGCCACGTGGCTTTAATTTATAACAGTTTGACGCCATAATAAAACACTTTTATCCCGTTCCGAGCACATTTCGAAAAATGGAGGAGAGCAAGGGGATCCGAGAAACGAATCGGATCGATTATGTTATCTCTTGGATAGGTGAGTCTGTTTTTCGGTCGGCAGCCGGCACCCGCTCCCTTTCAGTGTTTGTCTATGCGTCGATCGTCACCTTCATCGTCTCTCCGATCCTTCTTATCTTCGTCTTCTACTCCCTCCTTCCGTTCGTTTTCGTCTCCGCCGACTTCCGTAAATTCATGCTCAAATGGCTCGCCCGAGCATCGAACCTCCAGTTTCTCACGTGCGTCCGATGGAGTGGAATCAAAGGTATGTCCGAGATTTCTGCGCATTCCAACCGACGGTTCCAGTCATGATGTCGGGCGATAACCTGGGTCGTCTGGCCGACTGCCGGGCCCTCATGCTCCCCAATCACCTCGGGCTTTTCGACCATTTCATCTTCATGACGGCCGCCGATTCGTTCGGAGTTAACGCGGTCGGCCGTTGGCTTTTCGTCATCTACAACATGTGGCAGTACTTTCCGTTGGGATGGCTCTGGAGCAGCTATGGAAACTACTTCATCGATTCGGTGCCGCCCCACAAACGGGAGGAGACTCTCCGCAACCTACGACAGCACTTCGACCGTATCTACCACAACCTGGACCTCCGCTGGGTGTGTCTCTATCCGGAGGGCTCGCGGCTCTTCCTCATCCAGAAGCGCAACGCGGAATACGAACGGAAGAAGGGCCTTCCACACCTGACGCACTGTGCTTACCCCCGTCTCGGAGCCGCGCTGAGTGCGATCAAACAGCTCGGACCGGACGAGTCGGACCCGTCGAAGGCGAACAACGGAAAAGGACCGCCGCTGCAGTACCTGGTGGATGTGACTCTTGGATATCCGGATGGGAACGTCCTTCCGCTGCACGAGACCTTCCTGTCGGCGTGGAGGGACAACGGCGGCAAGCCGTACGCCATCCACTATGAGATCTTCGAGATGGATCCGAAATGGAAGGAGGAAGAGGAGCTGCGCAAGTTTCTTTTCGATCGTTATCAGAAAAAAGTAAGAAAGTGACAAAATCAGAAGGGAAGAATGAAAACTTTCAGGATAAGCTGCTGGATGCCTACTACAAGACGGGCCATTTCTCCCCGGACGCGAAGGAAGTTCCGCTCCCTTCGGACGCCCTCATCATCTCTTTTCAATTGATTCAGTTGGCTCTCTTTGTCATTCTCACCAAATGCTCGTTTTCCTTCATTTATTAGATATGAACATGAATAAAATTAAAGTACGAACTAATGTATCTTTATTGCAATTGGACGGAGTACCCTTGAACGAACAAACTACAAAAAGATCGATGTTACAGAGATTGCCAGACAGATTTTGGTTTTCTTCGAAAAATAAAATTTTAAGGTTCACATGCTCGTCTCTCGGTACGGTTTGTGGCCATCGGAAGACGTCGAAGGAGTGTCATCGTCGCCGATCATCGAAGAAGAGGCTTCGGAGCCGGCGGCCGAGCTCTTCCGTTCCGCGTCGATCTTCTTCCATTCTCCGGCCAATCGACGTCTGAAAACGGAACGGTTCTTTCGAGGTTTCGGACCAGAAACGACATGCAGCAGCGGCGAGTGTTCGTGCAGAAAAGAAGCGTGATTGCAAGTGCGCTCCACTGATAACTGAGGGAAAGTGCCACGTCACAAAAGAGAGAAGCGAGAATAATTGGGCGGAGAGACAAGAAAACCTACTCGTTGTCATCGTACCAGAAACACTCGAACTGATCGATGAAGTTTAGAATTTTGGATCTGTTAGACGGACCGGTTAGCACTGAGTGCGGGGACGTTCGCGGGCTCACCTCAAGTCCTCGTTGTACATGGTCTTCGAGAGCTCTCCCTTGATGATGTGCGCCTCGTCTCGCATCAGCTGCTTCTCCCTTTTGATCTCCTCGAGCAGCTTCTTAATCGTCTCCATGTTCTCCTCGTCGTTGTCCATTCGCATTATGTCCTGAACCGAAGAATTGTGAAATCTTTCGAAAAGTATGCTCACCTCCAATTCGTTCACTTTCTTTCTCAGCGAATGTGTCATTTTCCGAAGGTGATCATAGCGCTTATCGAGGTAAGTGAGTCGCTCTTGGAACTACAATACTTGCATTAACCCCTTAGAATCTCCACACTTCCACATGTCACCCAACTACAGTATACCTGTTGTGTGTTAACACGAATATTAGCCTTGCAGAAGGACGGTTTTCCGCGTATTAACGCGTGGATCTCATTTTCTTCGGTGGGCGCGTACTGGACGACTTCGTGAGTGTAGGACATGCTCCAAACGGACAAAATGTTCGAGTGTGATGGAAAAGACGAAAAATAGAAGAGATAAAGGAGCGAATCAATCGAATTCCCGGACAAGTGACATTCGATTACAACGTGGCAACACGGCACGAATGAGACAACTAAAGTGCACAAAACGATAGGGCCGAGAAACGTATTTCCGGAAGGTTCTGCGGCATGTTTCCGGGATGAAGGACCGCCTACGCACCCGAAAGTTCAATAGGAACTGAGCAAGACAGTTTTGAATCGAAAATGAAGTCGAAACGAGAAAACCATATGAAAAGTGTCGAAATTGAAAATAAGGGGATTTATGCAAAATGGGCGAGAGGAATAGAGTTTTGGGCGAGAATGGGGTGCCAATTTGTTTCTTTTCAACGCCTTCTTCTCCTCCTTCTTCTCCTTCTATCCATGTTTTGATGTATCATGTTTTTCCAGTCGATCTTGTCCTTCGAGAAAGACGCACAGGAAACGATTTTGAGCAAGGATGGGCACAGAAAAAGGAATCGGAAAGGGGGGAAAGGGGGAGAAAGGAACAAGATCGGACTGAAATGTTTGGAAGATTCTTTTTCTTGAAAACGGGCTTAGCGCCCCTTGTGTAAACTCACTGAAATGGGCGTTTTCAGAAAAGAAGTGGACCGAATAGGGAGAAGGAAAAGGATTAGCGAATTAATAAGATCGATTGTACTTCCGAAGAATAAGGAACGAGAAAGGGAACCAGTCCGAGAAACGGTTCCTCGACAGACTCGGAGGTCTTCAAGAATGGTATCCATTCTGAAGCCCATCCAGAAGATTTTCAGTGACCCGCCCACCGCAAAAGTAAACAAAAACTGCTGTCCGGGGCCGAAAAGAGATCTCGACGACGTCGTTTGCTCGCCGAGCACATCCGTGTCGATTTGTGATTAGCATACGCGACGGGCGGGAACACGCTCTCCGAGAAGACACAATGCTTTCTTTTCTTCTCGAACAGTGTCACATCCGACTCCCCGGGGCTCCATTTCTCATTCTCTATTTTTGAGAATGTCAACCAAAGGAGGGAGGGAATCCGCAAAACAGAACAGCGACACAGAAACGCAGCGACAGTGGTTCGCCGTGTACACACGCTTCCGCTGCCACCAAATACGATAGAAGTAGTGTTTTGGCGGTGTCGAATTTCATTTGTTCGGAAAAACAAAAATATAAAAAAAGCGATAGGTCCCACCGAGATTTGAACTCGGGTCGCAGGATTCAGAGTCCTGAGTGCTAACCGCTACACCATGGAACCGGCGAAGTTGAATAGCCGCAAGTGCAATGAGAAGAGAGATGGTGGCAGCAGGTTGCAGCGAATGTTGTGTGCGGAACTTTGCGGGAACGGATAATAGCGGCAAGAACAGTGCTCGAGAATGGAGCCAAATGGACGGGAAAAATAAACAATTCGAGTGATGGAGACCATGAGTCAAAGCTAAACTTGAATGTTTATGAAACATAAGAATGGACACGAGCATATTTTTGGTATCTAGAACATACACGTGTCCTAATAGCTATTACTAGTTCACTAGTGAAGATTAACCCAAATGTAGCTTCGAAAATCAAACGTGGCTCGTTTGCAAATAAGCTTCCAAAAACGATAGGTTCCACCGAGATTTGAACTCGGGTCGCAGGATTCAAAGTCCTGAGTGCTAACCGCTACACCATGGAACCGACGAGCGCACGGGTGCTAGAGGCCTACAGGTGATCGCTGTCCTCAGCGAACAGAGCGGACGGCGGACGGCGGACAAACAAGAGAGCGCGCACACCGAATGGGAATACTGACGCGCGGAAAATGATTGATGAGTGGGTTTGTTAATTTGGTGTGACATGTGGAATGCACGAAGAGCTTCAAAAAAAGGACTTACCTCTGGCATTTCGAAGACGAGTTTGGTGGTTTCGTTTTGTGTCAGCAGATGAGATTTTTCATTCGAAAGCTGATAGAATTCTGAAAGGAAGAAGTTGTGAGAATGAATTGAGAAAAGACGAGGAGGAGAAGCAAGAATGAGTTTATGAAAACAATGGGAGGTCGGTGTCTCTGTGAGATTTTCTCAAGTTTGTTTGCAAGAAGTCAGGCGGTCCATCGGATCACCGTTAACTTTTTGGTGGCCACGGAGAAAGGGAGACGAAGAGAAGGAAGGTCTCTCCAGGAAATGGGCCCAATCATCGTCAGTTGTTCGTCTCAAATTGAGGCGAAACATGCGGGCGTCGAGAAAAAACGACAAATTATGAGAGCGCCGTCATCATCATTGTTTATAGCCTCAGACACTCTTCGTGATCAGAAAACGAGAAGCCGGAAGGTGCTAATGACAAGTGGGATTGAATGCAAAAATGTTTCGACCACGGCAGGATTCGAACCTGCAATCTTCTGCTCCGTAGGCAGACGCGTTATCCATTGCGCCACGCGGCCACATTTTCCAAGAGAACCCAAGTGCCTAAATGTTGGGGCGAACGACAGATTGATGGGTGAGTGAGTGTGAGAACAATCGTCACATTTAGCAGAGTTTGACGGAAAGATAATCTAATTTTAGATTCTCAAGAGTCATTAGAGTGGGAAAATCGGTTGGCGAGCTTCTGCAAAAGCGAAAGAGCGGAAGGAGCCGCTAATTTGCTCGCGAAAATAAACGGAATACGAGATGGGCGGGTAAAACATCTGGTGGAAACCTGGGCGTACGCTGAGATTACACACTCTCTTGTAAATGTGAAACGTGAAATTTCATCTCGACACTATATTTTTCAGTGTAATCCGGTGTAAACAAATAAAGGGAAAAGGAAAGTAATATAGGAAAAAAGAGGGATGGCACTAGGAGACAACGAAATTACATGGCAACGTGGTCCGTAGGCGGCGCAAGAAAACAAATAAAGTGAATCGACTGAAGAAAAAAAAAGAAAAAGGTGTGGCTAGATGCATGCGAGAAAATAGACCCAAGCATCGAATTTCATGTCATGTCATGTCATCTACATGGCCCATTTCCGGCGGTTCTTCTCAAAAAGACGATAAAACGATTCGCAGTCAGCAGGATTCGAACCTACGCGGGCAGAGCCCAATTGATTTCGAGTCAATCTCCTTAACCACACAGGTGAATCGCGAAAAGTGTGGAATTGGTTCGCAATTTATCCCGGATTTTTTCTCCAGGTACACGCGATGAAGCGAATTGTTGATTAATAACTGACAAATCGCGAACGGGCATTGTATAATTGACAAATCCTGCGCAAATCACCCATTGTATAACAAGCCAATTTTTCACAAATCGCACTTGAGACGAGATAATTTTATTAAACGAAAAAAGTAACAAAATAACAGAATGCAATGTTAGAGACAAAAGAAGAAGTGAAAGAAAAAATCGAAAAAAAATGAATTGAGTAGAAAATCACGTAACAGTCGGCGATTACTTCTGCGACTCCGTCCTCATGCTGAATGCGTTCATATTTTCTTTCCTTTTCAAAACGCCATCGTTTTCTTCCCACACACTATTCGAAGACGAACATTGACTGAAATTGAATGATTGATTTTCTTTGTATCCTTCTGAATCTCACCGTCCAACGACCACGTTGTTCGTTTTTGCGAGGAATAGGCCGTCTGACACTGTTCGAACTCTGCGCCCGGCACACTCGAATCACTTTTTTAAATCTTGGTCGGCACTAATAACTTCCAGTTATTCTTCTCTTTTTCCAAATTCGTTCGCATTATCTGAAATCTTTTTTCTGATGCAATTGAATCAAAAATCCATTTTCTCACCTGCGGCTGTCTGTTTCTGGAAGTATTAGTCGTGGCAATGAACCATAACGAATTGAAATGCGAAACCTGTATGCTCTACTTTGGTTTAATTACAAAAAAGCATGCGAAATTGCAATAAAAACCAACGAAAATATGAAAAAATCACAAATATTTGAATTCAAAAGCGAAACTCAGAGTGACCAGCCCGTTCGCCGATTTGTCGATTGTGCACCCTCGTTCGCGAACTTGTCAATAATTCACTAATTATACATCAATCGCGAACAAGCGCGATTTCTTTATTATACACTGTGTTGTGCGCCAATCTGCTTCTCATCCCGTTCGCGATTTGTTGATAATTTGTCTACAATTGGCTCAATTGTATAATTGATCAACCGCGTTTCACCTGTGCACTCGGACATGACTGCACGATTTGAACGCGGCGACAGGGGCACACAGGAGAGCGGGTTGAACCGGTCGGAAAGATACATGGGAAGTAGACAAAAACAAAAGGAGGACGTGGGAAAAGAAAAAGGATTTCGGAAATTCAAAAATCAAATTTCCGCGCCGCCCGTCATGCGGCACCGAGGGAAATTTGTCAAAGTTGGCGAAAAGAAGCGCTCCGGGACACATGGGAATCTATCAAAATTTGCGTATTTGCCTTCCGGGGCTCCAGATTGAGCTGACAAAGATGGAGAAGAAAAAAGTTGGAAAAAACTTGAACAAGGACTCTTTATAGGGAATCTTGTGGGGTACAGTAATCCTGAACTCTTTCTTTAACCTTTTTTGCAGAATGGAAATGAAAGGGGTTCGTCTGCGTCATCAGCTTCCATTTCGGACCTAATTCGTTGAATGCCATTTGAAAACTGAATGCACCAACAGATTCAATTATTCCGTTTGCACTCATCGAGTTTACATTCATAATGAGCCCATTCAGCTCTTTTTCTTTACCTCGGAACTCTTTTGGGAAAGGGCGGAGTCGAACGACCTGCGAAAAGGAAAAAAAAGAAGAATCTGGGTCCCAGTTAACCGCTAATCGCCCAAACAAATCCAATTTCCCTGTTTCCCGGCTCCCGCGGCCGCACTTGCCGCCAATACAATGCCACGTCGCGGCGAGCGAGAGAGTGTGGATGGAGCAGAGACGCAGGCGACGCGGTGATAAGCGATCAATGGATCGGTTCGTGCTTGTTTACCTGTTGTTTATGGTTTGTGCGATACCGTTTATTGCGCTCGTGCATACTTTGATGTTGAGTGCACTCGCTCCAGAGTACTTCTTTCAAATTTTACATTACCATTTCAGTCCTCGAAGCTCTCTTCCTCTTCCATTTTCCCATGCTCGGCTCTCACTTTAATTTGGTCCATCTCCCGAACACTCTCCTTCGTTTCCCCAATAATGGCTCCGTGGGGCACGAGAGAGAGAGAGAGAGAGGGAATACGGATTTATGTGCCGCGCATCCGGTTGTTTCCAGTCAAAATAGCCGAGTGAAAGAAGAGGAAAGGGAAGAGGATATTCGTAGGAAACGAGATGGAAATGGAACTGCAAAGGCTACTGTAGTCATATTGAACTCTGTTTCGCTTTCAGATGCCGTTCCCGCTGCTCATCTTCTTTTGTCTACTGCTTCACACTACACACGCATCGAGAATTGTCTTTTTGAATATGTTCAACTCGAAGAGCCACGCACTCACAATGCTTCCATTGGCAGAAAGGTGAGTAGAGAGAAGAAGAGACAGAGAGATCACGCAATCGTACTTGATGACGTGGCACAAGTGGGGGAGAGAAGGTGTCAAGAATCGGCGGCGAAAAAGGCTTTGAAATTCGGGGCAAATTCGTTTCCGCTTCACGCACTCAGCCGTGAAATACGATCGGAGCACCGGGGGCAAAGGGGACGAGGCGACAAATTCGGGAGTGAAGCTCTTCCCGAAAAGAATGCGAAACGGAAGAGGAAGGAAGAGAAAAAAAAAAGAAGAAGAAGAAGAAGAAGCGGATGCACCTCAGACGACATTTGAAATGGATGAGATTCTGGAGTCATTCCTCAAGAGAAAAGAAGAAAAAGCAGGCGGATATGAGCGATGTGCCCGAGCAGCGGCACTGACGCCAATCACAATCAATTCCGAAAACAAGAAGAAGAGCAGAAAAGTTAGAGACAAAAGGACGGAGCTTGTCACGTGGATGGGGCTTTTGGGAGTTGTGGCACTTCCGGTTAAACTGGGATCAATGGTCTAAAGAGATCATTTTAAAACTGTAAACCTCATTGGACCTAAGGCTTTTTTGAATGCTGAGAAGATAGTTCTCATTTGAATAATCATTCGAAAAGGGTTTTCAGCTTGCATAAGAACACTAGTTTTGAGAAATGGAATGTCTGATTATGACGCCAAAACTCGCTTCTCGTTTACAGAAACGTGAACAAACTTGCAACAACTTAGTGACCACTGAACTCTGGTCACTTCGAAGAGATTTGAGTCGGAAAAAAGAGACAAATCTCACTGAAACACGGCGAAAAGAGGCGGGCGCATATTCTCGTGGTCGGGCCTCCCATCTCAGCACTAAACGACTCATAAAATGGGTCGAAATCGGTGGGGATGGCAGCAAGTGATGCGTTGCCGCAAGTCGGAAGGCTTATAAAAAGTTTGATTGGTTGGTGCTCGCATGCTCCGCTCCGAGCCGTGACTGACGTCAAAAATCTTCCGAATCGCTCGCGTTCCCTCGGGACGGAGAGAAGCGGCGGCGCTCGAGACGACTCTTCTCACACTTTGTTTACCACCGAACACAAAATGAACGAAAGAATGACTGCGAACGCATGTGACCACTACGCACTAACTGATATGGAACTTTAGTAATCACTTTGTAGATTCGAATTCTGAAAACCTCTCCTTTTTGCAGGCTGGCAGCTGATGGACACGACGTCTCGATGTACACGATATGTGCGCACAGCATGAAGATTCAATCTTCAAAAGTGAACGTCCTCGAATCCATTGCAAAAATGAGCGACATCACCGGAGAGACGGCGCCCGACACGAATGGAGTCAGCAGAATATTCTGGAACTTGGAAATGACACCGTACTTCGGAGCATGCGTCTATGAAATGGCGTTTCATTATCTGGAGAGTGGCAGGGATGGTAAGAACTAGAGGCTTCTTGTTGAAGAAATGAGAACATATGTATTCTCAGAGCAATTGGAGCATATATTGTCGACTCCTTTCGATTTGGCAGTGGTCGATGAGACCTATACAGCTCTCCAAGGATCAATCGCTCTGAAATTGAGGGAGAAGTTCGGCACGAAGATGATTGCGTTTGCGACAACAGGTAAACAGAATGCAATGATGATACTTTATTGGAATGTTCGAAAGAGACGGCCTTAAACAACTTTCGAGACTCTTCTTCTGTATCCGCTGGACTCCGGCTTGTTCTCGACGGCTCCGGTTCTGGCTGGGCATGGGCAGTAGGCGGCATCGGCTCCTGGCTGTCCGACGGCTCCGGCTGGTCCAGCTTCTCCGTCGGATCCTGGCTGTCCTGGCTGTCCGTCTGGTCCAGCTGGTCCAGCTGGTCCAGCTTGTCCTGGGGCTCCGGCGGCTCCGTCTTGACCGGCGTTTCCGGCTGGTCCCTGTGGTCCTGGGGCTCCTGGGGCTCCTGGAAGTCCAGTTCCGCGCTGTCCGTCCTTTCCTGGTGCTCCTGGTGCTCCTGGTGCTCCTGGGGCTCCATCAGCTCCGGCATCTCCTTGTGGTCCTGCTGGTCCAGCTGGTCCTGGCTGTCCGGCGGATCCCGCTTGTCCTGGCTGTCCGTCTGGTCCTGGGGCTCCTGGAGCTCCGTCAGGTCCGGCTGGTCCTGGCTCTCCGGCTGGGCATTTGATGCATCCGGTCTCTCCTTCGTGCGTGATGAGCGAGATTCCGTTGACTCCGGCCTTTCCGGCCTCTCCTGGGTGTCCGTCATCTCCTGGCGCTCCTGGGGCTCCTGGTGGTCCTGGTGGTCCAGCTGGGCAGTTGTTTGGCTGAGCTCCGCAGTTGCATTGACTGGCTTGACGCTTTTCACGTCCGAAGATGGCGCGGAGGTTGCTCTGGTTGTCGAGGGACGGGCGGGTCACTGGGATCATGTCTTGCCAGGCGTTGTTGGCGAAGACCTGGAAGAGGGGAATTTGATTGGAATAGGATCGGAGTACTGTACCTTGAACTCGTCCATGTCGTCCATAACATTGTCGTACAAGTCGTTGATATCCTTGAAGATGGCTCCGACAGTGAAGAGGCAAGCCACGATGGCGAGTCCGGAGAAGGCGGAAGCGATGGTGACGACGTACTTGACACTCATTTCAGACGAGATGAGATGACTGATTTCAGAAGTCTCCGCCGCTTCTTTTATACTCAGACAAGCCGCCGTTTCTTTGTCTGTCCGATCAGTCCGACGCCGCCCGCCCACCGACGCGGGTTAGCAAGTTCTGTTGCGCAATTCGGAGGGAGGAAAGGTCGAAAAAAGTGGTAGAAGAGGAAGGAAGGGAGGAACAGAGAGAGAGAGAGAGAGAGAGAGATTGTGGATGTGTAACAGGCGTCACAGATGGATGGATGGCTGAATGAGATGAAGATTAGTGGATCAGAAATGGGTTCGAGTTGGGTGGCAGGGAAGCGGTGGAATAAGGGAAATCCGTGGATAAATGGCTCTTTCACTTGTCCAGTTTTGAAGACTTGCCGGCCTCTTGTCCACTTCCATCGAAATTCGCATGTGAATATCTGCGGTTTTGGTTTGATTCCAATTGCATTTCCAATCAAATCCATAAACCCTGCCACGTCACACCTGCGACGCACTTCCGAATCACCGTTTCATTACTCATTCCGCTCGCTTCCATCTCCGTTACTTTCACTTATCACCGTGCCTCATCTCCTTTTTCAATTCCTTCATACACAAAAAGACGCAGGTAGAGCGACCTTGTAAACTGTACCTATCGCGGGCTTTACACCTCCCGTTTTGGCGTGTAAAAGCCGCCCGAATACCTACTTCATTGTTTGTGTGACAAGGTCAAATTGGCCGTTATTTGCATGTCACCGAAGGAGGCTTTCAGAATTGATGCCGGTGGCGGCGAATATGCGCGGATTCGGCAGGAATCCGGTGACTGTTCCCAAGTGAGAAATTAACGGAAATTCAACGGAAAACCAAACTGATTTCAGTACTTTTCTGTTGTCTTGGGAGGTTTATGACGGCAACGAGAACGGCTATTGGACGAGGGTTCGCAAGATTTACGAGTATTTTGTCGATCAGGTAATGAATGAAACGGAGATTCTGGGGTATGCAACATGAGCATTCCAGATATACAGTGGACCGCTCGCCAGTTTTTACAGCCTAGAGTCTGGAAAACTGCTCGAGTTGGAAGGTTCTACGAAGAGCAAAGCATTCGAGAGCTTTCTGCTGACCGTCAATGATTTCCCGGATACGTTCAGTTTCAACTCTCCACGTGGAAACGACCTGATTCCGGTAGGAGAGCACTGCACAAACGGAAGTGCTCTCCCGTACGAATTCCGCGAATTTGTGGAGGATCCGGTGTCGAAGGGTACCATTTACGTGGCTTTCGGCTCCTATATCAATTTGGACGACGGTCCTCCGGGCACTGTCGACGAATTTATGAAGGCGCTCAATCACTTTGAAGACTATCGAATCATATGGAGTCACAAGGGAAATGTCGGTGGCTTCGAACTTCAGCTGAACGTTTTTTCTTCTTTTATTTCCAGGTCACCGGTGCGAGATGTCACGTCAAAGTGGTCAAATGGGCGCCGCAAAAAGAGCTTCTTTCGCACGAGAACACGAAAGTTTTCTTCACACACGGCGGCCTGAAAAGTGCAAAAGAGGGAGTGTGCTCGGGAGTTCCGATGCTCTTTTTGCCGTTTTTCGGAGACCAACCGAGAAACGCGCATCGGTTCGTGACGCACGGAATCGCAGAAGCACTCTACAAACGCTCAGTGACCGCCGAGGAAATTGTGGAGAAGTTGCAGAAGCTTTTGGTGAACCCGAAATATAAGAAGAATGTGGAAAAGGTGGGGGAACGGTCAGACCGTCAGCCACAAACATCCGGCTCTCTTTTGACTACCGTACTCTTTGATCGTTCACGATTACCGGCAGCCCAGATGTCGACAGTATCTAGTCTGCTCCTTCCAATCACACCTTCTTCTTTCAGATCAGATCTTTTTACTCGGATGCTCCGCTCGACGCCCTCGATCTCGGAGCATTTCACATTTCACGCGTTCTCCGTCGTACCGAATCTCAACTCGTTCGTTTCAAACGTCGTTCCATCTCGATGACCCACATACAGTATCTCAATCTTGACCTTCTTAGCACTATTTTAACCGTGCTCTACCTGGTTTATAAAGCATAAAATATGATTTCATGATCTCCGTCAGAAAAAGTATGAAAAGCGTGCAAGTTTGTGTGAAAACTAACTGATTAGTGGGAGGTGGAAGGTCGAAATGGCGGCATGTGGGTGAATAGTCCGATCCGGCACAGAAGAGTCTTCCATTTTCATGATCTACTACTGTCAAACATTTCATCAGTCATCGTTTTCAGCACTTTCTTTCAGATGACCATTTCGACGAGTTCCTGGCAAATAAGACAGTTGACGATGTCGTAAACTGTGAGAGATTTCATGAATGTTGAGCAATGTTTGATTTTCAGTAGCACACAAGTATCAGAGAGCAAAGTATCTCAATCAACAGGAACAACTTGCGGATGCCTCCCAAGAACAGCTCGTGTAAAGCGAATTGGTAGGACAGTCTTCGAAGCCGAACGACGGGCCAGAATACTGTATTGCAATGGATTTGACGGCCGACGAGACACGTGGACAGTACAATTATCTGCCATGCGAGAGCAAAGTTATCAACTCGCTTTGTGCTATGAATGTTTGAAATCATGAACCAACTGAAGGGCACTAGCAAATAGCAACAATATTTATTTTTGTATCGTTTGAAATAGGCGCCTACGAACGCGGTTGGGTGCGAGCATGAAACTGACTACAACTATTCCATGTTTTGAATTTGCATAAGATCTTAAAAACAACGTCTCCACAAACACGTGAATCCTGCATGGCGTGACCGGTTCGTCGAACACTTTGGTCACTAGGTTCAGATTACGGCAAACCGACATTTGCATAAGAGTTTCGCTCATCGATCAACGATTAAACCAAAGAAATTGTAGAGGAGTGATAGCGCTTATCCATCCGGTCTTGTAGTTGTTTTCTAGATGTTCTCTGTGGCACAGAGCCTCATTTGCAATTGATTCTGCTTCTGACACTTCTACGCGATCAACCATATGAACAGAACAATCAAGCGGCGAGATAACATGATTCTCAAATATTGGACTTCCACCAGCTCTCCGCCGATCTAAGATCCTACTCAAGTGGTCAGGTTCAAATTGTGCACTGGTCGTCCGAAGTCTATCGATGTCATCAATGCCCTCCACCCTTTTGCCTCTTTCTCTTTCCAGATTATTTTCCAGTTTTCAGCACGGCTTTGCATAACACACGCCGCAAAAGAGTATAAAAAGGGAACAGTGCAAAATGTGCCAGTGTCTGACTGAATGTTCTCTTCCGAGATGCTCACTTATATAATTCTGTTGAGTGTCTCTTTGGCTTCTTTATCTGCCGTCGGCGTGAATCCGTGTGCTTCCACGTGGCATTATTATAATGAGACCGGATGTTGTTACAAGGTAAAACAGGGAGAGAATGCAAACAACGAATCCATGTATCCAGACTACATCTGACATCGGAACATGGTTCCAAGGGTCTGGAATGTGCTCTAACCTGCAGGCTGGAGCCCAGTTGGCCTCTCTTCGCAGTGAGGATGAATCAGTCTGGGTCGCGATGAAGTACAAGAATGGGCTCGACGGAATCCATGCGTGGACAGGTCTCTCTCAAACTGTAAGTGCTTCTGAATTCCTTCGTTTTTTTCAAAGATTATTTCAGCAAGTTGCAAACAACTGGACCTTCACCGACGGTTCCAAGCCGTGGTCCTGGTTCTTCACCCCTTTCTTCCTGCTCCACAATCATACGAGCTGTGTGGAAATTGTCGACAACTGGCTGGTGGACCTGTTTGAAAATACGGGGAAAACACAACCGACTTTTTGTTTTCACTATCTGAAGTCGTTGTGCAAGTACTGTCCGGCGCCCGTCCTGACTACACCTAAGCTCGCCACCACCACTACCGTCACTACAATCAAATCGAACACTTCCACTCCGCTTCTCTCGGCCACTGCACCCACCACACTGCCTTCGCATACTGTGAAACTAGAGAAAGAATCGATTGCTCATCCAAGAAGCAATCGATTCGGTGAGCAAGAAACGACGATTTCTACCATCTTCACAGCTCGCCCGTCTTCGAATGCAACAACTGCAACGCCACTGAAACCAACTGCTACGGCCGCTTCTATCAGAGTTCCAACCGCAAGAGATATTCCGTTGAAGGTGAATGCCACAACTGTTGCTCCAATAACTCGCAAGTCGACTTCTGGGCCAGTGACAACTACAGTGCGCCCGACGTCCGCAACGTCCACTTCACACACAGTCTCGTCTAGCAGAATCCCAGAGAAAGCAGTGCCTGCTCGAAATGCTCAAGTGGAAGCCACTTCGACTGCCATCCAAAAGACTGACGCAGTTCCAAAGACAACTGCTGCGCCGGCACAATCTTCTTCGAAGAGGAACCCGGAGAACAGAGTAGCCACACCAACGAACACTTCGGAGATCGTTCCGTCAACAACTGCAACTGGAAGAACTGGAATCCGTCAAAATAGCACAACGACACACTCCTCCTCGGTGCTTCTGTCCCATCCTCCGACCATGCTTTCTTCTGCCATTATCCCAACTAGTTCTTTGAATAATTCGACAGTCGCTGTTCATCCGTCGACGTCACCAGCCCATAGAGTTCAGTTCCAACTGACTCATAATACAACTGTGGCTCCACCAACACACAATGCCACATCGACTACTCAGAAGTCATCCGACAGTATAGGAAAATGTGCATAGACAACGAGGAACTTGTTAATGTCGTGTTTTGCTCGTCGTTGTCGGATGTAGTAAATTTTTGTACATAAATAGTAAACTTTTTTTTCTTTTTTTATAAGATGGTACAAAATAATTTAAAAAATTCCGACTAGACATTAGAGGGCTTTCTCTCAAGTTGCTCCCTCATGAATGCACCGATAGTTTCCTTGTGTTTCGACATGGACGGCACGAGATGACCTCCTTCGTGCACAATCCGAAGCGCCGGAACGTCGAATCGATCCGCCAATTTCTCGCTTTTAGGTCTCGCCACGATCTCATCGGCGTCTCCAAATACATGAAGAGATGGAATATCCTTAATTTGAAGAGTTGTCAAGTGTTCGTGTTTGCTCGAAAGGCTCAGGAATCCGGAAAAGAAAACGGCGAATCGGATGCCCGGCAGGTTGATTTCTCCAGCTTGCGCCTTCGCAATGAGCAAATGGACCATTGAAGCGCCCTGACTGAATCCCAGCAGCCCATCGAACGGCCCGTTCTCCTCGATGAATTTGACGACGGCGGCGACGGACTCTTCGAATCCGACGGCCACTTCGCTGGTCTCTCTCGACGAGAAACTCATTGCTTCTTCGTTCGAAAACCACCAAGCACGACTCGTTTCCGCGTCTGAAACCGATTGATCAGGTCGAAAATGGCAAGAATAACTCGTACGCTCATCGACAGCCACCGAATGGATTCCGTTGACAAACTCGAAATCAGCTAGCGATTTGACAAGTTTCCGGGTGGATCCGGTCTTCTGACGGAAGGATTGATCGCATTGACGGTAACCGTGGAGGCAAAGGATACGGAGCTTCGGCTGGGCGTACATTCTGAAGCGGTTCTGTATAAATGGAATACATCGGTTGAAGGTAATCATAGCGATAATCACATAGGAGGTCAAAAACAAATTATTCAGAGCAAAAAAATAAACAATTTTTATCAAACAATCCAGAAAAAGAACGAAAACAATGTGAAATACTAATAATCTTTCCTAGTTGTCATTTTTTGGCTTCACCCATTTCGGCGGGTTTCTCCGTCTCTCCCTCTCCGCTGCCGGCTTCTCCTCTTCTTTCACATTCCCAAGTACTCGCGCACTCTCGCTCAGCAACCGATAGTCCATTCCGTAGTCGGCTTCTCTGAACAGTCGGTCCATTTCTTGCTCCATCAGAAGACTCTTGTCCCCGATGAACTTCACTTCGGGACACGTCACTCCGATCATTTCGCCGACTCGTCGTCTGATCTGATGTCTCATTTTTTCAAGAGTCTCCGTAACTTCCAAATCGCTCTCTCCTCGACACATCCAGCTGACGGTCACTTGCGAGAACGATCGATCGACGCGTACTCGACTGATCTGCAGCTGCAGCTGTCCGAGTGTCTCGTCCGTCGCCATCACTTCTCCGATGCGCTCCTCCATGATTCTGCTCAGTTGATTCATTTTCTTGTCGTCCAGACGTCGTTGTCGCGAGCCGAGGGAGACGAGCAGGAGACGGTCCTCTAGGCCCGTGTCGATTCCGAATCGGACGCCCATCTCTTTCTGGAAATTCTTGCCCAGAGCCTTGTCGTATCTCCACTCGAACCTCGGCAGAACTGCGTTCCCGCATCCTCGTCCGGTTTTCCGATTCACATAATTCCGAGGACCTTTAAGTGCCGCAGAACTGCTGCAGATCCATCTGATTCCACTTCTGAACATCTGAAATTTACTGTTGAAGTCTCACTCAACTTCGAAAATGCCAGAATGCGTTCGAAGGATATTTCAGGGGTTTAGCCATTCTCAGCGATTTAATGCGAAACACACCAAAACAATTTTTTATCAAATAATGAAGAACGTATAGAACACCTTACAAGAGGATGATACATGTTAAGCGATGAGATAGTCTGGTTGGTGATGGGACCGAAAAAGATGAACTATCAGGAACGGTTGAATGAAACGAAAATCGGAAACTATTTAATACAGACGGGATTATGAGGAATACATCATCGAATCTTGAGAGGTGTTAAAAGCGACCCTGGAAGGAGCAGAGGTCGGGGTATGGGGAATCGGATGGGATAAATACGGGGGATGATAAAAATGAGAGATGCGACTCTCTGAGGATCATGCTACGGAAAAAGGATTGTTTATACAGACAAAGGAGAGCGACGAATTATTCAGAGTCCATTTCCTCTCCCTCTTCAATTGATCCGAGCTCAACGTTGGAAGGTCCGGCACGACCGCGTCCTCTCCGCGCGGATGTTTTCGGACGGGGCGGCAAAAGAGCTGCGAACACCGGGGTGTCCTCTTCGACTGTCCCCTCAATCGCATCCGGATCCTGAGTTCTCTGCCAGAACTCGGGCTGATCTCCGATTTTACCAAGATGCAGACCGCTTGGCAGAGAATCCGCCTGATTGAGGATCATGAAATCGGACATCCACGAGCGTTTCGAGCGATCTTGAACTATTTTGAGATTCTGAAAAATAAACGTTCATTTCTTTCCATAAAGTTTCCCAACTCACATTCTCATTTGCCACGTGCAGAATGAAACTGACGATCGAGGACGGCTTCACACGTTCGCCCATTTTGGGAGGCATCGAGAGCGCTAGCGAGAGGAGAGTGTGCACTCCGTTTATCTTGACTTTCCGATTCTCCGTGTTGGCCGTTCCGTACTGGGACTTACGCGGCTGGTCGGGATCCGGTGCGGTTGGCGCGGTGTCCAGATACTCCGGTGCTTCTTTTAACGCCGCCAGAATGTCGGTGACTCCATGCGTCACCTTTTTCGGAGAGTACGAGAATACTGCTGCTAGTGTCTGGTCTGCTGCACCCTCGGATGAGAGCGGGGAAGATGAGGTCGCATTCTTGTCGCTGGTACTCGGCTCGCCGCGAATCGTTCGGCTATGTTGGCGCAGCGTTTGATTGGTGAGGGACAGCTGCTCGAGGGCGTACTGAATGCACGGCATCGAAAGCGTGTCGTTGTTCAGAATCTCAGTCAGGCACTTTTTGTGCTTTGCCGCGTCCAAATTTCTCGATTGAATCGCATGACGGTCGAACGACTGAAATTAATCGGTTTTTGACCTTTTCTTACTTTACGGCAACTTACATCGTCGAACTCATCGTCCGAATCTCCGTACTCTCCTGGATCTCTGCGCGTGAACATGTCCGATTGCAAGCGGTACAATGTGCTGCTGAACTGGGCCAGTTTTTTCTGAAATTATCATTGCTCATCTGATTCCGACTATCCTCGCTCACCTGATTCTCAGCTCCCATCTTCGAAGCGGCCAACTCCTGCGCATATCTCGGATTGTATCTGTCGTAATCGTCGTCCTGAAATCAAGCGTATTAATATTAAATTGAAACGAGTCTCGTACGAAGTTGTCGGCGTGCATGTCATTTTCGTCGTTGTTGTACATCGGAGCATCTTCGTCGTCGTGAACTTCTGAGAATTGGGGAACGGTGTCCGGATTTCTAAAAAAAAGTAGTTTAGGTTGTTCACACGATGAAAGCCCACTCCATGCATCTGAATCCGTTGAAAGTGAGCAGCCAACTGAGGAAATCGGCGTCTTTGTTCCCTTTGTTGTCTTCCATGTAGAACTCTTCCTCTTCCGTTCTTCGATTCGTGACTCTCTCCAGCTTCACTCTACCGAACGACTTTTGGAACACGAGGGATCTGATTGGCGGCGGCACTTGAGAATCTATTTTGGCGAACAGACTGCTCGTGGTGAAGGTGCTCAGATCTAGTGCCACGTGCGGCTTGTGCTCCTGTCCAAGAGTCTTCATGTAGATCTGCGACTCGGAGAGGAACGTGTTCCGTTCATCGGCAATCTTATGGCACTTGGCGTCGGTCCCCTCGCGCTCCCGCTCTTCGTCCGGGATGTCACGGAAGTAGTGCACGTACTCGTCGATAGTCGCCTTCTTTCCCTTCGCCTTCTTCTCCCTCTTCTTCCTCTGCAGTACTGCGGCTTTCTCCTGATCGGCGATCTCTGGTGGCACCCAATGAGCGTTGTCGACCTTACCGATATTTCGGATCTCTTCGCGCATCTCAGCCGACGGACCGACTAATTGCTCTTGGGCAGCGCCGGTCATGAGCTCCGGGACTTCATCTGCGCCGAGCGCAATGTCCTCAAAGTTGCGTTGGAGCACATGCTCGTTGATTTCGTCCTCGTCTCTTCTGAAATAGGGGATTAAGGATCATAGGCAATGAGAGGGGTACTTACTCATCCAAAGGAGCAGCAAAAAGAATGTCAGCCATTTGGCCGTCGTCGTGTCGGTTCGCCATATCGGCTCCGTCGTCCTCATCGGCGGGAGCGGCAAGATGATCGTCGAACTCGACGTGGAAGTCATCGGCGTCGATGTCGTTATCCCCAATCAAATCATATTCTTGCCTCTCGTTTCTTTCGTTGATCTTCTGGATTTCTCTCTGAATCTCTTCTAATGGTATCTCTTCTTCTTCGCCTTCTTCTCCTGCCATTTTCATCACATCGAGCTCTTCTCCTTCCATTTGGATGTCATGGAATCTATCGGCAGGATAATTATTCATGTATTCCTCCGATTTCATCAAGAAGAAGTTCTTTCCAAAGTCCGGAACGAGATTTCTGCTCGAGTCCCGCTCGTTGTACGCGGTCTCGTCGAGCTCCGCACGCGCGTCCCGATTGACGTACATCTTGACGACGTCGTAATTCGTCCAGGCGTCGGTTCCCTTGATCCATCCTTCGATTCCGGCCTGAGCGACGTTCCGAGTCTCCGCAGTCAGCTCTTCCTCGCAGTCCTGTCCCCATTCCTCGGCACGCAATCCATTCTTCCACACTTTTGCTTCGATCATTTCCGAGATTTTGTAAACGTTGAGTTTCTCATCGAGCATTTTAGTCAACTTGTCCATATCCATGGGATCCATTGGAACTCGTCCGATCAATGATTCTTCGAGGGCAAGCTGAAAAACAACTCATAGATTTCGATGAGAAAAGACTTTTCATTTCAACTTACGTCTTCGAATCTCGGCGGAACGTACTCATCGTTATTGGCTCTTCCACGAGCTGAGAGTGTCTGGTTCAGATTCGGAGCGTCGGTAGCTATGGTCGTGTCGGCATCTCCCGTAGTCAAAGGCAATCCCTGATGGCCTGGAAGCATCGACATATCGGATCCAAGAACGGTGGCATCTGCGGAAACAGCTGCAGCGGCGGCGGCGGCAGCTTCACTATTGAGTCTGTTGAGATTCATCTCAGCGAACGTTAGATTGGCGAGATCTCTTTCCCGGGAAGCCTCCGCCAGCGGCAGTGCGGATTTCTTCACTTCTTTCGACATGATCTTGTATCTTCCGATGACGGGACGATCCTTGACTTCAAGCATCAAATAGTTGTCAAGTACTGCTGGCTTTTTGGCCAAAGCGTTTCCTAGCAAAGCTCTCGTGTTGTTCACGAGTGAGACATTCACGTCCTGAGTAAAATAGCGGTCGTCTTCCTGCCGATCATGAATACGTGGATGAAGTACAAGAGTGCGTCCGCTGGGCGAGTGAACACCGTAATAATTCAGAGAATGGAATGAGGTTGCCGTGTTGTCGATGGCGCCTTTGGTCGCCTTTTGGAACGTGGGATTCGTCTTCAACCAATCGACACTGGCGTCTTTGAGATCGTTCGCGGCTTCGCAGGAAACGTGGAATCTAGACGCGTCCTGCTCCATGTGGTCTCTGAAATTGTTGAAGCGCTCCGCGACAAGACCTTTGATAATGTCCTCTGCACAAATATTTGACTGTGTGAAAAGGTCCACGTCCCTCGAGTTGGCTTTCATATCGATCACTGGCTCTCCGGCAGTTCCCTCGTCATCGGCAGGCATATCGAGATTGGCCATATCGCGACGCAACCTCTCGAGGTAATCATTATCGTCGAGCGACTCCAGATAATCGACCATTCCGCTCATGCCATCAGAAACTGAAAATACTCGTTTCATGAGAAATCGGAGACTGCACGATGCTTACTGGCTAGCTTTTTCTTGGCTTTCCTACTCTCGACGGTCAACTTCAGGCTGTCCGAACCATCACGCATTTGCTCTCCTGAAATTTGTAAACTTTGAACGTTTCATAAGGTTTAGTTTTTACCCTGTGAAAGAGCTTGATCCAACATTCTGACGTCATGGTGGAGGCGATCGACACGAAATGCGATGACTGTCTGAGCACTATCCAGCACGGTTGCCATCTCCTGGAGAGAGGCTTTCGCATCAATCATTTGCTGAATTCCGTACATTTCGAGCGGACTTTTGTACTCAAAACAGTTCAGCGCTCCAACTTTCTTCTTATTAACAATGTCATCCACATGTGTGTTAATCTGCTTCATCACGGCATCTTGTGCAACCGTACGCTCTTGTGACGGTCGATTTCCGCGAAGTCTCCGAACCGGTGTGGATCCAGAATACGCCAATCCGTCGTCATCATCGTCGACGTCTACACGAGCTGCCGTTCTCTGAGAAACGCAACATCCCCACAAACTTTTATTTTAAAAAAACTCACTTTTCTTCTGCCGGTTACATTACTGGATGATGGTCCATCCATTGCAGCTGCAAATATACTAATTACTATGGTGAATGCAATCGAAAAAGAAAATTGCGATTGATTCAACAGAGACCTAATTTAAAAAGGCGCGCTGCTAAAGTAGAAACGGGTGTAAACAGCGAAGTGTCGGAGCCGTTTCTCGCTGCCTGCGCTCTCCTCTGTCTCCTGCCTCTCTTTCTCAATGAGCCGCGGATACAAATTGCCGACGACGCAAAAAGAGTATTGAATACTCAAATAGATATACTTAAAGCCGGACATTGATGTACAGTAATGAAGAAAAAAGAAACCTGTTAATTTTGTAAAGAGGAAGCAACAAAGATAATTGAATTTGCAAAACAGAGAAATAATAACTTTAGAAAGTACGCGTTTGTGAGAATTAACAAGTACAATTTTTCAATTTAATTCAATGAAAAAACATTTTTTCGATTGAAACTCTTCACTGATACCGTAAGACTTAAAGGGAGAGAATTGTCGTACGAACGAAGTGTTGCATTCGCTGCGAGACCTGCCAATATTTGAATCGCGCACCGCTAAATAAGCCCCGTATCGACTGGGTACGAAGTCCATCTGTCTTCTCCGTAATAAGCACCTGTGGACAGAGTTGCCATGGCATCCTCCGCGCACTTCCCTCTCATCCCACGTGAATCCCCGCCGCCCTTTTATGGAAAACAACAAAGAATGCGCTGGAGAGAAGCGAGACGTAGAGAAGGAACACTGTTGGTCTGCGTCTGCTCACGAAGCCTCCGGACGGACGGACACTCGTGTGCTACTCTCAAGTTTTTCGTCGCCGAAAACAACAAATAAGCAGCGGCGGTGGCGGGCGATGGAGCAGCAACCGCGACGCGAGAGAGCCCGCTTCCCGATTTGGGTTAGAGCACCAGAAGCCCCATTCTATCAGAAAGCCTTTTGTCATCCCCTTTCTCTCTGAAACTCTTCTAGGCTAGCACCTCATCTGCATTCCATTCCATTTCGCTTGGTCGACTGCCCAGCAGCCGGAAGTCATCACATGATCCTGCAGAGCTCCATATTATGGGAGAGAAAGCGTTTCCCACAAGAATGAGAATGAAAGAAAACATTTGCCCACGAACTTGACACATTGAGACGAGAAAATAAATTTCCGGATGTTTTCTTGAGCTGTTTTTAAACATTACATTTGTGCTTTAAAAAATTTCCGAAAGATTATACTCATTCTGAAACGCTGAAAGTGAAACTTTGAAGAGTTTTGAAAGAGATCCAATACTCATGAGTGTGCTCTTCTCGACTCCGCTCTCTCGCTAATCCCAGCTAATCCTCCGTTTGAATACTGTTCTTCATCATTCGGACCGCAATTATCCGCCGCTTTACGGCTGTTTTCTCACTCAAAACAACTCATTTCTTTCGCCGTCATGTCTAACCGCTCGTCCGCGTTCCGACGGAATCGTCCGTTTCCCTACTTCTTCGTTTTCTCCATTCGTTTCTTCTTCACCCGTTTCAAAAAGTATGTCACTTTTTGTCTTCTTGTCCAAACATTCACAAGGCGCCACGGATATTCTCAAGGTGATTTGTCAAATCGCTGTGATCTGATCACGCCGTTTTCCTTATCTTCCCGATCTTAATCTCGTCAGCTGTTCTGTCTAAGGCGGCTAATAGGGTTATTCAGGGTGTGAAAAAAACGATTTTTTCCGTTTTTTTCCGCTTTTTTACGTCAAAAAACCCAATTCAGCTATGTAAAAAAAACGAAAAACAACCGGAAAAAAACCCTGAATAGCCCCCTAAGGCATTAGCCATCCTTCGACAGGTGCTCGCGATCCGGTAATACTCATTAATTATTCAGTTTTTCGGTTCCATTAGTGCTTAAATTATGAATGGAAATTCTAAGAAAGGGTACATCTGTTCGCAGCTTAACCATGCTTGTTACTGCGAAAAACTCTGTCCAACATCTGTCATTTTATTCACTTAATTCGTCCGAAGTACACAAACACATTGGTTTCTGGCCCTTAAGGGGAACAATTGTTGAAAATGGAATTTGTTTTTGTCCCAAAACAAGGCATTCGTCGTCACGTCAAATCCCATTTCCTGGCACATTTCCTTTTTTATTCAACGCATTCTCTTTTTCATTTGAAATTGGAAGCTCAGGGTGTCATGAGGTTTTGGGTTAAGCCTACCATCAAATGCAAGCTTTTGATCTACAGTCTTTTTTTGCAGGAGTAACACAAAAACAAGTTTGATCTCAAATTTTTTAACGTGTTTTGCAAAGAGTGCATCAGACATCTCTGACACATGTTGCCCTGGCCTAATGTCCTTTACTCTTGTTTCGACAAAAAATTTCCTTCGTTGATTAGTTATCCGTGTTCTGAGCGAGTGCCAAGGTCGTCCGTCCGATCCCCTCCGAAGGGGCCGTACGCCCTTCTGCGTCTCTCGCATTGACCGCCATTCTTACCTGTATCGACCCGATTCGCATCGCCCATCTCGGTATTTTGTAAAAGTATTTTTTGATTCGCCACTCCAATTGACCCTCTCCTCCATCTGAGTCTCTTCTGTTCAGCCAACTGAGACCAGTACTGAAGCTCCTTCGGCCAATGTCAACACGAAGTATTGCTGTCCGAATTCGGCACAATACTCTGTTAATTATTCATAGAAAAGTCGTCAGTTTCTTGCTGTCAACATTGTCCAATTTCACCTGCTCACTTCTTTTTTCGTGTGAGACTCCCTAAAAACTTTGCGCAAAATAAATCAAGCTTTAAAAAATTGAAAGATGAAATAGTTTTGAGCCTCGCAGACTTGCTCACCAAAACGTGTTACACATAAATAATTGGATTCTAACTCTTGGTAAAGCGTTCGTAGCGAGACCGCAAAGTTTGACAGAAAATTGGAAATGTTTCGAATAGCTGACTTCCAACGGCGGCGTCTTCCGGTTCTTCTGCTCTATATATTTGTTGTCCTCCTCCCACCAGACCTCCTGTTTTCCTCGGGTTCGCCTGATTGCTGTCCTTTTCAAAGTTCCTTTGTTGTTTTCTTCTCTCACCGTTCTTCTTACTCTCGCGCACTATTTCCATCTTTTCCACACTGTACAAAAACAGTGATACACACGCCTCCTTCTTCCTTTTTCTTCTTTCACCCACTTCTTATTTCAGTTGACAGTGCCATGTGGAGGTGGCGTTTAGCCGTCCTCTTCTCTGCGCTTCTGGCTTCAGCCGGAGCAGACGGTGAATCGACGACAACGACAGCAGCCGCAACGACAACGAAGAAAGGAGCAGAAGGACCGCATCTGACGACTGACGACGAAGGATTCCTCACCGTCATCCAGGGATTCGCCACTCAACTGCAATGCGTGCTGAACACGTGCTCCAACGACGTCGTCTGGTACAAAGACGGCACGCAAATCTCACAAGGAGCTCAATTTCTGAACACGACTTCCGAGCGAGCGTACAAGTTCCAGCACTCGATTGAGGTCGACTACGAGAAGGGATGCACGGGAGAGTGCGACGATTCGAATCCGTGCGGCGACGGATCTTCTTGCGTCGACAATCAGTGCTGCTCGTGTCGACGCGAAGAGTTCACCCTCGTGCTCCGCAATCTCACTTTCGACGAGTCCGGCAGATACCGTTGCCAGCTCGGAAACAAGTCGGAACTTCTTGAGTTCCAGGTTGAAGTACTCGGTAACAAATCGTGTTTTTCCATATTTTATTCCGATCACTTTCAGAATCCGGCCTGAAAGGCGGTTTCCACGAGAACATCTCGTACGATCATTCGGAGTGTTGCCAGGAAAAGGGAATCTCTCCGCTGTGTCGTGGAATGTGCAAGCCATCTGAAATGGATCAGCATCACTTCGATCCGACCAGTTGCAAGACGGACGACTACAAGCACTTCCTCTCGTGCGCCACAGAAGGCGGCACCCGCTCACACGTCCATTGCTGCAAGACCCAACTCGTGCCCAGCTTCTGCTACGATTTCTGCTCGGGCGACTTCCAGATGCTGCGCCGTTCTCACCGTCTGTGTCTCTACTATCTGCCGGAGATCTTTTCGTGTCTCGATCGTGCTTACCGTATGTTATCGAACGAGAAAGGGGGCGTGTCTCGTGGTGGTGGAGCCCCGCATCTTTCTGCTTTTATGATTGACAAGCCCGTTCGTGGATAGATCCCCTTCGCCCCGTTGTTGTACATTTCTCTGTTTATGTTCCTCTTTGTTATGCATGTCGATAGCTTGTCCCTGCCAATAAAAGTCCCTGCATGTTCAATCCTTTCTCCATAGTTGTCCAGTGAATACGAACGGATTCTGTCGGCTTACGAGAAACAGAACTTGAAATTGGACACTTTCGCTGAAGGCTCTGAAAACGGCTATCAGATTCTCAGCATCCATTCCGGTCTGTGTCTCGTAATTCGACAACAGTTCCGCCCACGAAACACTCCTCTTTGTCCTAACCTTAGTTAAATATCATGCTCTTCATTCCAGTGCCCTATCCGGATCCTCCTCAATCGATCGAAGTGAATGCAGTGGAGCACGACAAGCTGTCCGTTTGTTGGCAGGAACCCGAAAAGCACGAATCGAACAAAATGTTCCCGATTCTCGATTACGCCGTTTACTTCAAGGAAATTCCCAATTTCCCTCTGCTCGGCGGCGATATGTAAGCAATACTCCGAGCTCCGAGAGTCTACTCCATTTTCAGGGGTCTTCCACTGCTCACCGGCGACTATTCGGATATTGGTGACATTCAGGAGGACGAGTACCAACAGGAAGAGGAAGAAGGAGATGAAGTGGTCAAAGATGCGCCCGCTCCACGTGGCAAACGAGACGTCGACTTCGAATCGGACGGCATCAAAGTGCAAGTGCGCGAGAAGCGATCGACGATGGTCATTGTGACCCGCGACGATGTGACCAACTCGACGACTATTCGAGAGTTCGCTTTCCGGAACGTCAACACGACGGAGAAGTGTATCACTCTGTCGGATCTCAGGTCTGCCACTCGGTACATTGTTTACGTGACGGCGAGAAACGAGTACGGTACCAGTGTGCCGTCTGTTCGAAACATCGCCTCCACAAATGTGCACATGGTCAAGAACAATGAGAGCTTGCCTGATTCAATGAGTGAGTTAGAAGAGCGAAAAAATAAACTGTTCCCTTTTTACAGAGTGTTGTTCTGCCGCCAATGTCTCCACCTTCTGCGCGACGAAGATGTGCAACGTGGCCGAGGATCCGACCTCGTTCTCCACGATCACAATTGCCACGACTTGCCGTGCCGAGTGGCCACGCGTATCCCCGTGCATTGCCGACGGTCGCAACCACACGGAATGTTGTCTTCGGAAGGGCGTCCAACACGATTGCCTCGAGATTTGCTCGGGAAGTACAAAAGAGCTCGGAGTGCACTCAGTGCTCTGCCTGAACCTAGATCTGCAAGCCATCTATCAGTGCATCCGCCAGGGATACGAGACTCATCCATCTCCTCCTTGCAACGTGACCATCTCGGACCTGACTGCTCACAGTGTGACTGTCCACTGGACGGAACCCGATTCGAATGCTCATCTCGTCGAAAATTACACTCTGTTCATCCGGAAAAATGAACACGGAGAACCAGTGCGAACTGTACAGAATGTGAAATCCCCGCACACGGAGCTGGCCCTGGATCCCGATTCTGAATACGTTCTGACCCTGCAGTCGCATTCCTCCAACGGAACGTCCCTTCCCTCCACTGCCAAACTGTTCTCGACCCTCCCGACGACTCGTCCTCCACTCTGTACCATCGGAGAACCCATCTACATGAACGATGGTCGTGTCATGATCTGCGACACTGTGAATCCGTGCCCGAATGGATTCCGGTGCACTGGCGCCGGTTCCGATCTCTCGTATTGCTGTCCGCATGATGGAACCCACTCGTCCGAAGAGTTCTCGCAATGCTGCAAAGATCAGAAGATGCCGGAGAACTGCATGTCCAGCTGCCACTACAATACCACTCTTGGAGAAGAATGCAAAGATAATCTAAACATTTGGGTTCAGTGCGCTTCCGAAGGGCACGATCATCTGAGATGCTGCCTGCGAGAGGAGGTGTCGAAACCGTGCCAGCAGGCATGCATGCACCCGTTCACAGTGTCCACTGGTGAATGCTTCGAAGAAGTGTCCAAGTACCGTACTTGCTTCACTGGTGCTCATTTGGCTCTGCCTGCAGCCGTCAGGAATCTCGAAGTCACGTCAATCACGAAAGATTCGGCAACAATTTCGTGGGAAGATCTGGAGGCGAATATTATAGTGTTCCGAGTGCAACTGTTCGAAAGAAACGGACCTCTCCTGAAGACGGTCAACAGTTCTGCTGATATTTACCGTTTCTCGGATCTCGAACCACAGAAGGACTACTCGGTTCGCGTGACTGCCATCAATCTTCAAGGAGAAGGACCGCCATCGTGGAACGTCACTTTCACAACGAAACCTGCTCAAGTGTACGATGCTGATCGTCCTGTGGCGCCCGAAGGACTTCGTGTGGCCTGGAACTCTGGTCCACGTGTCAACGTGACATGGAATCGTGTAGCTATCCGCCGGAATGACGACCCGGTCACTAAACCGATCGAGTACACTCTCTATTATCTCGACACTGAACAGAGCTCGACATGGACCACGCTGAAGAGCAACAACACGTGGGTTGTGATGAGAGATCTCCGGAAAGACGCCCTTTTTTACGTGTACGTGACTGCGAAGGAAGAGAATCGGACAAGTCGCAGCTCTTCGATCATCACAATTCTGGCACAAAAGGATTCCCTCGGACTTCCCGAACCACAAATCACAATCGAACCGGACCACAAGGACGGAGTATTTTCTCCCGGAGACAAGATGACCATAAATTGTTCCCTTCCCAATATCAAACAGAAGCATCTCAATATCGATTTGACTGTCGGCCCACAAGTTGTGCAAAATGATCACGGTGCGATGTGGGTTATTCTTGAGACAGAAGCCGACGAGTCAATGGACACGGCGACGTGCGCAGTGTCCGATACGGACGGACGACAACACGTGGCAATGAAGCATCTTGTGCTCGAGAGACACGCAACTCTGACGATGAGAAGAGACAAGATCCGAGTACTGGATGATCAGTCTGTCGAGATTGAGTGCATCTACCGAGGAGGCGGTCGTGATCCAAAGATTTCCTTCGAAAAAGACGGGAAGAAGGCAACACGTGGATTCTTGAATGTCAAGAAGACCGAAGCAGGATACGTGGCCAAGTGGCATGTGAGTTGACAATCAATCGCTCCAAATCTTACTTTGTTTTATATTCAGATTCGAAACGTGAAGCAGAACGACGCCGGCTTCTACAAGTGTATCGTGACTTCTGGAGATCAGCCACCTATGGAAGCCAGTTCCGAAGTAATCTTCTCGACGGAAACGCTCCCCGTCAATCCGAAACTCATTCTCCAATGCTGCGAAGACGAGGGAATCACCGGAGACTGTCTCCAAGCGTGCAACATCGGACGTGTCGCTTTATCTGCGAAAGAGCAGAACTGCACTCGCTTCGCCGCCTCTCTTCTCAAATGCGCCAATGATATCCGAGACCATTCCGACTGCTGCATCGCCAGCGGAGTCTCACCGAAGTGTCTGCCGTTGTGCTCTGGCGACAGCTTCTCTAGTGACGTGGATTGCGCCGATCACGCCGTTTCGATCATGTCTTGTTACGTGAAGAGCCACGAGCACGCACCGACGGCAGTAACGAACATTCGAGTGAAGGCCAAGGAGGGCAAAGGAACTGTCAGCGTCGAATGGGATTACCCGCCCACTAGGGATTACAAATATTTCGCCGTTTATTATCGAAAGGCACACGATAGCAGTGAGGATGACTGGCACAAAATGAAGACGTTGCAGCAGAACGTACGTTGATTGATCCCGTTTACGAGTTGTTAATGCTTGCATGTTGCAGATTGAGCTCGAAGTGGATCCTTCGGAAGACTATGAGATCGGAATTCTAGCAGCCAATGCTCTCGGTCACAGTCGTCTAACGTACGCAGCAATCCCGAAGGATTCCGAAGGACGCCGTGCTTCTCCTTCGAAGGGATCTTCGTCGGCATTCTGGATCCTCGTCATCCTTACCGTCTGTGGTGTTCTGATTGCTGGAATGGCTGTTCTCGCGAAGAGAAGAGAGTTGCCGTACCCGTTCGGAAAGCTGATGCGACGACGAAACGACCTCAACCAGCCGACAGTGGCATTCGAGAATCCAGCATACGGAGAGCCTTGGACCGGTGAGACCGTTCGTTCGGTCTTTATAATTGCATTTTATTTTATTTGCAGGTGCTGAAGTAGAAATCCGAGGGCTTGGAGCGAATTCCGCAGCTGGAGAGGCTTCAGCAACGCAATCCGAGTGGCAAAGTGCGAATCTCGAAGCAAACAACGCCGCGACAGACAACAGCCACGAGTACCGAAACGGCATGCGATACGCCAAACTCGAAACCTAATCATGATTAAACTCACCCCCTTTTCTCATTTTCATCAAACTAATCTTCCCTTCGTGTTATCATAAGTTATCTGTCATCCATTCAAACCCCTGTTCATTTTCTTTGCTTAGTCGCCTTCATTCTCCTTTGTGTATTTGTGATTCAGTTTGCGAGTTATGACTAGTTGCGGGTCATTTTTCCCCCTCATTTTCCAGCTTATTTCTCCTTCTCTTCTCTCTTTTAATTCTTCATCAAAATGAAAACATATTTATGTGACATTAATTGGAATCTAGTAGAAAGTCGGCTCGTTAAGTGTGATTTCTCCTCGAAGGACAGTCACCGAAGGACCATTCAGAATCACTCGACCGTCCTGCAGACGAACACGAAACTGGGCGCCACGAGTCGGGAAAGCCTGAAAGAACACACATTCTCTCTTAGGGATGCAGAACAGGCGATTTTAGGCGCATGCGCCTGTTTTTTCAAGCGCCTGTTTTTCAACGCAGAAAAGCAGGCGCCTGTTCTGCATCCCTGTTCCCTCTAAAACGAATCGGTATTTTCCAACCTGTAGAGCGTACAAATCGTTTTTCCCGGTCATCTTCGCCCAGAACGGTCCCATGACGCACTGCGCCGATCCCGTGGCCGGATCCTCATTGATCCCGACCCACGGAGCGAAGTAACGGCACGCAAAGTCGTACGGTTCATCGTAAGAGTCTGTGAATCCTTGCATCAACGCATTCTCCGGTTTCAACGTGACGGCGAGTCCTCTGACGAACGATCCGTCGTGGATTTCCAGCATTTTCGCGGCGTCGATTTTGATGGCTTCAAGCTCGAATTTAGTCGTTTTCGGATCGACAACGACGACAAGTTTACGAGCTTTCGCAGAATAAACAATGTATTCGATGACCATCTGGAATGGGAGTTCGAATTGATTCTCGGCGAAACGAAACAAAATACTCACCTCTGTTGGCACGACAGATTTGACGACATCGAAGAGGTACGACGGAGCCTTGAACTGAAAACCGAAAACTTTTAGGAAAGCCATTCTTCGAACTCTTCAAACAAACCTCTGAGAAAAGACCGTGAAGTGGGTTGACGGCGTGGTTGAACTTGATCGACGTCAAATCATACTCGGGAAAATTCATTTCCACATTCCCCTTCTCGTCCCTTTTCACAATCAACACACCCGATTGCGTGTCGAATTTGATCTCCTTGTTCGCATTTTCGATTTCGTTAAACAGAACGTGGGAGGTGGCGAGAGTGGCGTGTCCGCAGAGGGGAACTTCGGTCTTCGGAGTGAACCATCTCAGCGAGAACTGAGAACATTGCTTGAAATCGGACGAACCGATCGGGACAGGAAACGCCGTTTCGGACAGATTGAACTCGGCGGCGATTTTCAGATATTCTTCGTCTTTCAGGATCTTAAAAAGTTGATGAAACTGATGAATAATGGAGATGGAGCACCTGAGGAATCAAACAGACGGCGGCCGGGTTTCCGGCAAAACGTTTTTTGGTGAAAGCATCGACAATGTAGGATGGATAACGTTCGGACATTGGGAAGGAAAACTGGATTCAACTGATGGAATGTTAAAATTGACGGAAACGTTTTAAGGTTTGCAGAGAGAGAGAGAGAGAGAGAGAAACGAAGCGAAATGGGTGGAGGAAAGATGAAGGACATGGGGTCAATAGTTGGTCTTGGGAGGGGAATCATGTGAAAAAGAGACTGACAGAACAAGAAAATACGGAGAGAGAAAGGCGGTATTTGTGACCCGAAGATGCTACTTCGATCACAAATGGACAGTGAAAGGGGAAACAACAGGTACGGGTGTACGTGGTCGATACTTTATCACTGATTAAAGAGCTAAACTCACATCAGAATGCTTTGAAAAGAATGGCAACTGGAGGACTTGCCGTTCAAGAATATCTTGGCTTCCGGGCTGAAGAAGGGGCTTTTGGTGACTGTCAGAACGAGAACGACAGATTGTGAGGAATAGATGATCGGGGAGACGGCAGTGTCGCAGCGTGCGTATTCGATTTCGAACAAAGCAATCGCCATTGTGTTCCGCTCATGTACAGACTGCCGGCCATTGTCAGAAAAGATAAGTCATCTGTGTCCAAATGCGTTCTCTGCTATGCAAATGGGCAATTTGGCGCGCACGATTGTCGACGATTATTTTCGAGCCAAACGACGGGCAAAACAAGTCTGGCATTAGAGTTGTAAAAGAAATTGAAGGTTTGAGGCATCTTTTCGAATCAAAGTTCAGCCGAAATCAAGAAAAAAAAAGAGATTTTTAGCAAGAAGTGATTCATACCCCCATTTCACGTAGACTCTCGGTTCTGTCTTCGTGCAGAACAGCAGCAACAACATCCGAGATAACCTATTAGAAAGTGCACAAATCGGAGTGTGTGACCATGGGAATCTTACTCGTAATAGCTCTTCTATAATTCTAGATCACAAAAAAGTTCGGAAGAGGATCCAGCACCGGGAAAAGAGCGACTGTGCGTGTGTTAATGCCGGCAAGTGATCCCAGGTGAACTGCGCAGACGAAGAGAACAGTGAAAGGAAGATGGAGCAGGAACACAGGAATGGTGTTCTGTATCACGAGAGCGTAGAACAACTGCCTTTGCATGTTTCTCTTTTTATCCGAATAATGGGACACTTCAATGAACGAACAGATCTTTTTGCACAACTTTATTCCAGCCAAAAAAAAATCCGAGAATTAGAAATTCATGCGAATGTCGCGGGAAGACCGCACACCCACGTAGTCATGCAGATAGTACCCGCCGAGTTGCAAGCGGCCAAACATCTGAATGACAAGGAACTGTATGTGCGGGAGTCTGTGCTATCAGCCTACACGTTGTTGGTAGTGTATCCCTCCGTCGTTGTCTCGCTCTGTCCAACCAGCAATGAGAGACAGTTGTGACGGGTTCCTCGGTCGACGACACTGTCTGGTTGACCCGACACAAAAGTGTACTGACTGAACGAAGAAAGGTACGTATCGGTGAACGCGAAAGCCAACAGTCCGGCGCATGCAGTTGTGTCCTCTGCACCAGAGAAGTTGCAGGTGCCCAGACGGACTCCGTCCATCCAGAAACCCGTGTACTCATACGTTGTCATCGTGCCACTCAAGCTCTTCGAGCTGGCTGGAAAATTTTTTATTTCTCATGAGCAATATCTAGATCTGACCGATCATGAAGGCAGCTTCTTCTGCGGTCTGAATACCGGACATCGCTGCTCCTATCCCAGAGCAATTGGTAGAAGCAGAGTCTCTGGTTATTGTGGTACTTTCTCCAAACATCTTGACGCACCATTGCCCGAGAGGACGGTAGAACTTTGTCCACGTGTCATCAAGACATGTCTTGTTCTCTGAAAATGAATCTTTTATCTTGTTTTCACAAGCGCTCACCGTAAGATATCGTCCAAACACCGTTGTAGTAGGTCACATTGTATTCATCGTTCGTCTCCTGAGATGTTAAATATACCTTATGCATTCAACTGAGTACCCACAGTTCTTGTGTACTCTTCCGACTCCATATCAGACGGGCATCCGTCAGTCGGAGCATCCACTTTTATCGCTGTCTTTACTCCGTTCGCCTTGTCCGATTGAGCTACCGTGTTCACCAAAAACATGTCACACAACATACAAGAGTTGTCATTTCCGTAAGCCAGCTGAATCTCAAATCAGAATGACCATAGTGCAAAGTCTACGTACCATGCACGTTGTAGAGTTCGTACAAGTGGTTACACAAGCGTCGAATGAAGAGGAAGTCGTGTTCACACATCCATCTGTTCCGTCAGTTGGGTACCCCCAAAATATGAAGACGTCAGTGGTACAATCCTGAATATTCGTGAGTACGGAAAAGAACTGTGATTGTTGCTCAACTCACAATTATGAGGAAAAGGGATAATAAGGAAGGCAGACGAAGCATTGAAAGTGATGGAGTGTGACCGAAAACGGCTAACGAAACAGAAAAGGAGACAATGGAAACGGGCAATAGTGCGTGTCCGATCGGGGCACTAAGGGAACCCGAACGAGAAGTCAGCGGCGATCCGACGGCTCGCATTTGTATGCGTCGAAGTTGTTTTGTCAGTCTCCGAAGTAGCCATAACCCTTAGAAAAATACAAAACTGGAAAGAACAAAATTGGAGTTTTAGCTACATTCATTCAACCGAATTTCGTCGTTTTTTCGGACCGTCCTCCCTCCGTTAATCCAAATGGCCGAGTACGTATATTGGGGAGGAGGCTTCCTATCAACTTCTCAGCTTCAGCTGAACAAACGTTTTGATTGACAATTGGAAAGAAAAACACAAACTCAAAAAGTAACTCCGTCCGTCGATTCATTGAATTCCGGTTAGACTTGAATTTCCGGCGAGAATGCATTAATTTCCAGCAGCGTATCATCAACTCGGAGAGGCCACTGCGAATATCTGAAAACGGAGTATTCGACAGTGACATAGAGCAGAAAAACTTTGAATCAGTACAGCCCGAGAGCTGTTATCCGGGCACGTCTTTAGGTACGAGATTGTCCGGTTACTAGCGGAGTAACGAATACTTTCATCCCGTTTCTCAAATTCAAACTCACAGTCCTAGTGTAACTATTGGATTGCATAGTTTCAGGGCATCCACCAGCGAAATCGTCCACTCTGATTGCAGTTTTCACTCCGTCCGTCTGGTCCGATTGAGAAATCTCATTGGCTGTGTAAAGAGCACACGAGTACACGAGCAGGAGGTGTCATTTCCGAGCACTAACTGAAAGCAGGTCGTGCTGCTGACTTGTGAAGCTATGAAAACTGAAACTGACCATGCATGAATTTAAACTTAGACAGGAAGTCAAGCAAGAATCGAACGAATCGACAGTTGACAGAGTGCACACCGACCAGAACACGAACGTATTCAGATAATTGCTCTAAAGATCATCACTTGATTTTACGTATCGTATTTGTATTGTCACTTACAGCTATAAAGAACAGGGAGAACAGGAAGAATGCCAATTTGGGACACATTCTTCTTTGCTCACAAAAAAGTGAATGAATCGGAGTAAAACACAGAGAAAAAGAAGTGTAAAAATTCATTTTTCGTAGACGGAGGTGCCCGGGAAACGGCCCCGTCCACTCATATACATGAGAATGATGAGACTAAATTCGAGGCATGTTCCTGGAGAGAAATTTTATGAATATCTGGGAGAAGTCAAGTTGCGGCAGCTCCACACAGATAAGTAGTTGCGCAGACGGTGCTGTTCGAATTGCACGCATAACCACATCTGAATTGGAATGTCTTACAAAAATGAACAAATTGTCTCCGCAACTGACACAGCGTCCCCAATCATTCCTTGCCAAGCACTTTGCGACTGGGCCATGTAGAGTTGGATGCAATTTCTGCGAATTCCCCGATCGACGACACTGTCTGGGAATCCGGGCGCGAAGTTTAGCATGCTGTAGGAGGTCATGTAGGGATCATTGAAGACGAATGACTGAAAAAGAAACAATCAGATTGATTAACAGTTTGTTAATTCTTTCTCACTCCCAAACCGGCACAACTCGCAACAGTCGTTTCGGCATTGGCTGTGTTGCAACTGTTCGGACGGACTCCAGCTATCCACATGGCAGTGTACAAGTATTGAGAGAGATTTCCAGAAAGGCTCTCAGATTGAGCTGAAAACGGTTATTAAGAATACTCATGAAATTGACTAGAAACCAATTATGAAATCCATTTCGTCTTGTGACTGAATACCAGCAAGAGATGCATTGTACGCAGTACATTGTGTCACCGAAGAGTCCCGATCGATAAGAGCAGACGATCCCAACACCTTATTATATTGCATGCTAAGAATATTCTGAGAAGATCATGAACACAGTACCTTCAGACAAAACTGTCCAGCTGGTCTATAAAACTTGGTCCACGTGCTATCGATGCATGACTTGTTTTCTGTGAAATCGCTAAATTTAAACCTGTCACCTTCGAGTCTTACCGTAAGTTATTTGCCAGTATCCGTTAGAATACGAGACATTATAGGAGTTGTTGTTGGCCTGAATTGAATGAAACAGTTTGGGGAACTTCAAATGCCTTACAATGCCGGAGTATGTCTCTGATTGCATTTTGGTCGGACAGCCATCAGTCGGATCGCTTAGCTTTATTGCAGTTTTCACTCCGTTTGCTTTGTCCGATTGAGCGATTGTGGAAACTGTGAACATGCACAACATGCAATAGTCATCGTTTCCGTATGCTAACTGAAACCTTTTCGATTTGGAATTTTACATTTTTCGGGCAGTTACCATGTAAAGAGAAGAGTTCGTGCAGGCCGTGACACATGCATCAAACGAATCAGAAGTCGTGTTCATACATCCGTCAATTCCATCGGTCGGATAACCCCAGAAGATGAAGATGTCAGCAGTACAGCTCTGCAGTAAAATATTATTTATCAATGCGTTTCAGTGAACTTACAATATTGATTATGGCCAAAAATGAAAGCGCTGCATACATCTTGTTCGTCGTAGACGCAATGTTCAGACGAATAAATTGCCGAAAATATGCGAATAATTGTTTCAATGGGCCCCGTACGAAAACGAAGTCTCTGCTTTCTTTTCTCTTCCGGGGATGTTTTGCGAGCCCATTAAAAAGTCGTGTTCTCGTTCAAAGATTAACAAAACTCGCTCATTGAGGATCCAGAACTCAAAGTATTCTCGGAGCAAACCAGTGTGTGTGTGTGTGTTGACGGCGAGTTTATTTACTGGAACACCGAGTTATGAACTTGCCGCCCTTCCGGATGAATGTCTGATTCATCTGATGAAACAGAGTCTCGTCTGGAAAAAAAAAACTAATTTCATTTTAGAGATATGACGTTTTATGAACACTTTTTAATCTTCAGATACTTCAGTACATCAGGCACAACTCTACATCTTTCCGATTCGGACACTAAGGGAATGTTCCGAACTAATCCCGAGGGGTCTTTGAATTGTTTTCTGCCACCAGAATGCGTAATTCCAAAAGTCAAAGTGGATCTTTGGATGCAATTACAGCCTCCCGCTCCGTCTGCTCGACGCCTTCGCGTGTGTTCCGACGACTTCTTCTTGTTGATTCATTCATTCATTGCCGTGCCTCTCTAAGCGGGTTCATCGTCTCCACGGACCGCCCGAGTTCCGTTCAAAATACGCCCCGAAGCAGCGAAATCACATGCTCACACGAGGCCGTCCGTCTTGCTCTCGTATCCTTTGTTGACCCAAGTTGGTGGGGCTGAAAAAGAAAAACGGAAAAACAGTTTCTGGACGACTTCCGGGGGCGTCTCCTCGCTCTCCTTCTTCTCAATCGCTTCCCCCTTTCTCGCAGATTCCTTTCCTTTCTTTTTCAATTGAGATGGAAAGCACGACAATTTAATTTCTGAAACATTCTCTCCGACACTTTTCTTTTTATCCAATCCAATTCCCCTTTTTCTTCTTCCTTTTCCCTTCTGAATCCAAAAGAGCACGTGCCTTCCGGACCATCATCCGAGAGCATCTGAGAGTAGATTGAGCTCTAAAGGAGTTTGTGCTCTCTCTCTCTCTCTCTCTGTTTATTCCGCCCACAGAGTGGTGTTTTGTTTCTTCTCCGTGCACGACGATAAATAACCCGAGAGCGTGAGGAGGTTGCAAAGATGCTGAATGGAAAAGAAACGAAAGAAACTCCCTTTCTCTCGCCTCCATTTTCTGTAGAATCGCCAATGGAAAGCCTTCGGAATGACCCACTTCTGATAGAATTCGTCCGTCGCCGTCTGACTCAGGAGCTCTCTCCGGGGAGATGAAAAGAAGCGCCAAAGTGGCGATAACGAGATTTGTGACAAAATAAGAATGAAATGAGAACTTTTTCTGTAAATATTTTCCACGATCTCTTTCAACATTTCCTTCCGGATTTCTGATCTTTTCCCTCTGAAACTTTCCGAATCTCCGTTCGCTTTCCGCGTCATTTCCGCAATAAATGAGCGGGATTTGGGATTAAATAAGGAGCGGCTAAGAAGATTCTGACCGAGAAAAAAGGAGGAGAAAAGATCCAATCGAGAATCGAATATGAACACTTCTTGCTCGTGTTTTCGTCGCCGGCGGGCACACGTTGCAATCCGGAAGGGGCGCCTCTTTTTGGCTTTGATTGATGCACGAACACGACATGTCGTCTGAGTGAGCGTCTCATTTGGAGTTGGAAACTCATTCAGACTGATCACAAATTATTCTCTTCGGAGACTCAAGTTGTTTTGTACTTGCAGTCTGAGTACAATTTAGCTATTGCTTCACCTGAAATGTCTTCCGTGCAAGCCCCGTCCACTTTCTTTTTTCCCACTTGTGAATGACCGGAAACCATGGTCCCAACTCTCCCAAATACTCCCCGATTTCCGCTCAATCGCATATCCTTCTTCTCCCAATTCCGTCTACATCTTGACCCTTCCACCGTAATTCTCTGTTTTGCCCCTCTTTCCCTAATGCCCTTTTCGAGTGTCGTCCCATTTGTTTATCGAAAGATGCTGGAAGTTGGTTGGAAGGGACTGAGCCACCAGAAAGGAACGACGCAAAATTAATTTCCCGCCGAATTTCCATGAAGGCCATGGACTTCTTGTTTGCATATGTTTGACAACGTTTTTGTGGACAACAGATTTCGCTTTTTTTGCTGAGAGTGGGTGAATTTAGAAATTGAGACTGAGAAGTATACAAATCTCCAGCTGAATCTCCAGATGGTTCTACCCGTTCCTTCTGAATTTGTGTTCGATCCATCATCCGAATTCCCTTCATTCCCTCCCACTACAGAGTTCTGTCACGAATCGTTGTAAAGTTAGCGTTTCTGCCGTCAGGATCGCCGGCTGTCTCATGTCAAAACTGAGTGAGTCTTTTCGTTTTGACACTTCCAAGTGCAGAGACTAACCGATCACGCAGCCGAACAAGACGTTTGTGAAGTTTTCCCCCGATAACCCTCCCCTAATGCATCACTCCAACCAGGTCATCCCAAAGAGACTCTTGCTCATTGATTTTCTCACTCATCGTTTACATTTTCTGCCGACAAGTTCCAGAGACCTTTTTTAGAACGTGTAAGCACCAATTATGAGCACAAACTGAAAATATGTCTGTGCAATGTTCAGTTGGAACGAACCAAAGAAGTTCGAGACACGCAATATTCGGTTTTCCTCATTGTCATCGTCATTGTCATTTTGCATGAGGAAAACTCGGAAAAAAGTGTTGAAAGCGTCCATAATAATATTGGGTTCTTCTTCGTTTTCGTCTCCTTTTGTTCACGCCTTCTTGATCGTCTTCAGACGTCCCTCCCTCGCTCTCCCAAATTTATGCCTGAATTGATTCGATTTTTGGAGTTTCGGCTCCTATTTGCTGGAAGAGCCGGCCGCTCAGTTCCTTCTTCTTCTCGGTTTACGCTCTCCAGACACGGCACGTCATCTTCCGAGTATTCGTTGCCCTCCGTGCCAATTAAATAGTCTATTAATGGCAAGTTTACGCATTCTTTGACCGACTCCCTTATACGGATGAACTCTTTTAGCATTTGTTCGATTTCGATTCTGACGACAAAATTGTGGTGGTCACGATGTTTGATTCCGGAAAAGAGGGGCTGTAATTAGGTGGCTGACAACTAGGGTCTGTCGCAAAAACTTGCTAGTTTTCTACTTTCATCTGGAACAATTCTCGTGTTGTATTCCAATCAGAAAGTTAATTAGAAATGAGACATCACGTTGGATTCCAATTCCATGAGTATAAATATAATTCGTTGACCGTCGTGGCCAAAGTCCTCGTCCCATTCCCATCTTTGCTCATTTTCTTTGTTGCACTGCAAATTGCCGCAACTTCCCCTCGACAATGTCTCGAAACGTTGCGCATTACGATGGATTCTTGATGCTTGATCGTTTCCCTTTTTGGACTTGTCCCCCTATTCCCACCTACCGAATTTGAAAAGAACGAAAACAATGAAAGCTTGCCAGTTTTTACTGCGCTACTGTGCCTTCCAGAAATTTCGGTTCTTGGCCGTTACAGACAATTCGGACATTGGTTTCCGGTCGTTTCCGCTCATAATTCGGCCACTTTCGGCACGTCACGTTGTTCCGTGTGTAGTCCTCATTATCCCTTCGTTTCTCCATTTCCCAAAATCCACTGTCTTGCCCGAATCTCCCCATCGCTTTCCACGTAATTCCAACGGGTAATTGGCGCAATTTGCACCTCGTCGCCGCCTTTTCGCCGTTATCCGCGTGCTCAGACAGATGAAGGACCAAGGTCAATGGCCGAGTCTCGGCCGTTTTCATTTACTTCCTCTTCTTCATGTTATGATCGTGACTGGATCGAATTTCAAAGGAAACACGCTTGGTTATGATAGCCTGAAAATCGGACGATATATTCTGAATGTTCCTGTCTGGTTCTCACAGATTTTGGCGGTTTACGGGGGGATTGAGATGATAGCATTGAAAAAAAAACATGATTTAGAGATCGTTTTTGGAGGAAGACTCTGCTGATGAGAATTCGGATCTTTGCATCTTTCTTTAATTTCGTTTCGCAAAAGAATGGGATCTTCCGACCTCCAGAACCCGTCCATAAACTACAAACTCTCGATTGTGTTCCGGTCTGAAACCGGAAGTATCTATTGAACCTTTGCTCCTCCGCTGCCGGCTCCTCCCAAAACATTTCCGCTTCTGTTTTACTCTTTCGTCCTTGCCAGCTCCCAAAATAAAAGATTCTCACGGCCGTGTGCATCATCACTCCGACTTCTTCGTCTACGTATTCTGAGAGTGTCGGAGACGTGACTCTCTGCAGCCGAAAAGGTGTGAATACGATCAAATTGTGTGTTCCGCCCCTCTTCGAACCCTAGTTCCGTGTCCCTTTCTCTTTTTTTTTTCGTCAATTTTTCGTCACTCGTATAGATTTTCGAATTTATCATTTTTGAAGTGAAAAGAAGTGCAAATGTTGCTCTTTTCTGTTAAAAGTGCATTCACAATCGCCTACTATAAAAACAGATTTTCGTGGCGAGACCCAATGATTTTGAGTCTTTTGATTTCTTTGCAACACATGTTATTCGGCAAGAAAACGACGAACAAAACATCTGTTTTCATGATGAGATACAACGGAAATCCTATCCTATTTTTATTGAAATATATGTTCGCTGGCATTTCATTTTCAAAACGCATTCCAAATGAGTAATAATACTCAAGTTTGGAAAGACGAATTGTTTCTCGGATTGGGGGAAAAAACAAAGATTAGAAAGATCAGAACGGGGCTTACCGGATGACAAATCTACGAGATCCACAAACATTTCTTTTCAAATTTCTAGCTCACACTCTTGTTGAACTTTTCGGATTTGCAGATCAAATCACATCAAATCCCTTCCATATTTCAACAGAACTTCGGTACATTCCTTTGTTCCATCCATTCCCTGATAGGATACCGTTCCCTTTGTACCCTTTCTCCACAATTCTATGCCAAACTGTACTTCCTTCTTCGCCCTTTTCCTTCAAAATACAATAAGTTTTCTTGTAAGTGTTCTTTATTATTTGTGTCCCATTTGAGTGATATTCGAACAAGAAAACAGAGTGTTTATGTTGTCACTCTGACATATTAAACGGCTTCTGTTTGATTCGAATTCCGGTGTGATTCTCGATTCCCTCTTCCCTTTTATTCATTCTCATTTCTTTGGTCTACTGTATCGAAGTCTTTTCAAAACGTTTCCGTTTGTCGCTTTTATTCATTTGATCAAACTGCAAACTATTCATAAATCAGGTTGGATGAGTCAAGAAAATGAACCGAATATATTTAGGTGGGAGGAAATGTGGAAATGGAAGCCAGCTGAAAGTGAATTTCCTTTTGCAAGCAAATAAATCAAGTCTGAAAATCGCCCCGTTCGTACCGGCCTTCGTCACTATTCAGTCTTTCATCTCAAAAAAAAAGTCTGCACACATTTCTTTGCAATTCGTTTGAACTGTGTGCAAAACGTGCTTCCCCGATTCAATCAGTCCGTCGGGCATTTCGGTGCACACGAGCAAAGGTCCTTTTCCCTCCGCCCATGCATACTTTAATGGTGAATAAGAGTCCGCCCCACTCCTCCATCGTCTCCTTCTGATTTTCAATTCCGAATTCTCACGTTCTTCTTATTCATTTTTCTGCTCATTATTGTACTTTGTCATAACAAGATTTCCAGAAGATTCCCCACTCGCCCTTACAATGATTCTTCTTTCGTTGACGCTTAGCGTCGTCAACTGCTTCGTCGTCATCGGAAATCTACTGGTTTTCTACGTAATTCTCACCAAAAAGTCACTGCAAACGTCCACAAACCGTCTAGTGTTATCGCTCACAATCAGCGACTTGCTCCTCGGAATTCTCATCCTTCCCTTCGCCATCATTCAGGTATTCCGTGCTCTGCAGCTACAATAACCGCATAATTCTTTCTTTCCAGGAGCACACGAGCGAGTGGCTGTTCGGCCACGTCGGCTGCCGTCTCTGGCTTTCCGTCGACGTCTTCCTCTCGACAGCTTCCATCTACAACCTGCTCGCCATCTCGTTCGACAGGTACATGGCCGTCCGGCAGCCCATCAAGTATCCAATCATCTCCTCCACCAAGTACGTTTCCCCTCCGGTCCCTTCCCCGCAATACCCTTTCCGTCCCTCAGGGTTGTCCGTCTCATGACGTTCCTTGTCTGGTTCTGTTCTCTGCTTTTGGCAGCTGTACTCTTCATCCTGGAGACGCTGAGTTCCCACGATTATCAGTCATCGAAAGAGTGCCAACCGACCACTCTCCCTTCAATGTACATCATTTTCTCGGCGATGGCGTCGTTCATTGTTCCGGCGTTCGTGATGATCATTCTGAATGTTCGGATATTCCAAACGGTCCTTCACACTTCGAGGACAATGACAGTCAAATCGAAGAACGGATCATTGAGAGTACATCGGAGGAAAGAGCCGATTGTTCCCGTCAAGGTTCGTTTCGAACAAAAGTTTATTGAACTATGACCTCTATTGCAGAAGCTGGAGAGATATGAGACTCGGACGAGCCAAGAGGACGAGGTCGTGGGAACGCCGTCAAAAGACGAAAGAGCCAGCGACACGGTGCCGGTCGTGGCCGCCGTCGTCGAGAAGCACAAGCACTCGGTGGACGCTCCCGCCATCCGCACATTTCTCACGCACACTGTGGTTTTCGGAGTGTTGGAAGCGAAGAAGACGAACATCATCAACCACATCACACAGTGAGTTCTTTTTCGAGGGGGAATGGGAAGACGGAAGCGTATTGAAGATGGTGGCTGAGGAGTACGGTCTGTTCGATGCAAAGGTAAGTGAGAATCGCAGTCAAACTATCGCGTACTCTTGTTGTAACTCAATCCGTTTGCAGTTTCTCTATCAAAATTCATGTATATTTTCATTCAAATGCCATTTTTTCCAGAAAGAAAGTGATGCGTCGATCTCTGCGTACGGAAATGAGGGTCGCCCGCACGACAGGGATCGTCGTCGCCGCGTTCATCGTCTGCTGGATCCCGTTCACGACCATCTACGTGCTGCAGGCGTACTCTGTGTGCACGGTGGCCGCTGGATGCATCCCTACTTCGCTGTTCACCATCGCCTTTTGGCTCGGCTACTCCAACTCGGCCGTCAATCCCATTCTCTACGCGGCCTTCTCCCGCGACTTCCGAATCGCTCTCAAGAGGTTGTTCTTCCAGAAGCCCAAGTTTTGAATGTTTTTTTTTCCCATTTTGTTTCTATTTTAGTTCCATTTCGTTCACTTGTTTCCCCTCTAAAATGCCAATTTTTACTCGCCATTCGGGTGATTTCCACGAGTTTTATGGATCTCATAAGTATCAAATGGACTTTATATTGGTAGCCGAAAATTGAATAAATATTACAATTACATACATGAAGACAAATGGTAATTCTGTGCATAGAATCAGTTTTTGAACCCGTACTGGTACTCGAGAAACTGTTTTTCTTCTTCGTTATCCTGCTGATGGCTGATTTCGATTTCCTGCAAAAGAAAGTGATCGATGATTCTCCGATTCCGGAACTGATTTCTCGATTAAAAGTGCGTTCCGCATCAAAACTTTCGTTGCAAAGCGTTTTTTCCGTAAAGTGCAAAAATGGCTCACCTTCCTGCGCACGGCGAATTTCTCTTGTCTGTTCTTGTTTCCGCAGCAGAAAGTGAGGCAAATGGTAAAGAGTCCGATGCCGAGCACGCCGAGCACTGCGATGAACCACGCGGCGCTGCGCAACGAATCCTCTTTCAGCCGATTCGCGTAGTCCCGGTTGAGAGTTTTGATGGGCAGGAAGATAGATTCGCTCTGACGGGGACCATCTTTGGCGATCCCTTGGATGAAATACTTCTGGTCTTCTTTCAAGTCTGCAACATTCAAAGTTTATCAGTGAAAGTGAAGAGAGACAGACTTCTGAGGAGAATCTCGGTGTTCGGCAGATAGATTATCTCCGATTGGTGCCACGTATTCGACCCTTCCGCAGTGTAATTCACAAATAACGCTGCTCCCGGCATCTTCCACACACTGTGGTTGTTCGGAAGCCATTCGACGACGAACTGCTCCAAGGAAATGTTTTTGATCCGAAAGAGTGGTGCATCGGGGACTGAAATAGTATCATTTCATTTGATATGCCTTCGGAGAGTCACTCACTTCTGGCCGGCCACGTCCTCACCGGTCTCAGTGTGATCGGACCCTCTCCCGCCCGAGTTTCCGCCCAAACAGAGACTTTGTATCCAGTGTCCGGCTCACTTTTTTCGTGCAAATAATGTCTTTGTCGGTGGATGACATATGTCTCTTCGGTCTCATCTGAATTCATTCAGTTGGAAGACGATTGGAAGAGGAAGTGGAGCACGGAGATCGAAAGACCAAGAACTCTATTTTCAATCTCAAACTATGAACTCGTAATCTTAGAGCTCTTCACAGAAAATAAGGCTTCATTCTCAGGAAATCGGACTCACTTTTTTCGTTTTGAAACGAGATGAAATAACCGCGAATTCGGCCGTTCGGCTGCAGCGGGGGATCCCATTGGAGCAAAATGGCCGTGGATCCGACTGAGTACACCCTCAGATTATGCACTTTTCCGGGAGCTGAACAGCAGAATCAGGAGTGCAATGAAGGGATCTTCGGGGCACTTACGTCCTTCTGGCATGGCAAACGAGACAGGATCACTCGGAGCACTCCGCAATCGTTTGTTTCGCGTTCGGATGTGAGCACTGTAGTTGGTGACTGCGTGGAAAGAGTTGATTATCTGAAAGTATGGATGACGTGGCTTCCCAATTAACTATTGAAGATGACTTTGTATGTGGAATTGGCTGGAATCTTGATGGAATATTTCCTTATTGTGTTTTCAGCCTTCCAATATTCGATTTCGTATCCCATAAAGTGTCCGTTCACCGTGTTCGCATCCACTGCATTCCACGTGAAATTTATCGTGGTGAAGTTTATTTGAGTATCTATTCTGAAGTCACGAGGAGGCTCATCCGGCACGTCTTCTCCGGACCATCCGTGCTGAATCTCAGGCTCCACAATACTTGGTCCCACTGAATTGACCGCTTGCACTTGTATCAGATACTTCCGGAACGTTGGTTGATCTCGAACTATTGTATAATTCTGAAAACTCTTCAATTCATCGGCTACTTTAACAGATCGCTTACCGCCAAAGAGTCTTCGACCAGGAACTCAGTCCATCCATGAACGGGCTCATCCAGTTTGTACCTCACGAGATATTGCATGTTCGGCGCATTCCAATAGTATCTGTCCATTGGTTTCCAGGAAATGACCAGGTTGTCCGGTTCGGTTCCCTCTCCTTTCACTGCAGTCGGATTGGTGTACGGGAAGGACGGACGGGTCTGGCAGGTCAGCCAGTCCTCCTTCGGCTGTCCGTCTATTTTCATGTCCGATCTTCCGTGAGAATTGACTGCCACCACTCGGAACGTGTAATTCACCCACGGAGTCAGAGTGATATCCACTTCAAAGTGCTCTTTATTCACGTTCACTTCCTCGTTTATCACTTCCCATTCGTTCTGAAATCGAGCATTCAATCAATCAGTGCACAACTAACAGACCTTTTTGAAATCTGTGAACATTTCCACAATATACTTTTTGATAGAATCTCCGTGATCCGAAGCGGGAACCCATTTGATCGTCGCCTTCCGTTCCGAGCATTGCGCGGCTTCGACCACCGGATGGGCGGGCACGTCCTTCACGATCAACTGCATCGAGGCCAGTTTCACGTCGACGTCGGTGATGGCCGCGCAGTCGATGATCCCGGAGTGCCGTCCTCGAATGGATCGGAAACGGAGACGGTCCGGCAGGATTCTGAAATTCTCTTGTCTTCTTTTTCTGCATTTTCATTTCAATCCCTACTCATAATACTGCGACTCGGTGAGCACTTTCCCATTGATTGTCCACTGATATTTGATGGGAAGACGAGGATCGGCGACGGCTTCGCAGAACACTTCGGCAGTCTCTCCGGCCTCCAGAACAAGACGCTTCGGAGTGGGGATTCGGACAAAGTAGGTGGGCTCTGAAATGAAAATGTATCTTTCTTTCCGTTTTTCATTGCAAGGTATTTTTGTGATCAGAGAACGAAAGAAAAGAACATTATGTACACTGTGAATCAGCATTCAAACAGACCTCCAAAAATAGGAAGATAAGCATTTTTTTGATAAGCTCCGTCGACAACATTGTAACCAATAACAATAACAAAAAGAAGGGGTGTGAAGAAAAACTCACTGAAGACTTGAAGACGATTCGTGGCTCTGTTGATGCCGTACTTGTTGCTCACATTACAGTAGTACAGTCCCTCGTCGGCACTGTTCACATCGAAGATCAGGAAAGTGTGATTGGGGAAGAGCTGGAAAGAGAGGATGATGATCAGATGTTTTGAATGGGAGAAAGTGCAAAAAGGGAGGAGGGACGCTTTTGAAATATTTGTGCAGATGAGTGGATGGAATGATAGCACTACAATGCAATAACAGTCAACAATTGGAATAAGAAACGAGAGCAGAAAGTCAGTCACTGATGAACACTTGTTACACTATGCGGAGGGCTGGTGAGTTGCAGGTTCCAAGTTCTTCAGCAAGAAGAATCCTTCCCTTTCCAAAGCTCTCGATTCTTTTCAGACCCACTACTAATCTTTCTGACCTTTCTGGTCCTGATCTACGAAGCATTCGCCCTGCCGGTCATCTCGGACACTTCCCCAGACGAACCGATTGTGATCCCTCCCCGCGAACCATTCAGTCAGATCGTTTACGTGAATGATCTGCCGCCCGGACAAACTGTCACTTATGATTTTGTGAAAGGCGCCAGTGTAGGTCTGCTTTTGAGGAGCAAAAAACTCAATGCTGATATTTTCAGGTGTATGTGTCGTCTTCGAAAGATGAAGGCGCCGAGCTGTACGAAGAGAATATTCACATTCACGTCCCGGATGTTGAAGGAGTTTCCCGGCAAGTGTACGGAAAGACCATGAGACAATGAGAAAGGGTTTTCAGAAAGATGACAGAAGCGGGAAAGGAGGTTAACAGTGAAACTGGCGTCAAGAGGGCAGCCTTCGGTCCCACCTACAACCGCATTTCCATCTCGAACAGAAACACGGAAAAGGCAGAACTGAAGAACCCGGGAATAATTTATTTCTTGCTCGTTTCTGATGGAACTCATTGTTTGTTAACATTCCAGGGTCAAGTACCAATCCAATGTTTTCAGTGAGCACGGTCTACGAAAGCACCTCCGAACGCCGTAACATTTACGTCAAATCGGAGCACATCGACACCCGCTACATCACCGTTCTCAATCCCACCGGAGCCATCAAGATCACTGACATTCATCGAATTGACGGAGTAAAGGCAGTACTTTTGATCCCGCTTACTTTCCATTTTTCAGTTGACCACTCTCACAGTGACTGCCGGAGGAGTGGAAGAGACCGAGAACTTGAACTACACTATTCATAACATCGGGTGGGCTCATTTATCAGTTTGAGATGAACTCGTTATTCTTTCAGAAAGGACGACTCGCAAAGTAAAGCTCCACTTGTTGTAGTGGAACCAGTTGTCACTTTCCGTAAACAGTTCTCCATCTTCCCCAGTGACTTCGAGTTCACCGTTAAGGCTGTCGACTGTAACATATTCCGCACTCTGGTTCCATTGAAATGTTATTTCTGTCAGCTCCGACCGGAGACGTTGTCATTCCAATGAACTGGTCAGACTGGTCGGTCGGAATGTCGTCGAACTACATGCTAAGGAACGAGACGAACTCTTTCAAGTACATCTTCAATGCTTCCCTGGAGAACTCTCAGTTCGATGTGCAGGTGTGATTTTGCTTCTTCGAGCGAAACTCAGACAAACAGTTCAGATGTTTGGTGAGCTGGACGCCAGCAGTTCCCTCAGTCTCTCTTACGATGGATACGATGGCGCCGGAACGGAAATCCTTTCGAAAAGACATCTGGAGAGACTTGACAAGAACACGAAAGGACAGACTTTGACTGTCGAATACAAGCGAGGGGAAACGGATACGACGAAGGGAGTGCTCGTCAGAGTGCACTGTTCACGTGAGTACGGAGTGACATTCTAAAGGGAAGGACCCATTTCAGAATACTCTTCGCTCCCTCTGATCTACACAGTCTTCTCAGCGGTCGGACTACGTTACCTGTTTCTCTAACTTCACTTACTTTCTCCTGTTCACTATAATCTTGTACTTTTTCTCTCAATTGTCAATGTTTTGTGCATAAGCTACGTCAATCACCTTGTTCTTTCCTTCCACGATCTGAAGTGGCCTGTCATCTGCGTCCACCCATCTGACGACTGCTTCTGGAGCAGCATCCACGTCACAGTCGAGAGTTACTGTAGAGTGAAGAACCACTTTCCAGTGCCGAGCGGCTGGCATTCGGAAAAACGGGGCGTGGGCTGAAAGGAGCGGCGAATGAGCAGAACGTGAGTGAATGCGGGAGAGCATACCTCTGACATGAACGAAGGCGTTGGCGAACACGTATCCGAGAGGATTGCTCGCATTGCACTGATAGACTCCGGTGTCTAAGTCGTGATTCAGATTTCGAACTCTCAGAATCCTTCCGTGGTCGAGCAGAATTCTTCTGGAGTCCTCTGCCAGCTCGTGAAGGAACCGTCCGTTCATGCTCCAAGTGATGATCGGAGTCGGCTGTCCTCCCGCCATGCACTCCAGCTCTCCCGTACTGTCTTCTGGCAGAGAGATGTCTCTGGGAGGATCGAATTCCCAAAACGGAGCAGCTGAAAATAAGGTTCACCTAGAATAAGTGAGCATTTTTAACTCACCCATTACTCGGACATTGACCGTGTGAACCAGATGACGTCCACGACATTCATAGACCCCTGCGTCATCCGGATGAACGTTCTCAACTATTAGAGATCTTCCGAAGTCACTTTCCTGCGAAGTCAGATCTTTCAATCGAGACTTTGGAAGTTCGCCATCGACTTTCGACCAGAAAATGGTCGGTAGAGGTCTCCCTCCAAAGATGCACTGAAGTTTCAGCTGTCCGCCAGCCCTCACCGTCACTTCACTCGGACTCACGGACATCTTCTTGACCGGATGGCCCTTGTCTGCAAGTAATCCGTCTCTTCCATTAGAATTCCCTCGCAAACCTTGACTCGGCTCCACATCCAGTTGTATTCTGTCTCCTGACCTGTATTCCCCTCTGAGAACTGGCGACGTGGCAGCGCATTCGTATATCAGATTGCTCTTTCCGTCCGAGAGTTCCACAGATGAAAAGTGAAGTTTTCCTTCGTTATCGACTGTTATGTGACGGCTTCTGATGGTTTCAATCACAGAAGTGTCTTCCAGTGATCTGAATCTGAATTAGTGGTGAGTAGGAAATAAGTGAGCTCACCTGTAGAGCCACAAAATTTTGGGAGAAGGTGTGCCACGTGGCGGTGTGCAGTTTAGAGTCAAAGACTCTCCTTCTTTTACTTTCAGCACTTGAATGTCCCGTTTTGGAAAGTGCTCCAACGCTGAAACCATTGAATTGTTCACAGAAAACGGAAGGCACCCCCTAATTCCCGTTCTATTCACCCGAGTCAACATGTGGTCTCTATTAAATCTGGCATCGAATAATTAGCACCTACACAGTCGAAAAGGGAGGCAAAGACCACTCGAGTGCTCACTGAGCCGACCCAAACAAACACATTACTGGCGGGCAATCAGTCTAACGAGATCATAACAAACTCACATCCCATTCTCAGATGCATTTTATTCGAGAGCGCCGTTCCGAAGATGTTCGAGGCAAAACATTGATAGTAACTGCAAAACATGTCAAAATAGAGACGGATCTCCTGTTTCCTTTCGGTTGATTACCCTTCATGGTTCGCTTGCGGCTTCGTGAACACAATCGTGCCGGAGCCCTTTTCCTTTTCCCACAGAACATCGTCAGAGTCGATGAGGAACGGCTCGCCGTCTTTCAACCAAGCATAACTGAAATGTGAGAATGTGAAGTGCTGAAGAAGGGCCGGGCCACCCACCTGTCAGTATTCTCGTCTGCTTCGCATCGGAGGGTCAGCCTGTTCTTGAGATCTTCATCGTCCAAATGATACCAAACCTCTTCCTCGGATTGTTTGAGCAGTTTAGGTGGACCTGGCATCTTATGATACTTTTCAAATTGGAATTGCTTGAAAATCGGCTCACCTATACTGCTTTTCTGTGCCGCGAGCACATGTGCAACAAGAAAGAAATTGACAGTCACTAGACGCATTATTTTTTCTTTCGGCAGCTAATCTAGTAAAAGACGTCTCAGGACGTTCATGATAAGTAGGATCTGAAAGAATCGGAGAGTAATATTGCAAATGGTGGAGTGGGGCGGAGTCTGAGAGGATGGATGCGAGATGATTATGGAGTGTCCGGGAGAGAATGTCAATGAGATGCAAATCATCGACAGAAATTGGACCCCGTGTGTTCGGAAAGAGCCGTCTGTTCTAGCACTCGCATTCAAAAAAGGTGAGTGGAAATGGAAAAGAGAACATCTGAGAGCAAAACAAGACTCTGTTGACTGCCTCCGGTTTGCAGCCAAAAGCAGACACAGCAAGTACACAGTAAACAGACAAACTCGGAGACTTGCATTCATTTTTTGGTCCCAGAAATCGGGGCGCATCCAACTGCACAAAGTCTCCGACGTCGGACAATCGAGCCAATCAGGAAGTGAGAGAGCGTACCGATGCGAGAGACGCAGACACTGTCTACAGGAAGACGATGACTGGAGATGGCGGGAGGAAACATTGTGAGAAGAGGGCGGAGGACGCGGAGAAGACACTTTCATCTGCTATTCTAGTTCCGACTGCTGGACAATGAAACTATTTTTGAGAAAGAGAGAGAGAGACAAAGAGGTTTGGATAAAAACAGGTGTTAGTGGCACTAGAAGCTTCTAGAAAAACATCTGGATTGAAAGCGGGCTGTGTTCCAAGTACGGTAGAAAGGCCCTGGGTTGTTAACTCTCAATTCCATCACTTCCAATTAGTTATAATCACTTTCTTGCTCACATTTCCTTCTATTGTCGTTCTGCTCCGAAACAGTGCGAAACTGGACGGAAGGAAGGAAGGCGCGAATGTTGCAAGAATTCCCTTCTCTTCTTCTTCTCTTTCACTCTCCGACGTCATCAAGAATGACTCGGCAATTCTTGAAGACTCGCCATCAATCGGAAGTACAATTCACTGTTTGCGCGGCCATTCCCACTTCCTCTCCTCCGATTCCATCCGTCTATCCTTCGTCCAACTTCTCCTTTCTCTTCAGTTACAAGCGGGGACCATTCTCCCCGATTGGTCCGTCTCACTCGTAAAAAGTGCCTCTACTGGGCGGCTCATTATTCTTCTTTTTGTGCCCTCCCAACTGGCACTAAACTGCTAGTAATTACTCGACGAATGAATGGGAAAGGGTGAGAAACGGAAGGAGGATGAGCCGGCGGAAAAGGGCATAAAACCGGTTTGAAATTGAAAAGGAAGGGAATCGACGGAAAAGGCGGCAAAAATCGGACAGAGCAATTAGAGCTCGGGATTAGGTCAGCGGGAAATGAGTCATGAAAGAAGAGGAGCTGACGGTCAAGGGTACGAAAAAGATTCCGGCTTCAGAAAACATGAAGTAGAGTGATGATGTACATGAATAATCTGCTACAGTATCTCCAGAAAATGCGTGGAAAAGCATCAAAAATGCGCGGAGAAACATAGTAAACATGGGCGGTGCCTGTGATGGATGGACCGGCCGGAGAAGAAGGACGCATTGATAATTCCACGCGAAAATGGACGATGTCTCCAAGAAATTGAGTTAGAGACCGCCGGGGTATAAGGACGCGGAAGGCATGCCAAGGGACCCTTCGATTCGATTAACCGACTCCTTTGCACTCATAACAACAACATGGAATCGAAGCGTTGGCACCTTCGGACCGAGTCTCTGGGGACGGTTACAGAGGTTTTGAAATCGGCGACTAATCTAAGATGCTGATTCAATTAGGCAATCTTACTCATCAGAGAAGTATCTGACATGTCAATAGTACAAAGTTCATAAAGAAATAGGGCAACAGTTGCGAGCACATCCTTCAGAAATTCCATTAGAAGGGAGCGCTCTGGAGGGTTCCATGGGGAGCCCTTCAGTCCCAAAATGGTGTTCCCCGACGAATGACTCTTGATTTTTCGGCCCCTCAGCATAAGATTCTATCACTTTTCCTCCCGCATCCATGACGAATAAATCAAAAGAAACAACGAGGACACATGTGGAATGAGGGGCTCAATCACTCGAAAGAAAAGACTCGCAGCTCGGCTCGGCGAGCAAAAATAAAAATGCAATCAAAGCGTTTCAAACTAAAACCTTTTTGCAATTTTACTCGCGGAAAGATGCGCGTCGGCGACAAATTTCTCGCGCACGCGCACATTTTCCGAAACGAAGGAGAGTTTGAAGTGAGGTTCATGGGCGAAAAAGTAAAAATGGGGAAGCGGGATTCAGATGAAGTACACGGAGAAGAACGGGGGGAATGGGAACGGGAAATGTGGAATGACTTCTTGCTCACACCTTTTCACTCATAAAACTTCGAGCGACGAGCATCGCTTGCGGCGCCTTTGATTCTCATTTAATGGAAAAACGGTAAACATAAATACCAATTCTCGGTCAGAAAAGCGAAGAAATTGAGTGTTTCATGCAACTGATTTCTCTCATTTGTCACTTCGTAACGTTCTGGTGGCACCCTGGTTTCTACCAAAAAACATATCCCTCTGGGCACTCGGAAGAGTGTAAAGTTTACACGGAACAACATTCGTGCGGTTATCAGTTGACCCGTTGGACCGCCGATCAGAAACGAAACCCGGGCATCGGGTTTCACTTTCGTTTTTCAGGGAGCAATAGTACAAAACTGGACAATAGTAAACATTTGTAAAGCCGCGTCCAAAGTTTAATAAAAGCCAGAAATCTCGCTGATTTTGCTGTCCAAAGTCGGTCGAAATTCCCTTGAAAAAAACGGGGGAAACTGAATTAATTTTACCGTACACCATTAAATTACGGTATATTTTTGAAAAATTTCAAATTTCTTGAGAATATTTAAAAATATTCAAATTTCTTGGGTAAACTTTTTCAAATTTGGACGCGGCATAAACATGGAATCTGGAAATCTCATTTATTCGGCTACCGTACCTGCTAAATTCTCTTTGAACAATTCAATTCCCCCCTGTGCGAGCCTCCGTGAACTCTTTGTCTGCCCCAGAATTTCCTGGTCAACCTTCTCCGAATCTCCACGTTATGGGTATTTCGCAAACGACTCGACTACTCGAATCAAACTCTCAGCGTCAATCTAGTAATGAGCAACGCTCTCGCCAAGGTGTCCACTCTGTTCGATTGCTCTTTCCTCACAAATGTGTTCAGAAAAAGCTCGCATCGTCGAGTAGATCGTCGAAAAACACGAAGACTCGATCGAAGACTCGCAGATCGAAAAAGTCGGAGAAGAAGAAGGACACCGGCTTCTTCGGCTGCTGCGCCAAGAAACGCAAGGTGCGACGATCGTCGAAAAAGCGTTCGGCGGCCAGAAAGAGAACGGCGAAGAAGTCGTCGACTGCGGCAAAGAAGAACGGGAAGAGCCAAAAGTCTCCGATATCTCAGAAGTCTCAGAAGTCTCAGAAGTCCCAGAAATCGCAAAAGAAATCGGCCAAAGAAGGTCTGTCAGTCTCCGCTCGATTCCAATCTTAAGCAACCAGTTGCAGGCGCCGCTCTGATTCTCCCTCCCGGTGGATCCCTCCAGAAACCCATAAAGCCTCCTCAGGCGGAAAACTCCAAAAAGCCCGGCGTCCTGGTTGCTCCCGTGCCTATTAATCAGTCGGCGCCGTCTCTGCAACCTCCGTCCACGACGCCGGCCGCCAGTGTGGAAATCCAAACAGAACAGACGAACGGCTCGCTCGCTCCGCCTTCCCGTGAGCCCCTGAGTTACTCCCAGGAGCCATCGACTCCTCCGAAAGAGCAGCAGCTTGCTCCGAAAGGCCTTTTCGATGAGGGGAAGAAGCCGGAGATGGACACCGAGGCGACGGAGGACGGGGAATCGGCCGGAGGACGGAAGGGCGTCGCGTACCCTTCGCACAAGTTCTTCATGACTCAGTAGGATCGGAATGGGCGTCGGCCGGATTCAATGCGTTCCCTTGCAGATACGTGAAGGATCAGTGCAGTGTTCGTCGTTGGGTCTACGAGGATTCGGTGCCGTTAACGATGGAATCCAACATGAAGCACATGCTGAAAGTGGCCAGTTCCCGTATCGCTCATTGCCAAAACGATAAGGAAAGACGGGGAGATATGCTGAGGGACCTCGACGAATTGTCCGAGATTCTCGAAAGGGGACCGAAGGAGTGATAACCTGAATTGAATGTGTTTGAATGAAAAGTTTTCTGTATTGTACTTCAATACCACTTTGAATCATTTTATTCCGAGAAACTTCAGAGGAACCGTCCGAAGTTTCAAAAACAAGGATGATAGCAATTGGAAGGAGGCATGTGGGGATAATCGGTTAATGAATAAATTATTCTTAATAGTTTTTGCTTCATTGGGCTGGGCGGGGGGAAGGAAGGGGGCGGTAAAATGCACGAGTATGAAGATGTTGGGGAAAGGAGGGGTGTCTAGGAGCTAAACAATCCAAGGAAAAGGATGGAGGGACAATAAAGCTGCTTTACCCGCGGTATTAAAAACTACTTGAAATAACGGAAACCAGATGGTCCGCCACCATTTTTGATTCGAAAAACCTGGGAATGGCGTGTGGGACATGGAAACAGGCGGGAAGAGGCATTAGACAAGAAGTCATGGAATACAGGAGAAATAATGGAATAACCACATCAACAATGTACAGATAGAACGAGTTGGAAGAGGGAAGAATTATTATATTGGAGGAATGGGTCGACTGTTGAGGGAGAAAAGTGAAGAACAGCACTGGGAATGTTCAGGAAAAGGGAGGAAATAGAAAGTGATGGGGAGGAAGCACTAGGCACAAATGGCACGGAGAGGTGGGATCGGATAGATGAGGGAAAGCATTTGAAGAAGAACGGGGGGCGTCTACACTTCACACAATCACGGTTGACGGCTTCTAGCTCTAAAAATTGAACCATTCCAGTACAGAACGAAAACTATGAATCTACCTTGTCACCATCTTATGCTCCGCGTTTTCGTCGTCGACCTGAGTCAACGGGGGGATTCCCGCAGTGGCAGAAGTGACAGATCCTCGCTTCTTCTTGGTCGCCGTCGTGTAGTCTTCGTCGAGTTCCGCGGTTCCTCGCTTCTTGCGTCTCGTAGCACGAACTTTTTTCGGCGAAACTGCAGCTTCAGAGGCGACTGGTTCCGGAGTGGCCGATTCACTGCGATTCGTACCCTGAAACGCGTTGAGGTTCGAAAAGTTTACTTCACATGCTATCATGCCTCGCTAGAAGCAGCGTCATCTTCTCTTTCAATTGGAACCACTGGTTGCAAATCCTCCGGCTTCTTTTCCGTTTCCTCATTCGTCTCATCCTCGTCTTCAGTCTTTTTGTCATGCTCATCTTTCTTAAAATTTGACATTTTGAATACTTCGTGAAGGGTTGAACCACTTACGTCTTCAGCTACCTCGCTGTCCTCATTCGATGCCTTTCTTTTGCTGTTTTTGGTCGTCGGAGCACCTGGTGCTTTGCGAGGTCTTCCTCTCTTCGGAGTCTCTACTTTGGGCACCAAATCCTTGTCTCCTTCGTTGCTGACTCCAATTGTTCCGAGTTCTTCGAACACTGGTCCTCCGTTGTTGAGATCCATTGACGGAGTTGGAGTCGTTCCAAAGTCCTTCGAGCTGTTCGAATGATCGTCCAGGTTCAGAAGAGTTGTCTCGCTGCTTCCGAACTCGGCTCCATTCATGGCGTACGACGAATTCGACGACTTATCATCGGTCGATTGACGGAGAAGAGTGTTGGAATAAGAGCGTCTTGGAGAGTACTCGGCGATAGTCAGTCCCGCAGTTCCAGCCCCCAATGACTTTTCGTCCTCGAAAACTGTCGACAACTTCGAGAGAAGTTCTTCCCTTTCGGCACGCTCAGAAGGCTGAAAAAAACACAGTTGATGACCGATTGAACGTGGAACTGCTCACAGTCAGATTGACAAGATTCTTGTCGGTGCATCTAGTGAATACTTCCTCGTCGACAGCCATATCGACACATTTGCGGACAGTTGCCAAGGAGATTCCCATCATTTGCGATGTCCATTGGTCGGGCTTGGAGAACGGAGAACTTGCTAACGGATGACGTGCAGGAAGTCTGAAAAATAAATAGGGTTTATACGTATCTTCGGGTGTATTCAGTTAGCATAATGCATGTGAGTGTTTATAGATTCCCTCGTACGTGCTCCGAGCGCCGTTAGTGCCGACGGAGTGTATTTGTATATGTGGACATAATCAAGCGCTTTCCGTCTCGTACATTCAGGCCCAGCGAGAACCGCTTCCCTCACGTTTTCTTTTCGAGAAGAAACAAAGCGCCGGAGAATATTATGCATAGCACCGTCTCTCGTTAACCGTGAGAACTGCGTGCACTATCCCATAACCGCCATACTGTAGCTTGAGAAAGCTAGCGGCATTTGGCGGCATCTTCAAATGCTCGCCCCTTCTTTTCTGCAATCGTTTCCTTCCATCGCCATCCCTAATCATCGTCATCATCTAAAAACTCCGATAGGACGTCCGACAACGACTACGGCAGTCGAAGACGTTGACGACGATGAGCCATCGGGGAGAGGGAAACACACGATGGAGAGAGGCTCAGGAGAGGGAAACGCAGACAGCCCGGGGACACTGAAACCAATCGGGCGGCACGAGAGGCGCTTCTCGAGAGAGCTCAAAGAAAGTGGAGTGTGCGCGAGAACCGATGGGCTTCGGCGGACACGCCAAGACGATGAAGGCCGGCTGACGACGACAAATGCAGCTCGTTTGTGCTCGCGGAGCACATACATACTCACTCGTGCGCCCGCATGCACACAGACCAGAGCTCGACGAGCCGTGCTCAAGACGCGCGGGCAACGCCAACGATTCGCCACATGACTGCCCCCGGATGACTACTGCACGTCGGCATTCTGGAGCACTGATGGGGAAGGGTCCCAAATGAAGGCCAAGGAGATGTCTCACCTCTTGATAAACTCTCTTTGGAAATGACAGACACGCGATATGAGCATTCGGGACTGCTCGCAGAGATGCGGCCGACATGGTTTCCGTCCGGCGTCCTTCTTTGCTTTAGACTGAACGACATCAAGCAATGGGAAATCGGCCATGTCAGGGAAGACTGATGCATCCACGTCTTCACTATTGTTATTGTAGCGAGGAGAGCTCTGGAAAAAGCAGCTGATAACATAGCTTTATTCAAATAAAATTCTCACCAATTCGTTCTGCTTCTTTCTCCGATGTCCTCCTCCGTTTCCTGCGGACCCTTCATTCGAGTTTCTCGGTTTCGAAAAATTGAAAATCGGAGCGTTGCCATTAGCTGTTTGCGGAGCTGGCATTTGTGGAGTTCCGTAATTCATCGAAGGAGGAGTTCCTACAAACAGTTTTTATATAATTGGTGCTATTCAGATCGTTTACTCACCAGTTAGTGGCGACTGCGTGTTGTAGTACGGCTGTTGCTGTTGCCCGTGCATACCAGGTGCCATCATCGGTGCTTGCGGCTGCATGTGATGATGGGGTGGAACGGGTGGTTGCTGATAGTACGGATTAGAAGGAGGAACCACTCCTGGAGGTCCGTTCTGATGAACCATTGGTGGAGGTCCTTGAGGTGCATAAAGGGACTGAGCACGTGGTTGGTAGGCATTCAGATTTGTCATCTGTGGGTACGGCTGGTTCCTGCAAACGATTGAGTTTATATATGTCTCTATTCCTCTTGTATTTAACTAAAAAACGGAAATCAGATTTTGACTGTCATTCCGACATTCCTACAGTAGAAACGCATTTTGTTTTTTTCTCATGTCTCCGGAACTATCAGCCATCCATCTCCCTTCCACAGTGCCCTTTTCATCCTTCTTTCCACTCCCCAAGAGTCTTCCCATCTTCACAAGAGAAGCCCCCAATGGACATACATATTGCCGTCTCCTCTTCTTGTCAGGACCCTCAGGCACTTTAGACGCAGCAGAGAGTCCCTATCGAAACAAGCGAATAGAGAAGAGAACGAGGGCGAAAAAGAGAGAGAGGTTTCTCGTTTCCCTCTTACTTTGACTGGCTCTTTCTGTGTAGAGCCCTGCCACACACAGCCTCCCGCACGTCCGTCCGTCCGTCCGCCTCAACAACCGCAATTGCTCCAGCCGCCCATTCAGTCATGCATTGCCTGCGCCTCCATACTATTTCCGGAGGCTTCTCTTCTCTCTGGGTATCCTCACTCTCTGTCTGCCCCTCATTCAAGGGGAGCGCAACGGCCCGTTTCCCGCGTTTCCTACATGGTATTCAGAGTGATGGCGACGGCGGTGATGGGTGAATTGCGCACAGCAGAAACACGCAACCACACGCACCTTTTGATTCAATTAGCAGCGACGGCAGCTGACGAGCCGGAGAATGGAACAACACAGATGGAATTAGTTACTGGTCAGATAGGTGCGGGAAACAAATTGGATACGCTCGCTCGGCTTACGAGCATCGATTCTGTTACGCTGTTTCCGATTTGCACAGTGACGTGGCATCAATAGAAACTTCAACGCCCCGCTGATCGAATACACTATCGCGTTGTCGTCGTACTATGCAGTTACCAACAAGTATAGTCGATCGAAAACCGAAACAAGTTTGCGAGAGCGTGCTGCGGCGACGATGACGACGACGACAACGGCGGCGCGCGGGATTCAATAATCGCTCGGTTCCGACAGCGGGGATCAGCCTCAGTCCCCGTCCGACCAGTTGCCATAATAATGATCCGCTTCTACTTGTACTGCGCATGTGTTCCTTCTCCCCGTTTTAGCAGCGGTCTTTATAATGTGTCGTCGTGCAGAAGCACAAGCAATAAACTGCCGCACCGGCGGTGCACTTAATTTCGTCCGATTTTCGACCTAACCGAATCAGCATATTCCCGCTTCTCCCCCGTTATGCATAAACGACTTACCACGATGAGGTTGGCGAGGAGTTGTGCGCTTGCTGATTATCCAGGTTCATGATTTGTCGGGTCTCCTCTTCGTGTGGGCGCATACTCATACCGTACGGCTGAAAATTAAAAAAAGGGATTCAGTTACATTCAATATAGCGTTCTTGAACTTACTGAAGCGAAACCGGGCGGAGGAGTGCTCCGAGCAAGATGTTGCTGAGCCGGTGGCTGATAGAACTGCATCGTCTTAGACGATTGTTGTGCAGACTGTGGCTGGGTCCCGAGAGTACTATAGGCGAGAACAAACGAAGGCTGATACTCTGAAATCAAGAATGTGAAATTAGTGGATTTATTCAGACGTTATGATAGCATGGAAACGCAGAAAAAGAGCAAGAAAAGTACGATGGGGGCAGTCGCATTCTCTTTTCTTTCCTCATCCCATACACACAGCCGAGTGTGGCGGGAGGAGTGAATGTGATGGGTGTGCGTGTGCGTGTTCTCGAGAAAGAGTCCCGGGTCTGAAAGACGTCTGCAGGGGGCGATCGCGCGCCCTCCTCTTGCCCGTCCGTCCGATCGACGATGCCGGAAAAATATAGAAGGGCACGGAAAGCAAGGTAGAATAGAAATATTGTAAAGGAACTGGAGGAGAAGACACCGGGAACACGGTCTGAGAAAATGTATGGTAAGAGGCGAAGGCGAGAGAGCATAACGGAAGTGAAGGGCGTGGCGCAGCGGCCGATGCTGTATATGTTGACCGTCTTCAAAGAAATATCAAAGAAAAAGAGGTGATGATGGAGAGATGATAAACGGTCATCATCTCTCACCGGCAGCAGCAGCATGGTAACGACTTCTCACTTTCACTTTTTGGAAACGTCGAGAAGGAATGGAAAAGACGCCAAGCGTGAACACCGATCATCTTCCATCCGTCTCTGTCTTCTCGAGTTGTGTTCATGACAAAGCGCTCGTCAGATGGGACTGCGGGATCGCTTCCCTTCGGAATACTTTACATCCCACTCCCTCCCTCAGTGTGTGCTCTCGTCTGGAGAGAGAGTGAGAGCTGGAGACTCAGACGAGGGACGGGAAACGCTGCTTGGACGGGCGTGAGCTTGACAACACGCATGATGATGGGAAAGAGTCGTCGGAAGGGAAGCGAAGCAGGGACTGACTGAATGATGGACTGGACGGGGACGGACGGAAGGAAAGGGAGCGGCGGAGACGGGGTGATGTAATGGATGACAATAGAATCACTCGAATCACTAATCGTTCGCCGTTTTATGATGTGGCAAACTGGCGTGTAATTAGAAATTACGGGAATAGGCGGGCCAGGCAAATAGAGCAATAATAATATGAGCTTGCTAGGGGCGACTTAATGGGTTGCGGATAAATTCTTGATTTCTTGATTTAATGAGATGGGTGATGCATGAATGGAAGGAATACTGTACCTTTCTTATGAAGAGAGGACATTTAAAAGTGAGCAGAAGTATTTTGAAGACTGAAGTCGTAGGTGTGATGTGAAGTGGAGAAGCGAAGTCAAGTGGAAACGGGGGAATGTGGGAGCTACCCATTCACGTATATTGGATGGAAATTCGTTGATGATGTGGCACTTAGTCATCGTCTCACGAACTGCGGAAGACTACAAATTGGATGGAACGGAAGGACGGCAATGACTCATTGCTCCAACTCGGGAAATAGCAATTATCAAACCGTATGAAAGAGTGATCTAGTGCAAACTGCCACAACTAAAGCGGGAATCGAAATTGACACCAAACCAATAAAGGGAGGGGATGAATGTAAATAGTGGATATGGCTGCCACTGCTTCTGCCACAACTGATGCCATTTTGCGATGTCTGTCGGGAGGATCTGTCAATGCGAGTGCGAAACGGATGACATACAGCCCATCCTCTCGCTATACCAGCAGACGCACGGGACTGGGAAGGGAATGGGGAGGACGAATGTGGGAGGGAAACAGAGGGACAGACGGGGGGTAAAAGTGGAATAGAGGGAGTGAAAACGAGGGAAAGCGGCGGGAGGGGAAGTGGTGGCGGTGGCGGCGACGACGCTGACAACGACGACGAGTGCGGTGGCCTCCGGGGGCGAAATAGACGGGCGATGAAAGGGAAAAGGGGCACACACGCACACGAGAAAGGAGAGAGGTCCCTCTTCGTTTTCCTCTCCGACTAGTCAGGGGCGACGGCGGCAGCAGCAGCAACGGAAAAGTGGCGACGACCGAGCGACCGACCGACGATGGCAATGAACGGAATGGAGGAGGCCAGCGCCGACAGGGGTCAGATCGATACGACCCAAGACAAGACGACGAAGGAGAAGAAGGAGACAAGAAGTATTCGTGGGACCGAAAGCCGACCGGACGAGTGGGCGGTGCCAGAGAGAGGAGCCATGTAGTGACTACGGTTCCCGCAGTTGCAAAGAGAACGAGACGCAGAAGGGGAGAGTCGGCGGCAGGTGTATACGGGCGACAAGACGCCACATTGTTTTTGTTTGCCTGTACCGCTTTTTTGCTGGTTTAGAGGGAAAGTGATAGTGGGAGAAAGCGGCAGATGGCCGGTAGGGGAACGGACGGAAACTCCTGTCAACAAGCTGAAGACGGGGATGTATTTAAGCTAAGAACGGACGCTCATGGTCAAGCATACAAGCTGAATCTGTCTCGCAACGAAAGCTGGTAACCTTGATTAATTAACAGGCTATCGCATCCCACCCCATGTTGTCTGTTTCCCCGCATCTCTTACTTTTCAATTATTCGAGCGCGTACACGTTTCTAGAGCGCAACCTGAAAGAAAATGCCATTTCACAACACTCTATTTAACGTTCTTGCCACGTCTATGTTTGCGAATTGAAGCTAAATTTTCTGAAGTCGGGCTCGAGTACAACAGGAGCGATAAATTGGCATTTTTGACGTCCCAGCAGGAATGGGAATGTTTTAAAATTTTTTGTTACATCCGTAGCCATCTTGACGAAAAATTGCAAAATAAACCTTGAAAGATATGTTTCTTGACAGGTTGCATCAACAGCGCCTCCAGTTCACTCTTCGGATACTTCGTGACAGCGGAAGACGTCGTCGAATCGGCGGCGCCTCTATCTGCCACTTCTCCTTCAGCTGCCTCTTCGTCCCGTCTCTGCAATCTTCGTTCCTCCTCTGCGTCTTAGCGTCATTCTCACCGTCTCCGTCACATTCTCGCCTTCGTGAGTCTCTGCTGCGTGTTCTTTCCCCACTTCTTTGTTTTCCGTCTCTTCGACCACAGCCAGCTTCTCCCCATTCTCGTGTCCTTCCATACTGACGTCTATAACGTCTCCGTCTTCACTGTTCGCCACTGCCTCTTCGTTTGGACTCTGTCGTCCGTCCTGCAAAAACTTTCCACAGTAATCCTCGTATGAGAGAAGAGAGAGAGGAGAAGCGGGACAAGAAAGAGCCGCCCGGATGACTACAACTATAAAAGGGAAGCGGGGATGGCTATAATTCCAGATTAGGAAACGACGAAATCTTTAACGACAACGTGACCTACGATAGAAAGGCAACAACGGGGAAACTATGACTCAAAAATTTCACCACTGTTTTATTGAAAACGGGGTCAACGTGATTTGTTTACTGAATTAATGCTGTCTACAAGAACCCATAAGCTCGAAGCATTTTACGTTTTTTTGTTAATTGTATTGTTTACCTGAGAATCATTGTGCTCATCTGCGCTGTTCTCATCGACTGCTCCGTCGAGCACGTTTTCTGGAAGCTCGAAGCACCGATTCTGGTGATTTCGGATGAATGCCGAAGTGGTGGTTGTTGCGGTGGTCGACGTTTGCGAAGTACTGCATCCTCCAGAAGACGACGAAAAAACGGCGGTCGAAGAAGAAGTTGCTGCAAAATCGTTGTGGGAAAAAATCAGAGAGAAATGCAGAAAAGGAAAGAATTTTTTCGTTGAGTCGAAAGAGAAGCCGTCTTTTCTTTCGACAATTTCGCATTTCACACCTGCCCCGTTAGGCTGCAGATAAACTCTTTCGTGAGGTGAATCAGGCAACAATGTGCGTTTTGAGAAGAGTGGATGTGAGAAGAGAGACAGAAATCCGAGATGGAAAATAAGATGGAAAAGGCAAATGGAAATGGGAAAGAAAACTGGATTTTATACGGCCATAAAACTGACTAATGGCTGACTTTCGTGCTTGTTTTCCATCTTTTTTTTCGATTTCTAAATCTTTTTCCTTGTTGGAAAAAGTGCAGAATGGATTTTGAAAAAAGAAAATTAAAGGTCACTTTTTCAAATAACAGAGGGGTTTTGTCAGCTAAATATATTTGGTTTCATAAATTGAGCATTACTTTGAAATTATTCTGAGCAACTAGAACAGCTAGAACAGAACTCGCTTCTACTAGGAGGCGTGCGCTTCAGGAATTGGCAACCTTCAATTTTCCATCAAAATTCCAAATGCAAACCTTCTTGAAATACTCAGTCGATTGGTTCGTTCTCAAGCGAACAAGGTTGTTCACACGAGAAAGACTGGCGAAAAAGTGAAGGCGAGCAAAGAAAGAGTGGAAAAAAAGAAGAAAAATGAGCAAAACTGGCGAGCCAAAACGCTTGTTTGCTTCAAGTCTCATTTTATTGAGCACTCAAGAGCTCACATTTCGTGCACAATTTTTTTTCTGACTGAATTTTTCATTCGATATTTTTCTTTTCGCCCCAATTTCCAGTCGCTTCCCGTTATTTTTGTCTGCCTCCAGAAGAATACGATTTCTTTCCAATTCATATGGATGCCTCGTTTCCATGACTACACTTGCACATCTCTGTGTACGAATGCGAAAAGCCGCCGGAAGCCCATGAGCTCGAGAGCCGGCAGAGAGAAACCGATTTGCATACGGAGATTGGGGCTCATGGAGCGTCCATTCATCGTCAAGAGAGACACGCGCGACGGGCGGCGAATGGGCGGACGAATGAAATGAGAGTTGGAGCAGGGAACGTTACGGAGATGTTCAGGGACTTTCCGAAAGGAACACTTCGACTACGAATTTACCTTTTTTCTCATAACTTGACGATTGATGTAGTTGATTGTTCTCGCTTTTCCTGAAACCATTGAAATTCAATGATTGAATTATCAAACATGTCAAATACTGCCTACATCAGTATTCCCGGTGGGTGTTGTTCGTCTCCATTGTTTTCAGTCTGAAAATGGTTTAGACGTTTCATTTTCTGTAATTATTATAGCTAACACTCATTCCGTCAGCTCTCTGATATGGCTGAGCATATCCGAATGGATAGCTTGGAATGTAGGCGAAAGTTACGGGAGCTGCCGCGAACATCTGGGTCGTCGAGGGACGCTGGAGAGCATTGGCGAGAGCACTCTGCGCCGTCTTAGGCTTCCGAACCATCGACATGAACGGCTGAAATTCAAGTGATTCCTGTCTGAAATTCAATTTTCAGTGTTACTTGATGATACGTCGAGGAGACGGCGAATCCTTGGGCGCTGGCATAGCCTGGAACGTGGAAAAATTGGGAGATGAAGAAAGAAGTGGAAAAAAGGAGTGATGTGAAAACGAATGGAAAGATAGAATGACTATGGAAGGGAGAGGAAGGGGTGAAAAAAGAAGAATAATAAGTTCTTTTCCTCTGAAAGACCGATGAAAATTCTCTCGCTTTTCTGATTAAATGTGACTGGATGCAAGAGAAAATAGTGGAGGAAAGACAAACACGGGAAAAGAAGAGTGAGAAAGAGCGAGTGGGATTTGAGGCAATTATCATATTTTCCGAAATTTTTGCCAACCAATGGGCATGTTTTACGTTTTGTTAGTGAGAAAGAAAAGTTTACTGGATGTGTTTAAAAGGTTCTTTGAATTTGTACACTTCGAAAGATTTCAGTGAGTTGTTCTTTTTTCAGGCCGAATATACAATTCAGCAGAATTGAAATGAAAAGAGTCATTTCCTTTCGGGTTGCTGTCACAGAATAAAGGAAGCGAATGGTGACTAATTCCATTGAGTCACGCAAACACTTTTTTGTTTCTGCCTAAAGACCATTTGTTCAATGAATTTTTGCGGTCGAACAGAAGTGCCAGAGCGGTGAAAATGCGGACTTTTCGAAAGAGAAACATTGGTTTTCAACAAATTAGAAGGAAAAATTCGATAGTCCCCCGTTTGTTTCGATGAAGAGAACATTTTCTGCGTATCGAGCTTGTCAGAAGCGTCTTCTTCACTCCGTCGGCTTCTGACCGCACTCAAAAACAGAGAAAAAGAGGAGGAAAAATACACTGAAATATGAGCGACGGAAAGGGAAAAGAGCGACGAATTTTGAGAAATTAGGCAGCCAGCTCGTGTTTATAAAACTGGCATTTTCAAAGGGAATTGGATAGAATTCACACAGAGCGTGCTTTATAGCGGTAGTACGAAATCGGTTTCTCGGTCAAAAAAATAAACTAAAAATTCGTGAAACGCGGAGTGATGACTTACCTGGATAGTAGAGAACCTGCTGCTGAGGTTTCGAGAGATCTGCAAACTTATCCACTATCATCGAGAGTTTAACAAGTTCAGATTTACCGGTGAAAGTAGGATTGTAAGCGGGGGTGACGAACACTCTTTTCTCGGGCGGAGCAGAACATCCCGCTTCTAGGGCACGTTGGATGGCTTCGGCATTCTGAAAAAGATAAATTCATTCCGTTTCAATCTTTTCCTAACCTTGAGTGGCTGTTCTATCTCTCTCACACTCTCCTGAGAATCTCCGAGTATGTCAACTTCCGGCTCGAACAGCTCCTCCGTCTCTTCCTGCAGTTCTTCTTCTCGTTCCACGTGGATTTCTTGCCCCCTCAATGCTCCGTCGTCTCCTTTCCCTTCGTCTGTGCCAGTAATCGCCTGTTGAGCTTCATTCGCGACGGAATCACTGAAGACAAGTTTATTGGAAAAGAAACGAACGAAAGACGTACTTTTGGGTCAGAAGCCAGTTGTCGTGCATTACTTCTGATAGATTTATGTCCGGCTCCATTTTGCGAAGAGAAAATAATTATTTTAAGAGGTTCTGACACCGAAACTTTCGAAACTTTACGTTGAACGAGGGAAAATTCCGAAAAGTACAGCAAAACTCGGGCAAAACGTGGAATCGTTGTGTCAGAGGTCACCGTAGTTTAAAGGCGCATGGGTCTGGCCCAGCGCAGTAAAACTTTTCCAATTCGAAAATTGCTTCGACGTTTTGCGAATATAAAAAGGATAAATCTGGAAAGTTATGACAATTTATTGTCAAAATGAGTGTACATGGGCCGCAGTAGCCAAGAAGCGATAAAACCGGGATTCAAGAATGAGTAGTACAAGAAAAGAGCGTCTTCGACTAGAACAAATTGATAAACCATTAGTAGATTGGTGACATGAGTTGATTGATTTCAGAGTAGTGCGCGACTTCACTGCAAAGCGTGGACGATAGTCGCATTGCGCTCACAGATGGAGTAGAGCAGGTACGTGCACGGATAGAAGAAGGTGTACGAGGCAGTCTCGACAGTCGACGGCGATTTGTAGCTGGCTGCGCAGTTGGCGAACTGGGTCCATCCGTTGACGAGCGGCTTGTAGGGCTTGACGAGCCAGTTGCTGAAAGAAGACGGTAAAAAGATAAAAGTGAGGCTAGAACTCACATCTTGGACGGGTTGATGGCTCCTTCCGTTTGCCATCTTGGCAGCTGCTCGTTCTTCTCGTAGTGCGAGAATCTGATCAGTCCGATCCACGAGAAGTAAGCGTCCTTGGCGTGAGCACGGATGGTATCCCACTCCTCCAGCGAGTTGGCCACAAACAGCGTCGACTGCTTCTCGAAGCACTTTCTCTCTGCCTTCGCGAATCCGAGCAATTCCGTCTCGATAAAGTAGCACGAATCGGCGAAACGAAGCCATTTGTCCGGGCACTGCTCAGTTTGGTTGATGAGGGCGGTTGGCTGACGGGCAGGCAGAGGAACGTCCTCGAATGCTGTCGTTCCGAGATCCTTGTAGTCCCAGTTGAAGAACTTGGCTGAAAATGGGAAGTTTTTAGAGGAGAAACGAATTCTGGCAACTTATGAAAATTTAGATGCGACTGGATTCTATTTTACATAGAAGAGCAGCCCGAACTTACGTCTGTGATGTGGTTGTTCTTCGGAATCCAGCAGCAGAGTGGGCGTTTCTCCGCTCGCGTCCGTGGCATCGTTAGTGGCCGGGGCGCCCGTGACGGCAGCGAAGATGACTCCCGAAAGGACGAGTGCAGTGATGGTGAGGAAATGCATTGCGAAAAGTGAACTCGGCGAGAATGAACGATTTTGGTCCTTTTATAGGCGTCGCCGGCAGTTTTCTTGGTTTTGAATTCAATTTTTCGCGCGGGTACGCAGCGAAAGTAGGTCAAAAAGTATCGTTTCCTCGAAAGCGCATGTATGCGTTTTTGAACAAAACAGGTTTGGTTTCGTGTAAAATCCTTCTAAAACAGCAAAGAAAAACGTTGAAAATCACAGTTTCATTAAAAATAAGTTCGATTCAAAAACGTCCGAAGCATCTGCCACCAGTAACCGTCGTCACGCAGTAAACATTCTCGATTTCTCTGAAACTATTCGATGAGAGAACATATCGGCCGAATGAGCTCACGTCTCCGTTCCGCCCGTCGGAGTGTAGTGCCACGTGCCACTGGTGCATGTCAGTGTAGCGCTTTCCTCGGTTGTCACGACGTCAGTATTTTACTGAAAACTTGAAAAACTGAACACGGACTGAAATCAGCGTTACCGCAAATACGGCAGTGACTCCTCCGGTGATTTGAGGTTCACAGAGAACAGTGGCGGTGTCTCCGGAATATGTGATCGTGGGGTCTGTTTCGAAGTTGGTCGGGTTAGGAATCTCATAAACTGTCACGTCAGTGCACGATGTAGTCTGAAAAAGAACTTCTTGAATAATACCCCTAGGGAACAAATAGTCACCGCTGTGACTGCATTTCTAGTTGAATTGATTTTTTTAAACGTTTTATTTTTTAACGTGGAATGATTAGAGTAGAGAGAGAGGAGAATGGATGAGGGGGAGATGAGGGGAATAAATGGGGAATCTTCAGCTACTTGCCCGCGCAAACGGAAAGAGATGATCATTTCACAGATGTCTGTGCCGGATTCATTTTAGATAAGACTCTGTGAGTAAAAAAGTTGTGTCTTAGTTTCGTCTTAGATTTTGTCTTAGATTTTGGAGTCTTCCATCGGTAAACATGACTCCGTCTAGTACGTGTAGAGTTTAAGTGTAGGAAGAAGTCATCAGGATTGATGTCGACTTTGTTAGCTAACAATTTGATTAAAAACTTCTTATCTAAATGTGATCGGCGAGTTTCAAGTGATTCGAGGTTAAATTGACGACGTTCGCTGGCGTTTATGTAGTTTGGCGAATCTCGAGGTACGAAAGCTCCCATTTTCGGTAACCAGAGTTTACAAGAGAAGTTACTCTGAACCTGTTCTATTGCTCTTATCGTAGATTTTTTTAGAAGGACATGTGACTATAGTGCCGTATTCAAGTATGGGCCGTACGAATGTTTTGAATAAAAGAGTCATCAGGCGTGTGTTTGGAGAGTAAAAAACTTCAAAGTTTTCATTTGGATTTCATTTGGGGTTAGTGTATTGTTCGGTTTGATTTTGACGAGCTGCTTCAAAATATCATCGTAATTTACCCAGGGAATGCCCTGATTTGATTGGTATCCGGGGGGGAAACTTGAGACTGGGAGGTTCTGATGATGGAGGTATTGCGCTTGGAAGTTATCGGCTAGAACCTTACATTTGTCCGATGCAGTAGGAAGACCCGACTTCATGATAAATTTAGGATAAGAGAGTTTTTCTTTTTTCAATATGAATTTCGAGAGTTGAGAAAATTTGCTGCAGCCCTTGATTTTGAGAAGATTGAGCTCTAGATTTTTTTGTATTTAGTGTGCGAGTCTGCGAATTCTGGAGAAAGTACGATTCTCGTGAATCTGTGCACGGATAGTTGGAGAGCTCATTTTTTGGTTTTTGAAGTCCGAGGTCTTTATTCCTCTTTCGCTAAATCTAAAGACCATTCAACTCCAGTGCGGATTGTTCGAACTCTCTGATGATCAATGCGCGCGTCATCATACTTCTCTCCACTTTTTTCGTCTATTCGAGGCTGGGAAAAAGAAGGGACAGACGGGCTTGTGGGCCAAAAAACTCATTCGATTAGGGTACCGACAAAACATTCAACAGAGAATGGAATCGGGAAGAATCTCGAGAATCTTCGGCTAGAGCCGGGTTGTTTGAGATGTTCGCAATCCGATTACAAGTCCGTTTACCGTTTTATTCGGTTTTTGTTTTTATTTGTTCCCACACACACACACGCGCTTACAAAACCGATTAGAATACTCGCAATCGAAAAAATTTATCCTCGGTTAGTCATCGAGAAATGTCTGAAAAGATTTTTGAGCAGTGGAAGAAGAAGAAGAAGAAGAAGAAGAAGCTTGTGACTCCCTCTCGGAGCTCTGAGCCAGAAGCACTTGAAGTGGGGGAAAGAGGAAATGTAATTTGAATGAAAATGAACATGAACCCGTCGGAAACTGTGCTCTGATTCAACAAGAGTTCTTCAAGGCACTTTCAAGTTTTGCACTTGAGCAACGAATAAGGAAATGGCGCTCTGGTGCTCACGTTGCAGCCGCTCTTCCATGCGTTCGAAATCATAGGCCAGTGGTCAAACAAAACGACTTGCTTGAGAGCCCAAAGTATTTGCACAACGTACGAATACTAATCACCCTGCAACCGAGGCTTTGTTTCGTGCTGTTTCGTCAGAGCACATGACAAAAAACAACGAAAACGTTTTTGTTACAAGGACATGAAAGGGACAATCTATGATGTACAGTCAACAAGCCGGTCCCTCAGATGCTTCCCAAAAGTGCATCTTTCTTCTTCTTCTTTTTCTTCTTCTCTCTCTTTATGTTTTCTGCTGTAGAACTGCGCTATGCTCTCATTATTATGCTTATCAAAAGTCTTTGGGAGAGCAGGCGGGTGGGGCCAAACTTGTCTCCGAGAAGGGCTTCCCCGTATTTTTATAAGTGTCGACAGAAGAGTTCAATTCGATCGCATAAATGTTATACCTCTTCTTCCCCATCGCTTTTTGGCTTACGATAGGCTCTTTCTGGCTCACGGTAGACAGTTCCATCTTCAGAACATTGCTGAATGTCAACTGAAACAAACTATCAAAGTGGGTCTCCTTTTTGTACAGAACGTGACCTCGATGGAAGTGGCCATCGGCTACCGTACCTCTGCTTCGGCAGTTTTGGTGTCAAGGGATCGGATTCAGGAGGAACATCTGTTGGATAACTATGATTTTGAGTTACTGGAACATTTCGGGGTTATTTAAGGCTAATGTTATACAGGTTCATTTCCGAGTTTGACGAATGCGAGGAGGTTTTGGCGGCCGGCAAAACGGTGGATCTTCTGGAGAATCAGAAGGTCGACGTGATCTTCGGGCCGACTTGCAACCGTCCGGGACTCGCCGCCTCCGCCCTGGCCACTTACTACAATATCCCGATATTTGAGTGGGGTCTGACGACGTCGAAAGATCTGACGGACAGCACCAGATTCCCAACGACGGTGCCGTTCTCCGTCAATTCGTATAGTCTGGCTCTGGCGATTCGAGCAACGATGAAGCAGTTCGAATGGAGTCAGTTTGTGTACATGTACTCGAACGATGGGGACGAGGAGAAATGTGAATCGCTGAAAGATGATATCCAGGTACGGTAACTCCCGTATAATAGCATCAAAGTCTCTCAGGAAGTGGTCTCGATATACGGCGAAATCACATTGGCATACACTTATAAAATGGCGTCAAAGAGTCTGGACGACATGAGAACTGCGGTGAAGGCGGTGAAACAGAAAGGAAGGGGTGAGCAATATCTGAAGATCTGTAATCAAAAAGAAAGTGTACGAATACTCATTGTAGTGATTGTGACGTGTGTGGCTTCTGGCAACGGATCCAAGAAGACGGTGATGCAAGCGACGGCGCTGGAGAACGCGAACAGCAGCGAGTACACGTACATCATGGCGGAGACAAACTCGCGAGGATTCAGTGAGCAGCACTTCAAGATCGGAGAGAGATTCTTTTCTGTTTGCAGTCGTTGACGATTATGGAGGAGAATGGCACTACCTCTGGCAAGGATCTTCGTACTCGGAGGACGGGATGTCAGAGGAAGAGTCCAGACAGTCCATGGTCAACTTGCTCTTTTTAGTCGACGTGAGTACCGAGTGCAATTCAAACCAATGAAATTACACTGCCCCGCTTACAGAATATGGGAATGAACGAGGAAGTGACTGCTCAGTACTTGAACTTCTCCCAGCGGGTCATAGAAATGATGAAAGATCCGCCGTTCAACTGTGTCGCCGATTGTGCCGATGCCAAGTATTTCTCGGTGAGCCAAGTTGGGCTGCAATACTATAAAGGACTTCTTTTCAGGTGGCCAAGTACGCCGGTCAACTCGCCGACGCCTTCTACGCCTACGCAGTCGCCCTCAACCGTTCTCTGACCGTCAATCCTCTCAGTCTTCGCAACGGCACATTTATCATCAACAATATTGGAATGACATTCGAAGGCGTCGGCGGCGGCAATGTGGTCGTCGATCCGGACTCGGCCCGTCGTTCTATGATCTATTTGATCGGACTGAACTCGTCGCTGCTTCCGGTCACTTATGCGCGGCTCTCAATCAACAACCAATCCACTGAGTTTGAGCCCTACTACACGGACGAGTCGACGGTGTGGAACGGCGGAGAACGTCCGACGGACGAGCCTACGTGCGGATTCACCGGCAGTCAGTGCCCGGCCAACTTCATCCGGGATTACCTCGTCTACACCATCATCATAGCCTTCCTTCTCATTCTTACAATTTGTGCAGCTATTGCGGGTATTTTCAATGCGATACGGTATGATTGTAAAAAAAAAGTTTAAAAAAAGAGTGGATAAAGAAAGCGGGAGAGCTTTTCAGAATGAAGCACAAGGAAATTGAGCGTCAGGATATGATGTGGCACGTCGAGTTTGCCGATCTTCTGGTGATCAACAGAAAAGTGGGTTTAAATTCACTGTGGTAAAGCAAGCGTACCAATTGTTTTGTTTTGAGTCAAAGTCCGAAATGAGCCAACGTTCGTTCGCCAGTGGTCCGTCGACCTCAACCAAACTGACAATCGAGAGCCGAACAGAGACGACTCGATTCATTTTCTACAGCTATCGGGTGAGAAATGTGCGCAGTGTTTTCGTTTTTAACAAGAAAATTACAACAAATTCAGGGTGGAATAGTTGCGGCCAATAAGCACGAAGTAAGAGTACAGTTGAGCATCGAGGATAAGGCGCAGTTGAGACAGATGCGATTATTGGACCACGACAACTTGAACAAGTTCATCGGACTCTGTCTGAACGGTCCTCAGCTCTTGTCCCTTTGGCGCTTCTGCTCACGTGGCTCCCTTGCCGACGTCATCAGCAAGAGCTCCATGCAGATGGACAGCTTCTTCATGTTCTCTCTGATTCAGGACGTCTCCAACGGTCTCGGCTACATTCACAGCTCTTTCCTCGGGTGCCATGGCAACCTCACTTCTCGGAGCTGTCTGATTGATGATAGATGGCAAGTTAAGATATCTGATGTGGGTCTTGCCACGATCAGACATTTCGACAAGACAAGCATGAGGGGACTGTTGTGGACTGCCCCCGAACTGCTGAGAAATGAAATGACGGCGAGGACAAAAGAGGGCGACATCTACAGTTTCGCTATTATTTGCTCGGAAATAGTGACCCGCTCCTCAGCTTTCAACTTTGAAAATCGAAAGGAAAACGCGGAAGAGTTGATCTATCAGCTCAAAAAGGGAGGATTCGATGCGGTGCGGCCAGCTCTAGCAGTCGATGAGGCACTGGATGTTCATCCGGCACTAGTAGGAACTTCGAATGGAACTTTGAAGAAATCTTTACTTTCAGCTTCATCTAATCAGAGATTGTTGGACTGAAAAACCATCGGAACGGCCGACGATCGAGCAAGTGAAGAGTCTGTTGAGAAGTATGAGTGACGGGAGGAAGGGAAATCTGATGGACCATGTCTTCAACATGTTGGAGTATTACGCGTCCACTCTCGAAAATGAGGTATCCCAAAGAACCAAGGAATTGGTGGAGGAGAAGAAGAAGTCAGATGTACTCTTGTACAGGATGCTGCCGAAGTGAGTTAGTTCTCAAAGTTCTCGAACAATCAAGATTTAAAGAACTGTTGCGGAGAAGCTAAAAGCCGGTACATCTGTGGAGCCGGAGACTTTCGAGCAAGTCACAATATTCTTCTCCGACGTCGTTCAGTTCACAGTCCTGGCAAGCAAGTGCACTCCTCTGCAAGTGGTCCAGCTGCTCAATGACTTGTATACCGCGTTTGACAGTATAATTGAGCAACACGATGTTTATAAGGTTAGGAAACTGCAAATTGAGGACATGCACATAGGACTTCAGATTGAAGCATTGAAGGAATTCAGCAAGAGCAAAAAACAAAGTTCAGGTGGAAACGATTGGCGATGGATATCTTTGTGTCTCTGGGCTGCCGCATCGAAACGGAAATGAGCACATCCGACACATTGCCCGAATGGCTCTCGGCTTCCTTTCCAGTCTGCAGTACTTTAGAGTCCAACATCTTCCAGCGGAACGGATCAATTTGAGAATTGGTATCAACTGCGGTGAGAGCCCAGTGTCTAGCTCGTTTTGATTTTATTCATTTCAGGATCGGTGGTGGCTGGAGTCGTCGGATTGACAATGCCCAGATATTGTCTGTTCGGAGATGCGGTCAACACGGCCAGTCGGATGGAGAGCAACGGAAAACGTGAGCGACTTTGTGACTATTACGACAATGCTTCACACTTCAGCTGGTCGAATCCACATTTCGGCAGAAGCGAATCGAATGCTAACGCAAGTCGTCGGTGGATTCCGAACCGAATCACGCGGAGAAGTGATAATCAAGGGAAAAGGAGTGATGGGCACATTCTGGCTGCTCAGTGAAGAGGACGTTCCTCAAGTGAAGCCATCTCTCAGAAAGGTTACATCTGAAGCCAAAGACAAATCCTCGATTGCCAGAAGTATCACCCCGATCGATAAAAGAATCCACTCGGAATCGGAAAACTTGTGATTGCGATGTGATATATTAGTAAATCTGATCTGACAAAGTAGTTTGGTTTTGATGTGTCTGAATAAAATGCTCGCCGCTCAGAAGCGCCTAATCCCGAGACCAGGCGTTATTAAAAAGATTGAGAGGTTTCCTCCTTCTCGCCTGGCCCACTTTTGTTTTGTTATTCATATCGTCTTCCCCAATGATTCGCCTATTTCTCCTGCTCCCATTGGTTCTCGCACAGTACACACGGACGATCCAAGTAGGATTGATGTTCTCGAAGGACGTCTCGACCACCATGCGGTCCATCGGCTACCGTACTTCCGCTTCTGCCGTTTTGGTGGCCAGGGATCGAATACGATCGGAACATTTGTTGGACAGCTACGATTTCAAGTGAGTAAATCGGCGCAAAAGTGGAGAGTCTGATGAATTACAGCTTCACCGTCAAATTCGACGAGTGCTCCGAGAGCCAGGCAGCCGGAAAAGCCGTCGAGCTCATCACCACCGACAACGTTGATGTGATCGTCGGTCCGACATGCAACCGAGCGGGCGTGGCAGTCGCTGGATTGGCAGCATTCTACAACATTCCAGTATTCCAATGGGGTCTCACCACGACTGCCGACATCGGAAACTTCACAAGATACCCGACTACGGTCACGCTTTCGTTGGATACTCACAGGTGATTTTCATCCTCCAACGCATCAATCAATAAAACTGTCTTTTTCTAAGCATGGCACTCGCAGTGAGACAAGTTCTGCAAACGTTCGATTGGGAGGAATTCGTGTTCATTTACTCAAATGATGGAGACGAAGAAAAGTGTGCGGCCATGAAAGACGATATGGAAGTGAGTGAATATGAGTACAGTAGAGTAAAGTGTTTGCATGTGCTTGCAGAAAATGTCAGTGGAGAACGCTGACATCACCTTGGCCTACATGTACCAAATTCAAACTGTCACGCTGGATTCGTTGAACAAAGCACTGAAGGAGATTGCGAAGAGGGGAAGAAGTACGGTAGTTTGGCATCTGAATTCCATCACTCACAGCTTCTGTTTTCCAGTTGTGGTCACGTGTTTCGCCGGCGGAAAAGGCTTCAAAAAGGCATTCGTGGCTTCTACGCTGCTCGCCGGAATGGCAACAAATGAATACGTTTACATATTTGCCGATCCGCAGTCCCGAGGCTTTTGTGGGTGATCTTCTGTGGCTCTGGAGTTTAGGAGTACAGATTCAGATGTGGATGAGACTGAAGGAGGTATGCATTACTCTTGGGAGGACACCGATGGCTCTTTGGTGACTGGTCTGAGTAGTGAGGATATTCGAGCTGCCTATGGAAGGATACTCTACATTTGTGATGTACGGACTTAAAGAGTTTCAAAGAATATTGACAAGTTTTCAGAATATGGGCGAACCTGCGACCCCCACAGAACAGTTCTCAAACTTCACAAGTCAAGTGATCAGACGAATGTCCGAGCAGCCATTCAATTGTGTTCAGGATTGCGCCAACTCAACTTACAAAGTGGTTAGACAAATTACGATTATCCATCTACCGTACCACTTCCAGGCCGCCACGTACAGTGGTCAACTTTTCGACGCGTTCTATTCATACGCCGTCGCTCTGAACACGTCGATGGCAATGGATCCGACGACGACGAACCTGAAGAATGGCTCTTTGATTTTGAGTAACATTGCGATGACGTTCACAGGCGTGGGCGGGGGCTCTGTGACATTGGATGACACCGGCAGTAGGGTTGTTCAAGTCTACATGTATGCCATGAACACTTCAATGTTACCGTACCTCGCAGCCGCGCTTCTCGTCAATGGCACGAATGTTGTGAGTGATCTTTCTGGCAAGACGCCTTTACTTGCTCTCCTTTCCAGACATACACACCCTACTACACAAACGAATCAGTTCTCTGGAAAGGCGGTTCGAAGCCGCTATCTAAGCCGGTCTGCGGATTCACAGGCCTCGAATGCCCGCCTGACTTTGTCAAGGACTATCTCGTGTACGTTATCATCGCAGCTATTGTAGTGACTGCGGCAATGTTTGCTGGATGTGCGGGACTTTTATATACTGTTCAGTGAGTTCGGAATGTTGAAGTAGCACTTCTATTTAAGAGTTCTGGATTTCAGTATGAAAAAGAAAGAGATGGAGCGTCAAGATCTGCTCTGGCAAGTTGCGTTCATCGAACTCCAACAAGTGCAGTCCAAGTCGAAGGCCGAAGCGAGTTTGCATTCGTTCGCCAGCGGACCGTCCACCTCGACCAAACTGACTATTGAGAGTCGCTCCGAAACCACCAACTTCATATTCTACTATCACCAGCAGGACATCGTCGCCGCTATGAAACACGACGTCATTTTGTTCTTCGATCAGGAACAAAAGGCCGAGTTCAGACAGATGAGAAACTTCGACAACGACAACTTGAACAAGTTCATCGGTCTCTGTCTGGACGGTCCTCAGCTCTTGTCCCTTTGGCGCTTCTGCTCACGTGGCTCCCTTGCCGACGTCATCAGCAAGAGCTCCATGCAGATGGACAGCTTCTTCATGTTCTCTCTGATTCGGGACATCTCCAACGGCCTCGCCTTCATTCATAACTCTTTCCTCAAGCACCACGGACATCTAACTTCCCGTTGCTGTCTGATTGACGACCGATGGCAGATCAAAATATCCGGTTATGGGCTGAAATCGGTTAGAACTTTCGACAATCCTAAGAAGGACGATCTTCTGTGGACCTCGCCGGAGCACTTGAGAAGTGAGAGCAGGGAACGGAGCCCGGAAGGAGACATCTACAGTTTTGGAATCATTTGCGCTGAAATTCTCACTAGAAGTTCGGCGTTTGATTTGGAAAACCGAAAGGAGAAGCCAGACGTCATCATTTATCAGGTGAAGAAAGGAGGTCACAATCCGATGAGACCATCTCTGGAAACCGGCGAAACTGTGGAGATCAACCCGGCACTGGTAAACTCTTCTCGTCTTTCAATCGTTAGTCTATTTCCTTCTTTGAGCTGCATCTTGTGAGGGACATGTGGACAGAGCGGCCATCAGAACGACCGACGATCGAGCAAGTTAGAAATCACTTGAACGGAATGAGGGACGGAAGAAAGGCGAATCTGATGGACCACGTCTTCAACATGCTGGAGACGTACGCGTCGACACTGGAGGAAGAGGTGTCGGACCGAACGAAAGAGCTTGTGGAAGAGAAGAAGAAGTCAGACGTGCTGTTGTACAGAATGTTGCCAAAGTGAGTTTAAGTTGAATCGAGAACAGGCTGGATAGTTCGATTTTCAGAATGGTAGCTGAGAAACTGAAGTTGGGACAAGCCGTGGAGCCGGAGACTTTCGAGCAAGTCACAATATTCTTCTCCGACGTCGTCCAGTTCACCACTCTGGCAAGCAAGTGCACTCCTCTGCAAGTGGTCACTCTTCTCAACGATCTCTACACTGTATTCGATAGCATCATTGAGCAGAATGATGTGTACAAGGTCTCGAGAATCCGGTTCGAATCGGACAAACTATGAATGTTTCAGGTGGAAACGATTGGCGATGGATATCTTTGTGTCTCTGGGCTGCCGCATCGAAACGGAAATGAGCACATCCGACACATTGCCCGAATGGCTCTCGGCTTCCTTTCCAGTCTGCAGTACTTTAGAGTCCAACATCTTCCAGCGGAACGGATCAATTTGAGAATCGGTATCAACTGCGGTGAGAGCCCAGTGTCTAGCTCGTTTTGATTTTATTCATTTCAGGATCGGTGGTGGCTGGAGTCGTCGGATTGACAATGCCCAGATATTGTCTGTTCGGAGATGCGGTCAACACGGCCAGTCGGATGGAGAGCAACGGAAAACGTACTTCGACCTATTCCTCTTAATCCACAATTCCCCAATAATTTTCAGCCGGCCAAATTCACGTTACCGCAGAAGCGAACAAAATGCTGACGCTAGTGGTTGGCGGATTCCGAACCGAATCGCGCGGAGAAGTGATAATCAAGGGAAAAGGAGTGATGGAGACATTTTGGCTGCTTGGCGAAGAGGCCGGAATCAGTGTGTCCGCACAGGCTCCGAAAATGAAACCGGTACTAGGGATGACTGTAGGGCGGTAAAATTGTGTTGTTGCAGGAAGCAAGAGCGCCGTCCGAGCGAAGCATTTCGCCTATCATTGAAAAGCAGTCTGAGAAAGATGACAAAGAATCGATGAGGGGACTATACACCGAGTTTAAGGGCCAGAATAATGTGAATGTCTAATAAAGTATTTACAATTCTTAATATGTGATTTCACGGTGTTGAGCGGAACCTACCGTACTCTCTCCCTTCCCTTTAAAGATTTCTGATGGCTATACCACTCAACCCAAATTGAGAGCTGAAAGAGGATAGACCATAAAACGAAGCCACTTCAATTTACTCTCTCTCTCTCTCTCTCTCTCTCACTCCATCCGGCCACCATCACACACTCAATCGGATGGAGTTTTCAGTTTTAGTTTTCATTTTCGCATCAACCTCCAAACACACTGTCACCCCCATGTCAGCCGTTTTATCTATCCCTGTGCTCATACGGAGCATCAACTTGGTGTGAGTGTCGGTCGATTTCAAACGCTCAAAGAAAGGAATGAGAAGCGGGCCGCGCCATCTTATCCTCCTCTTCCGCACTCGCGTTTTGTAAATGGATAGGACTTTGAATAGAGTTGACGAAGGCTCGGCTGCAGTGTGAAGTAGATCATAAATTGCCGAGAGGGTGAAAACTGAACATGTCGGCGGAAGAAAAAGGGCAAGGACAGCTTGATGGCCAAAGCCCACGAACACTTTTATCGAGCTTCCATTAATCACTTTCTTCGGCTCCGGCTGTTTTTCGAATATTACAGGATGTTGTTTATTTGAACAACCAACTTTTGGACTTTTGGCACCCTTTTACGAAAATGTTACTCCGAAAGTGTTCTTTTTGGTTTTTTCAGCAAACTGTGATGTTGATTTGACACTGATCCTAGGCAAACAACTTCCAGATTATCGATAGTCATTCATTTTCAAAACAATCTATGTCAGCTGCCGGTAGAGATGCAAAACAGTTGTCAAGTTAATAATTGAATCATTGTCTACATTTTATCAGTTCAACACTTTTTTGTTATCTCAACAGACCGTGAGATACATCGTTTTGAACTTCTTCTTCCTCTTCTTCTTCTTCTTCCCATGTCTCTCTCCACAATAGTGATGTGTTCTGTCGCCGTGCTCACTGATGTCGTAGTCGTCCTCTTCCAACTGATTAATCCTCCTTCCACGGCTATTTATTCAATTCTCCGTCTCAGTCGCCCAATCAACTCGCTCTCCTTCTCCTGAATAAAGAGAAAACAAAACAAATGTTCGAATCTCACGCACCACGGATTCTCCTTGCCCGCCCTTTCTTCATTTCTCCTTCAGGCATCTTCTGGAAGCTTCTAGTTGCCATGCAAGCGAGAGCCGTTTCGATCAGGAAGAGGAGAAGAGCAGGAATGGGGACGGCAGTCATTTCCGAACGTTTCGGATTCCAACTATTCGTACATGTCGTCTCACAAAACATCAACCCAATAAATCACTTTCCCTTTGTGAACACAAATTCAACTTGAAGGTGCAAAAACGCCGAATCCAATGGAATTGTATGCGAATTAGGGTTGACACATTTCAACCGAACTTTGTCCCTCCAGAATGACGTGGCATTTTGACACTTTCCGTCTGTCACCTGACTTTCTTCGCTGATAACCACCGCTCCCCTCCAAAAGAGAATGAGTTCAGTCTGACAGCCGGTGTCACTGATAAGCCGGCGATAAGAGAGAAGTGAAGTGTCCCAGAATCATGCATTTTTTGTATTCGCTCCCACAATTCTTGCATAATGATCAACGAATCGACGGAAACCGAACGACACCAAGCGGAGGAGCAGAAGAACGAAAAGAGGATCGAGGAGAGAACTCACGAAGAGGTGAGTGATATTACGAAACGGTCCCTCCGATCTCATGTAATCGATTTCAGCTGGAAGCGGCGAGGAAGGCACAAATCGAACGGAATAATGAGTGGATCGAGAAGATGTCGCCGGTGGTCAAGTACAAGGTAACTCCCGATTCCGTTTAAGATCAGCACATCAGACATTCCAGATTCAGGAGTACATCCGGAAGCAGAGAGCAAAGAAGATGCAGAGGAGGAAGTTCTCTCTGGCCTGCGGGCTGAATAAGAAGGCAGAACCCACGTCGTCTTACTCCCGATACAGACGCCGTACGAAGAGAGTCACCTCGGAAGCAGGAGCGGGATCGAAGAAGGCCCAAGTGACGGCTGGGCCTTCGTATTCGGTTGCCAGAATACTCGGAGAAGCAGAGCCAGTTCCAATTGTGAGGCCAGTGGCGATCAGAAGGAAATCGGCGCCCGTTCAGAAGATGGACATGAGGGATCTGGACGATTTGGGATAACGTTTCGAATTTATTCTGAAATATTGTGTTGGCTGGAACAAATAAACATTCTCAACTTTGCTTGCATATGAAACCAGTCTCAGGGATTCAGAAGATCAAACGAGTTCGGTCGTTCCGAAACCAAAACTACACTCAACTTTTGATCGGAAAGTCTCACTTTCTTTTTGTGTCTCATTTGATTTCCATCGGTACACCTCGAAAAAAACGAACCCGTCATCTCGTTTTCTTCTCTCCGACTCTCCCAATTAGTCGTGATCCGACCTTCTTTCGTTCGTTCTCTCGTTCCACTTCTTCCTTCCCCCTGGGTGCCAGAAAAAGCACACAATTACACGTGCTTGTGTTTGATTAGATCCCCATAATTTGATCACTTTCCCGTTTCGTTTTTTGCGAGATGCGCTCTTGATTTCTATAAAAGTCGCCGTGCAAACCCTCCGAAGCCTATCATTTTCGTTCGTTTCGTTTTCATTCCGTCCTCTTCCTCTTCTTCTTCGTCTTCAGAATTTGTTTCCGAAGACTTCGAGAATGCGAGTTCTTCTTCTTTTCCTGCCATTTCTCCCAAAGTTCACTAACCCTTGCCTGCCAACTCGCTCGACGGTAAGCCGCTTTCGGATTCTGCTCGCAAGATACGGTGCTCACTTTCAGACGCCTATAGTCTGTGCTTGCTCCACTGATGAAGTGGCTCTTCTGAATAATATCAACGGAGCTCCGGGCTCTGATAACAGCATCCAGCCGGTCGGCACAGTGTAAGTCATCCGTCCCTACAGTAACCTACCGTACCTTCGTATTCAGAGCTCAAACAGACTCCAATAACTGTCCGACAATCTACACGGTCACTTGCGAATCGACCACCGGAGGCACCGTTTACATGGAGTTCCAGGACTCTCTGAGTGCCGCCATTCAAACGACAAGTCTTAATCTGACGTGCACTGACGGAAACTGGCTGTATTCAGATGCCACCAACGGAGTGACGTGCGTTTGAATCACTTTGGAATCCAATCTGGGAAAGCCTGCTTTCAGATTGGTAGTTTCGGTGCAATGTCAACAAACTTAAAAAGAGGAGAAGAGGGAATGGAATACCGGTTCGAAGGTGGCAATTCGAGTTTATTATTGCTCACCTCCATGTTAAAATTCAAATAATAAAGTACAGTAATAAACGTGTGAAAGCCAGAGCAATCCGTCTCGCATTTCGAATGACAAGCAATTTGCACAGAAATGATGAATCACTTATTGTTTCTGCTCTTTCTCCTCCCTCATTGCTCGCCGGGCGCTCGCCCGTTTCTCCACCGAAAAAAACGATGAATAATCAGAGAGACTTAGGCCGACAGACGGACCCCTTTCTCTCCGCAAATTTCGTTTTTCTGTGTGTGTAATCCGACGGACGCAGAGGAGAATCACTGCGAATCATCATCACCCGTGTCTTCCTCTTCACTGAATCACTCATTATTCGGTTTGCAGCGGAATATGGATCCCTCCTCCATCGATTTGGATCCTATCGTAGTCAAGTGAGATTGGGCAGAATGTTTATCCGTATATGCATTTCTATTTTCAGACATTTGCAAACGAAAAAAGTAGAGGAACGAATCGAAGACCTAAATAATCAAATTTGGATCGCAGATGACTCGGTCGGCTACCGACTCGTCACTGTGATCGACGAAGGCCTTTCCGACTGTCTGGTCGGGTTTCGAGACGAACAAGGATTCTTCGAGAAGGTCCGTTCCTTTTGTGAAGTCTCTTTTTCCTCCCCCTGCACGTGCTGCTCTCCTCCAAATTTACGACCGTTTCCTCCGCTTCCTCTGCTCGTAACTCCCGTCGTTTTCTCGTACCAATGTTATCATTACCTGTGCTCCCAGACGTCCATTCGTTCGGGTCATCCCCCTCGACTTCTCAAGTTTCGTAAAAAAGCGGCAAATTTTCACACACAGCCTCCTCAATGTTGTAATTTTGCGCCTTTGCTGTGCAGGGGAGCTGCTCTCGAAAATGACCGGCCGGCGGGAGGTCATTTCCACAAATTATGTCACAATTTACGGGAATGACGTTCGGAAGGAAGCGAAAACAAATTTTGAATGCGAAAAAGCGGGAAGGGATTTCTGGCACCGAGCCAATGATCAGCAGCTGACGACCGAGAATCAAGCAATAAGATTTACATGTGTAGAGAAGGGAGCAAAGGGAAAACGGAGAGAATTGATGGGGACCAGTTGCGGTCGCACAAAAAGATGAATAATTCCAGAGAAGAGTCGAGAAAACGAACTGCGAAGTGCCGAGTCTGAACAATTATTCGGATGATTTGTGCACACTGACACAGCCGAATGCAGCAACCGTACTACACGCCCTGAAGATACGGTACACGTCGAATGTCATCCACGTGAGTCGGAGGATCCTTGAGATAATTATAGGGCAACCGTACTCTTTGTAGACGTACTGTGGACTGTTCTGTGTTGTCATCAATCCGTGGCGAAACATTCCCATTTACTCTGATGAAGTGAAACAGTTGTACCAGCACCGGAATGATCTGCCCCCGCACGTCTACTCGGTCGCTCAGAATGCCTATCACGGAATTCTGAAGGGAGGAAGGAACCAGTCGATTCTCATCACGTAAGAGCCGAAATGGGAGTGACAAAGATGAGTGAAGGCACTTTTCAGAGGAGAATCAGGTGCTGGAAAGACGGAGAATACGAAAAAGATCATCGACTTCATCCTCAGCTCGAGTGGCTCCAACAACACGATCGGAGAGTGCGTCGTGACGAGTGGGGTCCTTCTGGAGGCGATGGGAAACGCGAGGACCACCCACAACAGCAACAGTTCCAGATTTGTGCGTTTCGGATGAAACTACTCACCCTTGAAACAATTATTTCAGGGTAAATTCATCAGAATCGAGTTTGACGAGAACTCAAAACTTATTGGAGCTAAAATTGAGTGCTGTGAGTTGCACCGATTCGGAAGACCGTTCTGACAGCGATTTCAGATCTACTGGAAAAGTCGCGAGTGGTTTCCCAGTGCGACGGAGACCGGAACTTCCACATATTCTACCAGATGCTGTCCAATTACTTCGATGGTCCGCACAAAAGCTTTCTGAAACTTTCAAAGCGAGTGGACGAGTACAAGTATCTGCGGGACGACGATCCGTCCATTAATGACGCCGAAACTGCGCGGATGACCGACGAGGCGTTCTCGAAGATCGGATTGAGCGAGGAAGAGAAAGTGTGGATATTCCAGATACTTTCCGCCGTTTTATGGATTGGTGACATCAAGTTTGGCGAGAGAAGCGGATTGGACGTGTCTTACGTGGAAAGCATGCAAGGTGAGGACTACGGTAGTTTGGTTTGTTCGAGAAGCTTCTCGCTCACTGACCTGTAAATATTATCAGTTAGAAACCACTTGTTATTTCTATCTTTTCCCTCGGATTGACACCTGTCCCATCGAATGTTTTCAACTTTTCTTGCGTCTTTCTCTTTTTCCTCACTTTCCCCCCACTACGAAACGTCAGGGGATACTTTTAATTGATGGTCGAACGACGATTCGTTACACATTTCTCTCGTCACTCAGAGGGTTTACGAGCACAAAAAGTAGGCAGAAAAGAAGATAGAAACAGTGGTGAAACTGATGGATTAGTTGCAATGAACGCATACCAAAAAATCGAAAGCGGGGGTTTTATAGAAGTGGACAACATCGCCGAGCTGTTGGAGATGAAGAGCTCCAAACTGGTGGACGCACTCACTCAGCCGACGATCAAGGTGCACGACAAGTTGATCAGGAAGAATCAGAATCTGGCAAAGGTACGCAATGAGAAAGGCCCGTCGGAACTGCTCCTTTCAGACTTTGAGCTCTGCTTCCGCAATGGCCAAAGTGCTCTACGAACGATTATTCGGATGGATTGTGAAGAGGTGCAACGACGCGTTTTCAGTGGACGACACTGCGAAAAGTCAGTGATCATTTAGTTCTGCCGTCCTGATAACTGATGAATACTCAGATTGTCGCGAGAGTCGTTTCATCGCCGTTCTGGACATTGCTGGCTTCGAAATCATTGAGAAGAACTCATTCGAACAGTTCTGCATCAATTACACTAATGAAAAACTGCAACAGTTCTTCAACCATTTCATGTTCGTCAAAGAGCAAAGCGACTATTTGGAGGAGGGAATCAAATGGACTCAAGTGAACTTCGCCAATCACCTTCAGCCGACCATTGACCTCATCGAGAAGGTAACTCTTATTCATTGAATGAAAGAAAATGATCATTGCATTTCAGCCAATGGGAGTTCTTTCGTTCCTCGAAGAAGAGTGCGTTGTTCCGAATGGATCCGAGAAATCATTGCTCGAGAAGCTGTGCTCCAACCTTTCCGGAGATTCCAGTTTCCAGAAATCAAAGCAAACTCAGAAGTGGGCTGCTTTGAACTTCTAGTCCTCATTTTGATTTCAGATGCTCGACAGTCCGTCACTTTGCAGTTCAGCACTACGCCGGAGAAGTCCACTACAATATCGATGGTTGGTTGGATAAGAACAGGGACAATGTGGAGACATCGGTACTTGACATCCTCTCGCAATCCACGCATCCACTGCTCAAATTGCTTTTCCCACCTGGTAAGATAATTGTGACAGAATGTGCCGAGTATCATTGTCTTGCAGTTGCTGCCAACAGTCTGAAGACCAGAAGAGGAACCATAACCAACTCGACTGTTTCTTTCTTGTACAAGGTGAATAATTATTGTGTCAAAAGTAGGAAAACAAGGAGTTCAGAATCAACTGCAAAGTCTTCTGGAGACTCTCAACACTTCTTCCGCACATTTCATCCGATGCGTCGTTCCCAACTACGAAAAACTTCCAGGAAAGATTGATGCTCCGCTCGTTCTTGCTCAACTCAAGTGAGTACCTAACTTGTGGGTCTGAGAAAAGCCGGAGCACACTTTTCAGGTGCAACGGAGTGCTCGAAGGCATTCGAATCTGCAGAGAAGGGTATCCGTCGCGTCTTGCTCACTCCGAATTCATCGAAAGATATTCTCTTCTGATGAGAAACAAGCAGAAGGGTTGTAGGGCAAGTGAAAAGGAAACGTGTGCGTTGATCTGCCAAGATGCGGATGTTCGGAAAGAACGGTTCGCAGTGGGAAAAACGAAAGTGTTCTGCAAAGTCGGAGTCATTTCGGAGGTTAGAATTGGTCCGAAGTTCTTACAGATAAGAGAATGGTTTCAGCTGGAACGAAAGCGAAATGAGCACATCTCCTCGTTCATTGTGCTCATTCAAGCCAACATCAGATATCAGAACATTCAGAAGGATCTGGTGGTGCGAAGGAAAAAGGCGGAAGCGATTGAGATAATTCAAGAGAACGTTCGACAGTTTGCTCAGTTGTCTCAATGGCCGTGGTATCGAATTCATCACTTGGCACGTGGTCTGATTCCGAAGAACAGGGACAAGGAGAGAATTGAGGAGTTGGAGAAGGAGAGGATGAAGTTGGAACAGGAGATCGGAGCGATGGAGAGCAAGAATGAGGAGACGTTGGCGGAGAATTTGAAGTTGAGCATGGTAAGAAAACAGGGAAGAGAAGAATGAAAATCGATGTTGTTTCAGCTGTTGGAGCGAGAGAAGTCGGAAAAGGTGAAAGCACAGAAGGAAAAGGAAGAGGTCGAACGGAAAGGGAGAGAGGTTTTGGACGAGAACTCCACAAACCACATCATAATATTTTGTAGAAACTGCTTGAGAAAGAGCGTGAATTCCGGAAGACGATGGAGGAAATGGAACAGAATGAGGAGATTTTCAGCGTTTTGGAGAAGAAGTACAACGAGCAACACAAGAAAGTGATGGTAAGGAATCGGAAAAAAAGGAAGAAAATAAGAGAATTTCAGAAAATGAACGACGTCCTCCGAGAGTACGAACGCAGAATCGAGCAGTTGAACATGGAAAAGGACGATTTGGAAGCGGAGAATCTGAAAGTGAGTGTTTATGGAACTAGTACTGAACGCCAAGTTGTTTGCAGCTGAAAGAAGCGCAGTCGCGTCAAGATGAGCATTACGCAGGGCTCGAGAAGGAAGTGATGGAGAAGACGACGATGATAGACGAACTGCAGAACCAAGTGCAACGGCTTCTCGATGAAAACAACGAACAGAAGATCACAATTGCAAAGTAATTCAACGGGAAAATACGAATCTAGCTGCCCATTTCAGATTGGAGACTGCATTGGAGGACGAGAAAGCGAGGCAAGGCCGGCAGAACAACACAATCGGAGACATGCAGAGACTGGTTTCGGAACTGAACGTACGGAAAACCAATGAATGTGTAAATTATGAAAGTGTTTCAGGAAAAAATTGCTCGCCTGGATAATGTGGCCCTAAACGAGCGGAATGCGACGAGAAAGATCGAAAGGGAAAAGGACAAGTTGAACGAGGAGCTGACGACGGCGAAGGATGTGATTCAGAAGCAGGCGAAGAAGATTGACGAGCTGAAGGATGAGTGCAGAAGACGTGGGAATGAGGTCAGCCGGTTGGAGAGGAAGCTGGAGGACAAGGAAGCGATGATGGCGGATTGTGTGAAGGAACTGAAGGACAGTCACAAGGAGAGGCTCAAGGAAATGGAGCAGAAGGTGGACGAGGTCAAAAGGAAGAACTCAAAGTCAGGAACTCAGATGATTTAAGGGTAAACATTTCCGATTTTCAGGTTGGAAAATGAGAACTCGACTCAGAAGAGTCAGATCGAGACTTTCCAGAGGGAGTCGAGTGTCGACTCAGACTACGGACGGTCCAGTTCCGGAAGGCTCTCGACCATCGGAAGACAGTATTCTCTCACTTCTATGGGCTCGTTCTCGTCGATCAGAACGGTCGGTCTTCGCCGAAAAGACTCCGAATCCGACATGACTTCGTCGATGTACTCGTTGAGAGGACGGAGGGATTCCACTTACGATATGAGTGCCTCGACGATGTCGTCCGTCGGATTGCAAAGATCTCCATCGACTTCACAAGTGATGGAGAAGGAGCGGAGGATTATGGAATTGGAAAAGTGAGTGATCAAGGGATGGGGTGGTGGAGATAATGGAGATAATGGAAGAGATTTTCAGAGAAAAAGCAGCGATTAACACGGACTTGCAGTTGGTCAAAAGGGAGTTGGATGTCTACAAGTCACAGTTGTCAGCTGTTGAATCAGTGAGTAAGCCAACAGTATCCATCAAGTTAATATTGTTCACAGGAGAAAGAGTCCCTTCAAACTACAGTCAGAAAACAGACAAGTCAGCTGCAGGAGACCACTCGACAGTTCAATTCCGCGCAGAAGAACGCTGACAATTTGGCTCTCCGCTTGAAAAAAGCACTGGCAGATTGTGACGAGTGGAAGAGAAAGCACGAAGAAGGCATTCAGGAGAGTAAGACGGAGATATTGGCGGAGCGGAAGAGGGCGATGGAAAGGGCGGAAGCGTCGGAGAAGGAGACGGAGTTGAAGCAGTCACGGATGGCGACGATCGAGAGTGCGAAGACGGCGTTGAGTGGAGAGTTGTCACGGAATCAGGCAGAGTTGGACAGATGCCGACAGATCATTGTGCAGTTGGAAGAGAACATCAGAAGCCAGGTGAGAGACAGAGAATAGGAAGGGGAAGTAATGAAGTGTTGATGCAGGAGACGTTGGGCAGCAGCTTCGAGAGACATCAAAGCAATCTGAACTTTGAAATCGAGAACTTGCGGGATGAGAACTGCGCTCTGAAGGCCAAGATTCGAAGGCAATACAAGCAGATCGAATTGCTGACACGTGAGTATATGGACTGTGATCTGTTGATTAAATGCCGATTCTCAGAACAAGATGAGACCAACGATGAGTTGAATCACTTTGAGAACAAGATCGAGAAGTTACTTTGAGAATTCTGAATAATATTTGTTGTTTTTCCCCTATTTTATTGTAGATATTCACTTGTAGTCTCCTCGAATCACCGGTGTTCTAATCAATTCCGTTCGTGATGTTATTTTGAATAAACCTGGTTTCTAGTTTTTTAGTAATTAAAATGCATCATTACAATTGATTATGTGGATATGAAAAAGGAGGGAGTAATACTTGCAAATTATAAAAAACCGTTGTCAATGTCCGAGAAAATTTTCTGGACGACCAGCTGGAGAGTACAAGTTTCGGTGAGGAGGGAGATCAATGAGATGGGCTGGTGTTCGAATCGATGGGATAAGGCGCACCCGCGATGAATGATAACAATAAAAAGAAAGATAATACAAAAGTCAGAGGGGAATGAGTTATTCAATCTGCATCAGGACGTGGATCTTCCAGTCGTTGGGCTTCGAGACGTCGACCCGGATAAACTCTTCGCTCTTCCACTGGTCGACAATCTGCTGGGTCAGCGGTACGTTGATCTTCGCTGAGATGCTCATCTTCAGAGCTCGGGAGCACTCCTGCTTGAAGTGAAGTTGCAGCGCAGCACGAATCGCGGCCTGGAAGACATTCATTTCACACTTTATCATTCGGAATATCTCTACTCACCTCAGTTCTCTCTTTCACTTGCACAAATTGGAACAAGTCGTCGTCCTTCGTGTAATTGGCCACCAGAAGGACCAGTTCGTCTTTGGAGACCGACGGAAAGACGACTGGCAGCTCATTGTTCTTAGCCATCAACTCTTTGCGGAGTTCCGTTTCTTGCATCAGGAACTTAGTGATCGCCAGTTCCATCTCTCGGACCTCAGCTTCCGGCAAACGGTGAAAGTTGTCAGGGATCCGCAGAATGACTGGCTTTCTGCCATCCAATTGACCCGTGACCGTCTCTTGACCGAAGTTCAGAAAGTTCATTGGTGAAGTGGACGCTCCCAACTTCGGAAGAAAGTTCTCCTCGTCCAGGTCGGAAGGCGAGGTGAGCGAAGACGGAGTGTTACTGCCAGACATGCGGATCTGGAAATAACGAGTATGAGGAGAAGCACTTTCGATTGTTGAAACTAACCGGAGTCACGGGCATCAAGAATCCACATTTGACCTTCAAGAAGTCGATGTTGTAGTTGGACAAGTCCTCGGTGCTAGGGGCCGGGTGATTGTGACTTTGCACTCTGTGAATCACTTTGTTCGAATCGACCGGAGTGTGAATACGAGCCGGGCACGTGTTCTTTCGCTCGCAACGGAAGAAGCGCTTCTTGCAGTCGTACGAGTATTTGTCGAAGATGTAAAGGTGTCCCTCGAAGAAAAAACGCTCACGATTTCCGCGCGAACGGTACGGCTTGTACGATTTAACTCCGTAAAGACAGCTATGTGGCAGAGCGCTCTTCATTTTGCCGATAATCACGTCTTTCACCGTCTGAAAAGACACATTTGAAACACGGAAATTAAAAGCCGAAAGAGACCGAGAGAATGCGAAAGGCGCCCCAAACGAGTCAAAAGATAAGAAAATGGCAAACTCACAATGTCTCCTTCGCTTTCGCTGCTCGTGTGCGACACTGGAGACACCGACGTTCTGTTGACTTCGACCTTCACGGGCTTCTGACGTACGAGCGAGTCGAGAATCGCCTGCTGCTCCAATTGCGCTTTCTCCTGCGCTTCTCTCAGGATTTTCTGCTGCTGTTCCATCTGCTTCTTGGCTTCGATATGCTTCTGATAGTGCTCGTGCATCACTTTCAGCAAGACCACTTGATTTCCGTTCAGGCCGGCCACGTAGGTTTTCGCCCAGCTCAAATCCGGCCGAATCTGGGGATCTGTCTGTTCTCCGTTCATTCTGAAAACGGCGAGGTTTTTGAAAAGAAAAAGAATATGCAAGAAGAGAAGAGGAAAAAAGAGAAGAGGAAAGAATGCGAGGAGTTCTGTGCGACGGAGGGGAAAATTCTGCATAAATGACTGCACTAATGGGAGGCAGTCGGGACGGTCGGAAGGGCGCCCATATTAGGGGTTATAATTGGAAGTGCGAAGACAGCGAGAACCCCCAAAAAGAGGACGATCGAATGGTAGAGCAGCGGGGAGGGGGAGGCAGGACGCGCTGGACAAAATGGCGGGGGTCCCCGTGCGCAGAAAGAGAGGAGGGCGGTGTGCGGTCAAAAAGGGCGGGGCCTGGTGGCTCCCTTTCGTCTGTGCATCCGCGTCTCTCCGTTTCGAACGCTCTCTCGTGTTGACAAATTTTTGATGGACGGTTATGCGAAAGAAAGGATGAACGGCGGGCAAGATTATAGTAAAAGAACGCATGATTACAAAGCTTTGAAAGCGACAGGACGGCGTCGGCGCCAGTGTGCTACAGTAACCAAGCTTGAGAAAACAACAAAAACAGACGAGCATTCCTGTGAAAAGGGAGCCAATAAAAGATAAGAGAACATGGTGTGTCTTGAGATCTCAAGAACCTTTCAGATCGGCTCGCCAGATGACCTCGCGCCGCCAGTTCCGCCGAGAGTCCACTGGAAGCGAAGAGATGCAGAGAGTTCACCTGGCAGAATGCAACACACATCTGTTTGCACTGGAGACTACAGAATGAGAGGCAAGGGGATGGTGGTGGGCGTCCGGACGGCAGATGACACAGTTATGACTGTGGAAGGAACCGAAAGGAGCGATAAATATGAGTGGGAGGACAGAGAGAGAGAGAGAAGAGAAGAGAGAAGAGGAGCACGCCTAGAACAAAGAGACGGATCTTTCAGTTAATTCGTCTGGTTGTGAGACAAATTGTTATATCGGGCTCAGCGGAAGTCAATTATGGACTATGTGCCAAGTTGGGACAAATTGGAAGAGCAGCTGGAGGGCTATTCGAGGTGACAATGAGACTAGCGCGAGAGGATCGGCAGTAGAAAACAGATGCCCGGGTGTTGGGGGACCAAGCGCTTGTGATCGGAGTCAACTATTTGGGCAGGTTCTACCAGAAAAGTCCAACTGTCTCCCTCCCAACTTTCCTCACTTGTTTTCTTCCGGATCTTTCTACTCTTCATTAAACTGACGATAACTTCGCTATTTACCGTAACCGGAACAGCTTCTGCCTAGGCTTCTAATCGAGAAATGTGAACGTTGGGATCATCCGGACGATTGCATAAGCCTTCCCGTTGAGATGACGTCATCCCTTCATTCTTTGTCTCTCTCCCCATCACATTGCTCTCCCACCCGCGGCCTCTTCACCAGTTCGCAGGGTCCCTTCTTCTTCTTCCCGGGCGCTCTCCGTTTTTTCCGTCTGCATCTCTGCCCATCCTCCTCCTTCCCACTGTTTCGTGCACTCCGAACGTCGTCCCGAGAGGGGTCTGTCCTTTACTCTGGCGGAGGGGCTCGAGAGCATGCTGTTAGCATGCAATGTCTGCGCCCTCCACGGCCTTTCTGCTGTATTCAGGGGCCAGAGGTGTTCGTCCTTCCCGTTCTGGGGGACAACACTTTGACTGTGATGATGATGGATGGAGCGGCGATGAGAAAAAGGATGTGGGGCGAGCGGCACTGTAGACATCGGAAGACTTCGTTGACTCTGGAGCCTATGGGCAACTGGAAGAATTGTGATACTTCTTAACACCGGGCAATCAGCTTCAGACTCATGATTTTCGAAGCCCGTGGCGCCGTGCCTCATTGTCCGTTACTAGTTCCGTCCCACTTCTGCTCCACTCTGATGAAATCAAGTGACTCAGACATTTATTGATAGAAAGAAAGGAGGAAAACGCCTTATATAGGGCTCGATCGGCCGCGAGAGTTAAGGAAACGGAGAAAAAAGCCAATTGGCATAATTGTGGGGCTCTGAGTGGGGGGCCGAATCATGGTGATAAATAAATATATATATATATATATCAAACGCTCTCTGTTCGACACACTCCCTCCAAAACTGTTGGTTCCAATGTTATCTATCTACTAAACTTGGCAAGAACCCAAGTGCCAACATTGACGGCCCCTTGCTGTGGCCTTTGGCACTCGAGACACCACGGAATTATGAGAGAGCGGAGACGAGAAAAGGGCGAGGAACGGACCAGCCAATGACCGCATACTCTGATCTCTCTTTCTCTCTCGCCCTCTCGCAGCTTTACCGCTCGCTGCTTTCCTCGTTCATTGTATTTTCAGCAGGAGCATGTCTAATCGGGATGGGCTTCATCCGTTCTTCCGGTCTTTGCTCAGCCCGGATCCTGTTCCATCGAGAGGTACCCCGAGAGTTATCTACGACAGAAGTATGCGGACGCCCACATCTGAGCCCATCTATAATCCGTGGTCTGATGTAAGTCGGGGAGCAGATCAGCGGGAACCCGAACCGAGTGTGGTCATTCAGATAACAGCCGGATTCGACAGACAGTCCAGATTTATGCAACAAATGACGTCGAGTGAAAGGACCAGCAGGAGGGTCCTTCCGCCGCCGCCACGGTCCAGACAAAGCCAATTGATAAGGGTGCAGCCTCCGGTTAACTAGTTCTTGAACTGTCCACCTCGTGATTTCAGAATTCCCTTCTGAACCCACTCTTCCCTTTGGACCCTCCTTCTCCGATTGAATCGGAGCAAGTGACTCCAGCCCATTCGCCCCGCAACTCGCCATCTCCTTCCCGATCTCCGGTTCGGAATCTTAAACATTACAATCCGATTCCTCCACCGAACTCGCCAGTTGAAGGAGTTCCGAAGAATCAGAGTAGGAGGTGTGAGGACGCTATTAACATGGGATTCGGGTTTGCTGAGTCGTGGATCGACACGTTAAAACCGTCGAGAGCAGAGGCTGAGGAGAGAATCGAGTTGCCGATGATCTACTGGCCCGTCAAGCGGAAAACGTTGGTTATGCTGGTTGCCCATAAGAATGTGGATGAGACTCTTTTCCACAATATCGAAGTGCCATTTGTGACTGAGGTACCTAACAGCTTTGCTCTTTCTTTCGTGAATCCAATGTATTCAGAAGAAAATGAAAGAAGCGCTCTCCGAGAAGTTCAAACTGATTGTTCCGGTCCATCGGATCAGACTGAGGATCTCCGAAGTGGCCGAAGTTCCGCTGACACAGGACATGATCGACCGATTCGAGCCCGTCGAATACTTCCGATTAAACACCACTTGCCCCAACAAATGGCTCCTCCATCAAATTGTCAATTATCGTTTGTACAGAACTTGAATTGAAACTTTGGCCCTCCGGTGGAGCTGATAAATATGGTTTTCCAGTTCTCTTTTTTAATAAACGAGTTGTCAGTTGCTTTCGTGTACATCTTGTACCGTCTATCTCCCTTCCCAGTCTCTTTGCAATTACCTTTGACATAGCAGAAGGCGTTCGCACCCAGCATGATGAGACGCAAAGATTACCTACGTGGCAAGGCAGAGATAGTCAATAAAGAAGAGGGCATTGTCTACCGTTTACGAGGGACAGAGCTCCGTCACGTCGTCATAGACACTACTCGATCTTCGTCGTGACTTTGTTGGTATGTCCGTTCAATCTATGTTTCGCGGTTCTTTCTTTCCGTCTCATGTTCAAATGCTGGCGCCAGAGTATCCAGTTCTGGCGCCGACCGGGCGCCATTTGACCTACTCCCCACGGGACCACGGAATCAGTCGTGACCTCCGTCCTCATCAGAATTAAGTATACAGCTCCCTCTTTTCTCGTCCATCACCCATAAAAAGCGTGTGTTCGCTCTGTTAATCCGCCACCCTCCTCAGCGTCGTTTCGATTCACGTACAGTAATCCGTCGCCACCATCTGTCCTCGTTCTCGCCCGTTCTCTCCGATCTTCCTCCCGCCCTGCTCCCGTTGGTTCTTCTCGTCCTCCCAGCGAACGCCTCACTGTCTCTCCGCGCGGAAGGCCCCTCGTCCGTATGGTGTAAACAGAGCGAGGGGACCACTCTCGTCGGCGACCACCCCAAATTCTGCCTTTCGCGTTCGCTGTTCGCGAGCGGCTGACCCCGTGGGAAGAGAGTGCGCGAATCGCAGAGACTCAGAGAAAGGGGGGACGGGACCTCCCCGCCACGCCCCTTTGCGATTGGCCCCCGCGCGCACCGCAATCTAGAAACCGCGACGTCGCCATTCATTCCTCCTCGAACACTCCTCATTTGCCATTCCACTTCTCTTGCTCCGCCACTTTTTACCGTAGCCTCAATCGATCATTTCAGAATGGCGTCTTCGTGTTCTTCCCCTTCGCCCCCGTCGAGTCTCAAAGCTCCCACTCTTGCCGATGCTCAAATCAAAGAGGAGGAAGATGAAGTGGAAGTCGGCGACAATCATCCGTCCTCTTCGGCCGCCACGGCCAACGTGCTCCCGGGCAACGGAATCGACATGAGCAGTGTCTTCCAGGTAATTTCTCACCTCCAAATCACCCGTGCACATATTCCCTTTAGCTCCAGAACAACGCCGCTTTCCAGGCTCTTCTCGGAGCCGGCGCCATCGGACTAGGAAACAATCCGAATGTGACCATCTCAACTCTCTTCGGAAACCCAAAACTGACAGCGATGAAAAGGGAGATCAAGACGGAAAGCGTCGATGGAGATTCTCCAAAAAAGACACGAGTCAAAGTTTTCGCCAACGGGTACTTCATGACGTTCGACAAAGTGTCGTCGTGTCAGAAGAAGCATTTCTGGCGGTGCGAATACAAGAACACGTGCAAGGCGCGGATGCACACGGACATTCTCAGCGAGATGGTCCGCTCGACCGCCTCATGCGCTACTCCAGTCAGCGTCCCCACTCAGATTCTTCAATTTATCCACGATCACAATCACAATCCCCCAACAGACGATGAAATCAGACTCTACGGGCTCGACCCAACGACCATCGAAAAGAATCAAGTGTACATCGTTGGAAACACTGCCGATCCGAACCAACGACGGAAGATCAGAAAGCAACAAGCCGATGCGGAAGCGGCGATCAAGAGAATTGAGCAACAGCAGCAGGAGGAGATCCAACGTCACCAGACGGCGGCGGCGATCGCAGCGGCTCAAGCGGCCGTTGCGCAAGCGACTGGAAGACAGCCGAGTCCCGCAGCTTCCGTTGCCGCTGCCGCCAGCCTTCTGCAGGCTGTCAACTGCCCGACGTCTTCGGCAACCGCCACGTCTCATGCGATGCTTCTGGCTCAGCTACCATTCGCGAAGAAGGAAATCACGCAGATGGCACCACCGCCGTACATATCTCCGAATCTAGTAAGTTATATTTGCTCCCAAGTTCTTCGCAACAATAAAATTCAGCCGTTGCAGACTTCGACTCCAACCTCGTCAGCGCAGAACCTTCTCGCGATGAGCTCTGGAGCCATTGCTCCACTTGTCATTCCTCAGGAATCGTCGTTCGATGCTTCTGGTCTCCTTCGTCAAGGGCCGACGAAGAGAAAGATCAGAGAGACTGCCAACGAAGACGAAGAATTGAGACGCGATCCGATGTTCGAGCCGACGTTTGAAATTGCCAGGAAACTGCGGAAGTTGTGGAAGGGCGAGCCGAGTCGCTACCCGAGAACTTGCACCGCGCCGACCCGCCACTTCGAGTTCTACCTCTCGAAGAACGACGGAACCGACGAGCACCTGTACATGCAGATGCGGATCGAGCAACGCGATGAAACGCATCTGAAGGAGGCGCTGCAGGAGTTCTGCGGACAGCAGTGCATCGGAATGCTTCTGTTCGGAATCTCTCCGAAGATCAGCGTGATGTTCAATCAGCCGATGCTCTGCAACTGGGACAACCATCAGTTCTTCCTGCTCGACATTTCGAACCCCAGCCGCTGGCGACTGATGTACGTCGACGACAAGGCCGTCTAAACTCGGACTGGATAACAGTCGCAGAAAAATATTGCTAATTTCTCATTCTCTCCCCTCATCTCACTTTTTCCTCATCTATCAATGACATCACAGCGAAACGAGTTCTCCATTGTAAACTTTTTTATCCAGACGCAGTACTTTTTCATGTCCCATATGTCTTTCAAATTGTAACATTTCTGTGACATGTCTCCGCTAATTTCACACTATCTTTTCTGTATATTCACGGATCGTAATAAAGAAGAAAGTTGCGTTAACTGTAAAGTGATAAGCGTTCCTGATTGGGGGGATAAAAGGAAATCACAGTTGGAGAGAACGGAAGTGAGAATGGATTTGAAGAAGAAACTGGTGGATTCCGAAGAGGATGAACTGCGCAAAGTGGCTTTCGTGGCCACTGTCGTCAGGTAATCAATCACTATTTCGCCCCAACCCGAGAACGGTTTCTTTTCAGTTCTGCCGCTGGAATCATGTGCATCATTCTGATTCCCGGACTGTACACCTATCTGCAGTTCATTCAGAGCTCTGTTCAAAGTGACGTTAGTTTTTGCTGCTTGTCAGTTTCTGTAATATTCCAAGACTGAAGGTTGGCTTCTGTGTCGACGGCGCGAAGAATCTTGAGAACATGTACAAGTCGACTGCTGATTCGAAGCTGACTAAAAGACAAGCGGGCTACGGAGGTGGGAGACTAGGCTGACATCTCGGTACATTCTATTACAGGATCTTCCGCACCTTCTCGTTACTCTGGAAACCGCCCGTCTCATACTCCATACGACGCGGACGCCGTGTCTTCTTCTTCTTCCTCCTCATCCGAAACTTGCTGCAGCTGTGGAATCGGATTGGCTGGCTCACCAGGAATCCCTGGACGTCCGGGACGTGATGGAGAAGACGGCCACGCTGGAAGACCTGGACAAGACGGAAGAGATCTCGATGGACCGTCGGCTGACGGTGCTGAATTCGAAATTGATTGTCCGGCTGGACCACCAGGACCTCCAGGAAACCCAGGACCGCGAGGAAATCCTGGGCGGTCTGGGTTGGACGGAGTTGCCGGCAGGAATGGAAGATGCGGAAGACCAGGAGAGCAGGGAGAACGTGGACAGAACGGAGAAGATGGGCGTCCAGGAAGAAGAGGAGACGATGGACAGCCTGGAGAAGTTAGAGACGTTCCTGCTCCAGCAGGGCAACCAGGTTCTCGAGGAGGAGTCGGATCAGCTGGACCAGCAGGACCGAGAGGAAACGACGGACGGCCTGGAAACAAGGGACAAGCAGGTTCAATCGGAGAGCCCGGATTCGACGGAGCACCAGGAGGACCAGGAGCCGATGGAGAGCCAGGAGCGCAGGGGCCATTGGGAGAGAAGGGCGGATGCTCGCACTGCCCACCGCCGAGAACTGCTCCCGGATACTGAAATATTTCTCATATTGATATTTGTAAATAATGAATTAACTAGATTGCATTTTCTAAACGAACACCGCACTTGAAAAGTTGTCGAAATTCATTTTCAACGTTCAATTTTGAGAGAGCAAAAGGCGCAGAAGAGACGCAGACTGAAAAACAACGACACTTCGCACGAGCGCTCGCGAGCCGTGTCTTTCACGAGAAAAAGCGGAATCCCTTTCATTTTTTCTGCGTTTCAGCTGTTGCAAATAAATTCTAAGCACATTTTTTTAAATATTAATCTATCTCTATAAAAATGTGATTGAATTCGTAAGACTGCTTTTCACTAAAAGAGCGCTCTCACGTGCTTAAGTTGCATCATTATGGGAACTAAATGGAAAAAAGTGTTTCATTTAAAAAACATTAGAAGCATTTTTATACGTGTAAAAGTGCAAATTTTGTTACGTTCAAAAATTTTTGTTTTCTTATTCTTATTCACTCTTGGCGCGCCGAAAACAAGTAGGTGACCACAGTCACGTAGCAGACGGAGAAAAGTGTAAACACACCTCTCAATTGTCATCATTTTCGGGTCGCCTTGGATCAATCTCGTTCATTTTCTTCCATTTTTCTTTTAAATCTCGCCTAGTCTCTCTTTTATATATGAGTCTTCTTGCAGAATGGTCAACAAGCGCACTGTCACCGAGCTCGGTCTCTTCGCCGGTCTTATTGTGTGTGAGTTGTTTTGAAACGGTGAGAGAAGAAAATAAATGTTCTTCTTCAGCTATGCACGTCGCCTACTACACCATCCAGAATAATCCGTCGCTCGTTGCTCCGCATCAGGTCTGTTTTCATTCGAGTCTGTCCAGAAATTAGAAGAGTTTACATGTTGCGCGCTGATTGAAATCCTGTCGAAACAAATCGCTTTTAGGCTATTCTGCGGATGATGTTCCGTTTTCTTCACGCTTTTTTGCAACGCCGTCTGCTGATAAATAATGACCGTATACCGCAATCCGATGTGAAAAAACCTGAACCTTTTCAATTCAGCATTAAATTTATGCGCGGTGCGACGCGATTGTTAGTGTGCGGCAACAATATACGCAATTTATCGCCATTCCCAATTGGTTCTTGCGTTCGAAAGCCAACATTTCCTGAAACACTCGTTTTTTCCTCCCCCTTCTCTTCTCAAATATCATATTTTCAGAGACAAGAGCTGTTCTACGTGAGATGGCTAAAGGAGAAGATTCCGGCACTGCGGCCGTACGGAGTGAGTGACGACCAGCCACCAAAAACCGACTAATAATGGAACGATAATGTCCATGTCCCCTTCTGTAATTATCACCGAACACCCACTTTTTCTGTTCCTATCATTAATCAGTCGTCTAGCAGTTCTCTGTTAATTTCCCCTCAAAAGTAGTAGATAAACCTGACCTCCGTGAATCTTTTGTTCAAAGGTTTTCGGCTTACGAAACCGGTCGGGTGGCGCAGACGCGCGTTTTCATCGTTTTCGTTCGTCAATCCTGGGGGATTTCAATAACAGTTTGGCGGCTAATCGGCCACGGAAAGGGCATCCTCTCGAAACGATTTGCGCTTTCGGATGTGGGAGGGAAAAGCGAAGAGAGAAAGGGACGGACGAATGCCAATCGGACGGATGATTCGAGCGAAGAAAGGGGAAGAAGACGAGTTTCGGGGATAAGAAGAAGAAGGGAGAGGAGGGGAAGGAGAAGAAGAAGCTGGGATCGTACGGACGAAGATCCATCTCACAGATATCTTCTCTCGCAACTTTGCAATTTTACTTCTACTTTTCATCCTTTCCCTTTTTTACGGTTACGTCCCGGACGTCCAGGGATCCCTCTGCGAGAACTTTTGACTGAAAACTCTAGAAAAACTGAAATCTGCTAGTCTTTAGTGAGACTAAAAAACAAAGCAATCAATAATGAAGGTCCGATCGAACTGTATCGCAAGGCAAACACAGAAACATAAAAAGAAGAAGAAGCAATAATCAGTGGATCCCTTCCGAAGCCTCTTTCCCTTCTTGTTTCCCACTGATTTCTTGTTCTTCTTCTCCCCTTTCTTCGCCCATTTCTCATCAATCTCATTAAGTCTGGTCACCGTTTTTTTCTCAATCAAGCCGTCAAAAATGGGTGGGACTTTGTAGTGGAAATGAGGTCTTTCAAGCTTTTTCATAAGTTCGGATTTGCTACATTGAGTTTTTCGGATTCTTTATAAAGTCTCTACCTCCCGGTGCCCTTTCTCTCTCGTCTTGTTCCCCTCTGTGACTCACTCGCATCAGATGCTTGTGGCTGTTTCCTTTCACGCCATAAACGTCTTCAACAAAATGCTGCTGCTTCTTCTGCTGCCAATCCCATATCCATCGGGGATCCAGTTCTTCCCGTCCTCTTCATCCCTTCGGAGTTTCATTCCTTATCTCTGCGTGTCTTCCTCTCTCCCATTCTCTCTCTCTCGCTTTCCATTGATACAGTTGATGGAGTGTGAAGGCCCCCTCTCGCGTGTCCTTTTTTCCTACAGGATTGACCTATTCTTATTCCACTTTTCTTTTTCATATTTCTAGCCCCCTTTCTCCTCCTCGGTGATAGGCCCAGTTAATGAATAAAAAAGGAGGCTAGAAGAGGAAACAGGATTGGATAATCATAAAAATGTTTTGCAACATCAGCCTTCCGAAGTTTCTAGTTTCGTGTCAGGTATCGGGGAACACATCTTCGAAGCATTCTTTGCGAAGTGAGAACGCGAATTCCATCTTTATGACTTTTTTCTTTCTCAACAATCCTTCGAAAAAGTTGCAAATTGTCGCGAATACCGTAATCCCTATTCCAGAAGTAAACCTAATCCGCTCTCCGAGGATGTCTTCTCCGACGAACGTCGAGAAGGGAATCCGTCGGCGGCTGCCCCCGCCGCTCAATCGGATGGGACTCTTCGAACCGTACATCAAAGACGGAAAGAAGATCACTGAGATCGTCAGGTACCCAATCAAATTTTTCAAATGCATCCCAACCTTAAACAACTTTAGATTGAACCCAGTAGAAGTGTTCCTCGCCGGCTTCATCCCTCCGATGTTCGGCTCGATCTCCGCCATCGCCATCGCCCTCATCTTCCACAACGACGAAATCAGCAACTACAACTGGCAGTGCGGAGTGAGTCATATTAGATACCCAATCAGTCCGAATCGTGATTTCTTCCAGCGCGCCCGTCTTCCTTCCCTCTCCAGAATCATCAATTTGCCCGTGGAACGGACGTTCTGGCAACTGTTCCTGTTGTTCCACGTGCCCATCCGAGTCGTCGAGTTGATCACTGGATGTAAGCTTTCATTGAAATGCCTGCCACGTCACAATTAATATGTTCAGTCTCTCGATATAAACGAATGAGAAATGTGAACTATAAGCGTGTGTGGCTCTACGAACTCAGCCGATATCTCTACTTTGTCATTGGTCTCATGGAACTGATCTTCCTGTCCGGTCTCTCGATTATCGGAGAAAGAGAGAACATTCGTAAGTGGGAATAGAATTGGAAACGACATCTGAAAGTGCTTCAGAAGTGCACGTCATCTTCTTCTACGTGTTCGGAATCTGCGGAATCGTCCACATGATTGCCAACATCTTCTGTCACGCCCACTCTCTCTATTATCTGAATCCATACGTGAGTGCCCCACTCTCTAACTCTTCTCATCTTCCCATTTGAAGGGCCGTCTTTCCTACAACCTCAAGATCCTTTTCACTACTCTCTACGTCTTCTCCACTCCCGTCCTAGTGATCTCTTTCGTCCTTTACTGGCGACAATGCATCACTTGGGGTCAGTTTCGCCCCTTTTTTCTCCGTTCCAATCCATCCGTTCGTTCAGCCTACGACGTCTTCGCCCTTTGCGAGTACAGTGGAGTCTTCCTGAACATCTGCTTCCACGGATGTGCATTCTTCGATATCCGATACAAAGTCACTTTCAGGCAAGACTTTCAAGTTATTTCAGAGTTCTCACAACCGTTTTCAGTGTTCGGAAGATCGAGGATGTCGTTCAAAACGAGCCGAGCAAGCAGCCGATCGAGGCGCTTCCTGAGAAGCACTAGAGAAAACCGATTTGTGAGAAAACCGTGCGTGTGCAATCCAATTCCAGTCTTTCATCAACTGTACATTTTTGAGTAGTCAATACATACATATTTATTGCCAAATGAACAAGTAATTTATTGTGAATGGAAAGACTTTTTGAGGAGACTCTTCTAGCGATCATCTACGATTCCCAATCGTTCCTTCATTCGTTCAGTCTTTCCATCGCATACACTTGCTGGATAAGGCTTTTGGCTCTCTCGATCAGCGGCTCTTTTTCTGTTTTGTTCTTCACACTCATCACTTTTCCGCACAGGGAAACCATGGCGAAAGGGACAAAGACTTCGTACGCCCGCTGGATTATATCCACTGTGAACGGGCAGTCGCCGTCGTAATATCTGAAGAATGAGACGTGGCAGAGTGGGAATGAACTACTCACCTCGCCAGATGAAAATGGTATCCTTCGAGAAGAGAACTCGTGTTGTCCACTCGTTCCTTCGCATTCAGATTCCAGCAGATTATCTTGGCGACGTCTTCTGCGAAGCATCCGGAATGCCCTTCGGTCCAATCGATCAGCGACAGAATCCTCTGCTCTTTTCCCTCCATTTTCGTGAAAACGTTGCTCGCGTACGGCTCTCCGTGCACCAGAACCTTTGGAATTTCCAGCAGTTCTGTGGTTTCGGTGGCCGTCGAATGGAGGTATTCATCGGAGAAATACTTTCCAATGTGCTGAATTCGATCAAGAATGGATGCTATCAGAACAAATGGAAGTTTACCACAAATCTCGAGTGATCCACGTCTTGTCTTTCAAAAAAGTTCATGGTCTCATCAAAGTTTCCGATTGTGTGAGCATAGTAAGAGGGCGGAAGATCGGCGACGAGAGTGCTCCAGGAGGTGTGTTTCAGGGAGATCGAATGAAGGTATGCAATCTGTTTCAGAAGATCGCGGACCACTTCCAACTGAAATATCGTTTAGAGATTCAGAAGATTTGTGATCTTCTCTCTTCTGCTCAAAGCACAAACTCAGAGCACTTCCTCGTTTGCTTCTTCTTCTTCCTTTCCTCTTCCTCACCGTTAATCCCTTCACTGGATCCTGTTCTTGTCCTTTTTCGGAAACGTCCTCCATCACGACGACTCCGCTGCCTTCCTTCGAGTGCTTTTTGATGTGAATGATGTTCGGCGCCACCAATTTCGGAAATTTCTGTGTCCATTCGTACACATTACACTCTCTGAAACATTTTGTAAAAAAGAGATCGAGCATTAGAAGTCGGACACCTTTTGAACATGATATAATGGTACTTTCCCTCCTCGTCGTCTCTCTGATCTTTGGCAACTGGCGTTTTGAGCACGACGCTCCTCGGAAGATCGTCGTCGTCCCATCCGAATGTCACCCGGACCACGGACGAAGTGGCATAGTCAACTATAGAAGGATTTAAGGACGAATAAAGAACAGTTGGAGCACTTACGATCCCAGCTCGGTCTGTTCAGTCTCTCTATGATCCATTGCGGATCCTCTGGAATCGTTTTGTTCAACTTGTCGGCGATTCTTTGGAGAAGCCATTGCAGGGTCACATCCGTTGCGTACAAGTAGTCCACGTTCTCTTCGTGTCCATCAGAACGGTCACTAAAAAGCGGTGGGGTTCTGAAGCATTCAGTCTTCTACGAACTGACCTGAGAGCGTCCGAACTGACATCGTCTCCAAACTCGTTCGGAATCTGAAGACTGATAATGGACGGCCGGTAGCTGGTCGGAATCTTTGGATCCGACGGCACTTCAGAAGGCGGCGACGGGTCCACAATCTCTGCCGGAGCCACTTCGGCCGCCGACGATGATCCGCAGCCCATCGGTGAATTCAGAAGACGTGGAGTAGGAAATGAAAAATGGAAGCAGTTGTTTTTGGGTGCTACTTCGTTTTTCTTCTTCCGCACGATTTCCGAGAATACGGGCGAAAATCAACAAAAGCTCAAAGCCATTAGAAGTCGAGAATCGAAGGGACAATGGAGCCAAAAGAGCCCCGGGCACGTGAAAGAAATGGAAAGTCGAGTTCTCGCGCCCGGCTCTTTTTTATTCGAATGGCTGGGTTGAAGGGGACCGGAGGAAAACAAAACCGAAAAGAATGACGACAACTGCGTTTTACGTTTTCACGTCAGAAGGGCACCGCGCGGTTGACCTGGAAAGTGTGAAAAGAATCACAATAAAGGGGGGGGGGCTAGTGGGCCGGAAAATTAGAGAAAGAAGTTGGTCGCCCAGCGAGATTTATGAGATTTTCCACTTCTGAATGAGCACGTAACCACTCATGCTCACGCATGAATTGGGGGAATATGCAAGACAAGGTTTATTATAATGGCAATTATTAAATATTTACAATGACAATTTCTTAAAGTGAGCAGTTTGTATCTCATACTCATAAAAGGTTAAGGCAAAAACAAATACAGGATAGAGGTTGAGTATCAATCGGACCAAGGCAGTGATTTTGTGTCGTCGCACCGAATGACTAGTCGAACTTGCCCATCTTGGCCGAGGTTCTTCCCTTGTTGCGTAGTTTGTACGAAGCGGACGACGACGACAACGACGACGACGCTGAAACGGATTCATTTGACACTGTCCTTCTATTCTGTCCAACTCACGAGTCTCCGTGGCCTTTCTCTTCTGTCCTCTGCTGGTCCCTTGCTCTTCCGGCTCCTCCATTTCGGTCTCCGAGGTTTCGGCCGTCTGATTCTTTGCCTTTCCAGCTCCCGTTGATCTTTCTCTGCTCAAGTACGCTTCCCATCGCTTCATGAACTTGTCTTTCTTCAGATCTTTGTAAGTCTGCATCTCAATGTCAACCATGAAAATGACTCCGCGCTTTCCTAAACGATTCCGAACATTATCAACTGAACAGTCTCTCCGAGTACTCACCTTGCAGCAGGAAGTGATCGGCTTCCTCGTTGGTCATGTATCTCGTTCCTTCGGGAAGCTCACGCGGCTCCTCAGTTTTCTCTTCTTCTTCTTCTTCTTCTTCCGTCGCTGGAAATTGCTCTGGCTCCACCGGCTCTTCTGCCTTTTCCCCTTCAGGCACCGTCGGCACCTCTGGAACCTCTGGATCCTTTGGCACCTCAGGCACCGACACTTCTGTGGTCACTGGCTGCGGCGCCTCCGTCTTCTTGGCGTTCAATTCTCTCTTCTTCCGTTCGGCCTTTCTCTCTTCCAATGACGGTCTGACCGGGGTCTTTCTCGCGGAAACGAACTGAACCACCTCGCGGTTGTCCTCATCGGATGATTCATTATTGAGAGTCTCTCTCATTCCCTTGATCCACACACTGCTTAGATCGCTCACTCTCAGGGTCGGCAGGCCATTGAACTCGAGTTTTAGGATCGGGTCGCCGGCTGAAATAGTTAATAATCAGAATCAATTCGCTGGAGCTTCGGGAGTGGCTTACCGAGCACAAAATCCGTCGCTTCCTTGACGTCCATCCGACGCGGTCCTTTTTTGGCCTTCGTGTTGTTTCGGGGCGGTTTGGCGGTTCCTGGCGCCATTCTGAGCGAACTGGAATGTAAATGTAGAGATAATCTATGGAAATTCACTAAAGCAGTACTCAAAGTTGAAGGAGCAAGGAGCAGAAAGTTCATTGCACAAGAAAGTTGAGTCAAAGTGAAAAAAGATTTTGAAAACATTATCGCAAAAAACAAGAAAACAAGCAAATCGATGACCGTGCAAGAAAATCGGACACGGAAGGAAAGGGCGAGAGGAGTGGAGACGGAGAAGAGAGTCAGAGAGAGAGAGAGAGTGGGATGGGATGGGGGGGGGGGACTGCCTGCGCATCTAACTATTTGAACGGCTCCAGTTTGGCGGAAACACAAGTCTACTTTTGGAAGAGAGAAAGGGAAAGGGAAATGCTGAACTGTGGTAATGTCACTGTACCGCAATCCCACGTGAAAACTCGGCCGCGGCCGCGAGCTTTTCCAGTTTCGCGCTGAGTTTACGTGCACTCCATGGATCGCCAATTTTAGGAGAAAACAATAGATGAATGGTTCAGGAGATTGAAGAAAAACTTTGAATTTCAGATGCCTTCCCAACACACTGACGTGGTCATAAACCTCAATCACTCTTCGATTCTCATCCAGAAGACGTCATCATCATCGTAATCACCGTATCCGTTCCGCCAGTTTAACTCCAATCTTCCAAGTCGACCAAATCTCTCTCTCTCTCTTCATGTCCTGCTTCTATTAATTACGCAATTCGGTTCGATGTCCTTACGGTGTCCGGTCTTATCCACCTTCTGAATCTTTCGTCCATTCATTCATTTTCTCGACATGCACCTCCTTTTTCTCCTTCTTTCAACCTTTCTTCTAGTCGATTCTCTCGACAATATCTTGCTGCCGTTCGAAAGATTCCAATATGATTTGGAACAGTTCACCCCGGTGGTCAGCCAGGAAGTCGAATTCGCAGAGCTCTCTGGGCTCACTGACGATCAGGCGTTCGAGCAGTTAAAATCATTCTTCCCGACCCTCCAATTGAGAATTCAGCAACTCAGAAATGTGAGTTACAAAGAAGCCATTTCCTTTTTTTTTCATCGCACTTCCATCTTTTCAGTTGGGCGTGCAGGCGGATGAAAATCGCCGGAAGTACAAAGAGTTGGCGGATGAGATGTGCGGACAGGGACACAATTTCGGATATCTGAAAGTTGATCACAAACTGAGAAACATTTTGGAAGTGATCACGTCGCAGAAAGTCACTGTTAAAGTACGTAACTGGTAATTTCTCTGACCACAGATATTCTTTAGAACAATCTGAAAATGCTGACCGCGATACGGGACGATCTCATCGATTGGGGAAGGTCTTCGAAGGCGCCGTGTCGCAGACAATTATGAGGATGAGCAAGTCATAATAACCATCCGTGTATTTATTTGTTATTTGAACAGAAAACAAAACAATAAAGTGTATGCTTTCTCTTTTCCAACGTGCTCACTGCCAATTTCCGAGAGAAACGAGGGAAAACGGAGACGACGAGGGACAGAGAGCGTCCGTTTCCATGGCGATTCTCTCGTGATTCGTCGAGTCGGTGCACCTCCGAGCGCGCCCGTTTCCCTCGCTTTCATTCATTTGCCACTCCAAACGGCTATAGATTTGTAGTCGGATGCGTTCGCGTTCCCATGGATGTTTTCCCATAACTTTGCGTTGTTTGTTTTCAACTGATTTCGCTCATTCAATGAGATATTGGTGCCGTAGAAGTGTCGCGCTCTACCGCAGGGCTCGTATAAAATAAAATCAGTTTTAAATTCAAAAAGCTCGCTGTCGCGACATTGCCCCGAATTTCAGTGAATATAATTCAATCGAGAAGAATGGGAGAGGAGGAGACAAAGGAGTTTGCAAAGGCGGCAGTCGCTCCGGAAATGATCGACGACAATGAGGAGGAAGAGATCGACGACAAAGTGATCAAGGTGAGAATCTGATGACGTCGCGTGCTATTGTCCATTCCATTGCTCCCCAAGGATATCATCATTCACAAAAACAATGATCTTCAGATAGTTGTGATGGGCGACGGAGCAAGTGGAAAGACGTCGATCTGCCAGAGATTTGCGAAGGAATCTTTCGACAAATCCTATCATCAAGTACTATTCCCTCTGATTCCATCTCATTTCATTCTATTTCAGACTCTTGGCTTGGACTTTTTCTCGCGTAGAATCATGCTTCCACCGGAGTTGCAGGTGCTTGTGCAGGTGAGGCGAAACGGCAAATTATTGGAAATAGACTCCACTTGAAGGTATGGGACATCGGGGGTCAAAGTATTGCGGGCGAGATGATCGACAAGTACTTGATGGGCGCCAACATCGTCCTCCTCGTCTATGACGTCACCAATTCAAAGTCGTTTGAGAATGCCGCCGACTGGCTTGAAGTGATCAAGAAGAACACGAAGGGAAGCGAGAAGGTCGGTCAATTGTTCATTGAAGTTTCGAGGGAATCGTCGAATCTTGAAATGTTTTCAGCCGGTCAAATTAGTGTTTATGGGCAATAAGACGGATCTGGAGGAGAGACGGGTGGTGTCCGTGGACGCGCACAAACAGTTCGCCAGCTCACACAACATGATGCCGTGCTACGTGTCCGCCAAGACCGGAGATACTGTCTTTTTGACGTTCAGGTATGCGAAAGGATAATTGGATCGAAATAAGAGTGAATTTCAGACAAGCGGTGGCCGAAGTGCTCCACGTCGGATTGACGAGGGCAGAAGTGGAGGCAGACATTGCGATCGTTCAGGGAGCTGTTGTGGAGGCGTCGAGGGCCAATCCGAAGGTGAGCATGGAAACTGAGAAGTGAAGATTCAGTTGTAGATGTTTTCAGGCCGCAGACTCACAGAATACTCGTCGTTCGGATCAGAGCAAGAGCACTTCAGTTTGCTCCATTTCGTAATTCACCCCGCTTCCCTTTTTCCCTCACTAATTTGTTCGTCATGCCAACCGATCTCTCTCTTTTTCTCTCTCTCTCTCTCTCGCTCCTATATTTTTTCTATGTAATTCCTCTGTGAAGTTTGTGTGATTATTCGACATAAAACCCGAAAAACAAACACAAAAACGAGAAGGATCAATAGTTTTTTAAAGAACAGAGAAGCGAAACGGAAGCGGAGATCGGAAATTGCGCAAATCTACAGTAGTCTGGAAACTCAGATCTTGTCGGCCAACTGGGCTTGCGATGGATGCGCCACAGAGTTCTTCTGTCGATCGGCGGCGGTCCGTCGCGCGACGATCACGAATCCGGTGGTGCCGAGGAAGAGGAAGACGGTGAGCACGCAGAGCCACGTGTAGATGGTCATGTACGGGGTGAGCAGGAGCACAACCACCGAGGAGCCGCTCTGAAATCAGAATGGGGATTAGGATTGAGGATTAGGATGAAGGACGAACCTGGTAGAGTTTAGAGAGCGAGAAGACCTGCATTCGGCAGTCAGGGACCGCTACTTGGCAGATCACCGCACGGGCCATTGTGACGCAAAAGTCGGAGAAGCCGATGAGGAATCCGATGATGAAGACCAGGTAGCGACTGAAATCAGAGGCGTGCGAGTTTTCAGATTGAATCCTACACGGTCCCTCATAGAAAATCTCTTTTATCTGATATCCAAAATGGACTTCTGTTTTGTACTTTCGACCAGGTTCATTTCACCGCGCTAATCGACTAATCACAATGACAACATTATCACTCGGTCCCTCTTATCACATTAATCCTTCCCAGCGCCACCGTACACCCGTAGTACAAACATGTGATCTCTTTTTCCTTGCTACTGTGTTGGAAAACCGCCGTGAAAGAAAAGCAAAGAAACAAGTCACTCCCTATCAATTTCGACGGCAATCACATGAGAAATGGGCCACCATGGAATGATAACAGATTCTGACAAAAAGAGAAACAAATGGCCGTACCTTGGAGTCAGGAAGAGTGGCGCCGCGGTGGTCGGGCCGAAGGTGGCTAGATTGGGAATGGAGAGGACGGCGAGCACGATGATGATCGAGTAGCTGACGAAGTTCGTGGCGGCCGTCACGTACAGTCCGTAGTCCCCGGCTCTCTTGATCAACGGACGGAGGAAGATGCCTCCTGGAAAGGTAGTCTTTCGAGATCACTACGATCAAATGAAACTAAGTTGATAACGTCTTCTTCAATGTACCGTAACCGTTTCACTTATCAGTCTGAATTGACCGTCTACTCCCCAGTTCCCCCGTGTTTATCTTTTTTTGAACTTGAAGACTGATTAATCACCAACGAGAGATTAAGTGTCTGATAAGGTGATCAATCAAAACGTTCTCTCCTTTTCTGCGGTTTTCGGTTCATTTGATACGGTACTCATTGCATTTTTGCAAAGAAGCACGTGGAGAACACGCGGAGTACCGATTCTAACGGAAAATAGGTCAGACAAACTAACCGATGGCTTCTGCCAAACCCATCGAGACGGAGTAAATTCCGATGATGTAGATGTCGGTTTTGAATGTGTAGGTGAAGGAGAGAGTCGTCGGATAGACTGTCATCAGGAAGGAAACGGCGAATCCTTGGAAGAAGAAGAACGGCATCAGAATCAGAAGATTCTTGGATTTGAATGCTTTGAGAAGTTGCTCTGAACCGGAATGTGAGAGTTAGAAATCGGAGAAAAAATGCTCACTGATTTGGTTGGCGAAAGAGGGCACGACAGTCGACGACTTGGAGGCGATGGAGTCGTACTGTTTGGTGGGAAGAGCGGCGAATACGATGATAGAGAAGATGTTGAGGATGAACATTGTTCCGTAGATGAATCTGAAACAGTATATTTCTGATAGTCTCTTCTCTTTCTCCGTGTAGTGTACCTGATCTGCAGATCGGTGTATTCGATTCCATTTCCGTTGGGAGTGTGCAGAATGAAGCACAGGACGATGAGGGCAATTCCTCCGAAGAACATGCTCGCGTGTCCGACGGCGGTCTCGATTCCCGTGTTCGACTCGATCGTCCGACGGGACGAGTGCTCCGACAAGTACTGACCTTCTCCGTTGTTGTAGACTGAAAGTATCTGAATGAGCAAGGCTCGTTTATCACTGAATCACTCACAGGAATATCCGATTCCCATGAGGGCTTGGGTCAGGTAGAAGTAGTACTTGTTCAGCTGGAAGAATCCGAGGTAGTAGACGGCGAAGAGCGTCGAGGCAAGGGTCAGGAACCATTTGCTCGGCACGAAATGCTGGAGGGACGGCGTGATGAGCGTGCAAAGTGCGAACGCCGACAGATGGAATGCAGCACTGGAATCGTTGTTGTTAGGGAGTTTTCATTGAGAAGGGATGTGCCAACCCATAGTATCCGGCATAGGCTGAGATGGTATCCGGGGACTTCTGATGGATTGAATGGATGACCGATTCTCCGATGAACTGCTGGAGGGAATATCCGGTGTAGAGGAAGAGCGTTCCGAGACCCAGAAGGTACGTACAAAGGAGTTCATGACGTCTGGGGGTCAGTTCCATCCAAAACCTGAAACTATGAAAGGATTGGAAAACGCTGTGAAGAAGAGAAGAGAGCGGCTTACTGTACGAGTTAACGTACCTCTTGGGTTTGGCAGAGTTCTCCTCGAGAACGTACGGAACATTGGATGATTCCATTTTTCAGCCGAAAGAAAGGAATACTATTCGTCTGTGTCCCAGAGACCATCGACTGACCCTAAGGTACGAAATGTTGATATCACATCTTTCTTTTTGCTAGATTCGGAGGCAAGCTCCGCCCTGTTTTGGGCGATGGCGGGGAAAGGCCTTGAAAAAACAGAAAGAGCGACGAAAGGGACGGTTCGATACGTTTGATCTCAGATCTTTGGCAATAAAGTTCAGATTGCAGATGCTACTAGATGACTTTGCCTCGAAATACTAGTCAAGGCAGCCACAACAATAACGTCTTGGCGATTGGAATTGGAAAGAATGAGAAGACCAGTGGATGTTTGGGTGGATCTTAAAATAATAAAATTGACATCATCCGTTCTTTCTCTCCCGTTCTATCTCTCTTATTGTTGACTATTATCCGGCCACTCTCTAGTCATAAAATATTGTAATCGGGGTCCATTTGTTTCGTTTCGAAGTGATGTTCATGACAAAATTGATCATCGAGAGACTGTCACTGATAAAAATTTCCTTCGCGTTGAGAAGAAGTTTAAGCTTTCGTCAGATTTCTTTCATACACTGACATCACTCGACGAATAGCTAGCATTCTCGGGGAATTGAGGAGAATGAAGGAAGTGACGTGGCAATGAAAAAGAGAGAAAAAGCGACGAATGATCGAAAGGGACCACTGGAAGGGATGTACGCAGAATGCACTCAGCAGACAGTGAATATTATGACCGTAGAATGCACCTATCGACCTGGTCGGTACCGATAAAGGGGCGGAGCAAGAGCGGGAACATCGAGAATGATTAGAGCTTTTGGGTGCACAAATAGAGTTGAGCGATAGGAACAGAAAACAATTTTCTGAAAAGGGTTTCGTTAGGATCTTCGGATCTTCTGAAGAATCTCGAAAACCACCACGGTACCTCAATACCGTTCATTTAAGACAATGTATCTGAGTCGCTATCCAATCCAATAGTTGCCAACTAATAAATTGTTCATTAAACATTTTTTTACTCTTTATTAGTTGGACACTTTCTGATATTCTTACCGAGAGTTAAGATGTAGAGTTTTGATTGGACGGTATTGTGATGCCTACTTGAGTACCTGTTTCCCCCGGAAAACTAACTAAAACAAGATGAGCAAGAGAAAGAGATCACCTTTGAATGCGTTCCATCGTCATTTCGGGCGTCGTCGTCGTCGTGGTCGTTCCGATCGAATGAGACTCCTTTCCTCCACCTCTCCTTTACTTTCGTTCCCTCTTTTCTCAAATCTGTCTCAAAAGTACCCGATGAACAGGGCGGAGTCCATCTCTTCAGTCTCTCTAATTTGACACCGTAACCATCGGAACCGCGAGAATGATGAAATGGTGCAACACGAGCGAACTTGGTCCCTCGTGGCTGCCAATTACGAAGGTGCTAATTGTGGCTCTCCGCACTCTAATTGTCGACAGACAGGTCATCTTTTGTCCGCGCCTTCTCCCATTGTCGCATTCGCTTCGTCGACGCTTGCAACCGAACACTGTTTGCAGTTCATTCGTGTTGGTCAGCCGAAATCGACTGATAAGGAATGTGTCATCGCGAATTTGCATCAAACTGTCGGCGTCTCTCGCTTCGCCGTGCTCTTTCCTCTCGTTTTTGCTGCATTCCCGATGGACGGTCACAGCGGCAAAGGTTCTCGAGTCGGGAGAGAACGCTCACGAAACGGTCAGGTGCCATTCGGACGGAAAACCGATCGAAATGCACGTGAAATCTGATGGAGCAGGTTCAACAGACCAAGTGGTATTTAAAAAGGTGCCATTTGGACGGAAAACCGATCGAAATACTTATATGTGAAATCTAATGTAGCAGGCTCAACAGACCAAGTAGTATTTAAAATCGATTATTATCAAATTATTTTTGAAAAAAACTTACAAAACTGGTAAAACGTAGAAGGAATGAAACGGATTGATTATGCCATGCAAGATACCGTTACAAACGAGGTTCAGAAAAATAACTGACAAGATAACAAGATACAGAAAATGGAGATGGAAGAGTGACTCTATCTACTTCTTCTCGACGTCTTCATCGTCGTTCTTGCTGATGAGATCCTTCATTTCCTGCTCGTTCGCCTTTTCGTCCGTCTTCGCGGCGGCAGTTCCAGCCTTGTCCAGACTGCAGTTCTTGGTCTCCTGGAGCAGGAAATAGGCGGCGACGATGTTGGTGATTCCAAGAGTCATCGAGATCATGTGCACTCCTGGCTCGTAGACAGTCTTCAGGCCACTCTGCAAATTTAAGGATTAAGACACGTTTAGGTGATTCGATTAGTCCTACCAGCATGGAGGCTCCGATGTTGGCGAATCGTCCGACGATGGAGCAGGAGGCGGTTGACGTGGCACGGACATCGGTTGGCATCAGTTCGGAAGCACACAGATAGCACGGCTCCCAGACGATGGAGGTGAACACGAAGGCGGCCAGATAGACGGCAGTGTAGTACCACTGTCCCTTCTCTCCGGCGAACAGGAAAGCGATGACGCATCCGAAGAAGACGACAGCAAGAGATTGAGAGCAGAGAAGGACGAAACGACGGCCCATCCATGGAAGGTATCCATCGGCAAAGCCCATGATCTCAAACGAACACATTGCGGGAAACATTGGGAAGAGTGAGGAACTTACGATTCTGACAACGGAAAGGAGAATTCCGGAGAGGAACTGTCCGACCCAGAAGTTTTTGGTCATGTCTCCTCCGCACAAATCAGTGAGATAGGCGGTCATTCCGGTAACGAACCACCTAAAACCATTAACTTTCTTTTAAAAGTGACCCAGAAATTCTTACATGAGCCAGAGAATGAGAATGTTCTTGCGGAGCTGTGGATCGGCGAACACGGTGCAAATGTTGACGGCCTTCTCGGGTGGAGCATTTTCGTCGGCCTTGGGCGGTGGCGGCATTGGCTCGAACTCGATTCCGGCAATGGCGGCGATCCGTTTGCGACTCTCCTCGGCCTCTGCATACCGTCCCTTCTTCCGAAGCCAAATGTGCGATTCGGGAAGAATGAAGTAGACAATCGCGAGAGTGATCAGGGAGATGACGGCGGAGACGTGCGAGGAAAGACGCCATTCGCCGGTGAACAGAGCGACGAGGGTGAGCATTATACGAGCATTCGCCTGAAAATGTGCTTATCTTGTCTTGCAAATGTTCCCGGAACTTACCCAGTTACTGAAAGTTCTGAGCTTGAATCTTTGATGTGGCGAGACGAGTTCCGAGAAGTACGCCCATCCGACAATCATTGTTCCTGCGATTCCGATTCCGGTGAGAGCACGGAAGAAATAGAAAGCGGCGATGGAATGGAAAGTGGCGGAAAGGGAAAGGGAAGGAATTCCGATGAGCATCGAGATAATGAACGTCTTCTTCCGGCCAATCTGATCGGCCACGTATCCCAGAATGATGTTTCCGATGAGCACTCCGACGTACTGCACGAATGCGGGCCGGAAGTCCTTCCATCCAGGTTTGCAGTAGATTTCGAATTCCATGGCGGCGGATGTATAGTACTTGTGCGACTTTTCCGTGTGACAGTCGGAAAGAGCGGTTCCGGTGAGATTTGCACACAGATTCGGGAAGTTGTCGTACTGCAGACACTTGCTTTTCGGCACATCATAGCACACTTTGCCTGCAAAATGGCGTCCGGGTTCGTTACTTTTGTTGAGAATCATTTACCTTGAGGAGTATCGGAACAGGCGGTTTTCGGCGTGTAATTGAGGAAGATCGGGAAGAGCTGTTGAATGGAGAAGAAGTGACACATTTGGTATGAGATCAGAATGAGCACATCGACCCGGTATAAACCGGGCGGAACGATGTGCATCTTGGCGGTGGTTAGTGGTAAGTTTAACTGAAACGCTAAATGTTTTTGTGTGTGGGTGTGGTTATCAAAACGAATAAGTGAAGGGCAAAACAACGAAGAGACTGGCCACGCTGTATCAATAAAAAGCAGAGAGAACGAAGAGAAATGATCGTAATTTATGGAGTCTTTGGTTCGAAATAATTGGTTCACTCGTGCAGAAACTGCGAGAGAATTGGAGATTGGAGAATTTTTGGTTCAGCGGACCGCATGGATGGCTGGTAATCTATATTATAGAACGTAGTGTGATCTGGGAGTGCAAATCACAGATGAAAGTCTTCTGAAACTTCTAACTGTCGAGTTTGCTCCTCCCTGTCCTGAATATGATGCAAATAACTGCCGAGTCACACGACAGAAGCACTAAACCAAAAATCGGTATGACGAACACTTCAGAGATAAGAGAAAAACGTGGGAGAGGCGGGCAGGAGCGCAGTGAAAACGGGAAAAGAAACGGAGGAAAACCTGGCGGCCCGACAATTGCGTCATTTTTTCTTTCAAATGCGGCATCTGTCAGGGTCAAGCTCGTGTTACTTACACTCTGGACTGCGATTTCCGTTTTCTCTCGCTTTTCAAAAAATGGGTGCAAACAGAGAAAACGCGCATTTCGGTGTGGGAAGCACGAGGTAATAAAGAAGCAAAAATGAACGGGAAGAGCCGTAGTAACCAGTGGGAGCGTTTGTGTCTCCGACGATAACAAGTGCTCTCTCGCCTCGAATGGCCTTCTGGCAGTGTCTGCGCTCTCTTTCGATCCCACGCACTATCGTCTGCTCGGTTCGTCGCGCGGTTTCGAACGAGCAGCCAGCGGACGGATGAAGGGAGGGAGGAGGCGTCACAAAGAGGAATACGTGCAAAAGGCGAGAAAGAGAGAGAGAGAAGGGCGGGAAATCAAAAATCAAAAGAAAGAAAAAATAAGGATATTTGAGAATTCTCCGTTTTTCCGATTCGATTCGATTCGCAAATCGTGCAATTGTTGCAAGAAATTCCACGGCGAGACTGTGAAAAGTGGCTCAAATTTTCGAAATCTTCGCGAAACTTCTTTTTGCAAAAAATGCTCCCGGTAAATTGTTTTCAGCGCGGAGTTTAAAATTGCAAACATTACAACGCGCTGCAATGTTAAAATTTAATGGGGCTATTGCATGAGCGTATGTTTGTTTTTCGTTTTTTACATCGCTGAATTCGGTTTTTTTAAACAAAACAGAACATTTTTTCACACCCTGAATAACCCCACTAGCGTTTTTTTACGTTATGAAAAACTCGAATCGGGGATGCAAAAACGCTCAAAAATGAAAAAAATTATGGCCAAAAAAAAGTTCAGCTTGCATTCACTTCTTGAAGTACTGTAGCCAATTCAAAGGAGCAGGGGTGAACGTAAGGCGATTTTGCAATTTTTTATTATCACAAACAAATACGTTCGGCGTCCAAATGTAATCGAAGCACATTGAAAACCAAATCAAATTGTTCGTTGTAAATATTTGGTAAACTACATTATTTTTCATTAGCGCAGAAGAGAAACTCGAGTGGACATGTACGAAAACAATGCAGTTTTCAGTGTGTCTGTCCCCTGAGACAGGCACGAATTTCAGCAGCCGAAGGATTTTGGGAAGCCAAAAGGATAATCCTTTATCACGTTCAGTGTACTTTAGACTAAAGTGTTTAGTAATGTTAATCTGCGTTTTTCTGCACTGTGCTCTCAACTGAAAACATTGGATTCTGCACGTTTTATGGCGAGAATCGAGGAGCCGAAGGCTTCAGAAATAGCCAGTGACTATGGCAAAACAACTTGTGCTCAAACAATCCGATGACGTTATAATGCCCGAAACTCTTTCAAAAAAGGACTCGGAACGATTCACGAGTGGTCTCAATTTGACCAGTGTACTTATGGGTTTTCAAGGTCGTGTCGGTCAAAAAAACGCAATTTTCCGATTAAAAATGGCCTTGCCTTGGTTTTTAAATCGTTTTGAGTGTAGTGCAACTGTACATGAAAATTTATTGGCAATAATAATATTTTCGGAAGAAAAAGAAAAAGGGAAAGAGAGAAAAGAAAGGAAATGAGTGGCAGGAGAGACTTAAGCGAAGATTAGAAGTGCTCTTTTCAGAATGTTTTGTACCAGCCATTCCGATATTCGCCTCTTTCGAACCACGCAATGTACCCGCAGGATGCCTTTCCGCGCAGGTTCCACATCCGCAGCTCATCGCAGTTTTCGCCTTCTGAATTGAAAAATGGACAATAGATCTGGTTCCACCGCAATCACGCACACGTGGTATTGAGAACGACGGCGTTGAATTTGCGCTACGTTGCCAAAAACATTGTCAAGGTGCCAGGACAGGGAAAAGATTGAAACTCCGTATCAGCCCAACGCCACTGTCGCTTTCGACACCACGTGACGAAAAATCCAGTAGAGCGATTTTCAGAATGCAATCGTTCATTGTTGTGTATTGTTTTCATAACATGTCATACAACTGTTATCACGTGGAACACTATCAGTCGAATAACCTACCGATGAACGAGGAATTGTGCGCTTTAAAGAGGGGATGGTTCACCGAACATTCCAGTTTTCCGCACTTTCCCTGCTCGGGATCGAACCTGCAGTAAAAGTTGAACGCGTCCTCGGAGCCCATCCATCTGCCGGACCACGAACAGTCAACTGGGTCACTCCTCAATCGGATTTCTGTTCAAACGAATCAAAAGTTCACTCACTTGCAGCAGAACTTTTTGGTCATTTGAAAGGAGAACAGTTTCATGCACGGTTCCCCGAAGCTAGAATCGGGGATGCAAGCGGTCCCGTCGGCACATCTTCCCGAGTGTTGGCGGATGAAATCAAAGTCGGAAGGGCATGTTTGATAGCAAAAAGGGGCGGTTCCGAACCATTGGCAGCCGGATTTGTGGGAAGAATCATCGTCGGACGAGGAGATTCTGAAGGCTCGACGGTCACAGGACCGCCCGATTCGGACTCACTTTCTCAGTTGTTTTCGTTGTAAATGCTCATCAAACCCGAAATTCTGAGCAAGAATTGAGATGAAAAGTGTGAAAATGACAAGAATCATGAGGCGAGAGAGTTGTTTAATTGACGGGAAGATTCGTCGGTTCGCGGCGACAGATCTTTTCGAAAAGTGTCAATAAAAGGCCGATCGCCGAGTGAGGACAGCGCTCTTTTTGGGTGCCAGATCATGTTGTTCGGATGGATGCAACACTTGAAACCGGAGAGCTCGTTTTGGCGTTGAAAAAGTGAGAAACGGAGTAAGAATAAGATGTTTATTTCGTCCTCATCACGATTTTCAAATAGAATTTGGACTTGGAGCGATAAAGAAAAAGAAGAATGAAGGACAAAAGAGAGGACTCGTATTCGAAAGAAACGAAGGAGACACGTGCATTTTCAGCTGAGAAATTTCATTGTTCGCACTGGCTGAAAGTCTGATAATCTTCCGATGCGTTGATGACGAAATGATGGAACTTTTACAGAGAAAATTAGATTAAAATATGTGTTTGGGGATGCGGAAATCGGAATAATAATGATAATAATAATAGCGATTGGGAAAGAGAAGCGAGAGAGTAGTAATCTGAACTTTTTGAAAGAAATCGGCGGGAAATTTGGATTTTGGGGGATGTGGTTCCAGGCTACACGAAAAGAATCAGCGAAAACCCGTCAGAATACAAATCGACATAAATTACACGCTAGTTTTTTTTTTTGAAAAAAATGGGGGTAAAGACATTTTTAAAGGAGAGGATGGGTGGGGGGACGGCGAGGCCATTAGAAAGAAGAAGATGAGAATAGGAACGAGAGGAGAGACGGTTTATTATGACGGAATCCAGAAAGGACGACGAGGAGTGCAGAAAATGACGGGGCGATACTCATTCTATTAGGCCGGCGGAATCTGTTGCTGAGAAGCAGCCGGAGGAGGTGGCGCCTGGTGAGATGAGGGCACTGGAGGTGGTGGAAGAGAGGCTCCGGACGTAGGATGATGATGGTGATGGTGACCGGAGGATGAGTGGTGGTGCTGGTGGTGATGACGTGGCGGAGGAGCCGATTGATTGTCCCGGAGTCGGGAGGAAGCCGAGACGCCGCTTGATTTGGTCGATGATTGAGACATTGTCATCCGGGTCGCCAACGCGTCTGCAGTTCCGCCCGTCTTTGTTACCTGGAATCTGGTGGAGATTTAGCAAGGACGAATATGAAAACGATGGATGCCATCTTAAAGGTACTGATTGCCCGAAGCTTACCTCAACGTTGGGCGGAGGACTAGCCGGCAACGATAACGAAGCGGTCGTCATCGCAGTCGGATGGGAAGAGATGGTCGTGTCCGCGTCGTCCGCATCGCCGTCGACCATATCCGGATGGACCGAAGTGGCACGAGACACGCGCAGTTTGGAACGGAGACGTTCGATCTCGACGCGCTGTTTCTCGAGAAGCTTGTGTTGTTCCATTCGGTGACTGAAAAAATAAAGTAGTCCATATGTCTAAATGATAAGAAACGCACCGAACAATCATTTGAATCACCTCCGGATCCTCTCCTTCCAAGTCCATTTGACTCTGAAACCAGAATGATAAAGGAGTGCTCTCCTGCGGGTGAATCTGCGAATAAAACCCATGGAACCTTTTTCATGACCTCTCTCTCTCTCTCTCCCTCTCTCTCTTTTCCGTCAACATATGCAGGGGACAGAGTGTAAAAAGAAGCGATCAAATATGATCGTAAAGTCAGAAGAAACTAAACAAAAACGAAATTTTGATGTGATCGGGCGGGCGAAACATAGTGGATGCTAAGAAAGAAAACGAATATTACTTGGTTTGGAAGAGACGGAATGGGATTGTACAGCCCATTTATGCTGTTTTAAATCGTTCGTCATATGACTTTCTCACAGTTTTTCGCCTTGAAAAGAATGTCGCTGAGAATGCACATATATTCTCACAGCCATCTATTTTACATATCAACATTCGATGCCTAGATTTTGTGAAACTAACAAGGGCAGGAATCTACACAAATGCAAGTGAAACTCAATAAAAAGCTTCCAATGCAAGTGCTCGAGCAACCGAATATCTAGAAAACGAGGAATACCTTCAGATCGTAATCGTATTCGGACACCGGCAAAGGACTGTGCGACGGCGGAGTTCCGATGCTGAACGAGGTGCCTCCGCCCCCGCCACTCCGTTCATTTGTGCAGTTCGGCGTCATCGGAGCAGCCGTTTCATCGCGAGACGAAGGTGCGTTCGGCTGCCTCAGATGGGTTCCGAGCGTCGAAGATAACGCAGTCTCCAGATTCTCGAATGTCGCCAACTTTGTTCCAGTTGTGTTCCGAGTCATGCGAGGTTCCAGCTCTGTTTTGGACGAGGTCATCGACTGGGCACAATCCTGATCCATACTCATCGTCATCGCCAACGGAATCGATTCTGGAGCAGAGGATACTGTGGCTGTGAGTGTTGTATCTGCTGGCGGCACGTCTTCGATAATAGTCGTTGAATGCGATTCATCGAGAAGAGAAGACGTGGAAGCTTCCGGGTTAGGCGGTGAGACGAGCGTTTGCTAAACCGAGAGAACCAAATTAATCAGAGGTTAGAGAAAGGAAATCAGAACTCAGATGTCAAACAATACTCTGTCAGGCTATTATTACGTTTAAATGCAAAATTCTGAATCAGAATTACTCACCGTTGGCGCGTCAGTCAAGTCCAGATCCGGTGGCATTGGAGTCGTTTCCCTTCCGTCCGTGTGGATCACTTTTCCGAGAGCTTCAGCCAATCCCTTTAAGGTATCGATCGGAATCTCGTCTTTGCCATCCTTTCCGTCGGTCGTATCTTCTCCGTTGTCTTCTCTCCTATCCTGCTCTATTTTGAGTGCTTCCAGGCGCTCGTGCAGCCCGGCCAGTCCGCTTTCAGCGTCGAGACGGTTCGGTGACTGTGGCACACTTGCGTTTGGAATGATTGCGGCGGCGTGCGCTGCAGCAATGACACCGGGAGCTTGTCCGACGGAAGCAGGCACAGTCTGACTGACTAGTGGAACCGTTTGAGGTGTCATAGAAGTGTGCGACTCGACAACGGTTGAAGGAGAAGCCGAATGAGACACTCCACTGACCTGTAATCAGAAAAATACAATGTTTGATGGAGAACGGAAACGAATTACTTTTCTCAGCTCGCTTTCCAACTGTGTGAGCACATCAGGTTGCTGGTTAATAACCAGTGGCTCCGCAATCGGAACTGACGCGGAAGTGGGAAGCTGAACAGGACTCTCCGATACAAGTGTAGCCGTTGAAGCGGTCGAGGAGGGCGGTTGGGTGTCGACAGTGACATTTGTCAACGGAATCGGCTGAGGAATCACTTCCAAATTGAGTGAAGCAGTCGACACAACTGGAGGAATACTTGTAACCGGCCCAGGCGCCGACGGAACAGTGATGGAAGGCTCCGGATGAGGTGTCGAGATGGAGGAAGAGATGCCGGACTCAGCCTGCGAGACCGGCTGGACTGTGAACCGACGACCCGCGACACTTGTTGTCGATTGGATCGACGACATGTTTGAGTGAGTTGTGGCACTAGGTGACGAGTTTGATGACAGTGAGTGAGAAATTGGCGACGGAGTGGCCAGATGAGTGGAAATGGTCGAAGTAACAGGCGGGACGAAGACGGAGAAATTCGTAGATTCGGATGCAGGTGGCGGAACTGACGTGATGGCTGGGGTGATTGAAGCGGCCGAAACGACAGTGGTCGGAGTGGCAGCAATCGGATCCGCTGACTTCGTGACTTGGAAGCGAGAGGGCTTCGCAGGCTGCGGGGCTGGAGTTGCTGGCTGCTCCGTTTGGTTGATGTTCGTGGCCACCACGATCTCGGCCGGACGAGGAATCGACTGAATACTCTCAGCATTCGACTCCTGCGATACCTTGCGGACATTCTGCAACTCAGACAGGGATAAACGGGAAAATCCGACAGGAGAGACTTACAGTGACTTGCACATTGTTCGGCTCTTGCGATACTTCCCTTCCGACCGCTGGCGGCGTCTTTTCAATTTCGATTCTTGGCTTCGGAAAGGCAGTTGAATCCTTCGGCATGACAGCTGTGATCGTCGGCGGCTCAGTGCTGTTCGGATCGAGCACGGTGGCGAGCTTCGTGCCGACACCCTTTTTCGAATCCGTGTTCACCAGCTGGATAACCTCTCCCAATTGTGCCTCGACAATGTGCACGTGAATTTTGAGCAAGCAATCTTCAGCCAGCAGCTTAGTCGCAATCGTGTTTGGTTTATCCGTTCCCGGAGCGAATTGGAATGTCACCGACTTGTGTGACGTATCGAGACGGCACGAGACAAGGGCGAAATTGCGGGATTCGTCGCATCCGAGGATCTCCATCATCACCTTCTTCTTGTTGGTCTTCCGTTTTTCCTCTTTGTTATCCGCACAACTTGTTCCATCGGCGGAATTCGTCGTAGGAGTCGGCGTCGGAGTGACTGGTGTGACAGTTGATGCATTCCCGTCCGACGTGGCAGAAGCAAGAGGTGTTGGAGTTGGTGAAGCGATTGAAGCGGGAGCAGTTGGTTGAAGGCCAGTCGAATCGGTCGAGATGGTTCGAGGGACGGTGTTCTGAGCCAATGTTGGCGTTTGCAGGTCCGTTTCCGTTTTGACTGTCACTGATGCTGGTGGTTCCTGAAAAAATTATTTTTTGGAGATAACAAGACGAAAAAGCGTACCAATGTTGTCTCCACGTTGACTGTAACACCAGCTCCGGAACCTGATGCTTGTGGAGCAGTAGAATTCTGAACTGGAGCTGGCTGTGGATTCTGAACGGGAATGGTGGTTGTGGAGACAACTTCGGCTGGTTTCGGAACGTTTATCACCGTGGTGGGTGCCGGAGAAACAGCTGCAGCAGTCGTCGGGGACAGCACAGCCGGAGCCGTCGGTTGGGCTGTGGTCGGTGACATGACTGGAATGGCAGAGATCATGGTGACTGGAGTTGTGGTAGATGCGGGATTCTGTTGCGTTGACGGCGATTCGGTGGATGTTGGAATTGTCATCGACTGTTGGGCAAGACTGTGAGGAGTGGCCGGAGTCGGTGGAACACTTGGAGCTCCAGCAGAAGCCGCCGGAGCGGGTGCTCCAGAAGTGTTGATGGGAGCAACCGGGGCTTGCGACTGTGGGACGGCTGTAGGATTGGCAGCAGCTGCAGCGGCCTCCTTCTCGATTCTTTCCTTCTCTAGCCGTTCCTTCTCCTTCTGCTCAGCTCGTAACCGCAACTCCTCCTTGATTTCCGCTTCTTCTCGAATCCTCTCCTCCTCCTCTTTGGCTCGTTTGATCTCCAGAAGTCGATGATCCCTGTCCCTTCGGAACGCGTCAACCTTATCCTTTATCAGTTTTGTGATCATCCGTGTGTCCTCATCCGGAATGTGCTGTTGCTCAATCATCTGCTGAACCACTTCATCCGGACTGTCCGTCTCGATGTCGAATGCGAACTGGAGTCCCTCGTTCTCCTTGAATCGGTACTGTTTCCGTTTCTTCTCGTCGTAAACCCTCAACTGCATCTGGATTTCCACGTTCAGATCATTCAGATCGGCATCTCGGTTCTTGATTTCCACCCGAATACCAATGAGGTCTTCTGGAGTGAAGAAGTCGTCGACGAGCAGCTGTTTGACAGTGCTTCTTTCCTCCCTCCTCACTCTGATACACCGATCAATGATCTCTCGGATCTCCGGATACTGTGCAGGAATGCGGGAGAAGCATTCCGGCTTCACTCCCGATATAACTTTTCTGTAGATCGTAGCCGGATTCATGCATTCCGAATATGGATACTCTCCAGTGACCATTTCCAGTAGACACATTCCGAACGCGTACACATCGACGCTCTCATCGTACATCTCCTCGTACATTTCTGGAGCCATGAACTCTGGAGTTCCGATGACCGACTTGGCGAATGACTTGTTCTTGAGCGTCGCCAATCCGAGATCTCCGATTTTCACAGAGCCCGTCGTTCCGGTGATGAAGATGTTATCACACTTGAGATCACGATGGATGACGGGAGGATTGCGCGTGTGCAGGAACGACAGACCTTTCAGAATCTGCCGACACCACGACTTCAATACCTGAAACTCCACAAGGCGGTTATGACCATCTCGTTGTAGTTTTCACTCGCTCTCTTACCTTGATGTTGATGCGTTTGAATCGTTTCAGGTACATTTTCAGCGTGCCTGACGTCATCAGTTCGGTGACCAGCACAATGTATTTCCGTTTTCCGCACAAATCGGCGCTCTCCCAGTAATCGTAAAACCGCACAATATTCGGATGCTGTAGGTCTTTCAGCATCTCTGCTTCTTCTCGAAACCTTTGCCGTTCCGTCTGAATCCATTTCGGATTGTTTCATTTTAGAAAGCGGTCACCCACCTTGTTCAGTTTGCTCTCCTGCAGTTCGCACCACGCGACAGCTACTCCCGTTTCTGTATCCAACCCGCGAAATACAGTTTTGAACGAACCGCGACCCAGTTCTTCGTCGAATTTCAGAAAACGTCCGTCTGAAGAAAACGATTTTTTCGAGATCCCAGCCCGTATTCCTACTTTTACTCTTGTCAATCGGCTTTTCCTGCGCATCAAAGTCATCCTCGACGTCGATTTTCCTTGCCGCCTTCTCCTCTTCTTCCCGTTTCTCCTGCTCTTTCCGCGCCCTTTCTTCCTCGCTGACCGCTTTATCTTCGTCTCCTGTTAGCGTACGAGGTCCTTCGGCGACCATCGATTCCGTGAGAGTCCGTACCTGGGACAGTATTCCGCCGCGCGGCCCTTTGTCTTTCTCCGATTGATCATTCGATGTGTTCGGAGGAACTTTGTTTGTTAACCTGAAATTAGGAATAAGTTCTCATTTCCATCTTCAGAAAGTCAACTTTTGTTTTCGGTCCTCTATTCCTCTGTATTTCAAGAACACAGAATACAATGCGAGTATTCTGTGCGCCCAAACCATTCATCGGAATGAAAGAGAGGGAGAAAAGAACGTGAATCGGATCATGAAAACAGCCGTATTCGCTCACCTAGACCTGTCGAAAATACTGTGTTGCGGACTGGATACTGCATTCTGCAACACTGCTGCAGCCACGTTGATCGGACTCGCCGAATGGCCGGAAGGCGACGCCGAAGAACCGGCGTTCGTGGCGTTAGAGCAAGAAGAGGCGGCGGTCGTGGAGATGAGCAACGGAGGAAGTGTTCCGTTGGTTCCGATCGCCTGTGGTATCCGTGACGCGTGGTGGTGTTGTGGAGATGCGTGCGATATTGTGGCCGACGCTGTCGTAGTGGCAGCTGCGGCCATCGGGGAGGATGAATTGACGAGCGACGTAGAGGGAGAAGCCGTCGACAACTCGGAATTCAGGCTGTGAGAGGCATTCGTGGCGATAGAAGACGGATCTTCCTGCCTCCGAGGTTTTGTGCCCCACTGAAAAAGATAATGATTGGAGAAGCGAGAAGGAATGTGGACCCACTTTCATAGGTCTTGTCCGTCGCCAATCTTGTTGAACGGCTTCGAGTCGTGACCGTTCCTCTCCTGATAACCAGTGAGACCCCATTCTGAAAACATAAAATAGCAGAATGAATAATTATAAATGTTGAAAACAGCTAATATACCTTTTCCGCTCATTCCTAGTCTGTAATTGTCTACTAGCTAGCAAAAATTCATTAGAAACTGGGAACTCCATTTTTTGAAAAGTCAACGGAATAGGTCAGTTCGGAAAAACTGAGTGGGACGAATGACGGAATTTGAGAGGAAATTGAGAGAAACTGATTGAAATTCAAATAGAATTCACGAAAGCCCCGGAAAGAGAACTGTCCACAACGCCTCTTCGTCTCTTTTCGTCCCCTCTTTGTATACCGTTTCGGATGCTCACATGACTGATTCGACGGAGGGAAAGCACGGAAACTTACGTGGGATGCTCTTGTGTTGGGTGCAGTTCATCGACTTTTTTGATCCGATTCACTAACCGACGTCGTGTTCCTGCAAAACTTTATATTCAGCACTTTCAGTAAATTACTATTTTTCTTAATAGGTCCACCCCTTCTCCATCTCCCTGTTCTCTCTCTCGCTCGCGCTCTCTCTCTCTCTTTGAAAGAAACAGTTCAAATATTCGCCTGCTTCATAATCCTCTCGACGCACTCTCTCAGTCCCCTTGAACAGAATCATTGCGTGGGCTGACCTTTCCCCCTAACAAACTCACCAAAAGTTGCAGTGGATGATGACGTAGCAGAGCTGGAAGAGCTGGGTGGCGCCGGCGGACGGCCACTGTTCGTAATAGACTGAAATGGAATTGAAATGATTTATTTGTAAAGAATGAACAAATTTTATTGAATGACTCAAAGAGCAGTTTCAAACGCCTCGTAACTCGGAATATCTCCGTCGGCTGGTACCGTAATCTGCCCGTAATCCGTTAGCTATTTTCGTCTTTCTTCAAAACATCGCCACCGAACTACCGAACCAAAAAACAGAGATCGCACGTGGTGGTCAGCATGTTACGAAAGAAGCGAACATTTCGAAAAGTGACCAATTTACCGTTGAGGGTGTGGAAAATAAGAAGCAGGACTGAAACGAGTCGAATGAAAGACACATCGTCTGGAGAGACGGACGGGCAGACGGACGGATGGAAGAAGAAGAAGACGAGGACGAAGCAGAAGAAAAAGTCGTCTTCGGTTGCCTTCGTCTTTTTTCCTGCTTATTGCCACGTGCTGCCGCCGCCCCTATCACTGACGATTCGATCGACGACGGCGAGAAATCAAAGTGAAGGGGAAGAGATGCAGATACAGAGGGAGAACAAAACAACACTAACTACTATCACTTTCTTTTCACTCTAAAAATACCAATACCACCCATAAAAGTAGGTGTTTCTTTCGAACGATTGTAGTTGCACTGAATCGATAAAGGACAGGGGAATGTTTTGTGAAAATATGAGTACGGTAGATGGGAGGGAACGTGCTCACCACTGTAACCGACGGACTTCTCACAATTATCAAACTTTTCGGATGTCGTTTAGAATGATACAGAGTAGACATGTCCGGTTGAGGCATTCACCACGAAAACCAAGCTTTCACAAAAGTTTTGAGCGGGCTTTATACCCCGGTCCTCCATGTTTTGTTTCTCGTTCCTCCACAAGAAAAAGATTGGAAAATTCTTTTCTTCGTGTCCCGCTGCGATCAGAATGGCCAGTCGAAAAAAGCGTTTTTGTCGATGTGGGATGTCGGTGAGATCAAAGCAAATCGGAAGGTTTTTTGGCAACATTTCAGCCGTGATAAGGACGAAATTGATAAAACAAACAGAAAAAAGAACAGAAAGGACAAAGTTTGAAAGTATGGGAATGTGATTCGATTCCGTCTCTGACACGTTTGCAGACTGAGGGAAACCGATAGGGATCTCCGACAATTGGATATGGGACACAGAATATGAGGAGGATTGATTGATTCCAGAACCTTCGGATGTTCGCAAAGAGGAAAACTCGTCAGGTTTCAGATCAATTCTGATGACTCGAATGTAGTTTATCCAAAATGTGTATTCATTCATTGCCGAACGATCGGATGACCGTCGAACACGAATACCGTGGAATGAAGCGGATCAACCGGTTCCCTCCAGCCGCACTCAAAGTACTGTTACCAGATTTCGTTCGTTCGCAACAATTTTTTGAAACAAATTTTGCAAAAAATATTTTAAAAACTCACGTCAGGCATCTTGTGTGTTTCTGAACTTCTCGTCGTGGAGTCCTATCCTCTTCTCCTTTTCACTCGGAAGAACGGAAAGGTCAGGAGAGAAGGTTGAGAAGTAGATTGATTCTGGAGGTGTGTGAGTGTTTGTGTAGACTAGCAATTCAATGATATCTGCATTTCAGTCTCCGGAATTCAAGCGAAGAGCCCGGCGGGTAATCGGTCTGAAATACAATATTTTTATAAGCAATCGAACACTTTTTGTGGCAAAAGAGCGACGTTAATATAAACATGAATGGAGAGATAGTGCAACGTTTTAGAAGGGTAGGGAAGGTGCGAGGAAACTATTGAAATCAGGTTCCCGAAAGTTCAACGACTGATTTTCACAATCAAATTACGAAATATTCGGGAAGAGTGATTCATTTGAAATGATAACACGTCGTTCGCATTGTTAACGGTTCTACTTGCGGGAGATGAAGAGCATAACTCGTGGGAGGTCCGACCGAACTCTTGCAACCTAAGGACTTGATGCTAAAAACTGAGAAAGTTAGGAAAGTCACGTTTCAGTGACACTCAAGGGAAATTGGTTCGTCTTCTGTCAAGTTTCTAAGAATCATCGGAGTAATTAACTCAGAAAGGTTTAGAAAAAAGGCGCAGAGAGAGAGAGAGAGAGCAAATGTCCGTCTTTTCATTGGATTTGCATCGGAAATGAATTGGCCAATGAATGGCACTTCTCGTCCTTGACCAGCCCAGTCCGTCTCAATTTCTACGTCTCTCTTCGCTGATAACTGATATCAATCTCTTCTGCAACACATACTACAAAGGAAAATGAGATAGCGAAGACGCTAGACAGCCTCTTTTCGTGAGCACGTCATAGTTCGTCCAGAATTAGATCAAGAGAATAAGAAGGAACTGCATGCATTCAGCAGATTAGCAGTAAATACCTCTCGCGTTTCTAAAACACTCGAGCGCCGAAATTTCGAAACGGTGGGCAATTTATCAATGAGAACATCGCACTGATAACACTTGCAAGTTTTTGAAGCCAAGGGAAGACAATAGGAAGACAGCTCATTTTCCGAAAGCTATGACTTTTGAACCATTAAATGCCCTCCTCCGCACCGGAATTCCGACTATAAAACTTGCGAATATGGAGGTGGGAAGTGACGTCAATGCGAACAGAAAGCAAAAAAAGAGCTGGAGAATACAAACGCACAACGGCGCCGGGACAATCTGGAGCCACGAGGAGCACTTGACTGCCACTCAGTAGCTGATCGTTCAATCATCCAATGTTTCTCTGACTCATCACCAAGGTTTTGATTGGCAATCACTTGAGTGGGTTCAAACGAGACAAGAGGCAGTTCAAAATGTCACACCACGAGATTCTTTTTGACGGAAACTACTGTCAAGTGGTTTGCAATGATCAGTGGAATAAATATGCAAAAACAGAGTTACGAAGATCCCCGGAAAGTTTCTTTTGCTGCAGCACGTTCTTATCAGAGAAAATGAGCACAACGAGTTCAACAACTGGAAAACGAAGGAGAGAACGACTAAACTTCAGGTTTAGACTATAAAACAAGCATGTGGTTTCTCGAGTCAGCACAAAAATGAAAGGGAGAACGAACTCGTGTGTGAGGAGTGTGTGTCAATGATACTTACTCGTTCTCGCCCCCCATGTTATCACTTCCCTTATCATCAGATCATAACCACCACGTCTCTTTCCTTTTCTTCTTCTTGTGACCGTTTTCACGTGATCAATCCTTCTCTTGACACAGAAGAAAATACGACGAAACTGTTTACCTCTGGCTTCTTCTTCTCCTTTATATTCGATGAATGGTCATCTTAACCCGCACAGCACAAAAAAGAGAAAAAGGAAGCACAAATGCGTATACGATCGAAAAACTTCACGAATCTCTCACAAAACTAGGTCAGAAGAACAATTTACAGGCGTTTTCCGAGCGGACAAGTGAAAATGATGAAGGAAAATACCATAATTTGAAGACGAAGATTAATTTCGAACCGAAAGTGAACCTGTGGCCGTTCGCAGGTGTTCCGTTGGAAAAGTACGTGCGTTTTCAAGTTTTCAAAAGGTTGAATGCACTATTTAGACAAAGAAGAATAACAAAAAGTTTCAACGAACAACAAAAACACCTGGGAACATTACTATTATAGCAAAAATGCTAATTTTACACCTTCGGCGACACCTCTTTGAAACTGCGAATCATTCGAATGTGAAATGCAAAGACGCGTTTGAATGGGAACATTTCGGGGTTGAATTTCAAATTGCGAAATCCGCAACAAACACGCGCTGTTCGATGAGAGTTTTAAAAAATCATGGAGATCCTACAAATTCGGTCTATAATTGACAAACGCTTCGCCGAAAAATCAAAGATTTCGAAAAACCAGGAAGAAGATGCTCGAAAAGTTTACCTTAGTTTTCACACTCTCAACAAGAAGTCCTTGAGAATCGGGCAGCGAAAAACTAGGATACAAGTGTTCTTCGGACCGGAACGGACGAGAGAAGCTCGAGAAAAGAAGGATAAGCGGTACAAAAAGAGAGAAGGACGTTCCAGAAATAGGTAAGAAGAGGCGAAATCGGTGTGTCTGCGTCTCGGAGTGTCTCGTCTCTGCGCTCAATTCTCACGCTCTATTGGGACTGTTTTAGGAGCTCATAACGGCACTTGAATATGTCGGAAACGAGCAGAAAAAGGTGTGGAGACTTTCGGATTGAAAGGGCACGAAAACAGGCGAGGGGCCTGTGAATTGGCGGAGATGACTGGCTGCTCAGGGGCTCCGGCTGCTGCTCTTCATCGCTTCGTTTCGTTCGTTTTCTCGCGGGCTAGAGGGCGAGAGAGCGGAGAGGGCGCCAGACAGGTCAGACGGAATCTCTGCGCCCTCTCACTCTCTCGCCTTTCTCTCTTTTCTTCTTTCTCTTCTCGAAGGAGGAGGAGGAGGAGGACGTCGACTGCTGCTGCTGCGGCTGCTGAGGCTACCACTGAGGCCTTTCCGTCACTTTCTGCGTCTTCATCCCCGCACCCAGTCTCTCGTTCGGAAGAAGGCATTGTAACGCACGGAGATACGCAGAGTCTCGGCTAAAGAGCGATGGTTCGAGTGGGAGCGCCGTCTATCGCTGTCGGTTTTTTGCGTGTGCTTGCGCTTTGCAACATGTGAATTGAGTATTTAGTTTGTCAAAGCTTTTTTCGCTCTTCTTCTCGCGAGCACTAGCCTAAAAAATTGTAGACGGAACGTGCAAAGTAATGGGGTTTGTGCAAAATAGCAACTTCTTATGCGTTTTTTGATGCAGAAAAACACTCACATCGGCTCGGGGACTTCTCGATTAGAGCTAAAATAATTTAAAATGCAGAACAAAAATTAAAAGCGAAACAATGTCGTCTGATAAAATGCCGACGGTGCAAGGCCACACTGTCACGTCAAAACGCACATTGCGGATTTCAAAATTTCAATCTGTAGTTCGACTGAACAATTCTGCAGATTTTGCAGAAGTTTGCAGCAGATGGAGCCAATGGACTCATCGTCAAGTAATAGATTTTACGCAAGAGAAAAGAGCACGGGAAGAGAAGGGAAACCGAGACACGGCCCATTTTTTATTGGCCCATATCTTTCGGCCGTCTCTCGGACACTGGACATTTCGAAATCGGAAGAAGAGAAAAACGGAGTGAAAATGAGATATTGGGAAGAGGCTGGAGACTAGTCCGGGGAATGCTTGAAAAAAAACACTTGCAGAATCGTCATTTTATGACGTAGATCTCGAAATTGTTCTATTCTGAAAATTCAAAAATAAACTGCCATAAACAATAGTCCTTCATTGTTTCACGAGTGCGTAAATGCCTATCTTCAAAAGGTGTCCTCCCCGCGGATTATGAAAATTTATGCCGTTTTAATGGAATGTTTTAAAAAGAGCACGTGCGTATGGTCACACTCCAAAAAGAGAATCAGCAAAAGTCAAAGTTCTGGAAACCGAAGTATCGAGTGACGAGGTGCCCGCCCGAATATTTACGGCTGTTTTCGACCGCCAAAAAGGATCAAAGTGAGAGTGATGTCATCCGAACATTTCGTCGTTTTACGACACCTCGCCTTCCTTCTAAACCTGTCTTTTTTCAGTTATTTCGGTAAGTACTCGGCCGATTGGTTCACGTGATATTCAGATTGGAGGAAACTGAACACTGATTCCGAGGGGACCGGATGAGTTCAGAAAACTGAAAATCAGAAGAAAGGACCTTGTTTTCGTGCATATTCTGTCTCTTCAACAACCTGGTATTTATTATGTTCTTGTCAACTTTTGGGGAATTTAATCGGAGCTGCATCAGTATATTTTCTAGCGCATTCGTGGACCGAATTCCAGCTGAATCACCTTGATGATTCGATATTTTTGTTTCTGAAAACAATAGGAATGTTTCGCAATGATTCACACTGTCAAATGTACAATATGAATAGAAAAATTGAAGAGAAAAGCAGAATAAAAGGGTTTTTGGAGACGTCTGTTGCTCACTTTTTCCATTAAAATGATCAAGATTGTTCTCTTCCTCTCCGTACTTTTCATTCCTAATTTGGATGCTCTATTGGGCCCCACAACTTTGGAATCCGGTTGGGATGAGCAGTGCACGAAGGATATGTTGGAGATGCACGGTTGTATGTTCGACAAGACGGTATGTTTTACGTAAGCCGGGAGTTTAAGCACTTGAGAACTCCAGCACATGTACGCAGAACGCTACGATGAAAGGAACGAAGGGAATAAAGTCCTGTTGGAACCATTCTTCAAGGCTATGGCGAACGCCTCTGCCACGTGCTTCAAGTCGTCCAATTGCACAATGTACCTCATGCATACCTACTATTTTGACATTTCCGTATTCATTGGACAGAAGACGTACGGAAACGCCTTCGAGTGTCTCAACAATGTGAGTTCTCCAATCGACGAATAAACAGACGGATGAACTTCAGACGGATATGGAAAAAGTGTGGAACAATTGCACGCGTACTCTGATCGCCAGATACCAGCCCGATTTCAGTTTCCGGGCCTACAAGAAGCATATTTCGTACTGTGTTGCCAGGGAACAACTGAAGTGTTCCTTGCAGGATAAGCGAGACTTTCTGGCTTTGACTCACGCTCAGGTGGATCGGGACCACCTTTTTGCAGACCTTGAGAAATATGGAAATAAGGCATTTGTATTCAATCCAGAGAAGTACGAATACCTTCTCGACGACGAATAATTGTTTGGTCGGATTGGTAATACTCGAAGAATTTCAATAAAAACGTTACCAAGTGACCCAGTGCCGCCCTGACCAAGCACACGCAGCGGAGGTTTTATAAACACACTTTGCGCTGTTTTCTCTCTTGACGCCGGTGGCCTTGTGGTTAGTACGTGAGGCCGCGGCCTGGCTGGTTCGATTCTCTGTGAATGACGACAATATGTTAGGGACATCTGTACTCTCCGTGAAGATTTAACGATAGTAGTACTGACACAGCTCTTTTGATTTTCTGGGGAACAGTTGAAGTAAAAAGAGATCTTTATTATAACCTTTATCACCGACATGTTACACCTGTTACACATTATCCATTTCCATAGCTCATTGCATGTTGAGCTTCTCCAACATCTCCTCCATCTTCGTCATTTTCTTTCAGATTTCTTCCGACTCCTTCATCCAGTTCGACCACAGTTCGTGCGCTTCTTCATCCCTTTCCGCCATCATCTTCTGCACATTTTCCACACTGAGACATCCGTCCACTATGAGCATCCTCGACTCTTTTCTGCTTTTCTGGTCCGTCTGTCGCGTGTTCAGTGTCCTCGTCAGCTCTCCGTTCTTGATTAGGCTTTCATCCAATGCCTTCTCTTGACTCATTTTCATTTTGAGCTCGCCTCTGACCTTCACGAGGGCCACCTCCTTCTCATCCATTTGCTCGCGGTACTCCCGAATGTCCATCAGCAACGCGTCGATCCATTCGTCCGGGTTTTTGATCTTCTTGGTGCGCAAGTGCCTGTTCTCTCTCTCAATATTGATGGAATTCCGTCGTTCCTTCTTCAACTTTCTCGTCATCTCCGCCACCCTCTTCTCCGCTCTTTCCATTTTCTCCTTCAGTTGCTCATTCTCCAGCTTCAAAGCCTCATTGGCAAGGCTTTTTGGCTGTGGATTGTACTCAGCAACATCAGATTGAATGGTCAGCAGCCGAATATGTCGATCTTTCAAGCGGTTTTCCTTTTCCAACAACTCAATTCTCTGATTGGCCATGTTGAGCATTTGAACGAGCTCACTTTGAGACATCATTTCAGGATCGGGTGGGAAGTATTTGATGGAGAGAAAAGTCAGAGAAGAAAGTGCGTAAAGCGATCGAACAAAGAGCGAGAAGAAAGAAAAAAGCGCTAGCAAACTCTCAGAAGACGGAATGGAGCCGAAAATCAATCGTCTACAGTTAGGGGACGATCCACTGCGTTTGAATACGCACGACTACTGGGACCGGAGGGGTACTCACCAACTATTGTCGCACTCAGCTGTTAATCTCGAAACGAACAATAAGGTACGTAAAGTTGTGGTCTCTGGGAAGAATGGATATACCGTAAATACTTGTATAAGGAGGACATGCCCAGCTATTTTCCAGTCTACCAAAAAATAGTTTCCGAAAATTGACTAAAAAATGAGTTAGCTCTTGTTGGCTACCGGGTGCCCTTCTAATACAATATTTACGGTATTACTGGATCGCAAAGAAGGGATAGAATATCAAGTGACCCACTTGATACGGGCTGATAAGGGATGTACCTAGGGGAACGGTACTGATGATCGCATCCAATAGTCCCTTCTAGTCCCCAAGAAAGTGCTGAAAACATGGCAACAAACATCACCTTTGACCCACCCCCTCGTCATGAACATTTCGGTTTCCAATCTTTGCGGTGAGCACGAATCTCTCTGGTTTCACTTCCCATCTGGGGGGCTTCCCCCACTTTTTCAAAGAGACGCAGTCGGCTCGAGTCTAGCACATTCGCTATACTTTTACAATATTTGCGTTGTTCTCTGACTTACATCGAATTAGCCACCGAATATTTTGTTCTGGTCTTGCACTCCGCCCACTCATTACGCTCAGACCTTATTTGTTCATTAAAGAACGCAGACATTCACAGTCGTCATTTTGAGTCACATTCACTACGGAGACTACAATAACTCTTCAAACCAATTCACGAAGATAATCGACCCGAATTGCATGCATTCATTCGGAAAATGTCAAAAATAACTGCTCAGCAGGTCAGTTTGAGTTATTTTGTCTGAAATTTGCCTACTTTTCAGCCCTCTTTGTCTTCTCATATTCCGTGCTCGATCTGTACTTCTTTCGCTCATGGAACTCATTTCGGAGCTCAAAGTTGCCGAGCTTGTGCCGCCTTTTTCCGGAGAACGATAGTGAAACAACTGAAATATCGGTGTAGAACCGGGAAACACAACTGTGAAGCGGAACATTTCATGTAAGAAAGGAGCCTCTGAAGTTTTCAAACACATTTAAATGTATTCATTGCAGATTTCGATGCCGTTCTTGTCGGTATTCAAGGTGTGTCACCGTCGGAATGATTCCGGCCAGTGAGTTCGAACTGATTGGTCCCTCCCTACGAGAATTTGAATGATTCAGATGTTCAGCTGAACCGTGAATCGCCGTGGGCGTCAGTTCGGGAGAAACCTGCTCTGCCGAAGGAAATTGCATTGTTCGAACGGCCAGGATGGAGAATGTTGCAGAAGGAGACTCCGGTTTACGATCTCTCGGTATTTATGAATGAAATCAGGATGGTATTCAGGCAGGTACTCAGAATATCGCCACTTCCGGCACAAGCAAGCGTCCAAGTTGATTTCAGTTCAAAACGCCGTCGGATCTTTCGTACGAACAGGGAAACACACTTTCCCGTTTGGAATGGGCCCTACGCCATCATCGGAAGAAATGGAATGATCGACCGATGACGGTCAGAAGTCTAAACGGAATAGGTGATTTGGTGGGCATCTTGTTGGGATGGATGAAAGGTTCGGCGGAATGGGTGATGCACGCGGAAGGCTTCCGGAAGCTCCCCGTAAAGGAAAAGTTTGGAGTGCTTCTGGGCACGTGGCAAGTCTGGACTCATCTGGAGAGACTGCAGTTGAGCATTGAAGTGCTCGGAGAAAGAGCAATCACAGAGAGAGTAAGCCAATTTCATGTAGTTCCGAAGAAAGATTGCATATTTCCAGTTATTAATTGGGAGGGGGGAGGAGGCGATTGACATGCGGCTTCTGGAATTGGACATTTCCCCGATTTCGAAGTGTTCTCTCGAACAGTTACTACCGATCTTCACTCCGTTTTTCGATAGAATATTCGACGACGTCGGCAAGCAGTTATTGGAGTTGCGGCCGTCTTCCCTCGAGGTCACTTTCATGCTCTGTTATGTCGGATGGACGATCACAGGTAAGACGGTACCCTTGCGATCTTCTTCCCAATTCGAATGATCTTCAGAAAAACTTCAGCGAGTGAAAGACAAGTCGGCGACGGATTTGTTCATCAACTCGATAACCGACGAGCTGCACGAGCATTACACCGAGCGCCACGGGACGAGCAATTACGCGGCACGCCTCATCAGAATGACGAATATCGTGAACAAGCTGGAAGTCATCTTCCGAGATCGACGGAAACTTCTCGAGATTGCAAAGCTCTTCGACGTTTTCAAGACAAACATCAGTGAACCGTGTATATTTGAATGATTAATAATTTATTTCGTTTTCTGAATGCACCAATAACCATAGACGTATTACAGATCAAGCACATCAGAATAATCAAAAAAGCATGGTTCGCATATTTTTGTTTTGAAAACATCAAACAGCTTTGCGCGGTCCATAGCCTTCCTCCGTTCTTCTTTGTGCACTTTGTGGAAACGATAAAGGTCAAAAATAAGAATTCAGAATACGACTAACTTCCAACGCATTCACAACTGCCATCAAAAGTCTTCCCGCATTGTTGTTGGTCCCTCTTTTCTCCACATAAAACTCGTGCAAATCATTCAAAACTCTTTCCATAAATCGATCTGCCGCAGATGAAATATTCTCATTTGAGACAGAAGTTGTTTCATGCAAAAAATGGCTGGATAATACAAACATTCATTCACTCCCAATCGTAGGGATACTCGTTCGATTTGGTGTTGGCCATCGCCTTCTCGAGCAGCTCGTAAATGGCAGTGTACTCGGGCGCATCGAAGAACTTTCCCTTGTCGAGAATAGGAAATACCTGGAGATATTCCCTGGGACATCCGCCGAACAGACACCTCGGACGCGTCGTCTTGCACTCCTTCTTGAACAGTCCGACGTCGTCCGTCTCGGTCAAATTGCGCCACGGAAGACGTCCCGAAGTCATCTCGACGACCATGTACAGCCAGCTCTCGATGTCGTCCTTGCGGCACTGCTCCCTCTGAATGTGACACGCGAGGGGCGCGTACTTGACGGTGCCGCGGAAGCCAGCACGGGTCCGCGGGTTGCGGAGAGTGCCGTCCTCGCGGGCGAACTTGCGCGCCATCCCGAAGTCGAGCATGTAGACCTGCAATCGGAGTGTGCACGTGGAGAGCAGTGGCTGCGAACCTTGCGGAGCTCGTGCATCTCCTTCCGTCCGATCGTGTAGTTGCCCGGTTTGATGTCTCTGTGCAGGAATCCGATGTTGTGCAGGTCCTCGATGGCCTCCAAAGACTGTCTGGCGATCGAAATGGCGGTGCCCATCGAGAACTTGTTGAACTGGGCGGCCTTGCGCAGGTCCTGCAGACTCTTCCCCACCAGAGTCATCACCATGTAGTTGAACTTTCCGGGCAAGTTGCCGCGGTCGGCGAGCTCGAGGAAGTGTCTGCCGACGATCTTCTGTTTCTTGACCTCCAGAAGAACGGCCACTTCCATCTTGAGCAAGCCCAGCGGATCCGCCTCCGCTTCCACCTTCAGCGCGTACTCCTGGTCGTTCTTTCCCTTCTCCTTGACCAAATAAACTGCTCCAAAAGCGCCTTCGCCGAGTTTTTTCAATATTGTCCATTTTCCGCATTCACTACCAACTGAAACGCACAGTTTCTCGTGTGAGTTGCTCGCGGAGCTCACCTGGCAACTGGACAAGCTCACAGACTGTAGCCATGTTTTCGAATTGATACGTCGATCACAGTTGGAACTCTTTCAAACAATGGAATTATTGCTTCTTTGCTTTCTAATCGTTTGATCGTTTTCTTTGACGGTCAGGACAGAAGTTCACGCAGAAAACCCTTCTTCCCGAGCAAAGCATTTCTCTGTTAGGCTTCTTCTCTAATTTCAAACAAAATAACTCATTCAGAAATACAACATTTATAGAGGGTCTCTGCCCTAAATCATCACGTCCACAATAACACAGAATGTGCGGTAGCTCATTTACTTGGCCACCAGTTTGACGGTGATCTGTCCTCCGGTCGGTTTTCCTGTTTTGAACGACTTCGCGAGGTCCTTCTCGTCTCCAGCGAACTGAAAACGGCAGTTCGATACGAGTACAGTAGGCCTAATGTAACCCACCACACTGTTCACAATCACAAGCTTTCCCTCCTTGGCCGGCGCCTTGTTGTGGGTCACTGCCACGTCAGCACTCTTTCCGGGCTCGATGGTGCCGAAAACTGGATTCACTCTGAAAGAATCGGACGGGAAATAAGCGGTGGGGACGATCTTTTACAGGTAGGTGGTGGTGTCCGAGATCTTGATTTTGTACATGACCTTCTTGTCGTGAGTGTTCTTGAGCGTCAGCTTCTTCTGCTCAGTCTGATCCGCCTTAAAGTCGAGATCGCCAGCAGGTTCAATGGTAACTGGAATGAGAGATTACTGTGGGATTACTGTAGAGTTGTCAAACTGTGGGGGGCCGGCTCTCCGGGTTTCTTCTCTTCCTCCTTCGGCTTTTCATCCTTCTTTTCCTCTTTCTTTTCCTCTTTCTTTTCCTCTTTCTTTTCATCTTTTTCTTCCTTTTTCTCATCTTTTTTCTCGTCCTTCTTGGCCGCATCCGTCTTGGAATCGTCCTTCTTCTCCTCTTCCTTTTTCTCTTCCTCCTTCGGCTTCTCTTCCTTAATAATATTCTAGAATCGCACCTAAAGTTCGCCCTCCGATTTTACCTCATCCTTTTTTTCATCCTTCTTTTCGTCTTTCTTCGCAGCGTCTCCCTTCGATTCTTCTTTTTTTTCATCCTTCTTATCGTCCTTCTTCGCAGCGTCCTTCTTAGATTCTTCCTTCTTCGCAGCGTCTTTCTTCGAATCTTCCTTCTTCGCAGCGTCTTTCTTCGAATCTTCCTTCTTCGCAGCGTCTTTCTTCGAATCTTCCTTCTTGTCACCCTCCTTCTTGTCTTCTTCTTTCTTTTCCTCGTCCTTGGGCTTTTCCTCCTTTTTCTCTTCTTCTTTCTTCTCCGCCTTCTTCTCCTCATCCTTCATCTCACTTTTTTTCGACTTTTCCTTCTCCACCTTCTTCTCCTCCGGCGCCTTCATCTTGCTGTCAGGTTTCGGTGGAGCAGGAGGGGCCGACTGTAATCATCCGTTTATTTCCAGCCCATTCTCATCCGTGTCACTCACATTCGGAGGAGCTGCCGCAGCCGCCGGCTTCTTTGCCTTCTTTCCGCCGCATCCGAGCACCCAGAAGGCCGAGGAGATGAAGATTCCGATGAAGACAGGAACTCCGATGATCATATTCCTGGCAGGCAAACTATCGATTGTTTCCTTGAACTGAAAAGCTCACTCGATGATTGAAGAATGCTCCAGAACGGTTGGAAGTTCACGTCACAGTTTTGAAGTTCAAACGGTCGGTTCACGATTAAATCTGAGTTCACTTTTCTTTTTAAAAAGCTAATAAACATGTTGATTTCCACGTCTTTCCAGTATAATTGGATCTATTCATGGTCTCGTCGTCCCCGATTAATACCCATCCAAATCCGCTCTCCTCGGCTCAGAACTCTGCGAGGTCTGCGTCTTCTCGTCCTACTCATCCCTCCTGCTCTCATTGAATTCCGCCCGTCGTTCCTGACTTTTCGTCATCTTCTTCTTCATCTTTTTCATCTTCTTCCTCTCGATTCTCTTCCGAATCAATATCCATTCTCATCCTTTTGGAGGTAAACATACTATTGGTCTGTAGGGCTTCCCGTTCGGGCTTCCATCGGATTTAGATGAGTGAGCAGCAGACGCAGAAGAGGAGGATGTCGAAGAAACCGGCGGAGGACGAGATGCTCCAGCAGCACTTCGAGCACGAGAATCAGTATGAGAAGTGGAGGGCCGCCAAGCCGAGATTGGAGTGAGTTCACTGCTTGGCCACGTGGGGTACAACTCGGTTGCTTCAGGTACGATTTCGCGGTCGACGAGTCCGGCTACATCTACTGGATCTGGACGTTCATCGTCGTCTGCGGCTGTCTCTACAACATCATCGCTCTTTCTGTGCTCGCATTCGAAAACATTCGTCTAGTTTACACTGAAAAGTTCATTCCGATCAACATCGCGTTTGACTTGGTTTTCTTTCTCGACCTCGTAATTAGGTCAATGTTAGGCGAGTCTAGAAGCTTTTCGAACTCTATCTTAACAAGGGTTTTTTTTTAGCATTTCACGAAGAGGGAGTGCTGGTCACTGACTTAGCAGAAACACGAAAAAACTATTTCAGCAGGCAATATCTTCCTCTTTTTTTGAAAGCTGAAATGTTGTTTTTTTTAGTTTCCATTTCGCACTCGACTTGCTGGCAATAGTCCCTTTTGACTATCTGCTAATCAGAAAGACTTCCTCTGCTTTCTGCCGCTTTAATCGTTTTCTGAAAATGTACAGAATTGCCAATTTCATCGCTCAGTCTTATGGAAAACTGACACAGGTTTGATTAACTTGGAAGATGGAAGGGAGGGCGTCAATTTCAGGTGACAATATCCCTTTCGAAGATAATCACCGCTTGCTTCCTGCTCTTCCATGTGAATGCGTGCGTATTCTACATCATCTCAGTGAACAGTGACACGTCTTCTTGGGACGGAGTCAATGCGACTTTCGACGACGATGAGTACCTCCCGTGGCCGTACACTCCGGAGAAGATAACGAGTGAGTTGGTGGCAGGAATTACTGGTGGCCAAATCCTTTCTTCAGATGCTTACTTTGTGGGATGCGAAGGACGCCCAGACTGTTACAATTCAAACTTTTATTACGACGAGGAACGGGAAGATCGTCTCGTGGAACTGTATCACTTTTGGAGACTGAATAACAGGTACGTACTCCCTCTCAATTCCCCTTCTCAAGTGTAACTAATTTCTCAGAACGGCTATCTATACCTTTTCCAAGTTCACAAAGGAGTACACTCTTTCGATGTACTGGAGTGCAATGACCATGACGACACTGGGGGAGCAGCCGGCTCCGAACACTTCCCTCCAGAATGCGTTCGAAATTGTGAACACTCTCGCAGGACTTCTTCTTTTCGCCGTCATCATGGGAAGCATCGGAGACCTTGTGGCGAATGCGAACAAAGTGAAAACGTACTGGCAGACTCTGATGGACGGCCTCAAACAGTACATGACTTACAGGTGACCGAAAGTTGGAAAAGTAAAACATCTAAGAGTAGAGAGATTGTAGAAGTCTGAATGAAAATCTGCAATCGAAAGTGTTGAAGTATTGTGAGTATGAGATGGGCGAGGAGACCATTCTGAAGGAGCATGAAGTGAGGGACGAGCTGCCCACAAAGCTCTACGGCCACGTCACCACCTCCATCATCGGCGTCTCGCTTCAGAAGTCACCGCTGTTCAAAGTACGTGCGGAAACATTTAAAAGAGCTAGAATTCTCTACATTACAGGCATCTGAACGGAGCTTCCTAACTGATATCTCAGAGCTTCTCGAGCCGCATTACTTCTGCCCGGGCGACGTCGTTATCGAGAAGGGACAAATGTGCGACGTGAGTTTCGTCTCCTCCGTTTCCCTTTCGTCACCTCCAAACTTCAGTCCATGTTCATTATCGTCTGCGGCCAAATGGTTGAAGTAACGGATGAATCAGAAATAGATCATTGCGAAGGAGAAGTGAGAGTTTCCAATTACTTCCCCATACCTTCTGAAGTCTTCCAGGTACTTGGAGACGTCAACTTGATCTGGTTCAACAATCATCTGAATCACAACCGACACAAGCATAACTATGTGTCCAGTGCTTTCTCGCAGATCCACGTGCTCAGCAGAAATGATTTCTATAGAGTTTTGCGGTCTTACGACCCCAAACTGAAGAGGAGACTGTGCAGTGTTGGTCAGTTTTCGTCGGTTCTGTGAGCAATTCCCGATTGAGAGAGTTTACAGCGTTCCAACTGCAGAAAGAGCGCGGCGAATTGGACGACAATAAGCGTAGTCTGGTGGAAATTGAAGATATGGAGTCAGAACTGAAAAGATTGGCCATAAACACTCTCGAAGTCGACGATAAAATGGCTGTTCTTGAGGAGAAATTCGTGGTGAGTAGCGCGTGCGCTCTCGTCTCTTATATGCATTGGTCAAGCGGCGGCGAGTGATGCCCGCGTGGCGCAGGTGGTATAGAGGGGTCGGACGGCAAACACGCCGTCGCTGGCTCGATTCCCCGCCAGTGTCGATGATTATACACTTTCTACTGTTCACGTACCGACTGTTCAGTGGCGGATACATCCTTCAATGAGACTTTTTTGTTTTTTTTTCAGCACTTCTCAATGTTAGCCAAAAGAAGACTGTTCAAATCCGAGGTAAAGATGTGCAACCTTCTAAGAATCGCCCGCCGAAGAACAAGGAGAGTCTAGAAGAAAATTGGTGTCAAGAAGGGGAGTCGGAAAGAAAGAAGACCGATCATCACTGAACCGGTTGTGTCGCAATCGAGAGAAGAGTGGGAAAAAGAGAAGAAAAAGAAGAAGAAGAAGAAGGGAGACTTCGCATTTTTCTTCGCTGATTTTTTTCGCGGTCATTTGTCGTTCTGTTTGCCAAAGCGGCAGGTGCGGTTCAATTTCCTCTTTTTTGTGGCCATTTGCAAAATGAAATGCCACGTTTCACTGCTTTCGCTTCTTCTGCTTCACTTGGCCGCAGCGGATTACTGTGGATCCGATCAGATTGCTTATGGAATGGAGGTGAGGATTACTGTACCCTCTCTCTCGTTTCACGTGGATTCTTCAGGTCCATTACAGCGGAGTCATCCGATTATTGTGCTCGAAACCAAACTGCTTTGACAAAAACTATTCAGTAAGTGTTTGAATACAAAAACGTTGCAAAAGTTAACAATATTCAGGACTGTCCAGAAAGAGCCGAACGTCAGAAAGGATGTCAAGAAGCGAATCAGTGGATCGGGGGATTCGAGAGGAACGTCGAAGGCGACCTGTACACGATGTGTTGCGAGTACGAGAACCTCGAGAAATACTCAAAAGTCCGCTATTCCGACGTGAGTTTTCCCTTTCCGCAACCGACTGAAAACACAGAGAATAAATGCAGGTGCGAATCCGTCGCGGAGAGTTTTTTGAAGGCGAAGAGAAGGAGAATAAGGACGGCGACGTCGTGAAGTTCGATGTAATCAAGGACATTCGAATGCACAAAGACGCCGAGGGGTTTGTTTTTGTCGAAAGTTTCTCTATAAGGAAGGATGAAAAACAAGAATTATCTTGCCAGTGATATGATTAATTTTCCGCCTTTTCTGCGCATTATCGTGATAATCGTTTTCGCGGCGAGACCCATTCTTTTCCAGAATATCCTACTACAACTTGACAGTGCTCTCGTTCAATTGTGAGGCGATTCCGGAAACGAAACCGAATTGGTACCAGAAAAGTCAGTGGCCGTACTTCGAATACGCGAAAGTTTAGTCTCGAATCGTTAATCAACTAACTGGGTCATCTAATTATCGGATGTTGTTCTTGCGAAGATGTTAACTCAAGTGATAACGGGAAATCAGAAAAGAACGGGTACTTTTTTTGTGCCTGATTTGTTTGTCAATTTAGAATGAATTGTTTGTTTTCGGCCGTGAATTTTTCACAAAAAGTTATGAAAAACATGGACACGAAAGTTTCCACGCGATTTATATGCTCCCGAAAATGATTTATTTCCTCAAATTGAACACAACCACTTGGACGGACGAGTCGGTGATTAATTGGAAACAATGGCCGCAGCGAGCAGTCAGTTTCCCTCATGACTCCGTCTCGAAACGGCGCGCAGATGATTCAGGCAAAGAGCAAGTTTCGGTGGCTTTTGCCCCGACGAGAGTGAACGTGGACAAGTATTTGGAGCGGCTTATGAACATCGGAAAGCTCGGAAGCGGCTTCACGAGCACCATCGACGAGAACGAGATATCCGATCTGATCGGCGAGTGCCTGCAGGTGTTCCAGAAGCAGGCCATGATGATCGAGTGCTCGCCGCCCGTCTCGATCGTCGGAGACATCCACGGACAGTTCGGCGACGTCATGCGCATCTTCAACACGATCGGATTCCCTCCGGACGTCAACTACCTCTTTCTGGGCGATTATGTGGATCGCGGACAGTTCAGCATCGAGACAATTCTGTTCCTGATGTGTGTCAAGGCGAGTTGTCTGTCCCGGTGCTCCAGAGACTGTTGATTTCAGATGAAGTATCCGGAAAACTTCATTCTGCTCCGTGGAAATCACGAAACAAAGTTGATCAATCGCATCTACGGATTCTACGATGATCTCAACAAACGATTCGGATCTCCGAGACTCTACGACGACTTTACGGTATTCTTCGGAAACAGCCACTGACTCCAGAAGCCCTCGAATCTTTGCAGAAAATGTTCGAAATGATGCCCTTGACTGGGCTCGTCGGAAAACGAATTCTCTGCATGCACGGCGGGCTCTCCAACGACCTGATCAATGCTCCGAAGCTCGACATTCTCAACACGTTCGCCCGTCCTATGCACGATCCGCCCAATCCGTCGTTGGCCATCGACGTCCTCTGGGCCGATCCGGACGTCAACACGAAGGGATTCAAGGGGAACATCAGAGGATGCAGCTGTACTTTCGGCCCGGACGTCGTCGCGCAGGCGTGCGAGAAGTTCCAGCTGGATCTGATTGTCCGCGCGCACCAAGTCGTCCAGGATGGTTACGAATTCTTTGCCAATCGGAAGCTCGTCACTCTATTCTCTGCTCCGCACTACTGCGGACAATTTGACAATGCGGGTGCCGTCATGCAAGTCACTAAGGATATGGTCTGCTCTTTCAAGGTTCATTTTGTGCTCATTCTGCTTTTTGCAATTTTGGTTGTTTCAGATTCTTCGTCCAGAGTTCCCAAATGTAAAGATCGCTCCGAGTGGCCAGAAGTCGACCACGACCATCCTCATGACGCCGACGTGAACTTCTCAGAAGCAGAATGAAACCTTTCGTATCTTCTCGTTTTCCCCTTCGCCACTTCTCATTTTCTCTCCCATGATACTCTGTTTTTGTGGCCCAGACGTTCCCTAAGCACACAAAAACAATCATCCATCACTTGTTGTTCGCAGCCCATCAGCAGTCCCCTCAGGCCCCACTTCCCCCCGTCATTCTCTGCTCTCTTGCTCGGCGCCTTCAAATGGCTCATCAAACTCGCCGTTCGGTGTCTTTTTCGGAAAACCAGATGGCACTTGCACATTTCTCCGGCAGATGGGCTCCTTGGGATTGGGAACATTCAAAGTTTTGCGTATTGCTCTTCTTGTTGTTCTGAAGGGCTTCCCAATAATTCTGTTTTTGCCTTTCGTCTCCTTCCTCTTCCACCTGGAACGTACTATCATTAACTTCCGCCTCCTTAGTTCCATCATTATGTTTAGCCCCTTCTAACTCCAGAATAATCTTTCCGTTTCACACGTTTCCGCTCAATGACGAGCTATCTAATTGGGACATGCACTTTCCGAAAAGAGCGGAGCAAAAAAGAAAAAAAAGGTAAAAATAGGGGTGGAATGAAAGTGAGTCCCGAGAAGCGACCAGAGATTCACCGGAATTACGTCGATTTCTCGTACCTTTTAACGCTTTTCCCGTTTGAGACCAAAATAAGACGTCCCGAAATTTAGGGGTCTAAGAGTAGAGAGGAGTGAAAAAGGGATGTGGAGAAGAAGAAGAAGAAGAAGAAGAAGCAATTGCACTCTGATAATCTCGTGCTCTGCTTCCTCCCGGAACTTCCCGTTTGCATTGGAGGTGGCCTCGATCCGCCTCGATTAGCCCCACAAACAGCTTCCGCCATAACTCCTTTTCTGTCCGTATACCGGTGACTCACTATAGATACTTCTTCGAACTTCGAGCCCAACCGAACTTTTTCAATGCCTCACATGAATGAGCACGTCTTCCGCTTCAATGGCTGCTCTTTCCCTCTCTTTCTCGCTCTCTCATCACTCTCTTATCAGCGGCTAATTACGAGTCCTTCACATGCGCCGCCCGTTTCCTAATCCTGGTCCCCCCATTGGGAGCTTATTTACGAGCCGACTACACTTCCTGTGTGTCTACGGCAAAGAGAGACGTCTTTAGAAGGCTATTTTCGAATGTTCGTAATGTTCATGAACTTTCTCTTCTTCTTCTTTTCCTTCTTTTCTCTTTCCCGACTTTTCCATCTTCTTTTTTGTCGTTCAACTTCATTCGACTCACCTACCGTACTTCTCCTTCTTCGTCACTCTGTACAGATCTGTAATACGGCGGTTTTCTCTCGTCAAACATTGCTCCGTGATGCTCTGATATACATAGCTCCCCGTGGATAATCCGTGTGTGACGTCAATTCGTCGCAAAAATCCTTGTAGGGCTTTGCCTACGAGGCGGTCTCCACGGCGAATCCGTCGATTGCCAAACTTGCCGTCGCTCCCAGCAAATCAGTGCTCGGATTATGATTTATGTAGGACAAAACGAATAGAGAAAAGAAGTTGCCCCGTCTTTTTTTTTGTTGGTTTTTTCGTGTCCGATTTATTAGAATAACTCTGTAAAGTCCTCGAGTTGCAGGTTGTTCAGACGCACGTCAGTAAGAGATCCGAAGCAAGTTTGCCCGGAAAAGAAGAAGAAGAAGAAGAAGAAGAAGAAGCCTTCCAAGAAGATGCGTCACCTCGATGAATCCCTGCCAAAACTGGGCACGTTTCCCTATCTGCGCGGAACAAATCCGCGCGGCCTCTATGGCAACGAATCGCTGACTAACACGATGCGTTTGCAGTTTCACTACCAACGTCTTCTCATGGTCCCTTGATCCTAAAAGTACTGAAGGTCTTCTTAAAATCACGTGTACTTATATTCTCTGGAGACGTGAGGACAGTCATCACGAAATCTCCCTTTCGTCGCGTGCATCCAGTAGCTCATTAGAACACTCTTCACACATTTCTCTCCCGTCACCATACCCATACACTCCTAAAAGATCACACTTTCCATATCCGGCTCACTCCCTCTCTCTCTCTCTCTCTCGCCATCGCATCTCTCATTTTTCGATTGACGTCGCCATCGGAAACCACTCATTTCCCATCCGTTTTCGAATCCTTTTGCCCCTTTTCCCCATCTTTCCATTTTTATCATTTCCAGAGACTCTTCCCTGCATGGATGGGCTGTCATCCATCGAAGAGTCAGTTCCAGCAGGATGCTCATTCGGACCTTTTCCGACCGCCGGCTCCGATTCCCGTCGAGATCGGCTCTGCCATTCAGCACCAGTTGCGGAAGAGCTCCAATTCGATCGTATTCATTTTCGGTGAGCTTTCCTTTATCGACTTTTGCCGAGAATCAAATCGGATGACGATCCGGTAATTCGATTATCGGATAGGGGGTCTTGAGCAATTGCATTCATTCCCGGAAGATTTTGGTATCTAATCAAATCAAAACAGAATTGAGCATGTTCAGGAGGACCGGCCTCTCAGAAAGGGATCATCATCCAGGAACTGACGAGCACATTCAATTTCATGCTGATCACTGTCGAGGACATTGTATTCCAGTACTTGCCGAATAGGGTGAACAGCATCGGATTGGAGATCAGAGAGATTCAGGAGGCGTTGAAGGTTTGCCCAACTCATTCGCGTATTATCATGAAAAGTATTCACAGAAAGACGAAGGAATTCTGACCATCGACTGGATTCTGGAGATGATCTCGGGACGGATGGCCGGCGCGACGCTCAACGAGAGATTCGTGATTGGTGAGTCCGAAAGACCGCCAATTTCCGTCCGTTTCGGTTGCTCCGGAAATGCTGATAATTGGTTGCAGATATCGTTCCGGCCGTCTCGTCTATTCTGAGAGCCGACGGCTACAAAGCACGGAGTCACGACCGACAATTGAACGAATTCGAGATGAGACATCCGATCGCATTCGCAATCGACGTAAATGTGAAGGACGAGCAGTCCGTGCTCAGAGGGAACGAGGTGAACGGTGAGTCGGAGAAGGAAAAGGATCGGAGAGAACGGAGAGATTTCAGGGAGGGACGAGGACAGCAGGAAGGTGAATCCCGAACTGAGCAACATGTTGAGGACGCCGGACGACATCGATCGAGGCAAATTGGAGGTGAGAAAGAAGACACGGCGACCATGTATACTTTCTTTTTTGCAGAAGCGGATAGCCGAGTATCACACGTGCGCCGAGCCGTTTCTCCAGTACTTCCGCAAGTCGCATCGGGTCGCTCGCATGACTTTGACGAGCGAGGCGTTCCCGAATGTGGTGAACACGACACGCGAAACCATGCTGAAATTGGGCTTCACAATGTCTCGGAGGAACGATAATATCATCTGTTTCACCACTGGTAATCAAGGAGTTCATAGCAGGGAAAGAGACGGTTTCATTCAGATACGAATCACGAGGGCATCGATTTGACCTACTACAAATTGAAACTTGTGAACGCCGGAGAACTGAGCAAGGCGAGCGATAACTTGGTAAGCACTTACACAAAATTTAGAAGAATTCCACACTTACAGAGTGCTCAAATCGCGGCGGTCTACCGTTACGTCTCCACTCATTCGGCGCACGACGACAACTTTCTGGTGATTGTCCCTCAGAACATAAAAAATGTGCAGAACACAGGGGTAAGTGAAGCGGGAAAAGAGAATGAAGACGTTGTTTTTGTTGTTGCAGAAAGAGAAACGGACGGGATTCATGGAGAAGCGGAAGGACGTCTATTTGGACGAGTTCATCAAGAACAAGCAGCACGACAAACCGCCCAAGTTTCGGTATTGTCTATTTATTCCGGCAAAATTCTCATTAAATTTTCAGACCCCGAATCGCTGTGAATTTCATCTCTTCTCCCCGCCAATCTTTCATTTTCTTCGAGCCATTTCCGTCGAATTTCGCACAGAGCATCGCTGGAATTTACCAGAAACTGGCGAGTATTTCTCATCAGTCTTCTGAATCCCTTTTCGATGGTTTTGCAGAAAGATAAGGAGCATTCGAAGGACAGCTGACGGGTTGGCGTCGAGTTGTCCTCCGCGAGCCGTGAGCCAAGGGAACGCCGCAGCGACTCTTCTTCGATCCGCGCGTCGCCGTCCGATCTGTCCGTGCCCGTTCGGGAGGCGCGTTCCGTGTCCGCCCAGCCGAGGCAACCGAACTTCCGAGCGAGAGGACGCGTCGGAGTGACTCCCAACTCACTGTTTCCCTGAACTCTCGACGCCTTTTTCTTTTTCTTCTTCCCAATTGCAGAGTGCCTTTCATTCGTCACTTGTAGTAGACACAAGCATCAATTTTTGTTCCGTTTATTTCAAATGCAATCCAATTCAACGCATTCAATAAAACTTTCTTTACATTTTCCTTTTGTCGCTTATTCGGTACAAAAGATGATAATGGAAGGAAGAGAAACGAGAGAAACCCCTAGAATACAGAAAAAGAACACCGCAAAAGCTAAAATAAATTACTTTCATAAGTTAGATTCATTTCAGGAAACAGGGGGATACGAGAAAGAAAATTGAATAAATTATGTGGTTTTTAAGGCATAAAAAGGATCAGGGGATGAAAAGGGAAATTGTGGGGAATAGTTGGCATGGGGATTTACGGGAAAAGGAACGGACCAGTAGGAATAAAAATCACAAAAAAGTGCGCCGAAACACTATAAATTACACACAGAACAATTCCAGTCTCCCAAGAGTTACACAATTTCCCATCGAATGTTAGAGAGTGACCGACACCAATTGAGGTTTGTTAATCAGAAAAGAACACGTCAAAAATGGGATTTAACTATCGATCGATCTGCTCCCAGGCATTCAGCAAAAAATGATGCACGGATGGGATGAAACAAGAAGCAGTGGGGGGTAAATTACATGCACAACCAGCCCTTTCATTATTTCTTTTCTTGTTGCGCAGATCGATCGACCACCAGTCAATCTTCCTCGTCCAAGTTCAGATCATCCATGTTCAGGTCGCCGCCTTCTGCGTCTCCAAAGTCTTCATCAGACCACTGCGTATCGTCCTGCTGAAAATATACATTGATCTTCGTTGATTTGATCAGTTACTTACTTCTTGAACAGGGGCCGATTGTTGTGACGGTGCAGAAACGAGATCAGGTGCAGCAGACCCCCGTGGCGGAACAATATCCGGACGGTTCGTCTCCGAGACGACATCAGGCGTCTTCGAAGTTCCGAAGCTCTCTTCCTCATTTTGATCGTCGTTCTGAAACTTATCAGGTACAGGATGAACTTTTTATAATAGTCTTACCGCTGGAATATGAACTTCATCTTCCTCTTCTCCGCATTCTTGCTCTTCTTCCGAATCAGGTTGTGGTGGCGGAGCTTGACGGACAGGAGAAGGCTTACGAACGGGAGAAGGCACGGGAACAGGAGAGGGCACACGAACAGGCGACAGGTGATGAGCAACTGCTGGTGGAGTTTTTAGCTGTTCAGTAGACCGTGGAGCATTTCGGAGCACAGCTTGTCCTTCGTCGGTGAATGAAACGACACCAGAAGCAAGAGCCTCTTCGAGTTCTTCTTGAATATTGCGATTGGCAGCAGATGGGACACGAACCGAAGCGGGAACGGGAATTTTTGAGATCTCACGGACGAATGATTCTGCCTTTAGAGACTCGGCGAATCCAGGGAACAAGTTCTCATATTTGATCGGGTCAGCGAGAGACTCTCCGAGCTTCTTGCTGCTCTTCTCACTGTTGCGAGATGCCTTCGCTTTCCACAACTCGAGAACTCGTGGCACTTGCGATGGAGCACGTGTGCGAGCTAGGAAGGCTGCTTCCGGAAGGCGGTCCGTGGCGATAAGAGACTCGAGACACTTGTCGACATCGCCGAGCAGAAGGTTGCTCAAAAAGCTGATATTGTGGCTCTCAGCGGCGGCTGAGTCGTCAGCAAGCTTCTGCAGAAGTGGGGCTGATCCAGCACACGTGGCAAGGAGCATCAGTCCTCCAAAGTCGCGGGCTCTTCCGAGACACTCTCCGGCAAGAAGAAGCTCGGATTTAAGCGTGGCGGCATTGCTGAGAGCCTTCCATTTCTCTTCGGAATCGGATTGGAGAGCCAGTTCGTAGGCAGTCTTCAAGTCTCCAAGACCGACGGACAGTTCGAATCTGAAAAGAAAACTATGAGTAAAAACACTTTCAACAGATAAATTACTTGTGATCAGGATCTTGAGAGACGGCCAGTGCCTGCTTTTTGAACCCTTGCTTCTCAAGGAAATGGGCGACTCGAGTCCTCTGTTCTTTCGGAATAGTCGTTAAGACCTTGTCGGCAGTATCGAAATCGCGTCGCATGACGGCAGTTTGGTACTCGAGAACCGACAGGAGCAGCTTGTACGAAATAACATTGAGGTCCTTGTCGACGGCGTACACGCGAGATTCCTTCGCCATGTATCCAAGCTAGATTAAGATTTGCGTTCATTCAAGGATTGTGCAGACAACTCACCAAATAAAGAGGCCTATCAACATGAGCGATGGTGACGATTTCTCCTCCCACGTAGTAATTGATTCGGTTCAGTGCAGTGGTGAAAATAAAGCAGTCACCGATCCAGAATCCAGTCTTCACTGCTTCCGCCTGTTCTCCGATCACTTCGAACGCATCTTCAATGCCGTCTTCTGTCACTTCAGTCGCACTGGCAACAGCTTCAGCGTTGTACTTGAGAATGTAAAACGACTCGTCACCGCAGATCGCAACCATCTCTCCGTTATCACTCCAGTAGATGTTTTTCGACGTGATCTCGATGCGTCGGACGAGAAGAGCAGTCTCCCAGTCGAAGAAGCACAGAGAGTTGTTCGATCTGAATAGGAATAGATGAAAACGAACAAACGCTTGGAAAATATCACCTCAATGCAAGGAGAGGTCCTCCAGAAATGCCTTCGAGCACCATATCCGATCTGATCGCCTTGTAATCCTTGAAATTCTTCTTGATCTTCACATTGGTTGCCGATTCGCGGACGGCGAAAACGTTCGGATCAATCGCCCAAACGAACTCGAGTCCCTGTCCGAAGTCTTTGTTTCTCAATGCCATCGCAGTGTACACGATGTACTCTCCATCTCCACAAGCAACGACGAATCTTCCATTCGAAGAGTGAGCGAGAGTTTGTGGGTAGATCTCAGAGGAACCAAGGTCCTTGACGTTGAGCGGGAGTCTTTCCCCATCTACAAACATCTATGGTTTAGTGGAAAATAATGAAGGTAGTACCTTGAATGGCTTCGGATTCCTCGGCGGAAATGGTCTTCAGATTTGCCTGTTGAATTTCCGAGTGTTTTGCCCACAGAATCTTTCCGGATGAATCCATGCTGACGGCCGGCTCTTCGCGTCCAAGTTTCAATGTGACGGATCCTTCGTCGTATCCGATAGCAACAGTGTTGGCTCCTTTCTGTGCTTGAATGCACCAAACACGTTCCAAGCCGTAGTTGAGAGTGGTTTCAAGTCTGCAAAACGGTTTTATTAAAGTGTTTAGGCGAAACAATAGTTACCTGTAGGTGTTAGCGTGCCACAATCTCACGGTCGAGTCTTCAGATCCCGTGATAATGAGTGGAAGCTCTGGGTGGAAGCAGACGGAAGACACATTTTGAGCATGTCCATCCAGAGTCTGGACGCACGTTTTGTTCTGAAAAACACATTTTCCTCATTTTTACGAACAAACGCGTTTATTCACCTGGTAATCCCAGATCTTGACCAAATGATCGTCCGCTCCAGAAATTATGTATGGTTTCTCTCCTCCGTGATAATAGTCAACACAGTTAACTCCTTTCTCGTGGCCTTCCAAAGTGAAATTCGGTACATTGGATCCGAACTGCCAAACTTTGACAGTTTTATCGAGAGAAGCGGTGGCGAATGTGTTGTTGTCTTTCGGGTTGATGGCGATCTGCATCACGTAATGAGTGTGTCCCTCGAACGACTGCTTCATAGCCCATTTGTTGTCCCAATCCCACAACTTGACGAGCATATCATCAGAAGAGGAGATGACGTACGGAAGAGTCGGATGGACGACGAGAGATCGGAGGTAGTCGGAGTGCGCTTCGAACTGATGGACCCTTTCGAGAGTGTTGTAATTGAACACACGGATATGCATGTCATCGGATCCAGTCACGACCCAACTCTTGCGAGCTACGAACTTCGCTACACGGACGGGAACATCGCACACCTGCTACTTTCGGTTATGCAAGAGTGTTCAGAAATGTCAAAGAATTACCTCGAACGACTTCACAAGAGTCTGAGTCTCGTAGTTCCAGATATGGACATTTCCATTGTAAAGGGCAGCCAAAAGCCACGTCTCTGTTGGGTGCAAGTCGACACACTTGACCCTGTCCGAACGGGCCAATAGTTTTCTTTTTACATCAAGTCGAAGAGGCATATTCTGCTGTTCCTGCAAGATAGTTCAATTAGACGGTCATAATTCGATAAAATACTTTAAAAAAAAGCTTTAAAATGAAGGGAACCCCGGCAAAGACGAGAAAAAAAAGTCGGCTAACAGAAATGCAGTTTTCTGAGTAAAGTTGGCATTTCTGTCGACATTCGTCAAACTACGAGATAGAGAAAGTCTTCAGCTTCGATAATTTATAAATTTCCAGCAAATCGGGTCAAAATCCATTGAGAAACGTCGGCAAAACGATAGATCACTTTAAAAACAGAGGCGCATCTATCGCCAACTCAGAAACGTACCAATCGCGCCGAGACCCGCCGACAAAACGACGTGCGCCTTTAACTTTATCGTCTGCGTCTCTTCAAAACACACAGTGTTTCAGGCGAACGGTGGCTGCTTCGTGGCAAATTTCATGGATAACATCGCCGATTTTGCAGAAATCTAGCGAATAGCTTCGGAAAAATTTCCGACAAAAGCTGAAATCTCGAAAGTCGATAAAAATTCGATAAAATCCTTAAATTTATCTATAAATTTTCGAATAGCGCAAATTTCTGAGCTAAATTGTATTTTTACAAGCTTTTTTCGAGTGAGGATAAGTATTTATCTTGAAAAAGATTGGAGATTGTTTTTCCCGAAGGAAATCGAAAGGGCAAAAACATAGAAATGATGACGTGGATTAAGGCTATTGCGAAATCTAATGAAGATACGGAATCCGATCAAAAGAGAAAAGGCCTGAAACGTACCGTGACTTTCTTGGAAAGGGAATTTGAAAGATTGAGAGGCTATTTTATGATGTGGATCTACAGGTTCACGCGCAATTGGGCATACTGATATTTCACTTCAGTAGGGAGGAAACCTCTTTTCAGCCAGTTCGTATACCCCAGATGATCCATCCCTCCAAGCTCTTCGTTTCACTTTAAGAATCCCTGAAAGTTCGTAAACATCTGCATCTCCCTCGTTTTTCTTCCGCTTCGGAATCCCTTTGCCTGAGCGTCAAATAATTACCGAAACATGTTTCGATACTGTTCGTCACTTGGCACCGTCCCCCCGACCGTCCGACGGGTTCATTAGCCGTCGACGGGCTGAGCAATTATCGAGTGAAATGGAGAGAAGAAGCTGCCCGCCGGCCGGCCACTTCGCCTTCTTGACGACTAACAATACACTATCCAGGTCACGAATCCATTCCGGAGACACTTTCCCATTCAACCTTTCCCGAGTGCCGGGGCGGCTAACGCTAGCTGCATTTCATATTCTTCGCACTTTTTTCCTGCCAAATGCTTGTCATTTCTCTCCTCGGTTTTCTGGTTCCCATTTTACAAGGTAAGGCTGATTGTAAATCGGAGAACAACGGGCATTTGGTCATTTGAGCTTTTGCTACTGTAATACTATAGGACTTCGTTCAGCCTCGTCCCGATGTTCCTCTCCAAATGCGACGACCTATCTGCGATCCGAAGGCACGCGTCTCATGGAATTCTCCAAGAAAGTAATGAAAGATGTAACTTTGAACGAGTGCGCGACCGCCTGTTCCGATTCTCTGACTGTGAGTCGTCCCTTTTGAGCATACTCAATCCTTTCCGATTCGATTTCAGACGGACGAGTGTCTCTCGTTCGAGTACGACGCCTCGCTCCTCCAGTGTTCGCATCACTCGGACGACGGACAGCCATTCGGTGCTTCGGTTCTCGCGAAGGCGCCGCAGATGATCTCGTTCTTCCAGCAGATTTGTTTACTCGGTACTTGAAACAAGCAAAAGACCATTAAGTGGTATTTAGTAGCGAAAAACAAGTGTTGAGATTTATAGAAAAACAATATTTACAATGTACACTCAATGAAAGGTTTCAGAAGAAGCAGTGTGCAGTGCTCCGTACTCGTTCGAAAGATTCCCGCAATCCGTTTTGATCGGGCACGCCATGAAAGTGCTCACTGTGGACGGGCTCTCCGATTGCCTTTCCAAGTGCGTTCTGTCTCCGAAACTCTACAACTTCCTTTGCAAATCGGCCATTTACTACTATGAAACTGGGGAATGCATCATGAACCGGGACAGCAAGTTCATCTATCCGAAGCTCTTCAAAACGAACGTCCTTGACACTTTGGTTGATTATTTCGAGAATAATTGTGCGGACGGTGAGAAGAATGACCGAAATCGAACTAAAATTGAAGATTATTGAGTTTCAGTGGCGTGCAGAGCGGAGGAGACTCTACATTGGGTCCGCACCGAAGAATATCTGATCGACGAGGCAAAGGATGTGATTGTGGAGAGCACGGACGCGCAGGAGTGCAATCAACTGTGCCAGGCGAATAAAATCGGACAGGAGAACTTTCCGTGCCGGGCGTTCGCCTACAGTAACTCGAAGCAAGAGTGCCATCTGACGGCCGAGAGCAGTTATGTCGGACACAGTGAGCTCGAGAATCTGATCAGATATGAAGACATTATGCACTTACAGAAGGAGACAAGAAGTTCAATTTGGCACCATTGAACAGTGGAGAATACTTTGAGAAAATCTGTCTGCCAAGTACGTCGTTTTTATGTTCGATTGATGACATTTCGATCAAATTCCAGCGAATCTCCAATGTATTGAGGCCAGTTTCGAACTGGTGGCCAACCGAATGATGACCAGTTCCTACAAAACGATTCCCTCGCTCTCGCAGCACGAGTGCCTCAGTCAGTGCATGAAAGATGGAGCGAGGTGTTCCAGTGCCACGTATTTCTACATGGATGTGAGTTTGAACCAAAAAATGATCTAGCAGCGAGTGGTTTCGATCCACCGACCTCTGGGTTATGGGCCCAGCACGCTTCCACTGCGCCACGCTGCTGACAGGAAAACCGCCCCTTCTCTTTAGTACCTTTTTACTGACTTTTCGCTCATCGCGTTTCACTCACAGTGATTCCTCAGTTCTTAGTGTCCCCTTCAGTGGCTGTTCACTGACTGATTACTGGTTTTCGGCTAATCAGCGTCTGCTCGGTGATCGCTCGGTAATTTCCGAGTGTTTCCGTTTTTCCTGATGAAGACACAGACAAACCGGCGTGGGTGAAATGAGGGCGAGGCGTGGGCAAACGGGCGGGGAGGCCAAAATCAGAAAAAAAATGTTGTGAATGATCGGGTGTAACCATATCAAACAAGAATCCGATTCCTCGTCTGGAACTTCGCAGTCCATCCGAGTTTTTCGCTTAAGATCCTTGGCTGACTATGAACAAAACGATCATGCCGAAAGATGTACCAAACTCACCCTCGCCGACCCGCCGGTTTGCCTGTGGAAATATTCGCTTTTCAGGACGAATGTCAGCTTTCTGATATTTCGCAATTCTCGCGTCCCAACGAGTTTGTGGTCGCCAATTTCACCGATTATTTCGACAAAATATGCGACCCGACCGACCCGAAAGTGCTGGAGAAACCGGAAACTCCGTCGGGGCTCACGGAGAACAGTGTGCACGAGGAGCCCAGTTCCACGGAAAGAAGCATTGCTCAAGGAGCGACGAACTTCGAGGTGGCAACCACTGGGAGCACGGTGGAGTTCGAGGACGACAACCTCATCAAGGACAATCTGGCTATCGAAGCCGTGCACGGAGTGTCCACGAATCAGGGACTGGGAGACAAACGGGAGACGAAAGTGGAAGTGGAAGGTGAGCGAATAAGAGAATGACTGAAAAATGAGGAGGGGGAGGTTCAGAGACAGTCATAGATGATACCGACGAGTTCTCGAGGGAAGTGGACGACTCCGGAGAGGCGCCGACGTCTTCGGAAGCGAGCGAAGGAAAGGTGAAGGCGAGGCTGTCGACCGAGTGCCGAATGTCCGGAATCTCCGTTGCAATCACATTCGCAGCACCCACTTCTGGAACTATTTACATAAAGGTAAATGAACACACTTTTCTTCTGAAAATCCGCGGATTTCCCTTGCAGGATCATTTCTCAAGCTGTCGGCAGTCGTTCTCCAATTCCACCTTTGCCGAACTCCACATCCCGTTCCCCACAGAAGACGATTCAAAGTGCGGCGGAACGGAATCCGAGCCGCACAAGTGGGATTACACTGTTGTCGTCGAGCGGAACGACATGAGGACGCCTTCGTTGATAACCACGAAGGACAAGACTTTCCAGGTCACTTGTGACTTTTCCAAGATTGCCGATGAGAATCAATTGGCCGCTTTGAAGTAAGATTAGGAGGGAAATTGCCGGGATACCATCTGAAAGCAAAGTTCAGACCGAAACTGGAAGGAGACGTGAAGAGCGAGAAGATTCTGATGGAAATAGTGAGGAATGGGCAGGCGGTGACTACAGTACCACTCGGAGCGGAAGTCGGATTACGGTGGACAGGTACGACGATTCATAGATTGATTTCCATCGAGAAAACGTTGAAACTTAGTGATTAATCCGTCTGAAAACTTGGGATTCTTCATCAACGAATGCATAGCCGAACGGGTCGGCGGACAGCCTCCACATCCGGAGCCGTTGAAGATCATCTACCAGGGGTAAGTGCGCTCTGCCGAACTCATCGACTCCATTCCCCTTTTCTCCAGATGCCCTGAGGAGAAGGTGCGGAACCGTCTGTTGCACGACCCAGTGACCAACAAAGACGACGTGTACTCGACGAAGATGAAAGTGTTCCGATTCGACGGCTCCCGCCGAGTCCGCATCAAGTGCTCCATCGATGTGTGCGTCGAAAAATGTCCCCCGGTGAGCCGCTCTTCATTTATTTTTATCACAAACAAGCCCTCACTTCCACCTATTATCGTGTTTTTCTATCCACTCCGGCCACAAAAACATGCGAAATCTCTCGGTTGCCAGCCGAAAGAACGAGCGAATCGACGAGAGTGTCGGCGAGAGAGTGCCCGAGAAGCGGAGAGTCCAGAGAGAAAGAGACGGCGTCGAAGTACTTTCCGAGCTGCAAAAACAGTAAATAGAGAGGTTAAGATGCACGAAATACCTCGAGACTTCCAGCTGTGGAGCTGAGGGAAAGGGCTCGGGCGCCGTCGATCGTGGCGCATTGTAGCAGTTTCTCGGGGGAGAGTCCACAGACACTTCTCGAATTGTTCAGCATCTGAATCACTTTCAGACGTTCTCTCTCAACGATATGATAAATACCTGCTGAGAGAAGCACGCCCATCGCATTTCTTCCAGGAAACAGATGCGATTGTTGCAGTCCGTTCCGAAGCTAATCTTCAGATTCTCATTGATTCTCGGGATTCCGTCGCCGAGATATCCTTCGGTGCACGGGCAAATTGACACATTGGCACCTAGTTTTGCGAACTGAATCATGTTGTTTTGGGGAGTGAAAGTGGCGTGAACAGCTGTGAAGTACTCGTTCAAATGAAGTTCGGAGAGCAGAATGTCACTTGGGCCCTGCAGAGAATCTTCTGGATGTGTGCAGTTAGAAGCACTCACCTGCTTCTGACCCGCCCACTTCTGGCAGTCGAGAATCTCCTTGGGCTGCTCCTCCAGATGAATGTGAAATGGAATGCGTTCCTGACTCGCGTACTCGAAAAGCCGTTTGATGTTTTCGAAAGGAACTGCCCTTGCGGAGTGAGCAGCCACTCCGATCTGCACCCGCGGGTGACTCTGCTCCTTTCTCAGCTGTTCGAGGTTGTGCACAAATTCGTCGTAGGAGGAAATGAATCTCTCTTGGACCGGATGAACCGCCGGACTCTCAAAGCCAGCGCGTTCGTAAAGGGTCTGAAAGCATCTTGTTTCGATGGAAAACAAAACGGTTGAAACCTGAAGAAGGACAATTCTGATGCCAGAATCAATGGCAGCTTGAATCACAGATTGATCGAGGTCGAATCGTTGCTCCGAGTGATGGACGTAATGAAATTCCCCGACGGTTGTGATCCCTGCGTTGAGCATCTCTTTGAACGTCGACAGACAGTACTGCAAGTTCTCGTTTGTGTAGGGTTCTTCTAGGTCTTCGTGGCTACCTCATAGATCTTGTCCTTGGTCACCTCGGCCACCAGTCCGTACATATTGTCCCTCCACTTCCAAAAAGTGTCGGCCGCCGATCTTCCGATCTCGGATCTTCCTCTCAAATGTCTATGGAAAGCGTGAGAGTGCGTATTAACGAATCCCGGAAGGAGCACGTGATTCTTCAGATTCACACTTTCCTCGAACATTTTCTTGTTTATTCCCACTATTCTTCCGTCCTCGTCCACCGATATCGACACGTTCTCCTCGATCTTTCCGTCGATCCACGCATACTTCACGTACACTGTCTTTCCACGGACGTTCATCTGAAAGCATCTGAAACTGTAAAAAGAGGGGGGAAGAGAGAAGGAGAAGAAGAAGAAGAAGAAACGAACGAATGAAGGGAGAGAAGGACGATAGCAGTGTTTGTTTTTGTACACATTCTGCTTGTTTGCGATAAAATCTCCGACTTTTCAGGTGATTTGCGACGAATTGGAAGTGCGAAATGTGGATAGTTACGGACGAAAAAAACGAAGTTCCAGCGTGGAGAAGTGGCTGAGAAAATCGGTGAGTGAGGGGGAGTTGGGAGGCACCGAAACACGAGCGGTTTCAGAACGAGAAGGGACGAATGAAAAGACGTGTCGTCGCCGGAACACTGACGATCACTGATGAGGAAACGGCGAAGCCACGGCCAGGTATGCCGTTAATTACCGGGTTTACGGGTTCGACGCCGAATCGCAGCGTGATGGCCGTTTGATGCCCGTCACGAAGAAACGTGTAATTAGAGAAAGAAGGGGAAGGGAAGGATGTTCTCTTCGTGAGAAAGACAGAATTCATCATCAATCCCTTGAATCTATTGAAAAATGCATTCGAAAAATTGTGAATTTATTGCCCTTCTTCCTTACAAATTCTCTCCCTTTTTGGAAAAGTGTTGACAAGCGGAGCGGTCCGTTAGTTATGTCAGTCCCTGTGGGCCGTCCGCTCGGGTTCCCTCCACTCATCACTCATCACTTCTTCTTCTTCTTCTTCAGAATTCTCCACTTCTTCTTCTTCTTCTTCTTCCCAGCAGTACTGCGTGCAGAAGGATCGCATCGAGTTCGTCGTCATCATCGTCGTTCTTCTCATTCTCCTCCAAATCGCCGTCGCCGTTTTCCTCTACCGAAAGTGTGTCTCTCGCGTGGCAATGGACGCATCGAGCGTGTATTCGGAGGGCAGTTCCACGACGTCCTCTTCCGCATCATCCGCCACGTCATCTGCCTACTCCACGTGTCATCGGAGGGACGAGGCGCCCGTTCTCCCGCAAAGACCCTCCAGATTTGTGGACGGTTCGCCTCAGTTCACGGAAAACCGATATAATAGGTTACATCATTTCACTTGAACTATTATTAATTGTTATGTTTGACATATCTGGTACTTATCAAAGTTCCATTACCATGCAATAGTTTTCAATTACCTAATATATTGTGCAATAGAGCGCACTTTCTTCCTCTACCCATGTGCCTTTCCTCACTTTGACTCAACTTAATTTATGTTCAATTCGAATAAAGATTTCAATTTCCTCTCGTCACTCGACTGAACAGAGTTCCCTTTCCTTTGTGAACTCTGCTTTCTGAAAAGAGAAAGAATAGTCAAGAATTCTGCAGAAATCCATGCGAATCAACATGTTTACGTGGTGTCTGATGCGCTCTATTTCGATCGGCTCCACATGGACGAGCCGAGCAGAGATCTATTGTTTTCACTGTTTTTCGGCCCAGCTGGCACGTTTTTATGAGTGAACGAACTCATCAGATGACTAGGAAGCGGACTGAATAGACGGTGAATAGATCTGACTTTAAGGAACAAAACTAGACATGTCAGGGATAACTAACTTCTCGAGACAGTTTTTCGATTCAGAAAAGAACTCTGAATGGATCAGGAAATCTTGGAAGGTCCGGGAAACATCTATTTTTGATTTTTGTCTTTGCAATCACGTTTCGGTATGTTTTCCATGCTCCTCGTGACTGACCGCTCCGCCGGTGGTCCGTGCTAAACGGAGAGTTCACAATCCGAGCGGGACCATCCAAAACATCACATGCGCGATCTCTCCGTCTCTCGATCCGCCGTTTTCTCTCGTCTTCCGCACTTTCACGTTTTGTTGACTCAATTGTGCTTTTCAGAACAAGAAGTGGAAGGGGCGTAGTCGAGACATGCAAAAACAAAGGGAAAAATGGGGCGGAGTGGGCACAGTCACAGGACTGAACAGTATAAAAAGCGAGGATTTCATGTCAACAAACATGACATCTCTTTTCTTTTGTTTTCTTTTTAAACTTTTTCTACTTCATTCCAGAAGCAACTTTGAAATTCTTCCCAAAGCGAACTCAAGATGATGAGCGTTCCAGTGATGGCCGACGAAGGAACCAAGTGGGATTGGCCGCTCCAGAAGGGAGACGGAGTCGTCAATGTGAGCTCATTCCTTCCTTTTTCAGCGTCCCCTACAACAATCATCTTTTTTTCAGGTGCTCGACGACGACAATCACTTCGAAGTGGGACTCGAGGCCCACCACTTCCTGCCGAAGGAGATTGAGGTGAAGAACATCGGCGAGCTGCTCGAGATCCACATGGAGCACACGGTCAAGACGGACCAGTTCGGCGACGTCTCCCGCAGCATCACGCGCTGCTACAAACTGCCGAAGAACGTCGACATGAAGACGATCAAGAGCAACTTGGACTCGAACGGAATCCTCCACATCCACGCATACAAGATGCACTGATGCATCTTCTCGGAAACTTTCGATTGTAAAAGACTCACTTTCTCTGATGTAAATAAACGAATGTAAAAATGAATGTGTAAAGAAGTGGGAAGAGCATAATAACAATCTGGGAGAGGAATAGAGAGGCAGGAAACGAGGAGTCATGAGAATGTCGTGAATAGTCTTTAGTCTTCAGATATCAGCCCCCGTTTCACGCCGAAAAGTTTGAGGATATGACTGACCCCATCTCGGGACCAGGTAATCCAATCGGTTTGAAACTTGGTCCCATTATATTTCAATCCAAGTCAAAGAAGCCTGTCAAGTTTGATGAAGTCTTAAACCAAAATGAAATGATCTTTGAAGGAAAGTAACTTTCATCGATCACAGACGACTTCGCTGCGAATCTCATGATACCTTCGCACCCGAATATTCTCAGAATGCACGTTCTTATCATATCATTCTTGTCATTTTGTTGTGCTCTTCGACGACGGTCTCCTCCTGATCACACTCTGGTTTCATTACAACGACTCGGTCTTTCGTACTCGGCCGCTACACTCTATTCCTTGGCTTTCGCACGTCCGCTTCTGCCGACTCCGCCCCTTTTCTGCAGCAACGACCGGTTGGTCCCTTCGGAAAACAGCACGTGGATCACATCCGCTCACCCATTCCGTCGGAATCTCTTCCGAATCCACAGACCTCTCGTATTCTTAAACAATGTGCCGGATCCGTGCTCTTCCCGAAATTTCTGCCGTTTCGTGGCATCAAACATCTGGCTCGGTGGCCGTATAAAAGGGCCGTCGGATCAGTAAACAACTCAGATTTCGTCGAAGAAACGCTGATTTCTTTTGTGAAAGCTACTGAGAGATGACTACTGTTCCGGTGAGCTCTGACGCTGGCGCCAGGTGGGACTGGCCGCTCCACAAGGGAGACGGAATCGTCAAGGTTAGTTCGAGAATGACGGGCTCTGGATAAAGTCTCAATTGGAGTATTGTAGGTTCTCGATTACGAAGACCACTTCGAGGTGGGGTTGGAAGCCCAGAACTTCCTTCCGAAGGAGATTGATGTGAAGAACGTCGGCGACTTCCTCGAGATCCACATGTCGCACGATGTCAAGGACGATCAGTTCGGAAACATTACTCGCAGCATCACCAGATGCTACAGACTGCCGAAGGGAACCGACGTGACCACGATCAAGAGCAAGTTGGACGGCAACGGAATCCTCTACATCACCGGTAACAAGAAGAAGTGAACGGACACACCTGAATACTGGTGAAAATTTCGTAGAAACCGCTCTGTCTTTTCTGTGTCACTTGTCTACATTTAATAAATTTCTGCCCCATTCGAAGCCGAATTCTTCTTTTCTGTCCCGCTCTTTCGAGGGGACTCCAAAAATTGGTTGTAATACTCAATGTATGCTCCTTTGCACGGAAATCTTTAGTAAAAGGCGAAAGATTTTCACGGTCAAATGCAGAGGAACCAGAGTTAAAATGACAGAGAGTGGTGGGAAGGTGGTCAGCCGCATGTACCGACGTCTCGCGGGTTCCGCCGCCCGCTATGCAATGCCTCGAGGAGGCGGAGTCTCACCGGAGGAGACGTTTTTCGGCCAGGATCGGAGGTTTTCAGCACAGATTTTCCATCTACAACAGTTTGCAGTCTTTGTATGTCGGGCAGTATAAACACAAACTTTTGTGCCAAATCATCATTGTCTGCTTCTCTCGACTCTCATCAGCACTCCCGTTCTCTCGTCGTTTCTTTCCAAAGTCCACTTCCACTCTCTCCGTTTATTTATCATCAAAAGTGTCGATTACCCTTCTAGAAACCCCACTTTCATTTATCAGCAGCACACATCAAATTGATAAGGACGCTACGAAAGTTCTGTGATGTTTGTGGGCCACGTGACGCCAGCCTATTCGGGGAGAATACAGTCGGTCTACCCGTCTTCCCGATGCAATCGGCAAGGTCGTCCACGCAAAAAGTATCATTCGTCTTCTTTTTCGCGGAATTCGAGATCCTATCCGTTTCGTCAGAAAAGAAAGGTCTCTTTTGCTGTGATTTTTATCATGAATGGCCCGGAGAAGTGCACTTTGATCTAGTGATCGTCACGCCATTCTGCGAAGTTGAATTCCCGAAGCAAACCATTCAAAGTATCCAATTCGTTCTATACAGTACTGTTTTAGTATTCAGTTTTCGTTTAAACTCGGCTACTCACTAACTTAAATGGACCTAATGTAGTCTGGCGTGTCGCATTGACTCGACGCATTGAGCTGTCACGAACGATACAACTTCTTCCGTATTCCCCGTGAAACGTGGCCTCCAACTTACTATTTATTCGAAGTGTGCCGACTTTCGCGTATTGATACGTATCAAGTTAATTCCTGTCACAATTTGTTCAAGTACAAGCTCACGAGGAGAAAGGGTAGTCTGATAAAGAGAATTTGCGGGAAAAGTGGCATGATCAGAGTTCAAATAATCACTCGAAACAGCCCATTTTCGCCTCGTTCTCTTGCCGTTCTCTGCTTCTTCCTCCTTTATAAAAGACTGCAACATTCCCTTTCCGTCGGCCACGCGTCCCGGCTCGCGGAGCACGAGAAAAGAGCACGAAAAGCCGGCAAACGAAAAGAGAAAAAGGAATTCCGACCGCCGACGCAAACTCCTTTCTTTTCTCCTTATTCCTCCTGTTTTGTTCAGTTGTCTACTGGTTTCTCGCGTTGTTTCCAATCAATTTGATGCGAATATCCGTCCGAGTTTCGACCTTGCCCTCCGTTTTCTGTGTCTCTCCCGTCAGAATGTTCTGTGCCCTCCCGCTCTGTTTGCACCGCCCATTCGACGGTGGTCGAGGACGTGTAGCCTAGTCACAGTTCTTTTTCCTCTCTTGCCATTTGTGCCGATGCGTGCGTTTCTGGCTAGTGAGAATGTCCGAGTTTAAAAAATTCCAAATTTTAGTTACCGCGCAGTGATTTGTATGCATTTTCACGTGACTGTGGTTGCGGACCATCACAGTTTTTCTGCCGCACGCCTCTTTTTTCCAAAAAGTTAACGTTACATCGCCATTTCTGCCGCAAAATCTCCAAAATGAGACCGTTTCTCTCGTGCTCCGTGTTCGTCAGACAAGTATTCAGGTCATTTTACACTTCGAATCTCTCGTTTTCGACACAAACACCTGAATACCCAGAACCATGTTGTTTACAGAGGGTTTACTACTACTCACAGGATGGCGGCTCAAAAGATTCATGGAGGAGACATCGTCGAGATGCAGGGTGACGAGATGACCAGGATTATCTGGGACCTTATCAAGGAGAAGCTCATTCTCCCGTACGTCGACCTGAACGTCCACTTCTTCGACCTTGGAATCGAGCACCGTGACGCCACCAACGACCAGGGTAAGTGAACGACAGACAAACCACGCTGTAGTCTTTATCACACAATTATCTCTATTCCAGTCACCATCGATGCCGCTAACGCGACTCTCAAGTACAACGTGGCCGTCAAGTGCGCCACCATCACCCCGGATGAGGCCCGCGTCGAAGAGTTCAAGCTCAAGAAAATGTGGAAGTCGCCGAACGGAACCATCCGTAATATCCTCGGAGGAACCGTCTTCCGCGAGCCAATCATCGTCAAGAACGTGCCACGTCTCGTCAACACCTGGTCCAAGCCAATCATAATCGGCCGTCACGCTCACGCCGACCAGTACAAGGCCACTGACTTCGTCGTTCCAGGACCAGGAAAGCTGGAGATCAAGTTCGTGTCTGCCGACGGAACCGAGACTATCCAGGAGACGGTCTTCGACTTCAAGGGGCCGGGAGTTTCCCTCTCCATGTACAACACCGACGACTCGATCCGTGACTTCGCTCACGCTTCCTTCAAGTACGCTCTCCAGCGCAAGTTCCCACTCTACTTGTCCACCAAGAACACGATCCTGAAGAAGTACGACGGACGCTTCAAGGACATCTTCGCCGAGATCTACCCCGAGTATGAGGCTCAATTCAAGGCCGCCGGAATCTGGTACGAGCACCGTCTCATCGACGATATGGTCGCCCAGGCCATGAAGAGCGACGGAGGATTCGTGTGGGCTTGCAAGAACTACGACGGAGATGTCCAGTCAGACTCTGTCGCTCAGGGCTACGGATCTCTCGGTCTGATGACCTCGGTGTTGGTGTGCCCAGACGGAAAGACGGTCGAAGCTGAGGCCGCCCACGGAACTGTCACCCGTCACTACAGACAGCACCAGAAGGGACAGGAGACCTCCACCAACCCAATCGGTAAATTTAGAACGCATTCAATTCGACCAAGAAATTCTAATTTTCTCTCTTCCAGCTTCGATCTACGCCTGGACCCGCGGATTGTCTCACCGTGCCCAGCTTGACAGCAATGCCGCCCTCGAGCGATTCGCCAACAACCTCGAGGCCACTTGCATCGAGACCATGGAAGCCGGCTTCCTGACGAAGGATCTCGCCATCTGCGTGAAGGGAGGAAACGCCTCCGCCGTCGTCCGCTCCGATTACCTGAACACCTTCGAATTCCTCGACAAGCTGGCCGAGAACCTGGCCAAGAAGCAAGCCCAGTAGGCTGATTCTCAATCTCTCCAATAACTTTCGTTCCGTCAACTGAACTCTAATTTCCTTCTTTTATGTATTCGTATTCTGTATTCGTCAATTTTAAATTTCTGTGATATGATATTTCCATTGCTTCTCTTTTATGTATCTTACCATTAGTATACACATTTTCTTACAACTGAAACGTTTTCCCAATTCAAATTTATTCAGTTTCAATTCACAATGAGAATCACTTCACAGAAATGATAAGTTATTCGGTTTGCTCGTGACAAATGTCCGCGAATTCCGGAGCTCTCAACGTCGCCTTAATCATCTTTTTCAGCATTGCATACCGCGGAACGATCGGAAACATGCGCGTCGCGTCATATTTGTCGTGCAATTCCTGCAATACAGAAGACGTTGAGATGCAATTTTAAAAGGGAGGAACCTTAATGAGACGACGGAGTCCCAAATATTTCTTGGTGAGACGGTACAGTTGGGCGTAGAGCGCCTCGCATTCCTTCACGAGTTCGTCTGACTTCCGAGCTGGAAAAAAGAGAACGATTCCGGGAATTGTGCACTGAGAAAATAGGAAAACCTTTGAGTGAATCGTAAAGTACCGTGTCCACATTCGATTCCGCCGGTTTCCCGATTGTCGACTGCAGAAGCGCTCCGATTCCACGCGTGGGCGGCAGCTGAGTCGGAGTCTCCTCCAGCAGCTCAATTATTCTGAAAGAAATCCGTTCCGTTTCAAGTATCTTAATCATCAGAATCTCTCACTTGACAACGTAACAATTGGCATCTTCGGTGCCCTCCTGCGCCGGTATGTTCAGCAGTTTCCAGTACTGCTTCTCGAGCATCGCCACCTCGCGGACGGACTGACCCAATTTCACGTATCTCATGAGAGCGTTCGCTTCCTTCGACTTCAAATAGTCCTCTTGCAGTTTTTTCAGCGCGTTCTTGAGCCTTCTGCAACAGAAAAAAGTTATTCAGGGGCAAAGGTTGGTTTGGGGAGCAAAACATAATTGGAATGCCTTTGTTGAGGTGCAAAAACGAGTGAAAAGCATTCAACGTTTGTGTTTTGTTTGGTCTCTTGAACAGGAATTCCGAGAAGTTTGGACGAATTCAAAGATATTCCAGGAACTATTATTTTCTTATTAGTCTTTCTTTTGCGGCACATGTCCATGGACATCTCCGGGTGACCAGGAAGCTCAACTTTGCAGTCACTGCTTAAAAACAGGAAGAATAGAAAAAAGCATGTTTCTTCTGTTTTGAATAGGGTTTCTCTCCCGACTCAACTAGCCTATTCCCTCTCCCTGTTAGTACCTGTACGGTTCGAGGATCCTCCATCGAGTGCGGTGCAATCTGTAGGCAGTGGTGATGAGTGTGTCTCGGCTGGTCTCTGCACGGAACATGATTATACGAATGCCACTTTCCTGCCCCTTCCTGCTTCGGAAAGGGGCGGCGCCTGACTCACTTGCCGGGGCGACGAACTGCGGGCCGTCGGAGGCGCCCTCCTTTGTCATCGACATCAGAATGTTGAGCATTACGTCCTGAGAGAAAATGATTGGATGCCCGAACTCGAGAGGTTTTCTGGCCATGTCAAGTGGCCGGCATTCGGCTCCTCCTGACTTTTTTGAGATAAAAATGGTGCAAAGAATGGAAAGTTTGCGGGGGGAAAGTTTCTTTCTCCGAGAAATACACGAGAAATTTATACTCAGCTGAAAATAGGTCATGACGCGTATTTTATGGTGACAAGCGTGTCCGGAAACCATTTTCAAACGAGACATTTCCGGATGTTTACGCCGGAGAGAATATGTGCACTTTTGGTTGTTTTCAGAAACAGAACCGCTTTGCTCCCCGAACAGTTGGAGCCATAAGTCATTTCGAAGATATTTTTCTACCGGAATGACCGCTTGTTCACAACAATGAATTATTGATTTGAACTAAACATGATCCGAGCACGACAGAAATGTTTTCGAAATCCGAGAAGGCCAACACAAAGAGCATTGGACCCGGAGGAATGAGCCAGGCTGGAAGGAATTCTGCTCCGAGCACGTTGCCCCAAAAAAAGTGTGAACTGGCTCGTTTGTCTCTTTCTTTTCCGCCGCCTATCGGGCCTTCAGATCAGTGGCTCCGTGTGCACCAAGGCGAAACTAAAAGGGAAACGAAACCAAGTTTGGCAGGAAAAATGTGCAAAGTGGAGTAAATTTCGGCTCCGCCGACTAGTACCGGACCGCATTTTCAAGTGTTTACCATTCTTCCGTCGACTTTGAGGCTTTTCTTCGAATATTCAGAACAAGAAGAAGAAGAAGAAGAAAACGTCAGGAGGATGAAGAAGTTGGAAGTGGAAGAATGGAGGAGGGAATCAAATCAACGAAATTAAAAGAGGGATTCGGGCGAATACGCGCGAGACGAAAACGACCAAAAGTGGGATTCTGGAGCATCTATCATTTTACGATTTCGATGAAAGATCTCCACATTTCACTTCCCTTTGATAGAGAAACCGAAAAAGGAATCGAGAGCTCGAAATGAGCAGATTTGCAGCTGGATCGGAGGTAAAGAAGCGTGCTTCCTTTCGCCGAATCGACCTTTTGCACCTTCCGGTTTCGCTTTTTTCGCAGTTTTCATTCAAACGTGACTATGAGAAATCAGAGAATTGAAGACGAAGGTTTTGTACGAAAACGTTGACTATTTGGATCTTCTGAGTCATAATCCTTTCTGTTTCAAATCTCGGATTCTGATCTTTTGAAGCACAAGAATCCTTTCGGCAATAAACCATAGCCACGTCAAACTCTTCGAAAAACGGAACGAAGACGAATGCTCTGGCAGCTCCTTATGATTTCGGAATCCCCTGCGGACATTCCATGAACAATCAAACGTACTTTGCTCTTCTCGATTCGCTCCGATCACCTGACGGACCCGATCGTTTACCTTAGGCTTAATCCGCGGCGATAATCCGGTGATAGGGGTAGGCAAACTCATCCAAAAACGGATATTAACAGGAATTCAGGTTGGGTAGAATGACGGAAGAACCTGATCGAAGGGATGCTCATAAAACGACGGAAATGGGCGGTCTTTCCACGTCGGAGCCGGAGTCATAAGCTCTTCTTTGTGACAAGCGAAAGATGAGCGAGAGCCGCTGCTCGGTAATGATGATTCGACGCGTGATTTGCCCTTCGGCGCTTGTTTGCGGTGGGAGCACAGCTCCAGATGACAACACGGATAAATTTAGAATAATGAGGAGGAGAGGGGTGTAGCGGCGGACAAAAAGAAGATAATAGAGACACGGGAGGAAAGAGCCGGAAGGTGTCAGAGATCACGGAGCACAGGTTGGACGAAACACCAGAAGTGCTTCAGAATAAAAGAAAAAGAAAACACTTCATCGACGATGGACTTTGAGGGGGAAGAGAAGGTCTCTGAAACCACTTAAGGTGAGAAAGTCCGCTGAAATGTCAGAGATCGGCCCGGAAAGTTCTTCTCTAACTTTTGCGGACTCTCTTTAAAAGTATCTTTTTCCTGCTCGAAAGTGCAAATTGCGAATCCAGCCGGAAAAGCTCATTAGCAATTGGATAGGCTCAGTCGGATTAGAGACGTCGAGAGCGAAAGATTATTAACGTAGTTTGTATTTTGTCTTCAAATGAATCCGAATTTGGATTCTGGATTCTGGATTCTGAATCTCGAGAACTGAGCCGTGTGGGAGCCAAGAAGCGTCGCGCAAATCGGATTATCCCATCAAAAACGAGTTGATTCGAAAGGAAAAGAACTCAGAGACATTCCAAATCGAATCATCTCGCCTCGTTGGCAATCTGGCGCCAATTAGAGTGCATTCCGAGGAGCGGGAGGCTCCGAAGAAGTGGAAAAAGGGGGAAAACAGAGCGGACCGTGCTAATTGTTTAGAAAATAGAGAATAGTAGCCGAGAGAGAGCGAGGGAATGAGCGGACCGACGGAAAACGGGGCGAAAAAGAATAAATCGGACCCCCGGGGGATGCGGAAAACGGACGGCCCCGGCAGCAGACCTGCGGGAGACGAAAAACAACCAATTTCCCCCATTGTAATCGGCACAAAAAACGCATTTTCCAGTGTGAGATTTTATGAGAGAGCGGGGACACCGAAAAGAACAAAGAAACGCCTATTGTCGGCAATATTCATTCGTCTCGTGAACTTTGATTCGACAGAAGCACTATAAGAATTAGCAGGAAGGGAAGTGCGCTCCAATGCACAAAATAGCTAGAAAGTTGGACAATACTCAGATTTCAAGTCCCTTTGAAGACTTCTATTGTAGGTCCAGAAAATCACTAAACTTCCGGACAGACACTCAGTCTCGCGTGAAATTCAAAATTCGACCTGTTTTGGTGTTCGCAGAAATACGAAATGCCGTCTCTCCTGAAAGTCGGAAAGGAGAGAAATGTGTCATTTCATCTTATTAGGAAGAAGGAGAAGGAGAAGAAAAAGAAGAAGAAGAAGAAGAAGGAGCTGTCGATCCAGTAGTGACTGACAAATGAAATGAGGAAAAAAGGAGGAGAGGATGGGTGAGAAAGCAATAAATAAATTGGAATCGGCCTGACAGGAAGGCTCCCACGAAACACAGAATGCAACTTGTCAAATGCATTCGCGTGTCTAGACGTGCAACAGAAGATCGAGTGCAAGGAATGGAAGAGGAAGAAGAAGAAGAAGGAGATGGAGACGAAGAAGAAGAAGAAGAAGAACGAATGACCGACGACAGATGGAACATTCTGGAAGGACTCTGGAACAGATTCATCAACCAGATGACAGTACCCTAGAATCGTTATTGCCAATTCTCGGATACCCCAAGACTGCCAACCAAAAACATGAACTTACAAAAATGCTGGCCATGGCGGCGTTGGTCGCAATAATAGCAGATAAAGCGTTTTTGGCCGAATTTCGGGGTGCTGCCGTCCCGTCCCAATATTATCCACTTATAATAGGCATTCAAATTATTCCACACAAAAAGGGATATGACGGGGCAGAGAGAGAGAGAGAGAGAGAGAGAGACAGAGAGATACACGAAGAGCAGGAGGAGCAGGAGGAGCCATCGCGTGTACGGACACTCAATTTCCGGGCAGCACTTACCATTATTTGGTTTTACGAAATTTGGTGTGCAAATGTGAAGAAGAAGATCTGAAAATGAAGAGTGTCTTTTGAGGGAAGAAAAGAGAAATTAGAAGAAGAAGAAGAAGAAGAAGAAGGACATATTGTTTGGTATTCATTGCGAAACCGTGACAGAAGACTGACGGATGCCACCCGGGAGAAGTCAAAGTTTGAGGATCAATGGATGGGAGGAAAGTGGAGGCAACGTCTGAATTTCCGAGGGGTACTGTATCTTCGAACTGTTCGGTAGGAGCAATGTAATTGTACTTTTACTATTTACAACTGGTTTCCCTTAATCCAAATACAAATGATTAAAAAGTGCGAAATTAAAAAAAAGACAGGAGGAGAAAATACGAAGCCCCGCATCCTCCAGGATCCGGTTGAATATTCATGAGCCGATTTTACAGCGAGAGACGTTGTTCATAATTTCCCGCAAAGGGTCGGCTAATAAAAGTGAGCAGCACGTCGCAATTCGAACCAACAACACGCGTCTTTCGCTGAAAATAACCTCGAAAAGGGGCGGGGCCAGGACATATAAACGGGCCGGAAAAAGGGCAAGAATTGGGGTCGCTGGTGGTGTCGAAATGCCCGAAATCTCATTTTGACTCGCTTCGCAAATGATATTTCGGGGACAAGGGAGGACATCAAAAAGTTTGGGAAAAGGGGGAAACACTTTTGGGAAAGGACAAAAACGGCGGAGAATTAATCGAATAATCGGGGGGGACTAATTTGATTGTGACTCAAACAAGAGATGAGTATTCGAGGAGGGTCCAAACCGATAGAAGCTGGTTTTGAGGAAGTACAGTACTGAAAATGGTGGAAACGCTGAACGCAACGCAGTTTTATAGGCTGAAAACGTTGCAATTTCAGGCAGATGCGATTTTACGATTGCTGCAAGATCACATGAAACATCAAACCGAAACGATGCATGATCGGGAAACCATACGAATAATCTTGCAGGATTAGAAAAGAATGACACCTGGATTCCGGACTTTGCGGGGAAGATTATCGAACTGATGAGAGTACTCAAAGAAGTGCATAAATCAAGCGTTTATTGCGATAGAAGTGTATCGGCTGGTGGTCGGCTCCTGCTCCTCGTGCTCCACGAACACCGGAATGCGCGACTTCCGATCCGAATCGTAACTGACTTCCATTTTGAGCATGAAGGCGATGAATTGCTCAAACGTCATCACAGTGTACATTTTGTCGACGTCGCTTTTCAGATGATCCAGGTTCGTCTGCAAAATGAATGGAATTGCTGGAAAATGCCAATGTTTTGTTCACCTGTCCGTCGTGTATCACAAAAAGAGGTCCGAGATTGTAATGATGGAAGGGATAGGATCCGATATTGTAGTTTACCTTTTCGGGCATTTCGTCACACCACGTGGCTCCGTGCATTTCCACGAGCTGTCTCAGTTGACCGGCTTCCGGAAAACTGCTGATCGCCACGTGGAATTGCACTCCGGACAGATAGGGAAGCTGCTGTTTGTGCACCCACTGCGCCCATTTCGTGACCGTCTCGTACACTTTCCCCTTGTACTTCACCTTTTCCACTCGGAACTTGTAGTCGTCGCGGAAGTTGGACTTCTTCACGAGACACCCGTTCAGCCACTGCTCTTGCATCAGCATCGTCGGCAAGAAAACGCACATAATGTAGCCGAACTCGTCCGATTCGAACACGCCGTCCTCGTCGGTTTTCACAACGAAATGGGTCACTCCCGCCTTCTGATCGGTAACCTGGAATGAGAGATTGGAAATAAGAAAGGGACATATTTAAAGACTGACGTTTCCTTTGAATGTTTCAGTGAACTTTCTCACTTCTTCCGTCTTGCTCACGTGGCGATCGATTCGAATACGGAAGAGCATTGTGGGAAGGAGATCGGGCACCCCTGAAAGAGACAGTTTTCAGGTGAGATGGGTTGGAGAAGGCTCACTGGGCCTGAATGTTTTGTTCTGATACTTGCGGAATGTCATCTCGATCTCATCCGACGCGTCCGTCTGCATTTCCATCGTACTCCGATCACTGACCGCTCGCGTCGTCGCTCCGCCCTTTTCCCTGTCGCCGATCATCTGCTCCGCCGTTTTATTCTCCAGATTGAACGCATTCCGATCCGCTCCGTTCTTCAGCAGAAGTTTGACTATCTTGGCGTGTCCGTACTTGGTGGCTGCATGGAGTGGAGTGTTTCCGAACGCTGAAATCATCAAGATCATCTCTGGAAAAAGAGAGTTCCCTTACGGTTGTACACATTTATGTAAGCGCCCTTCTTGACCAACGCCTTCACGTGCTCGTAGTTCACTTCTCGGATTGCTTCACACAACGCATTCTTCTCCGATTCCTGATCCAGCCAGTACTGAAGAAAACGTTTAAACGATCAATGGGGAATGAGCTCACCGAGTACCGCCAGTACAATTCGAGAGTTTCCTGCGACGCCCAGTATCTCAAGTAGAGCCGCATCCATTGTTTCCTTCCGTTCGGAGTCAATGAGTAGATGAGGAAGGCGAGAAGGAACAGAAAGACGAAGGATCCGATGACAACGAGAACAATTCGGATGACTTGTCGCCTTTCGAGCTTCGGCTTTCTGCAAATTGGGGGAAAGTTAGAAGAACACAGTATCGGCAGCTTACTCTGTGCTTCTATTCTGATGTTTCTCAGGAGTCGGCAGAGTCGGCAGAGTGGGGAGAACCGTTTTCTTTGTGGAAGAAGTTGGAATGTTCGTAGTTTCCAGAACGATCTCAAGCATTCTTTTGAAGAACTCTTGCAACTGCCTTATCATGTAGGATCCCTTGTGAAGGAACTTGGTATGAGATGCGAAGCTTGTGTCGAGATGTTTGAGCTTCTCGAATGCATCCGCAGCCGCCGATTCGTTATTCTTCCTCAGTTCGCTCAACAAGTCCTCCCAATTCATTTTCACTCCGTGGATTTCGTCAGCTTTGTCGAACACGTTTGCCACGTCTTCAAGATTTCGGAGATTCGTTTCCACGTATTCATCCAGCTCATCAATGCTTTTGACGAGCGCCGAAAACGCTGGTTTGTCGTTGTTCTCCCATTGAATCCACGAACGGCCCGTCGAAGACACATTCAGTTCCAGAATCGCGCCGAACTCCTCGCGCATCTTCCTTATCTCTGCCATATCCGTCAGAACGTGCAGTCCTTCCAGGATGGATTTTGGCAGTGTGTCGCGTGTTTCACAGAACTCCTGCACTCGAAGCACTTCCGCGTTCATCGACACTGTCTCTCCATTTCTCATATCCGTCAGATTCTGAACGATGGCGTGAAGACCGTCTGCACGTGTGTGGGCCTCTTCGAGGAAATGACAGTATGAGACGACGACTTCGATGTCCGTTTGGCTCCTCCCGAACTCTGTCAGTTTGTCAGCCCACTCCAAAACATTGTTTGTTGACCTCACTGCCGGGGTTATTCTAGACAGACAATCGGAGACAAACGCGAATTGGGGTGCATCTACTTGACTGGCGACCGTTTCCAAGACGTCCACTTTAGGGAAACTAACTTTCATTTGCTTATTCTTCAGTTTGATATCATCCACTAGGGTATGTGACAAGAAGTTCCATAAATTGGTGACATTGCGATTTATAACAGCTTTTTCGTTAATCAATTGGAGCATTTTCTGAACTTTTGTTTTGTTCACGTTTTTAGAGATGTTTAGACTCTTGAAGTGAGTCGCTACGATGCTTGCCAATGTCCTTATACCATTTAAAACTTCGTTTCCCTTGACTGACTTTCGAACGAGTCTGGACACATTGATGAGCTCAGTCAGATTGTTGTCGATGAGGTCGATATCGAGAAGAAGTTTATCGAAGAGAGGCCAGTTCAGTGTCTTCGGAATGGGCGGCACATTCATCACACACTTCCCGACGTTTTCCACGTAAGAGCTGTTGAGTGAATAGACTCCGGACCTCTTCCATTTCTCGATTTCTCTCACTAATTCTTCAACTCTCACAAATGATTTTCTCCCTTTCATCTCATAATCCTTCTTCCAGAGTGTCAAAATCCTCCGAACTTCAATGAGCTGTTGCGCGAATTGCTTCAAAGGAAGTGTTCCGTTCTTCAACTTCCCAACTCCTTCTCCGTTTCCGATCATATCCTCCAGCCACTTCCCCTCCAAATCATCGAACATTTCAGTCAGATCGCTCACTCCATTCGGCAGCCCTTCCATCGATTTCGTGTGATTTCGAAGGAACAGTGTCTCTATACTTCGCATCTTTTCCAGGTCGCCGGCTCTGTATTCTGGAAACTTTCCGAGAATATTTCCGTATTTCTGCAGCTCGTACTCCGCCGTTCTCAGGAGGTTCCTCAAAGACTGGATACTTTCAAAACTGTTCCGATTGTGACCAATTGGCGAAAGAGTTCTGAGGGCGTCTTTGACAAGCGCATAATTGCCACGTGCTGCCTCAAATCCTTCGATACGCTGCTTCGTTTCGGTGTAGAATTCTGCCACTTGATTTCGGAATATCATGTAATTCGTGGCACTGAATTCTCTCCAATATTCCGCACACTCCTTCGTATCGTTCGTTATGATAAAGACACATTTTCGGAGATTCTCGAGCAACTTGAATTCGGACAGCTTAATCGTTTTCTCCTGCTCAAACTGTCTCATCTGATCGATATACTTCGAAAGATTCTGATGTTTGATTCCATCTTTCAAATGTTTCAGATCTATTTTAGCGATCACTTCCACATCTTTAAGGGCTCGTCTGACGTCTTCAAACTTCGTACGGACTCCGGATTCTCGAACGGACGTGGAAATGTTCACGATATCCTGCGTAATGTTCTGAGGATGCCTTCTCAGAGACACTAAACTTTTCGTCTCCAAATCAAGGAGTCCGGCGGCGACTTCGTACACATCCGAACGAGAAATATTGGATTGGAGGGCCATTCCGGTAGTGAGACGCGTCAAAACGGACATATTTTTGAGGAACGCCTCCAGGTTTGAAAGTGCTGGTGTGACCGGATCACTTCCTTCGATTCGAAGCAAGGAACAAATGATGAATAATGCTATGATAATCTTGTCATTATGCGACATTTCTCTGAAAATTTCAGTCTGAGCGAACCGGAAAAGGAAGTGCGAACTCACATGTGAACGTATGATTACACTTCAATGGATTTGAATTGAAACGACGATTGTGGAAGGAACATAGAGAAAGGAAGGGCGCCACGTAAATCAGAGAAGTTCATGAACGCTTTTTATCAAATAATTGTCAATCTGCAGTGCATTCTGTGATGGTGCCCGTCGTCGTCGTTGTGTTGTTCTGGTTGACGTTGTTGCCCGTGTTCAACAATGGGATCGGCGGCTTCCTTTCGGGATCGTAGTGCACTTCCATTTTGAGCATGAAAGAGACCAACTGCTCGAACGTCATCAGAGTGAACAGAGCATCGTTCTTCAGATGATCCAAATTGGCCTGGAAAGTTTTGAATGGATGGGTCAAATCGCTCGGTCTCACCGCTCCGTCGTGAATCACAAAGATCGGACCGAAATTGTAGTGGTGGAACGGATGGGATCCCTGATTGAATTCCTCTTTGTCCGGCATCTCTTCATGCCAAACGGCCCCGTGCATCTCCACGACCTGCTTGAGAAGCGCTTCGTCCGGAAGTTCCTTGACGGTCACGTGGATTTGCACCCCGTAAAGATACGGAATCATCTGCTTGTGCACCCACTGAGCCCAACTGAGCACAGTTTCGTACTCGACTCCCCTGTATTTCACCTTCTTCACTCGAAATTTGTAGTCGTCGCGGAAGTTGGACTCCTTCTTGAGACAGGCCGTTATCCACTCCTCTTTCATAAGAATCATCGGCAGAAACACGCACATTATCTGGAAGAAGTCGTCCGATTTGAAGATTCCGTCGTTTCCAGTTCGGAGGATCAGGTGGGTCACACCCTTCTTCTCGTCAGTGACCTGAAAATGTCATTGGAATCGGAAGCGTGTGAGCAGGGCAACTCCTCACGTTTCCCTTGTATTTTGCCGAGAACCGATCAACCGATTCATCCCGCAAATTGGTGTCCAATCGGATCCGGAAGACCATGGTTGGCAGAAGTTCGGGCAAAACTGAAGAGTGAAATCATTGAGAGGCAACTCGGAAACGAACGGATTACTCTGCTTGAATTTTTTGTTCCGATACTTCTTGAACATCTTCGCGATCTCCTCGTGCGATCTCATCTGCGTGTCGCCCGTGCTCGTCGACTCGCTCGTCACTCGCGACATCGTCTGAACGTGGTCGGCGAGCAGCTGCTCCGCCGTTTTGTTCTCAACGTTATACGCATTCCGATCCGCTCCGTTCTTCAGCAGAAGTTTGACTATCTTGGCGTGTCCGTACTTGGTGGCTGCATGGAGTGGAGTGTTTCCGAACGCTGAAATCATCAAGATCATCTCTGGAAAAAGGGAGTTCCCTTACGGTTGTACACATTTATGTAAGCGCCCTTCTTGACCAACGCCTTAACGTGCTCATAGTTGATCTCGTGAATCGCCGCGCACAGACTATTCTTGTTCGATTCTAGATCCAGCCAATACTGAAAGTGTTGGTTTGAAAGGAAATCGGAAGAAAGTGAACTCACCGAGTACCGCCAGTACAACTCGATCGTTGCCTCGGACGCCCAGTATCTCAAGTACAGCCTCTTCCATTTCTTTCGGCCGTTCGGAGTCAGTGAATAGATGAGCACGATCAGGGAGACAATGAAAAGAAGACCGGCGACGATGAGGATCACAATCCAGAGAAGTGGGAAGGCAGCACTCGTCAGTTTCTCAGATCGAATCCTGAAACTGAGAATTGTTTATCTGGCGTAGAATACTTAACTGACTTGTTCTTCTTCTTCTTTTTTTTGATCAACGTCCGATTCGTCATCTTTTGCTCCCCGTGGAGCAGTTCATGGAAGAATCCCTTCAACGCAGTCGCTCCAAGGGACGCCGTCTCGAGACTTCCCGCGTATCTCGCGAAATACATGTCCAGCTCTTTCAGTGATTGGAACGCCTCGATAGCTCTCCGCGTCTTTGCCGTGTTGGTAAGTCTTTCGAATAATCCGGGAAGATCCCTCCATCCGATAATGTCGACTCCCGGAACATCTTCAGCATGCACGAAGATCCTCGCAACGCGCTCCAAGTTCTTCCTCGATCGTCTGGCTACAAACACTTCCATCTCATCCACTTGCTCCAACATCTTCCGAATGGATCCTTTCGACTGCGCCCATCTCACCCCAAACGCACTGTTCGTCGACACTTCAAACTCCAGTGCAATCTCGAAGTCGTCCTTCTTCTTCTGAACTTTCACCATCTCCGATAGCACATTCCAGGCTTCGTGGAATGAAGGCGTCACGTCTTTGATCTTCTCTCCGTATCGGTTCACTTCGAACACGTCCGAACTGTTTTCCGCTGCTCTCCGTCTTCGTTTCCCGATACTTTTCACTGTTTCTTCAACATTCACCAGTAATTGCCGAACGTCTTCGAGGTTTTGAATGTATTCGAGTGTCCGACTGAGTTCCGTTCCTCTCAGTGCTCCCAGCTCACTCACACTCGTTGCTCCTTTCAAAATTGTTTCAATATTTGTGAGGTTCAAGGTAGCATTGATAATGCATCTACTCGGGTTCAGCAGTTCGAGGCCCTTCTTGTATATCTTTTCTCCATCGATTTTCGATAAAAGTGTCATGTAGTGCATTTCTGTTCGATTCGGGAGAGAGCGTTTCAGAAGGGGAACGGATTCAAGCGTAAAATTCAGAAGTCGCTTAATATGTAGATCCCGTTTTATTGGATTCTTGTCGAAAAGAATTTTGAAATCCTGTCGAATGTCCCTGGCTGTCCGTGCTTCTTCTACAAAAGCGAGCCTGTCGTAGAGAGCGCCAATATCATCAATCACATCCTCTTTCCGATTTGCAATGAGCTCGAAAGTACTTATGTAACGATTCAAACTGTGATACACTTGACCCAGATTTTCCATTCTCAAATGCATGTTTTTCAGCAACGAAGCGATTTCAGAGAGACTCTCTGGTTTAGGCAGTCCTTGCAGACACTGCCCGATCCTCTCCACGGTGGATTCCTGCACTTCGGTCACTTCAGACGTCTTCCACTCGTTTATTCTTCGCAACAACTCTTCGATTTTCAGCATCGACACATTGACGGTTTTCTCGTATTTCTCGTCATTGAGCTTCTTCCAAATCTTGAGCACTTCTCCAGTAAATTCCCTCAGCGGCCTCAATCCGTCCACCAACTTTTCGATGCTTTTTCCGTTCGCAACCATACTCTTCATTGAATTCAACTCAAAAGACTCAAACAATCCGCTCAAATCGACCACTCCGTTTGGAAATCCTTGCGTCAATTCGGTCGGATTCTGTTTTGCAATCGGAAGTATCGTTCTGAGTCCTTCCAATTTGTCACTCAGATCGATTGAGGTTGCATTCAGAATGCCCACATACTTCTCCAAATCACTTTTCGCGGAAGACAATAAATCCGGCAGAGCCTTCAGATTCGGATGAGATTCGATCTCGTAGAGGAGATTGGCGACGAAGAAGCCGTCTACGAGCAGCTGGAAGTCATAGACAAACTCGCCCGCTAGGTCAAGATTGGAATCGAGTTCTTTGAGTCGATTCACCATATCATCTTTTGATTTCTTGAAGGCCAGGAATACATCCAGACACTTGAAAAAATCGGTCGTCGCGTTCGGGTAAACGCACATCGGTATGTGTTCTAACGCGGAGAACGGCTCGAGATCATTCCACGTGATCTTCATCAGATCCACCATATCCTTTCGAAAAATTTTAAAGACGTCCTTCTCGGTTCCGTTCTCCACTTGAACCGAATTTCGGAGCAGATCGATAACTCGAAGGTTGCTCTGCATTTCTTCGAAATTGGTCTTCACTTTTGAGTTTCCGATCGAGGCCATAAGATCCGTGAGGTTCTTCACAATCTTCTCCGATGTGACATTCACAAGTTTCCAGTAGTCGTTTTGAGTAATTCGGAGCAATTCGGAGACAATCGGCACGTACTTTTGTTCCGAATTCCTCGCCAATTCTGCCTGAATTGCTATGCCATTCGTCAAACGGACCAGAAGAGATATCTCGTCGACGAAAGAGTCCAGTTGCGAAAACGCTGAAAAACATCAGAGTAATTCCACAAGATTTTCTCTTTTTTCCCCCGCACCTGGTTCATTTGCTTTTTGGGAACGGAAAAGTTGGATGTCGGGGTCATTTGCACGGACTTCGAATAGGAAGCAAATTGAAATCAACGCTATGAATGCCCGCTTATTCTCCTTCATTTCTCTGCAATTTTCGTGTCAATTTTTGAGAATCAAATGAGGGACTTACCTTTTCTTGTAATGTCTGTACGGGAGAGGGATGCGAAATAGTGCAAGAAGTGAACAAGAAGAAGAAAAAAGAGTTTATGTGAATGTCACGGGTGATCGGGGAATAAATACAGACGTGTTGTGCTTTTAAACTGGAAGAGAAGATCGTTTTAAAAAATCAGGAAAATGACGGAAACGACGAAGAGATACGTGTGCTGAGCGGCAGAATCCGGCTGAACTCCTGCTCCGATTCGACCTCCACGCACTTTCGGAGCCGGCGGAGCAACTTCTGAAAGTTCCGGATCCACCGGCTTCTGACTCTCAGCAGCTATCTGAGCCAGCTCTTCGTCGGAAAGTGTTTCATCTGGAAGAACAACACCGTCCAGCGAATCGGAAGCAATGATCGGAACGTTAGGGATCTCGGGGGCGAGAGGCGGCTCGGCGACGATTTCGTTCGAATCGACCTGCTGGTATTGCTCATCGAAAGAATTATCGCCTGAAATTCTGACTGTTTTATATTCTTGTCTCTTGAATTTTGTGCTCACCACCAAACTCGGAAGCTTTGTTCACAACGTTCTCGAGCACACTCTTTCCAAAATCTCGCGCAAGATCCTCCAAGTCCTCGTCAGTCAGTACACTCTCGCCCTGAAAATCATTCTGATATCTCACACCGTCTCCCTCCGTCATTCACCTCTTCACTCCTGTCATCCGAAGTGTCATCGTCCTCATTGTTTCTCGGTATCTCGACCTTTTTGTCCCCGTCGTTTATGCCTCCGGGTAGGATACTGTCCTGCTCATCCGTTGGCTGTCCCCTTACCTCATCATCCTTCCCATTTTCACTTTTTGTCTCGGTGGGTCGCTCGATTACTCCGCTCGGTATAATTACTTCTGTAAGTACTGTTGGAGTAAAAGGTTCGACATTAGAATCGGAGTTGGCAGCGAGCCAAGGACACGCCCCCAAACAGTTTTCGCTGCAACTACCGCGCGCTATTTGGGGGCGTGTCCTTGGCTCGCTGCCAACTGCGATTCTAATATCGAACCTTTTTTCAACAGTAAGTCATGTGAGAGTTGGAATGTTTACCTTTCTTCTCGAGTCCCGTTCTCCTTCTATTATCCGTTTTCTGCCCTACTCCGTTCACTTAATCAATTTTTTTCTATTTCAGAACAATAATCATGTCGTCATCGATCGAGCTTATCGAGCAGCTTCACGCTGAGTTGGCTCTCGCCAAGACGGAGGTCAAGGTCCTCCGCCAAGCCAACCTGGTCAGGGACCAGGAAAACGATCTTCTTTCCCAGAAGATCGACCTGCTCGAAGCAGGAAAGCGTTCCGCGCAGCGGAACCTTTCCTGCGAGATCTCAAAGCTCCGGGTGATGGAGATCACCCAGGAGAACAGCATCTTGAAAAAGAAGCTAGAGGTCAAGGAGACCGAGATGGCGGTCATGGAGGACCGTTTCAAGGAGATGGCGGCGGCGCTCGAGGAGGAAAAGGAGCGGGTTCTGTCTCTGGAGAAGGCGCTCCAGAGCGGAAACCCGCACGAGATGGCCGAGGGACTGGCCACGGAGCTGCTAAGAGCACGGCAAGAGTTGCTCAAGAAGCACGTAGAGTCGACGGAAAAGCTCATGACGGAATTCCGTCAGATCTTGAAGATGGAAAAGGAGAACGAGCAACTGATGCAAGAAAGAGATGCGAGCAGAAAGAGAGAGCAGATAATGAAGAAGCAGTTGGATGAGATGAAGGCGAAACTGGAAATGGCGCAGGACAAGATAACAGAAGCAGAGAACACAGCGATGAAAATGATCAATCTAATCAGGGTCTCTGCTGCCAGGATAAAAGATTTGAGGGCCAGAGAGAGGAAGGCGCTGGAGGAAAAGGAGTGGATAGCCGAGGATCTGAAGGATACGAAAGGACGGACGATGCGGATGCAAAAGGAGATGGAAGACCGGAAGAAGGAGGAGGAAAGGCAGATGGAGAAGCTGAGAAATAGGCTGGAAGAAATCGAGATGAGCTGTAATTGTTTGTTTAGCTGATTGTCTATTTAATACATGTTTTTTTTTCTTTTAACCCATTTCCTTCTGACTCACCCCCAACACTTCCGATTCTTCCGTCGAGATCTTCTCGATCGTCGTCTGGCCTGACATCTTCTTCCGATTCGCCGGAATCTGTGTAATCTGCGGATGGCAGAGATGGCACTTTGGGCAAAGGTTCTGCAATGAATCCCTTCTTTTCTGCAAGATTCTCGAAAGCTACAGTACCTTTCGGTTCATTCTGCACGTCGTCGTACTCATCTCCAGCAGTTTCCGTTCCCGGAAGAAGTTCCGACTTAGTCTGGATTTCATTTGGATATGGGTTGTAGTTGACATCTACAGCGGACGCCGGCTGTTGTATGTCCAAAGAGACCGGTTTAACTGAAAGAATCGACTCATTCATGAAACCTTGCCGGTTTTCTCACTTTTCAGATCTCCGTCCTCATCTTTCTCTTCTACATTGACAGTCAGATAAATGGGCTTCAGAAGGTATTCGTATCCCGGAAGGACTTTTCCGTGCTCATCCACTGGCACCATGATGCTTCCGTCCTTGTCCAAATGTCCAATTCTCGGATCGTTTAGATCTTCCGCTTCTTCCTGAAAGAATGCGTTCGTTTCGAGAATTTGCCAGTATCGTCTTACCTCTCCGATCGGAAGCGGCGGCAGGTCCTCTCCCTTCTCCACATATTTCTCGAACTTCGTGCCGTCCGGCAGTCTCGTTCTCTCTGGCACACTCTCTGAAAACGACAGAATTGGCGCCGGAATGGTATTGAAATGTTGTTTACCTCTGATCACTCGCACCAGTTTCGATTTTTGAACTATCGTACTGTGGGACACTGAAACCGATCTGATCGTTCCAAAAATAAATATATTCAGAAGACCTACCGTCGATTAAAACTGCAAAAAAGAGTGTTGTGGTGACCAGGAGAGTACGAAAATTGAAACGCATTTTATTGATGCGTGAATCGAGTATGCACACGCGCCGTGTTACGGCCGGAAAAAGCGTCGATAAGTGTGCTGCGGCGAGCCGTTATCAGTTTTCAGTGGGAGCTCAGCAAGGAGGAGAATTGGCTTGGAAAGGCGGAGGAACAGGGTCAACATGAGCGAAACGGAGGGAGGATGGCGTCAGGATGGGAGCGTGATGAATCAGCGGAAGTGAAGTGTGCTCCATGTGATGCTATTTTGATAGGTGTGAAGGTTTGAATGAAGATATGGATACGGGGAGAATCAACAAGTTCACAGTGAGTTCGCAGTGAAGTTCGCAGTATACCCTGAAATCCTTCCATTTCCCTTACTATTAGTTGCCGTCCTTCCTCATATCTTCTTCCAAATAGTCATAATAATTCCCTCCCGCCCGTCCTTTATCATCCGAGATCTGGGCCAGCCGAAAGTGTTCCGTTCTCATTTCCCCCGCGCATACATATCGTACTAATATCAGATCTTCCCCGTTCTCATTTATTTCCATTTTGCCAAACTTCCAATTCCAGAATGATCGTTGACAAGTATCGGCTCGGCGCCGGACTCGTCTGTCTCGTCTCCGCCACTTCCGTCTGCTTCACTCTCATCAGTCTCGCTCATCTTTCGTCCAGAATTCAAAGAACAGAGAATGAAATCTTTGCCAAACAGTCTGCTTTCAAGGTTTCTATACACTCCTAATTACATTTTCTGATTGAATCCGAAATTCCAGGCCAAATCGCAAGTGATCTGGGCGGAGCTCATCGAGACCGGAAGATCTCTGCGTATTCCGAGAGACAGCTACGGACCAGAGGAGAAAAAGGGAATACTTCATCAGTGTAGTCGTGAGTTTTGCTCCTGTCAAATCATCATTTGAACTCTTTCATTTTCAGAATGCACCCGTCTCCACTGTCCGCAAGGACCGATCGGAGAGGAAGGATTGCCTGGAAACGACGGGCATCCGGGAACGCCCGGAAAGCCCGGAGTGCCGGGACAAGAAGGAATCGACGTGGACATGGAGCCGCAGGATGAACTGCCGTGCTCGATTTGCCCGGCAGGACCACAGGGACCGCGAGGAGCGCAGGGAGAAAGAGGACTTTCGGGCGGACAGGGCAAAAAGGGACGGTCCGGCAAACCAGGACATCCAGGACAACCGGGAGGAATCGGAGCGAGCGGAGCCAAGGGACCAACGGGCGAGCGTGGAGTGAATGGACGAAAGGGACCACCCGGAGAGAATGTTATTGCGGGAGAGGGAATCAAGGGACCGTCCGGACCGGCTGGAACACCGGGACCCAAGGGACCGCCGGGAAGTCCCGGAAGAACATCAAACATCAGAGGACCGCCCGGAAAACCAGGACAGCAGGGAGGAATCGGGGGGACTGGAAAGGTAGGAAACAAAAGGCAGCGAGAGATTGAGGTGTGCCATTTCAGTTCGGAAAGTACGGAGAGCAGGGAGGGATCGGAGCACCGGGAGAGCCGGGTCTGCCGGCCGCGTACTGTCCGTCCGACTGTGGAGTCAACACGATCCTCTCGCAGCTGGGACACCGTGCTCAGCGGCCAGAATCCATCAACGGAGAGGACAACGGCGCGCCGGCCACTTCCCCGGAAGAGTACCAGCCGGAGGGACCGGCCGAGCAACCGGCACCCGAACCTACTGAGGCCCCACAGAAGGAAGAAGCGGCCGCCGAGGAGTCGTTCGAGGAGTCCTCCTATAGAAACTTCTTCAGTCAGCGTTAATAGATATTTAAATAGAACACAATTGTCCTGTCTGAATGAAATGAAAGTTTTCAACTTTATCAAATGAGTAATTTCAAGAATGAAATAATGAGTGCAAAGAGTAATTGAGGCACAAGCAAGCTCAAAAGCTTGGAAACGAACAGGAAACTGAATTGGCAAATACAGAATCGCAGAAGTTGAGCAGGTTAGCAGGGGCAAAAAATAACAGAATTGTGGAGTTAAGTGAGCAAAAAGAACAAACAGTGGATCCTAGTATTTACAGAATTAATTGGAGGTACATCGAATCGAATTGGCGGATAAATAAGGCACGTTTGGAGAGCGAAAGAAATGAGGAGAAAGCAAAACTAATCTAGAAAAGACTACCTGGAGAAACAGAAACTTCGTCAAAAACCGGAAATGTGACGGAGCCGGATAAATTTACATGGGAAATTGGAATTAAATGAGAGGGGGAGAGCTGACGTTTCGCGGATTCGCTTTTTCATAGTGCCCCGTCAAACCGGGATTCAGGGATCCGTACACGCAGACTGTGTTGTCGTCGTAACCAGCCACAGTGAGAAGTCTGCAATGATTAAGATCCAGATAATTTCAAACCATCTTCGACTTCTTACCTCATCTGATGCATCGTCAGTGAGACAATCTTCGGCGATCTCTCATGAGTCAGCCGACCGCTCAAAGTGGCCGTTGACGATTTTTTTTGTGAAGTGAACAGTCCGAACCCGCCGGTGCTCCTTTCTCTTCGCATTGGGTCGATATCAGCTGGCGGTGAAATCGACGCCATCTGCTTATTCTGAGAGACGTCGTAGATTGCAAGATCTCCTCCAGACGAAGAAGCCAGGATTCTGGAGTCGTCGTGCACAGTCATTTGAGAATGTTGTCCTGGTTTCCATGGAGTCACGATTGATGGAGTTGTCTCCTGAACGAATTGGTTTGAACTGAAATGAGAAGTACTGAAACAAGAACCTTAAACATTCGGAGTTCTAGTTTGTAGATGGATCCGTCGCGGTTTCCAGCAAACATTTCAGTGTCGTATCCTTTCCGATTCACTTTCAAGTACATTATTTCTGGAGAAACTTTATCGAAGTGATTTCCGAGCGCGGGCGCCAGATTCGCTCTCGCAGCCTTCGGACTGGCCATTCTCATATCGAAGTAGTCGACGCGGCCGTCTCCGTATCCGATGCACACCATGTTTCCCTTTTCGTCGAGATTTCCGGACATTGCGGTCGGAAGAGTGTTCTTGTCCAGTCGGATAGCAGGTCCGTTTGATTGCAGACTGCTGTACGAGTACGGCACATCCTGACAAACTTTCTCGCAGTGAGCATCCCAGATACGCACACTCCGTGTGCCCGTGCACAACAACTTTCCGTTCGGTTGATTCCAACTGAAATTAACAGTTTGTAAACTGCGACAATACGCGGTAACTTACTCATACAAACACCTGTTTGTAGTGTCGCTCAGTCTCATTTGGGTCTCAAGAGGAAACGAGGCAGAAACGAGCTCTGGTGGCTTCTCATAATCATCGCACCACCCGTAAAAGTAGGGATCCCAGATGCGAACGACTCCATTCCGACTGCAAGCGATCACCATTTCACGAGACTCTTCGTTGATAAGAATTAATTGCGAAATGGGCGCCGCGCAGAACGGGTTGGAATCGGTCAGATCGAAGCGACGGAAGTTACGGGTGTCCGTGTCCTGCCGGATAATTGTCATCATCCGACCATCGGACGCGTACATACATCTGAAGGAATGGGATTATTTGAATCACACTAACACAACGCATACCTTCTGAGCTTAGAAGTGACAAGAGAACGGGCGGGGTGGGTCAGTTTTACCTGCCAGAGGCAGTGATCGTAGCGGCAAGTTTTGAAGTCTCTTCCCTCGAGATCCGCGCTCTGAACCATTCCTTCCATCGCATGAATCGCCCAATCGCTGATGGTCGTCGTGGTGACCACCACATCTTCCTGATTCTTCTCCTTCTTTCCTTCCTTCTTGTCCTTTTCTCTCTTCGCTTCGTCCTTCTTTCTGTCGTTCGCCTGCATTTCCTTGATCTTTTCTCTGTATCGTTCTGGCATGAATTCGTCTTCATCTTCAATCATTTCCCGATGATCTGCTTTTATCTCATCGAGGGCGATGACGTGAAGAATCGGTTCAACGAACACTTTGCTGCACCACGCGACGAACTGCGTGGAGACTATCGGATTGTCTATCACTTTGCGGAGACTTTTTGAGTCTGGCTGCGCTCCTTGCTTCGGCATGTTCCCGGCGATGTTATTTCTTCGTTTAGGAGTGAACTCTTTCGTGGCCACGTCGATAATTTCCAATCTTCTGAATGGTCCTCGGACGATGGTCTTCCCTGAAGCCGTCGTCGGCGCGATCTCCCTCTCTGCGGTGGCCGATCTTTCTTCTTCTTCTTCCTCGAGCAGTTCTTCTTCTTCTTCACGGTCTTCTTCGTCACTGTCTTCGTAGTTCGAGAACAATTGACTGCTTTGTGTTTCATCGGTGAACGAACTGCCTGGAGAGACTGGGTTTCCTGCAAACCGTACAATTCATTGTTATCTGTCAATGTCTCCATTCACTGACGATTTTGCTGACCGAGTTCTCCGGGACTTCCAACTTGAAACTTGACCTTCGATTCATCTTGCAGCTTTTTCAATTGTCCCTTCGCTTTCCGTCTCTGCTTCTCACTCTGAATCCTCTTCAGTTCGGTGAAATCTATTCCTTTGTTCACAGAACCAGATGCTGGAACTCGATGGAAATATGGTAAGACACTTTTATTCAACGATTATATCGCTTACCTTTCTCAATTTCCAATCTTTCTTGTATCTGTTGTGCCAGCAAGGCGGTTTCTGCAGACGGCCCGACCGGTTTTCTTGGCATCTCGACTAGAGCTTTAGATGTTTTTCGAGCAATCATCTTCTTGTTCAGGTGTTCCATTGTTTGATCGATGCTCGCCTGCATCTCAGGAATTCCGGCTTCAACGCGCTTCACTATTTTCTGGGCCATTCTAGCCACCTGAAAATAAAGCTTAGAAGATGGTTTCGGAAGGTTGCAAACTCTTTCGATGGGATCTAATGAGAGACGGAGCAGTGCGAGCCACGTCCTGGCGACTCCTTCGTTAAACGTCTTCGCTTCCAGGTGCTGGATCTGCGACATCGCCCTCGTCCTGTACTCCCAACTGTTTGCGTGAGAATCATCAGTCCCCTCCCCGCCTCTTTACCTGTATTCGACGTCCGCTGATTCTCTTTCCACATGGTCGGCATCGTGTTCGATCGTGTAAACTTTTCCGGTGTCGTCCTCCATTACAGTTTCCTCGACCGCCGTGGCGAACACACTCGTCGACATCTTCTTCCGATGCATCGTCGGTTGCATGAACTCGTTGATCGGCGGCTGACGGGAATTTTTGCGTATTGAAGGCATTTCGGCGGCGATGTCGAATCCTTCTTCATTTTCGTTTTCAAACGAGTTTCTTCTCTGCGGGAGTTTGAATTTGCATTGACCAGCGAGATCCAGCAACAGCTTGACGAATCTCTTCTCGAAATCGAACACGAACCATTGGAGGGCGACGATGAGCTCTTCTCTGACGAGGACGGAGCTGTCGAACACGCAAGTTATGCACAATTCGTCGGCCAGATTCTCCTCGACTGCAGAAGCGTGCTCATTGGCACGAGACGAGTTCTTCAGCAAACTTCCGATGGCGAACACGGCGGCCGCTCTCACTTCCGGAGACTCGTCAGTCAATTCGGTAAGAACTTTGTCGTGAGCCATCAGCCGAATTCCTTGCCATCTCGCATCATCGTAATCCGACCACAAACGACCCAACCCGATGAGTATCCACAATTTTAAAAGTTTCACAGACCGTGCATCATCGTCACATAACAATTCTATGCACATTGGGAGATAGTTTTTCGTGGTCAGTTCCTTTTGTGCCAATTTGAAATTGTTGGAAGTGAGCTGGGCGAGAACAAACGCGGCGACAGTCTTCTGTTTCGGTTTCACGTCTTGCTCACCGAGCAATGAGAGGAAATATTGGAATCGGAGTATGGTTTTCTTCTCGGCGACGGGCGGATTCGGCTGTTTCATGATGCCCTGCGGTCTCTGCTGCTGCCGAGGCTGCGGATTCGGAGAGTGCTGTCCGCCAGACTCCATTTGTCGTTGTTGAGCGTATTGCAATTGCATGTCCACCGTCTGGTTCTGATTATTCTGGAAGCGCCCGCCCGTTTGAGCCATTTGAATAGCACGTTTCTGAAATGTAACTTTTAGTTGGTACTTTTGGAGTTCATGCTTACATCCATCGTCAACTGCGGAGGTGGTGCTGCCTGTTGATTTGAGAACCCAGCGGGCTGCTTCACGGCAGGAACCGCCGGTTGTTGCGGAGGAGACTGTGCCTGCGAGGCCGATTCGTCGACGCACTCGTTGAATAACTCGATCTGGCAGGACGGATCCACTGCCAGAATCTTCGCCCAAATGAACGCGAGCGAGATTTTGAGGTCACTTATGTTGCTCTGCAGAAGTTTGAGCACGTACGGAAAGATTCCGACGGCGAGCGAGTATCCGATGGCCCAACGTCCGAAATCGAGAAATCTGGCGAGAAGCCGGAGGGCTCTGACACGATGAGCCTGACTGAGAAGCACTTGGAGAACCATCGGGAGCTGGAGAGGGGGCGTTCCTTCGTCGACTCCGTAGTCCAGCCACAGTTCGAAGGCTTGCAGTTGCTCAGTGAAGAACGTGTTGTACTGGAGCGTGTCGTTGAATGTTATCACGTGTTCAAAGTCGATGAGCACTGAAAGATTGAGCCGTTTCGAAGGATTTCTAGAGCGAAAACGCACCGAGGAACGGGAAAACATTGCTTCTCATGATGACGTCGCGTCCACAGAAGAGTGCCTTAGCAGTTTCTTTCACGTACATCAGCTCTCTGACGTAGTCGAGAACCATGTCCATCGTCTGATCCCAGCACCTCCACAAATCGTGATTCTTCGTGTTTTTGAGAGCTGGATGAGAGACAGGGTCTGAAATCAGCGAATTGTTTCGATTCCTTTTTCCGTGAATGCAGTCATCACTCACCAACATTGAACTTTCCCATTACTCTTTGAGCAAGGAGAAAGCTGCGGAACAGCGTCGCCAGGAGAAGATCTTGACGAAACAGCTTCTGGAAGTGCTCCCGATCGATGGAAGTGAACGCGATCGTGTCCGTGATGGCAGTGAATATCCAGTTGAGCTCACCGAGCACTGTTCGTCTCTCCGTCAGACTGCCAGGAATCCTATCGAGAATGTCCTCAGGATACTCATCTCGATGCTCAGATTGGCTGAGATGGAACGCCAGCGACGTGCGGATCGGAGTGGTGAGACAGGAAGTGAAGAGGTCGGCGGGCAGAAGAGGATCAGACATCGGAAGGAACTGATCGGTCGAGCAGGCGGCCAAGTGAATACAGTCCTGAAACGAAGACGATTCTTGCGATCAGACTCGCAGAACAGTACGTTGTATCTTGGATACTTCTCTGGGAATCCCATGGCTTCTGCCTGATCCCAATCGTTCATTTTTGACGAAATCGGCGGCAGATTTCTCTGTTCCTCTTGCCATCGATCAAATCGACTCTGCCAAGATCTGAAAAAGGATCGTGTCTCCTTTTCAATCTGTAAAAAGCCTACAATTTCTGATCTTCGCCGAATCTTTTGTAGTTTTTGACGATTGTTTCGGCGGAATGAGTTTCCCAGATGTAGATTGTGGGGTAGTCGAGCCATCCTTGCAAGTCGAATATCGACAGCGGAATGTACTGAAAACCGTTTTTCACTGGAAGCTTCTCGAAGTGTTCGAGTACGTTTTTTCCTCCTTTATGAATCACATTCGTTTTCGCCGTTTTATTCAAAAACAAACATGAATTCAATGATTTCGCTATCCGTGTTGTTGACATCTTAGGCTACAATATTCCCTCCTCGAATCCCACACTCTCTCGCCTTCTGCTTGGACGCCCCTCCCTCCCAGCTTGCTCACTTTCGCATGCATTTTACTGTTTTTCATCGATTTTGAAAATCGCTCGTATTCTCGAGTGAAAACTGTGTTTGTTCTAATTAGTTTCATCACTTTTTTTTCTTTTCTCTATGTCTACTACAAAGACCGCACATTTTAGGCCCAACTTGTTTCTATTTTTCGTAAACAAACCTGTGTAAAACTTTTGTTGAACACCCAAATCTCTCCGTTGTCAGTGGGTCGCGGGACTCCGTGTCCGTTGTAATGGAACAGAACCCGATCGTTTCCACTTATTCTTCTCAGGTTCGTCGTCACTTTTCTGACGTCATCTATTGGCGGATCCGTACAAATTTTATAGCGAGTCCTAGAACTGAACTGTGTTTTCATCCCGCTCCCCCATAATTTCCGCTTACTTTGACTTCGGCTGCCATTTCTCGTATGCTTTTTGCGTTGCCGATCCGATCTCTGTGGCCGCCTTATGGGCGCCACACTTGTACGGATCGACCCAAGAGATGAGACGGGCGGGCGCTTCCTTGCGAGGAGGAGCATCCGGCGGATCGACTCCCAGGTGGAGACACATAATGATGGCAACAGAGGCGGTGCGAAGACGGTCGCTTCCTTTCCGTCGGTTTACACTGAAATTTAAGTGACCGTTATTTTTCACTGACTATTCCTGTTTTTTTGTTAGTAAACATCTAAAAAGCTCATTTATCCTCGACTTTTGCGCTGGGATCTCAGAAAAAGAGTGTGAAATGCGGCGATCGCAGTCACGTTCGTTTTATTAGGGTTTTCGGATGTGAATGGGTATTTAACACCCAATCGTTTCGATCTTTAACGCTGTTTTCTTTCAACACACAGTTAGTGAGTCAGTTGCGGTTTTTTACGTACATATCAGTTTTTTAGTTCGATTTTTAATGTGTTAACTTTAGCTATACTTTGTTTTACTTTTGCACTAATTATACAACACAATCGTCCTTTTTCACCTGCTTTTTTCAAAATTCCGAGTAATCTTGACGGAGTACATCGTTTTTGGGCGCTTCAACGAAGTAGAACTCGCATGGAATAGAACTGTTATGATTTGGAACTCGCAGTTGCATCTTAACGTTGCGAGTTCCAAATCGTAACAGTTCCATTCCGTGCGAGTTCTACTTCGTTGTAGCGCCCATTTTCGGTTGAAATGATGAATAATTGCCACTTTCCCTACCATTCTTCAATGCAATCCCACTCGTCCTCCATACTTCCAGCAATATCTTCGACGTGTCGTGGCTCTTGTAAATATAATGTGACTCTTTTTACATTTCTCTGCAAATATTTGAATATGCCACGTAGTTGCATCATTTTTTCCAACCTGAGCATGCCACATCTGAATTGTGAGTCGTTCATCGAAGGATTCGTAGGTTAGAGTTCGATTCTCCTCCATTATTATGTGTCTGAAACAGTGTTGCCCTTAGTCATGTGACTTTCAATTCTTTAAAAATTTCGACGAGAAATCGGAGAAAATTTAGGAATTTTTGAGGAAATTTACACTAAACAAACAAATCAAATGTGCGAATAGGCAAATTTTTATCGCTGAAAAAGTGCAGCAATGAAGTTTTGCGAATAGAAAGCATAGCGCCCCGTCGTGTTGCCAGCAAGTGCGCTCCATTGCACTCTTGATTCCCGTCTCGGCGCCACGTCCAAATCGAGTATTTGAAGAGACGAAAACTCAGTTTTCGGCGTTTTTGAAACGAAATGAAACCTGAAAGTGAGAAAAGACAGCCAAAGATTCAGTCATTTATTATTTTCGTCACGTACAGAATCTGAAAAAGTTAACAAGAAACGGAGAACTCAAAATGGGAAGAAAACGATAGGAAACCCGAGGAGAGAAAAGGGTGAAAAGGGAGGGATGAAACCAAGAATACATTGAAATAATAAAAAACAAAACGGAAACTGAAACATATTGTGACCGACAGGAGGGCGAGCAGTGAGAAAGAGACGCAGAGGGTGAGGGGAAGAAAAACTCGTGGTACACCAGATAGGAAAGGGCGAAAATACTTTGGATTGTTGTCGTGTTCGGTTTTTCAGTGAGAGAAAAAGTGAAAAATAAATAAAACATTATATATGAGCGTTCGTTTAACACCTGGATTATTTGACAGTAAAACTCCACAGTTATTCTTGCTTCTTTTTGCTCATTCGCGTCCATTCGATGAGTGTCGCCGGGGAACGGAACAGGAAGATCAACTTGGCGAACAGGTCCTGCAACGATTGGATACGGTAGGAACGAGCTGCTTTTTTCATCGCTTACCTGTTCTAACATAAAGTCTTTGGCTTCTCTGACAAGATAGATGTCGAGACAGATCTTGAGCAGATGGTCGGCGTTCGGCAGTTCGGTGAACATCACCGTGCTCGGAGACGTCGTGAATACTCCGCGGACGATTCCTCTTCCGATGAAGATGACGACGGAGAGGTACATCGCAATGACTCCGCCCTTGAATACCTTCGCCAGAATCGACGGGAACGCTCTGTCGACGAATGCCACCACTTGGAGGTATTCCCTGTGTTCCGAGTAGGTCGTTTGTTCAGTTGGCACCCAGATCGAGTTCGTGTCGTTTCCTGGATGACTGGATCCCACCAGCCAGATTTTCGCGCTCTGTCCTGCTCCTTGATTGAGACCAAGAGAAAGAGAGTCGAACCAAGCCTGCGACAGTTGAGTCGGTGTCATTCCAGTCGTGTTAAACGCGTTCTTTCCATCATAAATTATCGAATTTCCGATGGAAGTAGGAAGAATCAGCTCTCCTTGATTGGGCACTTGGATGTAGGCGGGGATCGAATTCACAATCGGGAACGTGGCGTTTAATGTGCCATTCAGTGCGTCTCGGATTGTCTGACGGACCGTCTCGTCTTGAGCGATGGGGACCAGCCACGACTTGGCGTGCTTAAGTGCCGTGTTCTCGTTCGGATCATATGGACGCGTGAACTCCAGGGAAACTTCGAAGTTGACTGATGTGTTCGTCGTTTTCAACTTGTCCCTGAATAAATATGACTTTCAACTATAACCATTCTATTTGAAACTCACATCATAGCCAGTCTCGAATCCTCCGAAATTGGCCAGTATACTTCAGATTCCGGCCGGAAGCGGACGATGAGAATGTCCTCGTACGTATACCCTTTGAGATAGGAAACAGACATTCGCGAGCGGACGATCGAATCAGTATCTTTTGCTCTGTACCTTTCTGTTAGAGCCGAATTGAGCACCGCCAATTGGTTGATCGATATCAGCGAGAGTTCCTTGTTGTCGTGATTTCTTCCTTGCGCCTCCATCTCGTAGAGTGGTGGATATCCTTCGATAGACACTCGGAGAGTCACCTTCTCCGGCATGCTGATCGTACCGATTTGGTTGAGAAGCGACCAGAGAAGCAGCGGAGAGAATATGAAGACGACGACGCCGAAGATGATCGGGAAGCCCATGAAGTATTTGACAATCTTTCCTTTCGCAACTCCTCGCGGCGCCGGATAAGCTGCTTCGAATTGACGGGCGCATTTGATGTTGAAAATGTGCGCGTAGAAGTTTTCCATGTTGAAGAAGTCGAAGAGCGGCATGGAAGTGTCAGTCCACGTCCAGTCGATGGCAGTTCTCAACTCGAACAAGAACGGGATGTTCATGAAGCTGAAATCGAAAGGTATTTGTTTGATTAGAAAGAAATCAATTGCAACTCACACTTTGAACGCGATCATATTGGTCATGCCGTACGAGTGAGTCAAGAGATTTCCGATGCACAGTTCCGGGTATCCGTTGCGAATTTGCCAAGCCGACACGAGGAAGTAGCACGATTTGATGACGTAAAGCGCCTGAGCCACGTGGTTCGTGATTGCAGAGCGGCGAGTCATGTTGGGAAGAACGAGGAAGACCCAGATGTGGAGGAACGAAATGAGGAACATCTGGTAGATGAGCTTGCCGACGACAGACTTGCGCAGATAGAGAGCACGATCGACGATGATGGCAAATGTCATTCCGACGAGCATAACGACCAGTGTGACCGGAATGCGGGACGCCTTCACGTCATCGAGCACGTTTCCAGATCCACCGTCTCCGAACGACGAGTAGCCGAACGTCATGATGAGGAAGCAGATGACGTCGATTCCGAACATAATCGGGTACAGATCACGAATGTATCGGAACTTCGGGTGGAACAGCTGATGAATGAATCGACCGATCGGTCCACTGGGCTTCTCCGGTGGAATCGGGACTATGTCTTCGATTGTTTCTTCCGTTATCGCATTCGGATCAGATGGGACGACGACTGAAATTAGCGAACGTTGGAACGAGAGATTAGAGGTACGACTCACTCTCTCCGCTGGTTCCCGCTTGCGATGTGCTCTCCGAAGCAGTCACTACTACCTTTGGTTCTTTCTTCTTTGGCGATCCTGCATCAGATCCACCTGGTGAACGGGATTCAGACGATTCCTCCTTAAAAAGATGAATGTTGGAGATGATGGGATGGGTAGGGTTTGGTTACCTTTAGGAAAGTGTCGGTGAGATTTGCATCCTTCCACAATCCGAGTTTTCTGAGCATGTACCGATGGAAGAAGAGCGCGAACAAGAGAATGATATCCCAAAGAGCGAATCGGTCCTTTTTGGACACTCCGAACAGTTTGTCCATCGACATCGGATCCATTTCATGTTGCGAAATGTATTCCGTTTTGTTGAATGGAAGGAAGGCAAACTGGCAAACGAATTTGACAATGATAACCAGTTCGGTGTACGTGATCATCGTGACCCAGAAGAATTTGGACGGGCGTGGATTCGAGAGGTTGCCCCAGAAGAGGGACATCAACGGAAGTGGGAGGGTGATGAGACCACCCGTCATCACTTGAGTCATGATGGCAAAGAAGTAGCAGAGGATGTCGGTGTGCGCTCCGACGCAGTTGACGACGGCGTTCATGAGTCGAGTGGCCGACGACTTCTGCTGCCAGTCCACACTCACCGCCGTCTCCATTTTCTCGACGTCAGTCTCAGAGTGCACGAGTTGAAGGCTCGGAAGGTCGACGTCCGTTCGTATTTCGGTCAATTTCCGGGAAGTGTTCGACAGAGACTCCGAGTGTCCGTCCTTAAGCTTCTGCTTTTCCTTGCTCAAAACGTATCCGACGTATCGGTGCTCGCGGCACAGTTTGTTCAGTGTAACACTGCACAGATCCAAAGCGGATGCGATCATCTTTTGAATAAGCTTCACAGTCGACTCCACCTTTGAATCCTTTTCATCTTCGCGGGCGTCCGTCTCGTCTTTTCCTCCCACATTCCGCACTTCCGGTTCGGAGACTGCTACGAGAGCACGGTCGTCCGCGTCTTTGATGGTGTCGCCCTTCTTCACTTGCTTCACAGTCTTCGCCATATCCAAGTCGTGAACTGTCGCCGCGTGTATTATCTGCCCAGGATCCAATCTGTCGTACGCAGTTGCCTTCGGGTCCATCTCAGGCACAAAGCTCTCGACCGGCTCGACAAGACCGTCGTTCTCCGGATCATCTTTGAACATGTAATAGTCACCCGCTCGTTTCGCTGAAAAAAGGAAGGGATTGTGATTGGGAAAGCAAATTGAAAAGGCAATCATGCTCGGTTTTCACTGAGTTTTCATACCGATTAGATCAAGAAACTGAGCCAAATTCGGATATTACTCTTGTCAGTGATGTTGGATGAGTGTTTTAGTGAATGAACGAAACAGAAAAGAAAACTAAACGAAGACTGATTCGGATGAATTTGGACGAAAAGCGAAAGAGTCGGTTAGGAGAACCCAACAAAAGACGACGGTGGGAAGGGAGTGTGAGTGGAAGCGGATGAGAAAACCAAGGAGAATCCGGATGATTATGAGTACAAAGGGGGGAAATGAAGGCGGCCACTGAGAGAAAGAGTAAAGAAAAGCACTGGGAAGAAAACGCTCCGTTTGTTTGTAAACCAACCCGTCCGTTCTGAGGGTGTACTTTCTGAGGAACACTCTTCCGCCTCTTCCTCGGTTATTTGCGATGAGATTCGCAAGTCATAGTAAGGGAACGGATCGTCCTCGTCGAGACGCATACTTCCTGTCGTTGGAAACAGTCAGAAAAGGAAAAAGAGGAAAAAAAGAGGACATTATGATGATAAAACAGTTATACCCCCAAAAGACAGACAAAAAGTGGGTGAGATGGACTAGAAGTCAAAAAGAAAGAAAGAAGCGAAAAGACTACACAACAGCTAACATTCAAATCAGAATCCGCCAGTTACCGTCCACAAGACACTATGCCCGAAATGACCATCACCGTCAACACTAGACTACATAAAGTACACAAAAATAAAGAAGGATTCTAAACTCTGGAATGCTCTTTATGCCTTTTTGATGGCCGATCCACTGACCTTGTCCGTATGTCTTCGGCTCGATATCTCTCTCAAATGCGCCCAGTTCCAATTGCTTTTGATATCTGAAATGAGGTTGGTTTTACTTAAAATTCTTCGAACCGCTTGCTCACCTCTCGCGAATCATTTCCGTTCTCCTCCGAATATCATTGAACTTTGCCTTCTGCTGCTCGTTCTGCTCCTTCATTTCCTTTTCGATCAACTGATTCTTCAGCACCGCTCCTCTGAAAGTGAACGTTTTTGTGAGAAAACAAACAGACGACCCGAAAAAGAAGACATTTGCTCAAAAACTGTCCAAGTTATTTGAATAGTACGGGAGAAAAGATAGAGTTTCTGATTATATTACCCGAAAATACGCACACGAACTGAAAAGATCAAAGGGGAGAAAAGAACAGAGAAAGAAAAGGAATCTTCGTGAAGATTCGGGTGGGAAGGCAGTAAACTCTTCCACACTTACTCACCTCGACAGACCATCAACACCACTACAATCGGCTTTTATTTAGAAGTGGGAGAACGAAATGGATCACAAAAAGTTGGAAGGAGCAAGCTTACCGTCTCTTCTGAGACTAATATTCATGAACTAACCTGTTCGCCAGAATCACCTCGCTTCGATACTCGACCATGCAGTGTTGGAAGTACCTGCAAGCACAGGATGAGAACGAATAAGCTCTTGATTGCTCACCAGGAATGGAATGCCCTGATCTGGAAGACCAAAAAGGCCAGCGCGATGACGTCGTATCCGATCGCGGCCTCTTTCGTCTCCACAAAACATTGCTTTTCGAAATCGCCCGTTTCCGACAGTGGCCAGCAGAGTCCGTTCACACATGTAACACTGAACAGCTGACGAACAATGCACAGCCAGTTCAGTGATTTCCGATTCTCTTCCTGAACACCACTTCCGAACCAGGTGAGGAAAACGCAACCGAACAGCTGGAAATAGGAAGGATTCGTTTATTCGAGTTGTTCTTTTCTAATACCTGAAGGATGACTTTCATTGTGATCGTGAACAGAGTGTATCCGAGAAGCATGTTCCATTTTTTGAGCGTTGTTTCAAATGATCTCAGCCTGGCATTCATCACGTACAAATTGTTTCCGGACCAAAGAAGGGCCAATGTGAGAATGATATATCCGAGAGCGAATAGAGAAGTTCCGGCGATTCCGGCGGCCAGTGAGGCCATCAGAGTGATCCAGTGACCGTAATGGAACACAAACGACTTCATGTAATCCACGTAGCTCTTCTTCACGTCGATGAAGTCGTACTTTGGATTGTCCGGCTTGATGACGTACTGTCCGTCGCTGTAGATCGAGTCGTTGTCCTCCCCTTCCCTTCGGAACACCGCCAACTGGCAGGAAGCGAGTAGCAGCAGGAAGAAGTCGGCGACCAGATAACTAGCAGGCCATTTGACACCGTACGTGGAGAGTCCGAGCAGAACTGACAGGTTGTGATTGGCGGCTTTCGAGTAGGACGGCAGCCAGTTCGTCCATGGGTACACTGAAAACAGATAACCTCATTTTCAGTCTGATTTCTGGGAGCACTGACCGATGCAGGTGTCTGGTGGTAATCCGACGTATAAAACAAATTGCAAAGGATACAAAATCGACATGTATATGACATAAACGGCCCAGAGGCGACGTACGAACGGCCTGAAAAGGTACACTTCTAATGAGGTTCCTATCATTGAGTAAACCCAAGATCATCCAGCACATCTCAAAAATCATGTTTACTGGAAAAGTTTGAATATTTTGGCAAAAAAGGAACTAAAAACAGGGACATAAATTTGAATTGATATGCTCAAAATCCCGGAAGTTACTCGCAGTCGCTCAAAAAACAAACCTTCTGTTGAGTGCGAACACAACAATCCAAATGCACTGAATGGCGGCCAACGTGTCCATTCGGATCCACACCTCGATTCCCATCATAATCAAACAAATTTCGAGTCCGAACTTGTAGAATCCGTAGTCGACTGCGAATTGGAACGCATGACGGAGTGTTCGATCGTAGTGCGAGTGATGGAAATCAGGGAACACTTTGGCACGCATCGATTCTGGGAGACCACGAGAGGCACGGTAATGCCTTTGACGGTAGATGACGATGGATTGGAAGGCCAGCGCAATGATGGAAAGTATGACACCCTGCAAATAGAACGTTCTCGTTCCCGGAAGACTGTTCACTGCAATTGCTCACCCAGAGCATGTAGAAAGGCGCAGTATCTTTCTCCTTGACCAGTCCGAACCAATCGGACATCGAAATGTTACTGAACGTGCAATTCTCTGCTCCGATTCCTCTGTCGAACTTGGAGAGTTCGGGAACAATGTCCAGTTGATATACCATTTTGGCAAGAGCCACCAAAAAGAGATAGCTGCACATGAGAAGAGAGAAAATGCCGTCGGCGGCCGATGGAAGGCAGATCGCCAGCGAAAGGAGCACGACGAGCGGAATGTACAGGGCATCGATCTGGAAATCATTCTTCTAAAGACTCTCCTTTACGAAGGTTCTCCTACATTTTTGGCAATGAAAATGGCAATGATGATGAAGACAATCTTGGAGACGTGAACTTCGAAGAACCTCCACAACAGCTCAATCGTTTCATTCGCAAGATCGTGCAGTTTTTTGACTAGCGTGTCACCTGAATCATTCAACTTTTCTTCTATTCTCAAACTTTCTCACTGAAAACGATTTGGAATGTGTTCGGAATTTCATTTTTCAAACTTTTTGCACTCGTTAGCTCATTGGGGAATATTTTCCGAGATTTTCCGCTGAAAGGAGCACCGCTCTCGGGAACAAGAAAGTGTCGGCTCGTAAATCGTTCCGTTTTCACCTCACACCGACTTCGTTCCTCTCTTTCTGTTCGTGACAAGACCAATCAACTTTCCCGTCTCAGTCTGCCTTCTCCTTCTACCCGTCTTTTCGGTTTTTCGCAGACATCCCCCGATCAACTGGAAATTCGAGCTGACAAACAGTGTTTTCAGAGTGTTTTCCAGAGAACGAAAAGAAGATTTCAGCTGTTATCAAGAGAAATTCTTCATGACGCCTTGTCGCCAGTTGCCGCTTATATTTTCGCGATTTGCCACAAAACTATGCGGCCGGCGCACAGATCAAAGAGTGTTTTGGCAGAGAACCGAATTGAAAACGCATAAAATTGGGACTGGGAACTGATAAATAACACTTGGTGGCAACAAGATTGAAAATAATTTTTCATCCTTAGAATGTGTCATTTTCAAGTGTCACTTACACTTCTTTCCTTTTTTTTTTGCAAAAGAAGATGAAGGGCAGTGTCCCTTGGCTCATTGTCTAATCAGATTTTTCTAGTTGCTCCGCGAGCTCCCATTGTTGGCTCAAGAGTGTATGAAAAAGGTGTTTGTGGTGGGCTTTGAGCGGAAACAATTGGAAGAGCATAGTTCATAACTTCCTCTTCAACACACCCTCTTTGGAGGTTCTAGAAAAGGCGCCTTTGTCAGCTAAATAACAATCTTTGTGTTCTCAAGATGCAATCTTTCACGAAAATAAGTTTAAATTTCAATAAATTAGAGCAAAAGTCGTCGACGGACACAGAAAAACTAGGGAGGAGTCAGAAGCTCGCGGAAAAAGTGTTTTATTGTGTAATAAAACAGGGCCTACTAGTCATGTTGGTCGCCGAGGATTTGCATTTATTAGGGGGTCTTATGGGTTTAAACTCATGTGAACTTTCAACTATCCCTGTCATTTTTACAGTTCAACTTACTCCACCAATTTCTCAGATACTGCCTGGGCGACTGCCATCCGCCCCTTCCAACAGAATATCCGCTTCCAATCGGCGGTCTCGCCACGATAATTGGCGTCAGATCGTCGTCGTCGTCAATGTACGGCATCGCGTCGTCGCAGATTCCAGAATCTCCACTACTACTCACAATTGACTTTGTTAGCATATTCCGTTCCGCCGGAGACGGAAGGATTCTGTGCAATTGTATCTGCTCCCAGTACTTTTCGAGGTCTTCTTTGTAATAACTTCTTCTGTGGTCCGAACTGCTTGAAGTGGAAAGATAGTGGGAAGTGGAAGGAGCCGAGGATGAGGAAAGTGTTCCTTCTGGGTAATCGTGATGAGGCACAGATGGTAGAGGATCGTCAAAGTGTAGTGGTAACTTCAGAAGTTCATCTCCAGAATCTCCGTTCTGATGAGAGCTCCAACCGTTTTTGGTGGGCGACTCTTTTGCTCCGAACCAGTATTTCGGTAGCCAACTGCTCCGTCGTAGATCTCCTTGGAGCTCCTGCTGTTGACGTTCTACTTCTCTTATCCGGCATTTTTCACGATAATTACGGTACCAGTAGTCAAGAACGTGCACGAATTCACCGTACACCATTTTGAAGCGGAGGAATCAGGATTGAGAAAAGAACAGGAATATTGAGGGCCGAAAGATGATGAGAATCGAAGAATACGGTAGGACTCGGACGCAGTGACTCAGTGGCTACGCTTATAACCAAAGCTTCTCTTGTACATCACTCTCACTTTTAACTGGTGCCTTGTCTCTAGACTATGCTGATGGGGCGGGCTGTTTTGTCTTTGTGTGTCTGCGTGTACGAGAGCCCGAACGAAAGAGTGCAAAGTCATGGAGAGACGGAGAGAAGGGAAGGAAGGGCGGGACTCTTTCAGAAGAGACCGGGTTCAAATTTATATCTCCTTCCTACCGCCGTCTTTTTTCTGTGATGATCATCAAATAAAACGTGAGGCGAAGAGGACGGGAGGAATGAAAGAGGAGAGGTTGCTGGGAGCACCCAATCGACGGCGATTTTATGGAACACACGAGCAGATACGTGAGAATTTGTTGTTGCTTTACTTCTATCCGACTTTCTTCAATGTTAGGACTATCCTTGTTCACACTCCTTGTTTCGTAAAGCCACGATTACCGCATGTTTTCTGTTCTCTAATCCCTTTCTAAATCTTGTGACGTGGCAAACCATCAATCAGAGCGTCTTTCTCCTTCCAAAAGTACCCTATACTTTGCAGTTTCGCTCCACCTCACCACACCCTCGCGTGCTCCTTTTTGTTATGTTTTCAGTGAGTCAGGGAGCTGGTGAAATTCGGCGAACTGTGAGAATTCTTGGAGAGCAAAAAACACAAGCCGAGTGTATCCTTCGGATCTAAAACCACACCCGCCTGCCAATTTTCCATGATTTTCCATCTCTCTCTCTCTCTCTCTCTCTCTCTTTTTATTTCTTTCTCTCTATCTCTCTCAAATGACTAATGATAAAAAGGGCTCCAGTGGCGAGCGCAAAAAGATGCACAATCGGGCGCATTTATCATGCGGGTCCGAGGGCTTGATTACGTCGAAAAAAGTAGAGAGAAAGAGGTTGACCGGCGGAGGGAGGTCACTTGTTATTGTTATTTGTCGGAAAGAAATGTTACAATATTTTTTTTAAGAAACGAGGCAGATGTTTCAGGTGATGGACTTGTGGTCAAAGAAGTTGACAAGGGGACTGCTGATGAACAAGCAGAGCGCTCGAAACGAATTTTTTAGTAACGAAATATATGCAGTTCGAAAGTATTGCTTTTGCGGCAAAAAACGGAGTGCCTGATCGATAAAAGTTTTGTTGGAATCGTGGGAATCGTACAAAAATTCGATCGAGCAGTTTCTTTATTCAAACTATTTCGAGGCTTTCAAGTGCAATTAAATCTTTGAGCTCTCAATGTTCAGAGTTAGCCTTTGTGAACTCTCCCTTGCTGTACTCTGTGCTCAAGACCGTAATCTGTCCTCGTCACTCTTTTCTGCTCACAAATCGGGATTAGAGGGAGTTCCTCGGCTCCTCCCGTTCAAGAGGAAACAGCCGTGTGAACAAGGTGACAAACATTGACTCATTTCGGTGAAAAACAATAGAAAATGAAGTTGAAATGAGCTGATTGAGGTGATGGAAAGGGCTACCGTATTTTCTAGAGAATTTCGGAATGAAATGAGTTCAAAAGGAAGATATAAAACGGAGAAAAAGAAGGAAGGCATGAAAAAGCGACGTAAAGTGATTGATAAACGGACCAAAACAACTTTCTGGATAGTCTCGGATAACATCAACAATAAACTATGGAATAGAGAGGACAAAAGAGATACCAAAACATTTGCAGGCAGTGGGAAAACCACCACAAATGTTTAGATTTGAGCCAATTTTCCGAGCGGCGGCAGGCAGACCGGCACGGCGAGAGCATCGTTCTTGTGCTCTCGGCCACGGAACAAACTATTCATATTTGAGCAGATTTACGGAGGAAGCCTAGTAAAACAAGAGATTGAGATAGAGAGGAATGGAAGTGAAGGAACGTGAATACAGGTCAAAAATAGAAAAACTGTCGACGGACTGTTGTGAACGCGAGGTGAAAGGAGAAGCCGATGAATCATCCGTGACGGCGAAAAAGATGTGATGTGAATTGAGAAAGGAAACATGTCGAGTCAGGCACACAATTCACAACAGAAACAGTAAACCGTATCAAACAATTCGTGTTATAGTAGAGACCGTAATGAGAAAATGTAGATTACGAGTGATAAGTCGGAGGAGGAATGTGTATCCGTGGGAATAAAAGACAGCCAAACAGACAGGCGGCGTCATCATTTCGCTCTGAAGCCGTCCGCGTACAGTCCTCCTCGTTTCTCTCTTTCGCTTCTCCCTTCCGAGATATCTTGTTCACGGACGGACGCGGAAAACCAAGAGGAAGTGATGCAGAATGGGAGAATGGAGAGACGGAGAGCGGAGAGCGAACAGAAGCCGTTGCGGATCAAATTGATCGATTCGGGATCTGAGAAGGTTTGGAACGGTGCCAAATCGGTCGGTAATCATCGGGAGGAACGGTATCAATTGATAAATTCAGGTTAATGAGAGTGATGAAGTCGCGAGGGGTGGTGGCGTCAGAAGGAAACGAAATGTTCTTCGGTGTGTGATTCAACACTTCTTCTTCTTCTTCTTCTTCTTTTACCTCCTTCTCTTCCTTTTTCGGTGTGCTTGCTCGTTGCTTCCAAACATTTCAATTAAGAAGAGAAAGACGTCAGAACATTCTCATTGTGTTTTGAGCTTCAGTTACGGCTTATTAAGCGGAAAAAGAACGGAAACAGTCTTTTGAAATGAGAAAAGTTCGGTGGATTCGGGCAATGACACTTAAAATAGTCAGAAGGGACAATAAACTAGTTGGCATCGATCAATTGGTGGCCATCAACTGATTTCTCTAATTTTGGAGATACACAATACAATTTACATTTTCAGTTTTTAATGTTTTCCAAACACATTCCAAACTTTGAATGAATCGACTAACCTGCCGCATTCGCCCTCTCACTTTCCGACGTCACCGCAGTTTCAGATGTCGTCGGAGCATCATGCTCGGCGCGTCTCGGTGACGTGGCACGGCTCCACGGACCGTGGAAGAACTTGAGCTGAAGCATTGTGACGACGAACAGAGCGATCGGCGCGAAGAGCTGAAGGAAGAGCGAGCCAGCGTTTCCGGTGTCTTGGAAGTTGACGAGTCCGATCGCATCAAACCACTCTTTCGAGAGTCCGAGAGTCGTCTGGGCCCATGTGGCTACCTGAAAGAGGTGATTCAGTATTTTGAGATCACAAAAGGGAGTGGCATAGTCAAGGTCGGAAAACGAAAGGAAAGAAGAGAAATGGATAGGGTGTCATAATCCGTTTCCGCTCGTCTCCCAAGTACATTCAGAAGACAACTTGTAACGCATAGTTTGTCTCGCGAATCGGACAGACTAAGACCCTTTCGAATCATAAACCATGAGAAGTCTCCGAATTATTGAAAAGAAAACTCACTCCAGGGAATTGATAAGTGTAGAGGGCGATGATAACCACAGAAGTGTAGAAGGTGAGGGTCAGCCAGAATCCGTACGCCAATCCACGATACAGACGGAACGAGAACTGAAAAAAAAACAGTTTGCGCAGATGAAATTTGAACTTTTGAAAAACGGAAATCAATTTAGAAAGAGGGGGAGATTGCAGTAACGAGAGGTACAAAAAACAGTAAACTGTCATCGAGAGCGACTGAAACCGGTATCTTTAGACTGAATCTGTGTCATCTTTCTGAGTGCGCACGGCAGAAATAATAACAATAATCAGACAGAGAAAAGGTTATTTATAACGGTTCTTCTCTTGTCTAAAAAAACTGATTTTCTATGTTTTCGGAAAAGCATTGGGGTTTCCCTAAGTTTGTTCAGGTCAAAATAATGGAGAAGGTTGTGTGATTTTGTGTACTGTTTCACTGGTTCTGTTTGGTTGTTCGCTCGAGTCGCATGGCCTGATCTCTGGGTTAAGCGAGTTTTTGAATGAAAAGCGATTGAAATTGCGAAGACTAAAGAGATTACGAAACGCTCCGTCCAAAAGGTGTGAGAATTATTTGAAAAAGGCCGTTTCACGAAGAAAAATAGTACTTTCAACAGCCAGCTTCGCTTGTGGCACTGATCTTTTGGACTGTGCTAAAATGGACAGAAAACTAGTAAGAAAGTTCCATTAAAAGAGGTGTTATAGATCGGGTGCCAACATTTTGCTCCTTCCCAATCGTCTGTTTGTTCTCCATTTTGGCTCCCTGCGGCTCCGCGAGCACAGTTAAAAATACTGACAAACAATGTGTGCGTGAGCCCCCTTCGCAACTTTTTCTTGCCGTGACTCAGCATGTTGTAAGTGAACGTGTCAAGCGAGGTCACAGAACATGGAGGCTACCGTAACCTTACCTTGAGATAACTCAAGTTGAGAGCCCATAACGCGAAGAAGAGGATCGTGTAGAAGGTCGGTTTGAAGTAGGTGGCAACAATCAGAAGAACCAGCGAAACGAGGAAGATGAAGTAAATCGAGATTTTGTACGATAGGTACTCCACGAACTCGGCGAACTTTCTGCTCTTCGGATCCTGAAACTTGAATTATTTTACAAAAGAGTTAAACGTTTTCTGGAAATTTCAGCGCCAAGTTACCTTTCTGGCGTACAAATTTAACGAGTTCTTCGCGAGCACATCATGAACTCTAATACACTTTCCGTGTTTCACGGATACAGTAACTCGGGGTAAACGGGTCAGTTGATCGACGGGAAACTTCATCACATGTCTCAGAATGTTGACCAGTTGAACTGACAACTCGCGCAGCATTTTAGGCAGTTTCAGACAGAAAAAAAGCAAAAAAACCCGAGACAAATCACCAGAGAATGGCCTAAAAAACGGCTCCCCCGGGGACCGGCACCCAGCAAGTGATGATAGATGGCCCGCGGAACGGAAATGCACAAAATATTACCACTTCCTCCTCCTCTTCTTCTTCATCGTCGTCATCGCTTTTCTTTTCTTGACAGTCAGCGAATTTCAGATTCATTTTCGAATCGATTTAGAAAGAGGAAAAGCGACGGAAAGCAGCGAACAGTTTTGAGTGAACAGCCGCCCGAAAACGGCGGAAAGGGACGAAAAAGAGGAGAGGAAGAGGAAGAGGCGGACATCCCTGCGCTTTTATTATTGTTGTTGTTAGGCTGCATGTGCATTCTCCACTTTTCCATAGTTTCTCTTTTTGTGTGTATTTCTGACATGCCACATTTCAATTCTCCAGGCGCTAACCTTGGCAACGGCGACTCCTCCGGCGCCAGTTTTCGACGCTCCGAATGTTCCGTACGAATTGATTCTTCTTTGCCTTTCGAAATCGCTCAACGATTCATAGTACTTTTCTCTGCGAGCCAATCGTAGAAGCAGGAAGATGGGAAGACTGAGAAGAGTCTGGAAATGAGATAGAATGATTGAATAGCAAAAGAGACCCTTATACCGGCACAAGAACAAGTCCATAGAAATACAATTGAGTTGCATATAACATGAATGTTTCGCTCGTTTTTTGTTTCGAAATGAAAGTAAGTGACAAGACCTTTGTCACCGGCAGGTAATCCGACACCCATATCATATGCTGCTCTTTTTTCTGCTCACTGAGCTCAGTAAGCGTGTCGGCTCAGAGATAAAGACAGGTCAGAAATTGCAAAAATTCTCTAGTTGATAGTACCTGCACAGAAAGGACGATGAGGGCGTGAACGGGCACGGATATCCACTCGATTCCCACAAATTCCATCCACTTCGGATCGCCGATCTCTTTATGAATGTCCATGCTCAGCACGTATTGGAGGACCAGAAGGAACTAAAAGATGGGCGGGTTACTTAGAGATTACTGTAGGTTACAGTACCTCGATGTATATGAGAATGATCGGGGCCATGGCAAATGACGACTTTCTCGTGTCGCGGAAGATCCAAAGAATGCAGGTGAGAATGAGAAGAATAAGTCCGAAAATCGAGTGATACAGAAGCGCCCACGTCATCATTGCAGTCAGCGCGATCGAGTACGAATGGAAAATGACAAAAGTGATCACTGCGATCATTCCCTTCGACGTCGCCGATTCTTGCTCTCCGGCAGCTGAAGCTTTCGTGCATTCCGTGATTCGTTTGAGCACTTATCAAATAGACTTACAATTGAAAATGTTGCTTAACTTGTTCCGATCCACCACCTGTGACGTCACCTTCCGCATCGGAATCGAACTACGTCCCTCGCCGTTCCGAGTCGGAGAAACGGAACGACCGCGCTGTTGCTCATCTTCGTTCGAGGAGGAGGCGTTGGAGAGTAACTGAAAGCGACGGTGATGAGAAAATTATGAAACAGAGAAAGGAGGATAGGTGTGAAAGCAGGGAAAGCAGAAATGGACGTGGACAGTGGAGAAAAGAGGAGATAAAACGGGGATAGATTGTGAGATTTTGAATACTTATAAAAGAGCTAGGGAACCGAATAAGAAACTCAGCTTTTTTTCTGTGGCCCTAACGGGGTTATCGGAATTCATTTTTGGACGTTGTGAGCTCGAAATTTGAAACGAAGGACACATTCACACGGACAAACAAAGTGAAACGCCATGAAAGCAGTAAGGGAAATAAAGGGAACATGCGAGAGGATAACTGATTGTGGTAACTCAAGAGTCAACACGCACCAAAGTATTGCCACGTCCCCTGGCGGACGAATTCGGAACCGAAGAGTCTTCGGAAATCGAGATGAGCTGGCCGACGTCGTCCAGATTCGACTCGACAGTGCCAGCGGAGACGAATCGCTGAACCGAAATGCACGTTTCAGTGGCTATTGCTATTCTAGACTAGACTCTACAGGGCATTCTCGTTTAATTTTTAGCCATGACAAAGAAAGAGAGAAAGACGATGGACAATAAAGAAAGGAAGAGAATCCAAGAAAGAGAGAAAGAGAGAGCGATAGAGCGAGAGACACAGAGACAGACACAGACGGCTCGAACTGACTTCTTCGTGCACAGATGAGCCGTATTCGTCGTTGTCAATGTACTGTCGAGAGCCATTCTTCGTGAACTTGTACTGGGCGACCATCAGGTAGTAGAAGACAAGCACGACAATCGGATTCGCGTACAGCGGCCACTTCATCATCAGATCCGAGCTGTCCAGATCCGGAGCCACGAACGGAAAACGCCACCAATCGGGGCACGAGGAGTCCATGAGCACATTCAGACCGAACAGACGGGCGAGAAAAGAGCCCTTCGGAATCCACGTCTGATGAACGATCGGAATCTGGAAGGTGTAGAGAACGAGAAAGTGGACGGCGGAGTAGAAGATCAGCATCTGAAAGGAAACCGTTTGAATGAGTTGACAAGGGGGAATTGATCACCTTCTTGATCCGATTGTAGGTGCCGTGTCTGAGCGGAGTGTAGGTGGCCCACCAGGAAGAAATTAGGAGGAAAGCGGTGAAGTAGACGAGGTTCGAGACCGACGGCTTCACGATTCCCACGTAGGCGGTGAATAGGAATATGACAAAGTTAGTGAGTCTGCGCAACGAATTACTGATCGCACTCCACATAATCGCTGCCATTTTCCGTTGACGTCTCTGCTCGCGGCCACTGCAGATAGAATTCAAGCATTGCAAGCCATAGTAACTTTTGTAAGCACTCACGATTCATTTCTGACGGTGACGACGTCTCCGACAACGTCCAATTGCTCGTCGCGGTGCGAAAGAAGCATGACGACGACGAAATTAATGAGGGCAGCACACAGAGCGATGATTTCGGGAAGAAAAGCTCGTGTGGACTCGAAAGTGCCGGTCGGGTGGAAGCGGACGAGACCGATGCTCCGGAAGAGTGTGGTGTCCCATCGGTCGCAGATGTACGTCGACTCATTCTTGTGTACTACCACTTCTGAGATCTGGTAAGAACCGATTCCTAGTGCAGCTGCTAGGCAGAATAGAAATGTGATAGTAACAAATGCTCCGATTGGTTCTGTAATCAGTTTGGAACACTTTAGTGTTATTTTTACAAAGAACTTACTGGGAAGCGGGTAGTTCTTGTGAATCGGCGGAAGAACTGCACTGAGAAGTGCTAGCAGCACGTAGCCGATCGAAAGGAAACATGGCCGGATGATGGCCGCTGAAAGAAGAATGTCTTAAACGCTTTTTGAATATTTGCGAGAGCATACCGGCTAGCAAAGCTGCCGGGAGCACAAGCTTGACAGTGCACGATTTGAACCACGGGGGAACCGTCATTTTATCATCAGATGGTTTTTGGCTTCCGCTCCGATTTTACCGCATGTGTTTCTGAAAGCTAATTTGAGCATGAAATCAAATTATTTTTCAAAGAGATAAAGGCAGTGTTTGTTGAGATAAAAGCGGCGAGCGAAGTAAGTAAAGACAGCTTTCAAACGGTAAATATTATGTTATCTGTGGAAGATCGGAAGGGCAGCACGATAAACAGTTCTCAAGCAGATTTTTGGTGAAAAAAAGGCTCCAGATTCTTAAATCTCACGCTTATTGTACGATAGTCAGCGAGAACTTGTCTGCGGACTCGGCTGCCGATTTCACGACACTCGCAAAGTAAAAAAAAAATACAGAAATTTTCTCACTCTCATTTTCGAATAAAAAAAGTTTTCGTTTCGATAAATATTTTGATGAGTAATGCGAACGATCGGAAACTGTTTGTTTGGACAGGTGTAGGTGTGCCATCGCAGTACTTTTGGCAAAAAAATGCAATTATTTAGGCGCTGAACTTTTTCACTATCAAAATTTTGTGCATGTGATCGTAGGACTAACTATAAGGAAAAACTGAAAGCAAATAAGCGTAAAGCTTCGACAAATATTGCGAGATTTAGAGAATCCGGAATTTTTAATCAGAAAGCTAAGAAAAAATTAAAGTGCAAAGAGAAAGCGAGGAAGTTTGTTGAGGTTGTTGGACAGCACAACAAATGGTTAACTGCGGCCGCCCGTCGAGCTGTCTTCGTCTCTCCGATCAGCACGCTCCCCGCGACACCAAATGTGGGGACAAGTGTGGCAAATTTGAAAGGAATTCGATGAATCACAGGTAAAAGTTGAGAAATAAATCGATTGCAGTACTGCTATTATGACTGATAAGTCCTATTCGGGTGGGCGTCACGCGCACGCATGATTGTTTGCTGAGCAACTTTCTGCTCTCTCCGCTCCTCCAGTAACGTACCACTGGTAGAATGGCAGAGATAAACGATGAATAACAGGTTTTCCGCTCCGTCTTTTACACTTTTTCCGTCCGAGAGATAGAGTTCAACGGATCAAGCTGAAGAAAAGCGAGGAAAGCGGAAAAAAGAACGGAATCTTCGCTCCAATCGGCCGCTTTTTATGGCTTCGCGGCCTCAAGGACACTGGCTCGTTTCGGCCGATTCGGGGACATTAGCATATCGCACTAGAGGGGGAAAAACGAGCGGTCAGCGCAAAATTCAAAATTGAATTTCTCCGGACAGGCGAATCATCAAAATAATAAACAAACGGAGTATGCTCTTCAAATTTCACTAACCTCCTCTGCGTTGCAGAACGGAAGAAACTAAAGTGACCAGGTATTTATGCTGAGAAAAAGAAGAAACGAAGCAATGTTCGAGTGGACACTCACTCACACGCAAAAAGTATCTGTCTGCAGTGTCTGACTCTCCAACGGAAGAGTCCCTTCGGCTGTTTACTTGTTGTCACTCTTCCCGTCGTCTGAGTCTCTCGCAGTATCTATGCTCTTACTGACCGACCAAAACAACAAAATGGGCGAAAAGCGGAGAGAAGTGTAAGGGTGTAGGCTACGAACGAACATATTAGTTGTCTGAAATGAGATGATCGCACAACAAAAATTGAGATAAGATATCCACGTGACTTCTTAAAAGAATGTATGGCGTGAAGCCAAATCTGAAAGTCAGTTTGATCTGCACAGCGGGCCTAAAACTTTCTACTTCAATTTCTTAATATTTGATCTCATTCCATTTTGTTTTGATGATCTTCCATGATCTTCCATGAATACTCAGAACAATTAATTTCTATATTTTTTGCGGCAACATTTATTAGAAAGAGGAATCAGAGCATTTGCCTTCTTGATTTTTGCCCTTTGAGCGTCCGACAACATCTGTAAATAAATTTTATTGTGAAATAATGTTCGAATAAGTGCTTTTGTGATACCTGGAATGTGAGAATGCTGTTTTTTGAGAAAAAGTACCTCGGTCAAGCGCAGGGTGAGTTCCCGAGACTGAAGTCCCGGGAATTGCCGGGAAAAGTAATGGGAGAACTTCCCGAGAAGCGTCGGTACCGAGAAGTGTGAAGACTTGTCGTTCCCGATAACGGGAAGTCTTCAGTCTTCCCGGTACCAAGATTTCCCGGGAACGACAAGTCTTCACACTTCTCGGGAAAGGAAGTTCTCTCATCACTTTTTCCGGCAATTCGCGCAGTGTGCCTTACCGAAATTTTTTTTACCGAAAGAAGTGAATTTCGGTAAATTTTCGGTAAATTTTCGGTAAATTGTTTCGAAAGTTTACCGAAACTCTTTCGGTAAAAACTGTTTTTTTACCGAAAGAGTTTCGGTAAATTTTTCGGTAAAAACGTTTTTTTACCGAAAGAGTTTCGGTAAATTTACCGGTAAATTTACCGGTAAATCGTTCCTTTCGACAATTACCGAAAGAACAATTTTTGAGAGCGGAGAAAAAAATGTTAAAACATGATTTTGTTTTTCAATTTTTTAATAATTTTTTTAAATAATTTTTTTGTTTTTGTTTTTTTAAATTTTTAAATTTTTTAATTTTTTTAATTTTTTTAATTTTTTTAATTTTTTTATAATGCTATGCAACGAGTTTCGCATTTAATGTGTCCCCAAAGTTCCTCATTCGAAAATAAACTGTTCGTTAAAAGAAAACAGAAAAATTGAGGCGCCGAGCGGTGCCGTCGATACCGAAAAGGCGCGGCACCGGCGTTCTTTTTTTGACAAGGGAAGTGACTGATGTGACCAATTTAGAACATTCTGAACAACATCCCAAACATCAGGAACACGCTGAACAGTCGCCTCAATGTTCCGTTCTCAAAATTGAAAATTGTTTCGAAAAAGTACCCATTTACCGATAAAATTTACCGAAACTTTTACCGATAAAATTTACCGAAACTTTTACCGAAATAGTTTCGGTAAATTTACCGGTAAATTTATCGGTAAATTTTCGGTAAATTTTCGGTAAATTGTTTCGAAAATTTACCGAAACTCTTTCGGTAAAAAAAAGCTTTACCGAAAATTTACCGACAATTTACCGAAATTTTTACCGGTAAATTTACCGGTAAATTTACCGAAACCCTTTCGGTAAGGCACACTGAATTCGCGGGAATTCAGTCTCAGGAGCTCACCCTGGTCAAGCGGCCCCAAATGGCCGAGTTGCCCGCTTATAAAAAGGGGTAGTGGGTCCAATACAAGAAAACACAAGAAACAACGCGAGAGATTATCAAACAAAGGTTTATTGCTTGAGGAGCAACGAAAGAAACGAAGCAACAAAGAAAAGTACAGAAAGAACACCAAAAAGAGTGTCTCTCACAAGCAAACGTACAAAACCAGAACTAAAAACTCAGTATTAAAAATGCCACGCAGCTCAAAGTTCACGCGTGTCCCATAGAGCGTCTTTGCACCCGTTTGTGCGACTTCCTGGAAAGGGTTTGAAGGAACTGCCTTTGGCAACTTCCCCCCCGTGGACAAAAAGCCGGACCCCGGGCCGGCTGAAGTACGAGCACATGGGCGACTGACAGTCTGCTCCCGACACACGTGTTCCTCTGCTACGGACTTACAGAAAGACTACCACATTACCAACTAATACCTAAAGATCCTAGAATGCTAAAAGAACGAAAACAATATGATGATCGCATACGTTATGTCGATCGATTCGCTCTCTTGGCCACCTCCAACTTCCGGCCAACCATCAGTTTCTCCACCGCCGCATTCCTCGGAATGAGTGAATCGAGGTATCCACCCATCATCTCCGCCGAGTCGAACTTCTCCGGGATGACCACAACCATCGGAAGTTGTTTTGGTCCAACGGGCGTCTGCGGATCGACGAACCGTACGTTCGTACTGGTTCGCATCCTCTTTTTCCACCACTCCGTTATCCCTCCGACTTCGTTGAACTTGCATGCCATCCGAATTGGCACCACGATCAGATCCTTAACGTCTTTGGCGATCGACTCGATGATTTCCGCCCGATTCTCGTTCTCGGTGGGATCGACCGTCCATTTCGCCAGCATGACCACCTTCTCGACGCCCTTCCAATCGTATTTCTCCGTCCACGCCACGTCGGCCTTCGCTTTGATGTCGAAGTAAGCCGGCGAATTGAACTTGAGACGAGGTCCGATCACCAGATCTGCTTCGCGCACGACCGTCTTCTTCGGCTCCCGTCTCCCTCCTATCTCCTTCTCCTTCTCCAGCTTTTCCGCAATCGATAGTTGTCCGGTGGCCAGCGTTCCGAGCGATTTGTGCGACACCTTGTCCACAATCACGCGCGACCCTCCGTCACGATCGAATCCATCCCGGTTCCGCTCTCTGCAAGAATTTCCGTTTCCAACGTGATATTCCCTGATTTTATTCAGACGCGCAGCTCGTTTCCCCAGCTTCGCTTCATGCTTCCCGGCTCCAGTCTCCTCTGCTCGCCATTTCAACTTCCGCTCGAACTCCTCGAACAGTTCTTTCACCGGTCGGCAGAATCGTCCTTGCAGCGTCTTGAACAGTGATTTCGCTGGTCCCTTCAGGAATCTGTCCTCCAAGATGGTGATCAGCTCTTCGTCATCCTCCACCACATGATGGTATTTGAGGAGAAAGGCTCGCTTGAACTCTCCCAGGTCGCTGGACCCATCGTACGGCTTCGGTTCCGGTAGCGCCGACGACTTCATCACTCGACTCATACAGTTCACCATGTCCCTCACCTCACCCCTGGACCCCGATCTCCTTCTCCGACACTCCTTTCCGTCTGCGAACTCCCATCCCGCGACCTTTTCGCGCCAGTCCGCGCTTCTGTCTCTCTTCCTCTCCGTACCTCGTCGGCTTCTCCAGCTTCCGGACGTCGATGAGCTCGCGGAGCATCTGGATCGTTGACCTTGCTTCGGTGAGCGCCCCTGAACATTCTGATGACTCCTGTTCTGCAGTTCGTTGAGTTTACCCTGGCTTTCCTGCCATTGCCCCTTCCACTGCTCCACCATCCGATGTTCTGCTCGCCAGGCCTTCTCGCTCCTCTCCAACTTTTTCCCGAGGGCTTCCTTCTCGCCTTCCAGCACTTCGATCGCTTTGCGCAATCGATCCGCCTCCGCTGACGCCACATCCTGTAAAACGCGATTCTTTTTCCTCTGTTTCTCCAGCTCCCTGGCATTTTCAGCGTTTCCCCCTCCGTCACTCCTTCCAATCCGCGCGCTCCCGTCTTCTACCACTTCTCTCAACTGCTCTATGGTTTCGATTTTGCCGGCCTCCATCACTCTCATCACTTCTCGCTGCCACTTATTCTTCCCGATCTCTTCAAATCTCTCCCGAAGTTCTTTGGCAAACGCGTTTATTGGCGCCGTGATGACATCTTTCTGTCGGTCCGTGCACTCCGTCATATCCCGCAGTCTCTTCCTGATTTCCGCTTCTACCGAATCCACGGTACTCACAAATCGCTCAAACCCCCTCGTTCTGCTTCTTCTCTCTTTGAAGCTAACCTCCGGCCATCCCAGCAGCTCTTCCTCTGTCGGCGTTGACCGCTTCTCGCTCTCTTCCTCGTCGACTCGCTTCACCTCCTCGGGATCTTTCGGCTTCACCTCCTCCACTTCCATCCGGTCGCTCGGCTCCGTGTTGTACGTGCTCGGCATTTCCTCTGCAAACTTTCGTTCAAAAGTTTGCGTTTTCCTGTTGCTCTCGCGGATCGTTCAATCGCACGAGGTTATCGATTTTTCGCGTTGATCTCTTCGCGCCTGAGCAATGTTCTTCGAACTATTGCTCGTTGGCACGAAAAAACACGAGCAAACAATAAAAAAAACCGGTTCGGCCCCCAAGTTGCCCGCTTATAAAAAGGGGTAGTGGGTCCAATACAAGAAAACACAAGAAACAACGCGAGAGATTATCAAACAAAGGTTTATTGCTTGAGGAGCAACGAAAGAAACGATTCAACAAAGAAAAGTACAGAAAGAACACCAAAAAGAGTGTCTCTCACAAGCAAACGTACAAAACCAGAACTAAAAACGCAGTCTTAAAAATGCCACGCAGCTCAAAGTTCACGCGTGTCCCATAGAGCGTCTTTGCACCCGTTTGTGCGACTTCCTGGAAAGGGTTTGAAGGAACTGCCTTTGGCAACTGCCGGATTTCTATATCTGATATCATTCAATCCAAGGCTTTCAATGCATTGCCCTTCTCCGTGGAGTCCCAGTCCTAGTAGTGTCCCAGTAGTGAATGTAAAACTTAGCAGTGCTGGAAACGTGGGCCTAAAATACTTCAATGCTTCAAGTCCAAGAAGCTTGCAAAGTTTGGGTCCGATCGGAATATTGTAAATGGGACAAAAGTACAGACACTTCCCAGACTAGTTTTTTATCATCTATTCTCAAGAAGTCCGACCAGGAACCATTGTTTTTCTGAGGGGACCCCTCTTTATTTTAGGGGGCCCATGTTTTTCCTGGATGTTTGAGAGGGACCTTATTTTCTTATTATTTTTTATTATTTTATTTATCTGGGGGGACCCTTGTTTTACACTGGTACCATAGTACATCTGCCTGGCCCTTTTTTAAATTTTTCGCCTCCTCCATCTTTGTGATCGTCACCAAAAGGGGCGTGGTGGCGGTGAAGCACGGCCGAGTGGGCGGGATTTCATTGTCACTTTATAAACCAAGAGTAGTATACAGATTGATTTAGGAGTGATTTTAAAGCACAGGGGGGCGGGGTTTTTCTAGACTCCACCCCCTGTGCTTTACAATCACTCCTAAATCAATCTGAAGAATAAAGATAAGATTCTGACAAAAAAATGGATTGAATGATAAGGATGATTGATTGATTGATAAAAAAAAGTGATTTGATAAATGGGTGATAAAATGATAATGATATGATAAGGTGATAAAGGATTGCTATAGTGATATATACTTAATTGTTGACCCTAACTCTTAACAACGAGAGCTTAAAAAAAGTCACCGTTTTCTAAATCGCTAAGTGCGAAGGACCTCTTTTGAGTATGAATGATTTTTCAACTGTACAAGTCTCAAAAGATGATATCATTGACGTAGTTTTCCCCCAAAATAGACCCTCACGTGTTTAACTCCATCGGTAAATTATGAAATGCAAACGTGATGCTCTTACGTAACCTCCATATTTTAACGTTAATGAAACTATTCTCTTCATTCCTCGCATAATTCTATTCACCTCTGTACACAGCTTTCTCTACATTATGCAAAAAGTACAGGTATAATTTCTACATTTTTTATCCCGTTAAAAAATTAGGAACTCACACTCAGAACCCTGCCTACAATGCGTTCAACACGTCTTTGCTGCTCGGAGTTATGATTGGATTCGCTTTTGCATGTTATACGATTGTCATCTGTATCCCTATTTACGCGGCTCTGAAAAGACAATATGCGATGTTCCGACAATATCAAAATGTGAATATTTGAATCCGAGTACCGTCAGTTTCAAGAATTCCGCAATCCTGGAGTTTGAACCTACGAGTTCAACAAGTTAGCTAACAAAGTGGACATCGATCCCAATGACTTCTTCCTACACTCAAACTCTACACGTACTAGACGGAGTCACGTTTACCGATGGAAGACTCCAAAATCTAAACTAAGACAACTTCTTCACTCACAGAGTCTTATCTAAAATGAATCCGGCACAGGCATCTGTGAAATAATGATCTCTTTCCTTTTGCGCGGGCAAGTAGCTGAAGATTCCCCATTCATAATTATTCTCCCCCTCATCCCCCCTTTCCATTCTCTCTCCACGTTCTTCTCTAATAATTTTCACGTTAAAAACGTAAATAAATAAATAAATAAAACAAGCAAAACAGGTAGTACACGTAATTATTTTTATTATGAAGAAGAGAATAAATGAGTTATTATTATGAAGAATAAAGACTAAAGAAGACAACATTGAACGAACGCAAGACACCTCTGTCCCCGAACGATATAGTAACGTTAAATCAGATCCTCGTGACAGATCAAATAGTGGTGTGGAATACCGTCACAGGAGACAGAATTAATTGCCCTTGGATTCATCCGTAAGTTTTTCTTGAATTGATTAGAAATACCATGTGACTTTGTTATTGCTATTAACAATAAACAAAACTCGAGATTTTTTTCGGAACTTCAGAACTTTAGGAGCGATTTTAAAGCACAGGGGGTGGAGTCTAGAAAAACCCCGCCCCCCTGTGCTTTAAAATCACTCCTAAATCAATCCAGCGTTCATTAACCATCTCTCTCTTTTCCTTCCTCTGACGCTATTGCTATGCAAGAAGTCAGCTCCCTCTCTCTCTCTTCCTTCGAAATGTCGCGGTTTCGAAATGTACTGTCCCACCTGATCAGGCAGAGATTTTCTGGATCCGCTTTTGTTTCTTTTTGAATGATGTTGCGCGGTGTACGCAGATTCCTGTCAACCAAGCTGTCAACCGTTGCCGCCAAGCTCATCGAAAGCACGATCGTTACTGTTTTCCATCCGTTCCATACTTTTATCGATTGACAGTGCTCGTAAATATTTCTGTCAACATCGAATGGAAAATCAGCAAAATCATACATGCTCAGTTTCATAAAAACCAAGACACTTGGTTAGAAGTCCTATTGTATGTGAGCATGTTTCTGGGACTTTCTCGACTCTATCTCTACTAGCTTCTAGATTCCTTCACGTTTGTTCATCTGGATCAGAAGGGAACCTTTTTCTCAAAAAACAACATTCTCACATTCCAGGTATCACAAAAACAAATCATTTTTTATTGAATTAGAAACCAAGGCAACACACCCACTCGCTCTGGTTGGCAAGGAACCTTCCGAATGTGTTGACATGGACACCTTCACTCCAGTTTATTAGATCTCCAGTTCTGAGAAACAGCAAAACTCCTCTGCATTCGACTTTTGTCTCAATTACAAGAATGTGTTTTTGTTTTTATTTTTGCGACCAATAATCTTCTCTATTTTCCTCCGAAATTCGCATGCGGCTCATCGCCCAATTATTGAGCACCATCCTTTCAAATTAGCCATTCTCCCAGAAGAGACATTCGTCACACCGACGTTTTCTGAAAAGAAGAAAAAGAAAGAGAAGGAGGAGGAGGAGGAGAATGCATTTCTGGTGGTTCCGGCTCGATTCTTATCCATTTCCTGTTATAAACGATCGCATGACTTGTTCTCATTTGGAAGACTCGTCTTTTCCCTTATAAATGAGAGCTCCTTCATCTTCCCCAACTTCTATCCCAATCTTCCAGATGCGGTTCCCGTCGAGAATGCTCCTGCCGGCGGTGCTCCTGATGCTCTCGGTCACTGTGTTCGCCGTCGATCCGCTCGACTTCCTGTTCAGCTCAAACATGGCCCAATACCCGAGATACCGCCCGATCGCCGCCACTAGGGCCGACGTGACTCCCGAATTCGGAAAGAGGTTTTGGCTTGGGTCCGCATTCGAGTTCTAGTCTTCCTTGCTCCTACTCCCTGTTCCCCCCTTGTTCCTTCTCTGATATTGTCCATTCAGGGCTCCTCCCGGCTGTGTTTGCACGGAGTTTCTCGGATGTCACGGACCAGGATGCATGCGAAGAATGTACCCGAAAACGGCCTAGATCAGCTCTTTTCTGATCTCCCATTTTATTTTCAATTCCTCGACTCTAACACCAGACGGAGTCGCGCCGATAATAAAATTTGTTAACTTGAAGGCTGAGTTGAGTAATCAAATCGAAAATTGTTCATTTCAAGCAGGAAAGAGTTTACACTAGAAAGACAAGAAAGATCTTTGATATCACAGAAACTAGGGAGCACGGTCTAGATTGCGATTTCTTCAGTCGGCGGCTTCATAGTCGAGGTAGGCACGCTGTGCATCGCCTTTTCATTGAATTTCTTGATTCGAGTGACCACTTCGTCCGTTGTCGGGCCCGAGCTCATCTTCGCCTTGATCAACCAGTTGGTGGCCAGGTAAAGGGACACGTACTGCGACCACGAATCCACGGACATCGGCCGTTGCTCTCGGATTGTGCGCACGATGTCGTTTATCTTAAGAAAGACTATGAACTTAACAACCAAAAGAATCGTCCGTCACCTTCGGCTCTTTTCCTTTTCCCAACTGATCCACGATTACGGCGAGCGAGAGGAGAGCGGCATTCCGTCCGGCTCCGTGCACAGACGCCAGAATAATAGGCGAGCCGGCGTTCTCGTTCTTGGCAATCTGCTGGGCGGCTCTGATTTGCGCGGCGAATCGTTCCGGTCCGGTGAACGGCTTCCAATAGGCGTGCAGGAAGACAGTGCACATGAGAGAATTGGAGCATCCCTCCGGGAGGAGCTCCACGACGAATTGATCCGCTTTCGCTGCGTCCTTTTTCTCCACTTTTCTAGTGTTGATGAAGAATCCGTTTGCGTAGAGCCAAGCGCCTGTTTCCTGCCGGAACAACTTCTCAATGCCCGGGTTCTGGAGCTCATCAGGTCGTGCGATGATGTGAAGGGACTGGCACTGCTCCTGGAACACCATACGCCAGAACTCCTCGACCGCGTCAACGACATCGAGCTTTGGAAGTTGGACTAGGTAGGTCAGAGGAGCAAACTGAAAGATATAGGTGATTACCGAGCACATTAGCAATTTTCTCACATTCGGCACGTTGATTTTGGTCCCGTTGATGTAGTCGTTCTTGCAGAACTGCACGATGACTCGGCTGTCATCGTAGCACTTGTAGTCCTGGTGACGATTGCGTCCGGTGTTCGCCTGCCAGATCTTGCACCTCTCCACGTTCGCCGGCATCTTCTGAATTTCTTCGTACTCGGCCTGCATGTTCACAGATGCCAGACTCTTCGTGAACAGGACCGCCGCCTCCTCCCCCGTCCATTTCTCCTTCTTTTTCGGTTTCTCTTTCTCATCGCACGTAGTTTTGTCCACCGAAACGGTCGATTTGCTCTTTTTCAACGCGGTTCCCATTTCCGTGACGGATTTCTTCTTGTCGAGGTTCACCGACGCCTTGCTCGCAGTTTTCCTCGCCGCCACGACTTTCGACTTCGCAGTTATCGCCGTCCTCTCTTCGGTTGCCGCCGTGTTCTCCGCTTTCTGGTCCCGTCCTTTCCGTTTGACATTGGTGTTCTTAGTGTTTGGTGATTTTTTCGGAGCTTGATTTTTGTTTCTGCAAATTTCGATTCAGCGATCTATGACCGAGTGATATACTTACGCCATTGTATCGCTGTCAGAAGATCGTCTGGATTTGTTCTCCGTAAGTTGGGAATAACAGGATTCCGGAAGGTCATCGTCAGATCAAGTGATAGGCCACGTAATCACGCGATACGTGGCGTCGAATAGAAATCGTTTTTTCAAATTGTATACTCGGTCATTTAGATTACTACTAGATCTACAGACACATAGCTACTCGAAAATATGGGGACAGCATTTTGTTGTGAAAAAAAGTTGATAAAAAGCTGTTCAATGTTTCTGATTTCAATTTTTAAATTCTGAATTCCGACTACGGTTAGCATTCGTCCGCACTCCGTGGTGTTCGCGGGAATTCAATTTCGCACGTTTCAAAAAAATTTTTTTTTTTTTTCTCAGCTCCTCATTCAAATATTCATCATTCATTGTTCAATTTCACTTTTTCTCCAGCTCGATGCAGGCAAACAGGCTCATTCAACTGCCGTACGCCGTCGATATCAATCAGAACAAGTCGATATGCCACGCATGCAAGGGCTTCATCAAGACGGTGAGTTTCCTGAACTGCTCTGATCGAAGTACCATTCCTAATTTGCTTCAGGGAGTCGTTCGGATGACCATTCGTAATACGAAACAGATAGCCACCATGGAAACCGAGAAGTGGATGCACTGTGAATGCTTCTGGAGGAGTTTGAAGAGAGGAGTGGACGACATTAACGGATCTTCTATCGGCGGAATGGATCGGTTGGACTGGAATACTCAAGAAATGATTCGTGAACAGATACGAAGATTCAAGTTCGAGCCCGAAACGTCGCCAACGTTCACAGGAACCCTCGTCGACTTCAAAAATCAGAGAATCGCGAAATCTGCGTCGAACAGAGGGAAATGCAGCAAATGTTTTCAGTTTTTCGAGAAAGATGAACTGAAAATGATGATGAAGATGAAATCCTACCATGCAAGGTGTCATTTCGAATCGATTGACAAGTTTCTGGGCAGATTGGATGATATACCCGGATGGATGGGCCAGGAAGAGAAGTGGAAAGAGAAGACCATTCAGGCGTTCGAGGAAATCCACGGAAAGCGAGAGAAGGATCCGAAATGTGATGAAAATAGCGGAAATCCTTCGAATGAAAGCTACGCTATGTCGGACGGAAATGACGAAGATTTGGCCAACCTGACGTTCACAATCCACGAAATGTCTTTCACTTCTGATGGCTATTCGTCTTCGAAAACCTCGTCACCAGCTGACTCCCAGACATCGTCGAAGCGCTCAGCTGCACCGAATGAGGAAGAGGCGGATACGAAGAGAAGACGGCTCGCCCGAATGGCGAAAATAATGGAGATCCGTCAGAAAAAGATGAGGGACCAGGCCGACCGGATGTTCGCCCTCCGACAGTGCTTCCGGCGCATTTATTTAGTTGAAATCAAGTCTATTTTCGTGGAAAACGACCAAGACGAGTGCGATGACGCCGAGAAAGCAAGAGATCTGCTCGTTGATATGGCTCTTTTCGGAAATCCGATTACGTGTCAGGAGTGTCTTGACGGAAAGATCACCTACAATTCGATAAAGCAGTTGTACGAGTGCAATGGCTACAAGACAGTCTACACAAGATGCCGCTTCACCAGCAAAAACCCTGTCCGCACTCCGTTCGTCATGCCGGCGAGGTTCATCGAAAAATATCAGCTGCAGACGGTGATTTTCAATCAGATGCACGAGCGAATCTATCCGAAACAAGAGGAGATTGTGAACAAAGTTGAAGGCTGTGGCTCTCCGGGCGACGGGAACACGTCGATTCTGGCGGCGGAGGCATTCGAAGCATTCAACTCGCTCCCAACCAGTCAGTGCATTTAGCTAACAAAAACTATATCTGATGTCTTTTTTGTAGATGTAGTCAACCCGGCAACAGCTACCACAACACACATTCTGAAAAATGGAACTCTCGTGGATGCGAAGTGCCCGCACGCTTACAAATCTCATGTGGTCAAACCGTATCAGGCGGCGCTATCGATGACAGACGTCACGGAAAACAAGAACTCGTACTATAAGATTCAACTGTTGAAGGAGGACTCGGCGGAGTGAGTGAGAATTGTGCTCTTCCAGAAAAACAGTAGTCCTTTCAGGCTCTTCCATTTATTCTCCTCGTGGGGACGCGTCGGCACGGATTTCGGTGGACACTACACGGAATCTTTCAATGAAAAAGTGGAGGCGATAAGACGATTCGAGCAGTTGTTCTCTCAGAAAACAAAGAACGAGTGGAAATACCGAAAGTACTTCCGCAAACTGCCTGGACAGTTCAACTACGTCGAAACGGATTTCTCGGAGCTGGAGACGATGGACGCGCATGGAATAGAGCCAGGCTCACGCACGAAATTGCCGATAGGAGTCAAAGAAGTGGTGATGGCTATCTTTGACGTTGAGAAAATGAAAGCCGCGCTCAAAAGTTTCGACATGGACCTTGAGAAGATGCCGTTGGGGCAGCTCTCCAGAAATCAGATCAAAACTGCGTTTGGAGTGCTAACGAAGCTCTCATGGCTCGTGGTGACAGAGAACAATGGACCGGAAATCGTGGACGCCACAAACAAGTTCTACACGCTCATCCCGCACAGCTTCGGAATGAAAAGTCCAGAGCCACTCGACACTCCTTCAAAGATCAAGGTTTTCAAAGATCATTTTCCTGTCTTAATGAAAACGATTGCAGAAGAAGTCCGAAATGCTGACTGCATTGCTCGAGATAAAGTACGCGTACGATCTGGGTACCGACAGACTGCCAAGGTCGCTTATTCAAGTGGATCCAGTCGATATCAACTATGAGAAGCTGAAGTGCGTGATGAGTCCGTTGCCACGTGGATGTCAAGATTGGGAATACATCGAGTCGTACATGAAGAACACCCGAGGATCCACTCATCATTTACGAGTTGATCTCGTCGATGTAGGCTCTCGTTTTTTTTTTAAAGATTCTTCACCTTTTTTTTAAGATCTTGATAGTTAATCGTGCGAACGAATCAGGAAAGTTCCGCAAAGATCTGGGCAACCGCAAACTACTGTGGCACGGATCTGCTCGCATGAACTTCGCTGGAATACTCGGCCACGGACTCCGAATTGCACCTCCCGAAGCTCCCTCCAATGGATACATGTTCGGAAAGGGCGTCTACTTTACCGACATGTTCTCAAAAAGCTTCTTCTATTGCCGAGCGAAGCAGACTAAAGAGGAAGTCTATCTCCTATTGTGTGACGTTGCGCTGGGCACTCCGAGCATCGTGTTTGCAGCGCAAAACTTGAGCGCAGAGAAATTGCCCGCTGGAACGCATTCAGTCCACGGTTGGAATAAACGAGTCATTTGGGTGTAAATCTAGAATTTGCAGCCATCGGACGAGAATGTCCCCACGAAATCGGCACGGTTCTTCACAAGGACGGCTTCGAAATTCCGACAGGACACCGAAAAACTCAACTTCACGGTCAACACGGTGTAAATTTTCATCTTTTGTACAATGAGTGAGCCTTTTTGCATCGTTCTCCGCGCACTCCTTCGCTTCAGGTACATTGTCTATGATGTCGATCAGATTGAATTGAAGTACCTGGTCCGCGTCCGCGTTCACGAAGCGAAACATCTGCAATAATAACAACTCACTCATTTCTGGCATCCTTGTCTACTAACCTATCATTCCCATAACCTTTCACCAAGCTGTGCCATACAACTCTGAATCCCGTGTTTACTCGAATACGTTTCCTATGTCGTACAGACTGTACGGTACAGTAGAAGAAAAAACGTTGAATCGTGAATGTTTTCCAAATCGAAGAAAAGATGACCAAATTTGTCGGTGGGCTACGATGGAGCGAGGAAGAAAAAAAATGAAACACAGGAACAATTTGAAAGTTGATATTTAGTTTATTAAGGAAAAACTGATTAATCATAAGATTTAACAATATAATACCCGATAAGAAAGTAATAATACTCGTAAAAAAATAATTCGACAAGAGCAAAATATCATAAAACCCATAAGAATTAAGAAAGAAACGAGATAAGTTAGATAAATTATGCAAATTATTACTGGTACTGCCCAAATTGAGGGCCATGCTGGGCACTGCGCGGGGGGTCACCGAAACCATTCATTCATTGCCTGCCTGAGTCAATTGTCTATTCGCTCCCGGAACAGCCGCCGCTGGCTGCATCCCGTAGTTTCCTCCTTGATAGTTCTGCAATGGGACATTATTATTTACCTGCTCATACCTGGGAGCATGCTGTCCTTGAACAGGTGCTCCTTGCTGGTTATGAGCAGCATTGCGCGTGGATTCATTGTTCTGCAATGGGACATGAGTGCTTACCTGGTGTGGGACCACGTTCTCCACGTTCTCCACTTGGTTGTTCCACTGTTGGTGCTCCGGGCTGTAGAAGAATTCTCTAAAAAATTGCTCATCTTCGATCTGCTCTTGAACGAGCACTTGTTGCCCATGAGGACCATTGTTCTCGGATGGGTACTGCTGCAACGGAAAATGATCACCCACCTCTTGCGGAACCACCTCCCAGTGTTCCTGCTGCTCCACTGGATACTCATAGATCACCTGATCCTCGGGCACCACCTGATCCTCCTCAATCTGCACCCATTCAACGTTGTCTTCTACCGGATGATTCTGTTCGTATGGGTACATCTGAAACGGAGCATTAGAACTCATCTCCGACGGAGCCTGCTGCTCTTGTTGCACCTGAACATGCTCACTTTCAACAGCACATACCTTCCTTTGCTTTGTCTACGGCTCCGCAGTCCTCTCCCACGGTTTCTTCTGTGCTCTGCTCGGGTTCTCCTCTCTCTTAGCCGCTTTCAACTCTGCCTTCTTCGCCTTAAACTGCTGGCTCTGGAAATGGAATGAATGATTTGGTGGAAGGGAAACTCAAACACTTACATAGTTGGAGACGACCACGAATGATTGACTCTCAAACTGGAAGGTATACGACGTCCCATTTTCAGAAATTATCACAACGGACACGATGTACTTACGGAGCGCGTTCACAAAAACGTGCAACTTCTTGGTGCAGTTGGGCTTGTTTGTGATGAAAAGCGCAGAGAAGTCGCAAGTCTCCCCCAGCCACTCCATTCCCGTCTTCCAGCCGTCCGGATGCTCCACGATCTGCGCGGCCTGCAGATCAGACTGCTCCAAGTAGCAGTGCTCCACCTTGACCATCCTTGACCATCTCGTTGAATTTGTACCTGTAATTTAGTAGTTACAGACTCTTTCATTGAATTCAAAATGAACTTACTTGTATTCGCCGACCTGTTCCACTTTCAACTGCACCTTGTACTTCTGCACCATGTCCAGCTTCTCCAGGCTGTACCGGAGCGTCGGCTGGAGTCGTCGTCCTTCCCCGGCAACTTGCTGCTCCACAGTCGGTCCGTAGGCGGCCCATTCCTCTCTTTGGAACGGAGTGCAGCGTGGGACAGTAACAGAAGACATTTCGATTGTTTTTCTGAAAACATACAAATGAAAAAGGGAAACAAGAGAGAATGCGACAGTAGTACGGTAGATGATGTGGATAAAGAAGAAAACGGAAATGAAGAGCAAGGAGTGGTCACCATTCTGCGAGATGGGTAATAGAGTGAATGACGGTGTGACCCCTTCTTCTGTAAGTGGCGCGGTCTGTAATACCCATGGAAAGTGTTTCCCGAGAGCACAGACACGCCCCGAGTATACCTTCACACGGTGCAGGACACCGATTGTAAACGAATGGACACGTGCGTCGCAGATATCTGCACATTTTAAGATGGTCGCAAAGGGGTCCCTCTTTTCAACTTGCCGATAAACATGACAGTTTTCCCATATGTTACCGAGAATTGAGGACTGGGTTGGAATGAGAATGAGCTTTTGAGGGTTCTAAAAGAATTGGAAACTGCAAACCGGGAAATAAAAATCAACATGAACAGAAGAAGAGCAAAAAAGAAGAGAACAGAAAAGTACAGCAGAGTACATGAATGCTTTGGAACTCCATAAGTACAGGACTATAATTTTTGAAAGGAAGGTACCAGTGATGGGAGCAACATAAGTGAGTCTATTTGATGTTATAGTACAGTAGTCGTCCTACGAATTCAGAAAGACGAGAGGACTCGTGAAATGATCTGCTCTTAATGAATAAAATGAACGGCACCCTATCTCGGAAATAGGAAATTTAATTGCGCGTGATGCCCTACGGTAGGCTGGTCGTATAGGCGCCTAAAAAGACAGGCGCAGGCGCCTAAAATCGCCTGTTAGACCAGCCTACCCTACGGTATTTTCCGTTCTGATTAGTTTTTTAAATCAACTGAAAATCAACTGTCAACTGAAGCAACTGAAGCAGGGTTTGAAGACGTTACATCAATCTAAGTCTTTGTTGAGTGTGATCTAGTACTTGTAGTACTTCATTTTTGCACCACCTCTTCTAAGTAAGATTACTGTAACTTATAGAAGTCAAGGTACCCTATTCATGTTAGTGAGAGTTGTCACTTCCATGAACTACAGTAGTCTTATGAGAAGTTTTACGGAAAAAATAGAAAAAAGAAGTTTTCGGACTCACACGACTTCTTCTAATCCTGAAATTTACTCTCAAACTTGCTGCTTCTGTATGTGGGCCAATAAGTGAAGTGAAGTGAATTCTCACCTTTCTGGCCTCCTTCCCGCACCCATCGAAAGTACTTTCGGCACTTGGAAGAGACGGAGAGCACCCACGCGTGGGTCATTATGAGCACGATGTCTGCGAAGTGCCAAATGAATGAGATGGAGTCCGAGTCGTCGCCCAGTGCGTCTGCAATTTCACTTTTATTAAAGATCGGTAGAATCTCTCACCTTTGACCAGATTTTTGTGGAATATGTTGACAAAGACAAAGGATACTTTAGGATATTCACTTCACTTATTGGCCCACATACAGAAGCAGCAAGTTTGAGAAAACAAGAATCCGTTCAAGAACTTGTCCCAATTCTCCACTAAACACAGCAGAAATCCAAGGAAACGGGCGCTTCGAAACGTCTTTCGATCAGTCGAACTACAGTATGCTGATGGGTAAGCACGCCGTCTTTTCGGTGTTGTGCTCGAAACTTCTGTCTCTATCCGTGCCCCCTTTTGCCTGGTCCTTTCAGTTTCCGCTGCCACCGTTCCCTTTCTCTCGACCAATTTGATGGCATTTTCAGTGGAAATGCCGACGAATCGCCACGAATCGAAACCGGAAATATTCTGATCTCTTTCGCTGTTTTCTTTTCTTTTCGCCCCCTCCACGAAGCCTGATGATGCAAACTTGAATGTGAGACGATTTCCTGTCACGGGTTACCCACAATTTCTTCCCTCTGGTACACATTTCCAACACCGATTCAATTGAAAAAATAAAGTATCCTTTGAAACAGTGATTTCGATAATAAATGTATTCTTGATTTATATTGTGCAACTACACAGCATTACATAACAACAGGGCTCAGTGGTCGGGCCTTCCCGATGTTTCCCAAAAGAAGACATGCTCCGAGTATACCTTCGCACACCGATTGTAAATGGATCAACACGTGCGTTCCCTTTTTAGCTCTCGTCTTCTGTGATCCCGGGAAACACTTGCCACGTTTGTTCTAGACCAAATCCCCGCCCCTTGCAGTCTAAGAAGGAGGTCACACCGCCATTCCATTTATAATCCATCTTGCGGAAGGTGACCGCTTTTTCATTCTCATCGAGATCGATTCTAAGTTTTTCTGTACTCTTTTCCAACTTCTCATTACTCCTCATCTATTCTTACTATTGTATTTCCTTTCATTTCCCAGCACCCTATTTTGGAAACCAGAAGATCGCAAGTTCAGTCGACCTCCGCCTATTCGTTTCTCTGCGTGCAACTCGTGATCGCTCAAATATTGAGTTCCTTTTCCTTTCCTTTCTCTTCTCCAACTTCTCGATCCTTGTCATTCACTTTATGTGTTACAGTATTTACAGTAGTCTGAATCATTCTGAATCTTTACCAAATCTTTCTCCTAGATCGGTATCTGTTTTGTTAATTCCCAGTTCATTTCTAAATGTTCAAAATAGATTCAGAACCCGCAATTTAAAATTTTTTGGATTAAACCCCGGGATTGATATGACTTTAATTTCTCGTAGGAATAATTCTGTGACCCTCTTTGAGTATCGCGCTAACGCAGTTTCGAACTGTACCAAATCAGAACTGCAACCCAAACCCTGTCCGCAATCACTTTTATTTGCACTGCCAATCATTTCTAATTCTGTTTCGAGGGCAGTCCGTTTCCTAATGGGTGGTTCCCACAGAGTCTGGAATCGGCAAGATGAAAAGAGGGAGCAAAAGTGTGTGACATCTGGAACGCGCGTGTTCATCCATTTACAGCCGCTGTCTGCACGTATACCCCATTGCCCTCTGTGCTCCCGGCAAACACTTGCCGCGTGTGTTCCAGACCTAATCCCGGCTCCTTCAAGACTAAGAACAAGGTCACACCGTCATTCCATCTATTCTTCATTTCACGAAAGGTGACCACTTTCTTCTTTCTCACCTAGATCCGTGTTTTGTTTAGCCTTCGTGTGCTCATTCCAGAGAGTTCCTTTTTCTCTCTTCTCTAACTTTTCAATCTTTTTCATCCAATTCTTTCATTTCTTCTCTAAATCGAGTTTCCCCAATCTTCAAAGCTGATCGCCTTGAAACTGCTGTAACTCTCATAACTGTGTGCATTTCTTTCAATTGTGTATTTTGGATATCTTTGAATTCATCATTCTCTCCTGATTCAGAACCCATACATTCCGGTTGTGATTCTATTTTCGATTCTTCTGGAACCACCCGTTTCTAAGCATCTTCTTCAACCCCGCCCGCCACTTCCAAAGCAGTAGTTAGATTCTATATAGCTCATTCGATGATTTCAGCTAGTTTCTTGACAGTTCAATCGAAATTCATCAGTAATTGTTGAGTGAAAATGAGTTCAATTGAATGACATTTCTAAACTTGCGTCTGTAATTCAAAAACTCATTCAACCTTCAGACTTTTTTTGTGCCTCGTGTTAAAAAAACTCTGGGTTTCATAAGTACGTGGGAAAAAAACGCACGGCGAGATGAAAAGAGGGACCGCACCGGACACGAACACAAGCGTGTGACATCTGGAACGCGCGTGTTCATCCATTTACAGCCCATCGCCCTCTGTGCTCCCCGGGAAACACTTGCCGCGTGTGTTTTTAGACCTGAGTCCCGCCCCTCTCAGAAGTAGAAGGAGGTCACACCATCATTCCACCGATTTTTCAATCTCGCGGAAGGTGAGTCACTTTTTTTCTTCCTCACCGAGATCAACTATTTCTATTTTACCTCTCCATGTGCTCAATCATTGAGTTCCTTTTTCCTTTCCCTTCTCTTCTAAACTCTCCTCATCTACCGTATTACTCTTGTTGCATTCTCTCTTATTTCACTTTACCTTTTCTTCTGTCACTCATTCTCTTTTTCCCTTTTTTTCATTTGGATGTTTTTCAGACAAATCATCAGTATGTCTTCTGTTAATGTCCCACACTGCACTCCGTTCCAAGGAGAGGAATGGGCTGCCTACGGGCAGACTGTGGAGCAACAAATTGCCGGGGAAGGACGACGACTCCAGCCGACGCTCCAGTACAGCCTGGAGAAGCTGGACATGGTGCAGAAGTACAAGGTGCAGTTGAAAGTGGAACAGGTCGGCGAATACAAGTAAGTTCATTTTGAATTCAATGAAAGAGTCTGTAACTACTAAATTACAGGTACAAGTTCAACGAGATGGTCAAGGATTGGGTGGAGCACTGCCACTTGGCGCAGTCTGATCTGCAGGCCGCGCAGATCGTCGAGCATCCGGACGGCTGGAAGACGGGAATGGAGTGGCTGGGGGAGACTTGCGACTTCTCCGCGCTCTTCATCACTAACAAGCCCAACTGCACCAAGAAGTTGCACGTGTTTGTGAACGCGCTCCGTAAGTACATTGTGTCCGTTGTGATCATTTCTGAAAATGGGACGTCGTATACCTTCCAGTTTGAGAGTCAAACATTCGTGGTCGTCTCCAACTATGTAAGTGTTTGAGTTTGCCTTCCACCAAATCATTCATTCCATTTCCAGAGCCAGCAATTCAAGGCGAAGAAGGCAGAGTTGAAAGCGGCTAAGAGTGCGGAGAATCCGAGCAGAGCACAGAAGAGACCGTCGGAGAGAACTGCGGAGCCGAAGACAAAGCAAAGAAAGGTATGTGCTGTTGAAAGTGAGCAGGTTCAGGTGCAACAAGAGCAGCAGGCTCCGTCGGAGGTGAGTTCTAATGCTCCGTTTCAGATGAACCCATTCGAACAGAATGATCCGGAAGGAGACAACGTTGAATGGGTGCAGATTGAGGAGGATGAGGTCGTGCCGGAGGATCAGGAAGAAGACAACGTTGAATGGGTGCAGATTGAGGAGGATCAGGTGGTGCCGGAGGATCAGGAAGAAGACAACGTTGTCTGGGTGCAGGTGGACAAGGATGAAGTGGTGCCCGAGGATCAAGAAGGAGACAACGGTATCTGGGTGCAGGTGGACGAGGATGGAGTGGTGCCCGAGGATCAGGAAGGAGACAACGTTACCTGGGTGCAGGTAGACGAGGATGGAGTGGTGCCCGAGGATCAGGTGTTCTATGACTACCTCCCAGTGGAGCAGCAGGAGGTGGGTGATAATGTTCCATTGCAGCAGTACCCATCCGAGAACAATGATTCTCATGGGCAACAAGTACTCATTCAAGAGCAGATCGAAGATGAGCAACTTATGCGGGAATTCTTTTACAGCCCAGAGCAACAGCAATGGAACAACCAAGTGGAGAACGTGGAGAACGTGGTTCCACACCAGGTAAGCACTCAGGTCCCATTGCAGAACTATGAATCCACGGGCAATGCTGCTCATAACCAGCAAGGAGCACGTGTTCAAGGACAGCATGTGCCCAGGTATGAGCAAGTTCGCAATGCCGAGCAGTATCCGCTTCAGCAGCAGCAGCCGCCGCATCAATCGATCACTCATCCTCAAGGAGCGAATGTGATGCCGTCCCAGGTGAGTGCAAATGCACCATTTCAGAACAACTGGCACGTGGAACACCAGTACCAACAACACCATAATGGCTTCCAAGGACAGAACGGAAACGTCGAGAATCAGCGGATGCCGACTTCTCCAGGGACGAATGGCCAATGGAATCCGGAACCGAGGCAGCCACATTATTAATAACTTGTCGAATGTTTGTATTGATTCTAATTTCGGTTAATTTCTGTTCAATAAATTGTCAATATTCAAACTGTTTTGAAACGAACATTTCATCTTGAGCCCATTCGTCGTATTCTCAAGTCAATACTTTCGGGCCCTGGCTTACCAATCTTGTCAAAATCTTCGCAAAGTCCCATATAGTTTCCATTGAAACGTTCATTAAATTAAGTCTACCGAATGAAACCGATAAAAAAAGTAAATAAGCAATCAGGAGAGAGAAAAGAAAAGGATTTGGAGCGAATCTAGTAAAGCGAAATTGATATGAGACATTCTAGAAGGGGATACCGTTCCGCACTCGACTCCTTCCGCTTGTCCGCGCTTCCGCCGGCCGCCGCTTCCGGTTTGTAATCCTTCGCGACTGGCCGTTTCTTGCGGGCTTGTGCTCGTCGAGCCCGTTGATTGTGGGCCTTTAGTTCGAGGATGGCCGACTGAAAAAGATGGTGTTGAGGGGTATTTGTGATGCTTGGGTGGTACCTGTAGTCGCTTGACATATCCGATTTTGTTGATGCCAATCTCGAGAATGTCCGACCGTTCTAAATGCATCAATTCGGATCCTTGAATGTCGTTTTTCCGGAATGTCGATCCGTATTCGGACATTCCGATCGAAGAGAGCCATGCGCACACTTCGTCGCTCGTCCAGTATGGGACTGAAAATGATTTTTAGGGAAGACTCCGACCTGCTTCTCCCGCACTTTCTTTTGTCTCCGACCTCCTATCCTGCGACTTCCTCGCCAGTCCACGCTTCTGTCTGTCTTTCGCCCCGTACCTCGTCGGCTTTCCAGACCTCTTGAAGTTGTCTTGAAGTTGTATTGGGCGAGGGATCGCCCAATAGCGACATCCCTCTCAACCTTTTATGTTGGTAACGAGGCCTAAGGCTCGATTACCAACGACAGACTCCCGTCTGTCAAGTTTTCATGTTCTACTAATGAATTTATTCGGTGTTCGTTCCCACTCAATAGCCAAGAGACGAGAGAACATGTGGCGGCCGGAGACGCACAGACTCTCGCCGAGACTCACGCCGCTGTAGAGACGCAGACGGCGGGGACCTGCGGTAGATCGGGCGCGTCGAGACCCAAAATGGTAGCGACCTGCGCCTTGAAATCGAGTGCAGGTTTTGGGATTCGGAGCGAGGACTCGCTTCTCGGGTTTGGAGACGATCAGTGGCAGACGATCGGTTCGGGAGCTCGTGTCGTCGAGCAGTGGCAGATGCACGCGACAATCTTCCCCTTTTCTCATTACTTTTCTACTTGTTTATCACTAATATTGTTCTCACATGTGAGGCGGCACGGCGATGATTGACTCGGTGTATGAGCGGGAGATGGAGAAGGGTTTTAGCTCCCGAGGTCACACGTGTACACCGTGCGGCTGCAGACGGATTGCGAACACTTCTAGTGAGGAGTTGGAGTTAGAGCCGCGCGTAGCCGTAAGTAACCACTATTCTGTATCCTGTAATTAGAATCCTATCCATTTCTGGAGACATCGCTCGTTCCGTGTGTCGGTTCGTAAATAGGATGTGGAGGTTTTTTAGCCAACGTCTTTTCCTCCGACAATAAACATTGTTCCCCAGAATCTGTGTTATTGAGTATCGGAAAGGCATCCGTTGGAGTTAAAGGACAATATCACGAGTTGAGAAGGGTCCATCAATTCAGGCAACTCGCGAAATGAATCGACTGTGGTTTCCTGTTCAGCAAATCGTCCAGTCTACCCTGGCATCCCAGAAGGTCGGCTTTCGTCTGCTCCGCCGTTTTCCTCTCGGCTTTCACCGCCTTCTCGGCCTTCTCCAAGCGTCTTTGCAACGCCTCCTTCTCCGTTTCCAACCGATCGATGGTCTTGCTCAGTTTGTCCGTCTCCGCGGCCATTTCTGCCTGCAAAATACCATATTATTCTCTCAGTTTCCTGTACTCCGTTGAGTTCTTCGCGCTTCTCCGCCCTTTGCTTTCATCACTTTCCCGCGCCTCCCCACTCGTGACTAATTCTTGCAACTGCTCGACGGTCTCTAACTGCGCCGACTCCATCACTCGCATCACTTCCCGCTGCCACTTGTTCTCCCCGATTTCCTCGAATCGTTTCTGGAGTTCCCGCGAAAACGCGTTCATCGGCTCCGCGATAAAATCTCTCTCCAGGTCTGAGACGTCTGTCATATCCCGCAGTCTCTTTCTCGTCTCTGCCTCTACCGCTTCAACGACTCTGACTACCCGCCCGACCGAACCATCTCGTCCTGTTCCTTCTTTCTTTCCAGCTGACCTCGTTCCAATCCGTCAGCCATTCCTCCGTCCGAGTTCCGCGATCACGCTCGACTCTCCTTCGTCGCCTTCCCTCGGAAGCTTCCACTTCTCCGAATCCGTCGCCACTCCGACCATTTCCTCTTAGTTCGACATCTCTGCTGTAAATGTTTGTTCAAAAGTTTGTTTCTTGAAACTCACGCCGATCTTTGATCTGACGCGAGGCTATCGATTTTCTGCCGCATTCTTCGCGCTTAAGCGATGTTCTTCGAACTATCGACTCTCCGACACGAAAAACCCGTGAGCAAGTCAATAATATAAAAAAAATAAAAAAACCGGTTCGGCCCCCAAGTTGCCCGCTTATAAAAAGGGGTAGTGGGTCCCATACAAGAAAACACAAGAAACAACGCGAGAGATTATCAAACAAAGGTTTACTGCTTGAGGAGCAACGAAAGAAACGAATCAACAAAGAAAAGTACAGAAAGAACACCAAAAAGAGTGTCTCTAACCAGTAAACGTACAAAAGCTTTCCTCACCAAAACCAGCCCTAAAAAATCCGTCTTAAAATTTGCAGCTCAAAGTTCACGCGTGTCCCATAGAGCGTCATTGCACCCGTTCGTGCGACTTCCTCTAAAGGGTTTGAGGGAACTGCCTTTGGCAACTGAAGGCTCCAAGCGGTTCCTTACTGTTATCGGTTTAATTTAATGAACGTTTCAATGGAAACTATATGGGACTTTCCGAGATTTTGACAAGGTTGGTAAGCCAGGATTCGAAAGTATTGACTTGAGAATACGACGAATGGGCTCAAGATGAAATGTTCGTTTCAAAACAGTTTGAATATTGACAATTTATTGAACAGAAATTGACCGAAATTAGAATCAAAATACAAACATATTCGACAAGTTATTAATAATGTGGCTGCCTCGGTTCCGGATTCCATTGGCCATTCGTCCCTGGAGCAGTCGGCATCCGCTGATTCTCGACGTTTCCGTTCTGTCCTTGGAAGCCATTATGGTGTTGTTGGTACTGGTGCTCCACGTGCCAGTTGTTCTGAAATGGTGCATTTGCACTCACCTGGGACGGCATCACATTCGCTCCTTGGAACCACGTTCTCCACGTTCTCCACTTGGTTGTTCCATTGCTGTTGCTCTGGGCTGTAAAAGAATTCCCGCATAAGTTGCTCATCTTCGATCTGCTCTTGAATGAGCACTTGTTGCCCATGAGTACCATTGTTCTCGGATGGGTACTGCTGCAATGGAACATTATCACCCACCTCCTGCTGCTCCACTGGGAGGTAGTCATAGAACACCTGATCCTCGGGCACCTGCACCCAGGTAACGTTGTCTCCTTCCTGATCCTCCGGCATCACCTGATCCTCCTCAATCTGCACCCATTCAACGTTGTCTTCTTCCTGATCCTCCGGCACGACCTCATCCTCCTCAATCTGCACCCATTCAACGTTGTCTCCTTCCGGATCATTCTGTTCGAATGGGTTCATCTGAAACGGAGCATTAGAACTCACCTCCGACGGAGCCTGCTGCTCTTGTTGCACCTGAACCTGCTCACTTTCAACATCACATACCTTTCTTTGCTTTGTCTTCGGCTCCGCAGTTCTCTCCGACGGTCTCTTCTGTGCTCTGTAATGCGCATTTCCGATTGAGCTCTTCTCTCGGAGCAACTCACGAGTCAGCCATTTCTTTTCGCTCGTCTTCGACTTCTTAATTTGAAGTTTGTCTCCAAGAAAAGTGTAAAATGAACTTGATTCTCCGATTTTCGGAGTTTTTATACACCACCGATAAAAAATCCACGTGGATGTCCCAATTCACTTCCGTTTTCACTCTTATCATCCATTTCGCTCTCACTGAGACGAACTTCCTCTATGTTTCCTTTTCATGTGCTCAAATATTGGGCTCCTTTTCCTTTCCTTTCTCTTCTCCAACTTCCCGATCCTTGTCATTCACCTTATGTGTTACAGTATTTACAGTAGTCTGAATCATTCTGAATCTTTACCAAATCTTTCTCCTAGATCGGTATCTGTTTTATTAATTCCCAGTTCATTTCTAAATGTTCAAAAATAGATTCAGAACCCGCAATTTAAATTTAAATTTTTTTCTCTCCTGATTGCTTATTTACTTTTTTTATCAGTTCCATTCGGTAGACTTAATTTAATGAACGTTTCAATGGAAACTATATGGGACTTTGCGAAGATTTTGACAAGATTGGTAAGCCAGGGCCCGAAAGTATTGACTTGAGAATACGACGAATGGGCTCAAGATGAAATGTTCGTTTCAAAACAGTTTGAATATTGACAATTTATTGAACAGAAATTAACCGAAATTAGAATCAATACAAACATTCGACAAGTTATTAATAATGTGGCTGCCTCGGTTCCGGATTCCATTGGCCATTCGTCCCTGGAGCAGTCGGCATCCGCTGATTCTCGACGTTTCCGTTCTGTCCTTGGAAGCCATTATGGTGTTGTTGGTACTGGTGCTCCACGTGCCAGTTGTTCTGAAATGGTGCATTTGCACTCACCTGGGACGGCATCACATTCGCTCCTTGAGGATGAGTGATCGATTGATGCGGCTGCTGAAGCGGATACTGCTCGGCATTGCGAACTTGCTCATACCTGGGCACATGCTGTCCTTGAACACGTGCTCCTTGCTGGTTATGAGCAGCGTTGCGCGTGGATTCATAGTTCTGCAATGGGACCTGAGTGCTTACCTGGTGTGGGACCACGTTCTCCACTTGGTTGTTCCATTGCTGTTGCTCTGGGCTGTAAAAGAATTCCCGCATAAGTTGCTCATCTTCGATCTGCTCTTGAATGAGCACTTGTTGCCCATGATAATCATTGTTCTCGGATGGGTACTGCTGCAATGGAACATTATCACCCACCTCCTGCTGCTCCACTGGGAGGTAGTCATAGAACACCTGATCCTCGGGCACCACTCCATCCTCGTCTACCTGCACCCAGGTAACGTTGTCTCCTTCTTGATCCTCGGGCACCACTTCATCCTCGTCCACCTGCACCCAGACAACGTTGTCTTCTTCCTGATCCTCCGGCACGACCTCATCCTCCTCAATCTGCACCCATTCAACGTTGTCTCCTTCCGGATCATTCTGTTCGAATGGGTTCATCTGAAACGGAGCATTAGAACTCACCTCCGACGGAGCCTGCTGCTCTTGTTGCACCTGAACCTGCTCACTTTCAACATCACATACCTTTCTTTGCTTTGTCTTCGGCTCCGCAGTTCTCTCCGACGGTCTCTTCTGTGCTCTGCTCGGATTCTCCGCACTCTTAGCCGCTTTCAACTCTGCCTTCTTCGCCTTGAATTGCTGGCTCTGGAAATGGAATGAATGATTTGGTGGAAGGCAAACTCAAACACTTACATAGTTGGAGACGACCACGAATGTTTGACTCTCAAACTGGAAGGTATACGACGTCCCATTTTCAGAAATGATCACAACGGACACAATGTACTTACGGAGCGCGTTCACAAAAACGTGCAACTTCTTGGTGCAGTTGGGCTTGTTAGTGATGAAGAGTGCGGAGAAGTCGCAAGTCTCCCCCAGCCACTCCATTCCCGTCTTCCAGCCGTCCGGATGCTCGACGATCTGCGCGGCCTGCAGATCAGACTGCGCCAAGTGGCAGTGCTCCACCCAATCCTTGACCATCTCGTTGAACTTGTACCTGTAATTTAGTAGTTACAGACTCTTTCATTGAATTCAAAATGAACTTACTTGTATTCGCCGACCTGTTCCACTTTCAACTGCACCTTGTACTTCTGCACCATGTCCAGCTTCTCCAGGCTGTACTGGAGCGTCGGCTGGAGTCGTCGTCCTTCCCCGGCAATTTGCTGCTCCACAGTCTGCCCGTAGGCAGCCCATTCCTCTCCTTGGAACGGAGTGCAGTGTGGGACATTAACAGAAGACATACTGATGATTTGTCTGAAAACATCCAAATGAAAAAGGGAAAAGAGAATGAGTGACAGAAGAAAAGGTAAAGTGAAATAAGAGAGAATGCAACAAGAGTAATACGGTAGATGAGGAGAGTTTAGAAGAGAAGGGAAAGGAAAAGGAACTCAATGATTGAGCACATGGAGAGGTAAAATAGAAATAGTTGATCTCGGTGAGGAAGAAAAAGTGACTCACCTTCCGCGAGATTGAAAATCGGTGGAATGATGGTGTGACCTCCTTCTACTTCTGAGAGGGGCGGGACTCAGGTCTAAAACACACGCGGCAAGTGTTTCCCGGGAGCACAGAGGGCGATGGGCTGTAAATGGATGAACACGCGCGTTCCAGATGTCACACGCTTGTGTTCGTGTCCGGTGCGGTCCCTCTTTTCATCTCGCCGTGCGTTTTTTCCCACGTACTTATGAAACCCAGAGTTTTTTAACACGAGGCACAAAAAGTCTGAAGGTTGAATGAGTTTTGAATTACAGACGCAAGTTTAGAAATGTCATTCAATTGAACTCATTTTCACTCAACAATTACTGATGAATTTCGATTGAACTGTCAAGAAACTAGCTGAAATCATCGAATGAGCTATATAGAATCTAACTACTGCTTTGGAAGTGGCGGGCGGGGTTGAAGAAGATGCTTAGAAACGGGTGGTTCCAGAAGAATCGAAAATAGAATCACAACCGGAATGTATGGGTTCTGAATCAGGAGAGAATGATGAATTCAAAGATATCCAAAATACACAATTGAAAGAAATGCACACAGTTATGAGAGTTACAGCAGTTTCAAGGCGATCAGCTTTGAAGATTGGGGAAACTCGATTTAGAGAAGAAATGAAAGAATTGGATGAAAAAGATTGAAAAGTTAGAGAAGAGAGAAAAAGGAACTCTCTGGAATGAGCACACGAAGGCTAAACAAAACACGGATCTAGGTGAGAAAGAAGAAAGTGGTCACCTTCCGTGAAATGAAGAATAGATGGAATGACGGTGTGACCTTGTTCTTAGTCTTGAAGGAGCCGGGATTAGGTCTGGAACACACGCGGCAAGTGTTTGCCGGGAGCACAGAGGGCAATGGGGTATACGTGCAGACAGCGGCTGTAAATGGATGAACACGCGCGTTCCAGATGTCACACACTTTTGCTCCCTCTTTTCATCTTGCCGATTCCAGACTCTGTGGGAACCACCCATTAGGAAACGGACTGCCCTCGAAACAGAATTAGAAATGATTGGCAGTGCAAATAAAAGTGATTGCGGACAGGGTTTGGGTTGCAGTTCTGATTTGGTACAGTTCGAAACTGCGTTAGCGCGATACTCAAAGAGGGTCACAGAATAATTCCTACGAGAAATTAAAGTCATATCAATCCCGGGGTTGAATCGTCGGCATTTCCACTGAAAATGCGATCGAATTGGTCGAGAGAAAGGGAACGGTGGCAGCGGAAACTGAAAGGACCAGGCAAAAGGGGGCACGGATAGAGACAGAAGTTTCGAGCACAACACCGAAAAGACGGCGTGCTTACCCATCAGCATACTGTAGTTCGACTGATCGAAAGACGTTTCGAAGCGCCCGTTTCCTTGAATTTCTGCTGTGTTTAGTGGAGAATTGGGACAAGTTCTTGAACGGATTCTCGTTTTTTGTTTGGTTTTTCAAGGAGCACAGGTGCGAAAGGGTGAGACTACATACGGAAGCGACTTTTTAAAGTTTGAAAGTGTGTAGCAGGGTTTGAAGACGTTACATCAATCTAAGTCTTTGTTGAGTGTGATCTAGTACTTGTAGTACTTCATTTTTGCACCACCTCTTCTAAGTAAGATTACTGTAACTTATAGAAGTCAAGGTACCCTATTCATGTTAGTGAGAGTTGTCACTTCCATGAACTACAGTAGTCTTTAGAGAAGTTTTACGGAAAAAACAGAACAAAGAAGTTTTCGGACTCAGACGACGTCTTCTAATCCTGAAATCTACTCTCAAACTTGCTGCTTCTGTATGTGGGCCAACAAGTGAAGTGAAGTGAATTCTCACCTTTCTGGCCTCCTTCCCGCACCCATCGAAAGTACTTTCGGCACTTGGAAGAGACGGAGAGCACCCACGCGTGGGTCATTATGAGCACGATTTCTGCGAAGTGCCAAATGAATGGCCCACATACAGAAGCAGCAAGTTTGAGAAAACAAGAATCCGTTCAAGAACTTGTCCCAATTCTCCACTAAACACAGCAGAAATCCAAGGAAACGGGCGCTTCGAAACGTCTTTCGATCAGTCGAACTACAGTATGCTGATGGGTAAGCACGCCGTCTTTTCGGTGTTGTGCTCGAAACTTCTGTCTCTATCCGTGCCCCCTTTTGCCTGGTCCTTTCAGTTTCCGCTGCCACCGTTCCCTTTCTCTCGACCAATTCGATCGCATTTTCAGTGGAAATGCCGACGACCAGCACGGCTCCTCGCCACGAATCGAAACCGGACATATTCTGATCTCTTTCGCTGTTTTCTTTTCTTTTCGCCCCCTCCACGAAGCCTGATGATGCAAACTTGAATGTGAGACGATTTCCTGTCACGGGTTACCCACAATTTCTTCCCTCTGGTACACATTTCCCACACCGATTCAATTGAAAAAATAAAGTATCCTTTGAAACAGTGATTTCGATAATAAATGTATTCTTGATTTATATTGTGCAACTACACAGCATTACATAACAACAGGGCTCAGTGGTCGGGCCTTCCCGATGTTTCCCAAAAGAAGACATGCTCCGAGTATACCTTCGCACACCGATTGTAAATGGATCAACACGTGCGTTCCCTTTTTAGCTCTCGTCTTCTGTGATCCCGGGAAACACTTGCCACGTTTGTTCTAGACCAAATCCCCGCCCCTTGCAGTCTAAGAAGGAGGTCACACCGCCATTCCATTTATAATCCATCTTGCGGAAGGTGACCGCTTTTTCATTCTCATCGAGATCGATTCTCAGTTTTTCTGTACTCTTTTCCAACTTCTCATTAATCCTCATCTATTCTTACTATTGTATTTCCTTTCATTTCCCAGCACCCTATTTTGGAAACCAGAAGATCGCAAGTTCAGTCGACCTCCGCCTATTCGTTTCTCTGCGTGCAACTTGTGATCGCTCAAATATTGAGTTCCTTTTCTTTTCCTTTCTCTTCTCCAACTTCTCGATCCTTGTCATTCACTTTATGTGTTACAGTATTTACAGTAGTCTGAATCATTCTGAATCTTTACCAAATCTTTCTCCTAGATCGGTATCTGTTTTGTTAATTCCCAGTTCATTTCTAAATGTTCAAAATAGTGTAATTCAAAACTCATTCAACCTTCAGACTTTTTGTGCCTCGTGTTAACAAACTCTGGGTTTCATAAGTACGTGGGAAAAAACGCACGGCGAGATGAAAAGAGGGACCGCACCGGACACGGACACAAGTGTGTGACATCTGGAACGCGCGTGTTCATCCATTTACAGCCCATCGCCCTCTGTGCTCCCGGGAAACACTTGCCGCGTGTGTTTTAGACCTGAGCCCCGCCCCTCTCAGAAGTAGAAGGAGGTCACACCATCATTCCACCAATTTTCAATCTCGCGGAAGGTGAGTCACTTTTTCTTCCTCACCGAGATCAACTATTTCTATTTTACCTCTCCATGTGCTCAATCATTGAGTTCCTTTTCCTTTCCCTTCTCTTCTAAACTCTCCTCAGCTACCGTATTACTCTTGTTGCATTCTCTCTTATTTCACTTTACTTTTTCTTCTGTCACTCATTCTCTTTTCCCTTTTTCATTTGGATGTTTTCAGACAAATCATCAGTATGTCTTCTGTTAATGTCCCACACTGCACTCCGTTCCAAGGAGAGGAATGGGCTGCCTACGGTCAGACTGTGGAGCAGCAAGTTGCCGGGGAAGGACGACGACTCCAGCCGACGCTCCAGTACAGCCTGGAGAAGCTGGACATGGTGCAGAAGTACAAGGTGCAGTTGAAAGTGGAACAGGTCGGCGAATACAAGTAAGTTCATTTTGAATTCAATGAAAGAGTCTGTAACTACTAAATTACAGGTACAAGTTCAACGAGATGGTCAAGGATTGGGTGGAGCACTGCCACTTGGCGCAGTCTGATCTGCAGGCCGCGCAGATCGTCGAGCATCCGGACGGCTGGAAGACGGGAATGGAGTGGCTGGGGGAGACTTGCGACTTCTCCGCACTCTTCATCACTAACAAGCCCAACTGCACCAAGAAGTTGCACGTTTTTTTGTGAACGCGCTCCGTAAGTACATTGTGTCCGTTGTGATCATTTCTGAAAAATGGGACGTCGTATACCTTCCAGTTTGAGAGTCAAACATTCGTGGTCGTCTCCAACTATGTAAGTGTTTGAGTTTGCCTTCCACCAAATCATTCATTCCATTTCCAGAGCCAGCAATTCAAGGCGAAGAAGGCAGAGTTGAAAGCGGCTAAGAGTGCGGAGAATCCGAGCAGAGCACAGAAGAGACCGTCGGAGAGAACTGCGGAGCCGAAGACAAAGCAAAGAAAGGTATGTGCTGTTGAAAGTGAGCAGGTTCAGGTGCAACAAGAGCAGCAGGCTCCGTCGGAGGTGAGTTCTAATGCTCCGTTTCAGATGAACCCATTCGAACAGAATGATCCGGAAGGAGACAACGTTGAATGGGTGCAGATTGAGGAGGATGAGGTCGTGCCGGAGGATCAGGAAGAAGACAACGTTGTCTGGGTGCAGGTGGACGAGGATGAAGTGGTGCCCGAGGATCAAGAAGGAGACAACGTTACCTGGGTGCAGGTAGACGAGGATGGAGTGGTGCCCGAGGATCAGGTGTTCTATGACTACCTCCCAGTGGAGCAGCAGGAGGTGGGTGATAATGTTCCATTGCAGCAGTACCCATCCGAGAACAATGATTATCATGGGCAACAAGTGCTCATTCAAGAGCAGATCGAAGATGAGCAACTTATGCGGGAATTCTTTTACAGCCCAGAGCAACAGCAATGGAACAACCAAGTGGAGAACGTGGTCCCACACCAGGTAAGCACTCAGGTCCCATTGCAGAACTATGAATCCACGCGCAACGCTGCTCATAACCAGCAAGGAGCACGTGTTCAAGGACAGCATGTGCCCAGGTATGAGCAAGTTCGCAATGCCGAGCAGTATCCGCTTCAGCAGCCGCATCAATCGATCACTCATCCTCAAGGAGCGAATGTGATGCCGTCCCAGGTGAGTGCAAATGCACCATTTCAGAACAACTGGCACGTGGAGCACCAGTACCAACAACACCATAATGGCTTCCAAGGACAGAACGGAAACGTCGAGAATCAGCGGATGCCGACTGCTCCAGGGACGAATGGCCAATGGAATCCGGAACCGAGGCAGCCACATTATTAATAACTTGTCGAATGTTTGTATTGATTCTAATTTCGGTTAATTTCTGTTCAATAAATTGTCAATATTCAAACTGTTTTGAAACGAACATTTCATCTTGAGCCCATTCGTCGTATTCTCAAGTCAATACTTTCGGGCCCTGGCTTACCAATCTTGTCAAAATCTTCGCAAAGTCCCATATAGTTTCCATTGAAACGTTCATTAAATTAAGTCTACCGAATGGAACTGATAAAAAAAAGTAAATAAGCAATCAGGAGAGAGAAAAAAATTTAAATTTAAATTGCGGGTTCTGAATCTATTTTGAACATTTAGAAATGAACTGGGAATTAATAAAACAGATACCGATCTAGGAGAAAGATTTGGTAAAGATTCAGAATGATTCAGACTACTGTAAATACTGTAACACATAAGGTGAATGACAAGGATCGGGAAGTTGGAGAAGAGAAAGGAAAGGAAAAGGAGCCCAATATTTGAGCACATGAAAAGGAAACATAGAGGAAGTTCGTCTCAGTGAGAGCGAAATGGATGATAAGAGTGAAAACGGAAGTGAATTGGGACATCCACGTGGATTTTTTATCGGTGGTGTATAAAAACTCCGAAAATCGGAGAATCAAGTTCATTTTACACTTTTCTTGGAGACAAACTTCAAATTAAGAAGTCGAAGACGAGCGAAAAGAAATGGCTGACTCGTGAGTTGCTCCGAGAGAAGAGCTCAATCGGAAATGCGCATTACAGTCAAGAAAAGAAGGTCAAGAAGCATCACCATCATCACAATAATCACAATAAATCAGTCATTCCGCCGAAAAAGTCAAAGGGGCCGAAGAAGAAGAAGCACGGAAGATCGACCACCAAACTGAGTATGTCGACGTCGAAAGGGAGTGTGAATGTGGCGGAGTCGAGGATGAAAGTGAAGAAGGAAGAGTCCTACGATACGCTTCCCCTCGTGCCTACCATTGCTGCCTCCGACACGGCCGTCAACTTTTGGAGCGAGCAGCCATCGACGCCGACGAAGGCGCCGAAGGGAACGGGGGACGGGATGAGCATGCCGACCGTTGGAGTCTCGGCTCCTCATACCCCTCTCCCTCCGATCACCGTGCCAGTTCCTGTCTCTCCTCCACCTCCGCCGCCGCCCCCGCAGAAGTGGAAGGCGGAGGAAGTGGCGATGAGATATATGGAGAAGCTTGGTAAGGGAATCGGAAAAAAAACTCAAAGATCATAATATATGTTTAGATGCGGCGATGGCCCGTCTCGAGTACGTCGAGGTGGTTTCGTCGACGCAGGTGAATATCGAGAGGGACTGTCAGATCTGGAAGAAGAATCTGCAGAAGAACCAGAATGACGCCTACCCGATCATGGACGCAACACTCGTCAAGATCCCGAATCAGCCGGACGACTACGTGAATCTCTCCGCCATCACGGTCCCCCACTGTCAATATCCGATTCTGATGGGTCAAATACCGAAGAAGGGGTGCGAGGAAGAGTTCTGGAAGGCGACATTCTACGAGGGAGTCGTCATGATGTACGTGCTGATCGGCAAGGACGACGAGAGTTGCGAGTTCTTCCCGACCACCAATGGAGCCTACTGCTACTACGGATGTATGTTCATCAACATCCGAAAGGTTCCGACCCATCGAGTCCCCTTCATAATTCTTGTGTTCAGGTCGAGAAGATGGACGAGGAACGTACCCGGTACACGATCGAAGTGCTTCCGAACGGGCTCTCCAACTCGGTCATGACGAATGTGTACGTGCACACCGGCTGGGAGCCGCACGGCGTGCCCGTCAAGTACGCCAACACGACTCGCTCCGTCGTCGACGTCATGAACTTTTTGAAGACGTCGAATGGGACCGACAAACTGATGATCGTCTCGAGGAACGGAGTGGGAAGGGCCGGCTTCTTCGTCTCGTTGGGAGCCGCCTTCTGCTGTCTGAACGACCAATCGGAGCCGCGCATCGGCGAGATTGTGAAGGCGATTCGGCTACAGAGACCGAATGCGGTGGACAGCATGAAGCAGTACGCGTCCCTTTACCTCTGTCTTCTCTACTACATCAAGAAGAAGAGCACGATCCCGGACGGAATGAAGCAGAAGGTTGAAGACGTGACGAAGGCGTTCGAGGCACTCATCAGAGAGGATCTTTCGATCATGTACTGAATAAACATAGTTTTCGCTGTATATTCGTGTTCATTTCTCAATTTCTTCGTCCCCGATTTTAGAAATTAACAGACGGACAAACAGTTACTTAACAGTTACTTTGTTGTCTTATTTGCATTCAAATAAAATTTTTGCTGGGAATATTTTATTTGGCAAGTCACAAATCAGTTGAAAAGGTTCATTGCGGTCGGGCGCGGAGCAGTGTTCTTCATGAGGGGAGCCGGTGTCTTGTTGCGTTGTTCCCTCTTCAGGTCTCCAATGATTCCCCACATGTCAAAGACGAGACCGTCCGGGAAGTCGAACATCGCCAGTTCCGACTGAGAACACATTATTGCCCACCGGCCGGAGCACTCATTTGCTCACCTGTTTGATCGCCTCGCCGAGCTGCCACAAAGTGTCGCAGTTGGCCGCCGTCTCCCAGATTCGCATCGCGAGCTGGTCGTCCTGCACTCCGAGGTACTGGTCGAACAGTTCGTTCAGCTTTCCGCACATCTCCGCCTGGATCATCTGATCCTGGATGTCCTCCACCGCGAATCCGCCTTCCGACTTGAACCGAATCGTCCCCTTCGCCAATTCGTTCGTCTTCTTCGGCGCCTTCATCGTTCCGATCTCGGCCGTCTTCGGCGAAATGAGCCGGATGTGGCACTGATCGCCACGTCGCACGTTCTTCAGAATGCGAGCCACTTGGTAGTGTCTCCGGCCGAGCACGCGTTCTCCGTTGATCGCCTCGATCAGCTGTCCGATCTGAGTGGCCGGTTTCATCCGATCGAACACCGAGCCGGGAGCGATCATCTTGATGAACGCGTTGCCGAGTCCGTTGTCCGTGATCGTGACTCCGAAGTTCGCGTCGTCCTTGAGCACGCTCAGCTCCGTCGCTTGTCCGCGAACGTGCGCGTAGAGCATGTCCTTGAAGTTGAGCGTTCCGGTGAACATGTTCTTCATATCAGCCTGAAAGTAGAACATTCCGGACTGCTACTCAACTGGGACTGTTACCTTGAAATCATTGACGGTCAGGAAGATGATGTCATCCTTGCTGATCCCGAAACAGTTAGCAATCGACTGGTAGAGCTCGGAGACGTCGGACCACCGATCGATGATTGCGACTGGGGATCCGTGGGCCAGTTGGCACGCGAACTTCAGTTCCTTCGCCGCCGTCACCAACGGATTCGCCACGAGCATGCTGGATGAAGTCTCCGACTCTCCGAAGTCGACGATCGTGGCGAGAACGGCTGGTTGGACGACGGGAGCCTCCAGGACGGGACTGTAGTTTCCGGATCGACGGAAGGCCCCGCGGGATCGGCTGCGGTTGCGTCTGCGGCAGGCAGGTCTTTGTGCTTGTCCTTGCATTGTTGAGAGTGGTTAGTAGAGTCGAGAGGTTAGTCGAGAAGTTAGTCGAGTAAATTCGATTAATGATTCAAAGCGGGGAGAACGGACGAAGTTGATATCAGAAAAGGGCGGAGCCTTGATCGCATCTATTTGGATTAGGGTACCACGTGGGGAGGAATACTCCAACTAGCCTGAATGCACACGCTGAAAATTGGCTTGCGAGAACTATTCTGAAAAGAACAGAATCAATCGGATCTGTCTTTCCTTCGAAATTTTGAATCATTTGCTGAATAAAACAATATATTGAGTGCATATATGTATCGGATAATTTGATTTTGAGTCGTATTTTCTGTGATTCATGCAATTCTCAAGCTAATGTTATGTTTTCCTGCTTATCAATCAACCCCCAAAGCTCGAAATTATCTGGTAACTGTGCAAACGCGCTCTACGGTTACGGGCCAAAGATGAGAGACGGCAGAGACACGCTGCTTTTTGGAATTTTTTTTTTACCTTTATTAGCCACATTTGTCAAACTATCTTTTTTTATCCAGTCGGAAGCTTTCAAGAAAGAATAAACTGAGTTTCAGGGTATGCGTGCGATAGATGACGTCACGGACCAGTTGGCAAAAGATCCTGTACCGAAAGCAGCCGTTTCCCGATAATTATTCCGGCGGGGAAGAGCAGTTTCTCAAAGAGCTACGCAAAAATGGTATTTCTATTCGGTTAAGGAAAAAAAAGGCTAAGAACATGGCTTCAGTTTCCGTCGTCCACTACGACTATAAAAGTGCGGTGTTTGGATGCATGAACTTGCTCGCTCATGTCGACACACTCACAATGTACTTCGTCCTTTTTCTCAACGTAGACAAACAACATTTTGCATTGAAACAACTTAATTGTTCAGATTCTTCATTCAAACTGGTCACTAAACGTTCTATACGTCGTTTTCACACTCCCTGCCATCTTCTATCTCTTTTTCTGTAAATTCTTGGCTCCAAGCGCTGCCGACGGGAAAGAGCACGCGCGAACAATCGTCACTCTGCTATTGTTCGCGTATGCATTCACTCCAGTTATTAGGTATATTCCTGACATTGAAAAATTATAATTAAAAGTTAAAAAGTTGATAGGACACTGACAACATCAATCAGCACGGATACGATCTACGCGACGTCCATAATCACCGCCATTCTCAGCTGCTTTTTCCATGACTACGGAGTCAAGGCACCTGTGTTAGTTTATTTACGGTTCCGCCAATCCGTTCTACTTTCAGAGTTTCGTATCCGACATCCGTGAGCAGCGGCCTGAGCTCTGCAATCTTTCTGCTCTCGCGTCTGGAAGAGGACACTCCGACTTTGCTCCTGCTCGTCGTCGCATTTGCTCTTCACGCCTACGGAGCCGAGTTTCGGAACCGTCTGTTCAGTGTGTATCCGGGCTATTCGGCGGTCGCGTTCAGTCTTCTCGCCACTTCCTCAGTTTATTTCATCTCGTCGTTTTCTATAGAACTGTCCGTTTTATGGGCTCTTATGCACGTCTTCATTCTGTTCATCTGTCCACTTATCCTCGTTTTGAAACAAACCGGTAAATGCACGATTCACGGTCCGTGGGACGAAGCGGTCCCCGTCAAATCTCACTCAAACTGAGATAGTCTTGAAAATTATTCCGAGTATATGCTTATTAAATAAAATTTCCAATTTTTTCTTTATTTTTTTAGTTAAAAAGTTGTTTTTACTTGCTATATGTATTTGAGTGTTCAGGTGGAGAAATGTTGGCCAATGATATCTTTGCAAACACTTTGGCAACGTTTCAGATACACAAAATATCACACACTCTTCCCTTTGTTTATTTATTCATAAAGTAAACGTTTTCTGTCACTCTGACCCGTCACAAAGCCGACCGGAAGCAGCTTCCTCACTTTTCAATGCAAGCGCGCCCTATTGAGAATCCGCCAGGGAAAACTTCTAAAACTGCATCGCTCTCATTTTGCTGACTCACCCGATCAGTATTTGACGATTTGATGGTTTTCATGTGAAAATTGATTCTTTCAGGAAAAATTAAACAAAATGGCGATGCTTTTTGGGTTCGGCCAATCAGCAGAAGTTCAGATCCGACTCACAAATGAGGAGAGCCGAAAGGTGAGATTTCGTCTTTAATTGTCCAATTCCGCTCTTGTTCTTGTATTTTATTGATGTCGATTAAGGTTGTGAAAGCACGCGGCGAAGATGGAAACATGCACGATCATTTTCTGTATTACGACGGAGAGTCGGTGACGGGAAGTGTGCACGTGAACCTGAAGAAGGCGAATCACAAGTTCGAGCATCAAGGAATTCGAATCGAATTCATTGGGCAAATTGGTAAGTATTTACGAACCATTACGCACTTTTCTTGTGTAGAAAACATACCCAACTTGTAATGAAAGCTTTGAATACGAAAGTCTCACCATAAATCGAGAATCAAAAGTGATGCTCCCATGTCTGCCACAGCATGCAGTTCTCCGTAAACATGTGTGCCTTCGTGGCGAGGCCCGCGTCAACATTTTTTGTTTGGCCCGAAAGGGCGAGAGCCCACGAACAACGTTTCGATAACAGTTTCAGAGGTCTACTACGACCGTGGAAACCAACAAGACTTCATCTCGCTCACCCGGGAACTCGCCCGTCCCGGAGAACTCACACAGAACGCGCAGTTTCCGTTCGAGTTCAACAATGTTGAGAAGCCGTTCGAGTCGTACATGGGCACCAATGTCAAGCTGAGGTCGGTTTCATCTCGGAGGAAACCATCCAAGAACAATTTGCTAACTTTTCAGGTACTTCTTGAGAGTTACGGTTATACGTAGGCTGACTGACTTGACGAAAGAGCTCGACCTCATTGTGCACGCTCTGAGCAGCTACCCGGACAATGATAGCTGCATCAAAATGGAGGTCGGAATCGAAGATTGTCTGCACATTGAATTCGAGTACAATAAGAACAAGTATCACTTGCAAGACGTCATCGTCGGCAAAATTTATTTCCTGCTTGTTCGTATCAAGATAAAATACATGGAAATTGCGATTCTGAAGACGGAAGTGGTCGGATCCGGGCCCAATACGTTCAAGGAATCGGAGACTGTCGCCAAGTTCGAGATCATGGACGGGGCGCCGGTTCGCGGAGAATCTATTCCAATTCGGCTGTTCCTCGCTGGATACGAGCTCGCTCCGTCGATGAGAGACGTCGGAAAGAAGTTCTCTGTCAAATACTTCCTGAACTTGGTGCTCGTCGATGAGGAAGACCGCAGATATTTCAAGCAACAGGTATGCTGAATAGCTGAAGCATCTTTCGAATTATCATTTATAGGAAGTGACACTATGGCGTAAGGCCGACAAGGTTCCGCGTCGCAACGGAGCTGAAGAGCTCGAAGAGCCGATGACGAGCATTCCAGGCACTCAAAAGTTCGTGCAGCCGGCCGTCGTCGAGCTTCCGAAACCCGAATCGCCGAGATCAGATCCGAAGAGCGGATCGACAAGTCCCGATGACAATTCGGACTCCTCATAATAATTATTTCTCCCACTTTCCTGGCTCCCACCTGTGAAAGCCCGATTATCCAGATTCAAAAGTTGCCCATTCTGTGATTCACCAATGATGAAATAGCCCCTTCTCTATATTTATTTCTACATTTTATTGCATGCTCGCTCTCTAGAATCAAAATGTTTCTGTGTAAATACATTTCTTAGCCAATACTTCGATGTTCCGTTCCAATTTCCACTTTTCACAGAGATTAATATGAGCCCTATGCAGATAAAGTTCCCTGTCAAACATTTTTAATGATATCGGGATGTTGAGTTGATCATCTCTGATTACTTACTAATTTTTTATGATAATTACCATATTCTGAGTGTTTAAGAAAGATGAACGCCGAGCCCCATGATTTCCGTGATCACAAAGCGCACATGCAATGGACGGTACTTGAAAAGCTCGGAAAGTTTCTGAAAACATTCAAATTTTGCAGAAGGAGCGAGATGCGTACCGCGCGAATGTTCCGCTCATTCCGCAGGATATGTCAGGCGGTTCGCGCAGCCAGTCCGCCACGTCGACAGTCCTCCAGAAGGCCCTCAACAATCCGCTCGTGCCGCTCGGCATGCTCACAACCGTGGGCTGTCTCGTCGGAATGATGGTGGCCTCGTTGCGTCGGAGTTCCCGCGATGCGCAGTACTTCATGCGCGGCCGCGTCGTCGCGCAGGGCTTCACAGTGGCGGCGCTCGTCGGCGGAGCAGTCATGTTCGGCATCGGAGCACCGACGGAAGATGCTCTGCGCGCCCCGGCCAAAGGACAGCCCAACGTCGTCGCATTGACCCCTCCGGTCGCCGCCGCCAATCACTGATTATTTAACCTTTATTTATGTCTTGGAAGTGTGCAATAGAGCATCATTTCCGTCTGTTTCTCTAGATTAGCATTTCGTTGATTTCTGTAAATATTTTTCAGGTTAATCAGCAATTTTATTATTTACACACACAAACTTTGACACGTGGGAATTGAAAAGAAACGTTTGTTTAGGCCACACAGAATCCGACAGAATTGACCAGATGAAAGGAGTGAGCGGGATAAGAAATTATAAGATTTGGCACGCTAGAAAATACTACTATCCTAAAGAATTGAGGAGATAGAATTCCCAGAATTCGAAAGTGAAAGGGCACAGAAGAAGCGTCGGGCGGGAAATAAGGTTATTCAAAAGAAGAGAGGCCCCTTCGGAGGATGCCGTACATTGAATTAATGATGCCCCAGGCGACGAGAGAACGAGTGAAATTGAGGTGAACTCCGAGGTAAAGACCGCGGAGGGAACGATTCCTGAGCCGCCAGACGTCGCGGAACACGTGCAGACCGTTCTCGTACGGAACTCCCATCTGAACGAAAGACGTGTAATTAAATAACTTTGACTTTTCACAAACCTTTGCTTGCATGTGATTTTTGATTACTCCTAACGGAAAGAAGGCCGTGGATATGAATGCTCCGAGCAGAGAACCGGCTATAAAATCGCCAATCCATTGTTGGAGAGAGTTCGGAAGACGCCCCGTCTGCGGCAGTTCTACTACCTGCAATCAAACACAAACATTTCTTTTTTGAATAAATTGAAACTCACTTTCTGTTTTAAAGGATCCCTGAGCGTGAAGAACAGAGTATTGGAGAGAGAGTTTCTCACGAGAATCACAGAGAATCCGCGGTAATATTCCCGGTAGCCGTACTCCTTGAGCCCTCTGAATGCGTGTAAGGTGTTCTTGAACTTGTCGTGGTACTTCGAAGTTTGCAGCAGAACTTGTACCCGTTCCAGCGGGCAGAGCATCGCTTCGCACACTCCAGCTGAAGAAGAATCTTATATAAACTCGGAAATTCATTCGGACTCACAAAGAAAAGCGGCTTGTGCGTGGCAGACGGAGAAGGAGGAGTTGTACGGTGAGCGCGGGCAATTCAATGAGATCTGAGACCGCATTTCTGCCCAATTGCTTCCTGTTTTTATCTTACCTGGAACTCATCGTAGAGTCCGTACATGAGTGCTCTGCTGGTCGTTCGCATGATCAGCGGCGGCATGAGCCCTCTGTACAGCTTGCCGGCGCCTTCCAATTTGATCTGCTTGATGGCATCTTTGACGTGGAATCCGTGCAATTGCTGTCGGAAGATGATCTTGTTCGACGGGTACAAAATGCATGTTTCTATGCATCCGGCTCCCCATCCCGCGATGAAATCCAGATGATTTCGATGCGGAGCCGACTTCCGACTGCTCTCCAGCGTGATGTTTGCGCGGAATTACGGCTTGATTACCTGGAATTTAACCGATTTGACAGAGAAACAAGGAACAAGGATTGGAAGAGAGTTTGAGTGGTAACTTGCTATCCTTTATTTGGCAGTGATATTTAGAAAGAAAGTAGCTGCTTTTTACGCTTCTCAAATATATAAATTTTCAGTAAAACTTGGATGAGGCAAATTTTTGCGAAAAAATTTTTTCAGCATTGTGGCCGTGGCCGAGAAGCCCAACACCCGTGTACTTCTTTTGGAAATTAGCTTTTCAATTCCAGCTTTTGTTTGTTTTCTTTTTTTAACTTTCTAAACAATCCCGCGTCAAATGTTTAAGTTTTTAAGAAACAACTATGTTGCATTTAAAACTAAAATTTGCAACAAAAAAAAGAGATTTGTTCAAGTGTCAGACACCACCACGTGATTTTTCGCGAAATACGTTCAGAACGAATCGAATCGCGGTGCGGCAAACTTTGGTGCGTACAAAATTTTGCCGATTAGACAGAAAAAGAGATAACAGCCGACAATTGCGATTCTAAAAACCCAAAAAAAATTAAATTTCTCATTGCTAGTGTACTCCTCTCGGAGAAGCAGAAACGACTGAAGTACGAGCGACACGCTCTCAGGCTGCGCCTCTCAACAGACTCCCACTCTCTCTTCTTGCCAGTTCAAAGTCTCAGTTGTTTCGTCCCAATCTTCTCGTTTTGACCACCGGAGAACAGTTGCAGGGTAATGTCAACTGCTCCCAAATCGCCACACATTTGGACTGGAAACGCCGACGCAGAGGATCGAGTAGAGTCTCTTATCAAGTCAGAAATCAACTGAGAACAACTGAATAATGATGCAAATTTACAGAAAAACCGGCTGCTGGGAAATTCATTTGAAGGTTTCCGATTGTATGGGAGAGCACAGAGACTGGAGAAAGTGCCAGGACGTTGTGAGTTTCCCTATTCCATTCTCATCAAAATTGTATTGTTTTTTCAGGTTAAAGAGTTCAGAACGTGTGTGCAGAGCGTACAAGTCGGCGAGCCACCGAAAGAAGAGCCAGAGCCCAAGAAAGAGGCGGCGCCAAAGACGGAACCCGAACAGAAAAAGTGATGGATTTCGAATTTGACTTCGATCCATCTGACAATGAAAATGACGATATTACAACTAAAATTAGAACACCAAATTACCCCTCTTTCACCCCAAACGTCCATGACAGATTCTGGTTTCGTAACATTTCAAAGGACAATCAGACGGCCACTGCCATTAAGTGAGAGGAAAACAGCAGGAAGCAGATCTGAAAGTACCTATTTTCAGTGAAATTGAATTGTTGAGAGTCGCTGATGCTTTTGAGAACGGGCATGTCGAGGAGGCGAGAGGGATTCTGACAGAGATTCGGGAGAAAACGAAGAACAATCGGACCCATGAGATAACGCTCATCGACTCGATTCTGCACTGTTTCATCGCGAAGGAAGGAGAGGTTTCAATTAATAAATCGAGCCATTTTTGATGTAAAATATTCAGCTTTCTCCCTCCGAACTGTCCGATTCTCTGCATCTCCTCTCAGTTTACGAATCTATTCTTGTCGATTTCGGCGACCAGCTCCAGTTCTTCCGAACCAAAGCTCTTCTGCTTTCAAAGCTTTCTTCCGATCACAAGTTCAAATCAGAATTCAAGAATACGGTAATTTCAGAAAGCATACGTTTCAGTCGTTCATATTCTCGTTTCAGATGGCTCTCCTCTGCGAGTTGTGCTCTTCGTTCGAAAATTGGCAACTGTTCGAAGAAGGCGAACGGTTTTTGAATGATTCTGAACGATTTGGGATAAAGTTGAAAATGGAGAAGATTTTGAGATACGAAATCGAACACTCGAAGGGATTTGTGAAGGAGAATCTAGAGCGGAAAATGGAGGAAGTGAAGCGAGAAGCTGAGGAATTGGCAGGAGCAATAGAAGAAGAGAAGGTGGGAGCAGAAGAGACGGAAAAGGAGTACAATTTGTAATTTCAGAGAGAAGCCATCCGCGTCTCGTTGAACAGTCAGAAAGACTTCCATCTCGTCGACTCCGCCCATTCTTCCGAGTTCCGTGCTCACGAAAGTCGATCCAAGAACACGCTGATTCCAGTTTCCGATCAACCCACCGTCATCTCCGAGTTCTCCCGTCGTTATCCGTTTTTGTTTTCCGCTTAGATGTTCTTTTTCACTGTTGTTTCTTCGTTGTTCTTTCTAGGGTTTCTGTTAATAAAAGGGTCGTCATTCAGTGGAAGAAACTTCAAAAGCCCAAGTCCCCCTCCTCCTTTTTTATGGCTTCCTTTACGAGTGTGCAGAAAGGGAGAGACTGTCCACGTAATTCGACTTGATAACCCACTCTTTACTTCAGTGATAGCATTCGATTCGATCATATAATTTTGCCACGATGCATGTGTGCACACACACAAATGCCGACGACGCCCTGCCCTTTTTTGACTCATTCCAGTCGTGGAATTGTCATTTTTTCGGGGCAAATGTGTTCCCGGAATCCACTTTTTCCAAACTACCGTCAGTTAATTTGAACATTTGTTATCAGATTAATCAACTTTGCAGAAAACTGATGTTTCCCTTTCAATTCGAATAATCTTAATCGAAAAACTTGTCTTGCAATCGCGCTCTACCGCAATCCCATGTGAAAAGTAGAGCGCGATTGCAAGTTTAGACAGAAATTGATGGAATCTTCTGATGCTCTGCCACACGGAACTTTTTGGAAAGTGTGATTCCGATTTAGAACCGCCCGCCTGATGCAACTGGTACGAATCGGAAGTGGCGCCACTATTACTGGTTCTGGCGGTTCTTATGTGGAAGATTCTAGAGAACTGTAAATTTTGAAACAGTCGTGAAAAGTGTTCGCGATAGAATGACCGTATTCTGCTCCCCTTCCCGTCCTTTTATATAAGGGCGTCGTCTGTCGATTGGTTTCTTGATTCCCGAAGCTTACGGTCACATTTCCCCTCGTCTCCCGAACCTCTTTCTCTCACTCTCACATCGGCTCCGTCATCTCATCATTTCCGTGTTCACCTAATACTAAAGGACTTCTCATCCCCGTATCTTGACATTCGATTCCAGAATGAGAAGTGTGGCAGTCGGTCTCGTTCTTCTGCTCGTCGGCCTCGCCAACTCGCAGATCCTTCAGCCGTACTCGCTCGACAGCCAGTACATTCAGCTGATGAGCGTCGCCGAAAAACCACAGAACTTGGCCATTTCTTCGTGTCTGGACATCCAGTTCAACTACTGTCAGGTACCTTTTCATCCTTCTTTCTCTGCTCAAATGGATCTTCTTTCTTCTTTCAGCACACTTTCAATCAGTTCTTCGGAATGGACGATTCGATCACTTGGCGCAACGGAACGTACATCTACAATACCGTTCAGCAGTACCTCATGATGAACGTCACTGAACTTATCAAGGTTTGCAAGTGAGTCTTTCCGTTTTCTTTGAACACATTCAAATGGACATCTGTTTCATTTCCCCTTCCAGCACGCGCACCCAGTTCTACCAGTGCCTCGGAACTTCTTACTACTCGTGCATTAACCTCTACACCCTTCTCAACAAGCCCAATCCAGACTTTTCCAATAGTAAGCGAGTTGAAAAGCGGGGAAAAGTGTTTAAAAAAACGGTTTCAGCCTTCGACTACGTGCGAACTTTCCGTGGACTCGAGGGAATGTGCGTCGGAGGATTCCCGGGTAACTTGGGCATAAATAGAAGGGCAGGGGAGATATCAAAAAGTGGTCATTTGATAGAATGTACAAAATGTTTTATTGTGCATTTTATTTTTTCAGTTGACTATTATTCGATATTTTCACCGGCAGCTGTTAGAAATTATAAGCACTTAGGATGTTTTCAGAAGTGGTTGCCCAGTGGAATTGCCTTGGAACCTTCCCGACCACTAACGCCTACAATAATTGCATCCAGAACTTCAATCAGACCGTTTCTGCCAACAATTTCTGCCCGTAAGGCTTTCAATCCGGGGAGCAAAAGAATCTTTTGGTTTTTCAGAGCCGTCGACGCGACTGGACAGTGTCTGAATGACGCCTACAATGCTGCTTGCGGAGATGTTGGGGTGAATATCGTGCATTTCCGAGTGCCCCCCCAGAAAAGTGTCTTTCAGGCCGGCTACTTCGGATGCGAAATGTTCCGCATCACTTTCGACAACTCGTGCTGGGGACTGCGTTGTCCAGTGAGCAACTGAGAAGAACTACTCCTCGATTCTCTGTCAATTCTGTTCTCTTCTAAATATTTTAAATGAATAAATCCGATTACCTGTTGTCATATTCTTATCACTGAAAGTACGAAAGTTCGAGACGCAGAGACACTTCAATAATCTCATTTTCTCCTCCTTCTTCTTCTCCTTCTCGCCTAATTTCTCCAGTTTTTTCCATAAATTCCCAATTACAGACGATGTTCTCTAAAAATATTTTCATTCTAGTTGTTCTGTGTGAGTTGGAAGCTTCAGATCCGCAGACACTAAACGTTCGCTTTTCCAGGTGTTTCTCTGGCAAATGCCACGTGTGACACCGACAAATTCATCGTCTGTCAGGACACTTTTTCGAGCAGTTTGGGAATCGATAAGGTCTACAACTGGTAAGGACCAAAGGGAGTATAAGCACAAAGAGGATGGTTTAGGCTGAACCCGCTGGGACTGACTCTTCAGATTCAGGACATCTACATCACCGGAGGAACTGCCGGATTGAGGGGTCTGAACGCAGTTTGCAAGTGATCCAAGTCCAAACTCTTTTCTCTTTTGATATTTTCCCATTCTCAGTGCCTACAATTCGATGGTTCAATGCTTGGCGGACGCCTCCACCTCCACCTTCGAATGCTTCGATATCGGATACCTTCTGACGCACTCCTCGGCTCCGAATCAAGCCTATTCGTACGGATTTCTGATGAGCATGCTGCAGTATCAGTGCGGGGCCGGATTCTATCGTGAGTCAGCCAACGAGAACTTCGAGAATCTTCTTTTCAGTGGCTTCTGATAACTGGCCGTGCATGCAGAGAATCTACGCGGGAAAGAACGCGACGATGTACGGGTGCATCACCGATTTCGTGCTCAATGCTCAGGAAGACCCCAAAAGAGTCCGTCTTTCTCTTTTTCTTATGAATTGTCTTTGCCTTCAGGGATGCAACTACGTTCAAACTGGAATGGATTGCTTCGCGAAAGCTGCGACCTTGCAGGGATGTCCGGATGAGCTCAAGTACTACGGATGCGAGTCGTTCCGTCAATACTCGCTTCCGCAGTTCTCCCGATGCTACAAGCAGTGCCCGATCGACACTCAGTTCCGCGTCTAATTCAAAATTTTGTGAACGTTTATATCGATAAAAAAGTGTCTACTCTCTGGAGCGTCTGTACAATTTCAATTAATAGAAAGGGAAAGGTAACAGGGAGAATGGGAATGTCTGCATTTGACTAATTAGTTTAAGAGTTTCACGAGCGAAATACGTGAAAAGGGAGAGGATATCACATGAAAACAGAGGAGAGTTTCAATATAAAACGGGCGGTTTCGGTTTGAGGACAGCAGTCTACTTGTCGATGAGTCCCTTGGCATCTCCCCATTTCTCGGAAATCCAACGAATCGTCTTCACGTTGATTTGTGGACCGATCAGAGGATTCAGCTGGTGGAGGAACACCTGAAAATGAGTAGAGTTACTGGGATGAACTGAATGTTGGAACTGACCATGATCCAGAACATCCAGCAGCAAACAGCGGTCATGACGATCATCAGTTGGATGATTCCTTTGTTTGGTCCCTTCGGCACGATCCATGGTCCGCCGAATCCGATGATGGCCCAGAAAGCGGATACCGAGACGAGTGGAATGAGAATGCCCATCTGAAGGAAGAAAATGAGTCATAGGGGCAAAGTAGGTGGAAAAAATGCTGGAATAAACAGTATGGAGCACAAAGAGTTTAATTTACGCAATTTAAAATCGTGAACTTCGCCATCTTATCTCATTTTCGCCGAGCAAAGGAAAGTTTCTCATTTTTAGCAAATCACAAAGCTCCGCAACAAAATGAAGAGAATTTTGAGTTCAAATCGAGCGAAACTTGTTCGAATGGGTGAGAGAAGCTTATTTTCAGTGCGGAAATCTGGAAAAAAGAGCCAAAACAGAGAGAAAGACCGGTTGGTTGGGGGCACGGCCGGAGATCAATAAGCGCACGAAACGGAGAGACGCTGCGGCCGAAAATCGATTCTTGTTCTCTCGTCTCTCGCTCGGCCTCCTTCCGCTCGTTTCCCCGTGCATTACTCATTTGTTTTTTGAGTTGAAAAATGATAAAAACGACTGTCGTTCTTGAAATTTCAGCAGTTTAGACCAATTCTGCAAAAGAGTGAAAAGCTGAAAAGTGGTGCGTGTTGGTGCGTTTTGTGCGTCGAGACCAAAAACCGACAGACGCTCCTCTCCGCCGCTCGACTTTTCTTATCTCGAAAATCGATTCGTTTGCGCTTGAAATTGCCATTGACGTGTGAATTTATCAAAATATGTGAATTTTCAGGCAAAATGGGCAAAATCTGTCCGCTGATGGGACCAAAAATGTCGGCCTTCTGGTGAGTTTCCGCTTGAGATTTCGTAATACTCTGGTAAAATTGAAAACTTTCCTCAGCCATTTTCAAACTTTTCGAGGCGCCACTTTAGAAATTCTAAGGAAAGTTTGAGAAAGGCTTGAAAAAGTTTAAGAAAGGCTTGAAAAAGATTAAGAAAGGCTTGAAAAAGTTTAAGAATTTCTTAGAAAAGTTTTGAGCGCTTACGAAAGTTTGAGAAAGGCTTGGAAAAGTTTAAGAAGTTCTTGAAAAGTTTGAGAAATTCTTGGAAAAGTTTTGACCGCTTGAAAAAGTTTAAGAATTTCTTAGAAAAGTTTTTTGTCTTGAGAAAGTTTAGAAAAGTTTGAAAATGGCTGAGGAAAGTTTTCAATTTTACCAGAGTAGTTCGAGCCCGTTTTCAGCATGGTCATGTCCGTCTGGGGCGTCATTTTCCTCGGACTTCTCGGCGTTTTCTTCTACATTCAGGCGGTCACCCTCTTCCCAGATCTTCACTTTTCGGAAGAAGGAAAGGTTCCGACGAGGTTAGTGACGAACAGTGTTCACAACACGAGTTTGAATCAATTTACCTTTGAAAAAATGGTTTCGAATGATGATTTTTCTGATGAGTTCAAGAGAAGTCCATCATAAGATCATTAAAAGACCGATTAAATATCAGTAAGCAAAACCAATTTTCCACTGATCACCCTCGAAATAAAATGCAAAATTTTGCAGTGTGATCGACGCGAAGTACAACGAAAAGGCTACGCAGTGCTGGATCGCAGCCGGTCTGTACGCAGTCACTCTGATCGCCGTCTTCTGGCAGAACAAGTACAACACGACGCAGATCTTCTGATCTTCTTCTTCTTTCCCTCTGTCTGCCCCCGTCGATTCATAATCTGCCTTCGTTGTCGTCGTTTTCCGATCCTCTCACGATCCATAATTGTCCTTGTCCCCCATTTGTTCGCCGTTTCTCTATCAAATCCATAGAGATTCGTACATTCTTCACTTTTCTATTCGTCTTCTGTAGCATAAGAGTCCCCAGCACATTCCACTCTTTTGTATATTCTTCTAACATCGTTTCCCTTTTTAGTGATGAACTTATTTTAATTTGAAACGCTCTCTTTGGAATCAAGATTCATTCGTCGATAGGGATGTGATGAAATAGCGAGTCTAAAGGGGAATGAAACAACGATTTGAAATTGAATGAGATAATTGACGAAAGGGTATCGACGCGTTGATAACAGAGCGATGGCGGTGCGAACGAAGACGATTACTTCTTGCCCGACTTCTTGATTCCTCCTCCGACTGAAAAAGCGCATTGTGAATGAAAAGAACAGAAGAAAATGACATACGGAGTGGTCCGCGCTGTCCGGCCTTTGAAGCCATCTCCTTCAGCTTCTTGGCCTCCTCCTGCTGCTTCTTTTTGAACTCGACGTCTTCCTGCAAACAAGTCATCAGAAACCGCCGCTAAATGATGTTCTGATCTATCCAAGTCAAGAAACTTCGCCGTATAATCAAAGTGCGAAAAAGTAATCTTGCGCAAGTGCAGCACGTGATTTATTATTAGGTTGCCAAGTAACCAGACTACAGAGAGAGACGTGGTTCCGCCCCTTTTCCCTTCCAATCTCACATCGGTAAGTTCCTTGTCATTCTTCTTTGGCGCCTTCAGAGGCTTGGCCTTTCCTCCTTGACGTCCGGACATGTTGAAACGTTGATTGGCTGAAATCGACGCATAGATTGAACCAATTTTCTTTTCTCCGCTGAAAGAGCCCCACAACAATTCATTCTTCTTCAAATGCCTTTACTTCTTCACATTTTCACTTTCTTCGGACATATATGGCTCTGGTTTTTCGACCGGTTCGTTCTGTATCCTCTCATGAAGTACGTGGCTCCAAAGCTCGGAGTACGTTTCATGAATTTGGGATATTGGCCATCAATTGAACCGCAAGACGACAAATTGAATGAGTTTTTGATCGAAAACGATTTGAGTGAATATGGTAATCGAAACATTTTGAGTTGACTATAAATTATAAATTGCAGATGCAGACAAGGCACACGTTTATCTTTACGAGAAAGCATTGTCCTTACACCCAAATTACCCATCTTTTCAAGGTTTAGAAATACTTGAAGTCAGCTGCGGACAAGGAAATTCCATAGACCTTATTCAGAAGTATCCAATTCTAGAATAATGAAAGCACAAAAGGACGAATTTCAGATGGCACGGACCGGCTCGTTGCGTAATTGGTTGCGATAAAGTAATGACGAGAAATGCGAGAAACATTGTTTATGGTGACGCCGCAAATCTCCCTTTCGCTAACGAGTCATTCGACTTTGGTAAGTGGGTTCATCAGAATAATAATATGAAGTATTGTCAGTTCTGAACGTGGAAGCTTCTCATCTCTACGCGAACTTCCCCAAATTTATTTCCGAGTGTTCTCGAGTTTTGAAACCTAATGGCGTTTTCTGTTGGCTGGACGTTAGATATCCGCATGAGGTAAACAAATTCACGGATCAACAGAGAACTATCAAACTTCTCAGGTTGGAAGTGTAAAATTGACCGCAGCTACTGCTGGGCTAAAATTGAAGCGTTGGGAAGATATCACGAAGGAAGTCGTCGTAGGATTGAACCATACGGCTAAAAAATACGACACGATTTTGGAAAGGGTACTTCTAAGTTGTCATTTTAACAAGAACGAATACATTTACAGGCCCCGTTCTTTGTGAAATTATTCAAAACTTCGCTGAGAGCAACATACTGTGCTCCAGGAACTTCGACTTACGAAAGATTACAAAAAGGTCAAAGAGTGTACCTGGCAGCAATGTGGATGAAGAAGGCAAATGAACAATAAGGAGAAAAAAGATAGGGCACTGGGAAAATGACCCAGAAAAAACACAAATTCACTTTGGAAACTGATAAATTCGTAATAAATTAATTCATTCAACCGGAGGTGAAGAAGGAGAGAATCCAAGAGGTGCGCCGTAGACGCATATGCACAAAAATAGAGGGGGAGTGATAGAAAAAATGGGTTAAAATTAAATGATGTACACGTTGCGAGCATGAGTTTAGGCGTTGATGACTCTGGCGAGCTTCTGGATGCGATTGAGAAGGATGTCGCCGTCCTTGATGACCGCCTTGTACAAATGGTTTTTCGAGTCGCGATGATTCACTTCGATCACTCCGTTCACGGCGTCAATCCGGCACTGCAGCTGGCCAGTGGCAATTAGGCGATGCAGTTCACGGTCGATGAAAGCACGGGACACTCCGAAGTCCTTGGCCATCATGTCGATGCGGACAGTCTTGTATGGGGTCAGGAACTGTTCATAGGCGCGGTGACGCATTCCACGCGAGTAGTAGTTGAAGTGCGGTGACAGATAACGGTCGAATTTGAACTGAAACGTGATGCTTTAGGAAACAGCAGTAAAGATTGTTTTCTTACCCGCTCGCTCTCCAAAGCAGCCAATTGAATGAAGAAGCGATCATAGTGGCAGTCATAGTAGGATTCCAGGTACTCGCGCACAGGTATCAGAGTTCCGTTCAATCCTCCTCCCGTCAGCTGTTCCTGAACCTCATTGCAACGGATCACTTTGGTACGCAAGTCGGGTCTTTCCAAAGCAAAGGTTGTAGTGATGACGGTGTACAGGATCAAGTTCTCATAGGTCATCAACTCGTACGATCCGAATGTCGGAACGGCTTCCAGGAAAAGATTGGCGGCTCCAGCGAAATCACGAACAGACATTCGGTAAAGAGCCTCGTAGGAACGCAGACGGTTCTTTCGCTCCCAATCTCCTCCCTGGTCCATCAGCTCCTTGGCCTTGGTGATGTACTTGTTGATGAGATGGTGATCAAGGAAGAACAGTCCGACACGGATCATTGCGAATACCAGATCGATACGGTATCCCATGCCAACAGTTTTGTCGTAGGTGGCTAAATATGCTTTCTGCGCGTTATCCTTGTCTCCAATCTGGCAGTAGTACTCGAACTTGCGAAGCAGTCCCTGGCGAACTTCCGACTCTCCGAGATTTTTCTCAGCGTCTTCAACTTCGGCCTGGATTTCGGTAATCTTTTTCTGATTCGCCGCTTTCATGGAAGCCAGTTGGGTCTGGTCGACGACGATTTTGAAGTCAGCACAGACGAGCTCGTAGAAAGGTGCCATGTCGAATTCTTTGATGGCCTGAAAATAAGTTTCAGCGTCTGCTTGGGAAATTCCACGATACCTCTTGAAGAACGGCGAGTTTTTGAGCTTTGACATCTTTGTCAACTTCTGGGTGATTGAGCATGAATCTCGTCTGCGCCAGATCGAGATCGGGCCATCTTGAGATAACCTTAATGAAATTGATGATTTGGGACGAAAATCGTGATGAAATACCTCTTTATCGAAGTTTCCGTCGTCGACGATTTTCTTGTTCGGTTTCGGGGCCTCTGACATTGAGCTGAAATTAAAAGATCGTAGAAATGTGGAAGAAAATTGGCGAAATTCGAATATTTAGGGACAGACAGTGGGCGGACGGATGATGACAACGCGCGCAATGTGCGGCGCGCTTTTTCGCAATCTTGCCGCACGCTCTTTTCTCATCCTCGATTTATTCGCACCCTCATTCTTTTTAAACGCAATGCTCCAAATCGCTCAGAACTTGTTACAATTTCTCCATTTTCAGCTCGCACAATGGTCGTTGTGTGTTTGAATCGCTCTGAAAAGACGATTCCAATTACTGAGCTCGTTGAAAAAGGTCAAAAGGCACTTTTCGAAACAATTCCAGCATCGTTCCCAGAATGCGAAGGACTCCCGACAGACCTCGATCGTTTCAGTGAGTTTACTCGTACTTTAATCAAGTATTAATTTCATTATTGTTTCAGGACTATTGTACAATGGAAAAACGCAGAGCGATAAGGACTTGGAGAAGTTGACTGACGACGATGTGATCAGAATCGTCGTTGTTCCGGAGTGGAAGCTCAAGGTATTTACACTTTTTTAAATAAGTTTTTTAAAAATCAATTTCAGAAGCCGATCGACGAAGCCCGACGACGTCAAATCGACACTGGCCTCGCAGCCATGGCAGTTCCGTTCAGTAATCCAGAAGAGCGTCGTCTTCGTGGATTCAATGCGGAGTTCTCCCAACCGAATTTCATGGCAAAACTGCTCGCAACCTTCCCATCGGTACTAGATTTCGGCTTTTCTCTTCTGAAATCTTTATCCAGCTTTGCTTCGACGTGCGTTTCATGGCGATTCTCAGTGATTGGTACGTATTCCGCGCATACGTCATCCGAAATGACTTCAAAGACGACGAGGCTCGGAACGCCTTCAAGTACACAAATCCGCACTTCTACGAAGTCGCCAAGCACGTCATCACATCCATCGCGGCTCGTTATGGCTTGAGAATTAGCGATCGTCCAGAAGACGCGGCTGCAATGCGACCAGGACTAGGCAACTTTGTTTCTCATAATGCTCTTCAAAATGTAAAACGGAATGAATGTGATTTGTGTTCAACATTAGTTTCAGGCTCTCCAAGCAGCCCTTGGAAATGCGCTAAACAATGTTCAGATGCCCGGACAGCCACGTCCTGCTCCGGCTCCCGCTAATCCTTTCCAAATTGCTCTCGGAAATGCACTAAATAACGTTCTTGGAGCTCAGGCGGCAGCACAAGCGCCTGCTCCACTAGCAGCTCCAGAGCCAGGTCCAGCGCCAGCTCAACAGGAACCAGAGCCCATGGAGCAAGGATAGTAAGTTTCAAAAGTTCAGAAGCCATGAGGAATAACAATTTCTGTTTCAGTGAGCAACAAGCTGCAACTCTCCGCAGCTTCGGATTCGACAACGAGGAACTCATTCAGTTGGCCCTGGAACAAGCGAACGGAGACGTTCAGTCGGCGATGGAGTTCCTGATTGAAATGAACAATTGACTAGCCCTGCCTCCGTCTTATCAGTATTTATGTCCAACTCATCCAGAATCACAGCGTGATAAATTCTCTCCAAATTCCTTCGCCATCTCCTTTTACCCGTCTATTTCTTCAACATTTCAAATAAACGACAAGCATGACAGTCCGAATAGAAACGATTTGTGGCCGTTTTGGCCCTTTGAATGGTCACTTTTCAAGTGGTCTCTCCTCACTTTTCGGGGCGAAAACCACTTGGCGGATGACGATATCTCTTTCCTCTTCTGATTCAAAAACAAACAAATATATTGGACGCCTTTGAATACACCGTTCATTGGTCGGCTCGTCTGAAAATGTTGAAATTTGAGTTTGAATTCAATTGCCCTTTTTGCGTGGGCGGGTTAGTCATGCTCTCTTTTTGAATGATATCACAAGTTTGTTATTGAATTCTTTGCTTACAAGGGCGTAGCTGGAGATACGGTAGCCCCGAATGTACGTGACTTTGCGTCACCGTGTGCACACCTCCGTTTGGTGCTGATCTCCAGGTTTCCGTCCACTCCCGTCCGCAATTTCCGTTGCATAAAAATGTTACTCTGATGCCTCTGATATTCCCACCACTTTTTGCTCTTTTCTCCGCCGCTGATAACCCCGTGAGAACTGATAAAAACACCCCCGATTCTTGATAAATCAACCCATTTCCTTCCTTTTCCGTATTTTCATTTCGACCTACTTCCGCAACATGCATCTTGTTTATTCGGCTGAAAAAAGCAAGAATAAATGACAAACACTCGAAGTTCGGAAGGTCATTCGCAGACGGTTTAAAGGCGCATACCGTAGTCTTTGGCTCTGTGCGAGATCCAATGATTCCGCAAAGTTTTTAATGTTTACTTCACTTCCGTGGATCTCTGCGACTCACGATAGTCTGCTGGTGAGCACGTGGAAATATCGGTTTCGCCGCACTGTTTACCGTCTACTTTTAATCACAGAAACTGTGATTCTCTGACGGCTTCGCGGTGGCCTAACTTCCCCATTTGCCAATCCTCGGCCGCCCCACCGACCGTAATCCTCGGCCAGCCACACTTCACAGCTGTTGAAGGGAAAAGTGCTGTCCAAAAACATATTTTGGCGGCCTTGTTTTTGCGAGTGACTCGACTCGTCTGTTTGCTCAAGAGACGGGGGATTCCGAGGGGGACGAGAAGAAGTCACAGTTCAGTTTGTCTCGCGGCTTCTCGCGCATGTATCATTCCGCCCCGTTTCCGCGCCCTCTCCGCACCCATTTCTGTCACTTCTTTGCCTTTTTTGCGATTCGAAAACGGGCAAACACGGCATGTGGCGAGGGTTTTTTCGATTTTCAAAGATTTCAATTCCAAGTTGTTGCATGCTTTCTTCGAGATGAAGTCTGTCTTTTTATCTCTCAGTTCCTAACGTTTCATGTCCTCTCAGAGGTTCAGTCCGTTTAAGTTGGCGGCCCAGGCTTTTTGAGGCCTAAACTTTTGACCCAGATTTAAACTTTACTTAAAGTATCTTGGTTTCAAGTTTCATCTGATTTTCTGGTACCGAAATACGTTCAAAGAGCCTTATCGGAATGTCTAGACCGCCCTTTTCCCAGCAATGATTTCATTGAAGCAACTCTAGTTAACCCTACCCGATTCGCTTAATAGGGTCAAATGTCCCAAGGCACTTTGCCCAGGATCTCTTTTGTTTCGCGAACACTGATTAGCAAACAGAAAGAGATAGGCACACACAATCAGACTAGAGCCGAACAATTATCTCCTTTGAAAATAAGATCAGCAGCTCACTCTCTCTCTCTCTCTCGCCCCGTCAAACTTCCAGATTCCCTTCTTCTCCTTGGTAACCACATCCAAACTTTCCCACTCCCACTCCTTCTTCTTCTTCTTCTTCTTCTTCGTCATCTCATTCTAATTCCTCCCACTTTAGCCCATTAGTTTTCCTCTTTTGTGGCCATTCGCCGACCATCTCACTTGTGATATTTGTCCGTCTGTTTGTGGTGCCATTGATTTTGATTTCGGATTGAAAAATAAATAGAGAATTGGAAGTGAGGAGGAAGAAAACGAGATGAAAAGTACAGTTGAAGTTCAAAAAGTAACTTCCGATGCCCAATGATCGATTTCTCGTCTGATCACAAACGATTCTGACTCATTCGCACCTGAAAACAGCAAGGTCGTCAGGCGATTAAAAACGATTCGCCCCTCCCCCGTTTTTCAATGTTTTTGTTTCTTTTTGTTCCACTTTTCCTCACTCGAATCTTCGGATTATCCGCCTGCCTGCCCCACTTTTATGTCAATAAATTCTTGCAGCAATTCCTCAGAAGCGTCTACCAAACTGAAAAAAAACCATGAAAATGAAGAACATGAAGAAGAAGGGTGAGTTTTGTGGGAAACCACGACCGTCCGAGTAATCCTAATTTCCTTATCAATCGTAGTCGCCTCTGCCTTCTCCCCTCCGTGTCCATTTGGTTCACTAGTTTCCCTTGCAGAATCTGCAAACACTTTTATCACAATGTCCACGATTTCGGACAAATTGCCGACGGACCAGAACTATTTCTCGGTGCCCGCGCCGCCCAAACCGACCAAGATTTGCGGATTCTTCGCCGTTCACAAAGGTTGGTTCGAGCTGAAAAATATTGTCGCTGATCGCTTATCGTAAAAAGAGAAAAGGCGGAAAACATAATTGTTGACTTTTTAGTTATCAAACACCTTTTCGGCTTTTGCAAGTCGAGTTATTTATAGAAGGGAAACTTTCAGTGTCCATCGTCGGAATCCTCTTCAATGCCACGTTCCTTCTTGCCTTATACGTGTACGGTCTCATCCGATTGGTGCAAAAAGAGCCCCGGAACTACGTGGAGATCATACGTTAGTTTCTCTCGTTTTATTCAATCTCAAACTGTCCCCATTACAGTAATCTGCACAGCCGTTATCACAATGCTTCTCGTGTTCAGTCTCCTGTTCATAGTCGCCATTTTCCGTGCGAGACCCAAACTCTTGCTGCCGTATATCGTGCTCAACACCATTCTTTTTTTCGCCTATGCAGGTCAGTTAGTTCACTGAGGAATTTCATCGAAATGAAATGAAAACATAATCAGTTGAACAAACATAAATTTTATCGCAATTTTCGATGAACCGACGAACCGGATGACGCGCGAAATTGGGTTCATTTTCGAGTTTGCAGGTGCGGTAATCGGGTCGACCATCACAGTTCCCGACGAAATAAGGGAAGAGGTGATCGGAGAGGACCGCAGTTATATTATAGCGGACATCATTCTGTTACGGTCAGTTTCGGAAGGAAAACTCTGCAATTAGAATGTTTCGGTGTTTAGGGTGGCACTTCTTCTGTGCGGAGCATTCGAGATCTTCTTCATTTACGCATACATCTGGACTTATATTGACGTTCGCCGGTTATATCTCTTCAATCGGCGGTGATTTCGCTTGTGTTTTCTCAGAAAAATGTATTTTTTGGCTTCTACGGGTTTTTTGCTTTGAAATAAATTTTTATGAACATTTTTTTCAGTTGAATAAATAATGGAAATTTTGGAAAAATTAGTTTTTGTGTTCAATTATGGGGCCATTCAGACTGTGAAAAAAATGATTGTTTTCCGTTTTTTTCGTTTTTTTACGTCAAAAAATCCAATTCAGCGATGTAAAAAAACAAAAAAAACGGAAAACAAACATACGCTGAATAGTCCCATTATGCTTTTCTCCGAAAAAAGAAATGCGTTTTAGGCTACAGTAAGACATTCAATGAAAAAGACGCATGTCAGTTTCAGCACACACACGTAAAGTGAGTTCCACCGTAACTTTTACTGTAGTTTTCGTGGTGAGAGTTTTTTCAAGAAACGGAACGAGTTTGTTCGCTTGCGACTTTCATCGAATTTCAGACTTGTTACAAATAGATTTTGACCTGCCAATGATCTTATTCTTTTTCAAACGTTGTCTACAACTCCGCCGCCAAAAAGATGAATTCATGAGCGGCAGACTGTCGTCTTGGCTGCTCTTCTTTCATTTGTTCTTTTCCTTCTGTTCCCCACTCCATGTCGAGCTTTCAGGGTCGTTTGCTGCCGAGCACCCCTTACTAACCTTGCTCACACACTCACTATCGGAAATTTAGCCATGGACACTCAAGAAGAGAAGACCTGCGGAACCAACGAGTTCGAGTCGTTCTCCCACTTTCAACTAGACACTTTCGTTTCAGGCATTGCCAAGAGAAGCGTCCGCCTTCATCGATGTCGACGCGCTCTGCCGACAGTGGATTGTACTCGTCGGCCACGACTACGGCGCCGTCTGATAGCAGCCCGACTGTTACGAGCGGAGCCGAGGGCCAGAGCACGCAGCTAAACACTTTGCTGGCGCAAACCGCCAACCTTATGGCTGTGAACGAGCAGCTCCGCAAGGAGATTGCCGAGTTAGTGAACTCATTTTACACCAATTCGATACAATTATTCAGGAACGAGCACATCCACTCGATGCAGATGCGAGCTCTCGGCACCCTCCCGTCGGCTGGACAGTACAATGCTTCTGCTATGGACCTGAGACGTCGCGGCGAACGTCGCATGCAGAAGCCGGAGTCGTACAAGACTGTCATCTGCCAGGCATGGCTCGAGTCCAAGACGTGCACTTTCGCTGAAAACTGTCGTTTTGCGCACGGAGAGGAGGAGCTCCGTCCTTCGGTGTAAGTTTTCTTTATTTGAAATGAAATAAACGGCCGATTTTTCAGGATTGAGCCCCGCCAGAACCACAAGTACAAAACGAAACTGTGCGACAAGTACACCACGACTGGACTGTGCCCATACGGGAAGCGTTGCTTGTTCATCCATCCGGATCACGGGCCAAACGCCTATATCCGTGCCGACAAGTTGTTCGAGGTTTCTCAGCGTCACGCACTTGCTGATCTTCGTGACCAGATGGAGAATCACATCATGAGCGGTGGTCGCCCCGCTCCTTCGGCTGCTCCGGCTGTCCCCGCCGCCGTCGCCGCCACTGCTCAGCCGGCTGATATGCTCGCCAGACCGACTACTCCTGTGGAGCCGGCGACGAAGATGCCATCAGTGCCACTGGGACCAACTCCGGTCAGCGCCCGTGGACCGAGATACGAGTTGCCGTCGAGAAATGGTGGCGACGCGGACGGTAAGAATCGGAGGTGCTGAACTGAAAACGGCATGAAATTAAGCTGCTGGAAGCCGCCCACATCCGAGCTGGCCACTGGAGCCGTCCTCGTTCTTCTCTCTGGAGCACGGAAGCATGGCGAGTCGCCCAGTCAGTCCGTTCGAGTCGATGCTCATCGGAGCCGCCACCACCGCCGGAGTATTGCCGTTCACTATGATCGGTACGCTTTTTAAGAGTTTCAGTTTTTTTACCAGCACTCTGCTCAGGAAAGCAGTCAACTCCTGGGGGCGTGTCCGGCTACTCGTCCGGTGGATCGACTCCGTATCAGGACGTCGACTCTACCTCGTTCTCTCCGGCCTCCGCAGCCGCCGCCGCCGCTTTCCTCGCTTCCTCGGCTGCCGCTCAATCTGCTCTCCTTCCTGCTTCTGTGGTCGACCCGAAGATGTTCCCGCATCGTGAGGAGTCGTTTTCTCCCATGCCCGGATTCGATCAGCTTGCCGAAGATATGGCCAAGCATCTCGAGTTGTGGTGAATCACCACCATCGCCTCCTCCCTTTTCCCTCGTTTTGTTGTCAAATTCGCCCCCGTCCCTTCCTTTGCTCCCCGTACTAACTAATAATTTTGCGAATTTGTGAATAATAAGCCCCTTGTCTCATAGGCCCAGTTTTTGTGAAAACATTCGCCCCACCCCGAGAATACTGGGATGTTTCATTTATTATATTGGTTATGATTGCATGTCACACTCGCATTCCCCCTCTTTTATGATCTCCCCACTAACCGTCATCTCCATCCAGTAAATAAATTCTATTTGAACGAGATTCTCTTTTTTTGTTCATGTTCTAGTCTTGTTTTCTTCTAAACCCGTACTTTCTTTATAATCAAACTACCGCCCATTTTTTTTTCTCTACATGCGCCAGTACTGGTCCTGACGCTCAACTTGTGCTTGCGCGCTTTTTAGAAGTGTCGCATTCGTAGCCTTCCCCGTCGGCTTGCTCTCTTCTCTCTGATTATTTCCGCGTTTTTCTTGTTTACCTTTTAACAACGTCTTAAAATCCGTGAATAAAAGTTTTCTCAGATCGAAATGGATGAAGAACCGTCAGCGAAGCGCATGAAAAACTCTGACGAGTTTCCGAATCTTCGTTCGGAAGTTGCCGGTCCTGTGAAGGAAAAACTGATGGAACTGGACGCGGTGCAACATCAACTCGACGTGATGAGCGAGAAAGCGGCTGAAGAGATTCTGAAGGTCGAGCAGACTTTCAACAAGAAACGGCTGCCGATCTACGAGAAGCGGAAGCGTCTGACGACCAAAATAGACAACTTCTGGCAGACGGCCTTCCTCAACCATCATCTTCTTTCGACGGCCATTCCGGAGGAGCAGGAAGATCTTCTCGGAGCTCTCCGCGATCTCGAAGTTCAGGAGTTCGACGACCTTCGCAGCGGCTTCAAGATCATAATGACGTTCGATAAGAATCCGTACTTTGAGAATGAGGTTATCACCAAATCTTACCATTTGCAATCCGAGTCGCCGAGTACCGAAATTACCGAGATTGAATGGAAAACTAACAGAAGACCGGTGGCGGTAAGCACTAAGAACTCGTTTGGCATGTACTGAAACTTTTTCAGAAGATGGATGACGGCGACACGTCGATCACGTTCCTTGAATGGCTCACTTACACTGCTCCACCAGACAGTGACGAAATCGCGGAAGTGATCAAGGACGATCTGTACATCAATCCGCTTCAGTACTACGTGATGCCGGACATGCAGGAGCTCGAGGAGGACGACATCGAGGGTTTCCTGGCCGAAGAGCGCGGTATCGAGGAGGGGAATATCAAGAGAGTGAGCGAATTGAATGAGATGATGTAGGACTAATTTAAACATTTTCAGAATAGCCGTCCACTCCGTCAGCTGAACCAGACTGTTGACAATACGATCGCATCCGATGGAGAAGAGCCGACCGAGGTCGACGAGATTATGGAAGATGGAGAAGGAGGGGAGGAGAACGAAGAGGAAGGGGAAGAGGAGGAAGAAGCGGAAGAAGCGGAAGAAGCGGAAGAAGCGGAAGATGAAGAGGAAGAAGCTGGCGGTGACGGCGACGTTGAAGAGGAAGAGGCGCAAGAGGGAGAGGGAGAAGAAGAAGTAGAAGACGTCGAAGAGGTCAAAGAGGTCGAAGAGACCGAAGTGATCGAAGGAGCGGAAAAAGCTGAAGCCGGAGAGGAAGAGACTGCCGAGGTGAAGGAAGAGCCGAAGTCTGAGATCAAGGAAGAGTGATTGCAAAATGTCCGATAATTGTACCTTTATCCCCGTTCTATATTAACTTCAGAACACTTATTATCTATCACTTCCACTTTCCAGTCTTTTTTGTGTGCACATAACTATTTATTTAATGTATTGTATGGTCATATACAGTTGGGAATCAATAATTTGTACCATACTCACTGTTTGTTTCACAAATCCGAATGGTAATGGACCACGAGTTTCCTTTTTCGAATCGTATGCGCTTGGGGGCATTTTGAGCGTTTCAGACGGGAAATGCTGTTGCCGTCCCGTTTTTCCACAGCGGCCACGAAAACGATCGCTTTCCGCTGCTTCAGCATTGATTTTTCGCACGAGAAACCGGCGCCGCACCAATTGGAACACATCACGACGCGGGTCGTTGAGACTGTAATTGAGAATTCTCTGAAAAAGAGGACACGAAGACATTTTGAAGGTTCCGCTGATGTTCCGCCATCGGCTGGATTACACGTTTTACCGGAAGGACGTTTTTTGCGACGATCAGATATTCTCAGTGCAGAAGAAGGGAATCGAACAGCTGATGAGCCATTTCGGAATGATCGGTACGCTCGGACAGGTGAAAAGAGCCGGAAGAATTGGGAGAAAGAGCAGCACGTTCTGTTTCAGTTGTGTCTTCCGCACGTCGAGATGGAAGTGCTGTCGGCGGTTCCGGTGATTGACGAAGGAACGGTCCGATGCCGGTGGAGGGTCAAATACGTGTCATTCGTCCGTCTCATCACGAATCCCCGCCTCTTCCGCTTCGATTATCGGCTCCAGAATCTCAGTTGGTTTGACGGATATTCAGTTTTAACGGTCGATGGAAATGGAAATGTGTACAAGGTCACACTTCAGAAGGTATTTGAACGGGAATCGTCTGAGAAACACTTGAAACTGTTAAGACTCAGCAAGACAAGCAACGAGGTCTTCTGGCGTCGTCGACCGAGAAACTGACGGAGAAGCTGGCTCCAAGTGCTCCCGTCTAACCCTCTCCTTGTTTTTCTTCGTTTAGGTCCCTAATTAGTCTCTTCAAACGCATCAAAACTAACCCGATAGATCTCGGTTCCCCGTTACGATTGTAGTCTTTTCATTCGAGCTGCCAGAACAAAAAATCCTCTTCGGTAATGTATTTAGGGGTGCTTTGTCGTCCCTCTTCTCTGTTTTTGTATAATGTTTCGTTCCGTTTTTTTTCAGAATATATCTATATGTGTGAATCAATAAAAAATTAGCAATTTTATCGCTTTCTCATCAGTTTCAGATAGAAACTTCTATAGAAAGTCAACCACATATGCTCCTACGTCTTCTAACCGTCGGGTTCCCTACGAAGAGTCTGAAGACGAAGACGACGAGCAGAGACCCTCCGAGTTCGAGAAAGTCGAAGAGGACCAGGAAGTTGAAGTGAAAGAAATAATCTCGATGCACTTCAACGGAGACGATCAAGTGGAAGAAGTTAGCCACAACGACTTCCCCGACTTTTCAAATGGATCGAGTTCTGACATCGATGATGAGAGCGAGAACTCGGAGTCAGATGAAGTCGAAGAGACAGAAGACGACAAACCGGAGGAGCCTGAATAAAAATGGGCAAATCGAAGAAGCAACGATCGAAGATAAAGAATTGGAGAAGACGGAGGAGATGTTCTCCGACACCCAAAAGTGTGGTTCTTCGGAAGACGATAAAAAAAGAGGAACGTCCGGTGAAGATCATGAAGGTGGATGGATCAGGAGATGAGGAGAGTCCGGAGGACAGTCAGGAGTTGGAGGAGGGAGAGCTCGTTGAAGAGATCGATTCTTATCAAGAAGCGGTAGATCAGGAGGAGGTCCTAGAAGAAGGAGAGATAGTCGAAGAGCTCGAGCAGAATCCAGAAACGGCTGATCAGGAGGTCCTAGAAGAAGGAGAGCTCGTCGAAGGGCTCGAGAACAATCCATAACCGGTGGATCGAGAGGAGTTCCAAGAAAATGGAGAGATCGTCGAAGAGCTTCTTTAATAAATTCTGCGTGTTGTTTCGGACACGCTCGCCGTTGATTTTTTCAAAGAATTTGTTCAAGTGATCGGACTCGACGCTCGTTTTCTGTTTCGGACTTCCTCTTGTGACAGGGAGAGACAGGAGAGACACGTGCTCTTTTTCCCTGTCTACCACAGTGACGAATCACCGGCGATTTCGTCAGTCGGTTTTTGAAAATTCTGGAACTTGCGCTTTTCGAAAAAATTAAACTGAAAAATCACTTTGCTAATGTCCTAGTTGAGTTTTCTATCCAATTTCGGGCCGAGTAAGTGTTTTATGTTCACAAGGATAAAAAAAACAAACTTAAATTACACATTTACGATATATCACAGAAAACCGCCATGTTTCTTACCTTTCCTGGCTTTTCTCACTTCCCAATTTGCTGTCAAATTTTCGCGTCGGAGTGTGCTTGCACTCACTCGCAATATTGGCCAATTAGTGTAGAGAAAAAACGTCCGCAAACGATCAGGTGCCACAGTGCAAGCGCGCCCCACTGCACAGTGGAAAGTGTCTGTGCTCTCCGCGAGGGACACACTCTCTCGCTTTTTCCGTTCTTCTCACGGTTCACTCACTTGAGCTCTTTCGTTTCGCAATGAACTCTTTCGACGTTTCAGCAAAACTTGAATTGCAGAACCGACCGATGCGATGAGCGAAGGGACGTCAGCGCAAATCGACTCGCTGGACGAGAAGAAAGGTAAGATTTCAGTTGGAAACAGAATTTCAGAACCATCGCTCACTTTCAGATGACTCAGAACTGCTCAACATTCGCATTCCGACACAGACGAAAAAGTCGCAAAAGCGAAAACATATCAAGTGAGTTCTATTATAAAAATCACGTCGAATTTTCAAAGTCGAATTTCAGAACGGATTTCGGTTCGGTCGACCTCGATGAAAGCGTGCTGGAGGCTCAAAGAGCCGAGAAATTGAGATTGGACCGACAGAAGGTCAAGCCGGTACGAAATACACGTTTCATTCCTCATTTCTGTTTCATTCCTCATTCTCAATCTTCTCAAAACCAAGGGCTGCAGCAAATTTTCTCAACTCTCGAAATTAATATTGAAAAAAGAAAAACCCTCTTATCCTAAATTTATCATGAAGTCGGGTCTTCCCACTGCATCGAACTCTGACAAATGTGAGGTTCTAGCCGATAACTTCCAAGCTCAATACCTTCATCATCAGATTCCGGCCAGATTTCTCAAATTTATATCTCCCTTTATAGCCAGTCCTGTGGCACAACTATGTAATCTCTCGATGATGCCAGGTGCCGTTCCCGCTCAGTGGACAAAATCTATAGTGTTTCCCCTTAAGAAAATTACCAATCCGACTCTACCCGTTCATTTTCGTCCTATCAGTTTAACCTCGGTCATCTGCCGCTCTTACGAAAGGTGTCTATTGCGCCATTTACTTCAGCACCTTCAAGAGATACAATTCTGGAGCGATAGCCAGCACGGCTTCCGACCAGGCAGATCCACAACTACATGTGCTTTAGAAGCCATGAATGACTGGACCACACATTTGGAAGAGGGTCAACAGGTGGACGTGATCTATTTCGACTTCTGCAAGGCTTTCGATAGAGTACCGCACTCGCTTCTAATAGAGAAGCTAATGATGCTGAATTTGAACGTGAATCTTATTAATTGGATCAAAGCTTACCTAAATAATCGCAGCTACCAAGTTCGAATAAACAACGCACTCTCATGGGGTACCACAAGGTGGGGTTCTGTCCCCAGTTCTTTTCTGTATTTATGTCAACGAAATTAGCACTCTCTTCAAATCTAGATTTTGCTGACCACTGGAAGAAGACCATTCGAAAAGCAAACATAATGACAGCGAACCTTTTCAAGTTTTTTTACTCCCTAAACACACGCCTGATAACCCTTTTATTCAAAACATTCGTACGGCCCATACTTGAATACGGCACTATTGTCACATGTCCTTCTAAAAAAGCTACGATAAGAGCAATAGAACAGGTTCAGAGTAACTTCTCTCGTCAGCTTTGGTTACGGAAAATAGGAGCTTTCGTACCTCGAGATTCGCCAAACTACATAAACGCCAGTGAACGTCGCCGTCAATTTAACCTCGAATCACTAGAAACTCGCCGATCACATTTAGATAAGAAGTTTTTAATCAAATTGTTAGCTAACAAAGTCGACATCAATCCTGATGACTTTTTCCTACGCTTAAACACTACACGGACTAGACGGAGTCACGTTTACCGATGGAAGACTCCAAAATCGAAGCTAAGACACAACTTTTTTACACACAGAGTCTTATCAAAGATGAATCTGGCACAGGCATCTGTTAAATGATCATCTCTTTCCGTTTGCGCGGGCAAGTAGCTGAAGATTCCCCATTTATTCCCCCAACTCCCCCACATCCCCTCCCCCTTCTTTTTTCTCTCCTCTCTCTCTCTTCTCCACGTTAAAATAAACCTAAATAAATAATAATAATAATAAGATGCCAAAAGAATGATGATGGATTTTGCAGCAGAGTGATCACCTGCAACAGATGGAGTCACTGTTCATGACTGGAAATGGAGCACTCCCCCAACTCGATATATCTCATCAGGATTTCGATTTCGACGACGGTTTCGGGGACAAAGTGTTCGAAGATGACACAGTTAGAAAGCGGTGCCGTTTTGATTGCATTAAATATGTTTCAGAAAAAAGTGAAGATGGAATTCGAGCAGAAACCTACGGCCTATTCGCAGCCGTCCACATCGAGAGGACCCGTTGCCTTTGTGGATTTGACAGAAGATTCAGATGATGATTGTATGATAACAGACGTCAGATCGACCCTCCCGGCTATTGCCCCAGGTACGTCCCGCTCGGTTTTCTGGAAATAATCCTAATTTTAGGCCGCCGGATGAGATGGGCGCAAGCAGAAAAAGACAAAATAGACGCCGACCAAATGGAGCAGCAGCACAGTTTGGAGGCGAAGAGACTGAAGAAAGTGCGGAGTATGAAGGACTTGGAGAGTACTGAGAAGCTCGGCGGACGTCTTCTGGTGAACTCCGGTCATCCGGCTGGAGAGGCTGATGTGTTTGTCATCGCCCGTTTGACGCATATCCTGCAGCCGCATCAGCTCGGAGGAATCCGATTTATGTACGATAATACGATTGAGTCAGTGGAAGAGTACAAGAAGTCGGAAGGATTCGGATGCATTCTGGCACACTCGATGGGTCTCGGAAAGACAATTCAAGTGATCACTTTCTCAGAAATCTTCTTGAGAGCCACGAATGCAAGGAAAGTGCTCATCATTGTTCCGATCAACACAATTCAGAACTGGTATGCGGAGTACGAGAAGTGGATACCGCGGATTTCGGAATGCGGCGATCGGATAAGAGAGTTCGAAGTTTTTCTGCTCGGAGACACTGTGAAGACGTTTGATCAGAGAGTGAATCTGATTGAGAAGTGGGATCAGAAAGGCGGAGTTTTGCTGATTGGATACGACATGTTCCGTCAGCTGATCAAGCTGACGAACCCAAAAAAAGAGAAAAAAGGACGGCCGAAGCTGAATCTTTCGGGAGTGTCTTCCGGTTTTGTGAAGAACTCAGTGGAAGATGCGAAAGACGAACTGGACTTCGAAACAGGATTTACGAATGGAGGAAGGGTTCGCCAGGAAGCCTATGATCGTGAGTTTCTTCAAAGAGTCGGACAGTTGAATGCCGTATCGTTTCAGTTCTTCGTTGTGCTCTTCTGGATCCGGGACCGGAGCTCGTTGTTTGCGACGAAGGTCATAAAATCAAGAACATCACTGCCGAGATCTCATTGACTCTCGGGGCCATCAAAACAAAACGTCGCATCGTTCTGACCGGCTATCCCCTTCAGAATAACTTGATGGAATACTTCTGCATGATTGATTTCGTCCGTCCCAAATTTCTTGGAACTCGGAAGGGATTCATTGAAAAGTTCGAGAAACCGATCAAAAACGGACAGTGCGTCGATTCGACTGAACGAGACGTCAAAATAGCACTGCAAAGGACGCATGTGCTCGTGGAACTCGTCAAGGGATTTGTGCAGCGAAGAACGCATCACCTGCTGAAGCAGATTCTTCCGGAGAGCAAAGAGTACGTGTTGTTGCTCCGAAAGAGCCCGATCCAGCGGATGCTTTATCGTAACTTTGTGCTCTACGCTCGCAACGAACTCGCCCAGAACGACGCCGCCACATTCAACCCGTTGATGGCATTCTCCGCGTGTTCCAAGATCTGGAACCATCCGGATATTCTGTTTCGAGTTGTCGAAAAGATTAAGAATTCGGAATTTCTGGCGGAAGAGAAGAAGAAGGCGGCGGAAGTGAAAGTGATGATGCAGCAGCAGCAACAACAGGGAATGATGATGATGCAGAACGGAATGATCGGACAGAACATGATGTACGGATACGGAGGGCATCAATCCAATGGAATGGCGTATCAGAACGTGAGTTATCGACAACGGTACAGCTCATCGTTTTCTCAGTACTTTTAGGGATCGTGGACAAATGCGCTCCAATCGTTGCCTGCTTCTCCTTTCAATTCGGTCCCTTCCAACCCGTCGACTCCTTCGACTCCTGTGAAAAAGCCGCGTAAAGGCCGACCATCGAGGAAAACGAAGAGCGACGAAGACGACGAAGAAATGGAAAAGGAAACGAGAATGCGATACGATTGGACGTATCAACTGTTCGAGAACTATCAGGAAGGCGTGCTCGAAAACGGTTACAAACTGACGATCGCCATTGAGATCCTCGATGAATCCACGAAGATCGGAGAGAAGATTCTGATCTTCAGCCAAAATCTCGGAGCTCTCGACTTACTGGAAGAGGTTCTCAGGAATCGAAGAATTTTGGGAAAGGACGGAAGGACGATCGTATGGGAGAAGAATCGAAATTATCTTCGATTGGACGGTCAAACAAGCGGCACAGAACGCGAGAAGCTTATCAATCGGTTCAACTCGGAATCCGGACTTCATCTCTTCTTGATCTCTACCCGAGCTGGATCTCTGGGTATCAACCTGGTGTCCGCAAACAGATGTATCATTATAGACGCCTGCTGGAATCCGTGCCACGATGCACAGGCTGTGTGCCGTGTTTATCGATACGGTCAACAGAAGAAGACGTTCGTTTACCGTTTGATCATGGACAATTCGATGGAACGATCCATTTTCAATCGGCAGATCTCAAAGCACGGACTGCAGCAGCGAGTTGTCGACGACGCACAAGTGGATGCGAACATCTCACAGAAAGAACTGGAGACTCTTCTTATGTACGACGAGGCGCTCGACGTGAACCACGAGAAATGGGACACGAAGGAGTGGGAGTTCGGCGATGCCGTGCTGGAAACGATAACGAACAAGATGTCCCAGATGCTCGCAGCGAAGCCGTTCCTCCACGAATCCCTCATAATGGAATCAGAGAAGACGTTGAGTGAAGAGGAGAAGAGAGAGGCGCAGATCTTGTTCGAAAGGGAGAAGCAGCGAGAGAACAACGATCCTCTGGGCGGTCTCAACATGCTCTACAACAATGCGATGCTTCCGATGAATATGCAGCCGTCGACAAGCTACAATCAGCTGAACCAGTGGAACTCTTCTCCGATGCACGTCCAAATGCATCAGAATTACCAGACACCTCCACCGCCACCGTATCCACCGCATATTCCGCCGCCTCCCAATTTGCAACCATCACAATACGCGATGCGTCCCACTCCGATGCCACAATCCCTCCGACTCACACATTATTCCGGTCCCAATTATCAACCCGGTGGACATACGATGACCTCGTACAACAACGGCTTCGGCATGAACAACAACAACAACAACTCGATGGTTCCGCATCAGATGCTTGCTCCTCACGATCCGACTGCTTTCACCGGCTGCTCTCATCTCAAACCAGCCAAATTCAGTGCATCCGGAGCAGTTCAGTTGCTGACCACCGACAGAGGTATAGCAAAGATCATCAAAATGTCCATGTCCATAGGTGCGCGATGTTTGAGAAACGCCAGAACATTTTTCCGCCCTGGCGGTCGGATTGAAATTTCCGAACCAGCGGCAACCATAAGAACCCCTCCCCCCTTCCTGTGGAAAAGGATAAAAAAATTTTCAAAAACCTATGCCCACGTCCCGTTTCAGCGCTTTGTTTCCCACTCGCCGGTCGACGTCTGACACTTCACGCGGTTCCGGCGCACACTGAAATCCAATTGGTTGTCACCAGAAATGGAGCGTTGCTCAAAACGGCCGATGGAACCATCATGGAAGCTCAGAACAGTATCTTCCATGACCGTAAGGAGTAGCTCGATAGTTCTGTTTCTCAAAAAAATTCGTTCTAGACGCTGAAAGTCTGCGAGCAGCCTTCACGACGATGGAGTTCAACAAAGAGCCCGAAGTGATCGATCTGGATTAGATGTTCTTCGACACACTTAAACCCATAAAATGCTTTATCCCTGTACCTGTCCTTTATTTTCCTGTCATATCTGTTCCTTGTCTCTCCTAATCATCTCATTTCCACTTCGTTCGAAGAGATCTCTCTGTCTCTTCATCTCCCTTTCAAACTGCACTTTTGTACTTTTCAACTACTTTTTCTACTTTTAAATACCGTACTTTTAGGTGAACTCTTCTTTTTCTTTCGTTTCATCTTCTCATTTGGTGATTTTATCTGTGGTTTCTTTTGTGTTACTGTCAAATGCGGATTTTTAGAGATTGTTTTTAATAGTTTACCGTTCGAAATTTGTTAATTCAAATAGATTCGGCCGAAGAAGGAGGTGTGGGTCCAGGCGGTGTCTTGGGCTTCGGATGCGTTTCAGAAGGCGGAAGAGAAAGAGGGTCCGGTGGAACATCCGGAGCCGTTGGAGCCTTTTCAGGAACCGGCGAAGCCGACGCGTTCTCAACGGGCGGATCCGGGGTGGGAGTATTGACGGCAGGAGCAGAAGTGGCTGCAATCATTTGAATCAGGATCTCCGATGTCTCCCACTGCTCACCATTTTCTTTCTCGGCGGCCAAACCCAATTTCTGACGGATCGCTTCCAGAGACATTCCCTCTTCTTCGCTGAAAAGAAAACAATGATTCGCGTCTCCGGGACAGGTCCGTTTACTGCAAACTGATGGCCATTCCGTATCCTTGCTGAGTTTTCAGAATGACCGAAAGAGCAGAAGCCTCCTCTTCGGGAACGAACGCTTTCAGGGGAACATTGACTTCTTCGTCCTTTTTGCAGTGTTTCGTCTCGTGCGCAAACATGGAATGCGTGCCGAGGAACGGAGAAATATCCGAGGAATTCGTCGGGAAGTTCGATTGACAAGTGACTGAAAACGAAACGATTCAACGAAGATTCCGATTGCCCCCAGAAGCACCTTTTTTGGCCGGCTCATCGCTCGTCGGCTTGAAACTGCTCGTGATTTCGTGCTTCTTCATCCTCTCCTCATTCATCAAATCGTGCCTTTTCCGTGGTTTCAGAGTGACCACCTGCAGTTTCAGACTCCGACTGATTGTCGCCACGGAGCCGCAATTCGAGGTGGCTCCCGAGTAGTAGGGCGCCGAGAAAATGGTGAGAAGACGTCGGTCAAATTCGAACTCGTGGCCTTTCTGAAGAGTGTCCGATTGATAGGTTCCCTGTTGTCTCAATCTATTCACGAACCCCTTTGACTTCATGAGCCCTGATGATCATATCAATGTCGAGTTTCGTGCAGACCTCCTCGATGGCAGTTTTACCGAAGACACACGAGATGCCTCTCTTCGAGTTGACTCCGCACTCGTCTCCGTCCCGATTCGGATCCGCCCACATCAGATCGACAGCCAGTCCCGTGTCGCATTCCCCATGCATTCTGGCCTTCTGAAAATGATAGGATACTCCTTCTTCGGCCCGTCTAACCCACATTCATGTCAGTCAACGTCGCCCAGCTCTCAATTTTCGGAGAAATTCCGCCGTGCATGCACAGGATCTTCCGGTTGATGCTCGCTGCGATCGGAAGTTCGGAAAACGCCTGAAACGATGGAGCTTCGTGAGAATTGGTAATTTAGAGTTCTGCTGACATCATTGAACGCCTTCCACAACTCGGAATTTCTCTTTCTGAGCATTTCATCTCTGAATCCGTAGACGGCATTCACACGTCGAACTTCGTGGTTTCCTCGCAGCAAGTGCACCTTTTGCGGGTGAAGAATCTTCATGCAAAAGAGCCAAGTGATCACCTGAACCATGAGAGTGCTCCGTGAGAATGAGAAAAAGAAGAGACCTCGAGGGATTTGCTCGCCCGATCCACGTAATCGCCGAGGAACAGAAGCTGCCGATCGGGCGGACGGCCAACCACTTTGACGAATCTGAAGAGGAAGAGAGGATCAGAAAATCAGAGTATAGGAACGAACTGAAGGAGATCTCCAATTTGTCCGTGAACGTCGCCGAACACAATGACTGGAGAGACCACTTCCAGAAGACACGGCAGCGGCTCCAGAAGGTCTTTTGTCTGAAAACTGAGAATTCTGGGGAGAAGCCGTAGGTGACGCCGTCCGAACCGATTTGATAATCTCGTGTAGATCACTGTTGGCGAAGCCCTCGACGGTCCCGTGCTTCTCGATTCGTTCGATCATCTGCCGGGCCAATTCGACCATTCCCATGTTTGCCTCCTCCGTTTCGAACATTTCGAATTTGTTTTTTCCAATCGCGGAAGTTCATAAAATGAACTGCGAAGCGAAAGGACCAACAGTCGTTTTTTTTCAATTTCAAAGTTCACGAGATTCTTTGCGATTTCTTCCGACTTTTTGCCCGCGGAGCACGTGAATCTTCAAAGTGATACCTCCTCCTGACGTGTGATTGTGACGGGAGCAACAGGAGAGAGAGAGAGAGAGCACGGAGAAGTGAGAGACGGAGGAGAATCAGAGAGAGGGAGCTGATCGGGCGGGAACGAGAGACTCAGACAGACATCTGACCTCGGACACTCGGCTCTCTCCGGAGGGTCCGCAGACAAGGCTTCTTTATCATTTTGTATCATTTTCTCGCGCCAGCCAGTCATTTTGTAATCTGATCTCTTTTCCACAGATCGGAGCACAAAGACGATTGATGTGAAACTAAGATTCATTCGTTCCGAACACCTCCAGCTCTTTCTTCCAGATGATTTCAGTTTCGCTCGTGCTTCTGCTGCTGTTTGGAGTCCGTTGCTTCGATTCAGCAGGTGAGCAGCCGGGTGACGTCATCGGAGAGCATGTGACCAATATTACTGTAGCTTTAGGTCAGATAAATGATGACTCGCCGTTATTCATCAACACTTCCATCGATGCGTCGATGAATTTGAACATTTTTGTCGAGAAAAAACCATTCTTCACGGGCTCTGTTACGGTACCTTTTCGTGTTCTTTGCCGGCCCCAGATGAAAGTATTTCTTCAGGGTTACAAGCTCTATTACACAAAAGACGCAAGCCAGACGACGGACGAATACGCGAATTGGAGCCATGAAGAAGTGCTGTCCAACGAGAACTCTTACCTTTTCGTGTTAGACGCGAAGAAGCACGAAGTCGCGGCCGGAGTCGTCTACCGGGTCAGAGCCACCATTTTCTTCAACAACGTCGAGAGCCAGCCGTCGGGAGTGATTGCAATGAACACAAAGCAGGCGGCCGCGAAGGCTCCGTTGATTGTGAACACGAAGATATTGCACAACTCGTCCGTGCTCATTTCCTTCGTGCCCTCCGACGATGTTAATGTTATTGAGGTATTGAGGCCCACGGGGACCGTTTAGCACAAACAAATGGGAACTCCTTTCAGAACTACACTTTGATGTACAAACAAGAGGAAGAGGAGGAGTGGAAATCTCTCAATTTCAAGTCGGACATTGACGGGAAAGTCCTACTCGATGGGCTTGTTCCGAACCATACGTACGCCGTGAAGATGTTCGTGACAGGCGGACCCATCCAGGGAGCTCTTTCCAACTCGGCCACGTTCACCACAAACTCGACGGCTCTCGCATTGGTGAAAACAGATCCAAACGAAGAGTACACGGCCGATCCGCAGACGAACGAACCGCTGAGCATAAAGTGCACTGTGAAGTCGGTGAGCCAAGCGACTGTGCTCTGGAAGGTCAACGGTTCGAGTGATTGCCCCTCCCATCACTTCTGTATTCTCTGATTCAGGCGTCAAAGTATCCGTGGACTCCAGTTTCTACACGGTCGTCACTTCGGTCCACGAGGACTTTATCGAATCGACGATACGAGCAAAGTCGCGGACGAGATCCGCAAAGTTCACTTGCATTGCGACGAATGACGCGGGCGACTCGTCGAAGGATGTGAACGTGAGTTGAGAAGATGAGAAAGAAGAGTGTGATGGATTACTGTAGGTAGTGATAAAGGGACCAGGAAGTCCTCCGTCGGAAATCACTTTGGTAGCCGAGAAAAGAGGATACACAATCGCATGGAAGCCGCCGTCTCATCCGAACGGAGAGATTACGGTACACAACTGAACGTGATTATTCATCGCAAACTTTTCAGAAGTACGTCGTTTACCACACTCTGAACAGAGAGGATCCGTTGTCCGACTGGAGGAAGATTGATTTGGATGGATCGGAAAAGTTCGTGAGAATCATTATGGATACGGAGGAGAGTTTCTACGGGAGGGTCCAAGCAGCCACCGAACTCGGACCCGGCATCATTTCAGACATCGTTGCCATGGAAAGAGACAGTAAGGGAAAAGAGACAAGGAAATTGTGTGAACTCGTGAATTCGTTCAGCTCAACCAATATCAGTGGAGTCCGATTTGAATGGAGTGACGGCCACGACGATGGTGGTGGATCCCCGAGAACAGGTAATTCAGAAAACTCGTCTTCTCCATCCATCTTCTCCGTGCAGCTTTCAATTCAATGCACCGCCCGTGGAAAGCCCCGCCCCTCGATTTCAGTGGCTATCAGCGACCGACGGAACGCGAGTCTCGTGGAAGTCGACGTTTGGAACCGTCTGCAAGCGACTTCTTCTGGCGGCGTCGTCTCCGCCGCACACAACTTCTCTGTGCTCACTTCGAAGTTTGTGCACTGCCGAGCCAAGAACTCCGCCGGAAGCAACTATTCGACAATCGAACTGAACGTGGACAGTGAGTCGGCCTTCAAATGAATCGGAAGAGCTTCCAAGGGTTTGCAGAGCCCGGAGATGCTCCAACTCAACTGCAAGTGCTCAGTGTGAATGCTCTCGATGCGACAGTTGTCTGGCATTCCCCTCAGTTTCCTAATTTGGCAATCACGGTCGGTCTCTTCGTCCACGTGCGCACAGAAAGAGAAAGTTCAGAGCTACATAGTGCTGGTAAGCAAGGACGACAAAGAGGACAAAAGTGCGTGGCTGCAGTACGAGTCGAACGCGAAAGAGACGCAAATCAACAGAATGCTTCTTCCGACGGGCAGTCTCGAGAAATCGACCGACTACTTTGTGTGCGTCCGTGCGAAGAATGCGGCTGGAATCGGGCCGACGAGCAGTCTGGTCTCTTTCAAAACTTTGAACGGAGGCCCCGACAGCCCTCCGTCCAACCTCAAAGTGCTCATAAACGAAGCGAATCAGGTGATTGTAAACTGGGAGACACCCAATTCCACGACGGAAGTTACGGTAAGAGCCTCTGTTCGTCATTGGTCATCTGAGTATTCCATTCCAGGGATATCTGATCTATTACACTCGAGATCTGAGTCTGTCTAATAACGATTACAAGAACTGGCAGTTCGTGGAAATCAACAATGAACTGACCAAATATAAATTCGAACTTTCTGTCGGATTGAAACCAAAAACGTTCTACCGAGTTCGGATATCCGGCAAGAACTCGCACGCCGACGGTCCCGCCAGTGAAGTCGTCGAGTTTGAAACTGCGTATTCTGGTGAGGCGAAGCGGATCTTCTGGACAACTGCCCTATGCGCCCGTTCCTTTCAGAGCTTCCGATTCCAACTGATCTGAAGACACAAGTTCTGGACGATAACACAATTCACATCAGATTCAATGCGGTCAGAGATCCAGACGATCATTCGAAAGCCATCGACGAATACCGCATCGATTTGGCGGCCACCGAAGACGTTCTTCACGCCCAATGGAAGATAATCGAACCGAAGGGCATTAAGATAGACGAGATCAACTCGATGGTAATCGGAAGGGGGATATTCAGAAGAAGTTCCAGAAAACAGTGTCCTTAGGTAGACGTCGAAATCGACGGAGATTCTGTGGAAAAGAACAGGATGTACTGGGTGAAAGTGACGGCGAGACTGGACAATCCGGCGTGGGGAGTGCACTCTTCAAAGCCGAGATGGTTCCGAACGGGACACGGAAGTGAGTTGTGGTCGGCAAATACCAAAACGAGGACTGGTTTCTTCTTCCAGAGCTAGTCACTTCGGTCACTTTGGAAGGCGCTCCGTTGATTGAAAAAGAGCCGAATCTCTTCCAAAAACTGTCGGTCGCTTGCACGGGATTGGGCAGTCCGGCTCCGGTGATCACGTGGGAATGGACGGATAAAGCGGTCGAGAATGGGACGGACGGCTGGGAGATTCACAACGTTCTCGTGGATGACACCACTGTTGTGTGAGTTGCCATTAGACTTATTAGATCCCCCTAGAAGTCAGGGAATATCCTTGTTACAGCTCGAAAATCACGCGTAACAACATACGCGAATCTGGAATGTTGACTTGTTTGGGAAATAACAATGAGGGAAACTCGTCTGAGGTAGCTTCAGTTTAATTGCCACGTCATCCACGTTCGCTGTTTTCAGACAGTCGAAATCCGAGTACTCGGTCCGGGAAAGCCGCCAGAAAACATTCAGTTGACAGCCTACCGCAATCAGATCAATGTGACGTGGCAGGAGTCGACACTTCCAAACGGCGACATTATGGTCTGTCGCTGACGGAAGTTGCTGAACATGCCGACCCAACTTTCAGAAGTACATTGTATATTATTCGGAAAACGGAGACGACGAGCTGGCCGATTGGAACAAATTTGAAACGGCCGAATTGGAGACGTACGTGGAGGCGTTCGGCCCGTCCATCAGGCATTTCGTAAGGGTGCAGGCTGTGTCCGATCGAGGGCCGGGCATAATTTCTGACAAACATTCGTGCCTTTCCGACGTTCTCTGTAAGTTTCACGACCTTCAAGGACCGTACCGTTGAAGTCTTCAGATGAACCCCTACACCTGGAAATCCTTGCGTCGAACATAATGGAATTCGAAGCGGAGCCCAATCAGAACGTGGAAATCCGATGCAAAGGGACCGGAAAACCTCGCCCCGAATTGTATTATCATCTTGGAAATGAAACGGAAATGAAGTTCGAAGACGTCGAAACGACGGCCTACGACGCAGAGTTCTTCGAGGCGAAAGCGCCGCAGATCAGCTCGCGGAGGAACGTGACGGTCACGTGTCGGGCTAGCAACAAGTACGAGAACGTCAGTGTGAGCAGGGTGATCATTGTGCGAAGTGAGCGATAGAGGGAAGTGCGCTCCATTGAGAAAACAGTATTTTAGGGCCGGGAGAAGCGCCGACCAATATCAGCTGGAGCTTCGAGGAAGAAGACGATTCCACGCTGTACATCACCTGGAATCCAATTGAAAATCCGAACGGAGAGAAGTTAGAGTACAATTTATATTTGTCAAACTTCAAGACAAAGGTCTCAGGACCGCCTGTGAAGATTCCTGATGTAAGGGACTCGTATCTTTCTCTCAAATGACTTTCTTCCAGATACCCCTGGACGTCAACATAACCCTCCGGATCTCAGCGGAAAACGAGCACGGAGAGGGAGAAAAGACGTTTCCAATGTGGATTCCGACTCCGAACGGCGGCCCGAAGACTCCGCCAGTGCTCACTTCGCTCCATGCTCAAGACGCCAAAGTGTACATATTCTGGACTGAGCCAAGGCTTCCGAACGGAGACATTCTCAATTATACGATTTATGTTAAAAAGGAGAAGGAGGAAGGGGAAGGAGACGCGGAGAAAAGAGAAGTGACGTGGGAGGTAAGGGAGCGAAGGGGACTGTCACCGGAAAATAATTTATTCAGAAGTACACTTACGGACCGAATACGACACACGTGGTGATTGGAACCGAAGAGGGATTGGAAGAGAACAGAAGGTATCAGATGAAGATGACGGCGACGAACGAACGGCACGAGGGACCGGAGACCAAGGTGAGCATGAGGTGGAAGACAGTATTCACATCGGGCACGTCCCCGAATCATCACAAAGAACTTTTGAATTCATTCCCAATTGGTACGAAACTGCCCGTTCTCTGTTCTTTGATCCTTGTGCCCTACAACCTCCGAGAACGTCTTTCCCCCTGTTTTGTCCACTTTTACGTCAACTGACCCATTCCAGGTCTACTCATTCGACTTGATCTCGTTCGACGAAAATGACGTCATCGACAATTTCACCGCGATCGTGGTCAACTCGACGGTGTTCGTCGAAGTGGAGAATGCGATTTATACGGTAGACCGGGTTTCAGTCGGACTTTTTCAGAGAAAAGAGGCAGAAAGTTTCAGAAATACAATGTGTACATTCGAGATGAGGGAAATAATCAGACGGTGAAGCATGAGATCGACGTGGAATCGGGACGGACAAAGTTCGAGTTTCCGTTCCAATTGGATCATACACTGAGGTGGGTCAGGATAGATCCATCGGCGGAATTCTTGATTTCAGCTACACTGTGAAGCTCTCTGGCATGAAGCTCGGCCGGGAGAGCCCGCCGTCAGAGGAGATCGAGCTGGAGTTCCAGACGGCTCCACGGCCCACTTCCGTGCCGTTCTCTCGTCGGAAAACGATTGTGAAAGAGCCGCCTCTTTGATTCTTCCCGTCTTTTTCCTTTTCTTTTTCCTCCTTTCCACCCGGGTACCTCTTCTCATCCTTATTTTTGCCCCGCCCCGCCCAATTTGTTCTTTCACATAATTTTTGTTCCGTTTTTGACCAAAACAATAAAAGAAGACGAGATAAGAACGAGTTTATCGAAATGGAAAGAGAGAGAGAATTTCAGTAGAACGGGAGAATCAGATGATCATTCAGTAGCCCATGCATCCTTTCAAAACCGGGAATTCTCTAGGGAACTGCGCCTCGACCTTCGGAATTATCGCCAGTGCGCAGTCGACTTTGAAGCAAACCTGAACGCGAATTCAGAAGACGGCACAAGAGTGACCCACCGCGAGTTCCCTTTCGAGCGCCGTCGCCGTCGGACTCTTCGGCAGAATCCGCTTCATGCACGCCTGTCCCCTCTTCTTCAACTTCAACTGCGTCGCCACGTCGGTCGGCACTTTCTGCAACCGTTTTCACGTCTTCCGAGTGCCCAGAAGCCGCGCCCACTCACGTATGCGTCGATCAGAAGAACGGAGGCGGCCAGGAGAGCGAGTATCACAAAAAATCTAGACATTTTGACAAAAGACGAGTCTCTTGCGGTAAAAGTACCATTTTAAAGTGCCCGTCTGATTGAAACGTTCGAGAGTTCCCGCCCCAAACAAGTTCTTGCTTGTTTTTGTGTCTTAATAGTCGCACCCCGTCTCAATGATCAAATTTATTAAATTAAATTCAAATCAAAGCAAGAATGAAAGAGTGGGAACGGATTGGAAGGGGTTTCGGGACGCGATGGAATAAGTTATGGTACAGAACATTAATAAGAGCAAAAATAAATATTAAACAAAAAATGTGGTGCCGCTGTTAGGGAAAAACGAGAGGATCAAAGATATGCCTCATTTGGGGGGACAAAATGTGTGTGTGTGTGTGAAAAATTGATTGCGGAATTGATTCGAGCGGCTTTTTCGTGGAGGAAATCGTTTGATATTATGTTAAAAGATGTGGAGCGCGAAAACTATTAGTATATAAAAACGAAATAACTGGAAACTTCGAGAAGAAGGCACACTGGTTAAACGGGGGGAAGAAGGGGGTGTCATCGTAAGCTGTGAGAGGAAAATGAAGGGACGCTAATACTTTCAGAATCGGGGAAGACGTCTGGAACTTCAGCAGAGAGAAGGACTGTTATTATGAAGTAGAAGGTGCAACAGAAAGGGGCGACGAGTACCTTGTGAGAAGGGGAACGATTCAGACGGAAGTGGAGGGGATCACTGGATGACACACGAACAGCATTGCTTGTTCGAGTGTCCCTGACGACGGCCCGACTCTGGATAACGGCGGTTGATCTGGCGGACCAGGTCGTAAAACACCTGACAGAACAATACGTTATTTTGAACAGAATCGAGCGAATTCTCACCTCGCTGACGTTGATTTTCGCCTTGGCTGACGTCTCGAGGAACGCCGAACCGAACTGTCTCGCCAGATTCTGTCCCTGATCCTTTCCCACGACGCGCTCGTCCTCCAAATCGCATTTGTTGCCTACCAATATCATCGGAACCTGAAATAATCAATATATTGTTTTTCAACACGCATTCGTCTTCAATTCCAACCTCGTCAGTGTCTTTGACACGCAGAATCTGATCACGCAAGTCCATCAAATCGTTGAAAGTCGATTGAGCAGTGATCGAGTAAACGAGCACGAATCCCTGTCCGTTCTTCATGTAAAGATCACGCATCGCTGTGAATTGCTCCTGAAAATGGAACTGAAACGGGTCCGAGAGACAAGTCGGCACAAGCACTTACCGTTCCGGCCGTGTCGAGGATCTCGAGCATGCACTGCTGACCGTCCACTTCCACCTGCTTCCGGTAGCTGTCCTCGATCGTCGGATCGTACTTCTCCACGAAAATTCCCTGCACGAACTGCACCGTCAACGCCGACTTTCCGACTCCTCCGGATCCGAGAACGACAATCTTGTACTCCCGCATCGCCCGTTTCTCCGACTTTACTCTGACTTTTCTCAGACACCTGCGGCAAGTTCGGTTGAAAGAGAGCGAACGAGGCGAACGAGACGGGGGCTGCTGCAAATATGACAATTCAATTTAGAACACGCACAGGGAGATGCACGGAATAACAAGCAGAGAGACAATTTGAATAGACCGACTCTATTTCTGACGCGTTTTGGTCGTAAAACGTGGTTGTGGAGAAGGACGCCATCACTTGCGAGTTTTCTCAGAGTGCACACGTGTGTGGCACCTGGCGGCGGACACGACCGGCACGAATTCACAGCTGGTACAGCTGAAGAAGTTCGAGCAAAAGACACTGTGAGAATGACGCCATTTACTCAGTTATCAGGACGAAAATTAAAAAAAGGACATTAAAATCGGGAACTGGTATTAAAAAAGTTGGGCCACGGCCGAGTACCTCGAGATACACCGTGCCGTGCCACACACCCCTTAATACCACTAGATACCAGAGTTGAGAAAGGAAGAAGAAGGATGGAATTGAGTTGGAATCGATACTTCTTCGACGATCGGAAGTGTTCTGTTTGCACACATCTATTTTATAGCCGAGTTTGTGTTCTATTGCGAAACGCTCAAAATCATTCGAAAGTGGAACTACACGGCGATCGTTTTTTTCTAATTTTTTTCTAATCAATTTGAAAAGCATGACTAGCATGTGCAGAGCGTACTCTCTTCTTCGGCCAACCAAAACAGAACTCAACAAAAACAATGCGACTCTCTCGGCTGTCTTCTCCTTTTCTCTTTTTTCGACTCTGACTCACACGTTCTTTTCTCCCTTCACTGTTTGCAAAAGAGCCATCTCAAATGGGATTCGAGATCGTAAAGACGCGAAAAATCGCATATTTTGAAAGGAATGAATAAGAGAAACGAATCTGGAAAATGTTGCTTTTTCTTCGGCGCCCACACACAATCATTGTTTAATTCATCAATTGGATTAAACGTTTTTCTCGATCACACGAGAGCGCATGTGAAGAGGAAATGCGGTCGATTTCCTGACTAATCCGATTTCAAAAATTCGAGAGCGCTCCAAGGCTGACCCATTGTTTTTGTGATCAATGTCATGAGGAAAGTGATGATGACGTGGCATTTAATTGTGGAAAGAAATAGTTTTTGGTCGGAAAAAGAAGAGAAGCCACGCGCATGAAAGAAAAGGGAACTGAGCGGGCTCGGATTAATCTGGAATCGACTCTTCGAATGGAGAGACAAGAGAACGGTGAAGAATGAACCAGGTGGCGAGGAAGAAGGGATTGGATTAGCGCATACCGAGTTATCGGACGAAAAAAAGCTGGGAGCAGAGGGGTCTGGAATGTCGGAGAGCAGAAACGAATGATCAAGAGCACTGTTGTTATTGATGTCTTGGACGATCGAGAAAAAAAGAAGAAGTAATTGTTCTAGAGGAATGGCCTAGATATTTCTATGTGAAACAATTAAGCCGAGGCAATCACTAAAGGAAACGCTAAACGCACTTGAAGTATTCAGAGGGATCATATTTCGCGTAGTTCATGAACCCGGTCATCAAATATAAACATCTTTGTTGAATTCGTAAACGCCAGGGTGGTGGTGGGGAGACTTGATGATGAAAAGAGGAGCGAAAAGAAGAAAAGAAAGAAGGGGAGAGTGATTAGGATAATCATATCATCCACACTTTCTTTTTCGTTTCTCTCATCAAGAGATAAAGAGATAGAGAAAGAGATGATAATACGTGGGAAAAATGGAGGAGACGGAGAGGACCGAGGGAGATGAAGAAGCGGTGGTGGAACGAAGAGAACGAGAAGAGAAGCGAGACGAACCGGGAGGCAGTGACGGCCTCCCAAGTGCGTGTCATCAGAAGGCGAGAGAGCGTTTCGGAATAAGCGGACGCCGAGAAAGAGATGAGGAATCGGCACTTCGGATTATCACCTCAAAACTCTCCCTCTGACCTTCCGAAACCTTGTCACCTAACTCCTCTGTCTTCTTCACCCGATTTTTTTCAAAAAACTTGACACTGGGCTACGTAAAACGCTGTCGTTGATTCGAGAAATGCACTTTTTCTTTAAAAGCGCTATCCCACACAAGAATGATGAACCACGGAGTACGTTGAAGCAAAAGACATACACTTATTGCTGACGGTCTGGAAATCGCGCTCTAACACTAGTGGTCACGGCCGGGATTTCAGTTGGGATTGCGGTAGATCACCATTTCCAGTAAATATTTAGCAGCGCTATTACTTAACTGACTTAAATTTTACTAAATCAAAAGAGGATCCGTGAAGTTGGCAGTTGGGACGGTTCTAGGAAGGCGACATGCTTCGAGATCAGAAATTACCGGATGGTGACGGAGCAAAGCAACCTAATGAAAATGAGCGGGCGCAAATCTGGCTAATCCTCTCCGGACACCTCCCACTTCATCTTTTTCTTGTCTTCTGTGTCCCCAAGAGCCCCCGCCTTTCTTTCTTTCGTAAACATTCTTCTAGTCGCCGATAATCCTATAATTTGGCTTCGAACAACAACTTTTCATCCAATTTGTTGTCTCATTAAAGGATCATGGGATGATGGAATGAGGGGATGAAGAATGAGGAAATGAGGAGGATTCTGACTCATCTCACAGAGAGATTTTCCTTGTTTTTTCACTTGTTATTCACAAAAAATGGATGGGAAAAGTGCTACATGTCGAATTTTTCAAGTTCGGGACTACAATTGAAATAATAGTACGCGACTCGTCAAAATTGTGAGATTCATTAGCGGCAAATTCAAATTTGAATTTCCAATTTTAAATCAAAGTCGAAAAACAATCCTAGGAGGAGGAAATTGAAATCGAAAAGGTGGGAGACTACTCGCCGATGCGTGGTAATGTTGGTTTTCGAGACCAGTATCAAATACGATTCGCCGGTCGGGCCAGTCATAGAGCGGAGGGAGTACCCAAACAGAGAGGGTGTCAGAGAAGCCGTACAGAAAGACAGTTCAGCGGCGAGAGAATATGCGAGAGGGAGAGGCGCAGAGGGAGCCAGACGACACGCACGTTCGAATTCGGACAATGATCGATCGATTTTTGGAAATAAACGAACGAACGAACGGACGAGCGAAGCTTCGGGAGAGGCGTGAGCGGTACGGAGGAGGACGCCTTCTGTCTTTCCATCTCTGCGTCTTCTCTTCTCTCTCCTCCAGAAGACGGGTTAATTTACTCCCATTCAAAGTGCATTTTATGAGTGGAACGGACGGAAAAGTCGGAGAAAAAGAAGGAGAAGACGTAATTATTTTGCGACGGACGGACGGAGGAAATGTAATTGTTCCTCCTCCTTCGCCTCGTTCGTTCCTTTTCCGGTCGTCAAAGGTTTCGTTATGGAATTCCTCTATTAGCATAAAAGAGGACGGGGTGTACTGAACAAAAACGTGCGGAGAGCATAATGAAATTGTCTCGACGAGCAAGGGGTTTATGAAAGGACTCTCATGAATAAGTGATATTTGGTTAGTGCATTTGGATAATTAGGTTTTTGTCAAACAAATTGTGTGGAATTGTCACGCAAAGTGTTGTTAATTCGTTAAGAAGCAAAAATTGAAAATTTAAACGACTGTGAAAATTGGAAAATGAGTCAGCCAACGATCGACCTAAAATATACGATTGGCGGGCTTTGCGGGTTATGGTGGAAATTTTGATTTTTTCGCGCCAACTTTCTTGGTAAATTGAAAAAGGTGAAATCCTATTTTTTCAGCAAGCTTTAGACGAAATTATCTCAGCTCTAAAGACCAGTAGTAATCAGAGAGTGTGACATTATGGAAATGACAGGTGCGATCGCAAACATTCGCAAGTTTCGTAGTCAGCTTTCCCGATGTGACCACCACAAATCCAGCTGCCCTTTTTGCTGAATTCCCTTTTATAGCAGTGCGCTCAGAAACATTTATTTCGGCCAAAAAAAGATAAAAGCGCCGGAGATTAGGCACCCGACATTCTAGTCGAAAACGCACGTGTCAGTTGGTATTTCTGTCTCCAAATCTGCCATTTTTCGTGTAAATCCATCCTTTTTTCTATTTTTGGATGGGAAACATCAAAAATGTCGGATAGCGTTTCATTCAGAATTTCCTTTTTGGATTATAGCCCAAAAATATTGAGCCGAAAATAAAAGTGCTCCTACGCGTACACGCACTCTTAGGATATGTTTCTTTGGATGTGTTGCGTGCACGACGACTCGAATCGGAAGACGTCAATTTGGATGAATAGGGCAAATTAATAGTAAAATGGAAAATCTAACGCAGGAGAAAAAAAATAGATGTCAGACAACTGCTGCTTTAGAGGAATTCGAATGGAGAAGCTGTTTGGAAAGAAAAGGAAGCGGCAAAAGGTGTGCGGAAACATGCGGAATACTTGGGTGAGCATGCGCGGCTCACTTGCTCCGAACACACGCATTATTGCTGCTCGGTGGCGGGCTCGGCGGCTCGACAAACAAAGGAGCGGCGGCCCGGCGACGACATTTTCAAAGATTAGGAAGGACGCCGGCCGAACACGCGCACACAATAACTACTGCGGCGGTCGTCCGAACAAAACGGATGAACGTGGGAACCGTCCACGTCATGGGAAATAAGGAACATAATGGCGGCGGCCTGTTCGTCAAAGTTATTAAACAAAGTGAGGGCTCTCTTTTCGAATGAATTCAGCTGATCACACAATGTTTGAAACATACTTACAACCGGCCGGGTCTGGTTGAATTGAACATTTGAATCCGGAAAAATGAGGAAATTTAAAAGGAAAATATCTAAGCTCACTTTTTAGCGTGTTTTCTTAATCCTATTTTAAGGGGCATTCATTAAACATTAAATGAAGACAACGAAGCGTATTTTGTTTCAAGTAAAAGGAAAATCGCAAAAAAAAAAACGGCCGGAACGAGCGGGGAATGGGCCGAAACACATTGAGAACATATGGCGGGCAGAAGGAGAAAAATGAGTGGACGGGCACGCGAACCGAGTGATCATTTCAAATTCATAGACGAACATAACAAATTGCAAACTCTGCCAATAACTGATTTTCATTGCATTCTCCCCAAAAAGTAAACGAAAAAAAAACAAGAATTACGAATTTGAATTTCAACAATAGGATAAGAGGGTCTAGTAGTGACGGCTGGATGGGCCCGGATTGTGTGGCGACGGCAGGTAGAGTTGTCTGATCATCTTCTGCCCGTTTTGAGTGACTTGCTCCTCTTCGAATGCCTCCACCTCTTCCACTTCTTCGGCTGCTTCGAGCAGTATGACCTCTCCCGTCCGTCCGTACTCGTCCACAACGTACGATTTTCCTGTCGTCATCAGTTGTTGTTCCATGTGCGTTTGAGCTTCGAACTACAAAAAGACTAATATGCCCGCTATCTGAAATTCATTATTACTCGTTCTATCTGCCGGGCCTTTTCGAGTCGAATCTCTCTGGCCAGCTGCGTTTCCGTCGGATGCTCGTGTCCCAGATGTCCGAAGCAGGCGACCACCTCGAACTGACCGTGGTTCCGTTCGCAACACTGAAACAATCAACCGATTAGTGCTTCAATCTTTCTCCGAATACCTTGATGAATGCGGGACATTGCTCGCATCTTTTCCCTTTCGGCTGGCCTCGTGAATTGGAGAAAAGGCACTTGTAGAGGAAGGTGCGGACTGCGAAACTGAAACGAAATTATGTTAATTCGCGTCGAAAACAGGCGACGAAGTGTGCTCACTTGACTTTTTGTGAAGTTCTGAGGAAGAATTCGGAGCAAGTTTCCTTTTCCATGTTGCGTTTCCACCTCTGGAAAGGATTAATGCCGTTGCACACAATATTTTCTAGTTGAAAATCAAATTACTGTAAAGCTGGCTTTGTCCGGGAAAGTGACTCTACGAATTCGGAAACAGTCGGCGACTGTAGACAGATCCCGATGATCGGTATCCACGTGTATTGCCAGGTCCAGGTAGGTCGGCACACTGAAATTTATCAACAATTTAGAAGAGAACCCCAACAGTTTTTACTTTTTCTCACACCCGTAGCTGGGGCAGACAATGTTATTCACAGACCCCCGTCCCTCCTCGTCGGCCTCGTCTTGCATCGAACATCCCGGGGACTTGCTCATATGGCTCAGCAGGCCCGATTTGGTGATGAACTGGAGTCCGCACGCTGCACACCCGTGCACTTTTGTCACTTTTCGACTTCTCTGCAATTCAAAAACAACATTTTCGTTTAACAAAGTTTCTCCTACGCTTGTCCGGTTTTTGAACGCTTCGATTTTCTTCTGCTGCTTCAGCATTTCGCACTGTTGTTTCGTGAATCCGTGATGATCGAAGAGATGATTGTAGAACCGCTTGTTCGTCAGATCTTCTCCGCAATAGTGGCACGTCGTACTGTAAGTGTGGAATTCAGAGATGAAAGAGGGAATAAAGCGCTCACTGATCTCGATTGACGGCATCCAAATGGACCTGCGAGTAGACGGAGTTGTCCATGACGTAGCAGGGAACGTCCGCCGGCTGTTCAATTTCGACCATCTCACCATGATCAACGTCGTAATCATCATCAACGTAGACAACTTCTTCCTGCTAAAAAAATTGATTTTAAAATTTCTAATGGGGTTATTCAGGCTGTGAAAAAAAAGATTGTTTTCCGTTTTTTTTTTGTTTTTTTACGTCAAAAAATCCAATTCAGCGATGTAAAAAAAACGAAAAAAAAACGGAAAACAAACATACGCTGAATAGCCTCATAATGGAAAAATGATGTGCTCACCACTTCGGAAGGCTCTATATTATCGTGGTTTGTACGGTGCGAATTTTCCGGTTTATCCTCGCCAACTTGCGGTTTATATTCGGTGTTTTCCATCTAAAAATAGGCTTGGGAATTCAAAAAAATCGAATGAGATTTGGCGTCGTAAATCGACAAATGCAACGATACTCCCAAATGACGGGAGCGCGCGTTGTTTAGCGGATTACGAACCCCTCTCTCCGTTTTTCTCGCTCTTCGATTCAAACATTTTCTGCCAATTTCTCTCCGCAAACACGTCGTTCTTGCTCTGTCTGGTGCAGAAATTGATTTTTCGAACATTTATAATCATCTCCAACTCGAAATAAAAACAGTAACTTCATGAAAATACTGTTTTTCAGAAACAATGGCGGATATAGATGAGTCCGTCTTGCTCGGCGACCCAACAGATCAACACGATGGGCCACTGGATGAAAATGCTCTGCTCGATGAGTTAGTTATTGATTTTTACATTTCAGTTTGTTTAATGTGAATATAAAGTTTCAGTAAGGAGTTCAAAGAGGAGGTGGATGATCTTTATGAAGATGCGATCGCTCCGACCAACTCGGTAAGAAATCCACAGAATTGTCTGAAAATGTTAATAGTGTGCTACAGGAAACTACGCCCATAAAAGTGGCAGCCCAAACAACTCCAACTGTAGCCGCACCGGCGGCTTCCGTGCCTGCAAGACCGGCTGCGCCAGCCGAAGGAAGAAAGTACTGCTGCTACATAGGCAACCTTCTCTGGTACACCACTGATGCTGACTTAATGGTTAATCCTCGATTCATGCGCTTCGATTAACGTTTTAATCTCAATTTCAGAAAGCTCTGGCTTCTACTGGCCTTTCGAGATCCTTGTTCGCTGATATGAAGTTTTTCGAAAACCGCACTAATGGACAAAGCAAAGGATATGCTCTGTTGGTGCTCAACTCGGATGCAGCAGTGAAACAAGTGATGGAAGCTCTTCCAACAAAAACCATTCACGGACAAAGCCCAACTGTTCTCTCGTACAACAAAGCGAATCAGGCGAAGCTTGAAGAAGCTCAGGCGAAAAACCAAACTCGTCCGGACGTCAAAAAGAAGGTAAACATCGTCAAACTTCTGTAAGGCACGCGCGCGACGAACTGCCCTCTCCGCGGCCTTATAACTATTCTCTGGCTGGCCCAGCGGGCTGCGTGACGTAGCGCAGGCGGTTAGTTTGTCGTCTGCCCCTCGGCGGGTCGCTAGTTCGATCGCCTCCACGCGCCTTTGAAACTCAGCGGTGTTTTGTGTTAATGATCATGAGCTGGTAGCAGGCGCAAAAGAATTCGGAGTCTTACCGGCGTTCACCTGTTCAAGGTGCGCGTTAAAAGTTCTTCCGAACAATCAAATTTTCAGCTATGTTTGTATTTATCGTTTGTTTTTGCAGCCTTACGGAACCGACGAAGGATGCCTAAACATGGGAACCATCAGAATAGGCACTGGAACTCAGTCCAACCGCTCCGGATCCACTGGCAGAGCTGGTCCTCCGCCTCTGATGATGCAACCGACGAACATGATGAGACCGACTCCACTGATGAGTCAGCAGACGGCTCCGCTCGTCTCGAATCAAGGACAACCTCCGCAGATGCGCCTTCAGATCAATGGACAATCCGTTCCAATGATGAATCGTGCTCCGATGACTGCGCCTCAACAAAGTCTGATGGGAAATGCGTTGGGCGGTCTGAATCAACAGATGCAGCAACCGCAGATGTTGATGGGGGCCCAGCAGGTCCGTCCGATGATGCAGTCCACGATGGGAATGCAACCGATCATGGGCATGAACCTGGCCGCCCCTCCGCCGATGAACAATCAATTCCAGACTAGGTAGGATCCGAGTAACTCATTAGAATGCGCTTAATCCCCGAGCAGTTCCAGACCTCCGCAACTCGGTCCCCTTGGTGTTCAGCCGCTTATGCAAATGAACACAGCGATGCGCCCGCCGACCAACGGAATGCCGCCGGTCCATGTCAATCCGCAGGTACACTTCTACTCTAAACAGTGCATTCTTTATAGTTCTATAGCTTCAGATGTTCCCCGGAATGCAGCCGCCGCCATTGACAGAAGCAGAGTTCGAAGATGTCATGAACCGCAATCGGACCGTCTCGTCGTCGGCCATATCGAGAGCCATCACGGACGCAGCCGTCGGAGACATCAAAGGAGCCACTGAGACCATTTTGACCGCGATTACACTTATCAAACAGAGCAGAATCGGACACGATGACAGATGCAGACAGTTGGTGTACAGTTTGGAGGTGAGCAGTTGGCCTTGGAAGGAAGAAACTGAATTGTTTTCATTTGCAGGACACTTTGAAAGGACTCGAATCGAAGGGCTATTCGTCACGCTCGAAGTCTCATCGCGACCGTTCTCGAAGCCGCGAAAGAGATCGCAAAAGAAGAAGACGTAGCCGTACTCGCTCCCGGTAACTCTCTTTTCCTTATTCCCGCTCCTAACCGTGTCAGTCACAGATCCTACTCCCGCTCGCCATCGCCGCGTCGCTCTCGTCGTTACTGAGTGCATTCCCATCTCTGAATTTCTCGATTCCCCTATTTTAAATCTTATTTTCTTAATAATCCAGTAAGTTTTCAGTCCATGTCTTTCTGGCAAACAGTCGTCATTCAGAATGATCACAGATGCACAAAGTCCGCCCTCTGATCCGCTGTTTACTCTACTTCTTCTTCTTCTTCTACTTCTTCTTCTTCTTCTTCTTCAATTCCAGTGCTGGATTACGGGACGAGGAGTAATCTTTCTCAAAAGTGAGTTCAAGAACCGATTATAAAAATTATATTTTCCCTTCAAGTTTTGTTGTATTCTCCATCATCCCACAAGTAACTTTATAATATTCTCACCAAATTATTTCGAATTTAAATTGTTCCGATGAAGTCGAAACTGATGTAAATGAGTAGGACACCTACCTCTTTATTGCCTTAATTTTAAACTGAATAATCAATTTGTAATGTGTCGGAGTGTTCCGACCAATCTAAATTTGTCTGACAACCCTTCACGCTTATCTCAGGACGTCTTTAACATTGGATGGGAAAGTGATTATATTATGTTACCCAGAATTTGTTTGAGTGTTTCTCTTCATAAAAAGTAACACATTTCGTATTGTGACTGCTCTGGATAGAATAATTTTTCAACCTATTTCATGTGTTTTCTTCTGATTTTTAGTCCAAAATGCGAGCTCCTTTTCTTCATATTCGCTATCTGACTGACTCCTCTTTTCTGTACTCACTCCCCTCCTTCAATTGTACTTTTTCGAACAGATCGCTTCGGTCGTCCGACGTCTTCCCGTCTGCTACCACATCCAGCGGACATGGAATTGAAGAAAACCCCGTCCAAGAACATTATACTCTCTGCTAAATTTTGCTTAATCTTGAACACTCTCTTTCTGAAAGCGTATGAATCCTTCTTTGTAATGTTCGAACGATCATTTTTCCCAAAGTAGAAGAAGCGTGCACTTTCATTGTGATTCCAGCGGTAAGCCAAACTTTTCCTTTTCCTTTCATGTATTCATTCGCCTCGTTTTCACCCCCTAATTTTACTGTGAATGCCAAACAAATTCCCGTTCTCATTCCCCATTTCATTAAGTTCGCAACAGAAAAGTAAGGTTCTCGAAATGCGTAATCGTTTCGTTTTCAGATTTCTACGGGATCTCACCAACAACTTCGTGTGCAACTTCATCACTAATCAATCGATCCGTAACATTGCGTTCTGAATAAATAATGAATTAAAAACAAGTTTCCCAAAACTGTTCATGTTCTGAAGTCGAATCAGTCGACTGGTATAGTATCTATTTACGCAATGACTTTTTCTAAAAATACTTTTTCAGAAAAATGGCGGAGGAGGGCTCGGTGGTCCGATGGTTAGTTTGCGGGGCGAGTGCCGGATTGGCAGTGGACATCGGACTGTACCCTCTGGATACAATCAAATCGCGAATGCAGTCGAAGCAGGGATTCCTCGCGGCCGGAGGATTCAGGGACATTTACAGGTGACCGTCAATCCGATCACCGTAGGAATGAGAGATCGTTGCAGAGGGATGAGCTCGGTGATGGTGGGCTCCGCGCCGGGAGCGGCCATCTTCTTCCTCGCCTACAAGTACATAAACGGACAGCTCAAACGGACTTTGCCCGGGAGAGACGCCCTCGTGGACGCCTTCGCCGCTTCCCTCGCGGAGATCGCCGCGTGCGCCGTCCGTGTTCCGACCGAACTGTGCAAGCAGAGAGGACAAGTGCGGGAGAACGCACGGCTTTCACTGATATGCAGGGAGATTATGGACACGAGGGGAATACGTGGATTCTATCAGGGATACGGTAGCACTGTCGCAAGGGAGATTCCCTTTTCGATCATTCAGTTTCCGATTTGGGAGGCGCTCAAGCGGATCGTCGCCGAAAAGAAAGAGTCCGGGCGGTGCAGTCCTTTGGAAGGGGCCGCCTGCGGGAGTGTCGCTGGATGCGTGGCCGCCGGACTGACGACTCCGTTGGATGTGGCAAAGACGCGGATCATGCTGACGAAGAACGGACCGGCTCCCGGAATCATCGGCACTCTCAGAGAGGTCGTTCCCTCGTCGCACTTGAAAGAAAACGTTTCCGTTTTGCAGGTGTACTCGACAGGAGGCGTGGGCGGATTGTATTCGGGCATCGTGCCACGTGTCATGTGGATCTCCGGTGGCGGATTCGTCTTCTTCGGCGCCTACGAAACGGCAATGCACTTCACGAAATTCCTCGATTAGTATTCGTTTTTAGCCTTTAATAGAATTTGAGTTATAGCGTTTTTAATTTGTTGTTATGATTGTTCCCCCATTTTTTGTGTTCATAGACGTTCTATGTTCTCCAGTTTCGACGGCATCACCTGTCGACTGATTCTCACGTTTCTTTACAATAATCTTTCGCATTCGTTTCCAATCGTCGTGTTAAAACACATAAAACACGATTAGTTTCCATTTCATTTCTGAGTATTTCATACTGACAAGCCGGCGATACAATTTCGAAAAGAACCGGCACAATAATACAGTAAGTCTTTACAAGTCTGTTCTGGAACTAATGAAGTAAATGTGTAGTTGTGATGGAAGGCAACAACAACTCTGGTCAAGCTGATCAGTCCGATGGAGTCGAAGAACCCGAGTGAGTTCTCATTCTGTCTCTGTTCTTTTAGCGCGTGGCTATCGTTTGTCACCGAACTGAGTCCTTCGTATGGTCACAACTTTGAAAAAATAACGGAAGAAACGCCAGACTTTGTGGCTATCGCTGCCCACGTAACAGAGACTGATAATACCAAAAGCCATAGGATCCTTCTCATTTTTTAACATTCATTACAGAAGATATCGAATTAAAATCTCAATGTGGCCGACTAGCATGAGGATCCTCTCATCCTGCCACTCATCAACCAGGGATCGCAAAGATTGATGCCATTCCGGGTACGGGAACCGAATGCGAAAGCACAAGGATTGCGACAACGAGCTGAAGGAGATGGAGACGAAGCTGCGTACATTGGAAGAGGAAACCGGAGGAAACGGAGTGACCGATAAACTGCTTCAGCTCCTCAAATTCACTGTGACATTTGGGGCCACGATGCTTCGGGAACGATTGGAGAAGATCGACGGAATGGAATCCCTTTGGAACGCGACCGAAAAAGACGGAAAACAGGCGGAATTGAACGTAACTTTCTTATCACTTTTATCAGCCTTAATCAGCGTTAATCAATCGAACTCAGAAACAACTGCGGACCATAAGTCGGCATGGGCATTTACGAGTCTCTTAAGTTTCTCGAACGCGTTGTGTACGTAGTTGAATATGCTCGGCAATCCGCTTTCCATTGGAACTCGACCCGTGCTTATAAAAAAAAAAAAAAAACTTCAAAATTGCCGCCGTCTGATCCAAACCGATCACCGCTTTTTTCAATCCATCATTTTCGTGATAAATCACACTGTTTCCCATCTGGATTGAGTCACTTTCCCGCTCGAATTCCTCTCTTTCTCTTTCTTTCCGTCGCTCCGACATTTCTGCTGTGCTACTGATGAAATCGGCTTGTCTTTTTGATTTCAGATTGATTTTCGGTTTCGAGCGGGCGAGAACGGACGAGACCAGTCTCTTGTCACTTTCACAGATGTTCTCTTTTTTTCCAGATTATAGGACCAGTTTGCGTCTGTTCGGAGGTTGACTTTTTCACTCTCTCACCTCCAAAAACGAACTCTTTTCTGCCACCTCTAATGCATTTCTTCATTTATCAATTCATCAGGGCGAAAACAAACGAGTGCGTCCGGATGATTCATTCCGGACACTCTGTGCTTCCCGACCGAATTGTACACACATTTACATGTTTTACGCATTCTTTTGCCGCCAAGAGCGAAACAGAAAGAGAGAGAGAGAGAGAGAGAACGAAGAGTCTATTCAAATAATACCCGTCCGTTTCGGTTTTCCCATTCGCTTTTCAGTTCGAAAGTGCCCTGTGGCTCGACGGCCGATTCACGTATTATTGCAGGCGGCAAAAGCCGATGGTTTGTGGCGGAAAAGCAGCGGAAAGACGAGATGATCACGGCTAAAAACCTCAAAACGTGAGTCAGATAGATTACGGTATATCGCTTCGACCTTATGAGTCAGCATCCCATAGGATCCCACTTCCAGCCCGTTCTTCTCCTCGACTCGCCAGTCATCCGACACCGTGCCCGCCTACAAATCCTTCCTCCATCACACCCGATTCCTCCTCCTTCTTCTCGTCGTTCTCCTCAATGCTGTCGTCTACAGCAACTCCATTCTCATCAATTTCGCCGTAATTTGCATGTCCGAGGAGAAGATCCAGCTGGCAGTGAGCAAGTCGGCCAATGATTGTGAGTTGTGTGCGCGGGGACTTGGGCAAGATAATTTAATGTTTCAGATGAGGTACTTCGGGAAAGGGTCTTCGCCAACATGCACGATTTCCGATCCTACTGGTTCACGTACACTTCTGTGGAGCGGAGCATCATCTTCTCGATGGCTCCTGCTGGATCGTTGGTTACAATTGTGCCCATTTGGTTGCTGATCACGGTAATTCGCTTGTGCATTCCTGTCTCAAGCACGAATAGTTTCAGAAGTATGGCTACCGTCGCGTGTGCTCCGGCTGCTCTCTCCTCTCCACTTTCATCGCCGCCTTCCTTCCGTGGACCATCTACCTGGGCCTTCCGTTCGTTCTCGTCGCCCAGCTTCTGCTCGGTGCCAGCGCTCCGGCTGCCCTTTTGCTTGTGCCAAGTGTGATTCGAAAGTGGTCGACCCGCAAGAATGACCACTTCTGTTTCCTCATTCTCTCCATATTTCAACAGGTTTTTTGCGCTTCCGTTTTCGGGATGAAAAGGGTCAAGGGGAAGGGCAAACAGAAGGGTTTCCGGTGGGAATTACTCATGACCGTTTCGGGAAGTTATGAGGGTACGAACAATTGTTGGATTCCTTCCAGATCTCTCCGTCGGTTATCTATCCGATCGCCGCGTACATCTGCAAAACGGGTCTCGGATGGCCAGTCATCTTCTACTTTCAGTCCATCATCAGTTTCATCGTCACCGCCGTGTTCTTTTACTTCTACAAGTGAGCTCGATTCTTTTGCCGAGAAATTCCAATGGTTTTCAGAGAAACGCCAGTCCGTCACGCAAATGTATCCGACAATGAACTTGAGAGAATTCAGAGGAACGAGGCCGTCCGGGGACAAATTGACTATAAGGTGAGTTCGTGAGTTTCCAGTTGCTCAGTTCATCCGATGGTTTTCAGAAGATGCTCCAATGCCGTCAATTCCAATCTGTGTCCCTCTCCATCTTTGTCTACTTTCTGATCGTTTCGTATTTTGTGCAATATCTTCCCACATTCCTCTTTGAAATTCTCGAGAAATCGTTGGAGACCACGGCGTGGACGGTCTCCGAAGCAATGGTAAGAGCAGTCCGAACTCAAATTGATCCGTCCTATTTCTCAGATGCTCCATCTTATTCTCAAGATTCTCATCTCTCGAATCTTCGAGAAAAATCCGTTGCTCACCAACATCTACACAATCAAATTTCTCCAATTCGCCAGTTTCACCGGTCCTGCCATCATCCTTATCACTCTCTTTTCCACAAAGTAAGCGTCTCTCTGGCCAACAACAGTTCACAAGTGCAACGCATTTTCAGCTTCCCATTCGACATTGCTCTGATCTTCTACTTTGCCATTTTTGCACTTCTCTCTCTCACCTGGCCATCCGTCTTCAAGAGCTCAAACATAATCAGCAAGTTAGTCGGTTCCATTAGATGATCTATAGGAATCCGTGGCTTTTTCAGCAAGTACTACCTTCCTGTAATGGTTCGAGTGCACATTGTCCTTTTCTATTCCGCCTCTCTCCTGTCCAACTGCCTTCCGATGATTTTTGCGAGAACAGAGAGCTGGGATCATTGGAGGTATTTAACTGACAATTTCAGAAGATTCCGAGAGCACGTTCACTTCCAGGCACATCTGGCTCGTCCTCTCCGTTCTTCTCCTCGTCTCCGTCGTCTTCTTCTGGCTGACTTTCCGATTCGACAAGTCCGATTGGGACGTCGTGATTCCGGTGGAGCCGCCGCAGCCTCCGCGTCCGGAAGACATTGCCCCGGTTTCGCATCCGAGACCCTGCACGTTCTCCACCTCTTTCGACGACGAGGTAACCGTTCTGAAAGGAACAGGCTATAAATTTGCCAGTTTCAGATCGTGGTCTCCATAGTTTCCCGTGGTCTCGACAGATGTGACACTTGCAAGAAGCACGGGATTGATTCGAAGATTCATCCGATTTCCGACGATGACGTCATTCCAACCAGGAAGATGTTCGATGACATTGTGCAGGAGAGGCAGAATCAGAGCCAGGAGCAGAGTCTCACCATTACCCGATTCTAAATATCTAAGCGCAGTTGCCAGAATTAAGTAATAAAGAAACGTTAAAGACGTTGCCCGTCGAAGCAGACAAAGAGCGTGTCAACATTAACAAGTACATTGTTCTTTTTGCTGCGAAAGTAATCAAAAGTGATGATATGTGCGCAAACAGGCATCCCCCGATAATGAAGGGAAACCACTTGACACGGCCCCGCGAGAAGTGCTTCTTCCATCCCTTCCGGAGCTTCTTCTTCTTCTTCTTCTTCTTCTTATTCTTCTTTCCAAACGGTCCAGTTTCATTCGAATTCGTCCCATTAGTCGCCACTTCATCCGTCCATTCATTGTCATTCTAATGAGCCGTCCGCTTTATTTCTCACTTCTTTTGGACTTGACCGTTAACTGTACAATATTTGTGGCGACTGCATTTTCGATTTCCGACGAATATTGTCGTCGAGTTGAAAAGTGAGTCAGCGGAAAACAAAGCAAAAACTTTCAAGCGCTCTTCTTTTCTTGCCCAACTATACTTACGCTTCTTGGTGATGTTCGTCGCAAATCCGATTCGGTCGGCATTTCGTCGTGTTTGTTTATGCTCGAATGAGGCGTCAAAACAAAGGATTTCGGTAGGTGTGAATTCGAATTTGCATCTGTGCGCAAACAATATTGACACCTCTCACTTGAATCTCCGAAGCTTCGGTCGGTACGACACAGTTTGAAGGATCTTAGACTGTCGTAATGCATTTCCCATACCCATCAACTTGTGGCTTGGGTCGTTCCTATTGAGATATGAATAATTCATTTCAAACACACGATGTATCATTCTCTCGTGTTCTCTCCATTTCGACCGCAATGCGAGCCGCCCTCCCCTTCCCCTTTATTCCGATGGTAATTCGATGCGATTGCCGGTTTCCTGTTTCGGAAATTGAACATACTCGGTGAGAAGAGGAAGAAGAAGAAGAAGAAGACGGCGGGAGGAAATGTTTCCTGGTCTCTTGCCGGCTCTCTTTTCGTGTTATTTTTGTGGTGAAGATCAAATGAGCAGTTTTTCTGAGAGAAGAAGCTTCCGATGGCACTTTCCCATCGTCCCCATCATCGAAAGCTTGTCCAGTTCGGTCCGTCCGGCTGTCATTTCGAATCCATCCGTCGCTTGTGTGTCTTCTGCGCCGCGCAAAGGTCGAGAGACACGCTTATCCGTCTTCGCGCGGCCGTTCCGATTATCCAAATGTTATCTTTTCCCTTTTATTCCTCCCCATTCATTCACACCTCATCAAGACATTATTATTATTATTATCATCCTTTCATCCTTTTGATCTTCCAGAACTAGAAGTTAATGTTCACTGGCGCTTGCATAAGTAACTAGAAAAACGAGTAATCGTTCTTGGAATGTATGCATTTTTTATGTGTCTGTCTGACTACATTGTTCAAATACGGAACAGCGCGATTTCAAAGTTGTGACCGTGGCCTAGGAAAATCTTCACTGCTATCTATTCTATTTCCTAGCACTATCTTGAATGTTCGGCAACGTCAGAACGGAAACTCTGATCCACAAATCGCTTCCTGTCGAATGCTTCTCGTACATTCCGTTTTGTGACCGCACACGCCAGAATAAACGAACACAAAGGGGCGATGATGTCCCCGGGGAGACTGTCTCAGCCACAAGACGAAGACGTCAGCTGTTTTCGGCGTCTTCTTCTCGTTTCATTCGTCGATCATCCCGGATTTGTCAGTCTAGACTCTAGAGATGCTCTACCGTAATCCTGTGCCGTTTGGAGCCTCGCTAAACTTTTGAAAAGAGGCGGCGGAAAAAGTCACCGGCAACTCAACAAAGACCATCTCATTTTCACTCCCACAGATATTTGTCGATTCGTTTTCCAATTGAGTATCTTTTTGCAAACAGTCGAGTGAGTAACTGTACACACATCCTCGTTTCCCACCCATTTCACTCTCTTTTCGGTCCGGAAATATGTACGTCAATTTGTCGGACGTCGGAGGCGCAGGCGGGAGAGTGATTATCCGCGCGGGCGACATCTCCTTTCTCTCCTCCGCCTTCTCGTCTCCGTCTCTCGCTTTCAGATGCTCTCTCGTCGCTCTTCGGCTCTTTTTCGAGCCGACAAGCAACACATCTTTTCTCCGTTTTTTTCCTTCGCTTCTCACAGACACATTCATCTGAATATCTGCTAGTTTTTTTGAGGCAAAGTGACACTCCAGTCACTCCAGTCACTTTCTTTTTAATGCAATTCTGACTTCTTCTTCTTCTTCTCCTTCTTCTTCTTCTTTTCCTCCATCTTGTCCACTTTGAATCCCAATGAATATTCAAATTGAAGTCGGGCGTTCGTTTGAACAGTTGGAATTATCACATTTGTGTGATGGAAGCAAGGTCGGAACGAGTGACAGACGCGTATGTTTTCAAAAAGTAATCAAGGAGAGACGGGCAGGATTACGGTAGTCGCTTTTCGAATGATCCATTTCTTTCGAAACTTAAACGAAACTTGTCGCCACAAATCATCGAACATCTCTGCAATTAATCAAGGCTCCCCTCGTTTTCCTTCTCTGCGCCCTCTCGTTCCGCCGCACTCTCTCGCCGGCTCTCGGCCCGGCTCCCCTTGTTTTCGGCACCTCTTTTTGCTCTTTACGAGCTGCTCGATTCGACACAACATTCAGTTTTCACCAGATGTTTATAAATTCTCGAAAAATGACCTGATCTTTTCGGTTTCCGCCCCGTGCTGCTGACCAGATGTCTTCGCCCCCCGTTTCTCCGCCCGATTCAATTCGATTTTACGGTAGAATTACAATGTGTAAAAACGAGAGAAATCGGGCAATTAGAGGAGAGGGTACACGGATAATTATCAGTACTTTTTGCGTCTCGACTGCTGGAAACTGGATTCGACCTACTTACAGGTTTCTTTGCTGACGAATTCTTTGGTACTTACATCTTCTTTTTCGAAATCATTCCCTCACATCACTTTTCGAAAGAACATCTTCTCAATCTGCCATCCATATCAAATGGAAATGTGATTAAGCCGCCCTTTCTCTTCCATCAGCCACTCCCTCTCATCGGAACTCGGTTCCTTCCTAATTCGATTCCTCCCTTTCTCTCTCTCTCTCTCACTCGTTTCCCTTTTCTGTGCCTCATCCGTCAGAATATGTACTTTTCGGCGAGTAAGTCAGGCTCGCGGCGTGTACGCTTTCTCTGTTTTTGTGTCAGTTGATTGGGATATGACAGGAAGTTGGAATGGTGAGACAGAGAGATTTTTGGGCCGAAGAAGTCTCCGGCTCAGAGAACTGGCTTTGTAGGACCTAAAGAATCTGTTTAACAATAAATTCGCTTCGAAAACGTCCTTGTATTACCGAGAAGAACAGTAGTTGCTTTCACTAATTGCACTCTTTCACCGTACCGTTCATTCAAGACCATATATCACAGCTGCTGAAAAAGCTATCAAAAAATGTCAACTATCAATTTATTAATTAAGAAATTGTGGAAATTTTTATCAGTTGACCACTGTCGGATATCTCCACAGGCTGAACATGTTGCAATGGAGGTTCGTGCCGCCGTTCGCTTGCACGTTTACGGCATGTTCCGTACGTCGTTCTTCTCACAACTTAATTTCCAATGTATAAAGTATACAACTCCGATCGCAAGATCACAAGACAAGACCCTCTCTTCTATTTCCCGTCTGTTAAGGTCAAAAACGGGTCGTAAACCGTCGATCAGATAGATTGTCATTTCTTTGGTGCGAAAATGATGGATTACAGTACTGTGCCGTTTGCCTCATTCGCTCCACCGCCCGATTCCTTTTCTTTTCCGAAGCCTTCCTGGCCAATAAGTAACTCAATTTGTGCCAGAATGTGCCTCGTTTTGGGCGGTGCATGCCTCCCACTTGTTACACTCTTTTCCCCCTTTTACCCCCGTTTTCTTCTCTCATTTCATTTCAGTTTTACGAGTGTTTTCCTGTTTTTGATTGCTAATTTATGAGATAAGAATGAGGGAAAAACGATGGAAAGGAGGGAAGATGGTTGCAGAAAAAGTTGGGCGTTCTTTTGCGACTTTCTCACTGAGCACTCAAGCCACGTCATCATCCGGCGAGGAAGTCAGCATCAACACAATAATTCGCGTGTCTCTCTCTCGGTCGGGAATTGAAAATTTGAACCAATTAGTTAGTGTTTTGTGATGGAGGCTACTGGCCAAAGACCTTCTTTTTGAGGTTCACGAGGCAATCGCGCTCCACCGCACCACGTCGCAATTACAGTAACCCATTTCCTGTCATCTTTTCGCGTGTACACACCTTCCTCCTTCGGGATGTACACATAATTGGCGCTACTAGCATTTATTTTTGTTCTTGACCTCGAAACACCTCTTCTTCGTTTCCACTCGCTCTCTGAACATTTCCACCCAAATCGGGACACGGAACTCTGTTTGCCTTTGCCTACAGTCTCTGTTTTTTGGCGGTGCTCGCCGGCCGAGAGCATGTATCTTTCGGCTTTTTCCCCCTTCACTCATATCATGTTTCCTTCCCTTTTCCGGCTCGAAAATGAATGCGCCACGAGTGAAGAAATGCGAGGACAAATCATTTCTCCTTTTTCCCTTTTCTTGGAGGTCTTCGGATCTGATATTTCGCAATCCTGCTCGAGTTTTCTGGAGCTCCAGAGGCGCGAAAAGATTGAAAACGGTTTCAAAACGTCCACAAGACCAATGGTTGCCTATCCCTCTTTGATCCCAAGTCCACGAGAACATCCCAATCAGTTTCCGGTCCGGATGTTGCTCAGATCTAGTCTCAGATTCCCACATATCACTGTCCGATTTGTGATTGTTTGTTCCTTAGCCTCTGCACTCCAGTGCTGCTCCTTTCCTCGCTCCACTTTTCGTTTTTTCCCTATTGACTTTCTCACTCTCTCTCTCTCTCTCTCTCTCTCTCTCTCTGTCTCTCTCTCTCTCTCTCTCTCTCTCTCTCTGCGCACTTTCTCTCTTTTTCCTATTATAATTGCTTTTTTCAGCAAGTCAATGGCAGAAGAAGAATGGATTGAACAGGAGAAAGAAATAAAGAATCGTCGCAGTTCAGTTCGCTCTTTCCAATCCGCGCCAATATTAGTTTCTCTCCCGTTTTGTGTCCATTTTTTGCCCATTTTATTTGCTCCCCGATTTGCACTGCTCTGGCCTGGGCCCCCTCAACCGATCATCACTTTTGACGCGCGAGCACAAACGCGAAACTGTTCCATTTCCTCTATCAATCGCCTCTACAGTAGCCTTGTTTTATAAAAATTTTCCCAAAAGCAAATCCAGAGGACCGGGGCGTTCTTTTTGCCAATTTTCAGAAAATGCCGTCTAGACTTGACCGTCCCTTCTTTTCGATGTTGCTCCGCTTTTTTTTTGTTGTTTTCTATCGGAGCCATAGTTTCCGACATTTTTATGATCCAGCATTCATTTTGAACGGCAGCTGTTTTCCAGCTGAGCTCCCAACTCCTTTGTGACGTGCCACACACATAGCTTTCACCGAAAAAGTGAATGATTCTGCCACGTCACTAGTTTCCGAGAACAAGTTGGTCTAGATTGTTTGTTCTCGCTTTTGTTCAGTCTCCGAACGTTCTCATTCCGATCTTCCGATTCTCTCTCTCTCTCTCTCTCCCTTTTTGCCACGTGTCATCTTCGCTCTTTCGTCATTCTTTCTTGTCACCCTCTTCTCAAATGAAAAATGACCGAAACACGTGGTGGCGGCGCTTCGAAGTGCACAAAAAGCAGAGAAGAAGAAAAAGAAAGAGGAAGAGAAGGGGGTAATTTATCGACTAGACAGACCTCTCGGCCGTTGAGTACGCAATTTCAGTGAGTGTCACGTGTCCGGAGAATACCATGTGATGAGCAAGAATCGGAAGGGAGCGAGAGAGAATGAATGCATTCTTCGGCTCTCTCTAAATGTCTGGTAAAGCCTCCAAATTTGAGCCCTTTATCCGAATTCGTCGTCCGCCCCGAAATGCATTCTAATTCCCAATTTTCCTTCGAGAATGCCACGCACCATCTTCCAAATTTAAGCACAAAAAGCGGAGCCACTTATTCCTAACCGTTTTCTGCAATTCCCTTCCGAAACCTGCTCCACGCTTATCAGCTGTTCTTCTGTGATCTCTGAAGGTCTCCTTCCTTATCAATTTGTGCTCTTTGAGCTCGTTTCCAATCTTTTCTTTTTTCTTTTTCGCAAGTCATTTGTCAAGTTGAGCGGCGGGTTTTGACATGAAAATGATTTGTTTCCCATTCGATTCGCTTTTCCTAACCAGTTTTTTTTGTGTCGTCGTGTCATTCTCACCTGATTTGTCCTCCGCCTTCGTACCGTTTCCGACAGTCACGTGGGGTCTGAAACTGTGCGTTTCTCCGCGTCAAGTGCTCTCTCCGTCCCCACGTGACATGTCCTTTCTTGGCGTGATCCCAACAGGTTTCCGGCGCCCCGCAAAGTTTGTCTAGAAAAGGAGCGAGAGAAAGTGTGTGAAACTGGGAGACGCAGAGATGAACAGAGACCGCATGGACTAAACTTGAACCGATTTATCAAAAGTTCCTTGTACTTCGCCTTCTCTCTCTCTCTCTATCTCTCTTTTTCTCTGCATCTCTCGCATTTCCAGCCAAATTCATTGCATTTGGCATTCAGCTCCATGGCTGGAACGGGACAACAAGTCGTGCTCGTAAATGTGTCGGCGTCTCTTCGTCTCGCTCACTCTCTCGCCGCCCGTCCATTGTTTTTTCTGTGTTTTCTCGAGAACCAGTTCTCATTTTGTGTGCCTCACTCCGGAAAAGCGGAATGAGACACACTCAGTCCTTTTTTGTGACTTTTCTCAGTCTAGGAGCCTCTAGACAGTTGCGAAACGTACCAGTTGTCAAAAAGAAGCGTGCCCGTTCCCGCCAGATGTATTCCCGTTTCCCTTTTCTAATCCATCATCATCTTTTTGCTCTCCCTTTTCTTTTTCCTCTTCCTTTTTTATTTGATGCAAAAAAACCGAAGCGGAAATGCACAAAACCGCGGAGCAGCAGCATTTTTGAAAAGGTGCGTGGAGCGCTCCTCTCCGAGAGCATGTCGAGTGAGTGGTAATAAGTGATGGCCGGCGGGCAGAGCGGAGCAAAATGGATGTGTGGAGCGGAGCAGCGGGAGCCGGAGAAGATGAAGAAGAAGAAGAAGAAGAAGAAGAAGACGACGACGTGACCAAGTGCCAATCGCCGGCTTGCCACGTCATCACACTCTGGAACACTTGTGAAATGCGATCCCCCTACGCGAAATTCGATATTTTGGGAACCCTCTACGTGTTTTTGAGCAAACTTTCAAATGTCTTGCGACCCGACAAATCACCGACTTGCGGGGGACCGCCCGTCGGAAGCGAAGAATAAGATGGAGTGGACAGGTGTCAACTGCCAGTGAGCCATGATTGGTTTCCGAAAGGTTTCCAACATTTGAACGTTTTCAACTTTGCCTCAATTCGCTCCTCCCAATTGGTTCCTTCCGTCGAACACACCAACTGTTTCTCCTCCCTTTCTCTCTCATTCTCACTTTTTGCTCACTCATTTGTTATCAATCACGCCGCCACAACGTTTTGTTTTGTTTTGTTCTGTTTTCTAGTTAAAACAATCGCCACATGCCTTGAAGCCACGTCATTTTTTCCATCCTTTCTTATCAGTGATTGGCAGTCTGCCAAGGATTGACGTATTAGACGATTTCTTTTACTTTTTCTCTTTTCGCACTCCGAACTCTGAGCTCCGCGAGTTCCCCTTCCCCACAATAAATCACCTCCTCCCCCTATCATTTTCTTTTTTTTTTCCTTTTTCCACCGAGCCAGCTGCAACTTGGCGCGCATCTGCTCTCGGAATGGAATGCGAATTCCCGGGGCGGTCAGGTGCCGATCACCTATTCAACTGTCGCATCTGGCCGATCCGTTCCGCCCACGCACATTCTTTTCCCCATTCGAATATTCATTGAATGCATTGGTCAGTGAGCGAGCGCTGCTACATTGACTGATAAAGAAGAGTTGCCGTCTCGTGTTTCCCTCCGAAAAGAGCACGTTCCGGTCTCGCTGACTAATCAGTGCTATTTCCAGTCTTCTCGATTCCAATTCAATTCCGTAAATTGAAGTGTTCGCCGCCTGTCTGGACGACTTCAAAACTGCTTTTTTTACATCCGGAAGTCCGCCAATCCCACTAATCGACCAGTTTTACAGTTATACACATTTCTGCGAAGGTCTCGCTAATTCTCACATAAAAAGTGGGTTGGGTTGGGACGGAGCGAAGGGAAATCAAAAACAAATGGGCTCGCTAATTGTTTTTACTTTTCTTTGCGCTCCCCTTCCGTCTAGACGGCGATCGCCACGTCACAAAAGGAAACTTGTCTTCGTGCCGTCGCGAAGAGACGTTTTTGCAAGTGAACAAGATCACATTTCCGCGATTCTGTCGATACTCTAATCGAATTATGACCACCGTGACCACCGATCGGAGGGGAAACTCACTTTCCCCGTCTCGTCGCTTGATTCTTGCCACGTGGCATCCTCCTGATCCCCAATTCAATCCTTCTACTTCCCCTTCCCAATCCGATCCGATCCGCAGTCATTAATCATCTCGATGTTTGACCACCCCCAAAAACCACTGATTTCGCAACGATTCGCCTCCCGATTCTTCCATCTCCCTAAAAAATCCTCATCTGGTCAGCAACAACGAAGTTCGGCCAATTTTCAGTCAATTTGCAAGTGTGTGTCCCCCCTCCTACCTCGCCCCTTTCTTTGATGATGTCGTCAGAAGGAACCAGTTTGTGTCGCTCGTAGTTGTGAAAGGGTGTTCAGATGATGATGGGAGAGAGAGAGAGAGAGAGTGGTGCATGGACATGCAAATACGAGAGGGTCTTCTTTACGCCTACATGTATCACGAGAATAGGCGGAAAAAAACGAATGAGATCGGGAGTGAGAGAGTGAATCATTGAAATTCGAGTTCGGACAGATGGCCTGTACAGTAGAACTCAACTGCAGTTTTGAGGTTCAGTCTAATACACGTTTTCATTTGAAAATTGTTAGTTTAACTACGTTGATTCCGAAATTGCAGCAAACCATCATACTGTCAATTCAAAAATATTTATCTCACTTGTCGATGGAGATGTCAAAAAGTTTTCAACTAAAAAATTGTTCATGATATCTTTCTGAGCAATTTATCAGTAGACAGTTTTTTGATATCTCAACTGGCAATTGAGAAATCTCTCAGATGTGTCGCAATCGCGCTCCACCGTTCAACGGCCAGTTCTAGGCCAACTACAACGGTTTATTCATGTCTCAAATTCAAATCTTTCCCTCCCCTCCTATTTATCATCGAATTATCCCCTCTTTTCCATTCATATTTGTCCTTTTCCCTCCTTCTGCAGATGCTGTTCGTTCCCATGTGCCGCTCCTTTCCGAGGGTAAACATCGTAAATTGTTAAGGGCGAATTGAAGAAGAAGAAGAAGAAGACGGAATCGTCGTTCTTCACCCGCCAAATAATAAAATATTATATATTCAGCTGTTCCTCTCCGACCCAGAGATTCTTGATGTTTTAGCGGAGGAAAAGCAGTCTGCAGTGCTCAGAACACCTAACAGACTACCGTATCCCTTCGTCATTTGACACTCAAATATTCCCGATCCAGTTCTAGTATTCAAATGTTTCTGTTTCTATTAATAACTTCCTCTCTTTCTCGCGCCTCACCTAATCACTCATTCCATCCCCCTCGTTTTTCTAATTTTCTTTCTTCGTTTCCTTCCACACCCTTTTCTTCTGCTCCTTCCGCTCCACTGATTCGCCTTCTTTTCTCCGTTTTCCCGTTTTCGTCGGCCAGACTCTGTTAGTTAGTTTTGACCTTGATTAAAGGAATTAGCGAGTGGCTGGACGTGCATATTCAAACGAACGGAATGGGAGCGAAAATGGGAGTGTTGCCACGGTTACCACTCGTTTTTTGGCTCTCTTTCTCTCGATTTCTCTATTTCCCCCCGGGTGCTCATTTTCACACATGCAACTAAATACGCCCACGTATCCGTCTTCTTCTGATTACTTTCGCTCTTTCTCTTTTCGTAAATCTATCCTCAATCCGGGTAATTTGCAGTTCGAATGTCAGTAATATTCCACGAGAACCCGGGCACAAGTCTCGGGTCGGTGCCCGAGACGAACGGCTCCAGGGAGGTGGATCTTTCGATCGAAACCAGTCCGGAATGGGTCGACGAACTGTTTCCGAACATGTCTTTCATCGATTCGCCCACGCATCAGAACATACGAGGCTTCTGTCGAGACGTCTTCGTGCTCAGGTTACCCGGCGCATTTCAGTGAGTCATCCAGAGTCATCCAATTTATTCCAAGCCCTTCCGTGTTCAGAATCCGATACTGGGATGCTGCGATCTTAGTACCCAACCTTCTGTTTCTCCTCTTTCTCATTTTAAAGTGCGGCAGTGTGATCCGGAAGCTGCGGACAGGCAACTCGCCGGTGCTCCGGGCCTTCACGCTCCTCGTCTACATCTCCACTCTTGTGAACATCATCAGATGCGTCTACAGTATGACACTCTCGATGACCAGCGGACTGGAGCACACAGTCGACCAGACCCTCTGGATTGTCATCAAGTTTTTCTATCTGACTGCCGAGTTCTGCGCTCTCACGTTCGGATTGCTGTTCGGTCATTTGGACAACGGGAAGTCGATTCTGGTGGCGCTGCTCGGCACATTATTCGTCTCGATACCTCATACGGCAGTTCAGATGATCATCGAGATGAAGATCATTGACAATGTGAGTTCGAAAGGGACGTCTCTTCTAAGCCCTTCCCCTTTCAGTCGTGGCTCCCGTTAACGTACTTCGACGTGCAGTCCGACGGCGGCTTCATCTTCTGGGTGCTCTCCTCAGCCGTTCTAGCGCTCATCTACTTCTCCATCATGTGTCTTCCTCTCGTGTGCTGCCAGAAGTACACAAAACTGCCAAGCAAGGGCTCCTTCTTCATCTACTGCATGATGATGGTCGTTCTCAATCTGCTGCAATCCCTCGGAGCCGCTCTCATTCTGTTCAAGTCCTCCGATGGCTTATGGTAATTCAGAAGTGCTCAAGCGTTATTTGATGGTTTTCTGCGATTTCAGTTTCGTCGGAGTCTCCACTTATATCTATTTTGTAATGTATCCACCCATCATCTACTTTACTTTCTTGAGAAAAAAGTTGAAGTAAGCCATCTCTCCATTGAGTATTATCTTCTAATATACAACTATTTTCAGAACTCCTCCGAACAACACCTCCGGACTGTTCATGTACCGAAAACACAAAGATGAACAGGGATCCGGAGACCTTCCAGAAGCATATTATCCACGTTTCTCAGGTTTGGAAACATTGGAGTTACAGGTTTGAAGTTAACATTCTTTTCAGGTCTGACTTCTCCATCATACGACGATTTGTTCGATTACGATCGAGATGCCAGATTCACGCATTACGACATCTCTACTAATGAATATGTACAGGTTGGTCCCTAACTTTTACAGACTTCTGATCATAATCCGAACGTCAGTTCTTCCAGAACCCGCACTATAATACCTACTCGACTCCCCTGATAATGTCCTCCGTGGAGACAGCCGAGTCCACGGTAACCACGCGGACTGGCTCCGACGACTACGCGCATCACAGAGATTCCATGCTCTTCGAGCACCCAACTGGCACCACGACCCGTCATCTCAAAGGTCTCGGACCTCAAGGATCGCTCGTTTTTGAGGACCATCCGATCGCCACTCTTCGCTTGTAAATTTCGCACTTTTCCCTCTTCTTCTTCATTCACTTTCCGTTTTCTCCCGTTCAAAACCCCCATCAACTCCGTGTAATTCTTTCCCGTTTCCCGGTCATCCGTCTGTACTTTAAACAAGACATTCTTCTCGTTCTCTCACTTTGGGTCTCGCCACGACTCTCGCTTCATGGTCGCTAATTTGTGTTCATCACAGTGCCTATCACAGTTCGGATCATATTGACCCATCACCACCAAAGATTGACCGGTTTTTCCCCGTATTTGTACATAGCTTAGATACCTGAATTCTCCCTTCCGATCATTCGATTACTTGTACCACCCGAACACACACACACACAGCTTTTCTCCGTTGTTGCTCGAAATGTTTCATTTATTTTCTATGTACGGTTTCATAGACTCAATGAATTGTTGTTTACTCTAATCTATATGTACACCTGACAATTCACAGATGATCGCTAAAGTTCAAAGCGAACAGTTTTCCAGGAAATTATATAAATTCGTGCATAAATTATAGCATTTCAGCGCGGATGATGTTGCGGCCGGGTGCTCTAGTTCTATTGAACTTTGCGTCCAGCACTTTCAGTTTAGTTCACCTTTCTTTAGCAAAATGGCAACGGATTCCGGTAAGCAAGTGCTCTCCGCCGACGACATTCTTGAATTCCCGTTCAGGAGCATGGCGCCTCGACATCATCATAATGGTCCTTTACCAAATTACGCTCGTTTTCTCTGTTCAGTTAATTTTCGTCATTTTCCTCGACTACATGCCACAGACCTATTGCACCGAAGGTTTCCGTTTCTGCGTGTGCTCCAGTGACAAACAACACTTTCAGATAATTTTTGTTATAAAATGCGAAGTAAATGTTTGACGGATTACGATCCTCGTGCGGAGAACTTGTGCCCGATGAGTTTGGGGAAGAGCAGGGTGCGCGGAAGAGAGAGAGAGAGAGCCAAATGAAACCAAATGGAAATTTCAGAGAAACTGCATTGTCGACCACAAAAAGGTCTTCTTCTACAGTGCTCAGTACCAGTATCAGCAAGATTGTACACATCTGAAATCGTACGTTTCCATATTTTGTAATTCATTCATTCTCTTCTCCTTTAGATTCGATAACTCGACTGCAATGTTCATCGGAACCCTGCTCGGCAACATCGTGCTCGGATTCCTGGCCGACAAGTACGGACGTCGTCTCGTTTACTTCCTCTCGATCCTCTTCGGAGTTCCGTGTCTGATCCTCTCCGCCCTCATCCAGGATGTCACTGCGTTCTACGTCTTCCGCGTGCTCACTGGATTTGCAATCGCCGGAACGATGACTGTCGGATGGACGTACGCGACCGAAATGATCTCTCCGAACCGCCGATTGAGACTGTTGGCGCTGGCAAATTGGGTGAGTGAGCCGGGGCACTGGTAATGATCGGATGAACTTTTTGATATCAATTTCAGCCAAACGCCCGAATGATCCAGGTGGGACTTGCTTATCTGGCACAAGAATGGAAGAGAACCACGTACATCAGTGCTTCGGTCGCCTGCTTGGCCCTTCCAATTCTCTGGTTCCTCCCGGAAAGTCCCATTTGGTTGGAGCAGAAAGACAAGTACGAGGAAGCGTCGAGAGCCCGGAAAAGGATCAGAAGGATCGGAGGATCGGACGACGGTCTGCACGATCCCATTGAAATAACGACGTTCGAGAAGGTCACTCCGGCCAGAGTGTACAAGGATTCGAGACTCCGAAGAAGTTTTATTGTGATTGTGTTCATGTGAGAACAATGGGAATCTCTAGAAGAGAGCAATGCCTGATTTCAGGTACTTCTACGTGGGAATGGCGGTTTACATCACTGATTTGAATGGTGCGGACATGACAAGAAACTTATATTGGGGCCAGTTCCTCTCTGGATTCGTTCTCTCAATTGGACAGTTCGTAAGGCATATCTTCCTGCACCTGGTTACCTCCTCCCACTCAGATCATCGGAATGTCGGAGCCGTATCTGACCGGAATGGGTCGTCGTGTCCTCTTTCTCGTCTCCCAGTCCGTCGCCCTCGCCTGCTACATCATCATCGTCGTGTGCCTCTACACGGACGCCAAAGGATCGTTCATGTACATCACAGCCTACACTCTCGCCTACGCATCTCAGTCGATCTGTCTTGAATCGGCGTACATCGCCCTCGTTGAGTTGATGCCGACTGATGTGAGGGCTACCGTCGGAGCGATTGCCAACATCTTCTTGAAAGTCGGAACTGTTATAGCCACGTTGACTGTGAGTGGACTAAGAGAGCACTTGCACAGATGAGAGAGATTTCAGAAAAATCTCAAATACGCGTATGAACCTTCTCTTTTCTTCATCAACATTGTTCTAGGAACTTTGGGAATGATTGTAGTGTTCTTCTTCTTGGAGGTAACGCATTCTTCTGAAAGATCCCACTGAAAGCCTTTAGGAATCTCGAGAAGCAAACATGAAGTTAGTTGGTCAGAAAGCGAAGGGAACTGTGGTGATGTACGACGACGACAAAGAGGCGAATGAGGTGGAGGATGCGGCGGTGACGCCGATGACAGAAGAACCGGGGACGCCGAAGACAGAAGAACCGGGGACTCCGAAGACAGAAGATCCTGGGACACCGAAGACACCAGAAGATGTGCCAACACCAGTTAAGCCGGTGGAAGAGAAGGAAAAGGCGCCGTCGGTAAAGAAGCAGAAGCAGCCGTCGACGAGGAAGGTGGCTCCGCTGGAAGAGAAGAAGCAGAAGAAAGTGGAGTCGAAGGAAGTGTCGGAAAGAGAGAAAACAACGCAGCGGAGTGATCCGGAAGTGGAACAGAACGGAATAGTGCCTCCGGAAGATGACAGGGCGGCGAGTGAGAACAGCGGAAGGAAGACGGACAGATCGGCGAGGAAACTGAAGAGTGTGACTGCGGAATCGCAAAGGAAAACAGGGACGGTGACTGTGGAGGAGGGCACGAAGACGATGGGAACGTTGCAAACGATGGAGACGAAAGAGGAGCAGTTGACGACGGACGGACCCGTTCCGAAGACAAAGTCGCAGAACACTATCAGTGTTTATGACAACGAGTGACGATTAATTGTCCGTTTTTTGTTTTGTTTTTATGAGAATGATGAATGTTTATTGCCTGACACAGATCGTTATTATCACAGTTGAAAGTGGCACTACTTTATTATTGACTAAAGTTTACTCCGTTTTATGTTTCTTGATAAGCTTTTCGTCGACCGGCGACACGAGCATTAACGCGATTGCGAGAAGAGATCCGACAACTCCGAGTATCGTCAGCGACTCGAATCCGTAGTTTTGAAGCATTGAACCGGCGAACAACGGGGAGAAAGTGCGGACGAGCGAGTTGAGCGACGTGGAAGTGCCGAGCACGATACCCTGAAAGTGCGGTGGGGCGAGGATGTGAAGCAGAAGTTACCTGTTCGGATTCTTCGACGAGAGCAGTGAGCAGACTGTCGGCACACGTGGCAACCACGCTCATTCCGAGAGAAACGAACGGCATGATGAGGAGGAGCATCCAGAAGTTGAAGAAGACGAATGTGAACAGAGTGTAGCCGATCACGAAGCTGGCGGATCCAATGATCAGAAGGGTCTGCTCGTCGAACTTCTTCCTCAGCCAAATGACTCCAAAGCCATTGGAAAACATGATGAACACGCCCATCATCATTTGCATTATCTGATTCTCCGTGTTCGTCGCATTGAACTTTTCAATTATGTACAGCTGAAACGACCTTTTTATAATCAAACATAGTCAGAATCTACTCACATTGAGCACTGCAATGATCATGAGGAACGGAATGACTCCTCCGTTCTTCTTTGCCATCACATTTAGAACTCCCGGCTTCTGAAGGATCCTCACGACGTTTGTGATGTTTATCTGAGGAGCCGACGCATTCGGATCGTCTTCTGCCACTTCGTGCTCGTAAGCCTTCCGGTTTATGCACGTCTCCAGAACCAAAGACGGCAGGATACAGAGGGCGGCGGAAACGAGCAGTGGAGCCAGTTCTCCGCCGAGCTTTGTGGCTGCAATCGAGAACACCGGCACGAAGATGAATCCTATTCCTGTAAAGAAATAAGAAATGGAGACGAATGAGGTACACGGACGGACCGAAAGTGAGTCCCATTCGTCCGAACGCGCTCGTTCTCTCCTTTCCGGGCGTTGTCAGTGCAGATAAAAGAGTTTGATGAGCTTGCTGTCCATGCATAAATACTACGGGAATTCTCGACAGAAGTAGGGAGTAATAGTTCTGTAATCTAGTTTTTATTTGAATTTCTTCAATTTATAATAGTACAACTCACAAAAGAGAAGAAAAGTGCGAGCCCGGAGAGGAGAGTGGAGAGGTAGCAGACGTGGAGAGCGTACCGGATTCCGAACTTTTGGATTACATACCCGAAGAGTGGACCACCGACCATTTGGAAAATACCGAATACCGTTTGAATGTAACCTGCAAAATCAGTACATAACACTTCCTTCGTTTCAAACGAACCGAAATCTGCATCTGAGAGCTTGAGTTGTTTGACAAGATACGGTGTGGCTGAGAACTGCAGGAAAAAGGTGATATTGTAGAAAACGGTGAGGAGGTAGGTGAAAGCGATCGGTCGAGACACCTCCATTGAGCCGATCTTGATGGAACTGTGGCCCGACGCCGTCATTTTGTCTGAAATTGGCGAGAAATTATCGACGACGCAAACGAATTGATAGTACGACTGCCAAGGGGGAAGGAGCGGAAAGAACTGTTAAATAACTGTTTATCAGCAGCCGTCAGTGCCAATGTTATTTTTGTGCTTTGTACCCTACACACGATCACACAAAATGATCAGATGAAATGTCCGTTTTTTCTCGCAAATGACTTGTGAATGTGTGATAAGAAGTAGTGTTATGAAATCGTCAAATAATTTTTCATGAGTTGTGGCTTTTATCTTTCGAGCTTTCAAAGCCGAATTATGTTTTTTTCAGATCGGAAAATGCCAAAATTTGTCGCATTTCAGAAATGGAAGAGGAAAATAAC